>OU452228.1:8790628-10168128 GCA_911728455.2 Marthasterias glacialis | reverse complement strand
GGCAACCCCTCTCGACCTTATAAAAGAAATTATTATTATTATCATTTGTGTTTTTTATAAGTATATATATATTTTATTATTATTATTATTATTATTTGTTTCCTTTTGTCGGATAAAAAAAAGAGAAAAAGTTAAGCGGTGATATGTCAGGCATTCAGGCGACGCGACTGGTTACCGTCTGCCATATAGCTCCCTTGTGGTATGGCGACCGACTCACCGCACGTCCTCCCCTGCCTCCGATTCCTAGCCTCGCGGGCCCTGTCCCTTTAGGGGAGAAACAAGGCTGATCCCAATCACACTGGTGCCAGATCCCAGCCAATTCCTTGTTCCTATATTAGGGGCAGACGGTTTCGAACCCAGACCCGGACTCGAACCGGGGACTGAGTGTTGTGTGAGACAGTCCCGGCACATAGCCTAACGCCCTGCGCTAATGTGTCGGTACCTAGTCGTAGGAATTTACAATGTATTTAGCTTGGAATCCACGTAGGCATCGTTTTGGCTGACACAATCTGAACCCCGGACCGCGCTTGAAAGTGTCCAGCTCTTTTGGGTTATTTTCAAGGGTGCACCTACAGCCCGGTTGGCGTTTGCCGCCGATACTGGGGAATTATTGTTTCTCAAATGAGTCGGCAAATTTCCTTCAACCCCCCTCCCCGACGAAAATGCCTTCGCTACATCAAATACCATCAAAGAAGTAACTACAATTCTAAGAGTGTATGACAATCAACAATCAACTCTTATCCTAAAAAAACCGTTAACTCGGCTGATAATTTATAAGCGTCAAAGAAGTACTAAAACTTTAATAGCACACAACCAACTCGATCGCCACGGGCGGATCCAGAATATTTCTAGGGGTGGGGGAGCTGATAATTTTTCAGTGCTATAAAACAATGAACAAATCAAAGAGAGGGGACATCAGAGCACGGGACGGGGGAATACCTTAACATTTTTTATCTCATTATGTTCTTCATCTCCCCTCTCCACTCCAGATCCCCCGTCTCTCTTTTTATTTATACTTTCCAAACCAAGTGTTGTTTTAACGATATGTAATAAGTTTAATATTTCTCATTGTTATTAATGTTTCTCATCACTTACCTATTTCAATAATTAACTATTTTTGCTGTAGTTTAGATGCTTTGTTTCTTTAGTGTATTATACTGATGCAGTCACTAGACACATATAGATGAGCGGTGGCGCTCTTTGTTTTAAGTCACTCTTGTGTGACCTGCTGACTTTTTGACCTACTTAACCCAAAGGTCACCACTCCTGCACAATCTTCAACAGGTAAGATTAACCCAATTTTTATTAGGATTTTTATCCCTAAATATCATAAGTCAATTAGAGAGATAGAAACCCATCCTTTACTTTGATACATTCTTAAAAAGTTATACATCACTGCTTTGATAATTTGTGTTTTTATGCTCTTTAGAAAAAGGATGATTTTTAAGTAAGAAAGTTTAGTCTTTAGAAAAGTGAAAGTGATTCATGTAATACACCATAGGCATTGTGTAAGGTACAAATGTGATTATTTGTGATATTGGAAATGCAGATATGAGCCCATTGGGACTATGCATAGTAATTTATAGAGAAGCTCATTTAAAGTTATTTAATGAAAGAGATCATAGATTATCAGATATTATGGTGACTTTGTCATATCCTTTAGTTGTTAATGGCAACATTTGGGCATCGGGGTGTGAGTGTGTGTAACTGTAATAGTTTTGTGTGTGTGTTTTCCTGGATGTGTGTAAGTGAAGTTAGCGCTAACAACGTATACTAGTGAGCTTATACCCTTTTATCATCTGTTGTTGTGAAACTTCTATCGGTGTGACATTGTCATCACAATCATGTTATTGAGAGATTTGCAGATTCAAAGTTATGATTGACTAATTTACATGTATGGTTTAAAGTGTTTAGAATTGAGTGATGTAGTTAAATTAAGGAAACAGACTAACGTTACATGGTTAGTCAAGCTATTGGTTTTTGTTTACATCTAGGATGTAAAGGCCTAAATTTCTTAGCAGTGACTTTAATTAGACTTGAGTATTAATCAATATGTGATAGCCGCTCACATCTAACTTTTATTGTATTCTCCTTTGGATTGTAAGAATTGCCCCGATTGAGGTAGTTTATTATTTAATTAATTTCTCGTGGTAGTTTTGTACACTTAATTAAATCAGGTTTTCTTTTTGTATTTTTAAACCACTCCTGCACAATCTTCAACAGCTTGTGCAGGATATAGGTCCCTCGTGCTGTGTGCGCAATAAAACAGTTTAAGCTAAGAGACAAATCAATGAGCCATCCGCCTCAAAATCCTGAACTTGCGTCCAACTAAACATTGTAGTGCCCTCGGCCCCCCTTACATTTCTAACAATTTTTTTTTTTTTGGGGGGGAGGGCAAGGGTTTAACCCTATCAGGACCGGGGGGGGGGCACAATGTGCCCCCCCTACCAATTTTTTTACCGTATTTTTTTAACGCTTAGTCCGATCACCGCGAAATTTTCTGACTTTTCCCTAAATATATCTAGGATCATATTGGCAAAAAATAATTGATACCGAGGGTTAGCTGTTGCCATGGCAACCATTTGTTTGACCTTTGGTCACACGATTTTACTGTTTTTTAGTGATTTTTAAAACTTTTTGGACATAATTTCCACTTATTTTATGTTTTTTTGCCAGAAAAGTGATAGTGGTGAGTCACGTGATAGTCTGAAATGGTTTCGGGAATTCATAATGGCCGCCATTTTTGGCGGCCATCTTGGATTTTGTGTTTTCAGCCTGTAATTAGGGGGTCAAATTATATCAAGTTTTTTAACAATGGAACATTTTCAACCTGCTAATTTATTACTTTTCAGACCCCAAAAATGTTCAGATTTGTCAATCATGCCTTATTATTTCTCCCTGGGCCCTTGGCGGCGGCCATTTTGATTGTTAAGTGAAAAAAATGCAAAAAAACATTTTTCCCGAAAATGGGATAAATTAATGAATTATTATGCCCCCCTTAAGATAAATCCAGTGACTAAATTAGGTTCAAATTATATTTACCTTGTTAAAATGTACAAGTTTGCCAAGTTTCAAAACATTCGGACAAAAAATACAGAAGTTATGGCAAAAACACGATTTTTGACCAAAAATGGGCAAAAATCAGTCAAAAACGCCCTCTAGTGACGGTTTTTTGAAATTTTGTGACGTCATCTTGTAGAACTCGGTGAAATGAACATTTGTGGCAAGTTTCATCAAAATCGGTCAAACACTTTGGAAAATACGGAGGGGGGGGCACTATGTGCCCCCCCCCGGTCTCCGTACAACCAAAAAAAGCCCGGTCCTGATAGGGTTAAGCCCCCTTAACCCCCTGGATCCGGATATCCGCCAATGTGATTGATATGAGTAACCATCAGCTAACCAATAACCATAATACCCAAACCCTAGCCCTATCCCTTACCCTAAACGGCAAGGTGTTCTTCTTTCTTAGAGATTGCCTGGGAGCGAGTGCCTTGTTCCCCGAGACACCCTGACCGAATTCAAACCGAGCGACGGACCGAGTCTAGAGTAGTTCCAGCTTAAAGAGAGGGCACCAATCAATAGTGTCATTAATTTAGTTGACAAGATGAAATCTCAAACGAATTGGAATAAATAGGGCCTGTACTTTTCCATAAAACATTCCCAAAATCGGTTGTGTCCTATCCCTTTTTATAGATTACCCCATAAGTTTCATTGGCATTTGAATTGTAGATTATTCAAAAATACACTTCCACCCCCCCCCTTTAAAAAAAAGGAAAAAGAGAGAAAGAGAGAACACACCTACAAACAAGTTAAACAGAATACACTTCCTTTCAAAACTCAGAATTAAACATTCACTCATCGTCTGTAAATTAACTTTATCATTGTTTTATTTTGAAAGTGCAGGGTCCACTTTATAACACAACTGCATTTCTACTATCTTACAAAAAAAACAAAAAAAACAAAAAAACAACCGTTTTTACAACTTAATTCATGTGTAAGCAACTGTTTCTATTTATACAAATATAATCTAAACGGAATGTGTACAAACATTACCAATTATTTAAATTAATGTTAAGTTACCCAATTGCTATTGTTTGGCCGAATGAATGCTTCTACCCATCGAAAAACCATTATATCCCATCCAATAATTAATTATAAAAACATACATTATTGATATATGCATCTTTACAAATTATACACTCTTCACAAAGTACTTACAATTATTCCAAGTGATTTTTATACCAGTCAGACATGATATTATTTTGACCCTTGAAAACAGGTAGTGGAATTGGGTAAGGTCCGACCTACATTTACATAGAGGCTTTGATATGCTATTTAAGCCATTTGAAAATCTTTGTTCAGGGCAAAAAAGAAAAAAAAAGAAAAAAAATATATATATAAATATTCGTAAACAAAAATATCATGCCTGGGTGATTACTTTAATTTTTCTTACAATTAAAGTTATTCATTTGGTTTTGCTTTTGTTTACTTTGATTTGCTATATAAAAAATAACACTGCAGGAGGTTGGTTCACAAAATAATCATAAAGAAACTGTGGGAACTGATCCTAAAAGAACTCAAAAGAAAATAGGACTGATCCTAAAAGAACTTGCACCCCCCCCCCCCTACGCCACCCAATCAAAGTACTAAAGTATCGGGCCACGTGGGCAGCTATATTTTGTTGAGATTCGAACCACAAACAGTTTGTTTTCGGTACCCACTGCTGACTACAGGATTCTGAAACGCGGGGTTTGCAGGGTTCGAATCCCACCTGAGTAATCTATGGATTGTTTCCAGAGTGCCCATCACACATCAGTTTAAGAACAAACCCCCCCCCCCCCCCCAAAAAAAAGTAAATAAATAAATAAAATAAAATAACAACAAAAACAACGAAACGAAACAATAATAAAAACAAAAAATAAAAATAATAATTAAACTAAAAAAAAAAATAAACATGCAAAATAAAAATAAATAAAGTAAAACAAAGTAAACAAAAAAAAGATATATAGAAACAGACAAAAAAATATTTAATCCTGATGCAATTATTACATCAACATACACACACTAAAATAAATAGTGAGCATTATTTGTAAATAATTATGTTACATCAACATTTACAGAAGTTGTTTTAACTTTTTGCACACATAAAGAACACAAGTAATACTATCAGAGGAATAGTACCAAGGCAATTGCACAATAAAATACAGCATCACAGTCACAATATTTGACTAAAATCTATTTCTTACTCAAAAATAGAACAAACTTTTCAGGGGGCCTTTGAAAATCTGCCTGGATACCACAAAATTAGAAAGGGAAATTGTTCTTGCTCAAGTTTAAAAAATAAAGAAGCATGTTGAGAAAGTGTGGCCATTGCACAAGACTTCAAATGGACTCTCAGTGTGCATGCAATCTCGCTGGACCATGATTTACAGCACAGCTTACTGCACGTTATAGACCAGGGCCCTATCCTGTTTGTAAGTGATGACGTTTTGGAGCCGGAATTGTAATGTAATGGAATACATACATGTACATGAACATTCGTTGCACTGCACTTCCTGCTCCAAAACGTCATCACTTACAAACAGGATTTCCAGTAGCTGCTTACAAACGGCTGAGTTGTGCTTACTTTGCGATTTGCATTTCATAAGCACTGCTAACCGTAAGCACAGGAAAAGGCATGCTAACCTTCCGGTGCTTACTGCAAGCATACGAATGTCGCAGCAATGCAAATCCTTGGTGAACGTGCAAGCTTGTCGCCTAATTTTCTAGCTAACCTCTGAGATACGCTTACACCTAAGCATTTTCTTCTGCTATAGTTAGCATGAAAATTTGCTTACCATTAAGCAGGTCTATGAAATTGGCCCTTGGGCTCTGAGGTTGCAGAAAACCCTTTGCTTTAATAGTGCTAGTAAATTTCATGACGTGTACGAAAGGAATTTGTGCTGGTGACAATAGGTTGATCAAGGCTGCGCCACTTTATTTCTTTTATCTTGAATTATGAACAGTATGGAAAAAAAACAATACAGATAAAGCCCAGCTCATACTTCACACGAATCGCGAAAGCAAAGCGAATTTTCTTAAGTCACAATTGCCCAACAGTGCGTACTGAATTGTTGCGTCCCCAAAAGTCACTTGGCATTCGCTTTGGTGTGAAGTACGGACCTGGCTTTACTGATTTGAATTATGTCCCTGATAATAGTAACAAAAAACAGCTAATGGAGGACATTTGTAACGCTATTATCAAGGTACCCATTCTGGGTGAATGGTGAAGTCTGAGCGGACATGTTTGGGGTGGATCTGATGGTGTACTTTGCTGTAATCTGTGATGTGGAAATGAGGGCCACTCATTGGTAGGGGTCTCGGCCCACTCTCTAGACTCTGTAACATCTTCTCAGCTGATCGGGCCTCTGAGATGATACAAGAAGAAAAACAAAAACAACCAGTTTTTAAATGAGTTATCTTTGGGTGCGATTGAACAGAGATGACAAAAATCCTGACACTGTAATAGCCGTCTCCTCTTGGTCTATAAAGGATGATACTCTGCAAAACGTTACCCGATTGCTCGCTCGAACAATTGATGTATACAAGACTTCCGGCGCCAAATGGTTAACAGAGACTATCAAACCAATGGTTAACAACTGCATGGTTAACAAGTGAACTTACTTTTCTATACAAAAGGTTGGTTTTATGATTGCGGGTGAAAATGGATGGGGGAAATGAAAGTCATTATGTTCAACCTGTCATCAGCGGATAAATAAGAACACCGGACTCAAGCTCTGGTGTTTCTGATCAATAGAGTTTGGGTTCGAGTCTTGGTAGGACACTTGTGTCCTTAAGCAAGACACTTAACCATTATTGCAGTGTCCTTCGGATGAGACGTAAAGCCATTGGTCCCGTGTGTTGTGTAATGCATGTAAAAGAATCCAGTGCACTTATCGCAAAAGAGAAGGGGTTCACCCCGGTGTTCCTGGTTTGATTGGCTGCAGATTGCGCCACAGCATCTTGTAAATCTTGTAAGTCGCTAAGTAAAGGAACTGTGGCTGATTTCACAAAACTCTTCCTAACTTAGGACACGTCCTAGGCAATGCTAAGATATAGGACTAGTCCTAAGTTAGGACGAGTAACTTAGGACTAGTCCTATCTCTTAGCATTGCCTGGGATGTGTCCTAAGTTAGGAAGAGTTTTGTGAAATCGGCCCCTGGTCTCATACTTTAAAAACACAACTCCAGATACTTTGCAGGATAAAATACTGAGTGTTTTGAGACGCCCATCGGTTGTGATAAAGCGCTATATAAGAACCCCGTACTATCCTTAACCTCAACAGGAGAAGACGTGGGGGTTGATTTGGGGACTATGTTATTGTAAACACATACCTTCATAACCGGCCGTTTTCAGGAAGCGATGAACAGAAGATTGGTATGGCACCCTGACTTGCTCATCAACATTTTTGCTTGCTCTGTTGAGGGACTGTCTATTTGTCCTTTGACCTTTGGTATGCGCTTGATCAACCATTGTCCTCACAGCTCTGCCACCTTGATTAGAGCAAAAAAGGGAAAAAAAAGGAAAAAAAGTTGATTATTTGATTCATAAGATTCCAAAATAGAAATTTACAATCTACTAAAAATAGGAATAATAATAATGCATGCCCTGAACATTATATCTCAAGGACACTTAAAATAATTGTCATTTTCTCTTGACTGTTTGGCTCCGGATGACGTGTAAAGGTTTCCCCTGCCTGGAAATGGAAGCGGTGTACAGACGCCCGCACATTCCACTAACGCTTCGTTTCACCCACACAAAGACAAAACATGGTCTTCAATATTTCACCATTTTCTGGTCATTGAGGGGTGTTTTTTGTGTAGTCTCTGATTCCAGACCTTTGTCCTTTTGTTCCAAGAAAAGGATTACGTGACATCAAGAGGCTTCCACCATTGTTTATTCATTCACTTCGATGGGTAGACAATTTGAGAAGTGGAGTGGCAGAAGTGTGGGGGAGCTGAAAAAAATAGCAGTGTGGAAGAACTGAGAATAGCAACCAGTAAAATTGAAGACCAGGCGAGGGCAGCGCCACCAGGAATGCGCCCCTATCTGAAGACGAGTCTGCCACGGATGCAAGTCTGGATGATGAACTCCAATGAGACTATATTTTCTTTTCAGCTGTGTCACACCTTAAGCCTGACTATTCTAACAGATTTCAGGAATCCCTACTGGTATGCTACTCACTTTGACTACCAGCTAACTTCAGCCAGGCCTCTGCCGCTTGAGCTGACCATGGGTCTGATATCACTCTCTTCATTTTCTCTCTCTAAAAAAACACACAAATCAAGCAAATAATCATGGCAAAGATTAATTTTTTTATTTTCATATCTGCTATTAACGATGAAGTTTTCCCAGATATATTGACAGAGGGCAGTTTAACAATGGTGGGTCTGATATCCATTGACAAATTCAGGAATAGGCCAGGAAACCAAAAACAGTAAGTTTCTGCCTGCCGGTGTGCGCTCGCATTGTGTTTTGTATAAATTTGGAATAGGAGTGGCGTCATGTGTCACTCCGTAACAAAACTTATGCAAAACGTGCGCACAATCGCGAGAAATTTTCAACAGAGGGCATTAGGCATATGGTACATGGTCTATAGGGATGGGAGTACGTAGGATCTTAAAAAGTAGTATTACATGTACACTGTCCATGTACCTAATGTTTGGCACCTTTCTATTTGATGTTTTCTCAGCATACAACATGTACAGTATGTAAGTGCCCTAGTTTATGTAAAACCACTTCAAGTTCTAACTGACTCAGTGTTACATGTCACCAGCATGCTTGATGGGGTGTGCGTGAGTGCACATTTCTGCCTCTTTTTCCTTAACCAGTTGGCGCCAGCTGTCGTGTTTCCACGAAAATATTTTTCGAGCCAGCAAACTGGCGACTTTAAAACACGCAATTGCGTAAAATCGGAATACCCGAACAAGGGTCGCCCGCACATTCCACTGCTGAGCTTGCACAGGGCACACACAAGCTGTTCATTCTCTTGGCTTTGTCAAGTCAAAGTTTCTTCGTGCCAGCAGTACTCTTAAAGAAAAATCATTCCAGCAATTCCGACAAAATAATCCCGTCAGGCTGGACGAGAGAAAATGGGAGAATCCCGGCGGCAACTGGTTAAAGTGTCAATTAAAATTTCTCCAGCTGAATTCGACCGTGAGGATGTGAGAACTAAATTTGGTCGCTTTGTAATCACATCACACCAAAGTTGTCCTTGAATATAGACATGTACTTATAATCACAGTTCGAAACTTACCTCTTCATCCCTGTATGCCATAACATTAGCTGTACTGGGTCTTCCAATGTATTTATGTCTCAGCTGGCGCCTCTCTGCTTGTTCCCACTTTGGACATAATGCGTCAACTGCCAACAAAAGAATACTTCATTAATTCACTCAAAGTTTATGTTTAATATAAATTTAAAAAAACTTCAATAATCATTCATTCATTCATTTGATCAACAAATTTAAATGCCAAGCTTCGCCACAGCTTTGAACTCCAAAATGTGCCAGAGCCGAAAAAGGAGGACACGTCAATTTGTAGTGATGAAAGTAAAGATATCATTTTCTTAAAATGTAATTTACCTATCACAAGGCCCAAAGGCCACTCGAGGTGCTGGCTACTTTTTGAAGGGATATAAACCTGCCCCAATGCGCAGAAACAAGACATGGAAAGATATAAACGCAAGTCTCTTCATAGCACAGCTGAGAACAGGGAGGGGTAAATGAATCCGTTGCGAGACAATCATAACTGGCTCTTGTTTCTCCATTTGAAGCAATTATAAGTTAATGTCTTGCTAAAGGACACATGTGTCATGACCGGGATTTGAACCCACATTCTGGTGACTTGTTACTTCATATTGTATTTCCACAAAGAATTTAGAAATGTAATTTTAGAAAGGTAATTTTTTCCAACCAGTAGGTATTGAGAAAGCCCCTGACGTGATTGTTTTGGTTGGTGCCAAAACATTTTCAGTGATTTTTACATTAGTGTGTAACTCACCTAAGTAAACCTCTTCCTTGATTCTTGCGTCTGGGTTCTGGAATCCATGGACTGTGCCAATCTCTTTACCCATAGCCGAATACGGATCATAATAGCCAGGTACCTTCTGTAGTCGGCATGTTAGGAAAACACTGTCACCAAAGAAGAAAAATAAAACACTTTATGTAAATTAATATCTACAAAATTATTTGAAAGAAAAAACTGCGGATCCAGGGGGGCATGAAGGGTGCACGCCCCCCTATTTTTCCTTCCGAAAAAAAAAAAAATCAAGATATTATCCCGCCCACTTGCAATGAGAAATAAACTTTCAACATTATACTACAATGTTCACTGTTATGTCAAACAATAAGAGACGGGTAAAAAACGATGTTCATGCTTTTCAGGACATTTGAGGGTGCTGTTGTGGGACCATTTGAGGGCCCCAGACCCATGCTGGTAGGGCTTCACGCTACGCGCTTGCAGTCGCCACAACTTGCCTCTGTTGCCCCTGGTCATTGCCTTGGTGCCCTTGAAATGTTCCAATAGAAATGTATAATTTCTTCATAATAGAGGTGCCCTTTACCATGGTGAAAATGCCTTGGTGCCCTTGCCCTTTCTAGAACGAAGCATACAGGTCTGATGTTGGATATACACTACATATCCAACATCAGACTTGTATGCTTCAGTCTTGAAAGGACCAAATATGTTGTGAATCTAAAAGTAGACTTATTTACAGCATCAGGTCTTAGTGGCACTATTTACATCTCCTGTGCCAAGGTTGAATGCCCCTTCCTGCCCTTAGATAAAAAACAACAACCCAAAACACCCACGTTCTACAACAAAACAGACAACATTTGTTAATCCAATACTGAAGTCTCAGTTTCACAGGAACTCTGTAGAGTGGCGCCGCAGAATTAAACACAATGGTAACTTGATCTTCTGTGGCTTTTGTCACAAATAATTTAAAAGTCTGACTTGGGTGAAGTTTCGCCAAAACATGGTCTCAATATCTCTAAAGTGAATACAATGCATTTTGAAATTTTGCACAAATACGATGTCATTGAATTCAATATGTTGGGCAATTCTGGGGAGACTTTCATCACTGATCAAAAGGTATCTCAAAGCAAAACTGGTTTTCAAAAATGAATTTCCTGACTTAATATGTTAAAACCTGTTATTGATAGTGAACTTGATAGTAATAATTAATAACAATTTTGGAGTCCAATCATCCTTACTGGCAGCTGAGAAGCTGATTTGTGAAGAAAGTGGCAACACGTGTTTGAGCCGCAGGCATTTAAGGGCACCCCAGCAGCCAGCCACATCAACCCATAGATGACCACGGAGCACAGCCTTAGATCAAAAGTGTGTGGTTTTTCCGGAGGGAGGAAAACCGGATGGTCTGGAGAAAAACCCTTGTGGCACAGTAGAGAACCAACGCACAACTCTACTCACATATGGCCCAATAGCCAGGACTCGAACCAGGGACACATTGGTGAGAGGCGAGCACTTTGGGCACACGCCACCCGGTCCCTAAAATCATTAAAACAAAGATCACTGATACCTGTGGTCAATGTAACACGAGTCACAATTGAAATGCCCGCTCAGATACAGAGTCTACCTCAAACATACTTGATAAATATAAAAGAGTGAAAAGTTCACTCTCTTGCGTGGTTGGTTCTTTTGAGAGTGAAATTCACTGTCCATCAGCCTTTTTGAGTGAAATTGGAGCGAACTTATCTTTGATTCAAGTTGAACATACCCGTCTTTCACTAAAAAGAGAGTTGTCCATCATATGAGCCTGTGCAGGAGTGGTATGGCAGACAAAAACGAGTGGTTTTTCACTCTTTTGTGTTTGGAGAGTACAGCTTCTACTGATCAATCATTTTGTGCGAATTTTTCCCTGTAAATTTTTAACAGCTTTTTCTTATGAACCTCAGATTGAAGGCAGGGGATACTTTTGGTAATTACTCCAAAAATAATTGACCATAAAAACTTACTTGGTAAGGAGCAACAGAGAGCTGTTGATAGTATAAAACATTGTGAGAAACGACTCCCTTTGAATCAACGTTATTCTTGAGAAAGAGGTAATTTCTTGCTAAAATATTTAAATTTAAGAAAGGCTTCAGGCATAAAGCCTTTTTTACGTAATAAAAAACACAGTTTCAGCTTTTTAGATCCTTCTGTGTGGAAATAACCACCCAGATTTTTGTAGATATCCCAAGGACGCTAACATCTTTTGAAACAAAATTTGCAGAGGTTAGTTTGATGGTATATATCTAGAATTAGGATTGAAACAAATGTACAGTTCTAAACACCAAAAGTATACCCTGCCTTGAAGCTAATACACTTGGTCAAGAGTCCAGTTTTTTTTTTACCGAACACCCTCACATGTATGTACATGAACTAAACTCATCTAAGTTTGCAAACACTGCCTTCTCTGTATTTGCAAACACTGAATGGGAAGCCATTAAGACCACTCTCAGAAACCCTTACCCAAAGTAACAAACACATATATCCTGCTTGGATTTCAAATAACCCTATCAGAATAAAGCGGCTTATGTTGAGCTCTGTGACCCTGATCTGATTCAAAATGGTCAAGAAGATTAGAGGATTTTAGCATTAAGATTAGTTCTAACTCATGGGATAGTGTGACTACATGTAGTGAATACCACAAGTATCTCAAACTATTTTAATTCTGTCTTCGAAAATCCCTTTGGAGATGTCCTTTCAAATGTAATGAACACTATATTTTATTTGACAGTGCGCCTATACTCAGAATTCAAGCGACAAATAGAGTATGTAATTGTGCACAGCTTGTTCAGTTGTTTTAGTGATTCACTGAAAAGAGATTATTTCTCATTTTGAAGCAAACTGGATCTATGAGAACAGCCATGATCTGACAATCCTTCCATAAAAAATAAATCATGAAAAAACAGTCTCTATTGAGAACACTTTTTAAGTGGTTGAATTCATCAGTACATCCCATCAGAACAGGCAAACTTCAGCTGAATGAAATATCTTACCCCAAACAGGTTTCAAAACTCGTCTTGAATGCCCAATATCTTCATCAGCTCCAGTGACCAAACTGCATCAGAGGCTAATCAGACCACTTTATTGCCTTCTAATAGAAACTATTGATTGACGCGGACAATCCTCCTAATAATAGTCCCAGTACTCTGGACCCACCCTACAAGGCTAGATGAAGTGTAGTGAAGTCCTTTGAGAGGCGGTAGCTATGGTTATTAATACAGCTCTCCCTACTTGCGAAGGATTAAGGTGACAATGGCAAGTCCCATCCACTGTGGTACCAACATACTCTCCCTCCTGTGTACACACATTGATATGCGGGTAGTAAACAAGCCCAGAGCTGCTTATTAGACCATTGAGAAAGCTTCAGACTACCACAACTTCAGACGACGATGTTTGCGTTGGGAAGGTGAAGCTGAAATCGGCTTTTAAGTCAAAATGTCAATTTACTAGTGGCTGAGTTTGCCAGCCACTGCAGGGTAGATAAAATGCTAAATACATTGTGTAAGATTTTTAATTATCGAACATAAATATTTGTTTTTAAATTAAGAGCATTCAATGTTTGGTTTAAAGTCAGGGTAGGGTGACACACAGTATTAAAGTTACATGTAGACCAGAACTGGTCTAACTTTTACGAACAGCAGGGAAGTTGTCATAAAAAACAACAACCTTGCGTTCAGACAGTCTAAAGTTGAACCACATACGGTTTATCTTCGGATTTAAGAGAGGTCAACACAGCATCATGACCCAGTATACAACATCCGGTATATTTACAGGTCAACAGTCACTGGGGTAGACTTAAAACTGGATGTCATTCTGTCCACACGCTGTGTTAAAAGATAAACCCGAAGTGGTTTATAGTCTTAAACCATTCAGCTGGATGGTCTGAGTTTTGGGGTTTAGACCTGTTCCGGTCTAACTTGTTTTCCGTTCAGACGCAAATGAGTTAAACCAGAACCGGTCTTAGTTGAGTTAGACCAACTTTAGACCAATTTCGTACTGTGGATGAACGACCTCTCAGTACTGCAAGCCTTTTGATCTCATTCTTGTGAAGGAGATCAAAATCACAAAGTCTATAGGAAGATTGTGAAGGGACACTACTTGTCCTGCTCATTCTTATCTACTGCCGTGGAGTAAAATTTATACTGCAAAAATATTGTTACGTTTCGACCCAAGCAGAGTTTTTCCTCTCACAACACACACAAGTGTACTGGAGTAACAGAAGCAGTTAAAATTTATACTCATTGAGGGACTTCTCATAAATATCTTTAGTATCCCTAAGTGAGATTAAGATAGTTCAGAAAGAACTTGTCCTGTTAATTCCATCTATTACTGCAGAATAGAGTTTGTGGATCAGGAGGACTAACTCGTAATTATCTTCACTGTCCCTGAGTGAACTAATTTAGTTCTAAAAGAACATTTCCTTGCAATGCTATCTACTAGCGCAGAGTAGAATTTATGAATTGGGGGAACTTGAGATAAGTTTGGTCTCAAAGATTTAACTAGCCTGCTCTAAGTCATCTTCAAGAGACTTGAAGATGTCCCTAATCTATTCCAGTACATTATGTGGCAATTGATAATTTGCAGGACATGTTATCAAAACTATACTCATATAAAGTATACTTGTAAATAAAATAAGGTGTTGCCGCAAACTGACACACACAAAAGTTACTGAACCTAACACCCACCAGCCCAACAAAACTTTCTCTTGTTTTATAGTCAATTATGAAGAGTGCTTGAAGGTTAAAGTTTTACTTCTTTCTCCAAGCTCTCATTAAATTTCAACCACAAAAATATACTTTTGTAGGTCAACCTACTGCACATGAAGTGTTTTTGAAGACATTTTTTAGTGTGTGATTGAAAAATAACTTTCCGAATATTGAGGTATAATGCTAGATTTCTCACACAAACAAATATGTTTATGTTCAAACCCTTTCTGTCACTGTGTCGTGAACAACATTGACACATCTTCAACATGACGGCTGCTCAATGAATGTGTGTCTATGTACTCCAAAGTCTAGAACAAACACTGACAGGTGGTATTTTCCCCATACACATGAATATCTGTATAGCTAAATGTTAAAAATATCAAGTAATAAACCACAAGGGAGACTAGCAGGCTAATTTTAATTCAATTTTGTAGTGAACAAAGAAAAATTTACTAGAACGGGATTTGAACCTGCAACTTATGGATAAACGTGCTGAAGCTCTACCAACTGAGCTACCCTGGTTATACGGCAGTTTAAGGTTGAATGGCTTCTGACTGGCGCCCCAAACAAAGACATTGAAAAAATAAGGAGATCGCCAGAATTAGGGCTAGATAGCCCAGCTGGTAGAGTGCTGGCTTGTTTTCCCAGAGGTTGTAGGATCAAATCCTGTTGTAGTCAAATTTTCTTTGTTTACCCCAATGTTAGCTTTAACAACAATCAACAAGAATAACATCAATCATTGGGTTGGTTTTTTGAGCAGACATGCACTTTATAAACCTTTTTTTAGGGAAGAAAACAGTATGTACATGAATTATTATATTTAGTGGAAAAAAAAACACACCCCGAAAACTAGTTTTTATTACCACCACTGGAAACTTGCTAGTATTTTGAAACTTCAACAGGCAAATTCTTGTTTACAGTTACTGAGAGCAGAGCTCCGATACTGACACCTGATCTAATGTGGAGTTTCAGTAAGAACTATTTATTTAAACAGTGTGCCCAAACTGCTGTGTATATCGAAAAAACATGGAGTCCAAATAGGTTACTTTAAAAGAATAATTTTTACATCAAAACACAGAATGGCCCCACAAAACGGCTGGAGCTGATTTCACAGACTGCAAATTTTATCCAATAATAATTTTAACTAGGCCTAAAATAGAGTTTGAATTTGAGATAATTATTGGCTTCAGTTTGAGGAGGAGGTTTTGAATTGAAAAGTTTAAGAGAACATTAGTAAATTTACTGAAAACTATGTTTGCGAAAAAACACTGCAGGACTTGTTTAGTTTTGGGGTTACTAGCCCAACGCTAAAAGTATAAAAAAAAAAGGTTAGTGATGACTGTAATGAAACCAGAACTGTATGAATTGGAGAGAAAAAAAACATAAAACAAACTACCAGTACTTCAATTCAGACAGAAAGATTGATACAATTGGGTTTGGTTGGGTTCATAGAAACAGTGAAGTGAAGTACTCTTTTTGTTTACATTTTGAAAATAAAACTCAACTTGGAACCCTGAGCAAAGGTCCAACCTGCACTTTAGTGCACTTGTCTAATAACTGATGAAGACGAATAAACACATTGTTTGTGTCTACATACAAGGACTTTCAACTCAAGCTTGTGATCTTAATAGGTCATTAATTCATGATGCACAAGTAGGAATGAGTGGGTAATGGGACTGGATAACTGCCATCTGAGTAAAATACATGAACTGCTATAATTGCTGTAAAAAAGTTTAATTAGTTTTTTTCAACAAAAAATATGTTGATAGTTGATGCTCTTTAGTGCTACATACAAGGACGAACGATGTTTGTCTTAGATAATATTGTGAAATATTTGACCAATATATAATGTAATCTTATCAACATCTTTTATTTTGTTTATTTCTAGAACCTTTGCAGTTTAATACAGTGAGGTAAAAAGGGGGGCACAGGATTGCCCTGGGTGCTCTCCACCCCCCCCCAAAAAAAATACCAGAATTAAATATTTCATTGTATAAGCTGTTATGTAGAAATTTAAGTGTTTTTCAAACTATTTTTCTGTGCACAATGTAGTTGGGTTTTTGTTTACATCCGCGCCAGATTATCTTATAAAAAAATAGTAAATGGCATAAAAAAAAGCGATGAAAAGGGGCTTGTTTAAGGAAAATTCAAATAGAAACTACACTTTAATTGGTCAGAAGTGACCTCCTAGAACTAACGGTACATACCTTGTGCCCCCCTGAAAATGTTTACCCTAGTTTTGTCGCTGGTTTGATAAAGTCAATGTATCTGATTTACCCAAATAAAATATTGTAAATGGTCATAACCAGTGAACAAATAATGCAATCTCATACAGCATCTTACCCTACAGGGCAAATTGATTTTGTTTTTAGCAACTAATTTTCAACCTCAGCATAAACTAGCCGCAATACTCGTAGCTATACCACTTCGTTTATTTATTTGTATTTATTATTTATTGGTCTTATTTTTTCTGGGACTCCATCAGTGATTCCACGTACTGGTCTTCCTGGGACCCCACAGACATATAGAATCACAACAAAGAAGATATAAAAGAGAAAATAAATACTTTGAAAAAGTTAAACAGCAAAACACTGTACATAAAATTGAAGAAAGCTTGTACTGAAGGATGTAATAACATAAAACAAGCATTATGCAGTGCGTTTGCACGATTTAAACAAAGATTGTTGGTAAAACAGTTAAAAACTTGTAGAGATCACCAACGACACCAATGCCATTGTTGTTGTCATCTTGTCATTAGAGTTGATGTTTGAAGCTTTGGTGTAAAGAACAGAAGTAACTAGTAAACTTGCGGGTACAACCAGGTATAAATATCTTTTTGGGAGAAGTAGTGGCTCTGAAATCGCCGTTGTAGTCTTGACATTTGAAACGGTACATTCTACTCGAGTACTGTTTGAAACACCAAAAACACAAAGGTTCTTTTCAGAGCGTCCACTCCTCCCACAAAGCGATTTATACATGGTTGGAACCACAAATTTCCTAGTCATAGTTACTTCCCATCTTGTCATTGTTAATGATCATGTGATGATAAACAAATGTCACGATTTGTCACTGCAATAATCCTTACATAAATATAGATGAAGGAATTTCCTCCATGCATTAAAGCCCCAGCTCAACATTGGTAAAGTGTCTGTAAATGCTCCCATTCTTTGCACAAATTAAGATATAGGTAATAAAAAACTTTAAGCCCATTTAATTGTTTAATTTCAAAGAAAACGATAAAAATGCATTCCGCATTTTTGTACGCATTCTTATTCTTAGGCAGAGTTTTGGTCTCACATATGAGACAAAAGTTAACTTGGGATTTTATTTCATTTATTATACAAAAACTCTTCAGCGCAGAAATATTTCAAGGAAAGTTTTTCTACCATCATTATCTCTATACCGTGTATACCGTGTAAGGTATATCATGTAAATCTGTGAACATTTATGTTTTTCTTTCTTACCAATGTTGAACCGGGGCTTTATTAATGAAGAAATTGAACCTACTCTTTAGGATGTGGTTTATTTCTCCTTGTGGGTGAAATCGGCCGTATCTTGGCAGCATCATCTGAATTCAACTCCTTCTGGTAGTAACTGTGCTCATAAGTTGTCGGTCTCTTGTTTGGTGATTTAGTCCAGTCTTCCAATTCTTCATTCCAAGCATGGAGGGCATCTCTTTTGATTTCTGCGAAATCTCTGTGGTGGGATGGGTTGAGGGGCCGGCCGTGGGTCCCATGACCGCCGCCGTGCCGACCCTCCTTGTGGTACCGGTAGCCAGACATCGTTGGGTCGGCGGACTTGGACCGGTACTTGGTCACGATACTTCCGCGACCGGGCAAAATGTGTCCAGTTGCCATAATTTTCAGAGATTTAATTCGATCTAATTCAATGGACTTTATCCGGAAGATTTCTATGACATCAGATCCGACTCCTGAATAGGGGGAAAACAACTGTTTGCTCAAGGGATTTTAGAGGGATTCACATGATTGCGGGGTTTCCAGTATTGTTGTGTACAACAGGTGACCTGTACAGCTCCCAGCAACCATACAACCTGTTCGTATGGTAATTTACCACTTTCATATGCTAATCGTATGACCTTTTAGTCACCGAACCTGTGCAAAGCCCGTTTTCGTGATTTGTGCGCAGCAAGATGGTCGCCCCCATGAAGGATGTGAACGAGAAATGAGACTTTGCGACTGCTACCTGAATAATAGTGGTAATCCTTATTGATTTAGCAAACTTATTTCATGCAGTTAGAAAAATAATATTTCCATCTTTTCATAACACTCAATTATTGAAAGGAAGTGATTAACATTGGTTGTAAATGTTATGTTGAAAAACACTACAAATTTAGGGGAGTTGTCACCTAACTGTCAACAGTAACCAGACTAATCTGAATACTGTGTGTATTATGTCCGTACAGTCTAGGAACTTCACCATAAATGAAATGGTGGAAAAAAAATTGCAGGCGGTCACATTTGCCACCCCCCCCCCCCCCCCGCTCTAGCAACCAAAGTCACCATGTTCCGTCCCAACTTGACAATCGCCCAAACTAAAGTTGAAGTTATTAAGACCACTTCATTCTAGTACTTGATAACATTTGAGACGAATTAGAAAGAGAATTTTGGTTTCCGAGAGAAGGAAATTAAATCTGTACTTTGAGACTGAAAACGTCACCTGTCATCTGGTCACATGCTAGCCCCATACATTGTGCCAATACGCTGGACTCCCTCCGCTTCTTGGCCCAACGAACCCTGTCCTTTAAAACCAGACATCAACTTTCGAATCGAGACTTGCATTTTTGGGCAAATTTATCCCTCAATGATGTCTGGTTTGGAACTTGAAAATGTGTGATGCAGAGCCTTTTTCTTGAAAATAATTTTTGAAAATAACGAAATTTGTTGGCATGGTTGGTGGTACATTTTATAGCATGGTGGCGGTGGATGCAAATCTGAAACTTTCATTCCCGTGGCCTTAGTAAACCTTGATCCTCCAGACAGTTACGCTTTTTGCAACTAACTGAGGTGCCCACTGCAGATCTAAACTTTAAAGATCAGGAAAAATACATGTAAGACATTTTTGTGAGAGAAGTGGACATTATCAAATAGACGACAAGTCACTTCGTAGATTTGGTTGCGAATTTGTTTTTCTTTGGCGGCACAGATTGATTTGCTTAGACAAATTTGATCAGCATCATTTTCTGTCTGACAGCTTTATGAAGCTGGAAACAGATCTTAGTTTCAAACTTATCTAGTGTGGAACAAAATACATAAAAATACAATATTTCCCTGAGTTAGTTGCAGACAGTTTGGAATTGGAATAACATATCTAGGTGTAGCTGATTAGTACATCTTCGTAGAACTGAGGAGGTTGGCCTATATAAAGAAGGAGTTAGATTAAGAGACAATTCAAATGTTTTCACTCTCACACTGTGGTCGATCCGTTAGTGTGGAATCTGGTAAATAAAACTTGGCAGTAGGAATGTGTACTAAGTGAACAAAGATCTCTATACAGTATTAAGAAATGTGTGTGAATGGCCGATTTGCCTATGAGACAGAGAGACCATGTCATGCATGTGTGCAAACATGACAAAAACAACCTTCAATCTGCTGCCAACAGCTGACGGCTCAATTTCATGGCCCAGCTTACCAGGAAATTTCCAATTGTGGGGCCCTATAATTCTGCAAAAATTAGTGTTTGAAATTTTGCCCAAGTTGCAACTAGGCCCATGGTTTTGTACAGCAGAGCGAGAAGTTCTCACAAGCTGGTAGTGGAGGTATACAATTTTCCATCAGTGCTGATCGCCCAATCCTTGACCAAGTGGTTCTCCTTTGAACCTGATCTGTTATGAGCCATATAATGATGCTTTTAATTCATAGCTGGTCATGATAGCACATACCTTCACCGCACTGTTCAGGTGTGTTACTGGGGCACAGGGGCTAACAACCCTTGTGTCCGTCTTCTTCTTGCTACATATTTTGTTCTCTTTCTTTATTTTATACATTTTTTTTCACTCCTGTCGTTTTTCCCCCTTTTTTACTTTGATTGGCCTATCAGAATGACCTCTTTAGTCAAATGCTGATGTGGCTGTTGTTAACAGTTGCTTTTATATATAAAATAAAAAAAAAAATAAAAAAAAGCTTATTGTATTGTTGTCTCTCGTTCTAACTCCTTCAGTTTGTTACCTCCTTGATAGAACTAAGCACCAAGGAAAGACAAGATGACAGCGATTCGACACACTCTCCAAAGGGATGTGTTCCTACCCCACGATGAGAGACTCATCGGTTTTGTTCACGTCACAAAGACGGGTAAAAAGAAGAAAGTCAGCTTCCTCTGTGCTACAGGTAAGTGCCCACTTGTTTTATCGATAGGAGGTCATATCGCCTCCTTGCAAAGTGGCCCTCAACAAATGCCCCCACCCCAGCAAGCTCGCCCCTTACATTGTCGGCCCTCCTGACAAAGTCGCCCACCGACAAAGTCACCCACCAACGAAGTCGACCCCAAACAAAGTTGCCCACTGCTGATCTAAAAGCTGAGGAGTAAGAAGCTACTTGAGAGATTTGTGTGAGAAAGGTTGAAAGATATTGCAAACTGTCCAAAGAGATGTAAAGTAGTAGACTTTGTTATGGGTGACTTTGTCAGGGAGTGAAATGGGTGACTTTGTTAGGGAGTGAAATGACTGGCTTCCGTTTGATCAGTATCTGAATCAAGTATCAAGTATCAGGTCACTCCAGCAAAACAGAAGAATCTTCACCTCACTAGAGTGGTGCGCGCAGGGCTAGAGGAGCTGCATGTAACGGAACGATTTCGTCCGACAATTTTGCATGGCGAACAAACACGTTTTGTGCTGGGTCCATAAAAAGTGCCAGAAATGGAAGGGAGTCCAGAGTATGGCACTATTTTTGGGGCATGTTTTGTGCACACTGAATGCTAACATTGATTAACAATTAGCAATTGATGGTTTTTTTAGTAGTAGTAGCAACTGAGACATTTAGTGTAGCATTTTGCTATGCTATACAAGGGATATCGTTCACTGTGTACCTTCAAATCTTGCCCATTTTGGGGATAAATATGATGATGATGATGAAGGGATATACAATAGGAATAGCCATGCACTTCTGTAGATTTTGAAACAAAATTGGAAGGCTATAGGAGGCGGAATGTTATTCATTGGAACATTATCACGAGCACCATCATATTTTTACACTGTGTTCGTAGCCAGGATCCCAGTCAACAAATGGGCATGTTCTTGACAAGGTTTCTATTTGTGTTAAGATGATGAGTACTAGTGTATAAATATTGAGTGGCTCAGAGTGCAATGGGAGGAATATTATCGCAATGTAACATTTTGACTGTGCCGAGTGAAATGGAACAGTCAAAATTTTACCAAGCGATAATATTCCTCCCATTCAGGAATTAAAGCCACTCAATATTTGTCTTATATAAATGACATGTATGCATCCTTGTCATTTGAATTTTTTCACAATAAACACAAAATAAAAAATAAACATGGTTCATCGTCCACACTCTGAAAATTCTAAAATCCCTTCTTTCTGAAGAATGTGGACGACTCCATGTAGACATCAAATGTTGTGACACAGACATGACAGACGCACTGTATTTTTCCACGCTCCAGGCGCGCGTGATAACCAAAATTATCTCTTCAAGCAAAGTTGACACGCAGCTTAAATAATGGAGCAATACTGGGAGGTAAAACAGCACAATTTGCGGGTTGTGATGATATTACAACCTTTTGCACAGGTGCTCTTTTGATTTAGCAGCAGTGCTATACTGGTTAAACATTGGGAACAAGGATAATCCTAACTGCTGAATGGGAAGTTACTATTCCCCATGGGCGAATAGGATTTTTTGATCGCCGATGGGTATGGGAGTAATATAGAATGTCATGTGATGTAAGTTCCACCAATCAAATGACAAGGATCTGTATGCCACTTATAAAATATTAATTTTGTTTCAGTGACAACTGATGTTCCAGCTCAGGTCTCTATTCACAAGGTGAAGAAAGTTGATAAAGACAACTACAAGAAGCGACAATCTTGGAATCTGGCTGAGTTGAGGGAAGTTGACGGCAAAGATTCATGCATTGTAAGTTTTCATCCAATCAGTACATGAACTGTCGAATACAATTAAAAAGAATCAACGTTATTATTATTGTTTCAATCTGTCTGGTAATAAAACCAAGGGGCCCTCGGAAAGTGACCAGCACTGTAACCCGTAGGCCCGAAGAGACCTATGCAGGCCTTGATCTTAAGAAAAACGGGGGCAGGCCTTTGCTGGCCAAATCAGAGAAATTGTACAAGGGCATGCATCAGAGAAATTGTACAAGGGCATGCTGGCCAAGTTGGTAGTGACAGTGCAATTTTTCTGAAGGGCATGCTGGCCAACTCGACAGGGCACGAGGCGGATGGCCTCGTTGGCCTCGGTTAAGATCAAGGCCTGCTGTGTAGAGGAGACGATGAAGAAATGTTTAGATGTGGTAGCTGGGTAGGGACTGAGAATCCAATCCTCATGCAAGGCTCTCGTCTTAGATGGGATTCGAATGGAGAACACAGTGGTGAAGGGCCTAAAGTTGCTCCTTAATTGGTGCCCTCCTCACAAAATGTTCCTCATATTTATCTTCTTACAGTTTTGATGTTCTTACAAGGTATTCAAATCTATATATGCAGGCATGCACATTTTCAGCTTGTTTCATCATTTTTGATTTCTCAGCTGTGCCATTGAAAACTGTAAAACACACTACAAAGTCTTGCTATGCCTGGCACTTTCCTCTCTCATCTTTTTGTTTGTTTGTTTTTTTTACAAACTGCAGTCGGACGCCTGTCTATGGTATGTAACTTTACAATCTACATACATGTATAATGTAACTGTTCCTTTTTTTGGTTTTTCAATGCAATTCACCAAACAGGACATTCCCGACTTTGATTTGCATTTTGATAAATGCTACAAGTGGATTGCAAGCAACCCCGCCGAGAAAAACTCTTTCATTGCCACACTATGGAAGGTATGTTATTATTAATGTAATTTTTGCTGAACTGTTGTCATATTAATATAATTGAAATAGACTAAACGGCATCAAGAAAAAATACATACTCAGCAGGTCTTACACTTAAGCTTTTTGTAAAGTAGCCCAGGGGACTAGTAAACTGTGCATTTCACTTGCCTTCAGGAAGTTTGTGATGCCCAAATTTTAAACATGTATCGTCATAAATTTATCTTTCTGATACTAATGGTAGCAATCACAACCAGTTAAATGGTCAAGTGAAGTTACACTCACACGCTCAAAAATAATTTAACACATTTCTTAAATGTATTATTCACATCTGAAAGGGAAGAAGTATGAGCATTATAAACAAGTAAGTTGCACAGTTTTTAGTAGCCCACAGGGCAAGTTGAGAAGTGGTGTTTACTAGCCCATAGCAGTTTTTACTGGACAATGTACGCTGGGCTAGTGTTAAGGGTGAGCCCTGCTCAGACTTAGTTTCTGGTGTTGTCAGAGTTTGGGTTCGGTTCCCGGTCATGGCACTTGTCTCCAGGAGCAAGACACTTAGCTTTATTTTACTTTGTCTTTTGGACATGTTGGATTGGATGTACAGCTGCAGGGATGGATTTCACAAAACTAGTCCTAACTTAGGACTAGTCCTAACTTATGACAAGTCATACAAAATAGTACTAGTTACTCATCCTAACTCGAGATAAGACTAGTCCTAGTGTTTTGTGAAATCCACCCCAGGTCTTCTGTGTTGTGTAAAGCAGGAAAAAGAATCCAGTACACTCATCATTTAGAGAAGGGGTGGTTGGCTGCAGATTGTGCCGCATCACCTTGTAAACCCTTACAAGGCCCTACATACATGGGTCTCAAAATTCAAGCTAAACTCTGATTATCTGTCGTAAAATAATGAGAGATTTGAGACACCCGTTTGGTTTGATATGGCGCCAAATAAGAACTGCTCGTTATCATTCTTATGTTTTTTTCCCTATTCTTTATGTTCAGCTGACACAGAGATACATGAAGCAGCTTAAAAAGCCAGATTTTGTGAATATCAACGAAGCCTTACTAGAAGGTAGGATATTAACCCCGTACTAGATTGCAGTTTCATGCCAATACTTCACAGAGGCAACAGAGGCAATCGCCTTCATGCCCCTGGTCATTGCCTTGGTGACCTTTGAAATGTTCCAGTGAATTTGGAGGTTTAGCCGAGTCCATGTGTGGAGTTTAACATGTAGAAAAGGAAGGTGTGCCAGTGGTCATAACCTAATGTTAAAATAATCAACACCACTGTTTGATCTAGAAACAATAACATTTGCTTGGAAGCTGGTCCGATCCTTCAGGACCATTTGACTGCACTGATTGTGTAGCGTGTCATGGCCGAGCAGTCTAGTGCATCGGACTTAAGTTCTGGGGGTCAAGTCATCAGGTTGTGGGTTCGAATCCTGGTCATGACACTTGTGTCCTTGAGCAAGACACTTAACTATAATTACTTCAAATAGGGGAAGAGGCAGTTATAATTGTCTCGCAACGAATTCATTTACCCCTCCCTGTTCTTAGCTGTGCTGTTAGAAGAGACTTGCATTTATATCTCACCATGTCCTGTTTGTGCGCATTGGGGCAGGTTTCTATCCCTTCAAAACGTAGCCCACACCTCGAGTGGCCTTTGGGCCTTGTGATAGGCAAATTGCATTAACAAAACAAAATAAATAAATAAAATAAAATAACAATTGTGTAAGGTTGAGCAACTGTGCCTAGAGGTATCTGCGTATTGTGTATATTGACTAAGTGAACTTTGTATACATCTAATGGGCCTTCTGGACTTTCAAAGAAACAAACTCAAATGTAAACAAAACGCTGCAGCCCAGTTGGTTACCTTGAGCAAGAAATATGATCATGTAGCACCTATTTTACAAGACCTGCATTGACTGACCATGAAGAAGGGCATCGTAAAACTCATGCTTTGAACTAGCCCTATAAAGGACTCTTTCTCTGTGCACAGAATCCTAGCTGTGAGGGCCCATTTCTGTTGCAGAATAATTTCAGAGCTCCATAATTCAAATCTTACCTGTAAGAAGCTACTAATCTCACCGAATTAATATTCCATGTCCACATACAATTTTTGGCAGTGGGTTTTGGATGTCATATATTCCTCATGAAATACCTCATTTTGGGAAATAATTCAGCTCCCAGCGTTAAACATTTCTGCAATTTCTAAACACAGTTCATCGCGCGAACCGCACAGCACTAAACATATGGACAAAATACGTGCAACCATCCAGCGCCAACACGCTAGGTATGCATACTCACGAGAGGCATGTTTGAGAGAACTAACAAGACAGAAAATTGTTAACGTGATCTGAAATATTTCCCCAAAATGTTGGATTTATGAGGAAAATCTGACGTCCAAAACCCACCGTCAAAAATTGTATGCGGCCATGGAATGTTAATCCAGTGAGATTAGTAGCTTCTTACAGGTAAGATTTGAATTGTGGAGTTCTGAAAATGTTCCGCTTCAGAAATGTGCCCTCATGTCCCGGACGTCAGTGTAGTATTTACATGTATACCTGAAGGCCTCCAAGCACCAAACAAATGATGTGATCCTATCTGCATCAGGGAACCTTCTCGTACCCTCAGATCATACGCTCCTGCCACTCTACAACGGAGAACTGTGAACAGTGTCACATACGGCCAGAGATCGTTCTCATACACCCTGGAACAGGCTTCAAATTCATGTTAGGAATGCAAAGTCACAGGATCTGTTAAAGAGTTCACTCAAAACCCATCTCTTTAGCATGTGACTTTAAAATATTCTCAAGCCAGTCAGTTAACATCATATTGTGTATTTTTTCACGCCTTGTTCTGCACATGATTATGTAGTTTATGAATTGTTCACGTTTATTAGGTTATTATGTTATCATGTCTGCACAATTCATAGGGGTCTTGTCTTTGACGGAATTTTATTTATAAGACTATATTGGTATTATTATTAATGAAATCTGCTTGCTGGTGTGCGCACAAATTGGGTGATGTATGCTTTTGGTTTTAACCAAATGTCACTCCACAAGGAGTGATGCCTAGGGTCACATAGTTCAAAGGCAACCTGACCTGAACATCACTCCAAATTTACCGGTATGCAAAACACAATCTCCCTCCACCTTTAGATTTTCATGTGGGTGGGGCGTTGCCATCATGGGAAGAAAGATGTAGCCCATGTTAAGACCAAACCCTTCAGATCTGTAATTTAGGTGATGAAGAGAGTGTGTAAAAACTCTAGTATGTAACATCCTGCATATTCAGGGGGGCTTCGTCTCCGGATCAAGAGGGTTCTGATCTACATGCTTCATGATTTCTCTTTCCCCCCCGAACAAAGATATTGAAAAAATAGGGAGACTGCCAACGTTAGGGCTGGATAGCTCAGTTGGTAGAGCCTCGGTACGTTAAAACCCTCGCGTCAGCGGAGAGGTAAAATATAATCCAATTTTTACCAAATATGGTCATAATTTTTTTTTCAATGGGCCAATAAGGCCGAGATTCTATGTAGTCCTCACCCCTGGAATACCCAACAAGCCTGTA
Organism: Marthasterias glacialis; assembly: GCA_911728455.2. Classification (NCBI taxonomy): domain Eukaryota; kingdom Metazoa; phylum Echinodermata; class Asteroidea; order Forcipulatida; family Asteriidae; genus Marthasterias; species Marthasterias glacialis. Next base: position 10,140,790 of record OU452228.1, on the reverse strand, counting down.
GACTCCCATTGGCCAGACCCTAACCACTGCAGAGTAAGGAGTGTTGAAAGACAGCAGCCACTTGTCACAGTGTAGTAATTGATTAACCTTGTGGCTAAGGATCATTGGCACAGGGCGATATGCAATTTGTGTAAACAGCTTGTGCGGCACGTGGATCTTAAATAATACAAGTCTAGGTCTTGAATGGCACTCCAATTCACCCCCCACAGTGATTTATAATGGTTTTGGGCTTGCAGGGTGGGTTATTGACCTTAAAGACAGGGTGGACGAAATTTTAACCTCCTGGATCCAGCGAATTTGTTGATTAATGGAGATGCGCTGAGGGTTAAGCCGGTGGTTGCAGGTTCGAATCCCCCTCAACCCAAAATTGATTTTTTTTTCTCATATAGTCCTATTTCTCACATCCCTGATTTTGCCTCACTTTTGTCTAGAATTTACTCCTGTTGTGGACCAGTCTAGAGCACAGCATGTCGAGGATGATCTCGGCCCTGCGGATGACTATCAGATGCTAGCAGCCCGTGAGGAGGCTGACTTAGAGCGCATGATGGCGGAGTGTGAGTTTGCCATAGGGAACGCAGAGGCGTTTGTAGAACGACTGGCAAATGATCTGTCTGTCCTGGATGGGGTAAGAACCTTCTCTGCAGTAAAAACTCTTTTTTTTGTGCTGTATACAGGTATAATCAGTGTAGGGTTTAATCAAACTATCGGACTTATATGTAGTAGCTGTGTTATGTGTGTACTTAACTAAAATCAGTTTGTTGTATTACATTCATGTAGAAACAACTTGTTAATGACTCTTTTAGCATATTTACTGTAAGTGTGCCTGAAGAACTATTTACAGCTACCCTTCCCCATCCCCTCCCCAAGTTTAAGTTTAACCCTCTTACTATTGGTAACATTTTCCAGTGAGTTTAACAAACCATTTGAAAAATTTGTATGCATGGGTTGATCCCAATATAGCACAGAACTACAGCTACATGTATCGGTGTGGATTCACCACATGATATCATATTGCAGACTGGCATAGTTTATCTATGACTCAAAACCACAGAGGATGAGAGTGAATGGTCAGACAGTAAGAGGGTTGACTGTGTACTGCTTAGATGTTTTCACCACATGATGTCATATTGCAGGGTGGCATAGTTTATCACGCAAAACCACAGCGGATGACATTGAATGGTCAGACAGTAGGAGGGTTGACTGTGTACTGTGTAGATGCTAGATCCAATAATATGACCCTGTGTGGTTTTGTTTTATCCATAGGCCAACATTCACTCCATCATTGAATCTCAGCAAGAGGTAGCTCGCCTCATGCACGTCCTTGATGAATCCTTGCTGGAGGTCAACAAGCTTGAGTCCAATCTGGACGAATACGATCGCATGCTAGAGGTAAGCATTTCTTTTTTCAGTGTTTCATTCATGCGGCTGCTTTTTTTTAAGTCTGCAATCGGAAACTTTCTTTTTGCGGTCCAAATTGGGGTTTAGAACAATAGACTTATTGAACTTGTCTAATTGCATCGCATGCTGATCCATTAAGCCCTGTCTTGCTACAGCAACGGGTGTCCATGTGGCTTGCTGCGTGTGTGACACATGGGCGCATGCGTCATACAGTATGATCTGCCCTGTGCCACGCGCAGCAGTCCAAATGGTGGAAACTTGTTGGGGGGAGTTTCGGCCACCCGCGAAACCACCTTTGTTTTCGTCAAGATTTTTATCATTTTTATTATTTTACTATCCGAACAATTCTCATCAAATCTCATCTCATCTCGTTTGTCTGATAGTGCCCTCTTTTGACTTGATTTCCTCAGGTCATGTTTGATCACTTCTTATTGTGTCTCTGGGGACCACACATTTAATAATAGCCACATGATCTCCTCTCAACCATTCAGAGTGGATGAACTGTCCCAGGTATTTTATGAATGATAATTTAATACAAATCCTTTACCTTGTCCTTTGACGTTACCAGGGAGTGCGCGTCCACATGGAGATCATGGAGCAGAAGGACTCCATGATACAGATCCAAAGCCAGAACCATTCCAAGCTCATCGAACAACTCCGTACCATCATAACCCGCCTGGACATGCCCCATCACCACAAGATGGCACTCCTGGACAGTGTCATAGCCACACCAAAGGGCATCTTGGACTGTACAGAAGCCACATTGTGTTTACAAGAGAAGATGGAAGCTGAGCTGCATGCAGGTATGTGGGTTCGAATCCTGGTCATGACACTTGTGTCCTTGAGCAAGACACTTAACTTATAATTGCTTAAAATAGGGGAAAACGCAGTTATGATTGTCTAGCAACGGATTCATTTACCCCTTCCCTGTTCTTAGCTGTGCTGTGAAGAGACTTGCATTTATATCTCGCCGTGTCCTGTTTCTGCGCAATGGGGCAGGTTTCTATCCCTTCAAAAAGTAGCCCACACCTCGAGTGGCCTTTGGGCCTTGTGATAGGCAATTGGATTATTAAAAAAACAAAAATGCCTAAGGTTTTTTCCAAACCTCGGGCTAGGCTCCAGGCTCCAGGCTCCAGGCTCCAGACACCGTTTGATGTTGAACCACAGTGCATAGTGCACATGGCTCCAAAGTTGAAGATGGAGCTCAAGCCAGAGTCTGAGCCCAAGTCTAGGTTTGGAAAAGACCCTTTGTTTCCATTCAGGTTTATTGACCCAATGGGAGGCTTTGGAACGATAGGCGGCAGCAGACTTTAACCAGGTAAATTGTCATTGTTTACATAGTTATGAACATGGCGCATATTTCCGAGAACAATGAATATATCTGGTGAGTCTGCTGCCACCTAGCATCCACAAAAGTCTCCCACTTAACCTGATGTCATCACCTGATAAGTCTTGCTTGTGCCGTTTCGTCAAATTCCCTGTGTAGTGCGCATCTATGCACGTACCATATCTTTACATGCATCTTGACTGGCAAAATGACAGACCATTACGGGTTGTCCCCATTAGAGGCCAACCCCACTTGGTTCTAGGCCAACTCCGGTTGGAATTTATCCTTTGGTGACCTTCGTAATAGAACCCTAGCACAACAGGAGTAGATCCTTATCAGTGATCAGCCAGTTAAAATGTAATGAAGCTTGCCTGCATCCATCAAATTCTGTTGCCAGGTTAATTATTCGTAAAACCTTTTGTGAGTATGAGTTATTAAAAGATCATCAATGGTCATACAAATTAAATGATCTGTTGGTTTCCTTTTTTCGAACCATAGAAATTGGCTAGGTATGAACTGAGAATGACTTTTTTTGAATGTTTCTGTTGCTGCATTTGTAGGTCTCCAAATTTTACACTCAACTGCAACAACTTTACTTGAGACTTTGAATGGGATTAACTCAGCAGGGTGTTGTTTACTTTGGCACACAGGCTACTGGCTTTATGATAGCAGCTAAAACCAAAAGGATAAATACATCAGCGATTTTGGTCTAATGGGGAATTCATGCAATGCTTGCTCATTATCTCACTTATGGATATTGAAGATAAATACAAGTAGTCCCCCTCCCCCAATCAACTAACCTATTTCGCAGCGATAGATAATTTGCAGAACAAGTTCTTGTTAGAACTCCTTTCTGCTCATAGAAATTAAATAACACGTATGTCTATAAAACAATCCTTGCACTGTCAAATCGTGGTAATTTTAATTGAAATACACTTGTGCTTTACATGCATTTTTCTGCCGTAGTAAGCTCCAAAAAGCTGCTTACTGGTAAGTAGCTTTATGAAATTTGGCTAAGTTTCTTCTTGTTGTTTGCACTTAACAAGGACTGAGTAAACTGCGTGCACTGACGGAACAGAGGGAGCTCCTGACAAACCTTCAGGAGAAGTTTGCTCAACGACTGGCAATCCATCTCAACAACATCTTTGTACAGCAGGTGAGGATTAGTCTTAAGACCGCTATGGAATCAATACAATTTCTTTTTCCTAGTTAACTCAGGACTCCAAAGAGCTATGGTATTCATCTGGGCCGAACACAAAAAGTAGCTAAGCACAACAAAAATATGCTTACCAAAATGAGGTTACCAGCCAGAAGTACCATGCCACATGTGCAATCTGTGACTGGTATCCTGCTTTATTTTGCTGAGCAGAAAGTTGTTTAGTCTGTGCTTAAGCAGCTCTATGAAATTGGGCCCAGGGTGTACACACCATGCACTGCTACCATCCAATGGAAGGTCTTCCTTTTACCTCAGTGAGGGCGCTGTTTGAGCTCATCACGTCATATGCAAGGGGGGGGGGGCGTCTATGAAGCACTCTTTTCATCATTCAAAGGCATTCGTCATGACAAAAACTGATCATTTTGACAAGACCATGGATGAGTGTTTGCAAAAGGAATGCAAAAAGCCAAGTCCAACATTTTTCTTGTTCATACATAACTCCTCAAAGAAAAACAAACCCTGTGGGATTCTGGCAATCGCTGAAGCCATTTGTGCAAAGTGGGCGTGGCTTATAGTAGTATTTTAACGGAAGAAACAGTAAGATTTCTCTTCAGAGCCCTTTCATTTCCAGCCTCATATGGAATGGAACAAACCCCCAGAGTATTTGAGACAAGCTAAAAACTGTCACCAAATTCAAAAATGAACTGAAAACTTATCTATTTGTACTGTAAATATTAATGTTGGCATGGTTTATCTATCACTGTTGTTTATGCATTTTTAATGTATATACTGTGTGTATCTATTGTGATTTATCATTTTGGTTATGGCATATCAATTTGGTTTTTTATGACTTGATCAAGTTTATTTGCTATTATTCAATAACCATGGAGTTTTTTAATGATAATTTTAGTGCTGTTTTTGTGTGTACAGAATTCAAAAGGAAGTGAAAACTTATCTGTTTATATTGTAAATATTATTGTTGGCATTGTTTATGTATCACTTGGTTTTTGCATATTTAATGTATACATTGTGTGTATCTACTGTGATCTATCATTTTGTGATGGCTTGTCAACTCTTGTATTGCTTGATCAAGTTGTGCTATTATTATTCAGTTGTCACCAAGTTTTTAAATGATAATAATATGGCATTTATTTGGTAATTTCAGTGCTTTCCTTTTTTTTTTTTACAGAATTCAAAAAGGAAGTGAAAACTTTACCCGTTTGAACTGTGAATATTATTGTTGGTATTATTTTTGTATCTTTTCAGGTTTATATCGTGGTATGAGTTATCTATCATGGAATATATGGCTTGTCATTTCTTGCAGAGCTTAACGTGCCAATGTTGAATTTTCACAGAGTTTTTTCAATAGTAATTTTCATGAAGTTTTTGAACTGGTGCTGTTTTAATTTTGATGCTGTTTTTTTACTGTAATGACATTTGTTTGGTATCCTGCTATATTGTTTCCAGTAAAGTTATATATATTTTTTTGTGTCGTTTAATTGTACAGTTTATCCAGCCTTTTCGGGTCTCTGTAGTGTAAGCCGCTCTATAAATTGCATATGTTATTATTGTTGTTGTTATCACCAATGTGTGTGGAGCTTTAGCGATGCACCTCCTTACACTTAACTCACTATATGTAACATCCTGTTCAATGATTTGTTACCATCCTAACAGGGCAGCAGTACCGGTGATACCCTGTCTTTCCAATCGGGACGCCTCTCTCTGCCTAAACATCATTCTTTCCATCGAGATCTGATCCCATACCCTGAGCTGATGCAGTGGCTGAAGAAGGCAGACTACACCAGCTTCAAGTTACTCTCAAAGGTTGGATGCTCTGCTGCTGTTTTATGACAGTTTTATTAGTTACAGACCGATCCATTAAGCCTCCGCCTACCTTAGCAACTGCCTAGCAACAGCACATGGTGTGACTTTCTTGCCACGATCACAGCGGTGGTTCTGTTGCGGCCACACACATGTATCGCATACACACACATACATGGTTTTCGTGAACGGTATGGATTTAGTTTCTTGGCCTTTTGATCAGTGCCTTGAGTCCAAAGAACAATGCAGACAGGAACACAAATAATCCACTTTTAAATGATTGTGGGATTTGCACCACCAGAAAAACAGACAAGTTAAAACAAAACAAAAGTTAGTACAGTTGTGTGCTGTTGTGTGTCAGAACAATGGCGGCGGTTTGTTTACTTTTCTAATGGGATATTAACGTGTCAGAATTTTGTGGGACTTTCAGTGGCATTGTGAAGGCTGTCATTGGTCAATACATTTGTAGGCAGGGCTTTATGTATCGATCTATTCCTTTTACATGACTGTACAGGGACCACTGCTGTGGGATTTGCTCCACCAGAAATACGCAAAAATTAAAACAAAACAAAACTTAGTACAGAATATAATCACTAGGGGAAATCTGGCTTTTCCTTTTCACTTGACTTTGCCTTGTGAAATTGAACTTCCAAACTGCTCCTCGTGATTGTATTCTGCAACAGTGCACTCAAATGCATTCAATATTTGTGTAATAGCAATTGTTTTTTTTTTAGTGATCTATGTAAGAGGAACGGCTTTGAATTAATTGGTCTTTACAGTACCATTCTCACACTGCATTTTGTCTCTGCATTTGTTTACACAGAACTACACCAAGTCTCTTCACAGGCTCTACGACCACGAAATCTCTGAATTCTTTGAGCATGCTAAGCAGGCCTTGATCAGTAAGACCAGAAACACTCTGGACCCGAAGAAATTTGGCTTCGGTGGCAAAGAGAAGCTGCACGGGTCAACCGGTGACCTTGCCAAGGCTGTGTTAAAGGGTAAAGGTCAGGACTTCCAGGGCTCAGAGGCTGATCTGACTGACCGGCAGCGGTTTGACATGGTAAGATGAAATGGGAGTAGTTGAGAGGTTGTGGTGTAATGGGGCCAGGGTTGAGAAACTTGAGACTTTTTATCTGAATTCAGACATTTAGATGTCTGCTGTTATCTTTAGATAAATCCTGCTCTTTGATCTGCTCCTCTGGTGCTGAGGATACTGTTCCCAGAAGCTCCTAGCCTTTCGCCAAGGCCTTCGTGGCTTAGACATCTGTGTAGCCGCGAAGCAACTGCAGCGAAGACCAAGTCAGGATATTCTAATGTTTTCCTTTATTTCTTTATTTCTTTATTTTAGTTTTTTTATTCTTTATTTTGCTACCCTGTAGCAAAATCCACAGCCAATCAGAAGCGATGGGGTCAGCGCGCATTAACCTCATCCGCATTGTGATTGGTTAACGTTTCAGCCCTGTTCTGTTTGAAACTTCATGATTAATTCAACAACAAAAACAGCAAAATCAAGTTGGAAAAGGCCCTCTTGGCTTCGCCTCTCGATCGTGCGTGCTGACTTGTATTGGTCTTCGCGGCTACATAGCTGTCTAAGCCATGAAGGCTTTGACAAAAGGCTAAGAAGTTCCTTGCAATCTATAACCCCATGGGCTACCAAAGGGTGGAAATCCAATCATTTCATCATACCTCCTAAGATTAGGATTCTAGTTCCAAACCTTTTTGTCGAAGAGGAATCTCATCCTGGACTATCTTTCACTCATTATGATTAGCAAACCTCATGTATGTTTGGTTTGCGGTAACACCATGTGATTAAGTAAGATTTGAAACTTAACATGGTGGGAATACAGTCTAGTGAGTTTAGCGGTGACACCATGTGAAAATCTCTAATGAGTTGGGATGTTTCTGAAAAGATCGATAACCATCCCAACTCATTAGAGATTTTCACATGGTGTCACCGCAAAACTCACTAGACCATGTGATACTTTGTTGTATACAGTAGATTGTTCTTGTGAGAACTTGTCCAGTTCTTAATTCTACTACCGCGGGGTAGATTTCGGAATTTGGGGGGACAACTTAGTTCTGAAAAGAGCTGTCCTGCTTATTAAGTACTAACTGGGGAGGCAGGAAATCGGCCGGGACTACTACTACTGATTTCGCTTTTTATAGTGGATCAAGGGGACATCCCGGATAACTTCACTGCCATGGAGTGAGTTTATTGGTTAATAACAGGACAAGTTCTCACAAGATCAATCTACTGTATATAGCAAAGTAGATATAATCACACGGTGTTACCGCAAACCAAATAAACATTGATTCCTCGCCATGCAATGCCTCAAAACCTACAAACCCCATGTGTTGTCTTGTAAGGGGGGAGAGGGGGAGGAAACAAAGCAGTCATTTATTAAAACAACTTTGCTTGAAGGAGATGTGTTTTCTTTGCTTGTCCAGCTAATTATATCTGAGCACATGGCTAAAGGAACTAAACCTTGTGATGTGCAGACATATTAAACCAAAGCATTAGGTTTCTGCCTGATGGTGTGCGTATCCATGGTGTTTTGCATAAATTTGGATTAGGAATGTCATCACAGTTCAGACCGCCTTTGAATTATGAGACGTTTGGCGCCACAATAACCAGATTCATGCAAAACACGGTGCAAGCGCACACCGGCAGGCACGTTTCAATAGAGGGCGGTGTAGATGTAAGCAACGTTCACCTAGTCTATACTTTACTGTTTAGGTGTTCACTCAAATCTTGAACGAGGTTGCTCCTATGTGCCAAGCGGAGCAGGATTTCTGCGCCAAGTTCTTTGGCCTCGGTTCAGACACGGATATCATGGTAAGTGATGCTTAGATTTAAAAAATAAAACACATTTTGAAATCGCTGAAGATCTGTCCAAAATACTACTCTGTCAGAGAAGTAGGTTCTTTCCTTTCACAAAACTTTTTAAAAGTTTGAACACTAATTGCCGAACTTATATCTTTTGAAAGACTGGAATTCATAAAGTCATGTTTTCCCTTTTCAGAAAAGTGATTATGTTTGGTCAAATTACAATTTTTCAGGACTTTAGCCTAATTCATTATCACTCGAGATTCAAGTAAAAGGCCGTAAAGTTTAAATTTTAGGTTCAAGTTTAAATGCCTAGAACACCTAAATATTGAATATCTATTTATTGGATGCATTAGGTTGTTGGTTCTTTTCTCAACTTTTAACAATAAAGCTTTTGAGCAAGTGAAGTGGTAGATTATTTTTGGCTAATCTGAATGAATATGATTGTACTCATGAACGTGATTGATGTGATTTTGATTGGCTGAGAAATAGCAGACGTGTCTTTGTTGTTGTGCTCATTGATCCGTCTAAGCTAACCTCATAAAAAAACAAACAACAAACTGTACAGTAAAGATTTATGTGCTTTGTCGTTTATACCAGTGTTTCCTCTGGGTAGCAAACTGAAGTGAGTCTGCAAAAAATAAGCTGGCCACGGAACACAAATTGTGCTCACCACACACCATTCAGGTGCTTCACGACGAATCCTTTGCGAGTTAGATTTGAGTACTTTCCTGGTACATTGCTTTTTTTTTAGTCACAAGTCCCAACCTAAATTTGGATTCCTCAGACTAAAGACAGTGTTGCTATGTCACATGAATTGGGGCAAGCTTTTGTGTAGCAACCTCCAGATGGGCAAAGCCTGGTACCATTGTGTCAATAGGTGTTTGCCATCTCTTCTGTAACTATACAAAAGCGTGACCTGAACCATGTGACATAGCAACTGTCTCTAGTCTGAGGAAATTAAATTGGAGAGGTTGCTTATGACTAAGAAAGTCAGTTTACCAGACACTATTCAAATCTAGCTTGCAAATGGCTTTTTTGAGAGTAGTGATTTGTTTTTTCTACTATGCCAAAGTTTGAGTTCTTGATAAAAAAACATGTCAAGAAAAGAAAACCCTCAGTATTTAATAATAATGTTTTATATCCAAATTTGAAACAAATCTGTAAAGTGGTTCAGAAATAAGCAAACTGGCCACTGGAATCCCCACAGTTTGACAAGGCGGGAGGAAGCACTGATTCATTCATGTATGCCAAAGAATCTTCTTATTCCTTCAGGTTTCTGTAAAGATTCTGTAAAGATGGTAAGCGAGCTGCTTAACAAATTCAAACTGGGAACCAGCTCAAAGCACTTCCCATCCTATGATGTTTTGGTTTCGGTACCCTTTGTCTGCTAAGCAAAAGCTTTTCTGTGTAACTGACCTAAGCCATAATGAGCAGTGACCTGCTTGACAGGGTTTAAAGCCAATGTTCCACATGAAAGAAAATCAAAATCTCTTGTTTTTTATTACTTAAGTTTTGACTTCCATCGTTTTGGGTAGTTGAAGTTTTTTTCGTCTGTACAAACCAAATTGTGAGAATTCCTTAGTCGATCGTAGTGTTAGGTAAAAATGATCCTATTTTGCCGTCATGTTTTTCGGATTTTTACCCATAATCTGCCTAACTACGGGATTTTCCGTAGAACCCACCAATGCTGTAAATGCTTGCGTATGGGAAATCCTGTATATTTTAGGCGCCGCAGCATTCACACACTTACCCAAATGACCCCATGTGCATAAGGTCTATACCAACACCAGGCGCCGTTCTAGGGGGGCGAGAGGGTAGGGGGCTTAGCTCCCCAAACTTTTGTCTAGCTCCCCCCCAAAAAAAAAAAATAAAAAAATAAAATGCAAGAAAAAAAAGAAAAAAGAAGATACGTGCTGGAAAATACTGGATTTTCATTAAAAATTCAAATAAATAGTGTATGATCATTTGCACTATCCTTGTCACTATATATAGTCTTAGCCCAGATACTCTGTGTACGGTTAAATGTTTTCCGACCCATATTTTCGTTGGAAAAGTGTGGTGCTTGAAAAATGCACTGCATAAATAGGTTGCTTTTCGACTCCCAAAATGAAATAGCAGTAGTGAAAGTTAGATGGTGACGTCACGTCATGTGCAAAGGGTCTAGCCTCCCCCCTCTCCAAATACTAGCTCTAGAACCGCGCCTGACCAGCATCAACGCATATTGATACATAGAGTTGAAAAAAGCTCCGTGATTTGTTTTTGGACAAAGTCAAGTCGCTTTTCAGCAGGCAATGTGGTATAACGAAGGGGAAATATAAAAATGTCCCTCTACTGTATATATTTTGTATACATGTAAGTGAAGCGTGTAATGTGCATGCAAAGTTCAATCTAGTTGGAATACAGAAGTTGTGTGTGTATTTCATCTACATGCTGACAGTGGTTTCTTTTATTGCTCACCCTCATTGTAACTGTTTGGATATTTAAACAGAGGAAGAATCATCCCTGAGAAACTAGTCGTAAGTTAGGGAGGGGGGGGGGGAAGGAATGCACCATTTGTATGTATTCAAAGACAGCAAACACATCTGGATGCAGTTTGTGAAAGTTGTTGGGTTTTTTTTACTGACGTTTTTCGATGTCACCTAATTAATGTTAGCGTGTGAGATGGGTAATACCAGCTATTTCCTCTCAGATTTTTGTAAACGACCTTTGACATTGACCCCACCAAAAAGGGTTATAAACGGGGGATATTCAAGCGATCTCCTCAAGTCTTTTAGCAGATTTCTTTGCCTAAAAAGACAATTGAACTACTCGATTGCACAATAAACTATTAATGAAATAATACAGAATTGTATAAAGGCTGTCATATTATACACTGTTACTGGAATTTGCATAGTTTTTGTTTCTTTTCACAGCGGGTTTTCTAAAGCTCAGGAAGAAATGGGTGCATTTTTTGTTCCTTTCCATTTTGATTGATTTGTAGCATGCCAGTGTGAGGCTGAAGCCATCTTGGTCTGGCTCCCTGTATGCCGATAATCCATACATAATAGAGACCAGGCTAACTCTTTCTAGAAACCTTCAGGCATGGGGGAAAAAAAAAAAAAACATCCCATGAAATTTGTGATGTTTTTTTGTTGTTGTTGTTGCTGGAGTTCTAACATGACATGTTGCTTGTTCCGCTTGTATATATGTTACTCCCATCAGACTGCACCACCAGGTCCGCGACATGCAGAGCATGGCAGTACCCCAGGTGGAAAGGTCAGAGATCATTGCCATATTGCACAAACAAGCCAACGGCTATTTTGTGTCTCCTTTAATTTTTGCTGCATGAAAGAGTAGTCTGCATGTGTAGTGAATAACTTTCTTTAAACTATCTGACTAATCCACTTCTTTCCTTTTTTTTTTTTTTGGTGTTGATCCATCACTCTCTATTATTTTACTCGTTATATCTGGCAAAGTATTCTTGAGAAAATATCAAAATCACTTTTCATTTGAGTTTGCTGGGTTGTGGTGTAGTGGTTGGTGAGGGAGGCTGACTGACGTGTTAATATAGTCATGAAAAATGAACGATGGGACTCACAATACAGTGCTGCATGAAGAGTTTGCCACACAGGGGATGTTTCAATTAGACATTTTGAGGTATGGCGGGGCTGTAGGAGTGCGCTGTTTGGTTTGGGTGTATACAGACAAATTTACCCAAAACAAATAGTGTCCTGGTAATGTGTCCACCATTTTCAGAGATGGTGGACACATTACTAGGGCACTAATTGGTTTGGGTAAATTTGTCTGTACACACCAAGACTAAACAGTGCGCTCCTATTTTGATAGTGTCCGCCATACCTCAAAAAAGGCTAAAAGGGATATGAAAGTACATACTTTTTTTATAGGCCTATATATTTGGTTGGCATGGGTGGCTATTGCGTAAAGCGCTCGCCCTTCACCACTGTGGCCCTGGTTCGACAGTCTGATGCAGCATAATCACAGTGCATGAGAAAAAAACATCACTGAGAAAAGCATTCCAAGTTGCATATGGATACCATCGCTATGCCCGCACCCACAGAGAGCAACTCCATCTTGCAAATGAGTTAGGTGTTGATTCTTGTGACTGATATGGACTCTGTATTTACATTGCAAAGGATGTCAACTTATCCATGACAGACTATGAGAACTAGCTTCTCCTGGGCAAGCTGTTGGTGGCGCACTGTATTGTGACTTGCCTGTTATCAGGTTCAGAGGTGTCGGTACCAAGGTGTGGTTTTCACTAGCACTAGTAGGACTGTATGGTCAGACGCAGGGCGGAGTTTCCGGCTTGCTGTAGTTTGAAACGTTCCTGTATGAAGCTACTATAGGCCTTAGTAAGACTCTTCACTCTGTGCCTGTACGTAGATACAGTAAGTTAGCAGGGAACAGCCAGACAATTTCCGGCTTGCTGTAGTTTGAAGCGTACTGTATGAAGCTACTGAAGGCATTAGTAAGACTCTTCCTCTGTGCCTGTACGCAGATACAGAAAGCGAGCTGGGAATGGCCAGACGCAGGGCGGACAATTTCCGGCTTGCTGTAGTTTGAAACGTGCCTGTATGAAGCTGCTGAAGGCCTTTCTTTTGCGATATCACAGCCGCAAGTTTTGCCAGCTAGAGCTTGGCAAAAGTATGGGCAGCCTTCACTGCAAATAAGTACAATAAATTATCATTGATTTCAAATTCTATCCAATTACTAATGAATCAATAGTTGACAACCATAACCAACCGAACATCCTTAATATTCTTCATAACAAAGGGTTTAAATGTTTTGTTAATGGTAGAAGTTTTTGCCAATCCAGTTTGTGCCTCTACAAGGCCGCCCTTACAAAATGGTGGTCAATGTTTGTAAACAACAAAAAGGTCTAGATTCCCATCTTTAAACATTCCATAGCCGATTACATTTTATCACGCCCGGAGTGTGGACGTAAAATAGTATTTATTTTGAGAGCTGGATTATTTCACGAAAAATGATGGATTGAAGAAGAATATCTGACATCCAAACCCCAGTGACTATAGAATGTATTCGGCCATAGAATATTAACAAGAGGTGTATGGCATCGTCTTACAGGGATATGTAAGATTCAAATTACAGCAAGCTGAAAATTGCCCGCCCCGAAAACGATTGCTTGATAACCAAAACGCCACTGTTGTATTTATACAGGAGTGAATACCCTCCAGGACTAGGTTTGCACTTGAAATTGAACTGTAGGAAAACTAAAACTAAATAAATTAATCATTAAAGTTGATAAAACACGCAGCAAGTATTAATTTACCTGAGGGAGGATTGCGAAAATTAACAGGTGGTAACTTGAGGTTAGCCTCAAGTTGTTTTTTGAGGTTTTCCTGGGTTATCAGGGGTTATTATTATTATTATTAATATATATTTCTGGTAATGAAACCAAGGATGCCTCATAAGTGAACTTAATCACTGTAGCTCTCAAGCCTGAGGAAACCTGTACGTAAGGGTGCTTGCCATGTGAACCAGAAACACCGGGGTAAACCCCTACTCTTCCACGATAAGTGTTCTGGGTTCTTTTACGTGCACTAACCGTCCTAGTACACGGGACCTACGGCTTAATGTCCCATCCGAAGGACAAAGCAATTATGGTAAAGTATCTTGCTCAAGGATACAAGTGCCGCGACCGGGATTCGAACCCACACTCTTGCTGCCAACAACACCAGAACTTGAGTCCGGTGATCTTAACCGCTCGGCCACGACACTCCTCGTTTCAACCTGGAGTTACCGCTTGTTTAGTTCTGCATTCCTCCCTAACTGCTTCAAGAGTGCTGTAGTTTGAGGCCAAGCAGCAGTAGCGTAAACTACAAACCACATTGTAGAATTCATGTTCTGAGTCCTAGTTATTCAATTAAGGAAAACACCAATAAGTCTGCCAACTGCTGTAGTTTGAGGCCAAGCGGCAGTAGCGTAAACTACATACCATATTGTGGAATTCATGTTCTGAATCCTAGTTTGACTTATTTAATTAAGGAAAAACACCAATAAGTCTGCCAACATATTCAGATGCTCTCATCTCTCAGATGTTGCTATCAATGTACATGTAGTACAATGCAAGCTGTGTGTGGTTGAAATGCCGAGGTGTGGTGGTTTTTGCACTAACAATGGTTTTATTAGTCACTCGCATGAACGAAGTCTGGAGTCTGCACTCTATGCATGCTGAATGTGCAATCAAAATAATTGCTTTTAATCACTGCAGCTGTTCAGCACTATTGTATGCCTACTGTTTCAAAAGATGAGCGTAACTGTTAAGTGTAACTCCTACAGTGGAGGTCTTATGGGCATATTACCACAATCTAGTAACTTCCACCAGGAAATGTGACTTGATTTTGATGGACTTTGTACTTGTCTAATCAAACTACAGCTACATGTTTCAGGCCATTTTTTTAAAGACAAATTCCCTCACACAGGTTTGGTTTTAAAATACTTATGGTGGGTTCAGAAGAATGTTTATGGAACGATAAAGATGAATGTGAGATGAAAATATCACACTCGCTTGAGTGATTTGACAAGGATCCTTCCCCACTCTAACAAATTCCAACACCATGTGATAACTCAACACCCAAACTGTGGTACTCTGATTATGGGGGTATGCCCGATCCCTTGTAAAGCATGATCAGTTTACTCATGCAGTACCCCGGTCCAACGAAATCCAACAAAACCTGCTGTTTGAGTTTGATGGAATAGGGACTGTTAGGGTTAAAAGAAAGAACAGCGTTCAAAGGGTCATGAACCCATTCAAATTTATCTGTGAATTTTTTGAACAGTGGGCATTCAATATGGCCTGAAAACAGTAATGAGTTACTACCAATACCTTATGTTGACATATATATTTTTTTTATATAATTTCTCGTGGCTTTTATGTAAAGTTATTTTCAGGATTTCTTTGACTGATTCTTTCCTTTAACCGGTTGCACATAACTCGTGAGAATTTGTCTTGAATTACCTCATTATACTAGGTATTCCTCATTATACTTTCTTGTACCTTCTTAATACCTTCATTTCTGTATTTGAATTCCAATTCTCATTTAAGATAATATTTAAACTGATGGTAAGTATCCTGTAAGCAACTGGCTCTTGACCTAGCTATTACGTAACAGGCTGATAAGTAGAGACAAGCTCAACATAGTAGAAAAGAAAGTGCTGGAAGTAAATAATGTGTGCATTAGTTCCTTTCGAATACTGTCAAAGCTGGGCCCAATTTCATATCTGCGTAGTGGTAAGCAAATTTCCATGCTATAGCAGACAAATTTGCCTAAGCGTAAGCAGATTTCACAGGTTAGCGAGAAAATTAGGCGGCCAGCTTGCCTGTTCACCGTGAATTTTCATTGTTGCGTTATTCATTTTCCTGCAGTAAGCACTGGAAGGTTAGCATGCCCATTCGCGTGCTTACGGTTAGCAGCGCTAGGAAATGAAAATCGCACAGTTAGCCGTTAAGGATCTCTATGTAATTGGGCCCTGGTTATCCAAAGAGTTGAATGCATTAAGGGTATACTTCCAACTTACGGATACATTTTCACCCGATGAAACTCAGAAAATTTCAACCTCGAAGAGAGAGTACACCATTGTTTTGGCAAGATTTGATTATTTTCCCATCTCCTAGTTTTCAATAAACATACCAGACAAAGAACCTGTGGAAACCTTTTTTGGAATTTTTTTTTGTTTTTTGAGAAAACAATGAAATACGTGTTTTGTCAGAGATTTTGTGTGCATTCATATCAGGCTTATTTTGATTGCGGCAATCAAAATAAGCAACAGTGACTTGTGGGGTGTCCGATAAGCAATTTGCGAGTTAGATTTCTGAATAATGTCTGGTACCGTGATTTGATTAGGCACAAGTGAACACCCAACTTAGATTCCCCAGACTTCAGACAGTGTTCCTATGTCCCATGGTTCGGGGCAAGCTTTTGTACGGCAACCTCCAGATGGGTAAAGCCTGGTGTACCATTGTGCCATACACATTCACTCTGAGTTGTGTATGGGTGTTTGCCTTCTCATACGTCATGTGACATAGCAACCGTCTCCCAGTCTGAGGAATTCAAATTTAAGCGGTTACCTGTGATTTGGCAAGTCAGTTTACAAGACATTATTCAAATCTAACTTGCAAATGGCTTAGGTCGTGTCTGAATTGGCGGCTATGACTACGGCTGGATCGCCGTGTCGTGTGTTGAAGCATCTGCTCTCCTTGGCAACACGCTTAGCAACAGTCTGAGCCGTAGCCGCAGCCACCGATTCGGATGCGGCCTTACTGTTGTTTCCTCAACTTTGACAGTATCTCAGACGAAAACGTTTCTGTGGAGGGTTGGTACTGAGAACCAGTGAGCTTTCAGATTAAAACAGGATTTTTTGTCTTGTTTGTTGTTGATATTTACCAACACTTTGTTTTCAAGAAAAAAACACCTGAGTCTGGGACATAGGAAACATCTAAAACCATAAAACATGGCTTCAGTCTGGCTCCGCATTCTCTCTGATAGGTTGAACTTGATTAGCTAACGCAGTTGGTAATATTTTGCAAGGAAATAATGCATGCATTCATTTTCTTTTATCAGATAGATTGCTGCTTTTCCTCGAAACTGTGTAGTTTTAAATATGGTTTTCGATGAGAAAATATTAATTTGTTGATGTGATTGGATGATACTAGGACTTTGTAATGGAGGAACTGATGGCAACCGTAGAAGTAGGAATGCTGGGAAGACATAAGAGAGAGTAAGTTTTAAGACGAAGGGATAATAAACAGTTTACTTTGGATTTCTCAGGATGTTTTTCCTGATATAGAGATTTTTAAACTGTTGTGTCACGTTTTTTCCTTTGCTCTCAGATCTTCTTAATCAGTTGCCGCCAGGATTCTTTTTTTTTTTTTTTTTTTTTGTCTTGTCCCCCTGGCGGGATTCTTTTGGCGGAACTGCCTGAATCTTTTTTCTTTGAGGTTACCGCTGGCTCAAAGAAACCCTGACTTGAGTGTGTAGTGTGTATGCAATTCATGACACGATATATATTGCAGTCCGGAATGAAATCATTCAAAACCTCAGTGGATGATATTGAATGGTCAGACAGTAGAAGGGTCAACTGTGTACTGTGTAAATGCATTCACCACATGATATCATGTTGCATTGCAGTCTGGCATAGCTTACAAATGTATCTATCATTCATATGATATTGAATGTTCAGACAGCAGGCATGGTAGGACGCTTGACTGTGTACTGTGTAGAGGTATGCCTCTACACAGTACACAGCTCATCTATCATTCAAAACCACAGTGGATAATATTGAATGGTCAGACAGTAGGAGGGTTGGCTGTGTCTGTGTAGAGGCAGAGCTCATCTATCATTCAAAACCACTGGATAATATTGAATGGTCAGACAGTAGGAGGGTTGACTGTGTACTGTGTAGAGGCAGAGCTCATCTATCATTCAAAACCACAGTGGATACTATTGAATGGTCAGACAGTAGGAGGGTTGACTGTGGACTGTGTATATGCATTCAGCACATAATATAACATTGTTGCCTGGCAGAGTTGATTATTTTATCTTTCAAAACCACAGTGGATGACATTGAAAGGTCACACAGTAGGAGGGTTGATTGTGTACTGTGTAGATGCATTCACATAATATAATATTGCTGGCTGGCAGGGATGATATTGAAAGGTCAGAAAGTAGGAGGGTTAGTGATAGCCTAGGTTTTGTTACTACAGAGTTCTCTCTCAAATCCCTTCAAACTAGACAGTGCTTATTTCTTTTAAGTAATTGCAATTATTGTTTTTCTTTTGATGCCATGTAGAGACAGGAAGACAGCTGTACTACCAAACAGTGATATGAGGTAAGTGGATTATATGTGATTAAGCAACTACTGATATAATTATTATTATTTATTTGTCAACTTGACATTGAAAATAAGTATCAAACACATTTAAATCAGAAATGTTTTTAAAAAGGAAAATAAATCCTAAAAATGTTATGTAATTATTTAGTTTGTAAAACTATTTCCTTCAATGGACATGTTAATATCATGCAATAGACTGATCCAGTAAGCCCCTCCCCCTTAACATATTGACCAATCATAGCATTGGCTTTATCACCACTGTACACTTGGGCAGCACAATATACACCTCTTTGATGCCACACAGCACTATAAGTACGTGCATGCAAGCTGGCATTTTCCAATAGGATTTTGATGTGTCAGACTTTCGACGGTCTTTCGTGGGCGTAGCCAAGGCTACGATTGGTCAACATTTATGTCGGCGGGGCTTAACGGATCATTCTTTTCAGCTTGATAGCTGCAATATTGATATCTAATTAAATTAACCCCAACCATGTCAACCATCTCTAATCCTCTTCATGAAGTTGTCTGATTGTGGAGGATTGAGGACCGTAGGCCCAAATAACAATAGACGGGATTGCGCGACCCGCGCAGGTGGCTACATAGTCATCCAAAGCCGGTAGTGCATAACTCAAAATAAACCTCTTTAGTAGTAGAATACTGGTAGTAACAGTAATGTGATTAATATCAATGTCACAACTTGCAACTTTAATAAAAGGGTTTAAGAACTGTGTTATTATTACCAAAAGCCGACTGCTGGTGTGACTCTGTTGGTCACAGCATGTATTTGCACGTAGTTTGCAAATCAGCTCAGATGATGTAGTACCCACTACAGGTCTTATCCAAGTCCAAACCCGATATCAATCATATCCAACTCCAAACATGTTGGTGTGAAGTGACATAAGAGTGAAAGATAGTGGAGGATTTAGGTCTCTTGTTGGGTAAGTTAGCCTAGGGAGGAAAGATTTTGTTATCAATAAATACATAAATAAATGTGTGTATTGTCTTCCTAGGGCAGTGATGTCTGACCTCTTCCAGTCTCTGGAACCTGAGCTGAAGAACTTCATCTCATTTGCCGAAAGAATGGATAACTTGTGAGTATGGACCTGTTGTATAACCCCACCTTAAAGGCTGGTTTATAGTCGCACGACGCGGTTTATAGCCAACACTGACGCCTCAGCAACTATAGACTGCAATGATAAGGGCTCAGCGTCCAGCGATCACAGCGTTGAGCGATTATCATCGCACGAGGAATTATAAACCAGCCTTAACTCTGGTCAACTAGATGGGTTGCACATGACGTCAACAATGGGAATAAATCAGCCATCTTTGATGGCAATGACTGTGCATTTTTGAGCGCACAACTGTGCGTTGCGCTTAAGTACTGCACGCGGCACGTGTGTTTCATAAACTCCTTTCATGATTGGTTGGTTAGCTTCTCAAGCTGTGTTGTAACTTACAGAGCTGGACGCGGCTTCAAGCCAAAACAGAAATTGTCATGAAAAATGCCGTCAATTGCAACCCATTTATAATGATAGAGTATGCATGAATAAACATGTACATGTACATTTCCCGTAGCAAAATTGGTACGGTATATGATCTTAAGTGGGTTTTTTGTTTTTGTTTTTTATGCAAGTTTGCCCCAAACAAGGTCAAAAGCATCTCTTGGTAAGGTGCTACAAGGAAGAAAGTGTCAGATAAAAGAAAAAAACTCGGGGAAGCTTTATGTAGGAATTGATATTTCTCTTCAAGCCCCAGCTCAACATTGGTAAACTGACTGTAAATGCTTCCATTCTTTGCTCAAATCAATATATTCATAATAAAACCAACCTGTGAAAATGTCGGCTCATTTCAATGTTTCATTTGCTAGAAAACAGTCAAAATGCATTTTTGTACGCATTCCTATAGGCAGAGTTTTCGTCTCATTGAGACGAACACTAATTTTGGATCTTATTTCATTCATTATTTAAAAACGATAACAGTTCAGGCAGAAGTATTTCAAGGACAGTTTTCTTCCATCATTATCTTTATACCATGTAAGGTGTTTGTAAATCGGTGAACATTTATGTTTTTCTTCTTACCAATGTTGAACTCAGGCTTTAAAGTAGGATAATAAATCTTGTTGCTTTCCCATCCAGTGACTCTTGTTTCTGTTGACTTGTCGTAGTTTGAAAATTGTACAATATGAATGTGTTGATACAAACTCAAGTTATGGTAACTTTGCTGGACTATTTCCACAAGTGTTATTTTAACATGGAAATGGTGGGGAATAGTTCAACCTTTATGACTGTGTGGGTCAGTAAGGAACGAGGGTGACGAGATAAAGGATATTTTTCAGATCCTTTAGATATAGCAATAGCTGCTGTCAGGAAGGCAAATGCAAGGTGCGATATTGAGCCAATCACTGCAAAGGAATATCTTCTGCGTTAGGCTAAATTATGTGCGTAATGTTGCTCAGCATCAGGCTGACACACCTGTTGATAAGTTTTGTGTAGTTTTACCACATAAACTCTTCTTTTAAACTCAAAATTAAAAAAAAATCTTCATTATGAAAATGACCTTGGTAAGCGAAATTCATTAAGTGACATAATAGTTTCCAGTTTTTGGAAACCATTACTACAAAATTCTCCGAATCTGTTAAATATTTACAATAGACATGAACCTTGTGTACTTTTCCTATAGAGAGGTGATCACAAAAATGGCAGTGTTGAAAGCATGTGTGGGATCTCTGACGAAGTTGCACAAGGTCAATACCCTAAATGTTTTAACGATGTTGACATTTTCTGGTAATTTCTGATCTCTTCCTTTAGTTTCTCTGTATACATGTTAGTCCGGATCGGATATCAAGTGATGGCTCCTCCACATAAGCAGTCTAGCTCCTACCTCCGTATGGTACTTGCTAATTGTCTGATTGAAGTCAAGAGGAACTTTGACAAATACATTGTAAGTATAACATCCCTGATTATACACTTCATTGATGTGAATACAAACATTCAATAATAGTGAAGATGATGTTAGTTTTGGGTTCAAGCCCCCTCCCCCCACCCAAACCTCCACTCACCTCTGGTTACACCACTGGTCATGGAAGTGGTTCAACCTTCCCCCACCCCTCCACTGGTTACACCACTGGTCCTGGAAGGAGTTCGAGACCCGCCCCCACACTCCCCTCTGGTTACATCACTGGACCAGGAAGCGGTTCAACCTCCCCTCCCCCCCCCCCCCCGCCCCCCTCTGGTTACATCACTGGTCCAGGAAGGGGTTCAAGCCCCCTACCCCCCCCCTTTGGTTACATCACTGGTCCAGGAAGCGGTTCAAGGCCACAAATCAAGTCTGATTGTTCGGTCCTTTGAATTTTTTTTGCAAAATTGTTTTAATGGCCACATATTACGACCCTAGCAGAGTCTTTCTCAAAGGCTAAATGATAACAAAACACACACACAAGTATACTGGAGTAACAAAAGCAGTCCCGTGGAAAGAATTGAAAAGAAAACAGTCAGGAGATGCAAGGGATGAACAATGAAGAGGAAGACAAAAGGGGTTTGGGTTTGGGAAGAGACTGGTTTAACCACAACAGGTTGGAAACACAAAAGACAAAATGTTTTTTTTAATTGTGTCTTTTTTAGGATAGTATCATAACATCAATCAAAGAAACCAAGATCGCTAAGAAGAGCAAGTGTGGCATCCTTCCATTTGTTAAGGAGTTTGAGGTAAGTCCAATGTCTAGAGGCCTGTTCACTTTATCAGCGTCTGGTCCATGTCGAAATCTACACGGCCCAACTTTGTGGTCATCATCATTAGACGTAGGCGATTGCCCGTGGTCTCTTCCTCAAATCCGTACACCACTGCAATCACTGGCACCGCTCCTAAAACAGCCCGTCTTTCCAGTGCTGCTGCTTTGAGTTCGGTGGTATCACACCCTGAACATTCTCTGACGTTGTCCACCCAGCACATCTTTGGTCGGCCCTCTGGCGTACCATCCACAGCAGCTTCTGCCAAGCCACCTTGCCAAACCACATGGCCCAACCAAGCTGCCTTTTTATTCGACTTTGTGGTGACTCGGTAAAATTTCAACACTGTTCAGATCAGCTTGTTGGTTACTCATGTAAAGTTCAACCCATGTATTGTGCGATCGTTTCACGCTGCCAGTGTCTCACGTGGATCCGAGCAGAAAGCTCTGATACTGCATTGCGCTATGACGAGTCTGCTGCATGCTGGATGGTGCCACTCACTCAATACGGATCGAAAAATGAACCTCAAAACGGCTCCAGGGGGTTGACTTCACAAAGCACTAAGATTCATCTTAAGATGAGTTGTCAGTATTACCATAGTAATTTGTATTGTGACATCACACTTTGCTTAGCAATTAAGATTGATTTGCAGTTAATATCAATCTTTGTGGCGTGTCATGGCCGAGTGGTTAGTGCGTCGGACTCAAGCTCTGGTGGCTGAGTCATCGGAGTGTGGGTTCGAGTCCCGGTCATTACACTTGTGTCCTTGAGCAAGGCACTTAACCATAATTGCTCCGTAAAAGTTGGGGAGGTAGAGCCTTCTGCTCTACCAGCCAGGCTTCTGATGGATGATACCCAAGCCTACATCCTTACGGACTGTAAAGGGGGTTACCCTGTTTCAGCCCCAGGAGTAGGTGGCAACGGCCCCTGGAAAAGAGAATTGATTTGTAGCCCACACCTCGAGTGGCTTACTGGCCTTGTGTGTCTGGCGACTTCCATAAAAAAAAAAATTTTTTTTTTTAGCTCTTTGTGAAATCGAGCCCAGAGCTCTCAACCCAACTTCCGACCAGGGTTTGTTTTGACACGGACCAAGCGCTGTACACGGGTCAACACCGGATTGAAATGTTGTAGTGTGAAAAAGGTCAGTCAAACTTACACGGATCGGACCCGTGTCCAACAAGATTTTCGATAGTGTGAAAAGGCCTTAGAATATTACTGCACTCAGGGATGAGGAACTTCAGACTTTTAGCTGAATTCAGACCTTTTGATATGTGCCTAGTGAACAAAAGAAGCTCTTATTTCTGTCGGGTATAGAAACAAAATATCGTCTTTGATCTACTTCTCTAGCACTAATGATACTGTTAGAAAAGCTCCTTGCAACTCCAGTCGTTGATAATAATAACCAGTTTTTATATAGCACATTTTACAATAATGTATCACTGTGCTTCACACTATTGCCCTGGTCATTGGGCCAATATCATTTCTGTAATGCTTCTCAGCTCCCTGGGGAGTATACAGCCCTGGGCTGCCGTGGTGCTATATATATCAACCTCTGTATATATCAACCTCTACCCTCGCAGGTACCCAATTATACTCCTTGGTTACCAAAAGGTTGATATGTAATCATTTCAACATGCCTCCATAAATTTGGATCCCAGTTTCAGATCTTTCTATTAGCAATGACTTTCAAACCCTATGCACTACAACTATCTTTTTTACCACATTCTTTGTACACACACAAGGTAAGGCCCACTGTTAGCAATTTCAAAAACTGTGTATGTATTTTTTTATGCAAGTCACCCATCACAAGGCCCAAAGGCCACTTGAGGTGTGGGCTACTTCTTTTTTTAAGGGATAGAAACCTGCCCCAATGCGCAGAAACAAGACATGTAGAGATATAAACGCAAGTCTCTTCACAGCACAGCGAAGAACAGGGAGGGGTAAATGAATCCGTTGCAAGACAAACATACCTGACTCTTCTCCTATTTGAAGCAATTATAGTTAAGTCTCTTGCTCAAGGACACAAGTGTCATGACCGGGATTCAGACCCACATCCTGGTGAGTTAGCCACCACGACTCGAGTCCGATGCACTAAACCGCTCGGCCACGACACGCTTCAAAATAACTTCATTGCTTCAAAAGTGCCCCTTTCTGCATGCAGTGCAGTGGATTGCTTCAAAGATGTCTTTAAATATTTCTCTATGTGACAAGGCCTTTACACAGGTGTTTGTGATTAGCACTGCTTTGCAATCAAGATGAAGGAAAGGGAACTGTTTTGAAACGAGAGATTTCTACAGGAAATATTTTCTCTTTTTGATACTAACAGCAATTTGCAGAGCAAGCGGAGACGGTCTTCAAGGGATCAGATCGCCGGGGGGACTTGGACAAAGCTTACGCCAAGCTCATCGCTGCTCAGTTCAGTGCTATTCACAAGATTGCACTGGAACATCAGAAAACGCCAAGTGACGTCGTCATATTTGGTAATTATTTTTAAGTCTTTTTTTAAAAGTGTAAAGCAAGAAAAAAAGGAAAAGAGATTATTACTAAGTTCTAACAAGAACAATCTAAACAGCAAAGTAGGTATAAACACATAGTGTTACCGCAAACTGAATATGCATTGATCCTTACTAACTTCCCCAAAGTGCAGTTGACAGCAGTTGTCTACTATTAATAATAATAATAATGATATAATAAGCTTAATGATAATAATAAGCAGGTCCTATACACATAGTGTTATGCATCCATTGTCTTTCACTCTAATGTCAAATGCCAGTACAAGAATTTGGAATTTTAATGTATGGTACATGTATGTATAGATTGTTTTGTTCTCAACCGTTTATGTAGCAAGGTGCAATTTTGAATACTCTATTCATCTCTTCCTGCTGTTTTGTTTTTAATTGTCCTTGAGGTTTACTGTATTGTATTGCATCTATCAACCTTGCTTCACTTTACTATTTATTTTTGGCTATTTGTTTGTTTTAATACACTGTAATTTTGTCATGTTTGTGCAATTATTTATTTGTAATTTATTGAATGGCTTCTTGTATTTATTGCTGGGCACCGTTGAAAAACAGTGTTTCAGTGAAAGGTTTCCTCAGGATAAATAATTAATCAATTGTATACACAACGCTTTATCACACTCAAGCGGGCCTCTCAATTATCGCTTGTTATGTTTATTGCAGGTATGCAAAGTATGTCTGAATTATAAGAGACATGTATAGACTAATCTGAGCAGCTCGTTCATGGGCGTTAACACCACCGCAGCTATGGCCGCCGCACATGCGCGATGGCGCACACGCACTGTGTATCCTACATGCTAATTGGAACATATGCGCGCTGACGCGCTATTGTCGTGTCACGCGCGTGTGCGGCGGCCATAACTGCGGTGGTGTACAATGCCATAAACAATCGCTGCTGGGATTAGTGTATATAGCACCTTGTAAGGGTTTGCAAGGTGATGTGGTGCAATCTGCAGCCAACCATGCCAGAAACTCCATCTGTAGATGATAATTGTACTGTTTTTTGGGGGGGTTTGTTTTTCGTTTTCTATGTGAATGACATAACATAAAGGACTTATGGTTTAACGTCCCATCTGCAAAACGAAGCAATTCTGGTTAAGTGTCTGGCTGAAGCCTGTTTTTGTCATGATTGGGACTCACACTGTGATACTGAATCTCATATTCATTATTAGAGTGTGAGTCCCAGTTCAGTATTCAGTGTGAGAGTGAGTTTGAGTCTTCAGTCTGCTTGGCCGTGACACTGTAGGTCTTTAATATACAAAGTCTTCAACATTCTAATTTTGAACTTCAAATTGAAGGGATGTTTTTTTGACTGAAATTTACTGCAGTGTAAATGATCATGATGATTACTATTATTTTAATTATTACTTATGACATCATTTGATTGTTGTCATGGTTGTAATGAAAAAATCATGAGAAACTTTTTCATCTGAAATGCTACCACTTTTTATATTATAACGTTTTGTTTGAATATTTTCCCCTCCACAGATGTCCCCTAATAATTGGAAGTTGTCTTATTTACTATACATTAATGACTCTTTCTCCTTTTCCAACCTCTGATTCTGCCCTTTGTGTTTCTTCCTGTCCTTGGGGTTTACACCAGCAAATTCCTTCTATCACCTCCCTTGTCTCCTTTCTGATTACTCTTCTCCGTTCATCTTACACTTCTTCTGACTGCATTTTGCTCCTTTCTTCTCACTCCTTTTCCACCTTACTTGTTTCTGCTACACAAACAGTAGGCCTACTTGTATAGTGTATGTTGTGTTATCATTTAGCCTTTGAGAAAGACTCTACTAGGGTCAAAAGTCAGACCATTTACTATTTTTGCATTTGTTTTAATCTTGTGTAACTTAAATTGCCAGGCTTATTGATTTAGACATTACCTTAAACATGTTTCTACTTTTAAAATAGACTTTTCAATGAAATTTGTTATCGTAGGCCTTTGTGTATAATTTACTCTTCTCAAAAATAAATGATTTATCATCCTTTTAACACTGGAAAAACATATATCAAAGCTTGTATATTAACACTTAATTTGATTTTGTTTTCGTTCCACAGAAAACTTTCATCATTTACATGGTAAGTGTAAAAACATGTTATACTTCTGTAGAAAGACGTTTACTTAACTTCAGAAATCAAATTTTGGGTGAACAAAGAACAACTTACGAAAAGCGAGGTTGGAACGTG
Source organism: Marthasterias glacialis (assembly GCA_911728455.2). Taxonomy (NCBI): domain Eukaryota; kingdom Metazoa; phylum Echinodermata; class Asteroidea; order Forcipulatida; family Asteriidae; genus Marthasterias; species Marthasterias glacialis. The sequence goes on along the minus strand of OU452228.1, from coordinate 10,113,972 downwards.
CGGCCTCTGACTGGTGCCCCGAACAAAGACATTGACAAACTAGCACGACTGCCAACAAAGGGCAAGATAGCTCAGTTGGTAGAGCACCAATCACGCAAATCGGGTGGTCGCAGGTTCAAATCCACTCTATTCAGTTTGTCTTTGTTCACCCCAAATTTAATCTGTACGTACCCAGTCAGCCTTCCTTTGAGATTTAATTAGTAAATACTTTTCTATTGTCAGCTACATTGTCCAGATTGAAAATAACTTGCCTTGAAGCGGAACGCAAAGAAGCCAAGCAGAAATACAACGACCATCTAGAAGCCTACATCAGAGTGTCACTGGGACGACCCATGGACAAACTCAACGTAAGATATGACAGAGAAACATACCGACTGACCAGCATTCCTTATCATGCTTCGGCCATTTTTGTCTTGTTCTCAGAATGCAATCACCATAACGGATTGTGCTAATCATTTTGAGGTGAAAGGGTCCAGACTATTTTCATTCAGGCAGAGGTTTCAGTCCATAGGTTTGCAAAATTTGAGAAACAATGACTGCAATCAAGGCATCCACAAGTTAGATTCTAACTTCTCAAACTCAGTATAGGTCACAACTTGAACTTTCACAAAGGTCGTTTTAAGGTGACGTGGTGTGTTGTAACCAATACAAAAGCATTATCGACAGGGCCCCTGCCAACAAATGTATTCAATATAGGGCCAATTTAATCACCCCTGCCAGAGCCAATAGATGGGTTGCACATGACATCAGCAATGGAAAAAAAATCAGCCATCTTTGATGACAATGACTGCACATTTTTAAGCGCACAACTGTGTGTTACGCGTAAATACTGCACCCGGCACGCATGCGTTTCATAAACCTCTTCCATGATTGGTTGGTAAGCAACTCAAGCTGCGTTGAAACTTACAGAGCTTGACGCGGCTACAACCCAAAATAAAAATTGTCATCAAAGGTGGCGAGTATTGCAATCCATCTACAGTCTGGACAATTTTAAGCCAATTTAATCCACCCAGGACACTGCTTGGGGTTAGTACAACACCAGTGTCCAGGATGTTTTTTAATCATCACCCATGTATGATTGTGGTCTGGGTTACTTTCTTCTTGCAGCAATTCTTTGAAGGTATCCAGGTGCTTGTATCACAGGGTGTCAAGGAAGAGGAGGTTGGGTACCAGATGGCTTTTAATAAGCAAGAGCTTCGGAAAGTCATCAGGGAATATCCTGGGAAAGAGGTAGGGTCAAATCACAGACCAGGGGAGAGGCCCTGAAAAAGGGCCTCTCCCCTGAATCAAAACCCCGGCACTGCCCTCGGCTCCGGATTCGGCTGATATTTTTTTGAAAATGTTATCTTTCGGTTTGGGGCTTCAAATAGGGTGTCATGGCCGAGTGGTCTAGCTCACTGAATTCAAGTTCTGGTGGCTGAGTCATCACAATGTGGGTTTCGAATCTCGGTCCCGGCACTTGTGTCCTTGAGCAATACACTTGACTATGATTGCTCCTTGGCGTTTATGTCCTCACTTGAGGATCCTGCTGAGTAACAAAGTAGAAGTAGAAGTAGAAGACAGAGCCTAAGCGGGAGCCCAAGCTGAAGTCGTAGTTTCAAAAAGGGCCACAGTCCTATCATATTACCAGCATCTTAGTCTAGTTTCCCGTTTGCAATCCATCTTTGCAGCTAATTCTCATTCAACCAAATTTTCACCAACTATTTTTCCATCCAGCCTCACTTTGGCAATGCTGATTTGAATGGGAGTAAAACAGATGGTTGCAACATGGCAGAGCGATCCATTAAAGAAGGCCTCTCTAAGGTCAAATTCAGTTTCTGTCGCACTTATTTTTCAATAGATAGATTCCTTATGAAAGTGGAAAAAATATTACAAGGCTCTTCCCGTACACTAAAATGCTATTGTATTTGACCTTGGTGCCCCTCTTTAAGCCAGCTTAAGAAAACATAATGCTCATTAGCGTTGTCCGATGTTTTCAGCCCCACAGTTATTGCAAACCTACCTTTACAGATGCAGAGTTTCCTATCAAATCAGAAATATCTCGAGTTCACAGCAAGCAAATTCTGTGGATTATGAACTTTAACAAAAATTAGATTTTGTAAGTTGGTTGTTGTTGGGGAACCCAGACAACTGTTTCATGGAGTCCATGGGGTCTTGGTTTGGCGCAGGGCAAAAGGCACTGCAAGGGCATGTCTTCGTCTGTCAAGGCATCAACGGGGTGGGCTTAAAGAATCCTTCTGTTGTCTTTTCAAATTAAGGAGAGCTGGAACTGGGCTTTACCACTTGACGTTGAATGACGTCCTTCTCTGTAAAATTTTTCAGACATTCCATTGTGTAGTGTGCACAAGTATGCACAAATCGTGCTATGCATTGTTTTCCTCGTACAAAGAGTGACAAAGGGTACTGGAATTCATGCTCGAAATTTCCCTGATTTCAGACCTTCATCCTTTTTGTTGTACAAAAACAAGGATTCCAAGAAATCGATAGGCTGCCACCCTTGTTTATTTTTGTATTATGGGAGGCGAGTCCGAGACTTCAGCATTATAGGTCGTGGCTTATGGCCGAGGTTTGACCAAAAAACAACATTCCATAATTCCTGGAAAGAGAATGAAAAATCCTGGTGCGTTTTGTGAGAATGTTTGTTGTCTTTACTTTTGCTTAGTCAGGATTTCATTGAGACTACGATATTCAAAATTATTTTGGAAGTTACGAAAAAGTACTGAAAAAACATAGCAGAGGAACGGTAAAGACGTTTTCAATACCGTCAGGAAGTGGTTAAGAGGAATTGGCTGTGCTTTTCCTATTGCAAGTTTCTCCTACTTTGGACATGCTGTGGATGACCCAGTGAGAAACAGACTATTCTTGTTGTTTTGTGTCTTGGTGCTGTGACTGGGATTTGAATCCACACTCCAATGATACAAATGCTGAACCTTGAGTCCCATCTGCTGTACTCCTCACCAGTGTGCGGTGATTACACGTTTGTAACGCATTAAGTCCGACACAGACCATTATGTCCAATGAGAACATTTTGAACCATTATGTCTGACCATTGTGTCCAACATACTAATATGTCCTACCCATTATGTCCATCAGGCACAATGGGTAGGACATAATCGCTCTTTGGGCACAATGGGTCGGACACAATGGTTCAAAATTGTCATGGGACGAAATAGTCCATGTTGGACATAATGGTGCATAAGACATGTTACACAGAATGACCTCACTTAGTTATTCGTCTTTGACAAATCTTCTTTTGTAAATGATTACAGGTGAGAAGAGGCCTTGACAACCTCTACAGGAAAATGGAAAAGACATTGTGTGAAGAAGAGAACTTGATGCAGGTAAGATCTTTCTGAGCCATTCGATTTTAGTGGAAAGGTAACAAACAATTAACCATGATTAGCCATCTTGAATGGAGCAGGTGGCTCTGAGAATATTGAGTGAAGTTCGGGAAAGCATCAGGAAAATGCACCTGATAAAGTTAATGGCATTGAGGGCTGTGTTTTCTCAGGATTGTTCCTTTTTTTAATTTTCTATATATATATCGGTCCCTCTTTGAACATTTTTAAAGATATAAACTTGACATCGCTGCGGAAAAAAAGACGTTGAACTTCCTTGTTCAAAGGTCTGGTTTCCTGTTTCTCGTGATGTGAAAGTCTTTAATTATTCTCAAATGTATCACCCTGGATCTCCATGACTTCTCTGTGGGGTCACGGAGCTATCTTTTTTGTAGCTTACGTGGTGGAGTGAACAGTCATTATTTTTGTTATTCTGGTTTATTGTAGGCCATAAACATATGCACCTCATGGCCAAGAGGCCAAATTACATTTTGATTCACAAAAAAAAAGTCAAACATAAAAAAAAAAAAGAATTCACTCATCTGTGTGTGGGATGTGAGTAAAGCGCAGAGGCGAGCAGCAGCTGTTATGACAGGGAGACTGAGGGCAGTGGAGTAACTAAGGGGGGCACGTGCCCTGGGTGCCCCCCCCCCCCCCCCACCCATTTGAAATCTGGACTTTTAAGATTAAAAATCTCCAGAGTAAAACGATACATTTTGTAAGTTTTTACGTAGTATTTTCAAAGTTTTTTTTGTAAACCATTTTTCTATTTACACGCAGACAGTATTATTTGTTTTTACCTCCATGTCAGATTATCTTATAAAAAAAAATAGTAAACGGCATAAAAAGAGCGCTGTAAATGGGCTGGTTTAGGAAAAATTAACATTTTTAATTGGCCAGATGTGCCCCTCTAAAAAAAAATGGTGCACCCCCTTGTGCTCCCGGCAAATTTTTACCCTAGTTTCGCCACTGACTGAGGGTTAAGATGACTAAGGTCTATGGGATGAAGTGACTGTGGATAAGTGAGATCCATTTGATAAGGGCAGCCAAGTGTTCTGAGGAATACTGTGACACATTAGGATCTGTCTGGTCTCTCTATTTCATGGAGAGCCAGTGGTGTCTACCGCCCTCTCGTGCTCTCCTCGCCTCGGCATCTTTTGTTTATGTCGCCATTTTGTAGTCACGTTTCGTTGCCGTTGTCAAAGTTAGTTCATGCTTATACTCAAGGCTGTATTGTTGTGATTGTATTGTGTGGTACCTTCCTCCTTACTGACGTAGGATTCAGTTGAAATTGTTAATTCCTGTGCTTGTCATTATGGGATTGTTAGAGCACACAAACGAGTAGCACCAGTTAATGTGCTATGAGTTGATGACTGTCACATCAACATTGTACAATTTGCTTCGTCACAATTTGCAGCATTAATTAACGATAACTGTTCACTTCCTTACATTTAACAAAATAATTAAATACATCAACTGGAAAAAAACTGTTTAGTTAGATGCACTTTTTATTTGAGTAAGTACATCCTTGTTCGGTAGAGAAATAACAAGGGGATTATTACTAAGTTACTGATGGAAAAGTCCTTCCTGATTTCCTATTTTGATTTGAAGTGTGAGCTTTCAAGATCATGTTTCTGCCCCAAAAAGAGCCATTTGCGTGTGAGAGTTGAATTATGGCTGGCACAGTGACTTGCTTAGTCGCAAGTGACTATTTAAGTTTGAATTCCTCAGACTAGAGACAGCCGTGTCACGGCCGAGCGGTCTAGCGCACCGGACTCAAGCTCTGGTGTTTCTGATCAGCAGAGTGTGGGTTCGAGTCCCGGTTTTGACACTTGTGTCCTTGAGTAAAAGCACTTGATCATAATTGTTCGTTCTTTGGATGGGAGGTAAAGGCTGTTAGTCCCATGTGTTGTGTAATGCACATAAAATACAGCCCAGTAAGCTTATAATTAAGAGAAGGGGTTTGCTCCTGTGTTTTTTGACATGGTTGGCTGCAGAACGTGCCTCAGCATTTATAAACCCTTACAAGATGCTGGCTGTCATAATTCATAGCTCTACATGCCTGTCATAAAAAATGTTTTTAAAAATGAGCAAATGGCAGATACCAGCACTTTTATTAGTCTTCATCATTACCATTCTTATTAAAACTCTGTGACCTTGTAAACCAAGGAGTGTTTGTAACTGATGTAATTCAAGACCCCAAGGCCACTCGAGGTGTGGGCTAATTTTTTTTGAAGGGATAGAAACCTGCCCCAATTAGCAGAAACAAGACATGGCGAGATATAAACGCAAGTCTTTTCTAACAGCACAGCTAAGAACAGGGAGGGATTAATGAATCCATTGCGAGACAATCATAACTGCCTCTTCTCCTATTTGAATTCATTATAGTTATGTGCCTTGCTCAAGGACACAAATGTTGAGACCTGGATTCGAACCCACATCCTGAGGACTTAGCCACCAGAACTTGAGTCCAATGCACTAAACGGCTCAGCCACGACAAGCTACAATTGTAATGTTCAAACTTTGGTATCAGTTAGTATTGAGTGAACAGTTCTCCAGTATGAAGAGAGAGAAATTACAGGCTCTTGAATATTGTGGTTCTTCAGTACAACCAGAGGGTAGTACTGTTTCCATACAGGGCTCAAAATTAACACTGGACCCCAGGCATGACCAGGCCTAAGGCCAGGACCCCAGGCCCGAGGCCAGGATCCCAGGCCTGTCCAAGGCCAGGATCCCAGGCCTGTCCGAGGCCAGGATCCCAGGCCTGTCCAAGGCCAGGACCCCAGGCCTAAGGCCAGGACCCCAGGCCTAAGGCCAGGACCCCAGGCCCGAGGCCAGGATCCCAGGCCCGAGGCCAGGATCCCAGGCCTGTCCAAGGCCAGGATCCCAGGCCCGAGGCCAGGATCCCAGGCCTGTCCAAGGCCAGGATCCCAGGCCTGTCCAAGGCCAGGATCCCAGGCCCGAGGCCAGGATCCCAGGCCCGAGGCCAGGATCCCAGGCCCGAGGCCAGGATCCCAGGCCTGTTCAAAGCTAGGATCCCAGGCCTGTCCAAGGCCAGGACCTCAGGCCCGAGGCCAGGAACCCAGGCCTGTCCGAGGCCAGGACCCCAAGCTCGAGGCCAGGACCCCAGGCCTGAAGCCAGTGGTTTTACCATCGGGGCCAGTCAACTCATGACTGGGCAAGTCTGACAGTCTTGTTTTTTTGTTGTTGTTCAAATGTTGACTTTCAGTCTGATATATATCTTTCAATTCTGTTGAGTGCAGAGAGGATTCACGTGACGTCACCCGAGACCTTTTTCTAATACTGGGTGCACAAACTGATGCTGGAAATCATTCAGCAGACGACGCGTCAGCCATTGAGTTTGTACATGGCTGGACCCAACATGGCTGCGAAATGAACTTTTCTGGGGCCACTCAACCTCTCTATTGAAGAATATGTTACCCATAATACAAATGACATAGATCTTCTCTTAGTGCTTGTTCAAGTTCAAACAGTTTATAATGTTAAACTGTGTAGGTATGTTTTTTTTTCTCATTTCAATTCTGTTCTTGTAAAAAGAACAAAATTCTGGTCCAGAAAACATTTTGAACTACAAGCCCAGCGATCTTGTGGATTTACCCCCAAACTTTGATTGTACTATAGTGCAAGTAACAATCATAAGTCCTTTTTTTCCCTCAAAACGATACAACTTGATAAATCAAAGTACAGTCAGAGTACTAAACAGGTCTTACAATGTGAACAAACCATTGTTAGGGAAATTTCAAAGAATATCAAGTAATAAACCGCAAGGGAAACTGTAACGATTAGATTAATGATACCGCAGGAACACTCTGGGCAAAAATCGAGGCTTCTTCAAATCATGGGGGAAATGAGCTGTGAATTAACACAAACACACACGGATAATTTAATAGTAGTGCCTGCATGACAAGCCTATAGCACCTGGTGTTTATTGACAGAAAAAAAAAAACTAACAGGATGTCTGGAGCCCTCCTCCCCTGGATTCCTAGAGGTGCTTGTACTGTGCCGTCACATCATTGATTTGTTCACACCTGATGTTTATTTGCGAAGGCCTCGAGGGGGGAATGCTGGAAGTGCCCCCTCTGTTGACCCGGCGGGTACTTTGTTACGAGGTCATTGTAGATCGGTCACCCTCGTCAGTGCAAAATGACACGTTTACATGGCCCTTTACAACAGTGTGTTATGTTATGTTTGCCTACGTGTTGAACTTCACACTCCTGTATCTGAAATAAATTGTCCCTACTTCTGGTGCTGAATTAACAAAAGCAAAGCTGTTTTTTTTTTTATCCATACAAGGTATTGTTACTTGGTTGGTTGGTTTTATTACACTCTCAGGTAAATAACATACATAAAAACAATAGTTTTGTAGAAAGTAATGATGGACAAAGACATGTTTTTTTATTTATTTATTTTTATTTATTTTTATTTATTTTTATTTATTTTTATTTATTTTTATTTATTTTTATTTTGTTTTATTTTGTTTTATTTATTTATTTATTTTATTTATATCAAACCATTCTCTTGTACTTTTTTCAATCTCATTGGTGGAGTTTGGGGGCAATTGCAAAGGGTGAAGCAAGGGTTCTGAGTAGAGGGCTCCTGCCTCCTGCTCCCCCCTCCCTCCCCCACTGTTAACAGAAGTATGAGAAACACTCCCTTCAAAAACCTTGTATCTGTATTTTGTGAGAGATGTCGCATGCAATAACATTTTATCTCTTGGCCCAACCCTTTTATGTGTACATCTGGGATATTTTGAAGTGAGATGTGACATTTGTTCACGAGTCAAAGTCCCATGTGACATAAATGCTATTCTTGGAGACGCGGCGTTTTTGCACTGGCGTGACGATTCCAGCCTGTGTTGCCAGATTATAGGAGCAGCTATTTTTCTTCCGTCAGGGAGTGGATTAATTTCTGTAAACATTGTCATATTATATTGGTAGTCCGTGTGCCTTTCAAATAATTGAATAAAAGAGAAAGCATATCAATTCCAGATTCAATTGGAATAGATATATTTATAGAGTAGTCCTACTTCCCTTAGAATTTGCCAGTAAGTTGACCAATCATTCGAACCATTCACACGAGGCAATTTACAGGCAGCCAGTTCCAGGCAATCTCCAATAAGAAAACTCATTCACATTTGAGTTTTCTCATTATTTTCTTGGGAATATTAAGTAACAGCAAGACGAGTGTCTGTTGTGCTGCTGAAGTGTTCCTTGCGCTTGCAGTGCAGTTGATTGCCTCCAAGTTGCCTGTAAAGATTGCCCTGTGTGACATGGCCTTAATTTGGAGGAATTCTGTCTCTCATTTTGGGCGAAAAATGAGTTGCTATCTTTTCTGGGTAAAGTGAGGGCGCTCTTTTCATTTGTGCAAGTTTCAGTGGAATAGGTTGTAATGTTTAGAAGATCCAATGGTGTATGTTGTACTTGAAAAGGCCACTCTGCGTGTATTCAGTCATTAAATGTATATTGTATGTCGTAGATACATCAGTGCATCAACATATTATTATTTCTATTATTATTTATTTCTGGTGCTGAAACCAATCATGCCTCAAAAGCGAACTTAATCACTGTAACTTGGAAGCCTGGGAAAACCTGTAGATAATGATGTTTGCTAGCTGAACCAGAAACACCAGGGTTAACCCCCTACTCTTCCATGATAAGTGTTCTGGGTTCTTTTACATGCACTACCCATCCTAGTACACGGGACCTACTGCTTAATGTTCCATCAGAAGGACAAAGCAATTATGGTAAAGTGTCTTGCTCAAGGACACAACATTCTGTAAAGTACAGAACTTAAGTTTGGCGGACTGGACCGCTCGGTCATGACACTCCACATAACAGAACACAATAAAATGCTGTATCTCCCAACATGCATTACTTTACAAAATAGCCTATCCATTCATTCACTTATGGAAAATACTGGATTTCTTCATCAAATCTTGCTATGGGGATTTGCATTATGCTGTTTTGGGAGGAAGGCCTGCTCCAGAGAAAAAAACTATGTATCTTCATAAATCATACCTTAATGTGTATATAATTAAACAGCAAATTGTGTAACAAATACAAAAATCTATCTATTAAGGATAAATTGAAACAAGTTTGAATGGAATTGATTAAAAAAAACAAGAAAATGGCAATAACCCAAACTTTAAAGTAGATTTTCCCCTAAGCGCCTTTATCAAGATACGTCAATTCTCCAAGTAAGGGCCGCAGGTCTTGTACGGAAGAGCAACCATTGCTCTGTCTGTGCAGGCTGGCATTGTGCATTAATCATTCAAAATCATGTTGATGATACCGTATATTTAGACAGTAGCAGACCTGATTGCTTCGTTCTTGAAAGGGCAAGGACACCAAGGCATTTTCATCTTGATAAAGGGCACTTCTTTGAGGAAATTGTATATTGGTACTGGAACATTTCAAGGGCATCAAGGCAGTGACCAGGGGCATTGGAGGATATTGCCTCTGTTGCCTCCTTGAGGTATCAGGACTGCAGTAGGAGGGTTGACTGTGTACTGTTCACCACATGATATCATATAGCAGGCTGGTAAAGTTTATCGAATAATCCAAACCACAGTGGATGATATTGAATGGTCAGACAGTAGGAGGGTTGAATGAGTTTTTAAGATATCAAGTTGCAAAGATTTTGTAATGTTCTGCTTTTCCACAACACACAAACGTGAAGGGTAGTGCTATGATTTATAGCTATATATTCTCCAGTAAAATTTCTAAGAAATAAATCATAAATTCATCAAATTAAGTATTTTTTCCCCCTCATGATTTTGGCACTGTGTAAATTCTGTATTTTTATTGTCACTATCAAATATGAAAGTATCTCCCATATCTTAAGCTCAATCTGATGGGGGGAAAAAGAATTGGCTGGCAAGAATCCAGCAGCCTTTGAGGATGTGCAGACATGCCCTGGGCACAGTCCCATGTTTATATTTAGCTACCCATTAATGAACTGTGCAAACTGTTCGCTAGTGACCCAGAGAGATGGATGGGATGACGGAAAGACGTCATCTGTCTTGAATTCCACACGGGAACGAGAAGTTTCTCAAGATTGAAAATGTTATTTATCTTTTTTTCTTGTATGAAGGAGCGGGGTGCCCCAAATCACTTGAATCTGCCACCGTTCCTTCTCTTAGGATTTGAGAGTAAAGCTACAATGCATTAGATAATATCCTTATGAGCAAAGTTAAAGGTATATTGCACCATCGTTTGGTGATCGAGGCTGATCAAGAATAGAAGAGGCCCTGTGTCAAAAATCAGACGCTTATCAGAAATAATGAAATGGCATTAAAAAGTGACGAAGACCCAAAGATCAGCATTGACACCACTGTGACGTGGTGCCTTAAATGATTTATGTGTTAAGAAATACTTGCCTTTTTGCCATAATTCTGTACTGAGGTGTTTCTTAGGTGCTTGTTCTCATGTATTTGATGAGCAAATAAATCCAGTTTTGGCAGGATTTGCCTGGTTTTGGCATGGATTGTCACATTATTATTACCAAGTAGCCAGCAGCGTAACTAGGGTAAAATATTTTTATGGGGCACAGTTGGGGGGCGGGGGCACCATTTTTCCTAGGGGGGTACTTTGGGCCAATTAAAACTGTAGTGTTTTTCCCAAACAAGTCCCTTTTCAGCGCTCTTCTGACTTGTTGATGTAAAACAAAATACATTCTGCGTGTAAAGGATAAAAAAATAGTTTTACAAACACTGAAATGACTACATAAAAGCCCATAGAATGCAACATTTTATTCTGGTAATTTCTAATCTCAAAAGTCCAGATTTCAAATGGGGGGGGGGGGGTACCCAGGGTCGAGGGGAAAGGGGGGCCCTGAGGGGGGGTAGGGGTTCTTACAGACATCAGTTGGGGGCATGTGCCCGCGGTGCCCTCCCTTAGTTACGCCACTGCAAGTAACTAGCATTGTAGAATGTAGATTGAATATTGTCAGTATGGGCCTATTTAAATATCGCCAAAACCCTGAGATTTTTGTTTGTCCGACGCCTGATAATCATAATTGGATTTTTTCTCTTGATGGTACAGGTTGCATGGCATTTAATGCAAGACGAATTCATCCACCAGTATAAACACTTTGAGGATCTGATTCACCGTTGCTACCCAGGGGCTAATGTCACTCTAGACTTCAAGGTGCAGGACCTGCTCCAGTTCTTCTCCGAGATAGCTCAATCCCATTAAAGGCTGTGTCAGCCCGTAGAGCTACATCGTCGTCTTCTGTTGCGTACTCGTTCTACTAGGTAAACATGCCGTGTCCGATCTGTTGTCTCCAGCCAGCTCTGTCCAAAAAAAAAGTTCTAACGGCTTCAAGAAGACTGAGCTGGACTGGTGACAAATTGATACAGACATTGACTATACTGTTAAAAACTGCAGATCAATTAAAGTCAGATAAAAACTGATAAAAACAGAACGAGTTAAAAAGACTGTGAGTTAAGATACTCCCACACCCGATTCAATGAGCTACATAGGTATTGACTAGAGTGCTATTTTTTGATTTTACGTGCATTTTTTAAAGCCTCCTGAATGCTGACGTGTTCGAGGCTTTTTGCATGACTGATGAGCAAATTCATTTTGCATAGAACTCCTGTTTGTTTAAAAAACTTACTCAACTACGTATATGGGTTTGCGTTACGCAGGCAAAAGAACGAACACACTGACGACTGCGTTAAGTTTACAGATTCAAAAAATTGTTAATGGCCTAACGTTTCGACCCTGGCAGAGTCTTTCTCAAAGGTTAAATGATAACACCATACACAAGGGTGTATTAGTGTGAAACAGGTGTTTGTTGTGTTGTCCTTGAACCTGTGAGAATGAGTCTGCTAGGGTTGAAGAGTGTGGCATTGACGACTTTACAATTATACAACAGGTCCTTCTGGTTAAAAAGCAGTTTGCAACGGCTATTCCCCTTTTTTTTTCAATTTATGGATTCTACAACGCACAGAAAAGAACTAAAGCACCGATATGCAAATATCCACACAACAGCCAAGCAAAATCTCAAGCTTTTAGTCTTGTACGCACAAACATGGATGAGCCCACATGGCTTCAAATTGCAGGGCAAGTTTGCACTCTGGTCATTATACAATATAGCTCTATGTGTTAACCTGCTCTGAGGTGTTACAAACATCTGGCAGAAATATTATCTCATTTGAGCTGAGAAGTAGGCAACAAACAGCAGAGCAGAAAACATTATTAAGCAGATTTAAGCAAGATAACAGCCACAGATGGTATTTGTGACACAGTGTTTTGGCTGGTAACCTTTTTTTATGGTAAGCATCATTTTGTTGTGCTTAGGTACTATGTGTGCTTAGGCAGCTCTATGAAATTGGGCCCAGTTTCACTGGGCTGCTTAAAAAGCAGAAACTATTGCTTAAACAATGGATATGCTAAGCACAATAGGCAGAATACCAGTCACAGATGGTTCGTGCGGCATGGTATTTTACCTGGTAACCTTATTCTGGTAAGCATAATTGTGTCTGTGCGCAGCTACCCTTTGTGCTTAAGCAGCTCTATGGGGCTTTTATCATGCTGCTGTCATCTTGGTCAAGTTCCCCGTGTGCAATAGCAGTCAGGATTACTGAATCTCATAAAACCATAAAGGGATCAGACTGTTTAGCCCTTCTAAGCCTTAGTCTTGTTCAACTGACTTTGAATGGAACAAACAAGTCAGCTGCCTAACCCAGTTAAATGTGAATTAAAAGAATCAATAAACAAATAAATAAATAAAAACTGTCGGTTAGCTTATACAAGAAAGAAACCTTTATTCTGGATGTTAAAACAACTTTAGTGTGTCGTTCCCTTTCCCAAAACCTACATCGTAGTTGCTGTCCCACAATGTGTTATTTGGAAACAAGCAAGTCTGAATGTCTTCATAGTGTAAAGTCTGTAGATAGTGCATTGGATTAAAATTATTATTATTTTAATGACTTTTATTTATTTAATCGGGAGAAAATTTGTAAGAACTAAAGGTAGATGTTGTAAATGTATCAATGAAATCGCACTTATTTTTCAATAATGCTGCAAAATGAATCGGGTTTAAAGCCCCAGCTCAACATTGGTAAGAAGAAAAACGTAAATGTTAACAGATTTACATATACCTTACATGGTATAAAGATAATAATGGTAGAAAACTTTCCTGGAAATATTTCTGCCTGAAGATCCAAAATTAGTTTTCGTCTCAGTGAGACAAAAACTCTGCCTGTAGGAATGCGTATACAAAAATGCTGAATGCATATACCGTTTCCTCACAAATGCAACAACGAAATGAGCTGAAATGTTCACAGATTGGTTTTATTACAAATATCTTGATTTGTACAAAGAATGGAAGCATTTACAGTCAGTTTACCAATGTTGAGCTGGTGCTTTAAAGCACGGTAACCTTACTATACACACAGCTTTTTCGCAATTATAATGTTACAAATAAACATCACACCGTGTCAGAGATTTCAGCCTGTACTTTTTTTTTTTTTTTTTTTTACTTTAATTGGTTGCAGAGTTTGAGTGGCAAAGTTGTTATAGGCCTAATTGGACTTAATACAGCAGATAGAGCTGTGTTACCTTCAATGATAATTGCTCAGCTGCAACGGAAATCCCTGGAGGAACGTAGAGCAAACTCAAGACGCTCACTCCTGTGCAAGTCTGTTCATCGCAAAATTGCTGTCGACACTGACCATTGTCAACTCAAACCACAGGGAAATCAAACACTCACTCTAGGAAATCATCCTCAATCTCAATTTTATTCATCCACTGGACTGCCACAAAATTCTCCTTCATTCCGAGAGCCATTGTTGAAGGGAAGCTCCATCAATGCATACATTTAAAACTAGGACGGGGGGGGGAATCCAAATCACCGATTTCATTAGAGGGGCTCGGCATTAATTTTGTTGTGTCTACTAGCCACACCACACCTGTAACTAGTATATCCCATGAGGAGTTTGTTGCAAGAACTCGGCAGACGCAGATGAGCAACCCGGGCCTGCGAATTAGGCCCCATTACAGGGACGGGGTCAATCGTGTAGCTTTTGTGGAAAAGTATAGTAATACTAATGTCACAGGCCATTTTGGTTAAAAACGAGATCTGGTTGTGTAAGGGTGATTTCTCCCGCACTTGGGTTGGCCAATATTTGTTTCCACTTTGCTTATGTGTGTTTTTCAAAAACAAAATACAGTTACATTGAGTACAATTTGGAATGACGGGCCAACTGTGTATAACATTGATATAATGTGGGCCGTTGTTATTACCATTTCATCTTTGTAACTTTCTCAAGAAAAGGAATATCTTCGGTGGGGATATACTCCCATGATGAACGTTTCAGATGAAGTAACTTTTTTTTCTTCATTTCTACCCAAAATCGAACCCAGGATTATGCCATTTGAGGGAGGGTGTGTCAAAACATTTCTTAAATACCGGACTTGAGGTTCTTAAACCTTCACGAGCAAACCTTTAAATGTATATTGTAACTTCACTCGCTTTGGTGTGCTGCTAAGGGAGGTGCTCTCTCGAGGCAAAGGGTGGTCCGGACCCTCCCCTCCCCCCTCCCCCGCCCCCTGTCATTTTTAAACATCGGTTGGTAGTAGTGAATAAAGCTGCATCCAAAATTGTAACTTGTTTTTGAGAAACAAAGAGTACCTGGTTCAAGTTTGTAGCAAACAATGCATTACTTTGTTGAAAATCTTTGAATGTTTTGTGGGTAAAACACTGCAGACTGTACATTATGCCACTATGATAAACGATGTTTTCCCAAAAAATGTTGGTAAATATCTACTCATTTTGAGGGTCTGTCTTAGTTTTTTCATTCTTGAGTTGAACATTGAGGATTTAAATGATCATTTTATTTCAGAAATATTATCGATGTTTACTTTCTGTTGAAAACAGACAATATGGACATACAGCTTCTGCATGAGTATTTCCATGCATTATATTTAAAAAGACATTAAAACGAAAAATATATATATATAAAAACGTGTCAAGTGAAATGGTTGTTGCTTCATGGGGGGCTATATAACTTAAACTCTGTAATTTAAGAAATAACGAAGAGTAAACTTGTCGGTCTTCGGTCCATCTTTGAGGTGAGCCTATACTTCAGTTTGTGTTTTGTTTTGTTTTGTTTTTGTTTTTTTGTTTTTTTGACACACACTATAGGCTACAAATATTATCTGGGTTGTGTCTGATTGCTTTATGTATCCGACCCAACCATCAGGTTTGTTATTTTGTTGTTGACGGTGGACAGCCGCAATTATTTTCACTGGCCTCAAAATAATACTTTATTGGTGACTGTAGCCCGTCGTACCTCGTCATACTTGCATACCAAACGTGTGTTTTCTTGTATTATCGTGAAAGCGATCTCTGCACTGCTGTATTCTATAGGCTCGTACATGGTGTTAAGCCGAAGGCAAAGGCATAACTTGATGGTAGATTCCTTTAAAGTGAGGTTTGGAGAAGCCGGTTGGTCTATTTGGACAATTTGTTGATGCTGGGTTTATTTGTTGTCGTTCGGCACGTGGACCCCCTGTTGAGGGCCAACACTGCCAACCACGCATGGCATGGCGGGGCTGGGCATACCAATCTCAACCGAGTCCGAAAAGGATGGGTATTGAGTTGCCGTAAGCTGTTGGATTTTGATTCAGGCATGACGGTGGGCTGCTCAAATGCCTGAAATGCTAAGGTGTATCTGTCACGGCCTTGATATTCAAGATTTAGGCTACGCCCACTCGGAAGTCAATACAGAGGATCGAGTGGTTATCTCTGAGGAATGTATAGAGTAGCACGGTAGGCACTGCACTGTACCCACGGAGAGCAGGAATATATTATTTGATATAACAGTTATATGAATCTTAAGAATAGTTTTCTGTTAGATTTAAGATGACACTTCTTGGTTGACAGTTTAAATGCACGCTGGCAAAACAAATTAGTGGTTATTACATATGCAAAACTTGCCATTGGTTGCGAATTCGAAAACTAGCAAGCTAAGGACAACCATTGTCGTCTGAAGGCGCAATAATTCGTCGTGTATAATTACTATAACAATTTACATTTACGTAAAACTTATTAGGAGGAAAGTAAGATTTGAAAAAAAAAACATCATCTCATCTTCCTATACTTTGCAGAAACCTCCTCTGGGGTATTTTGCACATTGGTTGAAGTGCAAACAAACTTAATGCATCCATCCATGCAAAAAAACACTAGAACTGTTCCATTATTCCATTATAAAGACATCTACAAGCACACAGTACTATCCCTGTGTACATGTATGTGCACATATGTTTTTCAACCGAAGCCCATACGGTGGTTTTTGTTGTTTTTTTCTTTTGAAAACGAAGTAATTCCCATCCTCTAATTTTCAGTAAATGATCGTTCAATTCAATTCAGCAGTGTGGCAACGGTCAGGGGTGTGGAAGTGGGGGGGGGGGGGGTAGGGAACGTGCCCCCACAAATTCCAAGTGCCCCCAGGTGCCCTCCATGAAAAAAAATCCAGAAACATGTAACTCATTAAAAAAAAACAATGGCCCCTACCCCCCCCCCCCCCCCCTCTGAAAAGCAATGCCCTGTGCCCCCTAGTGAAAATAACATCCTGGCTGCCCTGTTGCATTTATTCCATGATAGTGGATAAGCGAAAACATGTTAGGTTATTTACAACTACATTAATATGTGGGTATGACAAATTGTTGTCACATAAAAAACATAAAGTCTTTGGAAATTACAACTACCCCACAAACATTTACAGCATTATACTATCATAGCCCACACATAGAGGGAAAAAGTGATGCATAGTGCTTTCGTATACTTTTCTCTATGGCAGACTTGGACTTGAACAAGGACAAGTACATAATGATGGAGACCAGAATAAAGTGAGATTAAGACCAATCAAACAATCTTTGTTAGAAATTATGCAAGTTTTCAAATACAGTATAGATTTGTTAATAAACTTGCAGTTAACATGTGAAACTGATCATAACAAATAACATGATCGCGTTGTAGTGAAAACAGCAATGTATACAGTAGAGGTTTTGTCTGTGATTTTGTGTAGGTTCATATCGGGCTTGTTTTGATTGCGGCAATCTAAAAAAGCAACTAACGGTGACTTCGTGAGGTCTTCGAAGTTCTATGTTTCTTGACTTTGACAGTAATTCTGAAGAAAATAATTTTTTGGGTGTGGTTGGTACTGGAAAAATCTTGATATGAGCAGTGAGATGTGAGATCGAAACAATGTAATTTCAGATTTGTTCTATTTTATTTATTAACTTATTAGTATTTATTTCAAACAAATCAATGTTACCAATTCTGTAATCCACGTTGTCTTCAAAGGTTTATAGGAAACTATAACTGGTAAACTAGTAAACTTGCGGGTACAACCGTGTATAAATCTCCTTTTTTTTTTTGGGGGGGGGGGAGTGGTGGCTCTGAAAAGAGCCGGTGAGGCCTCGACGTTTCGGACGGTATACTCTGCTCGTTTTTCCTTCTGAAGACGAGCAGAGTACCGTTTGAAACGTCGAGACCACATCGGCTCTTTTCAGAGCCACCACTCCTCCAAAAAGAAATGCATACCTGGTTGTACCCGCAAGTTTACTAATTAAGTTTCATTTTGTCCTTCACACCATGCAAAGCTTCAAACATTACCTGCCTGATAGGTTAACTTCCATGAAACGTTATGTCCAGGGATGTTTGAAAAATCTACAGACCATAAAACAAAATATATGTTTACATAACTAGTTTGTTAATGATGTTGCGAGTCCAACTTTGCAAAATACCTGCAATTGTTTCTTAATCAAAATAAGCCATTCTATTCTATTCTTTTATAGAAGTCTTTAATCATGCTGACTAATAAGGCGGGGGTGGCTCGCTCTCATGTTTTTCTTGTTATTCCCAAATCCGGATTTGGTCAACCTTGCAAAGGTGCTAAAGCTTTACTGCCTAAGAATTATACATGTTCTCCCCTCTCCATGGATACCTGCCATCGCATGACTGAGCTCATTATTATTGTCCGGGTAAGGTTTACAAAGTACTACCAGCCTCTTATAGTGGTCATTGTCAGTCAAATCACTCCTTCAGATTGAGAAGTACCTATCTCTTCAGTATACTGAAAAGCTTTGGATTTAGTTGTTTACCATCCCTGTCAAAAGTTAGACAGTTACCGGCGTGACTGATACATCATTTTTGCACCTCGTCGTTCGCCATGGCTGGACACGTCGCAAACCCACTATCTTCAATCGTGTTCACTGTTGTATCGTGTTTGATATTATTTCACTGGGGAAAAGTTCAATCTGAATCATATGTAGTCAACATTACCACAACTACGGGTATGCTCAGTGGTGTGTTTGATGACGCCAGTGGCAGTTTGTTTCTGGGCATCCCCTACGCCGAGCCACCGATCGGAAGTCTTCGGTTTACGGCTCCCGCACCGAAGGCACCGTGGGAAGGAGCTCGTGCTGCTGACAAACACGGGGCGTCTTGCCCACAGGACATGCAGAGTAACCCTAAGTTGCAGGACCTTCCACAAGAAGCAAGGGTGGTGAGTGAAGACTGCCTTACTCTGAATGTATACGCTCCAGCCGATGCTGTCAGTGAAGCTGTCATGGTGTGGCTCCATGGTGGATCGTTTGAGACCGGACAGGCAGCTTCTTACGATGGAACTCATCTAGCGTCTAGGGGCGTTGTTGTGGTAACCCTCAATTATCGTCTTGGTCCGCTGGGATTCCTCAGTACGGGAGATGACTCTTCCACAGGTAACTATGGACTTTTGGATCAACGTCTCGCCTTGCAGTGGGTGAAAGACAACATCGCTGAGTTCGGAGGCGATCCAACTAAAGTGACACTATTTGGACACGATGTGGGTGCTAATAGCATCCTTCAGCACCTGACAATGTCAGAGAGTAGGGACCTTTTCTCCAGGGCTATCCTTCAAAGCGTGGCCTCCTCGTATCCCCTGGAGTCCGTTAATAACGTCATCCACGCCGAGGCCCTGGCTGCAGCAGTGGGATGCGTGGACGCCGAGTACGTGGACTGCTTGAGAGCAATTCCTCTTTACGATCTCATGAATGGTCAGGAGCAAGTGAAGTCCGGACACCATGAGAATCTGGTTTGGGGTCCCGTGACCACCTTCGGTACACAAACCCTGCCAGATGTGGGATCTAAACATGATTTAATCGTTGGCTTCTCTTCGAGTGACGGCTCAGGGGTCTTGGACAGCCTCGGACGGGGACCCCTCTCACGTGAAGCATGGGAAGCATATTCTGGACGCATCGTCGAGGGCGACGAGACACATGGCAGCCTTCATGGGGGCGATAATGAGAGAGGTGTACTCCAGGCTGCGCTTAACCACGAATACCTCATAACCCTCCATGGCAATTCCACCGATGAGATGTTGCGTCTCCAGCAAGCTGTTGATTTGAACACAGACTCGCGCTATTTGTTACCGACTGTGATGTTACTTCGACAGGTGGCCATTCTCGCTGAAAATATCTACCTCTACATATTTGACCATCAGACCAACTCTGACAATGGGTAAGCATCTTTAACAGAAAACATTTTAAAGCCCCAGCTCAACATCGGTAAGAAGAAAAACATAAATGTTCACAAATTTACACAATATACCTTACATGGTATATAAAGACAATTATGGTAGAAAACTTTCCTTGACATATTTCTGCCTGAAGTGTTATCGTTTTTTAAATCAAAAATAAAATAAGATCCGAAAATAGTTTTTCGTCTCGGTGAGGCGAAAACTCTGCCTATAGGAATGCGTAGAAAAATGCCGAATGCATTTTTACTGTTTTCTCGCAAATGAAACAACGAAATGAGCTGACATTTTCACAGGATTCCAAATATCTTGCTTTGTACACAGAATGGAAGTCGGTTACCAAATGTTGAACTGGGGGCTTTAAAATGGCCATACAAGCATTGCTAATCACCGTATGTTTGATTTTAAACTTGCATAATTAATCTGGTTAATTATTTCGTTTTCACTTCATCTCATTAATATTTCGATATGCAAAATGTACAATAGCTAACAGTGTATTGGGCTCCTTGAAGGGGACCAGACTGTAATAGATCCCCTGCCAAGCCCGTTAACATCCAACTGCATGGTTGATTCTGTTGGACCGAACGAGTAAATTGATTATGGTTCACGTTGGATCAGGCATACTGTCGTTTAAGTTAAAATATGATGTTGGATTGTGTTGGAATGGTAGTTTTTTTAGGGTATTTTTTTGTAGTTAATGTAGTTGTGATGGTTCTGAAACAAACCAATGGTGTAAAAACTCGACGTTTCGATCAGTCCTCTTAAGGTTTTCATGTCAAAGCTTGTTTAAAAACAACAACAACAACAACAACAACAACAACAACAACAACAACAACAACAACAACAACAACAACAACAACAACAACAACAACAACAACAACAACAACAACAACAACAACAACAACATATAATCCTGATGGTATTGCTTCATTTTTAGAATAGAAAAAGTTCACTAGCACCACTATTTCATGTCCAAATATCTGTGTAACAATCCAGTCAGTATTCCCCTGAGACTGAA
This sequence comes from Marthasterias glacialis, assembly GCA_911728455.2. Classification (NCBI taxonomy): domain Eukaryota; kingdom Metazoa; phylum Echinodermata; class Asteroidea; order Forcipulatida; family Asteriidae; genus Marthasterias; species Marthasterias glacialis. Next base: position 10,093,067 of record OU452228.1, on the reverse strand, counting down.
CTGAAAATTTTCATTGAATTGTCAAGTTCTGTCTCTTTCGTACTGAAATTACCAATTCCCAGCAGTTAACGAGACAAATCTAGCGTATAAATCGAGACGCTCCACCGTCTCTTCCAAGATTTTTATTCCGTAATTTACGGAGACAGCTGAGACTGCATTTACGCTCGGATACATCTACTACTTCTCGAAATGACAGTTATCTTCCCGCGGCCAAAAGCTATCACAGGATGGTGTGTTTTTTGCCAATATTATGATGTGTTTGCACAATGATGGCAAAACCAATATGTATCGTAAGATCCACGTCCATTTAAACATTACGTGACTAGTTTTCAATGAACATATTTTGGGTCCCAAGACTTCTTTTTTATTCATTTATTTGTTTTTATTATTTTAAGATTCTGTGTTTATTTCTCTTGTTTCGCTTTGCAAAAACAGTAAAATCAGATTCGAAATGCCGATCATTTTTCTTAAAATATTTGTCAGGAGGTTGGTTTCAACGTCAATCGCCAATTTGTAATTTAGCGTGCCTCACGCACGACGGAGGGTCAATAGAGTTTGCTGTTGGGTGGGCTGGAGGAGAGTGTTTTGGTAGGATGCAAATTGAACGGGAGTTTCTTACACCTCTACCTTTGATCCTCCAGTCAAAAATAGCGCGATACTCTCGGGAGTGCGTGTGTCTGCAGAACCACGTCACCCCCAGGCGCCGTGGTTTCCTTTTTGACTACCACGTGCTCAGACTGTGCTTCATGGAAGCACGCAAGATCATGTTTACCGTCTGAATCTCCCTTCATATCACACCCCCCATTTTCTACAAGCGGCTTGGCTGCCTTAATATTGGCGATTTCCCCACATACTTCACACCCCAAATGTTATGCACTGCACGTGGTGTATTCCCAATTTGAACAAAATTGGACAATGCATAAAAATTCCATGTAAAAAGTGCAAAATTACTTTTGGAGCTTGGCGACATACCGAGAAATTTCATTTCACGTCATGCTTGATCCAGATGTCGCCAACCTGAGATAGTGATCTCGGGAAATCAACATCCTACTTTCAAGATCTCGTCATCCTTTGTTAAATTATCTGAGGAAGTCGACATCCTACTATGTCGTCATCATAAGTTAAATTGGGCGGGAGGCGGGGGGGGGGGAAGTCGACATCCTACTTCTTAGATATCTTCATCTTGAGATAAATATATCAGGGTCTGCACAAGTCGGATGTCACCTCCAGAGCACCGTATTTTTTTCACCGGCGATTGGATGTATTTTTTATGTAGTGATTCGTGTCTCTAGTCTAAAGTGAGTTTTCAAGTGCATACTTAGTGACACTATATTCAACTGGTTGTGTGGGATGACACACTAATTATGTAAAGGTGGCATTGCTTGAAATAACCATTTTTTTTTCAACCTGATGATTTGATTTTTTATAAAAGTGCTATATAGGCACCAGTTGTATATAGAAGAACTGGGCATTTTGGGGAGTGATTGTAAACCATCATTCCATGTTTTCTTGAAAACTTTACCACCGATTTAGATTATAAGTTTCACAGATTGGTCACATTGCGTGCTTATTGAGAACCAGTGGGTTTCGGAATAAATGTACAAAGTTCGGACCCGTAAAACCAACGATGTGTAGCATACCTTTAACAGAACGTCTGATCCGTAGGTACAAATTACCCACATGTCAAGGCACTACGCAACAAATCCATAACGGTAAATTCAATTACTATCTCCCCGTCGCATCTCCGGTGTTCCGTTGTGGAAGTCGATAGGACATCAGCGGGTGGCGAGGGACGGACGGTCTTATTAAGTTAACTCACAAAATGCGCACGGAATGCTATGCAGTGTTAGAGAACGAAATTGAAGGGCCGTTTCGGACAAAGTGGAGGGTGCATTTTACGCAAATAAATCTAAAGGGGGGAGGGCAAGTGTAAACCCGTACCGTAGAGGCCAGTGTTTTTTTCTTTCTTTTTTTTTCTCGTTTTTTTTAAAGATCGATCGTCCCCTCATGGAAAAACAATTGTCAAAGGCATGGCAGAACCAATGAAGGCCATCAATCCAAAGTGATTGAATTCCAATGCGTAAATAAATTACTGAAAATAAGTTCGTCAATTATAGCACCTATACAACCGATCCACGCCAGGCTATAGTCAATGCGGATAACGAATACGTGGCACAAAAACTGAACGTAGGGGCAAATTCTCAACCCGTTTTTTCTCGAAAACGATATATTAGGACCCTTTCGCATTTTCAATGGAAGGTTAAAGGTGTTTTCCCTCTTTGGATATATTGTAAGATATTAATGAACGTGTGCCTCTTGAACCCATCTTAGGTACCGCTGCTTAAGGGGGGGGGGGGAGTGATTATTTAGAACGATGTTTTGACGTAAGTTAATTGACCATCAATAAGGCTAGCGGAATCACGAACTTTAAAGATTCACAGGTTGAAAAAATGGCGTCGTAAGTCGCCCTGCCGTGATGCAGTATCTATAGAAACATGTAGAAAAACAACGAGTTCACTTTCCCTGCCGCTGTGAATGCGTTATCTAAAACAGAATTTCAAATTGTGTATTGCCTTCGCTTTGAAAGTTCATTGATTATATCAAGTTCATGTTAATATTGTATCTCCCTGAAAAAAATGCTGTTACAGGCGAAGAAGCATCATCATTATGAAAACCCCGCAAATCATCACGCTTTATTTCGATCGCCGCAATACAAATTTAAAAAAAAATAAGAGAAAAGAAAAGTCTGTCCCGAGCCAGTTTCCTTGGTATTAAACGACTGAAAATATTTCTATTCCCTCTGGACAAGATGCCAATCCATCACAGGTTACTCCCCAGCTGTCGCTGGTACCCTTTTTTTTTACTCCTGTGTGGAGAGGAGCAATTATGATAAAGTGCATTGCTCGAGGACACAAGTGTCTCGACCGACCAGGCCAGGATTTGAACCCACATTCTGTGAAATTAAGGAACTTTAGTTCACCGCACATTATGGACCGCTCGGCCACGACACCCCAACGATAAAAATAAGCCCGATATTTACATGGGCTAAAGCTCAGACCTAGGAAAAAAATATCAACCACTTTTCGTTGCTTTTCGCATGCTAGTTTGGTGTGAAGAATGAGGACTAAGAAGCTCTTCCGAAAGGCAATGCTGATTGTACGGTACCGTACCTTTAAAGTTTCACCGAGTATTCATGGAAATTTTAGACACTGCCCTTTAAATTGATTGGAGACTCCTGACGGAGCTGCCAGTCATCATTATCGGGTATGTGTCAGCTGTGGTAAGCCAGTGTGATGGACACCACAGATGAGGAGGAATAAAAAATAAAAAGAACACTCCGGGAACTCTACAAAGTGGACATGAGCCAAAGTGCGGTTGCCCAGTCTCATTCAATGTACAGTACACCATTAAAATCCAAGCTCATTTTTTCATGGTTATTGGTTATTGCAATGGGGGGGGGGGCTGCCTTGTACTAGAGTTACAAGAAGTTCCCTTGATAAAATGCGCTCAACGTGGAGAGTACATGTATCATGATTAATGGGAAGTAACAGATAGTATAAAGCCCGGTTCATACTTCACGCGAAAGCGGAGGCGAAGCGAATTTTGGTGACGCAACAATTCAGTACGCGCTGTTTTTCAATTGGGACGCAAGAAAATTCACTTCACTTTCGCCATTCGCTTGAAGTATGAACCGGGCTTAACGTCGCAAAACCCACAAAGTGTGCTCCAATTAGTGCGATTAATTTTGTAATTATTTTATGTGCTAATAGAGTAGACCACCGTTTGTAGTGTTAGGTTCGGCAGAAACGGTATGAACGCAAACGTCGGCTTAGTGCGCTCGGTACAAGTTACTATTTTCATGACGTCCATTTTTTTCTAGCAAATTTTCAAGACGTACGAGAAAATGAATTTGGCTGCCAACAAACACTCTTGAACTGTGGCTTATTAGCGCCTGCTGCGCGCTGACTTTGAGATGCTATCCATCAGAAAATAAAAAATCACGGATCAACCACAAAGATGTTCAAAATACACTTTTGACATCCACAATAACAAGTAATACGGCAATAAATGTAAATATAGCATGTGAGTTACGTAGAGTTAATTTTTGCTGGAAAACTAAGATACCATAGTATATTCAACAGGGTGGATCTACAGCTCTGAACTATTCTCCTTTAACGTTTATGTACATTCAAACGAATCAATACTACTCTCACTTCATCTTCCAACCCGTTTCACTCTCCATCAGATACCCGTCTTGGCTTCAAGGTGCTCCGCATGGTTCTATGTTACCGTATGTCTGGGGGGATAACGTTAACGATTCGGCTTGGTCGACGGCAGAGGGCGCCCTGAGTGACGTCATAATGACGTATTGGACCAACTTTGCCAAATACGGGTGAGGCTTAGTTGACGTTAAGCGATACAGATAAATAATAACTTTAACAAAATCAGTACTGAAATATTTGTGTAAACTTTAGCAAGTTATATGCCAATCTGAAGATCAGTTGTGAACGTTTCACGTCTTCACACCTCCTCCGAATGTAAAACTATAAGTTTATTTCTATAATTACAAAAGAAAATCTAGTCATATTTTGTTAACCATTTCTGTCTTACCATTTTTTGTATCCGTATCGTTTATAGATCACCGAATCAATTATTAAACTCTGCTGTCATATGGCCTGGGTATGAAGACGCAAGTCAAAAATATATCCACCTTCAAACGCCAAACATCTACGCTCACCAAGCTTACCGCGCCTCGAAGGTCGACTTTTGGCTGAACTGGATACCGGAACTTACCGAGTCAATCCAATGTGATGAGGATGGAGAAGCACTCAATGAATGTGACGGCGCAATACTGCAAGAGACCTTTGGTCTGACAGCATCACAGGCCGGAGATGTGATCATTGTTTTAGTGATTGCACTTGGCGTTGTCGGTCTTCTTTGCATCGTGTTGATTGCTGCAACCTGCGGGTACCGGGAGAGGTCGAAGTCACTGTGGCGTGCCCTGACGAGAGATGCCGAGACGGGGCAAAAGTCTTGGGGGAAGGCGTCACCGAGCCTCCCGTCTACCATCGCCCTGTCTGTGCCCTTTCCCCTTGAGGATCTACCTCCACCACCACCTCCCACGGACACAGAAGATACCAAGCCTCTCATACCAGAGAGTCCACCACCTTCAAAGAATCAATCTGTAGAGGCTCCACCTACGGAAGAGGCAGACAACGAAGCTGTGGATGACGACGAGGAAGTCAGGCAGGCACTTGATGACATGGATACGGTGGTAGAAAATGCAGACACGGCTTCAGTCGACATTGGGGAAGGCGAAAACCCTAGTGATGCCCAGAAGGAGGAGACTGACCAAGAACCCAAGGTGGACGAGGAGAAGGAAGAGGAACCAAAGAACGAAGAGCCAGCTGTTGATGAGGATGATGTACCACAGGAGAAAGAGGCTCCGGCTGAAACAGAGCCCGATGAGACACCAAAGGATGTTGAGACGCCTTAGAAGAGATGTTGTCTGCAAGCTTTTGATCAGTTTAAAACCTTGTAAGATTGTCCACGCCCTATTGTAAACAAAAAGTTTCAAATGCAGAAGTAGACTCGGGACTCGGACAAAATCTTCTTTATTCCACAACTGAATTGACCACTCCATTTTCTTCAACACCTGGTATTTCGACTTAAAATTGCAATTGACTGTCGGATGAATCATTTTGCAAAGATACATTTCTTTCGACTCGAAAATTGCAAAGTAAACTGAACTCGACACAACTGCGTTTGTTTCATAACGACTGGTTCCTGATAATGAAATTTAGCAAAAGCCCTTTTCTAAAATATTGATACATTTTCGCCTTGACACAACACTGTACACTTTAAACGCTTTTTCTTTTTTTCATTTACTGTTTTTTTAATCTTTTTATTTTAATCTTGACAAAAATCAAATGCAATCTTCTTTTTTAGCTAGGTTTGGTGTTTTTTTTTTACCTGTACACTATTTGTAGTTGTCTTTTTCTTGCATGGCTCATAGCACTTTGAAGTTACACTACTTTTTAAACAATTGTGATCTTACATCGGTGAACCCATCAAACATCATTTATACATTTATTATCTTATTTATACTGTTACGGTCAGTGTCTTGTCTTCGTACCATCGACAACTCCCATAAATACCATGAACTGTCATTACTGTTTACATTTCAGATCAAACTATGTTTTAGGGAAGTATTGATATTAATAGGCAGATTCAAGGTTTACTCAAAGGAGAAGGTCCAGACTGTGTTGTGTATGACTGTGATGGTAGTGGGCGTGGTAGTGGTGTGTGGGCGTGGTAGTGGTTGTGTTGGCGTGGTGGCTGAGTGAGTTAAATTTAACCGAAAGACTTGTGGCTTCTCTAACAATCCTCCATACATATGAAGACCCTTTATAATCATGATCAAATGTACTCAGATTCGTTTGACAGACATTAAGTGTCTGAACTTTAGACCAATATGTTGCACTATGTACATGTATACACACTTAAAATCATCCAGGTCAGAGTTGACCCGGATTCTGGTTCACAGGGGGGCCTGACCCATTTCTGGGTCAGGCTGACCCATTTCTGGGTCAGGCTGACCCGGAAACTGGTTGACAAAGTGGGATTTTAGACACAGAATCGGGTCGGTTTGACTCAGATTCCGGGTTAAACTGACCCCAAAATGCGTCGAGCACCCCCTGTGACCCAAAATCCGGGTCCATTGTGACCCGGGAATATTAGGAGTTATGTCTCTCATTAAATAATGCAAAGATGTTGCTTGTCTTGATGGTCTTACCTCCAGATTATTGTACGTACGTACGTACATCTAATGTATATATGGCCCTTTTCGAAAACGAGGTTTGGCCTTGGGCTCCGGCCTAAAGGCTCCGTCAGTTGTTTGGAAAACGTACTGCTTTCTGTAGAGAGCTTCAAACAGTCTCACACAGCCTAGCCGGAGCCCAGGTCCAAGCCGTAGTTTCAGGTACATTTTATAAATTGTATATAAAGGTGTTATAAGTAGACTTGCATGCGATTGATATACACATGCACATAAATTGCATGTGGTTTCACTAATTAACATTCGAAGGTGTGTAACGGTTTGTAAAATTAAGTACCGGTATTTTTAGCAGATCCTATACTTCCCGTAACGGCCATTTACATTTTGTTTGCTATGGGGGCTTCCTAGTAAAGTTAAAATTAAAGAAACATTTCAAATGATAATAGAGTCAGACCGTTAAATTTAAAGAACCATAGGCCTACGCCTATCCCCCAAAAAGTTGAAGGAATCTTAAAAACAAAACCCCTTCCCCAATGGCTTCGGCCTCGTTGGATATGGGACGCAGAAACCGTATTTCACTCGCGCTTGTGTGATAACTAATAATATACAATGTAGTCCCCCCCCCCTCATTTTCGAACTGCCTGCACATTATCAAGTCTTTCTTTTTTATTACTAAATCATTAAAATAAAATGGATGTCTTCCCGTGTTTAACGTCTCATGAACTCTAAAAGGGCACTAGGACGAATCTAAGACGACATCCTAGCAGTGTCGAAGCCAGGGGTGCGTGCAAACCACACTTCCTACCAGCAGAATTAATCCAACGCCTGCTATAACAAACTGTATCGCTGGCCACCGAGCCCTCTGTGAAAGATTCTCAGCCCCCCCCCCCCCCCCCACCACACACACCACCAGCAATTATATCTCTAGATCCGGTTCCCCGAGCACCTTGGTTTCAGATGAAATCTTGACTTTGAAGAGACTACTTTCGGTACTCGTCATAACACTTCTCGATTTAATGATTCCCCCATAAAACCAAGCGTGTGTTTTTCAATAAATCAAATATTTTATAACGATGGTCACTTGGGTTTTTATACAATAAATATATTTTAAACCGGTTTCCAAACTCGTGTCTTGTTGATTATAGATCTGTCTTGATGTGTTATTTCGATTGTAAATTCTATCGAAGGGCATAGTTGCAACGAATACGAAAGGAGTCGTCCTTGAAGAGTGGTATTAATAGACCCAAAGCAACAATCTGAAAGTAGAAGCATTACCTTGGCCATGCCATTTCAGCAGATTACATCTGCATTTTGCCTCAACCTTATCTTTGCATTTGCATTTAGTTGCCCTCCGACAGCGCCTCTCTGAAAGCCTTCTTGTCTTATCATTCATCGGCGATCTTATACTGTGCTTGGTTTGACGATTTGAAAAAAAAGAAGTTTCCCATGTATGGGGCTATTCTGATAGAATGTGTTTGTTGACACGCACGTTTAAAGGTGTTTTACACAGTTGTATCTGGAAGAGTGAATTAGTTCCCTGTGGCTCGCAGTAGACTTTAGGCACATGACGTCATTTGAGTATAAGGCGCCCTCGCCTATAGAGGTCAAAAGGAGGTTGTTCATTGGCCAATCCTGTCTGGGCGTGTCCATTGTCTCATCGTCGGTTTAACTCTAACATGGCGGCTTGATGACGTCAATGATTAAGGTATTATACACAGACCATACAAACCAGTGGAAATTGTCATGGAAAGGTGTGTTCCTGCTTGGGTGAAAACGAGGAAAATCGGTTTGTGTTTTGTGCTCGTTTATTGACATGCCTGTAGGCAATCGAAATAACACAATGGTGGGGATCCTCTAATGCTATTCTAGAATGGTATTCAAGGATGAAGTGGTTCTCTGGAGAATTGGTACTGATAGGAACTTTGTAATGAATGAGCTTCCAGATTGAAATAAATAAAACAAATGTTTGTTCGATAATTAGCAATTATGTGCTATGGAAAACTTCCTACACTAGTGGTATAGCGACGCAATTGTCAAGTTATCAAACGATTGTTCCAAAGAAAATGCAGTTGTGGGACTGGGGGGATAAATTAAAATAAATCAAATTTCTAACTGTAAAATGTGTACAAAATAACTTTTAAAAACGCTTATGAAAATGTCCTAGATGGCACCGGAGAGCATCTAATGTTAAAAAAATTTCCCCGGGGCCCTGAAGTGGTCCCGGACCCCACACGCCGTGATGAACTTACCTTATAAAACTACAGCCGGATTACTGGAAATGTTTGCAACTTGAAAACTAGGCCCTCAAAGTTTGCGCCCCCCATTTCTGAATATCCTGGAGCCGCACCTAAAATGTAATACCGTTAGTGGTGGTTATTGTGGGAGAACATAAAGATTGAAGAATCTGTTTTTAAACGTCAAGTTATTGTAAAGTTTGCACCAGTGATAAGTTATCACGGTGAAAAGTATTGCCGTCAGAAATGAGTTTCAAGAAGTCAGTTGCTATAAACACGCTGTTATTATTGACTGCGAACAACTTTCATGGTGTCAGCCATGTTCCATTTGTCCCAATGAATACTATAAATGAACATTGATTTGGATCATAGCAAACACCAAACTTCGTATTGTGCCCTTCGGGCCTAGTCGTTTACATTGTCAACCGTGGTTCGCAAAAGTGCTGACGGCCAACACTGCGAAAAAGTACAACAATTCATCAAATTTGTTAAACCACAATCACTTATAGATTTAAGATGAAAACAGAACACATGCAAACAAGAATATCATTGGCCCTGCTGTTGATATCAAAGGGTTCAAATGTTTTTAAAGGGGAATATTTGTTCTTCCTATCTGCTCATTAATTTGTAATATATCATGGCCCTCAACACAAGATGGTGGTCATTGAAACAAAAGAAAAGTCCCCATAATTTATAGGGAATGCGGCAGCGGTACTTCAAATGGTGCTCTTGTAGGTCAAATGCATTATCGTTATTCACTCATTTTCAAATAGATAGGGAGTCCCTTGAGAGTGGAAAAATATCACATGTCTCTAACTTCACGGTAAAACGGTGAAAAATCTCCTTGTATCCGATCACCTTCCAGAAATCTCCTGGTATTCGATCCCCTTCCAGTGCGAATTTTACAACATCCTAAAACTTCCAATGACGTCACATTTCAAACTAATGGGTCTGTACATTTCTGACGGGAAATAGTTGATTTAGTTCATTCCTAAATGTCGACGATATTCAATCAAAACGGCATTGAACTTTCGACTGACCCCAAAAATTCCTCTTTGGAATTTGTTCTCGAGATAGCCAATGATGTCATGTTTCAAATTTCTCTCTGAAAGCTCATTAAATAAAATGGCATTATACGCCATTTTACCGTGCGGTTGGAGACTGGTAATTTCCCCCTCTACCTTAAGGACTCTATCTATTGGAAAATGAGTCAATCACAGTACTTGACCTTGGAGCCTCTCTTCAAAGGAGAACATGAGGTAAACTGCGCTGTTATAGAAGAAGCTTCGTTTAGTTGAGTTGGCACATTTTCGAATCGAATAATGTAGACTATATCTGTCCCCCGGTAACCAGCAAATTTTGCCTGATATTCTTGGCTCCGCGTTTAACCCGATGCTCCCCCGGGCGTTTTATTCCTGGTCACGTTTCATTCTCCAAGCTCGTGCCCCATCTCAAGCCGCAGTTCCGTGTTTGCAAGTCTAAAGCCGACAAATCCTTCATTTCGGACCGAAAGCACGTTGAGAAAAGCTCATTACTGCCGTCTTAAGACAATAAAGAGCGCTGCATGGGATTGAGATAACTTGCTCTTGTTTAAAAATCATTCGGGGCGGAACTATGGCGAGTTGGCCGCCGCTAATGCATCTCATTGTATGTTTGACTTTAAATTGAACGAACAACCTTGCCTTTTGAGAATGAATTGAGGGATACAAGGCACAGCATCGGTAATGTTGACAAAACCGCAACCTCTGTTATGCTTACTGTCTTTGAATCAAGATAAGGTATAACATTTAAAAATGTTGTGGAAACCCAATTTTGAGTTTTGCTTCTGTCTTTGAATCAATCTAAGGTATAATATTTAAGGATGTTGTGGAAACCCTTTTTGAGTATGGTGCCTGTCTTTAAATCAATTCATTGATATTTGACAAAGGCAAGTTTTATGATGCATTTAAGGATGTTGTGGACGCTTTTTTTAATATTGCTTCGGTCTTTGAATCAAGATAAGGTATAACAAAGATGGTTGTTATCAAAACAATTCTTTGTGTGGAATGCTTACTGTTTGAATCAGTATAAGGTATAAATTTAAGGATGCTGAGAAAACTGTCTTTGTAGTATGGTGTATGTCATTGAATCAAGAGTTATGATACTAGAAAAATGGTTTCTTGAATGCTTACACAAACAAGAAGAATGTTGATACTTATATATGCATCAAATTTCCCCCCGAAACGTTGAGCCCAATTCATTGATATTTGACAAAGGCAAGCTTTATGATGCAATTGTTTCTGACAACTGTTCGACACATTCACCAAGGACTGCTGCGCACCATCCCTTTAAATCTATGTGTGATTCGCTTCCTGCGGTGTGTGTGCGTTCACGAACAACAACTGCGCATTTCACAAGATAGAAACACAGCCCCAAAGAAATCGCGTGCGTCATTGCATTATCGTATGGTGCGATTTCGGTCGGTTACGTAAACATGGTGGTACCATCTTTATCAACCAAAAGTATTGGAGTATTATTCTAGCGGCATGAATGCCAAAAGAAAGAAAACAAAGGTGAGCTATTGATGCTTTTACAATGCTTTGTACCCGTAATTTAATAGCAACGGCTAGTGGGCTAGTGATTGTAACTCGATTTTACTTGTCGTTCGAATAACAATATGAAAGAGGACTTCACCAAAATCAGTTACCTGTGTTTATTATTCCCAACGCGTGTTAAAATCGTCTCACACAAAGAAAAATAATTAGGTCGGCATAAAACCACTTTCATTTCAAGACGACTGAGGATTTTACAATGTCACATTTTATTTCCTTTCTCCTGGCTCGGGCTCAATGATGGTGGCTGTATGGAGTGTGTGCGTATACAGGCTTTGCTTCCTAACGGGTCCCTCTGCAGTATCGTTGTAAAACATTACAGTAGTATTTACTTTCTATGGTATGAAAAGACAATGTGAAGATTGCTGTTTTGTTTGTAACTAATTTGGTCACCGATTGATTTATTTTGATGAGCGTGGAGAATAAATCAACCAACGAAACCTTGCAATGAAAAATCAACGCCGGGAAGGCATTATTCCTAAAAGTAAACACAAAACTTTACGTATACCTTCGATTTTGTTTATTATTTATTAATTTATTTTATTTTATTTATTTATTTATTTAAATTTTTAATTTGTGTGTCTTATTATTATTGCTATGATTATTATTATTTATTTATTTATTTATTTTTTTGTTGGGGGATATCTTTGCGGGATAGAAACGAATTGGCCAAGAACCTGAAAGAGACAGACCGTAAATGATTTAATGAAGAAACAAATATAATAGAAGTGAATACACAGTCGTGCATGCGAATCAATTCCTTGCAGATTATTTTGCAGTTTTGTAATATGCAATTAGGTAAATCAAAGGGAGAAACTGGCAAATGTTTGCCTCACCCAAAACCGGATTATCAAACTTCCCTTTGTAATCCACGTCAAGCCTTGCACAATTCATATTAAAGAAATAAAAAAAAAAAATAGATAAAAATCCAACCTTTGTAAGCATTGAATATATAGGTGGAGTTGAAGTGTATTCATTTTTTTCTTTTTTTTATGCAAACACACCTATTTTTGACTGAGATAGGATAAAGATTGAGTGCGTGCGTGTTGACCGTGGCTTTATTATTCGATACAAGTGGAGTTGATCAATGACAGCCCGCGGCTATGAAGACGAGCTCGGTACAGCCGTCCCTGCGCAGTGCATCGACCTATTAACCATGAAACGATGCTCGCACCGCGGACTACTGCCAGCGGATTGATTTTCATATTTTCACTCGTGTTTCCTCCTAGCGGGTGTATTTTTTCCAACCCAAAGTAGATGTACAAGGCATGAAGAAAGACACACACACACACACACACATCATGTAATTATGGATAGATTGGCTGATCTACGGGTAATGTGAAGAAATACCCAAGGAGCTTGGCTGATTTGGATTATGTATGGAACACGGGAGAATCCCATCGGACGCGTGCATGCCTAATACTATGGGCAACAGGCACATCTAAAGACGCTAACAATAGCGTCTGGCGGCAGATGCCAACGAGTACACACTACAGGTAACGCCAGATTTCTCACTTGGACACTCAATCGGCAAGCATGTTGTTGATGTTCTCGGCACGAGTTTTCACACTTTGTATTGTGCTGTCCACTGCGTTGTCCGGTTCTGGCCAAGTTGATGTGTGCACATCGACTGGAAGAGTTCGCGGCAAAACCCGGGTGCTCGACGGGCGCGTTTATCAGGTGTTTCTTGGTATCCCGTACGCTGAGCCACCCGTTGGGCACCGGAGGTTTCTAGCACCGGTACCAAAAGTGTCGTGGGAGGGAACTCTGAATGCGATCGACTACGGACCGTCTTGTCCACAGAATATTGAAGATGTGTCGCGGTACTACCCTGATTATGTGGTCCGTATCCCGAAGTCTGCTCAAGAAATAAGCGAGGATTGTTTAACTTTGAATATATTTTCTCCTGTGCGGAGTGAAAGGATTGGGAATGCCGCTGTGATGTTCTGGATCCATGGCGGGAGCTGTGAGACCGGGCAGGGGAGTGGGTATGACCCATCCGCTCTAGCGTCTCGTGGCGATGTCGTAGTGGTCACCATCAACTATCGGTTGAACGTCTTCGGGTTTCTTTGCACAGACGACGAGAACGCACCGGGGAACTATGGCCTGCTTGACCAGCAACTCGCCTTGCAGTGGGTCCATGACAACATAGAAGCCTTCGGAGGTGATCCGACCAGAGTGACGCTTTTTGGCCAATCTGCCGGCGGTGCCACAGCAATGGCCCACCTCTCAGCTCCGAGAAGCCGGCCGTTGTTCCAGAGGGTCATCGCTCACAGCGGTATATTCGCCGGATCGACCGGACTGGAGTCGGTAGGGAAACAACTCAAGGAATACGCCAAACGAATAGCCATCAAAGCTGGCTGTGGTAACGGGGGTAGCCTCGTGGTCGATACACAGATGATAGTCAACTGCCTCAGGAGCAAGTCTGCCCAAGTCGTATTGAAAGCGGGTCTCGATGTGGCTCGAGAGGTGGTTATCCCCATGCTCTGGCAGGCAGTCATAGATGGCAATTTCTACCCGAAGCAGTCCTCCCCTCCCAGGGCAATCAGCTTTAGCCAATATGACATCATAGCTGGTATAACATCAAACGACGGATCTCCCTTGTTGGAACTACTCCCTTTCATAATTCATAAACAAGTTAACCAGTCAACCGGACTTTCCCGGACCGACTTCGACACACTGGTTCAGTTTTTCACCCTCTCAGACGAAAGCTCAAATAATCCGTTCAGGTTACTGACCATTCATCACGAGTACAGAGACTGGTCTGTGTCAGATCAAACTTTAGACAATCTTTGCCAGGTCACAAACGTCATGCTGGATGTAAACTTTCTCTACGGTCTGAACCTGGTTTTGAGTAACATCTACGGAGGAGCGAGATCGAGACGGATGTTCGTGTTTGATCACCGGAGCACACCCCGTGTGAAATACCCCTGGCTTAATGGGGCGCCACACTCCGAAGAGCTGTCCTACGTGTTGGGCTTGCCTTTCAACGGCTCAGGAATCGGATCTCTGTTTACCGAAGAGGAACGGGCATTGAGTGACCGAATGATTACTTACTGGACTAATATAGCAAAAACTGGGTAAGTACAACTTCACAAACCTTGCTTGGTTCTTTCTCCCTCCACGTTGGTAACTACCTCATAGATAGGAATAGTTTTCCTCACGGAAATATTAATAAGGGCACTCTTCTTGTCAAGGGTTCCATATTTCAGTTTCAGGTGATATTTGTCAGACACCATAAAGATAATGATTTCACATAAAGCCGAGCCGATGCTAGTTTCTGAGACTTGAACAATAATTGTTTGATGCTAGTTTCTGAGACTTGGTTTGGCTGGAGATGAATCCGAATCTGGAGCTTAGGGTTTGGTGTAGAGTAGGGGTGCGTTTGGGATGGATACGAAAAACCTGCACTCTCAAAACTTCTGAGTCAGAATTGACCCGGATTCCAAGTGCTAGGTCCGCCTAACCCAGAAATGGGTCAGGCGGGCCTTGAAACTGGTTAAAAATGGGATTTTTAGTTTGGGTTCTGCGGTCATTTTGACACAGTTTCCGGGTCAGCCTGACCCAAAAATGGGTCAGGCCCAAAGGGATCTGGAATCTGGGTCAATTCTGACCCGGAAATTGTTGAATTTTAGAGTGCAGAGTTCTGACACCGGGCACTGTGTGACCATAACTAGTCCTTGCGAAGGAACCCCATTATTGAACTCTTAACTGTTTTGCAAATAAAAAAAGCATACTAATTTCCAATGAAATCTTCTCTTTGGTATGAATGAATCATGACCGTCTTGTAACCAGAAACAAAGTTCTCTTCAAAAACTCTGTAATAAGTACCGGTAATAAGAAAACAAGCAACTGTTCCCCCTTAAAAAGCCGATGCTACAAAATCTCAATCATCTCCAAATAAATTTGTCCTACACTTTGATGATTGACAGCTATCTTTCACCCCTGTGTTTGTAAATCTGTTTCAGTAAAACGTGTTTACTTGCTTTGAGAAATAAGATAAATGTGTCCAATACTTGTTTAGGAAGCTATTGAGTTTCTGGCGAGGTTCTTGTGAAACTGTCAACACGGAACCATGGAGTTTGTGTGTATTCATGGGGTCAGTCGTAGCGGAGCGTGCAGGGTTCAGGAATTAGTTCCAAGCAGTATGAACAAAAAAAGTAAACCAAGCTTTTAAGATAAGATAAACTGGTACTTCACTGGATAATTTAATATCTGACCGAAGTTATGGACAAATATACACGATGAAGCTTTGGATTTGTGTTTGCTAAAACCAGTGTTTTCTATCGGTTTCAACAGAGACGTGTGAAACAAAACAAAGTGTAGACCCATTCGTAGCATCGACTGAAAGCGGCATTTGTTCAACCACAGCTTTAAAATTGTTACCGTAACTCTCCACGGCAGTGTACATGATTTGTTTTATTGTACAAGAGGAGCGTAAATTCACAACTTCGAACATATTAAAAATGCTCTGAAAGTCGTCTGTAATGTTTTACATATTTTTTTCATATTTGTTTACACTATTGTATCGATTATTTCAATCATATTCTTTAGATTTGAACCTTTCCCATTTCTAATATGGCGAGGAAATCCTGTATTGTTATTTTATGATACCACAGAAAGCAAAAGAAAAGTCACATTTTCCTTTTGTGACAGTAACTCCTCGAGTCGGGCTATGTCCCGTAGCCTTATATCTCGAGGGTCTTTCGCAGGATCCTAACAGCTTCGCCTTCTGTAGCAGATCTACCTTCTACTTGTGCCCATTTGATCTTTAACGCTTCTTCAGCGCTTTCGGAATGGTGCCATGTGCTCCAACCACCACAGGGACTGCTTTCACCTTCACTTGCCAAATCTTACGAAGTCAGTTCTTGGTACTTCGGGATCTTTTCTATCTCCTTATA
Source organism: Marthasterias glacialis (assembly GCA_911728455.2). Taxonomy (NCBI): domain Eukaryota; kingdom Metazoa; phylum Echinodermata; class Asteroidea; order Forcipulatida; family Asteriidae; genus Marthasterias; species Marthasterias glacialis. Next base: position 10,076,563 of record OU452228.1, on the reverse strand, counting down.
GAAGATTTACCTTTATACCACCCGGCACAGCTATGTCGATAAGATGACACATCTTCTTTTCTTCGTCTTATCTAAGACTGCAACATCCGGATGTCTATGTTCTATAACATGATCAGTCTGAATGTTGAAGTCCCAGAGGATATTGACCTGGTCGGTCTCTCTGGAACATGGTCGTACCCTTTTGCAAGCACTTGGACACCATACTTCTTACACAGATCCCAGTGAATCACCTTAGCCAACTTGTCATGTCTTCCTTTGTATTCCGTCTGGGCCATCATACTATACATTCGCCGACAATATGAAATACAGTCTCGTCACACAATTAACATTATTATTATTTGTATTATCATCAAAACAACATTCGCTGCACTTATCCACTCCTAGCCCTAGTCAATAGACCGATTGCGCGATCTACGTCACGTGACCCCTGTTGGTTAAAAATGTAAACACACACGTAATCCTCCATAGGAAAGGGTGGTAAGGTACACGATTATTAATGCATTTAGTTAATTCGATCGAGGTTTTTTTTGCTCGAAATCTGTGAAACATATTCCAGAGTTTGTACCAAAGACCTTCAAGTGGCTGAATAAAGCCAGTAAGGACAGTTCCAGCAAGTCTTGAAAATTGTAAAAGTACCGTAGAAATGTGCACGATGTGTACAGCGCGCGACGGAACGTTAGGCCAGACGACCGCGATCACCACACACTTTTCAACACAAAAATTTCAAAGTTTTGAAGCTGAAATCCTCCAAAGAAATTGCTTTCCAAAACTGTGTGATTCCTTTACCTATCTGAAATTCTGCAAGGCTAGGTATTAATGCTCACTTTTCCAACGTTGTTTATCCTTCTTTTTTTTTCCAGTGATTTAGGCCAACATTACAAACAAAATAACAGACGGGTGGCTACATAATAGTCGTCCGACGCCGGTAGTGCATGGCTTAAAAAACCTCTTTTTAGAAGAATTTTGTTAAATTATGAAACAGAGATGTGATAAATTAATGCCTCACCATACCACCTTAAATAACGGGGCTGATTAACTAATTCATCGCTTAAATATTTGGTAACCATTGGATTATTTTTTAACCTCCCGGCTGCTCTGAAGGTTAACGAAAGTATAATCGACTGTTTTCGAACTCACTCTGTGTCACGGCCTATCTCTTTACACGTATTTTTCACCAGCTGTATGACGTCATCCCCGATAGGGGGTCACGTGACCGCATGTAAACATTGTCGCGCAATCGGTCTATTGTATTCTCCACATTTGGCATAAAGCATGCGATAGAAGGTTTGAATCGAAACAAAAATTATCTTTAGAAACAGAACACGCATAAGGGAGGACTACATAAAACGTAAAAGAGTGACAAGTGTTTCAGACTGTTTTAAAGAAAATATTCACATTGATTTTGTGTTCTTACGTACGGACTCTTATGGGGTATTTTACACAGCGGAACAAAGGACCCCCACAAGGTTTTTTTTGTTTTTGTTTTGTTTTGTTTTGTGTGTGTGTGTGTGTGTGTGTGTGTGTGTTGTTTTGTTTTTTCTTTTTTGTTCAACTTTGACCCCATATGGAAATTCTTTAGAAAAGGGAACAATAGATCAACAATGGCAGGACCTCACAAACCCGTTTGTACACACATTCAAACAGCGGACCTATAACAAAAGGGAACAATAAGAGTCCCTAGTTGGCCAAGTGTCCCCAGTTGCCAAACGTGTACAAAACATATGGGAGGTGTTGCAAAAAAGTTAGAGTACAAACAAAAGAGGAACAATAGGTTGTCCCCAATTGCAGGGGTAAGGGCCAAGAGTACAAAATATATGGGAGGTGTTGCAAGAAAGAAACAAAAGAGGGACAACAAAAAGAGGAACAATAGGTTGTCCCCGATTGCAGGTGAATACACACTTGTGAGTGTGTGAATGCAGACATCCGTACCATATTGCCTTCTGAAAAAAAAAAAAAAAAAAAAAAAAAAAAAAAAATTCCACGGACCTAGTTTGTGGAACTACGAAGAACAAAAAGTGCTCGAAGAGTTAAAAATAACACACACACATTTTTTTTTTTTTTTTTTTTGCTTTAAATGGGAAAGAGTTCATTGGTAGTCCGTGTCATGTTGACATAGCAACCTGCTTCTCCCTGGCAAATATTTTATGTTTCCGCTGACTTTATTTACTTATCAGCAGAGGGTCTTTTTAAGGCTTGATAAACGACACATCGGGAAACGGCAAACAGTTTCACGTTATTAAATTTGCTCGGCCTATAACGAATTGGTCCATGAAATGTTTTTTTTTTTGCCTGCTTTCGTGGAGTCATTAAAAAAGGATGCTATCACGGCACTGGCCTAGTTTCAGCAATAAACCAGGGTGGATTTCACGAAACTAGTCCTAACTTATGACTAGTCCTTGAGGTTAGCTCTAGTTACTCGTCCCAACTTGAGATACGATTAGTCCTAGTGCTTTGTGAAATCAACACCTGGTCAGTTCCATTACTATAGGTTTTCTGTTTGGTAAGGTTTGCGGTGACTCTAACACCATGTACATGAACAATCTCTCCATGGACGGGGTGGTTCTGAAAAGAAACTGTGGTGTAACAACTCGACGTTTCGATCAGTATGGTCCGATGGTCTTCAGGACAATGCTGTGTTTCTTAAGTATCTTTTTGGTGATATGGAGGGGTGTTCCCCCAAAAGCACTGAATTCTTAGCACCAGTTTAATAAAACATTTCGCATTTTCTTTTGCTTTCCCCCCAGTGAACGCTGTCACACTTGCTCTTTCAATACAACTCTGTTTACTCTGACAACTTTAATGTTAATTTGCGTTTCCCTAAATGATTATGTATTTCATTGTTGATTTGATAGATGCAAATTATCAGTAGCCCCAGCATCTGTATCAGGAAGAGCAACACACGTTAATAAGTGACTTTTTCCCGCCCCATTAATCATGTTAACAAGACTGACACCCCCCAAAACACACGTACACTATTTCGACAGACAAGAGCACAAACACAAAATCGACATTAGGGTATAGTCGTCAATGTTGAGTGAAAATAATGCAATTTTAAGCCCGTAGTACCCGCGATTTCTACATATAATGCCCAACTGATGGCAACGTCTAAATATGACGAAATAAGCAACCATAAATTCAACAGCTGTAGTTTCGATTTTACAGCTGTCGGAATTGATTGTTATAAATCTGTCACTACTACTTACCTTATGATCTGAATAATGTGTGTTGTTTTATGGTCGACAACCCTGGCTAATTCCCGTCTCTTTCCTATGCCCATATGGGTGAAGTAATTTTCTTCTGTATCATCTAGGGAGATATATAAGGATAAAAACATTGTAAATTTTGCGAGGTCCGTATATTAAGTTTTAAGGTTTAAACCCCCTAGTCAATATAGGTAAAGATTCTGTAAATGCTTCCAGTCTTTGCACAAATCAAGATTTTTTTTTCAATAAAACCAACCTGTGAAAATGTCAGCTCATTTCGTTGTTACATTTGAGAGAAAACGATGAAAATGCATTCAGCCTTTTTGTACGCATTCCTATAGGCAGAGTTTTCGTCTCACTGAGACAAACTTTTTGCATTGATCTTAATTCATTTATTATTCAACATCGATAACACTTCAGGCAGAAATATTCCAAGGAAAGTTTTCTACCACCACTATCTTTATACCATGTAAGGTATATGTAAATCTGTGAACATTAATGTTTTTCTTCTTACCAATGTTGAGCTGGGGCTTTAAACAGCCTATGAATTAGATTGTTTTCCCCCTGGTTATCTACAAACTGCATGAATTACTGTGTACATCAAACTAAACAGACTTGTGACTCATAATTGAATTCAACTAGAAATGTGCATAAAATGAAGCGAAATGCAAGTTTGAACTTTTTGTTTGCGTTTGTCGTAGACGAAGGGTTGTCTCGTAAGTCACATCATAGGGCCAGGATCACCAAGCATGTATAATTACAAAGGGGGCAATTTAAAATGTGCATCAATTACTAAAAGATCTCTATACCCCAAAATAAAATTCATATATGGTGATGCAGTCATCCTGTTTTTTCTCTTATTTAACTACGATGAAGCTGAGTTGAGGCTTGTTATTAAAGTAGCCGGTTTCCTTGGTATAAAGTGAGAATATTCATCGTTGTCTTCGGTGAATAACAGAGAAGTTCTCAAAGTGACCCATAGCATGCCCAAGGCATACAGATGTTGACGTTGACGAATCGGCAACTTGAAAGGCCGCTAGTTTCTCCAACACTCCCTGGAGCGTGCTAGACTATGACCCCCAAAACCCAAAACATTTTGTTTCAGATCGACTCCGTTCAGCACACCCACAAATATTACCCGTCAATCTGAGGTTCAAACTCTCTTAGTCTTGCTCTATGGTCTAATCCGTTATTGATGGCATGTTCCCGGTGAAAACAAAGATGATGACGTTTGAAGGTGGCTCAGTGATAGGTTATACAAACCAACTCGTTCCAATCACCGCGGGTAGGCTTTTATTTACGCAGACTTCTCCTGCGAGTAGTTGTAAGTGTATAGACTCGGGATGTAACGCAGAACGATTTCAATTTGCAAAACTTTTCTGGGGCAGCAAGGTACTGCGTACAAGCAATGGCTTTGATGGGACGAATGCTGATCGCCATTTCATTAGTAGTAGTCACTGTGAATGCGGCGGTCATCAGGACATCGACGGGGCCAATACGCGGAGAGAAGCACGAACTAGACGGAGTCCAGTTTTATCGGTACCTTGGCGTACCATACGCCGAGCCACCTGTGGGGCCTCTGCGGTTCAGACCTCCCGTCGCAAAATCATCCTGGAACTCGGTTTACAACGCAACTTCCTACGGGCCATCTTGTCCACAGGATATTAAAGCCGTATCCATCTTCTATCCGGATTATATGGTGGAGATTCCAACCAGTGCGCTGGAAATAAGTGAGGATTGTTTAACTCTGAACATCTTCGCACCTGTAACGGACAGACGTGCCGGTCTAGCGGTGATGTTCTGGATTCATGGGGGAAGTTTTGAGACCGGGCAAGGGAGTGGGTATGACGCGTCCGCTCTAGCGACTCGTGGCGATGTCGTAGTGGTCACCATCAACTATCGGTTGAACGTCTTCGGGTTTCTTTGCACAGACGACGAGAACGCACCGGGGAACTATGGCCTGCTTGACCAGCAACTCGCCTTGCAGTGGGTCCATGACAACATTGCAGCGTTTGGTGGTAACCCGGCCAGAGTGACGCTCTTCGGCCAGTCTGCTGGTGGTGCCTCGGTAACACTTCACCTCTTCGCCAATAAGAGCAGGCCGTTATTTCAGCACGCAGCGTCACATAGCGGATACTACCACCCTTTCTTTTCCATACGAAACGGTGGAATAGTTAGAGAGCACGCCAAGGAAATCGGAGAGGCAGCAGGCTGCTTTTCGTCCACAAACTCTGAACTTATACAGTGTCTCCGGGAACGTTCAATGGAAGATGTCCTCGCAGCTGGACAAACTGTGTCTGCCGCGGCGACATCACAGATCTGGTTTCCGGTTGTGGACAACAACATGGTGTCATTAACTACAGATCAGTTGGATTTGCAGCACAACTTTATGGTCCTGTTCACATCTGGGGATGGTTCTGTAGCCTTGGAAGTTATTAATACCTATTTACCCAGTAGCAATACATTCAACGCAACCATTGGCTTAACAGAGGACGAATGGGATGCCTGGCTCAATAGAACGAGCTCCAATCAGATATCGAAGCTTGCCATAGCCTTCGAGTACTTGGACAACAATCTGCTGGACAAGAAGTTTGCCCGAATGGAAGCTATGACCGAGATGATGATGGACTGGGGCTTTCTGATTAGACTCAGACCGTTCTTGCACTTCTTGCCCAACTCGCCAACCATTCACATGGGCGTGTTTGACCACCGGTGCCAGGCTAATGACAGGTACCCAAGTCTCAGCCAGGTACCGCACGGTGAGGAGATTCCGTTTTTGTTCGGACTACCTTTCAGCGGGTCAGGGATGGGCGCTGCCTTCACAGATGATGAGGTCAATCTCAGTGAACGTGTGATATCGTACTGGTCAAACTTCGCTAAAAGTGGGCAAGTATTGTTTTCATCCATACCATACTTAAATCTTAGTTGGATTTTTACCTCCATGGTTTCACCCTTTTTTCGGAATTTAAGACAGATCAGCACTCGCTCTGGATCTTCCCACATTCAGCAGCAGAGATATTAGACCCCCAGGATTTTCAAACGGGGGGGGGGGGGGGGGGTCGGTGGGGCGTGAAATTTACCGATCAAGCAGCAAATGATGATTGAAGGCAAGTTGTGGCGACTGCAAGCGCGTAGCGCAAAGCCCTATAACAGCGTGGGGTCCGGGGCAGTCAAATGTCCCTCAACAGCACCCTCAAATGTCCTGAAAAGCATGAACAATTTTTACACGTATACAGAAGTACACTTGTCAATCAAATTAACCAGTTTTTTTCGGAAGGAAATATAGGGGGCATGCGCCCTCACGCCCCTTGGATCTACCCGACCCCCATAGGCCCTTTTCTAAACCACGGTACTGGCTTGATCTGCTCCAATTATTTAGGCTGCGTCAGTTATTTATAAAAAAAACCACTTGTGCTTTCGGTACGGGGATTTAAACAGGTGGAAGAAGTCTAAGCCAGAGCCCCAAGCCGGAGCCAAAGGAGAGGGCTCCCTCTCACTTTAATTTTTTACAAACTCGCGGCTATATTTCTTTATTTTGTTTGTAAACTCTTCGGTTTAGGAGTCCCTTAAAGTTTCGGTCGTGGTTTACTTGTTTTAGCTTTTAACTTTATTTTGCGATTTTTCTAAGTTTTACTGTTATTGTTTTTAATGGCAGTAAATTTGTTTGTACTGTTGTACAGAGTGCTGAGATAATTTTATGTAGTGCGCTTTTCAAAAAAATAAATGACTAGATTAGGTTTAGATTAGTCGTGATTTCGAAAACGCATAGAAAAAAGCTCCCTCTATTTTGCATCGAACGTCACTTCATTCTACGGAAGCCCATTAGTGCCACGTTGTGTTACTCTTTCACCTGGTAGTGTTTCTCTTTCACATGGTTAAAGTGGCGGCCGCTAGTTATTCACGAAGGGGGGGGGGGGTATGAATAGCCCATATTTATGTCCCAGTGCGCATGACCGGAAATGATCTACGCGCAAAGGATTCTGGGTGAAATTCCAGTCCAAACAACATCGCCAACCATCATGGCGCACTGACCTTGAGGCATTTGCGGTACGCGACACGTAAACACTGGCACAGTGACATGCATACAAACGGCGCCATCTTGGCAAATTGATTTCTTGTTCATGTACTCGGTTTCCCAAGATGCACTGCAGTATATAAGATGGCGCTTGTACAAATGGGCTATTTGAACAATTTTGGTGATGATTAATCGATACAACGTGTTAACTGAGTTAATAAGAATTTAGTGGTGGATCCGTAAGCGTGGTTTCTAATACATTATTGGAAGCACTTTTTAAAGTTGCGTTTCATACCGTTCACGGAAGCGAGTCAATTATTTATAGCTGTCAGATCTCGTGTTAAAACCCAAGTTTGATTAAAAATGCACCATTTCTATAATTCAAATGGCTAAGCGGATAATCCACTTCGAATTGTATCTAATCCCCCCTTCACGATTCCTGAGAATTGCTTAAATGCATCGGTTGATATATGTGTCCAGCCACTTCATCCCTCTGATCCGTGACGGATTTGTATTCGTAATGACAATTCTTAGATGTTTCTTAACTCACAAGCCGAACAAGAAACCTTGCTTTTCATAGGTCCGGATTTTCCACGAAGCAGTCTGCAGAAACCTTTTATCGGATCTGAATATGTTGAGTGGGCGCCGGCAATTTAGGTCAGACTAACTTATTGAAAATAAAAATAGATTGCTTTGTCAACCACTTAAAAAAAAAACCTCGAGATGTAAAGTTTTTACATTGAAGATCGGTTCGGTATTTACCCCCTTTTTTCTCTCTCTATTTTTTTTTTTTTTTTTTTTTTAATTTTGAAGACTTTATTTCTGGACATAATAATGGACTTTGGAAGGAACGTTGAGTAGTCAGTTTAAGATAAATTGTATCTTGTTTGAGTACTTCTGCTGATAAGAATACCTTACCAGTCAAGTAAATAATTCTTGTTATAACAGACCCCTTGTGGACATTGTTGCTAAACTGAAGACTTAAAAAAAAATAGAACATAAAAAAAAAATGGTGTGTATACAAACAAAGTTAGAAATGGAGAGAGCTGCATCAAGAATGCTAAGAGAGATTGCTTTAATTTCTTTCCTTCAACAGGGTCCACATTATAAGCCATGCGGGAACTGAACGGTTCTGGCTCTTTTCTTGAACCACCGGCTGCAAAGGCAATGAGAAATGAAGTAGCATGATCTGTTTTGCTTTGTAACCCATTTTAAGATTTGTGTTAAGCCCTGTATACAGCGGCGTAGCCACAGGGGGCCTGGAGGCAAGTGCCTCCATAACATTTCTGTGCCCCCCCCCCCCCCACAGGTGCCCCCACAAAAAAAAATCAATTACGTGTAATTCTTTGAGAAACATGGACCATGCCCCCCCCCCCCCACAAACTGAAAAAGCAACGCCCCCCTTGTGCCCCCCCCCCCCGATTGAAAAAAATCCTGGCTACGCCGCTGCATGTATGTACTCAGCACTTTCACAAGTCCTGTGAAAAGAAGAAGAAGAAAAAACCTGTAAAACAAAATTTGACAAATCAACAGTCATTATTACTCGGGTGGAATTCCCACGACCTTTGCCAGATGTCTTACCGCTAGACCACCGAACTTGCCCGGTAGCTACAGATGCAGTTCCAATCTCCTTTTTTTTATAATGTTAAATTTGCATCGGGGATAAAGAATAGCATTGGTCTTCTTTTTTAACCCAGAGACTTCAGCACTACATACTCACTTTTTTAGAGGGCCAGTCTACCCCAAATGCCCCAAGGTTTGAAAGTCAACAACCCCAGGGACACAATGTTGGACTATTTTTTAACAATCCATAAAAGCAAGGACCTAAAATCTTTGATTTACAGAAAAAAAAAGTTGTGGGTTTACATTTTGTTTATGAGGCTGGCTGTATATAGATGTCTCTCTATTTAGTGTAGTGCACCCTCTTGGGCACGGTTTTACTGCGGTCTGGTTTGATGTCGCCCTCTACGAGCGGTTCAAACTAGCACACCCCGTAAACCACACTCCACAAGTCATACAACAAATAATGGCACCAGAAGCCCTCTGCACTCAACTGTCATATACACAATGGCATCACATCACTCGGGCCAAACAAATTTATCAGAAGAAACAAAAGGTACTCAGGCGAAAGCAATTCTGTCTTTTTCTTGAATACATTAAATGGAGTGGTAGAACTCCAGAAAAAAAAACTTAAATGTGATGTCATGTTGCGGTTTACCTTTGCTACCTGCGACCCGTTATACAGAACTATGTTCAAGTATGTGCCTATAATTCACGATTCTTAACAGCTTCCCGTTGGTCAGAGGTTTCAGAATAGCGAACATTGTAGATAAATATTATTGAAGTAGATTCTTACGATGACACTTAGCTGACATGGCAGTCTGGACTTGAGGGACTGTTGGAGAAAAAGTGAAGAATTGGTCATTATCGAGAAATTGGTTCAATCCGGCAATCTGGGAGCTTATCATCTCTGATTAAGAAGTACCCAGCACTCCGAAGGAATTATTTGTCTATGTGAAATGATCCGAAAGTATTAGAGCAACTGAAGACGGGGGGGGGGGGGGGGGATTGCCAATAACAAAACAAAAGTAAACAAACAAATGAAGATGCGCTATCTTGAGTGCACGCAAAGAACCCAACATCTGTCGGCCACATCTTTTGACCTCGTTGAAGGCGCTGTTTGATTTTTCCTTAGTGCTTAGTGCTTAATTTATTTATTTATTATTTTTTTTGCAACATTTTCTGATAAACAAACTTTAACCAATTAGGCCCTAGAGGTTGGAGTGATTTATGTTATTCCCTTTCAAGTGAAATCGATACACAAGCAAAATTACCCTTGGATTTTAAATCGAAGCTAATTTCCTTTCTGAGATCAAAATGCCAGTTTATGGCTACTGAAAAATCGTTGTAGGTAACAACAATCACGTGTTGCCGTGAACTTTTTTCTCCGTGTGTTTTAGCGAGGTAGGCAGTGCGGCTCAGCGATCAAAACGACGCCTGTGGGAAAATTCGTGTAGTGTTTGGCATCCGGGTAGAAATTGTACCGGGGTACCGTACTCGTCTGGGTTAGTTTTAATTGGCAGGTGGTTTTTGTGGACCCAAGCGAGGGACTTGATCGTGGGGGAGATTTGTCTGGTGAAACGACTCCTAGTGTTACGATGTACATGTAAACCAATCTCTGTACAACGGCATGTATAACGATCATTGGGTAATAGGAAATCCATCTAACAGATTTGAGGGTAAAGTGTTCAGGCTTAGGTTGGAACGTTTTAAGACCATTATTCAATATAACCACATCCAATAAATCACACTTATCGCATGTTCTGCAAGCCAAGACTGATTTACTTCATCTGAAACCTGCACTGTAAAGTTCGTACATGTACCAATCCTCAGAAGCTTCGGTTTGAAAGAACAAAGTCAGAAAAATAGCTTCCAACCCCCTGTATACACAATTGACTTATTTCAATTGCCAAAGTCAGAAAAATAGCTTCCCACCCCTGTACACAATTGACTTATTTCAATTGCCAAAGTCAGAAAAATTGCTTTCAACCCCCTGTTCACAATTGACTTATTTCAATTGCCAAAGTCAGCAAAATAGCTTTCAACTCTCTGTAGGTACACGATTTACTTATTTCAATTGCCAAAGTCAGAAAAATAGCTTTCAACCCCCTGTAAAAGCAGTGGATTGAAATGTATTTACTCTTTTGAAAAACCCAAAATGTACACGGTACATATACCTTCATACCATAATATACTATATGTGATCTTGTTTTTCCTGAATGAAGACACTCAAACCATTCTCATCGACAAACAAACAACTTCATACCGTGCTTAATACTACGTTTCTAAGCACTTTGGTGCTGTTGTCCCTTGCGGACTATTAAGCAAAACCAGGGCAACAGCACCAATAATACAAAGATACATAATTACAAAATAGAAAACTTCACAAGAAGTGTAGTTATTATTTCAAAACGATTTGTGAACCAAAGGCGTTGTTTCGGTAACATAACTTCATAAATGCCAGGCAGTATTTTGATGTGCGGTATACTATTTTCCTGTTTTCACGGTCTTCTTGATTATGGGGGTGGGGGGAGGGGGGGGGTTGAGCCTGATTTCAACTATAACTTGGCACATTATTAGTATTGAACCTGATCCTACAGGTGCGTGTTGAAAGGCTGCGGGGCATAGTGAGCTACCGGAAAGGTCACAGGGTCAGTGTATTCAGAAGCCCCATTTAGAGCTCACGTCTGACAGATATATGGGCTCTTTTGGGACCATACATAAACTCTTCATTACTGTGTAGACATCTTTGTTGGATTCCCTGATGACAATAGCAATCGTCGGTTTTTTTTTCCCTTCTCTAGACCATCGAAAGAGACCAGACTATTTTGCCTGAATACCTCGCTGTGGTTGCATTGAGCTAATCTCGTAAACATAAAGATGCTTCACTTATATTTTGCAATATATTCATGCTGAGGTTAAATCTATATCGTGACAAATATTACTCATAAAGTTTATGCAAACAAGCCTTTTTATTTCATATTTATCCGTAATGTTTATTTTAGAACTACTATTTGGAAGTAATTATGCGCGTTTCCAGATAAGTAAATGTACAAAGCCCACAAATCCAACGGTACGGGCCGTCTGACACCTTAATACATTCTCACTTGATACTCGAAATGAAGTCTCCCGCAAGACAAAAAACTCCTTCACTTTCACTCTCAGATTACACTGCGTGTGCAGGTCAGTGACGATGTTTTAAAGGCGTATCCCATTGCACTTTCCCTAAATAGATCGATGCATGTATTCACCACCGTTTTGCCTGCTTGGTGTTACTGAAAAAAAAGAAAAAGAAAAAAGTCAACATTTGTGAGGGATGCATCGTCTTCTTTGACTTGTGTTTTCTATACACTATTTCTGCGAAATGTTTCAGGGAGGGTGGATTCTACCAAACTGTTCCATGACTCTGTGACAGGATAGCAACTTTAATGTCTCAGGTCATGAATATTAATGTCAAGACATATAAATAACGATGGGCCTTATCGTCATCATGTGAAGAATATTTTTTGTTTGTTTATTTAATCAAAACATTTCTTTAGCTTCAGTTATCAAAGAATATTTCCTCTTTGATTTCGCTCAACCTCTTTAGCTTCAATGATCCTCATCAGTGGTTACATTTTGTTTCGAGTCTTTAGTAATCGAGATAATTCAAACCCAGACAGAGAGAGGGTTTGGATTTTGTGAATAACTGCTAAAATAAGAACTACTTATGGGAAGCACTATACATACACAGCAAACAACACATGTCGGATCGCGTATGTTGACATAACAATCTGTTTAATGGGTAGTGAAGAGCGCAGTTGTCCATGGTTTCCAGACGAGCAATTGTGTTGCACTCAGTGCAGGCTATACATTGTGTTTTCTTTTTCATTTTGACGAGAAAAAAAAAAACATACAACTCGGCGCAATAATGTAAACCACTGCAAATTTCTTCTAGACGTCATACGACCATCCAAATAGTCACTGCTGCTCATATTTTCCATATTCAAATAATCGGCGTGTCACTTACGCATTATAAGAATGGTATTTGACACTGACTTCCTGCACCAGTGACGTGCGTTGTAACTGAAATATCAAAACAGAACCGGACCACGAAGTTCAACGCTATACAGTTCAATTACAAAAATTTAAATGAATATTGTCAGCACGAAACAAAATTGTTACCTTACCGTTTGATTTAAATGAGCAGAGTAGAAAATACTGTTTTGCTTTGTTTATCATTGCGTTGTTTTAATTGCCGAATAAATATATATTTATACAGAACAGCCGTCAGACCCCAATTTACATTGAATTCCTCTGGCTGAGGTGATTTCCTTGTCAATGCAAATGTCCGTGTTAAGTTACAAGTCTTCATGAATAATGTGCATACCGGCAGAGATATCCGCTGCTGTTCCACACATGCTTTACTGTGGTGATTTTTTTTTTTTTTTTTTGTATTAAACAATTCTCTAAAAACTGGCGCGTCAAGCGAATAATTCTTCAGGACGTTTGGCATCATTGCGTCTACACTCTTTCACCAAGTACAGGCCTACTCCAGATGAGGATTTGCATAAACGGAATTGGGAAAATTGCCAATGGTGGCACACACCCATTGAGGAATTAAGCTTTTTTTTATTGAATGAACACTTCTGAAGTGAAGACTAAAATCACTTTTAGAGTGAATCCTTGCGGGGAGAAGTGGAATTTTCTCATCATTTAATGCCGTGAGATGTTAGTCTTTGAGAGCGGTGATGAGTGGCATTTTGAGTGGCTTCTAACGAATTTTACTACGGAGCACCTTCGATTGCAAACTAGTAAACTAGTTTGCCAGTGACCTCTCCACGTGTGTAAATTGTACCATAATGCTTTGTGTAGCGCTGGTGCGTTGGCTACTGTGTATTGTACGGGTTCAGTCGGTTTATGCTCTGCTGAAGAAATTAAATTCCAGAATTTCAATAGCTTCTAGAAATTGTCGTGTATGACTTGGTCAATAAACACGCACCTTGTTTGACTGTATGAACGACTCTTTTGTCAACAAAATATTACCCATTCATGCATACGAGTTCAAGCGCATCGGTACCTTTCAGATCAGGTGTGGAGTGCGTGGTCTGTTTTTTTATACGTTGTCTTGGCAAAAATGTTATCACTCGTTATGGCGGTGCTTGTATTTTTGACGGGCATGGCGCTTATGGTTGCGCCGATTTCCTGTGTCGTTGACCCAATCGTGAACACAGCTTCAGGTGAGCTTCGCGGCATCCACCAAGAACTCGACGGCAGTTCCTTCTATGCTTTCAAGGGGATACCTTACGCAGAGCCGCCGACCGGGCAGTTGAGGTTCCGTGCGCCGGTAGCAAAGGCGCAGTGGAACGGCATATTCAACGCGACCAAGTACGGACCGTCGTGTTGGCAGGACCTGTCGGGCGTGGCCACATTCTACCCTAATTACATCGCGCAAATACCGACGGAAGCCATGGTGCTTGATGAAGATTGTCTGTCACTGAATGTGTACACGCCCGTGGATGTTAAAAGCAACGCGTCCGGGCCTGGACTGGCGGTCATATTTTACATCCATGGGGGGAGCTACTTGACGGGCCAGGGGAGTGGATACGACGGCTCCGCCCTTGCAGTTCGCGGTAACGTCGTGGTGGTAACCATCAACTACCGACTCAACCTGTTCGGGTTTTGGGGCACTGGTGACGAGAATGCCAAGGGGAACTACGGCTTGCTGGATCAGCAGTTAGCACTGAAATGGGTTAGCGAGAACATCGCTGCGTTTGGGGGTGACCCAAGCAGGGTGACGCTGTTTGGTCAGTCTGCTGGTGGTGATGCTGTGACCCTTCATCTATTCGCTAATGGAAGTCGCCCACTCTTCAGACGTGTCGCCACTCATAGCGGACCCATTGCAACCACGCAGACGCTACAACGCCAAAGTCATATCGCAGACCTTACACATCGAATCGGGGAAGCGACTGGGTGTAATTATAAAGACACTTCAAGACTTCTGGAATGCCTACGGGATGATGAGAAGTCACCGGCGGAGCTCTTCGCCCACGGCAGTGATGTGGCAAAGAAAATCAGTTCTTTACCCTTCGTATACATCCCATTCATCGATGACGTATTCTTGTCGTATACCTTCGACCGTCCAGACTTGTTCCACGACCTTCTGGTCTTGCATACCTCGGGTGATGGCTCGGTCATTTTAGACTCGGGCGCCATACCCGAGTTCAACGCTACAGCAGGAGTAACGAAGGAGCAATTTGATCATGTGTTGAGGCTGCTAAGTCTAGGGAAGGTGAACGCTATTGCAGTCACCCGGAGTTATACGAAGCGCAAGACCGTGGATCAGGATTTTTCCCGTATGAAATCTCTTGTTGAGATTATGTTGGACTTCAACTACATTGCTAGCCTCTCCAGGCTGTTGAAAGGGTTGCCACCGCTAGGCATGTGTTACGCGGCTATATTCGATCACCGGAGTTCAGCAGATGACAGGTACCCGCGCCTCAACCTGGTCCCTCATGGCGAGGAGTTATCCTATGTGTTCGGTTTGCCTTTCAGCATGGCATCCGCCTTCACAGACGAGGAAAGGTGGCTCAGTCATAGGGTCATTACGTACTGGTCAAACTTTGCCAAAAGCGGGTAGGTTCATCAGTCAACTTTAATAGACCGATCCAGTAAGCCCCGCCCACTGCGCACGCGCGCCATTTGCACGAACGCGGTTGTCGGACTTTTGTCGGACTTGAGGTTGCGCAATCACGTCTGTGATTGGTCAATACAGCAAGGGCGGGGCTTAATGGATCAGTGTATTTAATTCAGTTCATCTAAATGATAATTTCTTTATTGAAAAGTGTACGTACAAGTTATTAAGCAGAAAGTCAATTGAACATAAACGTTTAAAGAAAAGACTCAAAAGAAACGGAGGTAATTATGGAGGCATATTCAAAGGACCGAGTATTGTATGTGCGTTTAAACAAGAAACTGGACAAAACTGTTTTGCGACAGATCGTACAGGACAGACAGCTGACATAAACAGGGCTTGATTTCACAAAGAGCCGAGATTGATTTCAAGATGTGTATATGGCGATAATTACAACTTAATTTAACAGGAGAATCGAAAAGCTTTTTTTTCGGAAATCGAGCCCAGCACAAACAACAAAGCAAAAAAGACCTAACGAACTAGGACGTATTGAAACTAGAAACTCGCAGAGGGAAAGGCGATCATGTAAAAGGAGAAGGAGCTACTCTAGGTAATTAGAGAACAAAACTTTTTTTTGTAGAAACAACTCTTAACTTTAACCCCGTAATACGTACTCGCATTTCCCTTTTGCATGCCCTGGTGGACGGAATTAGTCGGAAGTTGAGACCCACAGTACATGGGGGTTGTTGACACTTGGCTGTTATTAGCAAAAGATTCAGGGAACGAAATAGTTCATGTTGTGTTCATCACATCTCCCCTTGAGTGCACAAGCTAGTGTAAAGTCAGCACAACTCACGTAATTATTTAACAAATTATTAAATAAAATATGCAAATCTTTAGGGGACCTTATGTACCGTGGGGACCAGTCACACATGAAGTGCAGAATATACCTTTCCATTATGTTTGACGTATTTTTTGCGTAATTTAACCAACCTTTGTTCTGAATCTTTGACGTACGCTGTAACGTAAAAGAGGGGAAAACCACTCGTTTTGTCCGCCATACCACCCTCACTTTTCACTTCTATCCACTTGACTGCTTTTGTTACTCCAGTATACTTTTATGTGTTGTGTTGTGTTGTCATTTAGCCGTTGAGAAAGACTCTGCTGGGGTCGAAACGTGAGACCATTAACACATTTTTGTGCATTTATACTCTTGCAAAAAGCCATATGGCGGACGGCTCTTTTTTTCATAAAAGGTGGATGTTTTCAGCTTGATTCACAGTGAAGTTGCTCCAGTTTCACTCAAAAAGGGTCATGTACAGTGAGTTTCACTCTCAAAGGAGCTAAACTGACACCACTCGGGCGAGAGAGTGAAGTTTTCACTATTATTTTTACATTTAGAGAGTAGGCCTGTTCCGTAATGTTTTCGTTTCCACACAGTTGGTGATCATCGAAATCAACTTTCATGTGGATCATTATGTGCCATGCTTATTATGTTGGTAATTCAATACTCTTACACCTATGAATAAATCAGCACTGCCACTCGGTGCTTCCCGAGCGTACACCATGTAATCTCTGTTGACAAAAATAGTGACCTTGCACATTCCAGGGCATTTCCGGGCAGGCGAGACGCTGCACTGGCCTGTGGTCATGTGGTCATGTGGTCATATGGTCATGTGATCATGTCGTCATGTGGTCATGTCAAAGTTTACATTCTGTGTCATATTTTCCACAGAAAATGCAAGAGTTATAAAAAAAATTCGCAGCTGCACAAGTTTTTTGATGTGCCCGCTTTCTTCATGTCAAAAGTCGATGAAAAAATCGTACAGTGCAATCTCCATAGAACGTAAAATTGTGTTTCTTTTCCATTGGGCTGTGTACAAATCGTGCCAGCTGGAAGTCCAGGCTCTGTGGCTCCTTTGTAAACATGACGTCACAGGTTACATGGTCTTTACAATGCTGATCACAGATAGATCGGTGAAAGGGTTTAAAACAAATACTAAAACAAAATAATAATATTAAAACAATAATGATTGATAAAAAAAATATGTATATATTTAAAATCACTACACCGCAAATAATCTTTTTCAAAACGCTTTAAAGGATCTTGTGAGCCCCCCCCCCTTTTCACGAGCGGCCCGCTGCATATTTTGTTTGGACATGTGACTCCGGTGTATGGACAAAACGTTTTATATATAATATCTTTTGTATAACAAAAATGTATGTACAAATATTGTGCATCAGTCCGTCGTGTTTAGAAAGCCACTAAAGTGCTAAGCTGTTGTGTATTACTGACATCATGAGATAATGTCAGGTCACGACAAAAACCTCGTTTGTAATTTTTTGAAATAAACTCTACCACCACCACCAAATTAAAAGTTATATATAATTTAATTAGAGCAAGGATAAATATATATATAAATGTCTCAATTATGTATTTAGAATATAGAACAGAGAATGGGGGTCACGTGACGCGTCTGCAGTTTCGAAACTAGATTCGTTATGCATACAGCATTTTAAATATGGCACAGTCGATTTCGGTTCTCCCATCCACTGTTTACTTGGCCACGTCCGAGGCGGTTGCACTTTTTTTTAGCGGAAAATGTCTCGCGCTGCACAGCCGAAGTTCACCCGCGGTTGTGGAGGTAGAGGTCCCTGTCAGTCCTAGAGTGTAATGTACCGTGACAGCACTGTTAGTTGCACCCGACTAAACAAACTCCCCTATAGCAAACAGTGCAACATGCTAAAGTTTCAAACAAAATAAAAACCTATTAAAACCTAAGTCTCACAGCTTTTTATACGATAAAAGGAACAATTATTCACTGAGTCCGAGACTTCCACCCTCTGGTCAATTTGACATGGGTAGTCCTGAGGCCCGTCGAGTTATTCTCCGTCCAAGTAAAACACACCCCTACACTTGTGTAAATTTCAAAACGTCAGAGCATCAATCTTGGAAATTGACCCTACACCTCTCAGCAAGTACGACATATTTTTGCATGACCTGGGTCATCCAAAACACCTTAAGATGGAAGTTAGCAATCCTCAGGTGACAATTCTGCAAATTGTTTACACTGTTCCCCTTTTATTTGGCTCTCCAACGTGTCTAGTAAGCCCCATTGTAATAATTATTTTCAGTGCCCTCAAAACAATCATATAAGGCCGACGTTTTCCCCCTACCTTTTTAGTGAAGTACACCAGTATTGTTCTTCCTTGGTGTAAAACGTTCAGGCCAAGTTATTTTTGTGTACGAGGTTGTAAAACCGCTTCGCCCCCACAGAGCTCGTGCACGTGTCCCTCCATTAGGCTTGGTTTGGTTGCGCGTGTAAAGAGCCTCAGTCGAGGCAAGGAGGTAGTATTCCTCCATGGTTTTAAGGCTGTTATGCTTTCCGGGTGTTGCTGCAGGGGAAGCTTCCACAGGCATCGCAGACGGGAATCGTACCCACGACCTCTTGCATTCTGAAGCAGGTATCTTTCCATCACATCGCCATGGTTTTCCTCGACTCTGTAACACAGGGTCAATTTTCTAAGAATCCGCTGAAAACGTAGGTCTTAATCTAAATCTTGGAACGATTAGCCTATGGAAACTTTTACTTCGGATGCGTTCCGCTAAATACACAACTTTTGATGTGAAAGAATGAATACACAAATGTTTACTTTTTTGGTTTTGTTTTTTGTTGAATAGAGACCCGAACGTGAACCCGGATGACGTGATGAGCGGCAACCTGACGTACTGGCCCAAGTATGGCGACTCGGAGAATTATCTGCTTATACAACTGAAAAACGACACACCGGGCGAAGCGTACAGGCAGGATAAGGTGATGTTCTGGACCGACTACCTCCCCAAGCTCAGCCGGGCCGCTGCTGAGTCCTGCCCCGCTAAACCGGACGGTTCGGCCACCCCGGTCTGCGAGGAGGTGTTCATCGGGGAGGGCTTGGGCTTCAAGTTATCCAAGGAGCAAGCGGAATCACTGATTGAAATCTTCTTGTTTGTAATCGTTGCTCTACTTGCGCTGATCATTATAATCTTCGGTGCGATCCTTGGTTACAAGTTCAAGTACAAGGAGAACAAAACTCACTCGAAATCGAACGGCCTTGTCAAGACCAATGGGTCTCTGCAGAAGAGTTCAGCATTCGAAGTAAACGAAGCGTTTTACTCTGAGTCAGAAGATACAAAAATGTGAAGGGAAGATGGAAAATATTCACAATCGACAATCATTAAAGACTAACAGAACCTGGATGGTCATTAAGAAAAATGGCCCACATGGTATTGAAAGAACCACAGCAAAACTGTAGGAAATCTGGCATTGGTCATTATATTTGCATTAGAAAACAAATCATTTATAGGGAAACAAATTCCCCGTGTTGAAGGGACCGTGTTTTTTCCCCCAAATAAACAGCCGTCGGGTATATCAAAAGTCTCACGGTTGCTATTTGCTGTCATCAAAAAGACATTACTCGCGCATAGGGTCTTGGCGGAAAAATTTGTCCCGTTCATTAAGCGAAATACGTTTTTAGGCCTTTTTGTAAATATATGATTGGTTTGGCATTAGTGTATCCTATTCATTTTAGAATGTCCTTTTTTTCAGGAACAGTAAACCATTATAGCATTTTTATCCACATATCAAAAAATTGTTGTTCGCACATTAAATGAAAATGTTTACCTTTGTATTACGAATTGTTATATCAGTTATGAGTAAAGAGCAAACAAGGTAATCAGTTTTGTAACACTAAAATCTTGATCCACAAAGAGTAAAATGCAGACATTATGTTGGACGGCGTTGCTAGTCAGCAGATTGCACGGTAATAGACTCGATACAAGTACCTGTAGGTCTACATTATTATTTTGAATATAATTCGTCAAAACACAACCCGAAGCCATCGGTGACCTAGGTTAACCCCTTTATTATGATTGGCAACAGAGCGACAGTATGCCACCCCCACTTTCGAGCGGACTGTACATAACTGCGAAAACTAGAGTCTAAAAACAGTGTTGTATATATTTATATTAAATGTTTTTTACATTGTTTTTACCAGTATATCACAAGGTTCGTACAAAGCTGCAGGAGTGTCATGTAAAAAAAAAAGAGATAATTTAAATCTCCAAGTTGAGTTTTTCGCAAAACTTGCAAAGAAAATTAGGACTTCATAGTCTAAGAAAATACAACCTGGCATGACAGATTGTCTAGATAAGTCGCCATCTAAGTTTCGGTAAGTCGTCTTGAAATGGTTGTAAAACAATAAAACGACTTACTCCATTACATGGGTCGACTTGAGTCGACTTGGTCAGATCATGTGAAATTTTCTTGTTATTGGGATATAAGTGTGATGGCACATGCACTCCCTGAGCTCCATACTATCCTAGTTATAGCTTTCGTTTAGATCGCTCTGTTTTGTACATACATTGTCCGTGTGCAGGTAGACACGAAATGACTGAAGTATAGACACATGTAGTAGATCAACATTGTGACAACCTACTGTACATGTTGAGGTCTGCAGTACAGGTTAATTGCTTGGGGGAAAATAGTGTCACCGGCACAGGTTGCTTTAGCTACCACGTGGTTGATAGAGATGTGTGGGTAGGGGCGACACTTTTTTGAGCAATGGAAAACACCTGGAGTGGTTAACATTATCACAAAGTGCAACTCATGTACCTTTTGAAACTGTACCGTAATAATAATGCCTGCTTATGACACTTAATATAAAGAACCATTCTCATGGATTTGTTCAAATGACCCCCCCCCCCCTCCTCTTCTTTACCTCAACCCTATAATATTCCTCAGAAGTGGGTGTAGAATTATTTCATACTTTAATGTTGATTAAATAAGTATTTATGTAAACTTATTGATAATGACTTCAACTTGAATGTTTAGATATAAAACATGCAGTTAGTTATTTTGTAACCATATTTTGTTTCGGCTGTACTTGACATCACATTTTCCTGTTTAGTTGTAAATGAAGGTTTGTCTTGTAATTGTTATTGACTGTTTATTGATTACTATTGATTACTGTGAGGGTGGGGGCATTGACTCTTGGAAAGAGTTGCCACATTAAGAGTCATGAATCATACATACAGCAAAAGAATCAGCGATCGAGAACCAAGTGCGGGTGCATGGGATTGTGCATGTACAAGCATGGAATTTGACACACAGTCAGAGTATGTCATGAGAAAGATATTTGACTATATAGGGCCATCGCAGATTTGTCCTTTGAAAAAAAAAATCTATGTAGCATAACAAGCAATAGCAGACACTTTGAAACTTGTAAGAATTGTTTGTTATTCTACCTTGGCCTATATTTTTTTTTTCGTCTCAAAATTCAAATCTGCAATATCCCTTTAGCCAAATATTTTTCTCATGACACACTCTGACTGTGTGACAAATTTCATGCTTGTGTCATCGAAGGCACAATTCCCCCCAAATATCACCCTTATCTGCCCCGCTATAATGTCCTCCTGTAGAAAACAAACCTCAGGATAAAGTTGTTTTATGTAACTTCCGGTGCAGTATAAACAAACTAAAAAGAGCATTGTGTTTCGGCTTAGAGGTGCTTTCATTTTAAAGGGACATCATTGGTTTTCGGAAAAGTAAGTTAATCCCCTTTCTCTCGTTTTTAAATCCCCCTACAACCAACGGGTACAGATTTTGTCCAGTAATTCTTAAAGACCCAGCTCAACATTGGTAAAGTGTATGTAAATGCTTCCATTCTTTGCACAAATCAAAATATATGTAATGAAAGCAACCTGTGAAAATGTCAGCTTTTTTTCGTTGCTTCGTTTGCGAGCAAAAACGGTAAAAATGCATTATAGTATTATGTTTTATTACGCAGTCTGAGGCAGAGTTTTGGTCTCACATGAGACGAAAATTAAATGTTGGAACTTATATTATTTATTATTCAAAACCGATGACACTTCAGGCAGAAGTATTTCAAGGGAAGTTTTCTACAAACATTTTATGTTTTTCATTCTTACCAATGTTGAGCTTTGTGAAGGACTTCTCTTAGATAGCTCTGTTGGTATGAACACCGGCACGTTAATCCGGGGGTCGCAGGTTCAAATCCCGCTCCAGTCAACCTTCTTTGTTCACCCCAAACATAAAGTTGTTAAATAGTGAACTTTAAAACATAGAACCTAGTCATTCTATTCTCGATAACTACTATTCCTATATTTCACCTTTAAAACATGTTCCAAAAATCCCGAAGTGTTTTTCAAGAAACTGGTTATTTCGGAGCAGGGACCCCGGCGCCGGGGTCAACATTTCCTCTTGCTTGTTCAGCGCATCCGATTGGGTAAATACTTCACAGATTAGAATGTACACACTGCGTGAATGACATCGACAGTGAAATTAAAGGGAACTTATACTACTGGTTTTCAACAGCGTTATTTGATGTAAGAAGTAATATGTTTATAGCTCAGACAATATTTTGTTTTGTCAGACGACTGTGGTTTTGAATATATTACATTTTTAGATTGGTAAACGGATAATCAAATAGTAGTTTCACAAGAGGGCGCTCATTCATCATTGTAAAGTGACAGGCAAGGTCCAAAATGTACAGTTGAAAACTTAGAAGCTTGATATTAATTATGCGCTCCCTTTACTTTACAGAAAAGTAACACCGCATTAGGTGAGACTTGAACGGTTCAACACAGACAGATTGAGTAGTTAGAACTGAGCCTCTAGGGCGGGGGGGGGGGGGGGTGCCATTTATTTATTCATGTATTTATTTATTGTTTTGGGGAGGTGTCAAATTCAAATGACATTTAAAATTCTGTAAGCAACCGACTGCACGATCTGCGAATTGGTTGGCTTTCCAACCTTTTGTAGCGAGTTCAGAAACCCTTGGGAATGTTGGAATGTCCAGTGCCCTTCCATGTGAATTTGGGTTTTGTTTTTGGTTCTTTTTTGTTTGTTTGTGTGTGTGTGTGTGGGGGGGGGGGGGGGCTCGACATTTATGTAGCATTGTCTGAGAACAAGTAACATGCCTATGCCCATTCAAGCGTAACGGTGTGTTGCAGTCCGAAATGCAAAACAAGGAATGAAGGCAAGACCGTTTCCGAATCGGCGGCTGTGGCCGTGGCTCTGCCTCACCACGTTATCATGCGTTGAAGCATAGGCTGTCCTAAGAAACAACCTCCACCGTCAATTCGGCCGCGACCCAGGCTGCACTTCTCCGCCGGACAATGTGGTCTATAGCTTCAGAGTACAGTTTTTTTCTCTTCGTTTCCTTCCTTTCCGAAGTAATTGAGCAGTCATCACTTTTTCCATCCGATTGATGCATTCCTCGGTGGCCATTGGGTTGGACAACCGCCTCTCTGGCTGCAGTAGAGTCTGCTGGTGAGTCGTCCATTAGGACTGTGACTTTATACTTAATACTTTGTATCTAATAACACCCATAAACAAATTCACTTCAAAATGGCCAACGGAAACCCGGAATGTACATTTATTTATTAGATTAATTTTTCCTCGCCTTTTGTGTAGAGAACTTAAAGCATTGGTGAATTACTAAGCAAACTGACGATTTTATTGTACACCTTTTAATTATTATGCAATAATTCTATTATTTTTAAAGAAGATAAATCGTGTGAAAAAAATACAGGAAGGGACCATTTTTTTCTTCTACTTTTCGAACTGAATTATTGTGCACCAATTAAAAGGTGTAAAATAAAAAAATCAATACTTAGTAATTCACCAAACCTTTATAGACAACGTACAATAAAGGAAAGCACACGGGGGAAACATTAACAAGTTTCATTCTGAATTACATATCAGTATCCAATCGTCAAGACAGAAATATTTCCGTCCAGAAAATAGCATTTTGAATTGAAGGCCCTCCTAAATAACCATTTCTTATTTTGATTGCCACAATCGAAGCCTGATAAAATAAAATGACCAGGCACTACTTGCCTACGAACCATGAACCGATTTTTCGTGTCCCCCCCCCCCCACTAAAACGGGATCCTAAGAACAGCTTATCTACCTCTGGAATAGCTAATGAGTACAGTATGTAATGATAACATCATAAAAGGAATCCAGCCATGTCAGCAAGTGACCTATTTTTGTGGGTGTTCTTGAAGTCTAATAGTTTTAACGAAATTAATTCTTGTAGAAATATACAGGAAGGCACAAAATGTTTATTCCCCAACTGAATGGTTGTACAGCAATTATAGAAAAACGGTATAAAATAAAAACATCAATATAATTCACCAAACTTAAAATAATAATAATAATAATAATAAATACAAGGTGAATACCTTTAACTTAACCAGACCTCCAAACCTGTAACAAGTGTCCCCAGATTAAAAAAAAAAACTACACATCTCGATGAAAATGGTGTCTCCTCGAAGCTTCCGAAAACTACGCCAAAATAACCCGACTGGTTGAAATTTCCGCCGGCTGTTCGCTTAATGGACCCAAAAGAAAAGAAAAAAAGCCTTCGCCAGACTCACAGGCAGGGAGCATCGATTACCACTGCTAGTCTGTTACAGTAGGGGGAGGGGAGGGGATGAGTAGGCGCGAATCTAACAGCTTGAACGTGGGGCGCCACAAGCTCTGCTACATGGCTGCTGGAAACTACGGGTCTAGACGGTGCGGTGTGTATTGAGTGAATGCTTGATTGAAACCGTTTCCATTTGGGCAAAAGAGGAGATGATGTGTTTGCAGGTGTTGATGCAAGACATTGAAAGGGGAGCATATCAACTGCTCAAGCCCCCCCCCCCCCTCTATAGTTGGGCTTTCATAAACCTACCCCGTGAAATGCTCATCATTCATACAGTTCGTTGAAAACGCGTTGCCTTGCGAAAAAAGACCGACCTCCGAAAAAAAAGAATAAGTAAAGGAATACAAAGAATTAAAAAAAAAAAAAAAAATGAACAAAATAACATAAATAAACAAAATAAACTTAGTACACAATGTAAACAATGTAAACAGAGTAAATAAAGTTAATACAGTAAATAAAATAAATAAAATAGACCGAATAAACCGAATAGACCGAATAAATCAAATTAATGAAATAAATGAAACAAATCAATTAAATCAAATAAATCAAATAAATCAAATAAATCAAATAAATCAAATAAATCAAATAAATCAAATAAATCAAATAAATCAAATAAATCAAATAAATCAAATAAATCAAACAGATCAACAAAATCAATAAATCAAACAAATAAATCACAAAAAGTCATGGTCGCAATAACGATTCATAAGTTTCATGTATTTGTGTGTTTTGTGATGCCCTTATAAAACCGCAATAGGTGCAAAAGTGTAATCTCATTTTTTTTTTTTTTTTTATTTATTTTTTTTTTTTGGGGGGGGAGGTTGGTTATAACAAAGAAAGTGTAAGTAAAAAAAAAACAAAAAAAAACTACATTTAATACTGATTTTTATTAAGCACCAACGCTAGTTGGACCTGGATCCCATGGCCAAACGATTTTTAATACAAGTAAATGGATTGCATTAATCTTATACACCTTTTTGTTGTACGTATTATAATTATGTCAATATATTATGACAAATCAAGGGTCTAGCTAAGTGATGATGGAACCGGTACCTAAACTTAAACATACGCACCGTCTAAAAGCGGTACCGGCATCTGATATTCATAATATTCGACGGCATTAAATCTTTCACGATTCTAAGCTCATTTAGAAGTACATAACTTCGAAAAATCGACGGGCTATTTTACGGGTGACAACTCTTATTTTCAGGTCCGACTATAACCTTGAACTTAATTCCTCGTTTCCATTGTTGGTGGAAGTGTGCACCATATTTTCCCCCAATGGCTCTGTGTAAACCCCATGACAGTTTGACTTTGCCTCCAAGCTGGTTAAACGGGACCTGTACGTCAAACATCCTGCAAATAATAAAACAGACAGAACAAGGCTTGCTATCAAGACCCCGATCAGGACCTGAATCAGAGTGTCAGCTTCATTTGGGGAGAGATTCAGCCCGAGACCTTCCCCGATGTTGCAAGATTGCTGATCCTCCTCCTCAGCGGTGACTACCGGTGGTGTAGTTGACCTCGATGGAACCGGAGAGGGCGCTGTTATGGACGGTAACAAGTCCGACCAGAAACCGAGGGTGTGCTGCCAGTTGTCGCCAAGCCCAGAGTGGACCACAGGGCAGTGTCCCAAACGCATGAACTCCATATTGTCTGAATCATAAGATGGCCACTCGACACCGGAAATTGACTGTCCGGGATGTCTGTTGGAAACATCACAGTCATACACAGATTACAACAGTTCAAGGTTATTATTCACTCCCCTAAACTTACCCTATTCTTGTCTATTCCCGCCAATTTTTGAGTGGAAACAAGTACTTCATTACTTCGACTATGCTAACATTATTCAGAATCAAGTTCTGATTGTTCATATCACGATGAATGACAATAAAGTCATATTTTTCACTTTTCCCTTGCTATTTACCAGGTTTAGTTGGACAATAACAACTGAACTACAGGCCACTTAAATCCACAAAAAAGGTTTTGGAACTTACCCATCGTGTATAAAGTTCTTCCACAAGGTCATCATCTCTAAGCTCATCTGCTTATCCTGGAGTCGGTAGGTGAGCTTGTATTCATCAAAGTGGGAACTGTAAGGATCTCCAAACAGGAACTGAAGATCATCACCAAAAGCAGGTCCTGCTTGCGGGGGAAGATAGCTATAATAGTGAGAGGTTGCTTCGTGATCAAATGAATAGAGAAATACGTCATTTCCTAAAGCAGCATGAAGCTTAGCTGATTCCAATGTGGGTGACACAGTCAACATATCTTGCATGAATTGTCTGACACTCCCTCTCGTAAGACAATCGTCCTCAAATCCTTTCCTGCTAAGATACTCTGCAGAGAAAGCTATGGCTGCCTTCTCAGCGTTATTGAATGAAGCCCGACTGGCGACTGCAATCAGTCCTTCGGCTTCCTCTTGAGTTGGACAGAAACTTATGTCGCTGAAAAAGAGTGGGAATGAAACTGCTGAGACTTCGTCCTTTGTCATTCCTATGATCAAGTCTACGTTGTTGATTTTTCCTGATTTCAACAAGGTCCTTGGATCGTCAGTCAGAATATCTCCGTTGATTACTGGTCGAAATGGGATCTCTAATGGGAAATACCTGCTGCTACCTGCAACGTCCAGGGCAGGCTTTTCACGCAGGCACTTGATCATTAATTCACTTGTATTTACCAGACAGCCTACACTGCTGGCAAGGGTTCTAGCTTGCTCACTAGGACTTGGTTGGACAGGATTCGAAAGAGGACGGACGAGACCAGAGGCGCTCATTAGAATAACTCGCTGAAAAAGCCCTTCTGCCTTCTCTGACATAACAAGTAAGTGTGCAATAACCGACCCAGATCCATGACCGATTACAGTGACGCGGTTAGAATCACCTGCGAAGCTTTCAATATACTTATTGACCCATTTGAGAGAAGCCAACGCGTCCTGCAATCCATAGTTTCCAGGAGCTACTTCATCCTCAGTACTCAAGAATCCTAATGCTCCAAGACGATGGTTAATGACAACTACGACAGCTTCGATTTTAGATGACAGAGGTACAGCATCGTAAACAGATGATGTACCGACAGTTCCTCCACCAGGATGGATGAAAATCACGACTGGTAAGGAAGAATTATCGGCCACAAGTGGAGCATAGATGTTGAGAGTTAGACAGTCTTCACTGACTTCTGTCAATCCAGCGCGAACCATCCAGGGATCTTGTGGGATGGCTTGAGGACAGGCAGGGGGTAGTTTATCGGGTATTCCAAGTGGCTCATCTCCCCATGGTCCTGTGTCTTGTGGAGCTCGGTATCGTAAATCCCCGATCGGGGGTCTTGCATATGGTATTCCTAGAAACTCGGCAATCTCTTCACCGCCCAGAGCCTCGTCTGAGATCCGTATGACACCAATAACCGACCCTAATACTTCGCCATCTTTACTTGTAATCTCTACAGTTTTATTATCAGGCGTTGTACTTGTTCCTCTTCTAACAGGGACTTTGATCGAGCAAGTGTTTTGGTTCAAGGGTTCAGAAGCCCTTTTGACGTACTCTCCCCAGAAGGCCACTTTATCTGCCTTGAGGTGCTGTCCAGTTGTGATGTTAGGTTCCAGGATGAGATAAGTCTCATTCTCAGCGTCAAACTTGGGCCACTCCGGCAGACCCGCCTCATTCGGATCTCTGTAAAAAGGGGGAAACAAGGAAACATTGCCTTGCCAATGGCTTAACATAACTATTCGTTCCCTCAACTTTGTTTAAAGTTTTAATCCAAATGTCAGGCGATGTGTCTTCAAGAAATCATAAAAAAGAGTTAACATTGATTGAACTCCGGAAAAACAACAATAATTTAATGACTGAAACATATTTATAACCAAGATAAAGTTTGTCGCTTAACTGGTTTTTGTGACAATATTTGCAGTTCGTTCCAACGAAGATTTATTTTCGTTTGAACGAAGATTATCGAACGCAGATTTTTTTTTTCGTTCGAATTTTTTCATTTCCTTTCACCCATGTCCCTTTAAAAGCTTTTTCATTACAGTACAATGATATATATCTTATGGTCGCATCGTTACTCGGTCTCAATTACGTTTTGATATGCAAGAGAATCACTCCCTCTTTAATAATATGTACTTAAGTTCTAGATTGGCGTGTACCGGTAATAAAAGAAATAAAAACGGTCATAACAATAATTTGATTACTACGGTCTTCACCGTGCATGTACAATTGACGATCCAAAATTAACTGTGTAAACAATTATTGGTCTGGAAACACATCTCCCCTCGAATACTGTGCACACAAAAAAAAGACAACGTGTTTTCGAAGGTGCCTATACTTTGAAGGATTTCCCAATTACTATCGCCCGCTCGTCCGGTTCACGGTCCATCTCGCTGGCAACCACGGCCCGACCAACCAACACAGACAATCCCACTTGCCTGAAATGTTATCGTTTTTAAATAATACATGAAATATGATCCAAAATTAGTTTTTTGTCTCAGTGAGACGAAAACTCTGCCAAAAATGCTGATATGTTTTTACCGTTTTCTCGCAAATGAAACAACGACTTTATTTTTTATGCCTTTTTGTTTAATCTTTTTTGTCTTCTTCAACCCTTTGAGTGTTTCAAAGTTTTTCCCTTTTATTCATTGGTGGGGTGTTGTGGCTTTTACTTTTTTTTATTGTTTGGTATTTTTTTTCCTTTTTTTTTTCTTCAGTGTTTAACTTTTACAGTTTTCAATTTATATTTTACTGATTTTATAGGTTGTAGCTTTTACGGTTTTTGGGTTGGACACATCTCTTGTGACAGTTGTTTTTAACTTTTGTC
Organism: Marthasterias glacialis; assembly: GCA_911728455.2. NCBI lineage: Eukaryota > Metazoa > Echinodermata > Asteroidea > Forcipulatida > Asteriidae > Marthasterias > Marthasterias glacialis. The sequence goes on along the minus strand of OU452228.1, from coordinate 10,046,871 downwards.
TCGACCTGGGCATTTTAAGTTGTAAATCATATAAATACGCGTCCAAAGATTTAAAATAAAAAAATAAATATAATAAAATAAATGAGGTGACATTTTCACAGATTGGTTGTATTACAAATATCTTGATTTGTGCAAAGAATGGAAGCGTTTACAGTCAGTTTACCAATGTTTAGCTGGGGCTTTAAGAATGGTATCAAAAATGAGCTTGTAAACATGATCGTGTCGTCAGGATTGTATTAACGACTTCAATAAAATTGAATATATACTTGTATCTAAAAACAAAACTGTTTTCAGTACTAGCGTAATGATTTCATGGTGGGTTTTAGCTGACCAACATGACACAAACAAGAACAGTGTTTAAACTTACCCAAATTTAGCAAAGTTTGTCCAGTATGCTATGATGTCTTGGGAGAATCTTGCCGTGGCATCAGAAGAGGATCCCGACGCCAATGCATTCCCGAAGATAAATCCAGGAGTAATGCCATGAGGTGATCCTGGTATGGCTTCCAAGAACTCGGCAGGTATCAATGTCTCTTTGCCTTCGTCATAAGTCAGATAGTACGAGTACGTGTTCACGCCGGCTGCCGAAGTCGAGGCGTGCTGTTGGAGGAAGTTCACGGCTGGCGCGGTGAAATACGAATCCCCTATAAGATCGAAAAGTATTCTGGCATTTTCTGAAGGATCTGTGTACCTCGTCTCAGTCGCATACACGATCTGACCCACGTCTGTTAAGGATTCAGCGTTACTACACTGGCAGATCCCATGCATCCATATTCCAAACGATTGATAAAAGTCTGTGGTACTCAACTCCCGGGCACCAAATGATGGGATGACAACAGAACCCTCGTTGCTACTGGTTCCCACGAGAAGATCGTACTGTGAAAAATGTTGTACGGATAGCAGTTCGTCGATTCGATCTGAGATGAACTCGCCGTCTATCACGATGGGATATTCGAGGAGATTGGTGTTGGGGATGAGGGAGCTCAGCGGTACCTCTCGGAGACAGGCCAGTAAAGAAAATGTTGATGCGTTGTGACATCCAAGAGCTGTTGCAATCTGGACGGCTTGGTGGCGTACTTGCTCCCCGTCGTAGGTGAGTTGGAGACCCACTGCTGCTACGCCACTCGAAGCGATGGCACGCTGGAAGAGATCTATGTTGTTCAATGGAGTCACCATTTGATAGGTGACACTGAAACTTCCTGCCGACTCGCCAAAGATGGTTATCTGGTCTGAATCACCTCCAAAGTTTCCAATGTTTTCTTTCACCCAGTGTAATGCCAGCCTCTGATCCCATAGGCCGTAGTTCCCCGGCATGCGGTCATCAGCAGTACTGAGAAACCCAAGTATTCCTAGTCGGTAGTTAATAGTCACTACTACCACTTCACCAAGTAGAGAAAAAAGTGTAGCATCGTATAATGCTCCTTGTCCACTTACAAAAGAACCGCCATGGATCCATACCATGACTGGTACATGGCCGGAAGCATTGACTGCATTGTCTGGTACGTAGATGTTCAGAAACAAGCAGTCTTCGTCAGTGCTGACATTTACAGCGGCATCCTGGGGGCAACCCGGTCCAAAGAGCTGGGCGTCCCGAACACCGCTCCAAGGAATCTTCGGGACTGGTTTGGCGAACCGAAGACGACCGGTAGGAGCTTCGGCATACGGTATGCCGAGAAACTGACTGACCGTACCAAACTGAGATTCGGAGACCGTCGACTGCAGGGCCGATGGCGGTGGCACGACACGCCCCCTGACTTCCCCCGCTGTTGTATTAACAACTGGTTCAGCTTCGGCATTTCCAAATTCATCAATGAAGCAAAGTAAAATGACGAGTGTGACTCTCATAATTATTGTCCCGAACAGTCGTCGGACACCGATGAGGGGTTACGTCCAACGATATAGACAATTGGCAAAAACACTCTGTCTCACTGCATCAGCTTCCGTTATCCTAAAAGATGGTGCAGCAAAATATACTCATGAAAACATCTTTTCAGTGAGACTCCGATATACATGCAAACAATATAGTTCATTCACTTGAAGTAAACAGTACTGTGTGTGCTATATACCCACGCCGTCTGCCACAAGTGTATTTTCGACCTCTTGTGTTTAGCACCAAATCATTTATACTGCAGTGACTTCGGGCCAAGAAAAGAAAATCTCGTCCTTGCCAGTAGTTGTGTAGAGATAGCTCTATAACAATGAAACGGCGCTCTTATTCAAAGCGGGTTACCTCTACTTTATAGCCACAGGAATGTCCAGCCACACACAGTTATTTATATGAGCAGAATTAACCACTGTATTGCAAACATAGCTGATTGCACGCATTAAGCACTCAAAGAAGTAGGTAATACATGTTTGCTGAGCCGCTGGGATTTGTCAATAACTGTTCCACATAACAGACAATCTCAAAGTATGTAGGTTCGGGTGGTAGTGGGTGAGTGTATGGACTTCTGTTGCCAGGTTTATTTCAAGGAAATGAAAATATTAGAGTGATAATAATGATGTTGTCTGTCGAGGTGGAGTTACAGTTCATAAACAAAAATCACTTTTAAGAACTTAATCATATATTTTTGGTTTTTACCCTTCACCGATGTCGGTGCTTTCCAGAGTCCTGAAGGAAAAAAAAATCCAAAGGCATACTACTTTCTGGTGGGAAGCAACCCCACACCCCCTGTGATTCTAGTGCAGATATCTTACCACTAGAATTCCCACTCGATTAGTATGCCTGTAGATTTCAACCCCCCCCCCAAACCCCCACCCGTCGGACTCGGGGAAAGCACTTAGTAAACAGTGCTTTTCTTACGTCGGTGTAGGGTAGAAAAAAAGTTCTTTCTGTTCAGTCATTATGAATTACACACTTCTCAGTAAAAGTAAATCGAGTTAGAGCAGTTTGCAACAGCCATTCTTCACAACTCTCTTTCATATGCAGCGGCAAAACTAGGGTAAAATTTAAGAGGGCACCAGGGGGTGCACCATTTTTTTCTGGTGCCGGCACTTTGGGTTAATAAATAAAGTTTACTTTTCCCTAAACAAACCCCTTTTCAGCGCTCCTGTTATGCCGTTTACTATTTTTATAAGATAATCTGACATTGAGGTGAAAACAAACACACTGTCTGCGTGTAAACAGAAAAATAGTATAAAAAAAACAAAAAAAAAACAAACACATTGAAACTACTACATAAAAGCTTACAAAATGTAACATTTTACTCAGGTAATTTCTTAATCTCAAACGTTCAAATTTCAAATTGGGGAAACGGACATCAATGGGGGGGGGGGGGGGGGCACTATCCCCTTGACACCCCCCCCCCTTAGTTACGCCACTGTTCATATGACCAGTAAAAAAATGCTTTACCTCAATGTTCTATTCCCTCAGATCAGAACTATCGGCGACTATGGCGAAAATGACTCAAATATTGGAGAAACTTTAAGTGAAAATCCCGAACAGGAAACAAATCATTGAACAGCAATGAAACTGTGAAACATCCACCACAGGCAGAAGCGTCAACTCATAGAAGAAGTGTCAAAGGTAAATTCACTGGAAAATTATTTTATCATGTTAGTGTCCAAACAACCATGGCGGGCGATCAAGGGGGCAAGGGTGACAATTGCCCCCAACAAAATTCGGGCAAAACATTGGGGGAAAATTCGGGCAAAGCAAAATGAAGAAAGGGGAAAAAGGGACTTTTCATTAGAAATTGGTACTTGTGTTTTTATCTGAGTAAAATTTCGGGCAAATCAACCCCTCTGCCCCCCCCCCTTAAAAAGAGGCCCCATACACATATATGAAGACAGCAGGCAATGTCTGTCATGAATGACACTCCTGCATGGCGCCGAATATTTCTAATCTTGTGTAGATTGTTCAGAATGATTTTATGAGACGAATCAACCACAACACAGCACCTTGAATATCTGTCATAGAGATGCTGCTGGCGCATGAGCAAGGCAAGCAATTTAAGCACCTGTACTTGGTGTCATCATTATTTCGTTGCAGTCTTTCACAAAACAATGTTGTTGAAATTGGCTTAGTTTTATTCAATACTAGCAAGCAGTATTAATTTAGTTGAAAGCAAAACAGTAACATTTCATCATGACGGTAAAAACAACCACTAGTTGTTTGCTTTTTACTGCAACGTTTATTTTCCAAATATATTTACAATATTTGTACTTTATCCTGCAAGGTTTTACTATGTTTTAAATTTGGAATTTTTACGACATAAAATATTATGCCGTTTGTACTCCTAAATACTTCTTATAGATAACGTACTAATGTACTTGATACACTACTATAACATACATCACAATAAATAAATCGACATATCAAAAATGACCCAAAGTATGGGTCAGATCAATTAAATTGTGACGAGTTAGGACACAAAAATGACCCAAACTCCGAGTCGAATGAACTGGAATGTGCAGTCAAAAACACATTACTGGCCCAAACTCCAGTTGGATCCGAAGAACGGATCATGTTGAGCCAACAATTAAGTCCGTTCTGCCAACTGCCCTCTAAACATTTTCCGGGTCCGAATTGACCTAGATTACGAGTCACAGTGGGCCCGATCCATTTTTTTTTTTTTTTTTTTTTTTTTGGGGGGGGGGGGGGTCAGCATGCCCTAGATTCTGTGTCAAACTGACCCGAAACTGTGTCAAACTGACGAAGAATCCGAATCAGTCCCCATATTTAAGCAGCTTTCGGGTCGGCCTGCCCCAGATATGGGTCAGGCCCTCTGCTACCCGGAGTTTGAATCAATTCTGACCCAGGAATGTGGGACTCTATCCTGGATCAGGATATTTACAATGCATATAGAGGTATTTCATTTAAGCGAGGTTTTAATAACAATTTGAAGAAACTTAGTTAAGTAGTTATATTTTACGAAATTTATATACAGCCTTGGAAATAAACACTTGACAGTATCGTTAAAGGAATCATACACGTCAATAGCTCGACAACGGTCACAGTCCATCCATGAAGCAAATATTTACGATTCTATTTGTCTATTGTTTTAATAAAGATTATCTTTCCTTTTCAAATTTAAAGGGACAAAAGATCCCTAATTATAGTCCAGAATTCTATCGATAAAGTCATCAATTGTACAGGCTCTTTGCCCACAGATATGCGTCCGCATGTGCACAATATTGCAGTTTACCATGTTGGTCCCTTTTTTTCACAGTTTCCCATTTTGATCTGACTGTGGAACCCTTTATTCTCAAGATTAGGAAAAGTACCGAGTATAAATCGGTGTAAGGGTAACACACACATTCTATAACCGCGATGCAAATTTAACATCTACTACAATCATTGCGGTACCCGCTGCTAAAGTATGGGATTCGAACTGTCTCTAGCTACTGGGCAAGCTCCGTTGTCAACCAGTAAGACATCTGTTCCAGAAAGGGCAAAGGTCGTGAGTACGAATCCCACCCGAGTAATGTACCTGTGGATTTTTTTTTTCACAGGACTCTGGAAAGTACTGAGTATACAGTGCATTGATGTACTGGTAAAAACACACGTAATACTCTTTATCCCCCATGCAAATTTAAGGTATGATATTAAAATGTTCTCATTTGCTTAAAGAAAATCTTTATCATCGAAGTAGTGTAACTGAACGCCACTCCCATCAGCCTCTCGACACTGGGATTCAAATCGGGCAGCGCGGACCCTGTACACCAAGCAACCAACCAAGAATGAAACAAACAGGGTCAAAGCCACTGCAACTAACCCTATAAGTACTTGGATGAGAACTGTAGCATCGTCTGGGGTTAAGCTTAACCCGACATTCTTCCCGACAAGACAAGGCTCTTTAGGCTTTGTAGTGTCTGGAGAGTCTGTGGCTCGGGTCTCGGTGGTCATAGCTGAGGGGGACAGCATTGTGATAGACGGTAGTAGGTTGGACCAGAACTGCATGACGTGATGCCAATCATTATCTCGACCAGATCGAACTTCAGGACAGTTTGTAAGAGACATAAAATTGAGGTTTTCTGTATCGAAACGTGGCCACTCAACTCCAGAACGAGAAACGCCTGGTCTCCTGTAAAAAAAAACCGAAAAAAAACACACAAAAAAAACACACTATTTTAAAACCTGTAAAGTTATCAAGTCAAACCCAACATTCATAATGAACAGAACGAACATTTGTATAGCGAACAATATGTGTCTATCAAACTTACCCATCGTGTATGAAGTTCTTCCACAAGGTCATCATCTCTAAGCTCATCTGCTTATCCTGGAGTCGGTAGGTGAGCTTGTAGTCATCAAAGTGGGAACTGTAAGGATCTCCAAACAGGAACTGAAGATCATCACAAAAAGCAGGTCCTGCTTGCGGGGGAAGATAGCTATAGTAGTGAGAGGTTGCTTCGTGATCAAATGAATAAAGAAAGACGTCATTTCCTAAAGCAGCATGAAGCTTAGCTGCTTCCAAGGTGGGTGACACAGTCAACATATCTTGCATAAATTGTCTGACACTTCCTCTCGTAAGACACTCGTCCTCAAATCCTTTCCGGCTAAGATACTCCGTAGAGAAAGCTATGGCTGCCTTCTCAGCGTTATTGAATGAAGCCCGACTGGCGACTGCAATCAGTCCTTCGGATTCCTCTTGAGTTGGACAGAAACTTGTGTCACTGAAAAAGAGTGTGAATGAAACTGGTGAGATCTCGTCTTTTGCCAATCCGATGATCAAGTCTACATCGTTGATTTTTCCTGATTTCAATAATAGCCGTGGATCATCAGTCAGAATATCCCCGTCAATTATTGGTCGAAATGGGATCCCGAATGGGGAATACCTGCTGCTACCTGCAACGTCCAGGGCAGGCTTTTCACGCAGGCACTTGATCATTAATTCACTGGATTTTACTGGACATCCCACACTGCTGGCAAGGGTTCTAGCTTGCTCACTAGGACTTGGTTGGACAGGATTCGAAAGAGGACGGACGAGACCAGAGGCGCTCATTAGAATAACTCGCTGAAAAAGCCCTTCTGCCTTCTCTGACATAACAAGTAAGTGTGCAATAACCGACCCAGATCCATGACCGATTACAGTGACGCGGTTAGAATCACCTCCGAAGCTTTCAATATACTTATTGACCCATTTAAGAGAAGCCAACGCGTCCTGCAATCCATAGTTACCAGGAGCTACTTCATCCTCAGTACTCAAGAATCCTAATGCTCCAAGACGATGGTTAATGACAACTACGACAGCTTCGATTTTAGATGACAGAGGTACAGCATCGTAAACAGATGATGTACCGACAGTTCCTCCACCAGGATGGATGAAAATCACGACTGGTAAGGAAGAATTATCGGCCACAAGTGGAGCGTAGATGTTGAGAGTTAGACAATCTTCACTGACTTCTGTCAATCCAGCGCGAACCATCCAGGGCTCTTGTGGGATGGCTTGAGGACAGGCAGGGGGTAGTTTATCGGGTATTCCAAGTGGCTCATCTCCCCATGGTTCTGTGTCTTGTGGAGCTCGGTATCGTAAATCCCCGATCGGGGGTTTCGCATACGGTATTCCTAGAAACTCGGCAATCTCTTCACCGCCCACAGCCTCGTCTGCGATCCGTATGGCACCAGTAACCGACCCTAATACTTCGCCATCTTTACTGGTAATCTCTACGGTTTTATTGTCAGGTGTTGTGTTTATTCCTTTTCTAACAGGAACTTCAGTTGAACAGGTCTCTGAAAAGACTGATTCGGCTATTGTAGGGACGTAGTCTCTCCAGAAGGCCACTTTATCTGCCTTGAGGTGCTGTCCAGTTGTGATGTTAGGTTCCAGAATGAGATAAGTCTCATTCTCAGCGTCAAACTTTGGCCACTCAGGTAGACCGGCTCCATTTGGATCACTGAAATAAGTAAGGAACACCAAATGAAAAAAAGCTACCATGCCAGGTTTCCAAGTTTAGTTTTAAACGGCTAATACACTCGAAGAAATTCATTTGCTGGAAGTGTCACCCTCTGTATCATTACAAAATGAAAAAAAAAAAAAAAAAAAAAAAAACGATAAACAGGTTGAGACTTAAAAAAAAACAAAAAACAAAAAACACATAAAAAACACACGCAGTATCTGAACCTGATGGGAAATACTGATCATTTTCTTTTTGGGGTGGGGGAATGGTTGTTCCTCAGCTCCACAATGAGGTTCAACTTGTACGTTCAATTACTGGCATTTTTAGGACCGGGTACCTTAAAACACATCTTTAAAAAACCCATCCGTACCTTTACCCTGCTGTGAATGGCCCTCCGTTCAATAGTTTACTGTCCATAGAATTAGATTAATCAAAATGAATAAAGAAATCCAAGGGTCTGACCCTCAAAGTGTAATTTCAATGTCAATCACATCCCTAACTGGTAGTGTGTAACAAAGACAAACTTTGACGCTTAAATTGATTATTTTGGCTTTGGTTACGAGACAATTTCCGTCAATTTTGATTCATCCACTGACCTAAACGTACTAGGGCCACAACAGATTCAATGGAGTAATAACCGCTACGTGCAGCAATCGCCCTCTGTATAAGAACATGAAGATTATGTATAAAATAAAACTGCCGAAAATGTCGAAGATGAAACAGACTGCAGTTTTTCCTTGGGGAATATAGGAAATAGAGAGGTACTAATGCTCACACATGGTTTATCAGAACTGACATCTTGGTGTATAGCACAACCCTCCGGGCAGCACGTGTATTGCAGCTGCAACAGCAAAACCACTAATTAATACATAAACTCACTCCAACAAATAACCGTGTAAATGAAATAAAACCGTATATCCTTTTAGATATACCTGTTCCACGGCATTGATCATCAGTGCAAGGGATCAACTAACAAAATACTACTCCATCTTTTTAAGCGAGCGTATTAGGCGTGTTTTACCCATCTGCTTCATTGTCTTTTTCTTTTTTACTGCACTGAGTCTTTTAAATTGGTGAAAGAGGGCGCTCTTTACAGGCGGTGAGTCTTTTCACTGACACAAACGTCAGGCGTCACAAAGTCTCATTCCATTGTAAGGTTCCTCGACTCAACATTCACGTTCTGTGAGACGTAAATCTCTATTTTGTTGTGTCTCTCTCGCCAATTCCATCAAAAATAACAAATGTGTAAATGATTTCAAAGAGTCACTTTTTACTGGAGCTGTTTTTAGCAGTTTTCCCATTTTGTCTCGAAATGTAATTTGAACAATCAAATAAGAAAACAGTTAGGTACCGTACAAATTAAAACATCTCGAGTTACGTACCCATTGCGAGCAAAGTCCGCCCAGTATTGTACTGACCGCTGTGCCAGCCTCACCGCCTCCGAGCTTGACGGGAAAAGGACTTGTGCATAACCAAACACGTAGAATAAGTCAAGACCATGGGGTGCACCTGAAATCAGATCAAGGAATTCTGCCGGAAGTAGAAGTTCCTTACCCACGTCGTATGTGAAATAATAAAAGTATGTATTGGTCTCTTCAGCGGATTCAACGTGAAGGTGGAGAAGGTTTATACTTGGTATATTAAACAACAGATCCCCACCTACATCAACAGCTTTTAGAACATTCTGACTTGGGTCGTCTAACTTATCTGCTCCGTAATAAAACGTAAGAAGTGCGTCTGTGACGTCTCCTGGGTTGTTGCAAGAACAAGTAGACGCTGTTGATGCAAGAGTGAAAGCTTTGAGTTCATCGGCTGTAAAACTAGTTTGATCAAGAAATACACTTCCTTCATGGCTATTGACACCTAAAAGAAGATCATATTGTCCCATATGTGACATTGACGTCAGGTAGTCAATGTTTGGTAGGAAATCTCCGTCGATGACAGCAGCTGCACTGATAATGCTGGACTGGTTTTGCAGAGTCTGCATGTCAAACTCACGGAGGCAGTTGATTAAGTCTCGGGTAGTATTTCCGTAGGCAAGATTACAACCAAGTACTTGACCAAGATTCCATGCTTGATACCTAGCGACCTCTGTTGGTGTTATTATACCAGGGAAGGCTACTCCACTTTGAGCAATAACGCGCTGAAACAGAGTAGGGTCATTCACAGGTGAAGCCATTTGGTAGGTTACACTCCAACCTCCAGCAGATTCACCAAATAAGGTTATCTTGTTTGGATCACCACCGAAGTTTGCGATGTTATTTTTCACCCACTGAATGGCGAGTCTTTGATCCCAAAGTGCGTAATTACCAGGCGCCGAATCGTCTCCTGTACTGAGGAATCCAAATAGTCCAAGTCTGTAGTTGATGGTGACCACAATAACTTTCCCTTGTAGAGCTAAGATGGTGCCATCATACAGCGATCCTTGTCCGTTAACGAAACCCCCACCGTGGATGAACAGCATAACTGGGAGTGGTCCCATGTCATCTATATTGTTATCAGGAATAAACATGTTCAAAGTCAAGCAATCCTCACTAATATCTTTATTCGGGAGAAACTGATCAAAGGCTGAACTAAACGTGACGAAGAACTGTGGGCAACTTGGCCCAAACACCGTTGCGTTGAGAATCCCGTCCCAGGCAGCTTTTGGAACCGGTTTGGCGAAGCGCAGTGTCCCAATCGGTGGTTCAGCGTAAGGTATTCCCATGTAACGCGTTATAGGAGGGAGACCGAAGATAGAGCCTTTCACGCCCAGTACCTGCCCTAGACTCGTGTTTGTAAGAACTGTCTGCCCAACGATGCAGTTGAGGAAACCGACGAAAGTAAACAAAAGGAGCGTCATTTTTAAACCCACACAACCCATTTTACCGAACGTGAAGTAGAAATCTGAGAAAAGACAGAGATGTTTTCAGCTTGATGCAGCTTCATTGACTATAGTTTTTTATTTTTTTTTTTTTTTTACTGTCAATTAAAAGGAAGTGGCATCCCGTTTTTGCACATGTTTTCCTGGTGACTACATCCGGGGAAGGTCAAACTGTGAGCAGTATGGCCGTGAAAATCACAACCTCAACTCTGCGAAAAGATAAGGAAGCAAATAAATACCGTAAACAGTAAACCGTAAATTTGGACACATAACAGTTAGAGTAATTGATTTACCTTTTCACAAATTAACGATTCATTTTCCATTTAGGCCTCTGAGTAATATATTTATGAATAAGTATTGTGACCTTGATAATTACAAGCATGGAATTTGGCACACAGTCCGAGTATGTCACGAGAAATAAATAGTGCTGTAGTGCCAACGCAAGTTTTTTTTTTCACTTAAAAAGAAAACAGGAAGAAGAAGAAGAAGAAAGGGAAAAACAAACCAACAAACCAACAAACAAACAAACAACCCAACAAACAAACAAACAACCCAACAATCAAATAATCAAACAACAAACACAAATAAAACTAATAAAAACAACAATAAAAACAACAACAGTAGCATAACAAGCATTCCCCCCCCCCCATAATGGCAATCATCGCTAGTTATTCCACTTAAAAAAATTTCAAAGGACAAATCTGCGATGGCCCTACAGCCAAATACCCTTCTCATAACATTATTCTGACTGTGTGCCAAATTCCATGCTAGTAAGATCAAAGGCAGAATCCCGTCACCTGACCTGCCGTAGGCCTACTATACGTAACTCAAGCTGCCGAACAAGGTGACTGCTCACATGACTTCCTGAGATCAATGCAAATGATGCGTGTCCTTGGTTGACCTTTAGTAACCGCCTCCGGAGCTCCATTCCAACACGTAACCAGCCACCGAAAATTGCAGCATAACGCAAATAGATTGGCCCTTTGATCACTTTCATGGTATTATTTTCGTGTTATTTGGTGGAACAGGGGCCCATACTGCCATATAAAAGCATGGCGGTTCGTGCAGTCGTGAGACACACGGATCACCAGCAGTGGCATAACCAAAGGGGGGGGGGGGGCGCACGGGGGCATGTCTATGCCCCCTGGGTGCCCCCCCCCCCATTTAAAATCTGAACGTTTTAGATTAAAAATTACCAGAATAAAATGTTACATTTTATGAGATTTCATGTAGGATTTTTTATTATTATTATTATTATTTACACGCAGAATGTATTTTGTTTAACCTCAACACGCTGCTGAAAAGGGGCTTGTTACGAAAAATGCAAACGGAAACTACAGTTTTAATTGGCCAAAAGTGCCCCCTAGGAAAAATGGTTCCCCCTACCCCTTGTGCCCCCCTAAAATTTTACCCTAGTTACGGTGCTGATCACCAGATAAGATAATTTGCTGTTATATACATCGGAAACAGTCGGAAATCGTGTGAAACAGTCCCCTAATGTTAAATCAAACGAAGGACATTATGAGCACAAGATTTCCGTCCGAAAGTTCATGCCCCGATGTCCCCCGTACGTCGTGCATCATTGGCAAAACAGGCGCCCGATCTATCAGGAAAGCCAAATCTCACGTACAAAATGGAAATTTATACAATATGAAAATCCCAGTTTCAAAATAATTTCCTATGACTATTGATCTATTTGTTCGAGTTCCGCCTTTCCCAACAGATTTATTTGAAGTTCGTCGTTTAGTTTAGAACATGCTGAGATGATGGGTTGTCGTCGTGGGGTCTTCCACGCGATATAAGCCCCTCGGACACACTGTCCGAGCAACGCCGATCCGTAACTCGGACTTTCAGAATTAAAAGTTTTAGCTGGAGATTCCATTCGTGTTTATCTTTTTTTTTTCAACCAGTGTGTAAATACACGAAAACTGTTGCTGTTCTCACGGATAATGACCACAAATAAACAGAGTTTAATTTTGGTTCCGCAGCAAAAAAATACGTCATATGACTGGAGATACAACTAGCCGTGATCTTGTTACTCATCGGAGCCAGTTTTTGGAGCTCAGATATCTCAGTGTCACGTGAGTAAATTTTTACTTCAATAACCACGAATCGGTCAAAACGTTTGGTTTATTCTAGTGGCGGTTTTATATATTCTACTTTTAGTCATGGTTTGAGTCATCATTACTGACCCAAAATTGCCAAACGAGGACGAAATGTCCCTTTAACGTGATTTTTCTTTTCATTTTATAAAATTAATGGGTCCCACATGCGAATCCGCAATAGACTTAGTCTATTGGCAAAAGTCCACCGAAAGAAACGGCCCAATGTTCTATTCATTATCAGTTACTCCAGTATCAGAAGTGATTTCAACAAACGTAAAGGTTTTTTGATGTTTATAGTTGATTGGGCCAATAAATAATAAGATGGTTTGTAAGTAACTTAATTAATTATGCATATACATGGTCAACACCTACAAGTAATTGTATTTAATTTAACTGTCTATTCTTTTTGATCTTGTTATTGTTTATATGTACTATGGCAACGGTCAACAATTACTCCAGTGACCGTGTATTGTTATGTTCCATTTATTTGCAAACCTTCCATTAACAAAATGTATATTCAACATATACTGTCTTACGGTATGTATCTGTGGAATTATTCAAGCATTCTGACCTGTTACTTTTTGTGAACATAACCACTGATGACTGAGACACTTTCTGATAGTGCTTTGAACCCTAGTATTGATCCAGATTTGAATTTCGAATCACCTGTTGTCTCTTGTGGTTATTGCGATGAAGACAAATTCATGAATGACTTTCATTTGAATACCCATATGAAAGTGTTACATTTTAATGACCGCAGTGCACCTAAAAACATATCAAACATCGCAAATTACTTAAACCTTTTGGACAAAAGCTTTTCTGTAATTGGAATATCTGAAATGTGGCCTAATGGTATTAATGATCCACTTACAAATCGCAGGTTTTTCTTTTGAAGGTTCATGTAGACAGGATAAAAAGGGTAGTGGAGTAGCACTGTACGTTAAACATGATCTGGTTTATAAAACTCAAAGTGACTTGTGTAATAATAACACTAAATTGAAACGTGCTGTATTGAAATTATATAATAATCATTCCACTAACATCATTGTTGGAGTTGTTTACAGACCACCGAGTTCCTCATTTATCAATTTTACTGATCATATAATTATGATATTTTTGGAAGCGTAATTAGTTAGCAAAACAAAAAGTGCCATATTATGGGCGATTTTAATATCAATCTATTGCACTGCGATACAGACAATTCCATTCAAAACTTTAAGAGCTAACTGCTATATAGATACGGATTAGCTGAACCATAATGGAGATATTTAATAACTCTTTATCCTCGGGTATTTTGCCGGATGGACTAAAAACAGGTAAAATTATACCGATTCATAAAGGGGGCGATAAACATGGTCTTGGTAGCTTCAGACCAATAACAATTATTTCAACAATTTCAAAAGTATTCGAGAAGTTGGTATATAAAACGACTGATGACCTTTATTGTACCAAACACAACCTAATTTCTGAATCTCAATTGGGATTCAGAGAGAATCGCTCTACCGAACTAGCCACATCATAATGTAGTTAACAAGTTGCAGCAAGCTATCGATGATAAGAACTTCTCAATCAGTATTTTTCTAGACCTCTCCATGGCTTTCGATATACGATTAATCATGATATTTTACTTAACAAACCTGGCCATTATGGTATTCGCGGCAAAGCCTTGGACTGGATCAAAAGTTATTTATCAAATCGAAAACAATTTGTCAGCTTTAATTCTGTTTGCTCATCGAATCAGTGTGTTACTTCCGGAGTTCCTCAAGGATCTGCCTTAGGTCCTTTATTATTTACAATTTATATAAACGACATTGTAATACTTCAGATGTTATACCGGTTTGCTTATTTGCTGACGATACCAGTCTTGTCTATAGCCAGAACAATGTTGATGAAGCTGTTCAAAAACTTAACATTAAACTTGTATAGATAGGTGACTGGCTTTTAGCCAACAGACTAAATCGGATTATATTATTTTTTGTTCGAGAAACCATAAGTAGGTGTTGAATGGTACCAACCTTAAGTAGTTCAGAAGTACTAAATTTCTAGGTATACAAATTGATGAAAACCTTTCTTGAAAGGGTCATATCAATAATGTTTCGACCAAAATATCAACAAACATTGGGATAATCAATCGTTTAAAATTCTCTATACCAAGTGCCGTGTTATTGACACTTTACAACTCACTTGTACTTCCGTATTGGGATGATTCAATACTTACCTGGGGTGGATCTTTAAATCAATGTGATAGGCTCTGTACTTTACAAAAGCGAGCTATTCGTATAATATGTAACGTTGGGTTTCGTGATCATACTGCTCCGTTATTTGTAAAACTTAAAGTGTTAAAACTGGCTGACTTATATAACCTTAGCTTAGGCAAACTTATGTTCAGGTATATGAACGATGCATTGCCACTATGTTTTAACTCATGCTTTCAGTTAGCGTCAACTATTCATTCATACAAAACCCGAAATACCTCAAAGAAAAATCTCTACGTCACTCGGTTTTAATAGAACATCATTGTATAAAAATGGCCTTGATCAACGTGGCGTTACTTTCTGGAACGATCTGAAAGACCTCCATAGAAGTGTCACGTTCTCTCCCTATGTTAAAAAAAAAAAAAAAACCACCATTTTCAATGCGTACTCATGCTAACATTCAACCTGAGGGTTGGTGTTGTGAAGACTTTTATTTATTTTGCTGTAGTACATAGTAAACTTGCCACGTATCTTTGTTTGTCTGTCATGATAGTCCTTTGTCCTGTCTTCGCTTGTCTGTCAATACGTTAAGGTCCAACGGCAGTGCTTCACCCAAACCTGTAAATGTTGTCTTACTGTGCATATAAAACCTTTGATAACTTTATTCACCGTAAGTTGGTAAGCAACGCGAGATTGTTGTAATGCTAAATGATAACGATGTTAACTGTTGTACATTAATTCATGACGATAACATTGAAATAAAAAATTAACTAAAAACAAATAATAATAATAATAAAAATATATTTAAAAAAACGGTAAATATACATTCAGCATTTTTGTACGCATTCCTAAAGGCAGAGGTCTCGTCTCACTGGGACGAAGATTAATTTTGGATCTCATTTCATTTATTTAAAAAACGATAACACTTCAGGCAGAATTATTTCAAGGAAAGTTTTCTACCATCATCATCTTTATATCATGTAAAGTATATGTAAATCTGTGACCATTTATATTTTTTATTCTTACCAATTTTGAGCTTGGGCTTTAATTGGGTCTACTAATTAGGCCACCGTACGTAGGGATAGGTTAATGTCTTGATTAATCATTGTTTGTACCAGAACATAATTCAACAAAATTTGTTCAACAACAGAGTAGCCTAGTGTCAGTATTGATTCATTAACCGGATTCCAAGGGGCCTTTTCCAAAAGAAGCTCCCGCTGTGAACTTTGCCTTGTCATCTCGGCAGCTTTGGAGCACTTGTTTGTGTGTTGACCATAAAGGAAAAATGCCCTTGAATGAGAATTTTGTTTTTGTTTGACTCTTTTCAAGAGCTACCTGGGGTATAGCAAGTTATTTTGATATACGTCAGTAGGTTTGCTGGGTCAACTCCGTACCAGTCACTGTTTGGATGCATGGTTAACCTGGTATGAATAGTTTTGCAAACAGAAAGCGCCATTGTGTACAGTCCTACTTGCCGTCACCAAAACACCACTTGTTGCACAAAATCTTTCTCATTTAATCGAAAGATGATTTTCTTTATTATGAGAACGATGTTGGCTTTAGTGATGAGCGTCATTTGCTTACAACATGTTGTTGGGCAGACAGTTATCACAAACACAACTCTTGGGCAGGTCATGGG
Organism: Marthasterias glacialis; assembly: GCA_911728455.2. Lineage (NCBI taxonomy): Eukaryota > Metazoa > Echinodermata > Asteroidea > Forcipulatida > Asteriidae > Marthasterias > Marthasterias glacialis. The sequence goes on along the minus strand of OU452228.1, from coordinate 10,030,230 downwards.
TTTGAGAAGTTCCATGTTGGGTCTCCCTCCACTAACGCGTTACATCGGAATACCTTATGCTGAACCACCGATTGGGCCACTGCGCTTCGCCAAACCGGTTCCAAAAGCTGCCTGGGACGGGATTCTCAACGCAACGGTGTTTGGGCCAAGTTGCCCACAGCTCGTTCTCAATTTAAGTTCGGCACTTGATCAGTTTCTCCCGAATACGGATATTAGCGAGGATTGCCTGACTTTGAATATGTATATTCCTGATAACAACATGGGACCACTCCCAGTTATGCTGTACATCCACGGTGGGGCTTTCGAAAATGGACAAGCAGCGCTGTATGATGGCACCATCTTAGCTCTACAAGGGAAAGTTATTGTGGTCACCATCAACTACAGACTTGGACTCTTTGGATTCCTCAGTACAGGAGACGATTCGGCGCCTGGTAATTACGCACTTTGGGATCAAAGACTCGCCATTCAGTTGGTGAAAAATAACATCGCAAACTTCGGTGGTGATCCAAACAAGATTACTTTATTTGGTGAATCTGCTGGAAGTTGGAGTGTAACCTACCAAATGGCTTCACCTGTGAATGACCGGACTCTGTTCAAGCGCGTTATTGCTCAAAGTGGAGTAGCCTTCCCTGGTATAATAACACCAACAGAGGTCGCTAGGTATCAAGCATGGAATCTTGGTCAATTACTTGGTTGTAATCTTGCCTACAGAAATACTACCCGAGACTTAATCAACTGCCTCCGTGAGTTTGACATGCAGACTCTGCAAAACCAGTCCAGCATTATCAGTGCAGCTGCTGTCATCGACGGAGATTTCCTACCAAACATTGACTACCTGACGTCAATGTCACATATGGGACAATATGATCTTCTTTTAGGTGTCAATAGCCATGAAGGAAGTGTATTTCTTGATCAAACTAGTTTTACAGCTGATGAACTCAAAGCTTTCACTCTTGCATCAACAACGTCTACTTGTTCGTGCAACAACCCAGGAGACGTCACAGACGCACTTCTTACGTTTTATTTCGGAGCAGATAAGTTGGACGACCCAAGGCAGAATGTTCTAAAAGCTGTTGATGTAGATGGGGATCTGTTGTTTGTTGTACCAAGTATAAACCTTCTCCACCGTCACGTTGAATCCGCTGAAGAGACCAATACATACTTTTATTATTTCACATACGACGTGGGTAAGGAACTTCTACTTTCGGCAGAATTCCTTGATCTGATTTCGGGTGCACCCCATGGTCTTGACATTGTGTACGTGTTTGGTTATGCACAAGTCTTTTTTCCGTCAAACTCGGAGGCGGTGAGGCTGTCACAACAGTTAATACAATACTGGACGGACTTCGCTCGTAATGGGTACGTAAAATATGTGTCTTAATTAGGGATTAAACTTTTTTGTTATTATCATGCAAGTTACAAATAATCTACCCGTTTTTAGACATGTCATTCAACAGTGTTATTTTAAGTCTTTCTGGTATGTTTGTTTGGTTGTTTGGTTGTTTGCTTGTTCGTTCGTTCGTTAGTTTGTTTGTTTGTTTGTTTGTTTGTTTGTTTGTTTGTTTGTTTGTTCGTTTGTTCGTTTGTTCGTTTGTTCGTTTGTTCGTTTGTTCGTTTGTTCGTTTGTTCGTTTGTTCGTTTGTTCGTTTGTTCGTTTGTTCGTTTGTTCGTTTGTTCGTTTGTTCGTTTGTTCGTTTGTTCGTTTGTTCGTTTGTTCGTTTGTTCGTTTGTTCGTTTGCTCGTTTGCTCATTTGCTCGTTTGCTCGTTTGCTCGTTTGCTCGTTTGCTCGTTTGCTCGTTTGCTCGTTTGCTCGTTTGCTCGTTTGCTCGTTTGCTCGTTTGCTCGTTTGCTCGTTTGCTCGTTTGCTCGTTTGCTCGTTTGCTCGTTTGCTCGTTTGCTCGTTTGCTCGTTTGCTCGTTTGTTCGTTTGTTCGTTGTTCGTTTGTTCGTTGTTCGTTGTTCGTTTTTCGCTTTTCGTTTTTCGTTTTTCGAAATGCCGATCATTAAACGGCTCATATTCGAAATGCAAGCTTTGAAAAACGTAATTTATTTTGAGAATCCATTGTTGGAGAATATAGACATAGATTCTAGTGGGGTGCCACGTCCTGTTGCAATTATTCCATTAAATTGGTTGGCACTAAGAACTTTCTGGTCAATGGAAGAACAAAAATAATCGCAAATATTGTCGCGAAAACCACAACTATAAATTTAAGCGTCAAATTGTGTCTTAGTTAGAAATGAGATTTATTTATTGATTATTCTTATAACTTGTTTTGATTATTTCTGTTTACGTAAAATTTTGTTGTTTCGGAGTTCAGTAAATCTAAACTCTTGTTTTCTGATTTTTTGAAGATACATCGCCTAACATTTGGATTGAAACTTTTAACAAAATCGAGCAAAAGCATATTTTTGTTAGCCGTCAGACATTGAATTTGGAAAGTTGCCATGGCAGTTTTTTATTTATTTCTCCCTACTTTCAGTGATCCAAACGGGGCTGGTCTTCCTGAGTGGCCCAAGTTTGACGCTGAGAACGAGACTTATCTCAACCTGGAACCTAACATCACAACTGGACAGCACCTCAAAGCAGATAAAGTGGCCTTCTGGGAAGACTACGTCCCTACAATAGCCGAATCAGTCTTTTCAGAGATCTGTTCAACTGAAGTCCCTGTTAGAAGAGGAACAAGCACAACGCCTGACAATAAAACTGTAGAGATTACAAGTAAAGATGGCGAAGTATTAGGGTCGGTTATTGGTGCCATACGGATCGCAGACGAGGCTGTGGGCGGTGAAGAGATTGCCGAGTTTTTAGGAATACCATATGCGAGACCCCCGATCGGGGATTTACGATACCGAGCTCCACAAGACACAGGACCATGGGGAGATGAGCCACTTGGAATACCCGATAAACTACCCCCTGCCTGTCCTCAAGCCATCCCACAAGATCCCTGGATGGTCCGCGCTGGATTGACAGAAGTCAGTGAAGACTGTCTTACTATCAACATCTACGCTCCACTTGCGGCCGATAATTCTTCCTTACCAGTCGTGATTTTCATCCATCCTGGTGGAGGAACTGTCGGTACATCATCTGTTTACGATGCTGTACCTCTGTCATCTAAAATCGAAGCTGTCGTAGTTGTCATTAACCATCGTCTTGGAGCATTAGGATTCTTGAGTACTGAGGATGAAGTAGCTCCTGGTAACTATGGATTGCAGGACGCGTTGGCTTCTCTTAAATGGGTCAATAAGTATATTGAAAGCTTCGGAGGTGATTCTAACCGCGTCACTGTAATCGGTCATGGATCTGGGTCGGTTATTGCACACTTACTTGTTATGTCAGAGAAGGCAGAAGGGCTTTTTCAGCGAGTTATTCTAATGAGCGCCTCTGGTCTCGTCCGTCCTCTTTCGAATCCTGTCCAACCAAGTCCTAGTGAGCAAGCTAGAACCCTTGCCAGCAGTGTGGGCTGTCCAGTAAAATCCAGTGAATTAATGATCAAGTGCCTGCGTGAAAAGCCTGCCCTGGACGTTGCAGGTAGCAGCAGGTATTCCCCATTCGGGATCCCATTTCGACCAATAATTGACGGGAATATTCTGACTGATGATCCACGGCTATTATTGAAATCAGGAAAAATCAACGATGTAGACTTGATCATCGGATTGGCAAAAGACGAGATCTCACCAGTTTCATTCACACTCTTTTTCAGTGACATAAGTTTCTGTCCAACTCAAGCGGAAGCCGAAGGACTGATTGCAGTCGCCAGTCGGGCTTCATTCAATAACGCTGAGAAGGCAGCCATAGCTTTCTCTGCGGAGTATCTTAGCCGGAAAGGATTTGAGGACGAGTGTCTTACTAGAGGGAGTGTCAGACAATTCATGCAAGATATGTTGACTGTGTCACCCACATTGGAAGCAGCTAAGCTTCATGCTGCTTTAGGAAATGACGTCTTTCTTTATTCATTTGATCACGAAGCAACCTCTCACTACTATAGCTATCTTCCCCCGCAAGCAGGACCTGCTTTTTGTGATGATCTTCAGTTCCTGTTTGGAGATCCTTACAGTTCCCACTTTGATGAATACAAGCTCACCTACCGACTCCAGGATAAGCAGATGAGCTTAGAGATGATGACCTTGTGGAAAAACTTCATACACGATGGGTAAGTTTACTTAGTGATAGACATACTGATGATGAAAATAATTATAAACATCCATATTGGTGGTTAAAGTTGGGTTCGACTGGTCAACTTTCCACGATTTTTCAAAGTTGGTAGTTAAATTGTGACCTGCTTATTTCTTTACAGGACTCCAGGCGTCTCTCCATCTGGAGTTGAGTGGCCACGTTTCGATACAGAAAACCTCACTTTTATGTCTCTTACAAACTGTCCTGAAGTTCAGTCTGGTCAAGATTATGATTGGCCTCACGTCATGCAGTTCTGGTCCTACCTTCTACCGTCTATCACAATGACGAGCGAGACCCATTCCACCAAGTCTCCTGGTACCCTCAAGCCTTGCCTTGTCGGGGAGAGTATCGGGTTAAATTTAACCCCAGATGATGCTACTTTCCTGATTGAGGTTCTCGTAGGGGTATTAATAGGTAGTTTGGTTTTGTCTGTTCTCTTCATTGGTGGTTGTGTGGCTTTTAAGACCCGTGCAAGTCGATACGAAAAGCAATACCTCCAGTCAAAGAGCGTGTATCCAATGGATAACTGCGATAATTCAGACGGAAAGAGATTCTTTTAAAGTTCTTGCTCCGGTAAATTGACTCGTAAAATGTTTAGTTGAACACGTATCAGTAGATGCATCGTAAGTTTGTCATAAGAATAACACAAATGGATTTTATTTAGTACTTCGAAATTATAGTAGAGTAAGTACAGTTTGCAAAACAATTATACTGTTTACTTTTTTTTGTCAAGGCGGTGAAGGGCTTTATTTGAAAGGTTGACTTTTCCCCCTACAATTTGATGATAGATAAGTGTACATATATGGTGAAAGAAATGCATCATCAAACATCGGAACATCATTTTATGCATAAAGTGAAATGGTGCTTCGTGAAGTGTATTGAAAACGAATGGTCAAGCACGAATAAGTCAAGTAACGAACCAGAGCTCTGATGATACTCGCAATGGGAGACCTATGAGGGACACTAGGTGCCTGGAGACCTACGCAAACAATAGAAAACTTACCCGTTAAGTCTGCTGCCACCTAGCGTTCCAAAGTCTCCCATTGTTTGCCTTAATATTGATTGACTGTTAGATAAATTATTGTATTCCGTAGATGACAGGAAACAAAAGCAAAGGGGATACTTATTTACCGTCACCTTAGCAATTTTTGTTTTTCTCCAACTTGTTTAAAGTCCCTGAAACCACCCGAAAATCTTTCCACATGTTAATTGACATATTATAGGTCTGTACCGAAAATAATTTGAGTTGAATAGCTTTATTCATTTCTTGACTACTCTCAAATTTCATTCAGAATTTGGAAGGAAAATGCGGGTATATTTTTTCCGTCGAATTTTGACAAAAGGGTGATTTTAAAATAAAGACAAACACATCACATGAATCGTCCCAAATAATTTCAGTACAAGCCTTCATGTTCATTTACGTGTTGAAACACTTATGGTGGTTTCTGGGTCGAGATTCATCTCAAGATGAGTTATTGGTATTACCATAGTGATTTGTATTGTGACATCACACTTTGCTTAGCAACTAAGAGTGATTCGCAGTTAAGATCAATCTTAGCTCTTTGTGAAATTGAGCCCTGAGGTACTTAGGTACTGAAAAAAAACCAGTTTCAACCATTGGACAAAAACTGTAACGTTACGTAATATGCAAAGTGGCCCCTTTGTCTCCTGTCAGGTGTATTATTCAATTAGTCATACTATGTAAATGAGTAGCATTAATTTCTGATTCGTATTTTTGTTTACTAGTTCTTCCTTGTAATTGTTGATCCCATTGTATTTTTTAAAGTTTAGTTATCGTTTGGGAAAATAGAATTTTAAGGCTTTAAAGCCCAAGGTCAACATTGGTAAGAAAAACAAACATGATTGTAAACAGGTTTAAATATATATGAAGATAATGATGGTAGAAAATAGTCCTTGAAATATTTCTTCCTGTAGTTTTATCGTTTTTAAATGATGAATAAATTTAAGATCCAACATTAGTTTTCGTCTCAGTGACACGAAAACTTTGCCTAAAGGAATGCAAACAAAAATGTTAAATGTATTTTTACCGTTCCCCCCCCCAAAAAAAAAAAAAAAAAAAAAAAAAAAAAATGAAACAACGAATCGAGCTGACATTTTCACAGGTTGGTTTTATTACAGATATCTTGATTTGTGCAAAGAATGGAAGCATTTACAGTCAGTGAGCTGGGGCTTTAAGACATCTAATGATTTCGCTGTACTTCTTTACCTAATATAAGTTGTACGCAAGCAGCACTGGCATTTAGCTAGACCGACAAATATATTCTATTACAAACTTTTACCTTATTATTTTTGTTGCACATGCATGGTTGGACAGTGGAATTTTTCTACATTTTGTAACGTTAAACAAAATAAATAAGGAATGAAGCAAAACCAAACAAAATGCTGAGTGAGGTGATGGGCTGATTGAACTGAATGCATTATTATTATTGTTATTATTATTTTGAAAGTGAAAAATACGAACATAGAGACGTTAATTACTGGTGTAAACAAGCAGATCCTGCTGGCTAATTTTTCGGGGCAGCAGCCCTTACTACTGGGCCCAATACATTACGTGTAAATCCAGCAATTGTTTGAGGTTGATTTGACCGTTCATATTTTGTCTTTGTGTCTGGGACAGCATTGTGTACAAGTTCCCGTTGAATACTCGTTTGAAGACAACTCGGAGTATTCTTGCTTGCCCGTCGTTTTTGGGCATGTGACAGCTGCCCGTCGCACGATCTCCAAAGATAACTTGTTGGGTGCAGGACCGATCAAGGCAGACGCAAGTACAAATTATGTCTCTATATGTCTTTTCTAGCCGTTGTTAACAAGCTGCGTCTTTTCGCTAATTACCTCGGGGTGGTAGCCCCTCTCTATGGCCTCTCACGTTGGGTACATTTCAAACGACAGCCATGGAACTACAATGAACCAAGAACCCGTGAGCAGGGCTTTCCAACGGTACCAGCAATGTGCAAACCCAGCAATTGATTGAGGGTGATTTGAATTTATTTGTTTTTTAGTTTTTTGTTCTAGTACAGCATGGTGTACAAAGTCCCGTCGAGCACTGTTTGAAGACAACTCGGGAGTATTCCTACTTGCTCTTCGTTTTGGGAACAACGGACCTGTCGCACAGCCATCAAAATAATTTTCAGGGTACAAGACTTTCCAAGGTTGGTACAGGTAAACGTTGTGTTTCTCAAGCACAATCTGTTTAGGAGTTATTGTGAAACATAGAGCAGAAACATTTTTCGGTAGGAAATTCCCTGCCGTTGTTAAAGACACAGCCCCTGTTGTCTCTCTCGATGTGTTGGCCCTATACTCTTAGGCGTTCCGTCCATTTTGACTAAAGCCGCCATCAAACTAACATGGAGCGAGAGCCCATGAGTAGGGCAATTTGTATAAAACAAATGCAAATCCAGCAATTTGTTTATGGTGATATGACCGGTCATTTTTTGCTTTTGTTTGTCGGACAGCTTTATGTACATACACAAATTAACCACAGACCTCCTCCCTCCCACCTCGTCTCTGTAGACATTTCTGGTTTTGGACAAAAAAAAATCAAAGTCAGGCTACCAAGTAAAGAGGGCAGCTCCCCCGATGCCAATGCTTCTCACTTGAACCTTGGATCTCCCTTAGTTCAGAAAGTATCAGCCGTTTTAGGCACAAAGTTCCCCACCCCCAAAAAAAACCTAAATAAATAATTAAAAAAATAACTAAATAAATAAATTTAAAAAAATAAATAAATAAATAAAATAAAGTAAGTAAGTAAGTAAGTAAGTAAGTAAGTAAGTAAGTAAGTAAGTAAATAAGTAAACAAGTAAATAAGTAAGAAAATAAGTAAGTAAGCAAGCAATCAAGCAAGCGGGCAAGCGGGCAAGCGGGCAAGCGGGCAAGCGGGCAAGCGGGCAAGCGGGCAAGCGGGCATGCAGGCAAGCAAGTAAGCAAGGTAAGTAAATAAATAAGTAAGTAAATAAATAAGTAATAAATAAGTAAATAAATAAATAAGTATATAAATAAATAAGTATATAAATAAATAAGTATATAAATCAGTATATAAATAAGTAAATAAATAAGTAAATAAAATAAATAAATAAAAATCCTCAAAAGTTACCGTCACCATCCCCCTTCGGAAATTTTCAATTTTGGAGCAATATTTTAAAGTCGTCTTTTGGATACCAAGTGTAGGGGGCACATCCCCCCGATACAGCAGCGCTTAACTTCCAAGCCCGAATTTGCCTTAATTCGGACGATTTTTCAGCACAAAGGTTTCACCCCCGGATCCCAGCAAGTCACCGTTACCCAGCCCCCCTCCTTTTGAGAAATATTGTAATGTGTTAGATATGCCCTTAGGTAACTGATGTATTTCTTACTCACTGACAGCTCCGTGTACAGAGGTCCCTTTGGACATGCTTTGGAGGAGCGTCGGAAGCATGCCCGCTAAAGATGCCGCCGGATGGCCGTACAAGACTTTTTTCGGATGCTGGACTACTGGAGGTAACTGCAGGTACCAACACATCTTTCTAGCATAAACAATTATCGATTGTTTCCACAGTAATTGCCAAAGGGGTGGTGTTCCAGAGCTGCTTCAATTTCTTTTTGATTCACAACCTCCGGCAATATGGACCAACATCACATAGTCGATTTCACAATACCAACAGAAGAAAGCACCTCTTCCCCAAAGACACCGATTCACACTTGAACTCCAGATTTCCGTTTGTTCGGGAAAATTTATCGACGTTTTTCAACACAAATCTTTCCCCCAGAAGCCTAACAAATCAAAGTTACCATCCAACCTCGCCCCCTGCAGAAATGTATGCCCCCCCCCCCCCCCCAAGCAAAAAAAAAAAAAAAAAAAAATGAAAACCGTTACCCCAGCCCTATACTTTGCAGGTCCGGATCTGCGTTAGTTTTGAAAATATCCACGACTTTAGGCCACCGCTTTTTGGTAAAAAAAAAACGATAATGTCACCGTTACCCCCCCCCCCCCCCCCCATGAGAGATCTTCAATTTTGGACCAGGATTTCAAAGTCGCTTTTGCTCTACCAACTCAAGAGGGAACCTCCCCCGACCCCAGCCCTATACTTTGCAGGTCCGGATCTGCCTTAGTTTGGAAAATATCCACGATTGTAGGGCCCTTCTTTTTGGGCCAAAATACCGAAAAAGTCACCGTTACCCCCCTTGAGAGATTTTCAATTTTGGACCAAAATTTTCAAAACGTTTTTGCTCTACCAGCTCATGAGGGAACCTCCCCGACCCCAGCCCTACACTTTGCAGGTCCGGATCTGCCTTAGTTTGGAAAATATCCACGATTTTAGGGCCCTTCTATTTTGGGCCAAAAAACCGAAAAAGTCACCGTTACCCCCCCCCTTGAGAGATTTTCAATTTTGGACCAAAATTTCAAAGTCGTTTTTGCTCTACCAACTCAAGAGGGAACCTCCCCCGAACCCAGCCCTACACTTTGCAGGTCCGGATCTGCCTTCATTTGGAAAATATCCAGGATTTTAGGGCCCTTCTTTTTGGGCCAAAAAACCGAAAAAGTCACCGTTACCCCCCCCCCCCCCCTTGAGAGATTTTCAATTTTGGACAAAAATTTCAAAGTCGTTTTTGCCCTACCAACTCAAGAGGGAACCTCCCCCGACCCCAGCCCTACACTTTGCAGGTCCGGATCTGCCTTAGTTTGGAAAATATCCACGATTTTAGGGCCCTTCTATTTTGGGCCAAAAAACCGAAAAAGTCACCGTTACCCCCCTCCCCTTGACAGATTTTCAATTTTGGACCAAAATTTCAAAGTCGTTTTTGCTCTACCAACTCAAGAGGGAACCTCCCCCGACCCCAGCCCTACACTTTGCAGGTCCGGATCTGCCTTAAATTGGAAATTATCCACGATTTAAAAGCCCTTCTTTTTGGGCCAAAAACCCCCAAAAAGTCACCGTTACCCCCCCTTGAGAGATTTTCAATTTTGGACCAAATTTTCAAAGTCGTTTTTGCTCTACCAACTCAAGAGGGAACCTCCCCCGACCCCAGCCCTACACTTTGCAGGTCCGGATCTGCCTTAGTTTGGAAAATATCCAGGATTTTAGGGCCCGTCTTTTTCGGCCAAAAAACCGAAAAAGTCACCGTTACCCCCCCTTGAGAGATTTTCAATTTTGGACCAAAATTTCAAAGTCGTTTTTGTTCTACCAACTCAAGAGGGAACCTCCCCTGACCCCAGCCCTACACTTTGCAGGTCCGGATCTGCCTTAGTTTGGAAAATATCCAGTATTTTAGGGCCCTTCTTTTTGGGCCAAAAAAACGAAAAAGTCACCGTTACCCCCCCCCCCCCCCCCTTGAGAGATTTTCAATTTTGGACCAAAATTTCAAAGTCGTTTTTGCCCTACCAACTCAAGAGGGAACCTCCCCCGACCCCAGCCCTACACTTTGCAGGTCCGGATCTGCCTTAGTTTGGAAAATATCCACGATTTTAGGGCCCTTCTATTTTGGGCCAAAAAACCGAAAAAGTCACCGTTACCCCCCCCTCCCCTTGATAGATTTTCAATTTTGGACCAAAATTTCAAAGTCGTTTTTCCTCTACCAACTCAAGAGGGAACCTCCCCCGACCCCAGCCCTACACTTTGCAGGTCCGGATCTGCCTTAAATTGGAAATTATCCACGATTTAAAAGCCCTTCTTTTTGGGCCAAAAACCCCAAAAAAGTCACCGTTACCCCCCCTTGAGAGATTTTCAATTTTGGACCAAATTTTCACAGTCGTTTTTGCTCTACCAACTCAAGAGGGAACCTCCCCCGACCCCAGCCCTACACTTTGCAGGTCCGGATCTGCCTTAGTTTGGAAAATATCCACGATTTTAGGGCCCTTCTATTTTGGGCCAAAAAACCGAAAAAGTCACCGTTACCCCCCTCCCCTTGATAGATTTTCAATTTTGGACCAAAATTTCAAAGTCGTTTTTGCTCTACCAACTCAAGAGGGAACCTCCCCCGACCCCAGCCCTACACTTTGCAGGTCCGGATCTGCCTTAAATTGGAAATTATCCACGATTTAAAAGCCCTTCTTTTTGGGCCAAAACCCCCCAAAAAGTCACCGTTACCCCCCCTTGAGAGATTTTCAATTTTGGACCAAATTTTCAAAGTCGTTTTTGCTCTACCAACTCAAGAGGGAACCTCCCCCGACCCCAGCCCTACACTTTGCAGGTCCGGATCTGCCTTAGTTTGGAAAATATCCAGGATTTTAGGGCCCGTCTTTTTCGGCCAAAAAAACGAAAAAGTCACCGTTACCCCCCCTTGAGAGATTTTCAATTTTGGACCAAAATTTCAAAGTCGTTTTTGTTCTACCAACTCAAGAGGGAACCTCCCCTGACCCCAGCCCTACACTTTGCAGGTCCGGATCTGCCTTAGTTTGGAAAATATCCAGTATTTTAGGGCCCTTCTTTTTGGGCCAAAAAACCGAAAAAGTCACCGTTACCCCCCCTTGAGAGATTTTCAATTTTGGACCAAAATTTCAAAGTCGTTTTTGCTCTACCAACTCAAGAGGGAACCTCCCCCGACCCCAGCCCTACACTTTGCAGGTCCGGATCTGCCTTAGTTTGGAAAATATCCAGGATTTTAGGGCCCTTCTTTTTGGGCCAAAAAACCGAAAAAGTCACCGTTACCCCCCCTTGAGAGATTTTCAATTTTGGACCAAATTTTCACAGTCGTTTTTGCTCTACCAACTCAAGAGGGAACCTCCCCCGACCCCAGCCCTACACTTTGCAGGTCCGGATCTGCCTTAGTTTGGAAAATATCCACGATTTTAGGGCCCTTCTATTTTGGGCCAAAAAACCGAAAAAGTCACCGTTACCCCCCTCCCCTTGATAGATTTTCAATTTTGGACCAAAATTTCAAAGTCGTTTTTGCTCTACCAACTCAAGAGGGAACCTCCCCCGACCCCAGCCCTACACTTTGCAGGTCCGGATCTGCCTTAAATTGGAAATTATCCACGATTTAAAAGCCCTTCTTTTTGGGCCAAAACCCCCCAAAAAGTCACCGTTACCCCCCCTTGAGAGATTTTCAATTTTGGACCAAATTTTCAAAGTCGTTTTTGCTCTACCAACTCAAGAGGGAACCTCCCCCGACCCCAGCCCTACACTTTGCAGGTCCGGATCTGCCTTAGTTTGGAAAATATCCACGATTTTAGGGCCCGTCTTTTTCGGCCAAAAAAACGAAAAAGTCACCGTTACCCCCCCTTGAGAGATTTTCAATTTTGGACCAAAATTTCAAAGTCGTTTTTGTTCTACCAACTCAAGAGGGAACCTCCCCTGACCCCAGCCCTACACTTTGCAGGTCCGGATCTGCCTTAGTTTGAAAAATATCCAGGATTTTAGGGCCCTTCTTTTTGGGCCAAAAAAACGAAAAAGTCACCGTTACCCCCCCTTGAGAGATTTTTAATTTTGGACCAAAATTTCAATGTCGTTTTTGCTCTACCAACTTAAGAGGGAACCTCCCCGACCCCAGACCCACACTTTGCAGGTCCGGATCTGCCTTAGTTTGGAAAATATCCAGGATTTTAGGGCCCTTCTTTTTGGGCCAAAAAAACGAAAAAGTCACCGTTACCCCCCCTTGAGAGATTTTTAATTTTGGACCAAAATTTCAAAGTCGTTTTTGCTCTACCAACTCAAGAGGGAACCTCCCCCGACCCCAGCCCTACACTTTGCAGGTCAGGATCTGCCTTAGTTTGGAAAATATCCAGGATTTTAGGGCCCTTGTTTTGGGGCAAAAAAAACGAAAAAGTCACCGTTACCCCCCCTTGAGAGATTTTTAATTTTGGACCAAAATTTCAAAGTCGTTTTTGCTCTACCAACTCAAGTGGGAACCTCCCCCGACCCCAGCCCTACACTTTGCAGGTCCGGATCTGCCTTAGTTTGAAAAATATCCAGGATTTTAGGGCCCTTCTTTTTGGGCCAAAAAACCGAAAAAGTCACCGTTACCCCCCCCCCCCCCCCCCCTTGAGAGATTTTTAATTTTGGACCAAAATTTCAAAGTCGTTTTTGCTCTACCAACTCAAGTGGGAACCTCCCCCGACCCCAGCCCTACACTTTGCAGGTCCGGATCTGCCTTAGTTTGGAAAATATCCAGGATTTTAGGGCCCTTCTTTTTGGGCAGAAAAAACCGAAAAAGTCACCGTTACCCCCCCCCCCCCCCTTGAGAGATTTTTAATTTTGGACCAAAATTTCAAAGTCGTTTTTGCTCTACCAACTCAAGTGGGAACCTCCCCCGACCCCAGCCCTACACTTTGCAGGTCCGGATCTGCCTTAGTTTGGAAAATATCCAGGACTTTAGGGCCCTTCTTTTTGGGCCAAAAAACCGAAAAAGTCACCGTTACCCCCCCTTGAGAGATTTTCAATTTTGGACCAAAATTTCAAAGTCGTTTTTGCTCTACCAACTCAAGTGGGAACCTCCCCCGACCTCAGCCCTACACTTTGCAGGTCAGGATCTGCCTTCGTTTGGAAAATATCCAGGATCTTACGGCCCTTCTTTTTGGGCCAAAAAACCGAAAAAGTCACCGTTACCCCCCCTTGAGAGATTTTTAATTTTGGACCAAAATTTCAAAGTCGTTTTTGCTCTACCAACTCAAGTGGGAACCTCCCCCGACCCCAGCCCTACACTTTGCAGGTCCGGATCTGCCTTAGTTTGAAAAATATCCAGGATTTTAGGGCCCGTCTTTTTGGGCCAAAAAAACGAAAAAGTCACCGTTACCCCCCCCCCCCCCCTTGAGAGATTTTTAATTTTGGATCAAAATTTCAATGTCGTTTTTGCTCTACCAACTTAAGAGGGAACCTCCCCGACCCCAGCCCCACACTTTGCAGGTCCGGATCTGCCTTAGTTTGGAAAATATCCAGGATTTTAGGGCCCTTCTTTTTGGGCCAAAAAACCGAAAAAGTCACCGTTACCCCCCCTTGAGAGATTTTTAATTTTGGACCAAAATTTCAAAGTCGTTTTTGCTCTACCAACTCAAGAGGGAACCTCCCCCGACCCCAGCCCTACACTTTGCAGGTCCGAATCTGCCTTAGTTTGGAAAATATCCACGATTTTAGGGCCCTTGTATTTTGGCAAAAAAACCGAAAAAGTCACCGTTACCCCCCCTTGAGAGATTTTTAATTTTGGACCAAAATTTCAAAGTCGTTTTTGCTCTACCAACTCAAGTGGGAACCTCCCCCGACCCCAGCCCTACACTTTGCAGGTCCGGATCTGCCTTAGTTTGAAAAATATCCAGGATTTTAGGGCCCTTCTTTTTGGGCCAAAAAACCGAAAAAGTCACCGTTACCCCCCCTTGAGAGATTTTTAATTTTGGACCAAAATTTCAAAGTCGTTTTTGCTCTACCAACTCAAGTGGGAACCTCCCCCGACCCCAGCCCTACACTTTGCAGGTCCGGATCTGCCTTAGTTTGGAAAATATCCAGGATTTTAGGGCCCTTCTTTTTGGGCCAAGAAACCGAAAAAGTCACCGTTACCCCCCCTTGAGAGATTTTTAATTTTGGACCAAAATTTCAAAGTCGTTTTTGCTCTACCAACTCAAGTGGGAACCTCCCCCGACCCCAGCCCTACACTTTGCAGGTCCGGATCTGCCTTAGTTTGGAAAATATCCAGGATTTTAGGGCCCTTCTTTTTGGGCCAAAAAACCGAAAAAGTCACCGTTACCCCCCCTTGAGAGATTTTCAATTTTGGACCAAAATTTCAAAGTCGTTTTTGCTCTACCAACTCAAGAGGGAACCTCCCCCGACCCCAGCCCTACACTTTGCAGGTCCGGATCTGCCTTCGTTTGGAAAATATCCAGGATCTTAGGGCCCTTCTTTTTGGGCCAAAAAACCGAAAAAGTCACCGTTACCCCCCCTTGAGAGATTTTTAATTTTGGACCAAAATTTCAAAGTCGTTTTTGCTCTACCAACTCAAGAGGGAACCTCCCCCGACCCCAGCCCTACACTTTGCAGGTCCGGATCTGCCTTAGTTTGGAAAATATCCAGGATTTTAGGGCCCTTGTTTTGGGGCAAAAAAAACGAAAAAGTCACCGTTACCCCCCCTTGAGAGATTTTTAATTTTGGACCAAAATTTCAAAGTCGTTTTTGCTCTACCAACTCAAGTGGGAACCTCCCCCGACCCCAGCCCTACACTTTGCAGGTCCGGATCTGCCTTAGTTTGAAAAATATCCAGGATTTTAGGGCCCTTCTTTTTGGGCCAAAAAACCGAAAAAGTCACCGTTACCCCCCCTTGAGAGATTTTCAATTTTGGACCAAAATTTCAAAGTCGTTTTTGCTCTACCAACTCAAGAGGGAACCTCCCCCGACCCCAGCCCTACACTTTGCAGGTCCGGATCTGCCTTAGTTTGAAAAATATCCAGGATTTTAGGGCCCTTCTTTTTGGGCCAAAAAAACGAAAAAGTCACCGTAACCCCCCCTTGAGAGATTTTTAATTTTGGACCAAAATTTCAATGTCGTTTTTGCTCTACCAACTTAAGAGGGAACCTCCCCGACCCCAGCCCCACACTTTGCAGGTCCGGATCTGCCTTAGTTTGGAAAATATCCAGGATTTTAGGGCCCTTCTTTTTGGGCCAAAAAACCGAAAAAGTCACCGTTACCCCCCCTTGAGAGATTTTCAATTTTGGACCAAAATTTCAAAGTCGTTTTTGCTCTACCAACTCAAGAGGGAACCTCCCCCGACCCCAGCCCTACACTTTGCAGGTCCGGATCTGCCTTAGTTTGGAAAATATCCAGGATTTTAGGGCCTTCTTTTTGGGCCAAAAAACCGAAAAAGTCACCGTTACCCCCCCTTGAGAGATTTTTAATTTTGGACCAAAATTTCAAAGTCGTTTTCGCTCTACCAACTCAAGTGGGAACCTCCCCCGACCCCAGCCCTACACTTTGCAGGTCCGGATCTGCCTTCGTTTGGAAAATATCCAGGATCTTACGGCCCTTCTTTTTGGGCCAAAAAACCGAAAAAGTCACCGTTACCCCCCCTTGAGAGATTTTTAATTTTGGACCAAAATTTCAAAGTCGTTTTTGCTCTACCAACTCAAGTGGGAACCTCCCCCGACCCCAGCCCTACACTTTGCAGGTCCGGATCTGCCTTAGTTTGAAAAATATCCAGGATTTTAGGGCCCGTCTTTTTGGGCCAAAAAAACGAAAAAGTCACCGTTACCCCCCCCCCCCTTGAGAGATTTTTAATTTTGGATCAAAATTTCAATGTCGTTTTTGCTCTACCAACTTAAGAGGGAACCTCCCCGACCCCAGCCCCACACTTTGCAGGTCCGGATCTGCCTTAGTTTGGAAAATATCCAGGATTTTAGGGCCCTTCTTTTTGGGCCAAAAAACCGAAAAAGTCACCGTTACCCCCCCTTGAGAGATTTTTAATTTTGGACCAAAATTTCAAAGTCGTTTTTGCTCTACCAACTCAAGAGGGAACCTCCCCCGACCCCAGCCCTACACTTTGCAGGTCCGAATCTGCCTTAGTTTGGAAAATATCCACGATTTTAGGGCCCTTGTATTTTGGCAAAAAAACCGAAAAAGTCACCGTTACCCCCCCTTGAGAGATTTTTAATTTTGGACCAAAATTTCAAAGTCGTTTTTGCTCTACCAACTCAAGTGGGAACCTCCCCCGACCCCAGCCCTACACTTTGCAGGTCCGGATCTGCCTTAGTTTGAAAAATATCCAGGATTTTAGGGCCCTTCTTTTTGGGCCAAAAAACCGAAAAAGTCACCGTTACCCCCCCTTGAGAGATTTTTAATTTTGGACCAAAATTTCAAAGTCGTTTTTGCTCTACCAACTCAAGTGGGAACCTCCCCCGACCCCAGCCCTACACTTTGCAGGTCCGGATCTGCCTTAGTTTGGAAAATATCCAGGATTTTAGGGCCCTTCTTTTTGGGCCAAGAAACCGAAAAAGTCACCGTTACCCCCCCTTGAGAGATTTTTAATTTTGGACCAAAATTTCAAAGTCGTTTTTGCTCTACCAACTCAAGTGGGAACCTCCCCCGACCCCAGCCCTACACTTTGCAGGTCCGGATCTGCCTTAGTTTGGAAAATATCCAGGATTTTAGGGCCCTTCTTTTTGGGCCAAAAAACCGAAAAAGTCACCGTTACCCCCCCTTGAGAGATTTTCAATTTTGGACCAAAATTTCAAAGTCGTTTTTGCTCTACCAACTCAAGTGGGAACCTCCCCCGACCCCAGCCCTACACTTTGCAGGTCCGGATCTGCCTTAGTTTGAAAAATATCCAGGATTTTAGGGCCCTTCTTTTTGGGCAAAAAAACCGAAAAAGTCACCGTTACCCCCCCTTGAGAGATTTTTAATTTTGGACCAAAATTTCAAAGTCGTTTTTGCTCTACCAACTCAAGTGGGAACCTCCCCCGACCCCAGCCCTACACTTTGCAGGTCCGGATCTGCCTTAGTTTGGAAAATATCCAGGATTTTAGGGCCCTTCTTTTTGGGCCAAGAAACCGAAAAAGTCACCGTTACCCCCCCTTGAGAGATTTTTAATTTTGGACCAAAATTTCAAAGTCGTTTTTGCTCTACCAACTCAAGTGGGAACCTCCCCCGACCCCAGCCCTACACTTTGCAGGTCCGGATCTGCCTTAGTTTGGAAAATATCCAGGATTTTAGGGCCCTTCTTTTTGGGCCAAAAAACCGAAAAAGTCACCGTTACCCCCCCTTGAGAGATTTTCAATTTTGGACCAAAATTTCAAAGTCGTTTTTGCTCTACCAACTCAAGTGGGAACCTCCCCCGACCCCAGCCCTACACTTTGCAGGTCCGGATCTGCCTTCGTTTGGAAAATATCCAGGATCTTAGGGCCCTTCTTTTTGGGCCAAAAAACCGAAAAAGTCACCGTTACCCCCCCTTGAGAGATTTTTAATTTTGGACCAAAATTTCAAAGTCGTTTTTGCTCTACCAACTCAAGAGGGAACCTCCCCCGACCCCAGCCCTACACTTTGCAGGTCCGGATCTGCCTTAGTTTGGAAAATATCCAGGATTTTAGGGCCCTTGTTTTGGGGCAAAAAAAACGAAAAAGTCACCGTTACCCCCCCTTGAGAGATTTTTAATTTTGGACCAAAATTTCAAAGTCGTTTTTGCTCTACCAACTCAAGTGGGAACCTCCCCCGACCCCAGCCCTACACTTTGCAGGTCCGGATCTGCCTTAGTTTGAAAAATATCCAGGATTTTAGGGCCCTTCTTTTTGGGCCAAAAAACCGAAAAAGTCACCGTTACCCCCCCTTGAGAGATTTTCAATTTTGGACCAAAATTTCAAAGTCGTTTTTGCTCTACCAACTCAAGAGGGAACCTCCCCCGACCCCAGCCCTACACTTTGCAGGTCCGGATCTGCCTTAGTTTGAAAAATATCCAGGATTTTAGGGCCCTTCTTTTTGGGCCAAAAAACCGAAAAAGTCACCGTAACCCCCCCTTGAGAGATTTTTAATTTTGGACCAAAATTTCAATGTCGTTTTTGCTCTACCAACTTAAGAGGGAACCTCCCCGACCCCAGCCCCACACTTTGCAGGTCCGGATCTGCCTTAGTTTGGAAAATATCCAGGATTTTAGGGCCCTTCTTTTTGGGCCAAAAAACCGAAAAAGTCACCGTTACCCCCCCTTGAGAGATTTTCAATTTTGGACCAAAATTTCAAAGTCGTTTTTGCTCTACCAACTCAAGAGGGAACCTCCCCCGACCCCAGCCCTACACTTTGCAGGTCCGGATCTGCCTTAGTTTGGAAAATATCCAGGATTTTAGGGCCTTCTTTTTGGGCCAAAAAACCGAAAAAGTCACCGTTACCCCCCCTTGAGAGATTTTTAATTTTGGACCAAAATTTCAAAGTCGTTTTCGCTCTACCAACTCAAGTGGGAACCTCCCCCGACCCCAGCCCTACACTTTGCAGGTCCGGATCTGCCTTAGTTTGAAAAATATCCAGGATTTTAGGGCCCTTCTTTTTGGGCCAAAAAACCGAAAAAGTCACCGTTACCCCCCCTTGAGAGATTTTTAATTTTGGACCAAAATTTCAAAGTCGTTTTTGCTCTACCAACTCAAGTGGGAACCTCCCCCGACCCCAGCCCTACACTTTGCAGGTCCGGATCTGCCTTAGTTTGAAAAATATCCAGGATTTTAGGGCCCTTCTTTTTGGGCCAAGAAACCGAAAAAGTCACCGTTACCCCCCCTTGAGAGATTTTTAATTTTGGACCAAAATTTCAAAGTCGTTTTTGCTCTACCAACTCAAGTGGGAACCTCCCCCGACCCCAGCCCTACACTTTGCAGGTCCGGATCTGCCTTAGTTTGAAAAATATCCAGGATTTTAGGGCCCTTCTTTTTGGGCCAAAAAAACGAAAAAGTCACCGTTACCCCCCCTTGAGAGATTTTTAATTTTGGACCAAAATTTCAATGTCGTTTTTGCTCTACCAACTTAAGAGGGAACCTCCCCGACCCCAGCCCCACACTTTGCAGGTCCGGATCTGCCTTAGTTTCGAAAATATCCAGGATTTTAGGGCCCTTCTTTTTGGGCCAAAAAAACGAAAAAGTCACCGTTACCCCCCCTTGAGAGATTTTTAATTTTGGACCAAAATTTCAAAGTCGTTTTTGCTCTACCAACTCAAGAGGGAACCTCCCCCGACCCCAGCCCTACACTTTGCAGGTCCGGATCTGCCTTAGTTTGGAAAATATCCACGATTTTAGGGCCCTTCTATTTTGGGCCAAAAAACCGAAAAAGTCACCGTTACCCCCCCTCCCCTTGATAGATTTTCAATTTTGGACCAAAATTTCAAAGTCGTTTTTGCTCTACCAACTCAAGAGGGAACCTCCCCCGACCCCAGCCCTACACTTTGCAGGTCCGGATCTGCCTTAGTTTGGAAAATATCCAGGATTTTAGGGCCCTTGTTTTGGGGCAAAAAAAACGAAAAAGTCACCGTTACCCCCCCTTGAGAGATTTTTAATTTTGGACCAAAATTTCAAAGTCGTTTTTGCTCTACCAACTCAAGTGGGAACCTCCCCCGACCCCAGCCCTACACTTTGCAGGTCCGGATCTGCCTTAGTTTGAAAAATATCCAGGATTTTAGGGCCCTTCTTTTTGGGCCAAAAAACCGAAAAAGTCACCGTTACCCCCCCTTGAGAGATTTTCAATTTTGGACCAAAATTTCAAAGTCGTTTTTGCTCTACCAACTCAAGAGGGAACCTCCCCCGACCCCAGCCCTACACTTTGCAGGTCCGGATCTGCCTTAGTTTGAAAAATATCCAGGATTTTAGGGCCCTTCTTTTTGGGCCAAAAAAACGAAAAAGTCACCGTAACCCCCCCTTGAGAGATTTTTAATTTTGGACCAAAATTTCAATGTCGTTTTTGCTCTACCAACTTAAGAGGGACCCTCCCCGACCCCAGCCCCACACTTTGCAGGTCCGGATCTGCCTTAGTTTGGAAAATATCCAGGATTTTAGGGCCCTTCTTTTTGGGCCAAAAAACCGAAAAAGTCACCGTTACCCCCCCTTGAGAGATTTTCAATTTTGGACCAAAATTTCAAAGTCGTTTTTGCTCTACCAACTCAAGAGGGAACCTCCCCCGACCCCAGCCCTACACTTTGCAGGTCCGGATCTGCCTTAGTTTGGAAAATATCCAGGATTTTAGGGCCTTCTTTTTGGGCCAAAAAACCGAAAAAGTCACCGTTACCCCCCCTTGAGAGATTTTTAATTTTGGACCAAAATTTCAAAGTCGTTTTCGCTCTACCAACTCAAGTGGGAACCTCCCCCGACCCCAGCCCTACACTTTGCAGGTCCGGATCTGCCTTAGTTTGAAAAATATCCAGGATTTTAGGGCCCTTCTTTTTGGGCCAAAAAACCGAAAAAGTCACCGTTACCCCCCCTTGAGAGATTTTTAATTTTGGACCAAAATTTCAATGTCGTTTTTGCTCTACCAACTCAAGAGGGAACCTCCCCGACCCCAGCCCCACACTTTGCAGGTCCGGATCTGCCTTAGTTTGGAAAATATCCAGGATTTTAGGGCCCTTCTTTTTGGGCCAAAAAACCGAAAAAGTCACCGTTACCCCCCCCCCCCCCCTTGAGAGATTTTTAATTTTGGACCAAAATTTCAAAGTCGTTTTTGCTCTACCAACTCAAGTGGGAACCTCCCCCGACCCCAGCCCTACACTTTGCAGGTCCGGATCTGCCTTAGTTTGGAAAATATCCAGGATTTTAGGGCCCTTCTTTTTGGGAAAAAAAACCGAAAAAGTCACCGTTACCCCCCCCCCCCCCCCCTTGAGAGATTTTTAATTTTGGACCAAAATTTCAAAGTCGTTTTTGCTCTACCAACTCAAGTGGGAACCTCCCCCGACCCCAGCCCTACACTTTGCAGGTCCGGATCTGCCTTAGTTTGGAAAATATCCAGGATTTTAGGGCCCTTCTTTTTGGGCCAAAAAACCGAAAAAGTCACCGTTACCCCCCCTTGAGAGATTTTCAATTTTGGACCAAAATTTCAAAGTCGTTTTTGCTCTACCAACTCAAGTGGGAACCTCCCCCGACCCCAGCCCTACACTTTGCAGGTCCGGATCTGCCTTCGTTTGGAAAATATCCAGGATCTTAGGGCCCTTCTTTTGGGGCCAAAAAACCGAAAAAGTCACCGTTACCCCCCCTTGAGAGATTTTTAATTTTGGACCAAAATTTCAAAGTCGTTTTTGCTCTACCAACTCAAGTGGGAACCTCCCCCGACCCCAGCCCTACACTTTGCAGGTCCGGATCTGCCTTAGTTTGAAAAATATCCAGGATTTTAGGGCCCTTCTTTTTGGGCCAAAAAAACGAAAAAGTCACCGTTACCCCCCTTGAGAGATTTTTAATTTTGGACCAAAATTTCAAAGTCGTTTTTGCTCTACCAACTCAAGTGGGAACCTCCCCCGACCCCAGCCCTACACTTTGCAGGTCCGGATCTGCCTTAGTTTGAAAAATATCCAGGATTTTAGGGCCCTTCTTTTTGGGCCAAAAAACCGAAAAAGTCACCGTTACCCCCCCTTGAGAGATTTTCAATTTTGGACCAAAATTTCAAAGTCGTTTTTGCTCTACCAACTCAAGAGGGAACCTCCCCCGACCCCAGCCCTACACTTTGCAGGTCCGGATCTGCCTTAGTTTGGAAAATATCCAGGATTTTAGGGCCCTTCTTTTTGGGCCAAAAAACCGAAAAAGTCACCGTTACCCCCCCCCCCCTTGAGAGATTTTTAATTTTGGACCAAAATTTCAAAGTCGTTTTTGCTCTACCAACTCAAGTGGGAACCTCTCCCGACCCCAGCCCTACACTTTGCAGGTCCGGATCTGCCTTAGTTTGGAAAATATCCAGGATTTTAGGGCCCTTCTTTTTGGGGCAAAAAACTGAAAATGTCACCGTTACCCCCCCTTGAGAGATTTTCAATTTTGGACCAAAATTTCAAAGTCGTTTTTGCTCTACCAACTCAAGAGGGAACCTCCCCCGACCCCAGCCCTACACTTTGCAGGTCCGGATCTGCCTTAGTTTGGAAAATATCCAGGATTTTAGGGCCCTTCTTTTTGGGCCAAAAAACCGAAAAAGTCACCGTTACCCCCCCCCCCCCTTGAGAGATTTTCAATTTTGGACCAAAATTTCAAAGTCGTTTTTGCTCTACCAACTCAAGTGGGAACCTCCCCCGACCCCAGCCCTACACTTTGCAGGTCCGGATCTGCCTTAGTTTGGAAAATATCCAGGATTTTAGGGCCCTTCTTTTGGGGCCAAAAAAACGAAAAAGTCACCGTTACCCCCCCTTGAGAGATTTTCAATTTTGGACCAAAATTTCAAAGTCGTTTTTGCTCTACTAACTCAAGTGGGAACCTCCCCCGACCCCAGCCCTACACTTTGCAGGTCCGGATCTGCCTTAGTTTGGAAAATATCCAGGATTTTAGGGCCCTTCTTTTTGGGCCAAAAAACCGAAAAAGTCACCGTTACCCCCCCTTGAGAGATTTTCAATTTTGGACCAAAATTTCAAAGTCGTTTTTGCTCTACCAACTCAAGAGGGAACCTCCCCCGACCCCAGCCCTACACTTTGCATGTCCGGATCTGCCTTAGTTTGGAAAATATCCAGGATTTTAGGGCCCTTCTTTTTGGGCCAAAAAACCGAAAAAGTCACCGTTACCCCCCCTTGAGAGATTTTCAATTTTGGACCAAAATTTTAAAAGTCGTTTTTGCTCTACCAACTCAAGAGGGAACCTCCCCCGACCCCAGCCCTACACTTTGCATGTCCGGATCTGCCTTAGTTTGGAAAATATCCAGGATTTTAGGGCCCTTCTTTTTGGGCCAAAAAACCGAAAAAGTCCCCGTTACCCCCCCTTGAGAGATTTTCAATTTTGGACCAAAATTTCAAAGTCGTTTTTGCTCTACCAACTCAAGTGGGAACCTCCCCGACCCCAGCCCTACACTTTGCAGGTCCGGATCTGCCTTAGTTTGGAAAATATCCAGGATTTTAGGGCCCTTCTTTTTGGGCCAAAAAAACAAAAAAGTCACCGTTACCACCCCTTGAGAGATTTTTAATTTTGGACCAAAATTTCAAAGTCGTTTTTGCTCTACCAACTCAAGTGGGAACCTCCCCCGACCCCAGCCCTACACTTTGCAGGTCCGGATCTGCCTTAGTTTGGAAAATATCCAGGATTTTAGGGCCCTTCTTTTTGGGCCAAAAAACCGAAAAAGTCACCGTTACCCCCCCTTGAGAGATTTTCAATTTTGGACCAAAATTTCAAAGTCGTTTTTGCTCTACCAACTCAACAGGGAACCTCCCCCGACCCCAGCCCTACACTTTGCAGGTCTGGATCTGCCTTAGTTTGGAAAATATCCAGGATTTTAGGGCCCTTCTTTTTGGGCCAAAAAACCGAAAAAGTCACCGTTACCCCCCCTTGAGAGATTTTCAATTTTGGACCAAAATTTCAAAGTCGTTTTTGCTCTACCAACTCAAGAGGAAACCTCCCCCGACCCCAGCCCTACACTTTGCAGGTCCGGATCTGCCTTAGTTTGGAAAATATCCAGGATATTAGGGCCCTTCTTTTTGGGCCAAAAAACCGAAAAAGTCACCGTTACCCCCCCTTGAGAGATTTTTAATTTTGGATGAAAATTTCAAAGTCGTTTTTGCTCTACCAACTCAAGTGGGAACCTCCCCCGACCCCAGCCCTACACTTTGCAGGTCCGGATCTGCCTTAGTTTGGAAAATATCCAGGATTTTAGGGCCCTTCTTTTTGGGCCAAAAAACCGAAAAAGTCACCGTTACCCCCCCTTGAGAGATTTTCAATTTTGGACCAAAATTTCAAAGTCGTTTTTGCTCTACCAACTCAAGAGGGAACCTCCCCCGACCCCAGCCCTACACTTTGCATGTCCGGATCTGCCTTAGTTTGGAAAATATCCAGGATTTTAGGGCCCTTCTTTTTGGGCCAAAAAACCGAAAAAGTCACCGTTACCCCCCCCTTGAGAGATTTTCAATTTTGGACCAAAATTTCAAAGTCGTTTTTGCTCTACCAACTCAAGTGGGAACCTCCCCGACCCCAGCCCTACACTTTGCAGGTCCGGATCTGCCTTAGTTTGGAAAATATCCAGGATTTTAGGGCCCTTCTTTTTGGGCCAAAAAAACCGAAAAAGTCACCGTTACCCCCCCTTGAGAGATTTTTAATTTTGGACCAAAATTTCAAAGTCGTTTTTGCTCTACCAACTCAAGAGGGAACCTCCCCCGACCCCAGCCCTACACTTTGCAGGTCCGGATCTGCCTTAGTTTGGAAAATATCCAGGATTTTAGGGCCCTTCTTTTTGGGCCAAAAAACCAAAAAAGTCACCGTTACCACCCCTTGAGAGATTTTTAATTTTGGACCAAAATTTCAAAGTCGTTTTTGCTCTACCAACTCAAGTGGGAACCTCCCCCGACCCCAGCCCTACACTTTGCAGGTCCGGATCTGCCTTAGTTTGGAAAATATCCAGGATTTTAGGGCCCTTCTTTTTGGGCCAAAAAACCGAAAAAGTCACCGTTACCCCCCCTTGAGAGATTTTCAATTTTGGACCAAAATTTCAAAGTCGTTTTTGCTCTACCAACTCAACAGGGAACCTCCCCCGACCCCAGCCCTACACTTTGCAGGTCTGGATCTGCCTTAGTTTGGAAAATATCCAGGATTTTAGGGCCCTTCTTTTTGGGCCAAAAAACCGAAAAAGTCACCGTTACCCCCCCTTGAGAGATTTTCAATTTTGGACCAAAATTTCAAAGTCGTTTTTGCTCTACCAACTCAAGAGGAAACCTCCCCCGACCCCAGCCCTACACTTTGCAGGTCCGGATCTGCCTTAGTTTGGAAAATATCCAGGATATTAGGGCCCTTCTTTTTGGGCCAAAAAACCGAAAAAGTCACCGTTACCCCCCCTTGAGAGATTTTTAATTTTGGATGAAAATTTCAAAGTCGTTTTTGCTCTACCAACTCAAGTGGGAACCTCCCCCGACCCCAGCCCTACACTTTGCAGGTCCGGATCTGCCTTAGTTTGGAAAATATCCAGGATTTTAGGGCCCTTCTTTTTGGGCCAAAAAACCGAAAAAGTCACCGTTACCCCCCCTTGAGAGATTTTCAATTTTGGACCAAAATTTCAAAGTCGTTTTTGCTCTACCAACTCAAGAGGGAACCTCCCCCGACCCCAGCCCTACACTTTGCATGTCCGGATCTGCCTTAGTTTGGAAAATATCCAGGATTTTAGGGCCCTTCTTTTTGGGCCAAAAAACCGAAAAAGTCACCGTTACCCCCCCTTGAGAGATTTTCAATTTTGGACCAAAATTTCAAAGTCGTTTTTGCTCTACCAACTCAAGTGGGAACCTCCCCGACCCCAGCCCTACACTTTGCAGGTCCGGATCTGCCTTAGTTTGGAAAATATCCAGGATTTTAGGGCCCTTCTTTTTGGGCCAAAAAAACCGAAAAAGTCACCGTTACCCCCCCTTGAGAGATTTTCAATTTTGGACCAAAATTTCAAAGTCGTTTTTGCTCTACCAACTCAAGAGGGAACCTCCCCCGACCCCAGCCCTACACTTTGCAGGTCCGGATCTGCCTTAGTTTGGAAAATATCCAGGATTTTAGGGCCCTTCTTTTTGGGCCAAAAAACCAAAAAAGTCACCGTTACCACCCCTTGAGAGATTTTTAATTTTGGACCACAATTTCAAAGTCGTTTTTGCTCTACCAACTCAAGTGGGAACCTCCCCCGACCCCAGCCCTACACTTTGCAGGTCCGGATCTGCCTTAGTTTGGAAAATATCCAGGATTTTAGGGCCCTTCTTTTTGGGCCAAAAAACCGAAAAAGTCACCGTTACCCCCCCTTGAGAGATTTTCAATTTTGGACCAAAATTTCAAAGTCGTTTTTGCTCTACCAACTCAACAGGGAACCTCCCCCGACCCCAGCCCTACACTTTGCAGGTCTGGATCTGCCTTAGTTTGGAAAATATCCAGGATTTTAGGGTCCTTCTTTTTGGGCCAAAAAACCGAAAAAGTCACCGTTACCCCCCCCCCCCCCCTTGAGAGATTTTCAATTTTGGACCAAAATTTCAAAGTCGTTTTTGCTCTACCAACTCAAGTGGGAACCTCCCCCGACCCCAGCCCTACACTTTGCAGGTCCGGATCTGCCTTAGTTTGGAAAATATCCAGGATTTTAGGGCCCTTCTTTTTGGGCCAAAAAACCGAAAAAGTCACCGTTACCCCCCCTTGAGAGATTTTCAATTTTGGACCAAAATTTCAAAGTCGTTTTTGCTCTACCAACTCAAGAGGGAACCTCCCCCGACCCCAGCCCTACACTTTGCAGGTCCGGATCTGCCTTAGTTTGGAAAATATCCAGGATATTAGGGCCCTTCTTTTTGGGCCAAAAAACCGAAAAAGTCAACGTTACCCCCCCTTGAGAGATTTTTAATTTTGGATGAAAATTTCAAAGTCGTTTTTGCTCTACCAACTCAAGTGGGAACCTCCCCCGACCCCAGCCCTACACTTTGCAGGTCCGGATCTGCCTTAGTTTGGAAAATATCCAGGATTTTAGGGCCCTTCTTTTTGGGCAAAAAAACCGAAAAAGTCACCGTTACCCCCCCTTGAGAGATTTTCAATTTTGGACCAAAATTTCAAAGTCGTTTTTGCTCTACCAACTCAAGAGGGAACCTCCCCCGACCCCAGCCCTACACTTTGCATGTCCGGATCTGCCTTAGTTTGGAAAATATCCAGGATTTTAGGGCCCTTCTTTTTGGGCCAAAAAACCGAAAAAGTCACCGTTACCCCCCCTTGAGAGATTTTCAATTTTGGACCAAAATTTCAAAGTCGTTTTTGCTCTACCAACTCAAGTGGGAACCTCCCCGACCCCAGCCCTACACTTTGCAGGTCCGGATCTGCCTTAGTTTGGAAAATATCCAGGAATTTAGGGCCCTTCTTTTTGGGCCAAAAAAACCGAAAAAGTCACCGTTACCCCCCCTTGAGAGATTTTTAATTTTGGACCAAAATTTCAAAGTCGTTTTTGCTCTACCAACTCAAGAGGGAACCTCCCCCGACCCCAGCCCTACACTTTGCAGGTCCGGATCTGCCTTAGTTTGGAAAATATCCAGGATTTTAGGGCCCTTCTTTTTGGGCCAAAAAACCAAAAAAGTCACCGTTACCACCCCTTGAGAGATTTTTAATTTTGGACCACAATTTCAAAGTCGTTTTTGCTCTACCAACTCAAGTGGGAACCTCCCCCGACCCCAGCCCTACACTTTGCAGGTCCGGATCTGCCTTAGTTTGGAAAATATCCAGGATTTTAGGGCCCTTCTTTTTGGGCCAAAAAACCGAAAAAGTCACCGTTACCCCCCCTTGAGAGATTTTCAATTTTGGACCAAAATTTCAAAGTCGTTTTTGCTCTACCAACTCAACAGGGAACCTCCCCCGACCCCAGCCCTACACTTTGCAGGTCTGGATCTGCCTTAGTTTGGAAAATATCCAGGATTTTAGGGTCCTTCTTTTTGGGCCAAAAAACCGAAAAAGTCACCGTTACCCCCCCCCCCCCCCCCCTTGAGAGATTTTCAATTTTGGACCAAAATTTCAAAGTCGTTTTTGCTCTACCAACTCAAGTGGGAACCTCCCCCGACCCCAGCCCTACACTTTGCAGGTCCGGATCTGCCTTAGTTTGGAAAATATCCAGGATTTTAGGGCCCTTCTTTTTGGGCCAAAAAACCGAAAAAGTCACCGTTACCCCCCCTTGAGAGATTTTCAATTTTGGACCAAAATTTCAAAGTCGTTTTTGCTCTACCAACTCAAGAGGGAACCTCCCCCGACCCCAGCCCTACACTTTGCAGGTCCGGATCTGCCTTAGTTTGGAAAATATCCAGGATTTTAGGGCCCTTCTTTTTGGGCCAAAAAACCAAAAAAGTCACCGTTACCACCCCTTGAGAGATTTTTAATTTTGGACCAAAATTTCAAAGTCGTTTTTGCTCTACCAACTCAAGAGGGAACCTCCCCCGACCCCAGCCCTACACTTTGCAGGTCCGGATCTGCCTTAGTTTGGAAAATATCCAGGATTTTAGGGCCCTTCTTTTTGGGCCAAAAAACCAAAAAAGTCACCGTTACCACCCCTTGAGAGATTTTTAATTTTGGACCAAAATTTTCAAAGTCGTTTTTGCTCTACCAACTCAAGTGGGAACCTCCCCCGACCCCAGCCCTACACTTTGCAGGTCCGGATCTGCCTTAGTTTGGAAAATATCCAGGATTTTAGGGCCCTTCTTTTTGGGCCAAAAAACCGAAAAAGTCACCGTTACCCCCCCTTGAGAGATTTTTAATTTTGGACCAAAATTTCAAAGTCGTTTTTGCTCTACCAACTCAAGAGGGAACCTCCCCCGACCCCAGCCCTACACTTTGCAGGTCTGGATCTGCCTTAGTTTGGAAAATATCCAGGATTTTAGGGCCCTTCTTTTTGGGCCAAAAAACCGAAAAAGTCACCGTTACCCCCCCTTGAGAGATTTTCAATTTTGGACCAAAATTTCAAAGTCGTTTTTGCTCTACCAACTCAAGTGGGAACCTCCCCCGACCCCAGCCCTACACTTTGCAGGTCTGGATCTGCCTTAGTTTGGAAAATATCCAGGATTTTAGGGCCCTTCTTTTTGGGCCAAAAAACCGAAAAAGTCACCGTTACCCCCCCCTTGAGAGATTTTCAATTTTGGACCAAAA
The DNA here is from genome assembly GCA_911728455.2 of Marthasterias glacialis. Taxonomy (NCBI): domain Eukaryota; kingdom Metazoa; phylum Echinodermata; class Asteroidea; order Forcipulatida; family Asteriidae; genus Marthasterias; species Marthasterias glacialis. The sequence continues at coordinate 10,000,903 of OU452228.1, read as the reverse complement.
TTTCAAAGTCGTTTTTGCTCTACCAACTCAAGTGGGAACCTCCCCCGACCCCAGCCCTACACTTTGCAGGTCCAGATCTGCCTTAGTTTGGAAAATATCCAGGATTTTAGGGCCCTTCTTTTTGGGCCAAAAAACCGAAAAAGTCACCGTTACCCCCCCTTGAGAGATTTTCAATTTTGGACCAAAATTTCAAAGTCGTTTTTGCTCTACCAACTCAACAGGGAACCTCCCCCGACCCCAGCCCTACACTTTGCAGGTCTGGATCTGCCTTAGTTTGGAAAATATCCAGGATTTTAGGGCCCTTCTTTTGGGGCCAAAAAACCGAAAAAGTCACCGTTACCCCCCCCCCCCCCCCTTGAGAGATTTTCAATTTTGGACCAAAATTTCAAAGTCGTTTTTGCTCTACCAACTCAAGTGGGAACCTCCCCCGACCCCAGCCCTACACTTTGCAGGTCCGGATCTGCCTTAGTTTGGAAAATATCCAGGATTTTAGGGCCCTTCTTTTTGGGCCAAAAAACCAAAAAAGTCACCGTTACCACCCCTTGAGAGATTTTTAATTTTGGACCAAAATTTCAAAGTCGTTTTTGCTCTACCAACTCAAGAGGGAACCTCCCCCGACCCCAGCCCTACACTTTGCAGGTCCGGATCTGCCTTAGTTTGGAAAATATCCAGGATTTTAGGGCCCTTCTTTTTGGGCCAAAAAACCAAAAAAGTCACCGTTACCACCCCTTGAGAGATTTTTAATTTTGGACCAAAATTTTCAAAGTCGTTTTTGCTCTACCAACTCAAGTGGGAACCTCCCCCGACCCCAGCCCTACACTTTGCAGGTCCGGATCTGCCTTAGTTTGGAAAATATCCAGGATTTTAGGGCCCTTCTTTTTGGGCCAAAAAACCGAAAAAGTCACCGTTACCCCCCCTTGAGAGATTTTTAATTTTGGACCAAAATTTCAAAGTCGTTTTTGCTCTACCAACTCAAGTGGGAACCTCCCCCGACCCCAGCCCTACACTTTGCAGGTCTGGATCTGCCTTAGTTTGGAAAATATCCAGGATTTTAGGGCCCTTCTTTTTGGGCCAAAAAACCGAAAAAGTCACCGTTACCCCCCCTTGAGAGATTTTCAATTTTGGACCAAAATTTCAAAGTCGTTTTTGCTCTACCAACTCAAGTGGGAACCTCCCCCGACCCCAGCCCTACACTTTGCAGGTCTGGATCTGCCTTAGTTTGGAAAATATCCAGGATTTTAGGGCCCTTCTTTTTGGGCCAAAAAACCGAAAAAGTCACCGTTACCCCCCCCTTGAGAGATTTTCAATTTTGGACCAAAATTTCAAAGTCGTTTTTGCTCTACCAACTCAAGTGGGAACCTCCCCCGACCCCAGCCCTACACTTTGCAGGTCCAGATCTGCCTTAGTTTGGAAAATATCCAGGATTTTAGGGCCCTTCTTTTTGGGCCAAAAAACCGAAAAAGTCACCGTTACCCCCCCTTGAGAGATTTTCAATTTTGGACCAAAATTTCAAAGTCGTTTTTGCTCTACCAACTCAACAGGGAACCTCCCCCGACCCCAGCCCTACACTTTGCAGGTCTGGATCTGCCTTAGTTTGGAAAATATCCAGGATTTTAGGGCCCTTCTTTTGGGGCCAAAAAACCGAAAAAGTCACCGTTTCCCCCCCCCCCCTTGAGAGATTTTCAATTTTGGACCAAAATTTCAAAGTCGTTTTTGCTCTACCAACTCAAGTGGGAACCTCCCCCGACCCCAGCCCTACACTTTGCAGGTCCGGATCTGCCTTAGTTTGGAAAATATCCAGGATTTTAGGGCCCTTCTTTTTGGGCCAAAAAACCGAAAAAGTCACCGTTACCCCCCCTTGAGAGATTTTTAATTTTGGACCAAAATTTCAAAGTCGTTTTTGCTCTACCAACTCAAGAGGGAACCTCCCCCGACCCCAGCCCTACACTTTGCAGGTCCGGATCTGCCTTAGTTTGGAAAATATCCAGGATTTTAGGGCCCTTCTTTTTGGGCCAAAAAACCAAAAAAGTCACCGTTACCACCCCTTGAGAGATTTTTAATTTTGGACCAAAATTTCAAAGTCGTTTTTGCTCTACCAACTCAAGTGGGAACCTCCCCCGACCCCAGCCCTACACTTTGCAGGTCCGGATCTGCCTTAGTTTGGAAAATATCCAGGATTTTAGGGCCCTTCTTTTTGGGCCAAAAAACCGAAAAAGTCACCGTTACCCCCCCTTGAGAGATTTTCAATTTTGGACCAAAATTTCAAAGTCGTTTTTGCTCTACCAACTCAAGTGGGAACCTCCCCCGACCCCAGCCCTACACTTTGCAGGTCTGGATCTGCCTTAGTTTGGAAAATATCCAGGATTTTAGGGCCCTTCTTTTTGGGCCAAAAAACCGAAAAAGTCACCGTTACCCCCCCTTGAGAGATTTTCAATTTTGGACCAAAATTTCAAAGTCGTTTTTGCTCTACCAACTCAAGTGGGAACCTCCCCCGACCCCAGCCCTACACTTTGCAGGTCTGGATCTGCCTTAGTTTGGAAAATATCCAGGATTTTAGGGCCCTTCTTTTGGGGCCAAAAAACCGAAAAAGTCACCGTTACCCCCCCTTGAGAGATTTTTAATTTTGGACCAAAATTTCAAAGTCGTTTTTGCTCTACCAACTCAAGAGGGAACCTCCCCCGACCCCAGCCCTACACTTTGCAGGTCCAGATCTGCCTTAGTTTGGAAAATATCCAGGATTTTAGGGCCCTTCTTTTTGGGCCAAAAAACCGAAAAAGTCACCGTTACCCCCCCTTGAGAGATTTTTAATTTTGGACCAAAATTTCAAAGTCGTTTTTGCTCTACCAACTCAAGAGGGAACCTCCCCCGACCCCAGCCCTACACTTTGCAGGTCCGGATCTGCCTTAGTTTGGAAAATATCCAGGATTTTAGGGCCCTTCTATTTGGGCCAAAAAACCGAAAAAGTCACCGTTACCCCCCCTTGAGAGAATTTCAATTTTGGACCAAAATTTCAAAGTCGTTTTTGCTCTACCAACTCAAGAGGGAACCTCCCCCGACCCCAGCCCTACACTTTGCAGGTCCGGATCTGCCTTAGTTTGGAAAATATCCAGGATTTTAGGGCATTTCTTTTTGGGCCAAAAAACCGAAAAGGTCACCGTTACCCCCCCTTGAGAGATTTTTAATTTTGGACCAAAATTTCAAAGTCGTTTTTGCTCTACCAACTCAAGAGGGAACCTCCCCCGACCCCAGCCCTACACTTTGCAGGTCCGGATCTGCCTTAGTTTGGAAAATATCCAGGATTTTAGGGCCCTTCTTTTTGGGCCAAAAAACCGAAAAAGTCACCGTTACCCCCCCTTGAGAGATTTTCAATTTTGGACCAAAATTTCAAAGTCGTTTTTGCTCTACCAACTCAAGAGGGAACCTCCCCCGACCCCAGCCCTACACTTTGCAGGTCCGGATCTGCCTTAATTTGGAAAATATCCAGGATTTTAGGGCCCTTCTTTTTGGGCCAAAAAACCGAAAAAGTCACCGTTACCCCCCCCCCCCCTTGAGAGATTTTCAATTTTGGACCAAAATTTCAAAGTCGTTTTTGCTCTACCAACTCAAGAGGGAACCTCCCCCGACCCCAGCCCTACACTTTGCAGGTCCGGATCTGCCTTAGTTTGGAAAATATCCAGGATTTTAGGGCCCTTCTTTTTGGGCCAAAAAACCGAAAAAGTCACCGTTACCCCCCCTTGAGAGATTTTTAATTTTGGACCAAAATTTCAAAGTCGTTTTTGCTCTACCAACTCAAGAGGGAACCTCCCCCGACCCCAGCCCTACACTTTGCAGGTCCGGATCTGCCTTAGTTTGGAAAATATCCAGGATTTTAGGGCCCTTCTTTTTGGGCCAAAAAACCAAAAAAGTCACCGTTCCCCCCCCCCCCCCCCCTTGAGAGATTTTCAATTTTGGACCAAAATTTCAAAGTCGTTTTTGCTCTACCAACTCAAGAGGGAACCTCCCCCGACCCCAGCCCTACACTTTGCAGGTCCGGATCTGCCTTAGTTTGGAAAATATCCAGGATTTTAGGGCCCTTCTATTTGGGCCAAAAAACCGAAAAAGTCACCGTTACCCCCCCTTGAGAGATTTTCAATTTTGGACCAAAATTTCAAAGTCGTTTTTGCTCTACCAACTCAAGAGGGAACCTCCCCCGACCCCAGCCCTACACTTTGCAGGTCCGGATCTGCCTTAGTTTGGAAAATATCCAGGATTTTAGGGCATTTCTTTTTGGGCCAAAAAACCGAAAAAGTCACCGTTACCCCCCCTTGAGAGATTTTTAATTTTGGACCAAAATTTCAAAGTCGTTTTTGCTCTACCAACTCAAGAGGGAACCTCCCCCGACCCCAGCCCTACACTTTGCAGGTCCGGATCTGCCTTAATTTGGAAAATATCCAGGATTTTAGGGCCCTTCTTTTTGGGCCAAAAAACCGAAAAAGTCACCATTACCCCCCCCCCCCCCCTTGAGAGATTTTCAATTTTGGACCAAAATTTCAAAGTCGTTTTTGCTCTACCAACTCAAGAGGGAACCTCCCCCGACCCCAGCCCTACACTTTGCAGGTCCGGATCTGCCTTAGTTTGGAAAATATCCAGGATTTTAGGGCCCTTCTTTTTGGGCCAAAAAACCGAAAAAGTCACCGTTACCCCCCCTTGAGAGATTTTTAATTTTGGACCAAAATTTCAAAGTCGTTTTTGCTCTACCAACTCAAGTGGGAACCTCCCCCGACCCCAGCCCTACACTTTGCAAGTCCAGATCTGCCTTAGTTTGGAAAATATCCAGGATTTTAGGGCCCTTCTTTTTGGGCCAAAAAACCGAAAAAGTCACCGTTACCCCCCCTTGAGAGATTTTCAATTTTGGACCAAAATTTCAAAGTCGTTTTTGCTCTACCAACTCAACAGGGAACCTCCCCCGACCCCAGCCCTACACTTTGCAGGTCCGGATCTGCCTTAGTTTGGAAAATATCCAGGATTTTAGGGCCCTTCTTTTTGGGCCAAAAAACCGAAAAAGTCACCGTTACCCCCCCTTGAGAGATTTTCAATTTTGGACCAAAATTTCAAAGTCGTTTTTGCTCTACCAACTCAAGAGGGAACCTCCCCCGACCCCAGCCCTACACTTTGCAGGTCCGGATCTGCCTTAGTTTGGAAAATATCCAGGATTTTAGGGCATTTCTTTTTGGGCCAAAAAACCGAAAAAGTCACCGTTACCCCCCCTTGAGAGATTTTTAATTTTGGACCAAAATTTCAAAGTCGTTTTTGCTCTACCAACTCAAGAGGGAACCTCCCCCGACCCCAGCCCTACACTTTGCAGGTCCGGATCTGCCTTAGTTTGGAAAATATCCAGTATTTTAGGGCCCTTCTTTTTGGGCCAAAAAACCGAAAAAGTCACCGTTACCCCCCCCCCCTTGAGAGATTTTCAATTTTGGACCAAAATTTCAAAGTCGTTTTTGCTCTACCAACTCAAGAGGGAACCTCCCCCGACCCCAGCCCTACACTTTGCAGGTCCGGATCTGCCTTAGTTTGGAAAATATCCAGGATTTTAGGGCCCTTCTTTTTGGGCCAAAAAAACCGAAAAAGTCACCGTTACCCCCCCTTGAGAGATTTTTAATTTTGGACCAAAATTTCAAAGTCGTTTTTGCTCTACCAACTCAAGTGGGAACCTCCCCCGACCCCAGCCCTACACTTTGCAGGTCCGGATCTGCCTTAGTTTGGAAAATATCCAGGATTTTAGGGCCCTTCTTTTTGGGCCAAAAAACCGAAAAAGTCACCGTTACCCCCCCTTGAGAGATTTTCAATTTTGGACCAAAATTTCAAAGTCGTTTTTGCTCTACCAACTCCAGAGGGAACCTCCCCCGACCCCAGCCCTACACTTTGCAGGTCCGGATCTGCCTTAGTTTGGAAAATATCCAGGATTTTAGGGCCCTTCTTTTTGGGCCAAAAAACCGAAAAAGTCACCGTTACCCCCCTTGAGAGATTTTCAATTTTGGACCAAAATTTCAAAGTCGTTTTTGCTCTACCAACTCAAGAGGGAACCTCCCCCGACCCCAGCCCTACACTTTGCAGGTCCGGATCTGCCTTAGTTTGGAAAATATCCAGGATTTTAGGGCCCTTCTTTTTGGGCCAAAAAACCGAAAAAGTCACCGTTACCCCCCCCCCCCCCTTGAGAGATTTTCAATTTTGGACCAAAATTTCAAAGTCGTTTTTGCTCTACCAACTCAAGAGGGAACCTCCCCCGACCCCAGCCCTACACTTTGCAGGTCCGGATCTGCCTTAGTTTGGAAAATATCCAGGATTTTAGGGCCCTTCTTTTTGGGCCAAAAAACCAAAAAAGTCACCGTTACCCCCCCTTGAGAGATTTTTAATTTTGGACCAAAATTTCAAAGTCGTTTTTGCTCTACCAACTCAAGAGGGAACCTCCCCCGACCCCAGCCCTACACTTTGCAGGTCCGGATCTGCCTTAGTTTGGAAAATATCCAGGATTTTAGGGCCCTTCTTTTTGGGCCAAAAAAACCGAAAAAGTCACCGTTACCCCCCCTTGAGAGATTTTCAATTTTTGACCAAAATTTCAAAGTCGTTTTTGCTCTACCAACTCAAGTGGGAACCTCCCCCGACCCCAGCCCTACACTTTGCAGGTCCGGATCTGCCTTAGTTTGGAAAATATCCAGGATTTTAGGGGCCTTCTTTTTGGGCCAAAAAACCGAAAAAGTCACCGTTACCCCCCCCCCCCCTTGAGAGATTTTCAATTTTGGACCAAAATTTCAAAGTCGTTTTTGCTCTACCAACTCAAGAGGGAACCTCCCCCGACCCCAGCCCTACACTTTGCAGGTCCGGATCTGCCTTAGTTTGGAAAATATCCAGGATTTTAGGGCCCTTCTTTTTGGGCCAAAAAACCGAAAAAGTCACCGTTACCCCCCCTTGAGAGATTTTTAATTTTGGACCAAAATTTCAAAGTCGTTTTTGCTCTACCAACTCAAGAGGGAACCTCCCCGACCCCAGCCCTACACTTTGCAGGTCCGGATCTGCCTTAGTTTGAAAATATCCAGGATTTTAGGGCTCTTCTTTTTAAGCCAAAAACCCGAAAAAGTCACCGTTACCCCCCCTTGAGAGATTTTCAATTTTGGACCAAAATTTCAAAGTCGTTTTTGCTCTACCAACTCAAGTGGGAACCTCCCCCGACCCCAGCCCTACACTTTGCAGGTCCGGATCTGCCTTAGTTTGGAAAATATCCAGGATTTTAGGGCCCTTCTTTTTGGGCCAAAAAAACCGAAAAAGTCACCGTTACCCCCCCTTGAGAGATTTTCAATTTTTGACCAAAATTTCAAAGTCGTTTTTGCTCTACCAACTCAAGAGGGAACCTCCCCCGACCCCAGCCCTACACTTTGCAGGTCCGGATCTGCCTTAGTTTGGAAAATATCCAGGATTTTAGGGGCCTTCTTTTTGGGCCAAAAAACCGAAAAAGTCACCGTTCCCCCCCCCCCCCCCCTTGAGAGATTTTCAATTTTGGACCAAAATTTCAAAGTCGTTTTTGCTCTACCAACTCAAGAGGGAATCTCCCCCGACCCCAGCCCTACACTTTGCAGGTCCGGATCTGCCTTAGTTTGGAAAATATCCAGGATTTTAGGGCCCTTCTTTTTGGGCCAAAAAACCGAAAAAGTCACCGTTACCCCCCCTTGAGAGATTTTTAATTTTGGACCAAAATTTCAAAGTCGTTTTTGCTCTACCAACTCAAGAGGGAACCTCCCCCGACCCCAGCCCTACACTTTGCAGGTCCGGATCTGCCTTAGTTTGAAAATATCCAGGATTTTAGGGCTCTTCTTTTTAAGCCAAAAACCCGAAAAAGTCACCGTTACCCCCCCTTGAGAGATTTTTAATTTTGGACCAAAATTTCAAAGTCGTTTTTGCTCTACCAACTCAAGTGGGAACCTCCCCCGACCCCAGCCCTACACTTTGCAGGTCCGGATCTGCCTTAGTTTGGAAAATATCCAGGATTTTAGGGCCCTTCTTTTTGGGCCAAAAAACCGAAAAAGTCACCGTTACCCCCCCTTGAGAGATTTTCAATTTTGGACCAAAATTTCAAAGTCGTTTTTGCTCTACCAACTCAAGTGGGAACCTCCCCCCGACCCCAGCCCTACACTTTGCAGGTCCGGATCTGCCTTAGTTTGGAAAATATCCAGGATTTTAGGGCCCTTCTTTTTGGGCCAAAAAACCGAAAAAGTCACCGTTACCCCTCCTTAAGAGATTTTCAATTTTGGACCAAAATTTCAAAGTCGTTTTTGCTCTACCAACTCAAGAGGGAACCTCCCCCGACCCCAGCCCTACACTTTGCAGGTCCGGATCTGCCTTAGTTTGGAAAATATCCAGGATTTTAGGGCCCTTCTTTTTGGGCCAAAAAACCGAAAAAGTCACCGTTACCCCCCTTTGAGAGATTTTCAATTTTGGACCAAAATTTCAAAGTCGTTTTTGCTCTACCAACTCAAGAGGGAACCTCCCCCGACCCCAGCCCTACACTTTGCAGGTCCGGATCTGCCTTAGTTTGGAAAATATCCAGGATTTTAGGGCCCTTCTTTTTGGGCCAAAAAACCGAAAAAGTCACCGTTACCCCCCCCTTGAGAGATTTTTAATTTTGGACCAAAATTTCAAAGTCGTTTTTGCTCTACCAACTCAAGTGGGAACCTCCCCCGACCCCAGCCCTACACTTTGCAGGTCTGGATCTGCCTTAGTTTGGAAAATATCCAGGATTTTAGGGCCCTTCTTTTTGGGCCAAAAAACCGAAAAAGTCACCGTTACCCCCCCCCCTTGAGAGATTTTCAATTTTGGACCAAAATTTCAAAGTCGTTTTTGCTCTACCAACTCAAGAGGGAACCTCCCCCGACCCCAGCCCTACACTTTGCAGGTCTGGATCTGCCTTAGTTTGGAAAATATCCAGGATTTTAGGGCCCTTCTTTTTGGGCCAAAAAACCGAAAAAGTCACCGTTACCCCCCCCCCCCCCCTTGAGAGATTTTTAATTTTGGACCAAAATTTCAAAGTCGTTTTTGCTCAACCAACTCAAGTGGGAACCTCCCCCGACCCCAGCCCTACACTTTGCAGGTCTGGATCTGCCTTAGTTTGGAAAATATCAAGGATTTTAGGGCCCTTCTTTTGGGGCCAAAAAACCGAAAAAGTCACCGTTACCCCCCCTTGAGAGATTTTTAATTTTGGACCAAAATTTCAAAGTCGTTTTTGCTCAACCAACTCAAGTGGGAACCTCCCCCGACCCCAGCCCTACACTTTGCAGGTCCGGATCTGCCTTAGTTTGGAAAATATCCAGGATTTTAGGGCCCTTCTTTTTGGGCCAAAAAACCGAAAAAGTCACCGTTACCCCCCCTTGAGAGATTTTTAATTTTGGACCAAAATTTCAAAGTCGTTTTTGCTCTACCAACTCAAGAGGGAACCTCCCCCGACCCCAGCCCTACACTTTGCAGGTCCGGATCTGCCTTAGTTTGGAAAATATCCAGGATTTTAGGGCCCTTCTTTTTGGGCCAAAAAACCGAAAAAGTCACCGTTACCCCCCCTTGAGAGATTTTTAATTTTGGACCAAAATTTCAAAGTCGTTTTTACTCTACCAACTCAAGTGGGAACCTCCCCCGACCCCAGCCCTACACTTTGCAGGTCTGGATCTGCCTTAGTTTGGAAAATATCCAGGATTTTTAGGGCCCTTCTTTTTGGGCCAAAAAACCGAAAAAGTCACCGTTACCCCCCCTTGAGAGATTTTTAATTTTGGACCAAAATTTCAAAGTCGTTTTTGCTCTACCAACTCAAGAGGGAACCTCCCCCGACCCCAGCCCTACACTTTGCAGGTCCGGATCTGCCTTAGTTTGGAAAATATCCAGGATTTTAGGGCCCTTCTTTTTGGGCCAAAAAACCGAAAAAGTCACCCTTACCCCCCCTTGAGAGATTTTTAATTTTGGACCAAAATTTCGAAGTCGTTTTTGCTCTACCAACTCAAGTGGGAACCTTCCCCGAACCCAGCCCTACACTTTGCAGGTCCGGATCTGCCTTAGTTTGGAAAATATCCAGGATTTTAGGGCCCTTCTTTTTGGGCCAAAAAACCGAAAAAGTCACCGTTACACCCCCTTGAGAGATTTTCAATTTTGGACCAAAATTTCAAAGTCGTTTTTGCTCTACCAACTCAAGTGGGAACCTCCCCCGACCCCAGCCCTACACTTTGCAGGTCTGGATCTGCCTTAGTTTGGAAAATATCCAGGATTTTTAGGGCCCTTCTTTTTGGGCCAAAAAACCGAAAAAGTCACCGTTACCCCCCCTTGAGAGATTTTTAATTTTGGACCAAAATTTCAAAGTCGTTTTTGCTCTACCAACTCAAGAGGGAACCTCCCCCGACCCCAGCCCTACACTTTGCAGGTCCGGATCTGCCTTAGTTTGGAAAATATCCAGGATTTTAGGGCCCTTCTTTTTGGGCCAAAAAACCGAAAAAGTCACCCTTACCCCCCCTTGAGAGATTTTTAATTTTGGACCAAAATTTCGAAGTCGTTTTTGCTCTACCAACTCAAGTGGGAACCTTCCCCGACCCCAGCCCTACACTTTGCAGGTCCGGATCTGCCTTAGTTTGGAAAATATCCAGGATTTTAGGGCCCTTCTTTTTGGGCCAAAAAACCGAAAAAGTCACCGTTACACCCCCTTCAGAGATTTTCAATTTTGGACCAAAATTTCAAAGTCGTTTTTGCTCTACCAACTCAAGAGGGAACCTCCCCCGACCCCAGCCCTACACTTTGCAGGTCCGGATCTGCCTTAGTTTGGAAAATATCCAGGATTTTAGGGCCCTTCTTTTTGGGCCAAAAAACCGAAAAAGTCACCGTTACCCCCCCTTGAGAGATTTTCAATTTTGGACCAAAATTTCAAAGTCGTTTTTGCTCTACCAACTCAAGAGGGAACCTCCCCCGACCCCAGCCCTACACTTTGCAGGTCCGGATCTGCCTTAGTTTGGAAAATATCCAGGATTTTAGGGCCCTTGTTTTTGGGCCAAAAAATCGAAAAAGTCACCGTTACCCCCCCTTGAGAGATTTTTAATTTTGGACCAAAATTTCAAAGTCGTTTTTGCTCTACCAACTCAAGTGGGAACCTCCCCCGACCCCAGCCCTACACTTTGCAGGTCCGGATCTGCCTTAGTTTGGAAAATATCCAGGATTTTAGGGCCCTTCTTTTTGGGCCAAAAAACCGAAAAAGTCACCGTTACCCCCCCCCCCCCCCCTTGAGAGATTTTCAATTTTGGACCAAAATTTCAAAGTCGTTTTTGCTCTACCAACTCAAGTGGGAACCTCCCCCGACCCCAGCCCTACACTTTGCAGGTCCGGATCTGCCTTAGTTTGGAAAATATTCAGGATTTTAGGGCCCTTCTTTTTGGGCCAAAAACCGAAAAAGTCACCGTTACCCCCCCTTGAGAGATTTTTAATTTTGGACCAAAATTTCAAAGTCGTTTTTGCTCTACCAACTCAAGTGGGAACCTCCCCCGACCCCAGCCCTACACTTTGCAGGTCTGGATCTGCCTTAGTTTGGAAAATATCCAGGATTTTAGGGCCCTTCTTTTTGGGCCAAAAAACCGAAAAAGTCACCGTTACCCCCCTTGAGAGCTTTTCAATTTTGGACCAAAATTTCAAAGTCGTTTTTGCTCTACCAACTCAAGAGGGAACCTCCCCCGACCCCAGCCCTACACTTTGCAGGTCCGGATCTGCCTTAGTTTGGAAAATATCCAGGATTTTAGGGCCCTTGTTTTTGGGCCAAAAAACCGAAAAAGTCACCGTTACCCCCCCCTTGAGAGATTTTTAATTTTGGACCAAAATTTCAAAGTCGTTTTTGCTCTACCAACTCAAGTGGGAACCTCCCCCGACCCCAGCCCTACACTTTGCAGGTCCGGATCTGCCTTAGTTTGGAAAATATCCAGGATTTTAGGGCCCTTCTTTTTGGGCCAAAAAACCGAAAAAGTCACCGTTACCCCCCCTTGAGAGATTTTCAATTTTGGACCAAAATTTCAAAGTCGTTTTTGCTCTACCAACTCAAGTGGGAACCTCCCCCGACCCCAGCCCTACACTTTGCAGGTCCGGATCTGCCTTAGTTTGGAAAATATCCAGGATTTTAGGGCCCTTCTTTTTGGGCCAAAAACCGAAAAAGTCACCGTTACCCCCCCTTGAGAGATTTTTAATTTTGGACCAAAATTTCAAAGTCGTTTTTGCTCTACCAACTCAAGTGGGAACCTCCCCCGACCCCAGCCCTACACTTTGCAGGTCTGGATCTGCCTTAGTTTGGAAAATATCCAGGATTTTAGGGCCCTTCTATTTGGGCCAAAAAACCGAAAAAGTCACCGTTACCCCCCCTTGAGAGATTTTCAATTTTGGACCAAAATTTCAAAGTCGTTTTTGCTCTACCAACTCAAGTGGGAACCTCTCCCGACCCCAGCCCTACACTTTGCAGGTCCGGATCTGCCTTAGTTTGGAAAATATCCAGGATTTTAGGGCCCTTCTTTTTGGGCCAAAAAACCGAAAAAGTCACCGTTACACCCCCTTGAGAGATTTTCAATTTTGGACCAAAATTTCAAAGTCGTTTTTGCTCTACCAACTCAAGAGGGAACCTCCCCCGACCCCAGCCCTACACTTTGCAGGTCCGGATCTGCCTTAGTTTGGAAAATATCCAGGATTTTAGGGCCCTTCTTTTTGGGCCAAAAAACCGAAAAAGTCACCGTTACCCCCCCTTGAGAGATTTTCAATTTTGGACCAAAATTTCAAAGTCGTTTTTGCTCTACCAACTCAAGAGGGAACCTCCCCCGACCCCAGCCCTACACTTTGCAGGTCCGGATCTGCCTTAGTTTGGAAAATATCCAGGATTTTAGGGCCCTTCTTTTTGGGCCAAAAAACCGAAAAAGTCACCGTTACCCCCCCTTGAGAGATTTTTAATTTTGGACCAAAATTTCAAAGTCGTTTTTGCTCTACCAACTCAAGTGGGAACCTCCCCCGACCCCAGCCCTACACTTTGCAGGTCTGGATCTGCCTTAGTTTGGAGAATATCCAGGATTTTAGGGCCCTTCTTTTTGGGCCAAAAAACCGAAAAAGTCACCGTTACCCCCCCTTGAGAGATTTTCAATTTTGGACCAAAATTTCAAAGTCGTTTTTGCTCTACCAACTCAAGTGGGAACCTCCCCCGACCCCAGCCCTACACTTTGCAGGTCTGGATCTGCCTTAGTTTGGAAAATATCCAGGATTTTTAGGGCCCTTCTTTTTGGGCCAAAAAACCGAAAAAGTCACCGTTACCCCCCCCTTGAGAGATTTTTAATTTTGGACCAAAATTTCAAAGTCGTTTTTGCTCTACCAACTCAAGAGGGAACCTCCCCCGACCCCAGCCCTACACTTTGCAGGTCCGGATCTGCCTTAGTTTGGAAAATATCCAGGATTTTAGGGCCCTTCTTTTTGGGCCAAAAAACCGAAAAAGTCACCCTTACCCCCCCTTGAGAGATTTTTAATTTTGGACCAAAATTTCGAAGTCGTTTTTGCTCTACCAACTCAAGTGGGAACCTTCCCCGACCCCAGCCCTACACTTTGCAGGTCCGGATCTGCCTTAGTTTGGAAAATATCCAGGATTTTAGGGCCCTTCTTTTTGGGCCAAAAAACCGAAAAAGTCACCGTTACACCCCCTTGAGAGATTTTCAATTTTGGACCAAAATTTCAAAGTCGTTTTTGCTCTACCAACTCAAGAGGGAACCTCCCCCGACCCCAGCCCTACACTTTGCAGGTCCGGATCTGCCTTAGTTTGGAAAATATCCAGGATTTTAGGGCCCTTCTTTTTGGGCCAAAAAACCGAAAAAGTCACCGTTACCCCCCCTTGAGAGATTTTCAATTTTGGACCAAAATTTCAAAGTCGTTTTTGCTCTACCAACTCAAGAGGGAACCTCCCCCGACCCCAGCCCTACACTTTGCAGGTCCGGATCTGCCTTAGTTTGGAAAATATCCAGGATTTTAGGGCCCTTGTTTTTGGGCCAAAAAACCGAAAAAGTCACCGTTACCCCCCCTTGAGAGATTTTTAATTTTGGACCAAAATTTCAAAGTCGTTTTTGCTCTACCAACTCAAGTGGGAACCTCCCCCGACCCCAGCCCTACACTTTGCAGGTCCGGATCTGCCTTAGTTTGGAAAATATCCAGGATTTTAGGGCCCTTCTTTTTGGGCCAAAAAACCGAAAAAGTCACCGTTACCCCCCCCCCCCCCTTGAGAGATTTTCAATTTTGGACCAAAATTTCAAAGTCGTTTTTGCTCTACCAACTCAAGTGGGAACCTCCCCCGACCCCAGCCCTACACTTTGCAGGTCCGGATCTGCCTTAGTTTGGAAAATATTCAGGATTTTAGGGCCCTTCTTTTTGGGCCAAAAACCGAAAAAGTCACCGTTACCCCCCCCTTGAGAGATTTTTAATTTTGGACCAAAATTTCAAAGTCGTTTTTGCTCTACCAACTCAAGTGGGAACCTCCCCCGACCCCAGCCCTACACTTTGCAGGTCTGGATCTGCCTTAGTTTGGAAAATATCCAGGATTTTAGGGCCCTTCTTTTTGGGCCAAAAAACCGAAAAAGTCACCGTTACCCCCCTTGAGAGCTTTTCAATTTTGGACCAAAATTTCAAAGTCGTTTTTGCTCTACCAACTCAAGAGGGAACCTCCCCCGACCCCAGCCCTACACTTTGCAGGTCCGGATCTGCCTTAGTTTGGAAAATATCCAGGATTTTAGGGCCCTTGTTTTTGGGCCAAAAAACCGAAAAAGTCACCGTTACCCCCCCTTGAGAGATTTTTAATTTTGGACCAAAATTTCAAAGTCGTTTTTGCTCTACCAACTCAAGTGGGAACCTCCCCCGACCCCAGCCCTACACTTTGCAGGTCCGGATCTGCCTTAGTTTGGAAAATATCCAGGATTTTAGGGCCCTTCTTTTTGGGCCAAAAAACCGAAAAAGTCACCGTTACCCCCCCTTGAGAGATTTTCAATTTTGGACCAAAATTTCAAAGTCGTTTTTGCTCTACCAACTCAAGTGGGAACCTCCCCCGACCCCAGCCCTACACTTTGCAGGTCCGGATCTGCCTTAGTTTGGAAAATATCCAGGATTTTAGGGCCCTTCTTTTTGGGCCAAAAACCGAAAAAGTCACCGTTACCCCCCCTTGAGAGATTTTTAATTTTGGACCAAAATTTCAAAGTCGTTTTTGCTCTACCAACTCAAGTGGGAACCTCTCCCGACCCCAGCCCTACACTTTGCAGGTCCGGATCTGCCTTAGTTTGGAAAATATCCAGGATTTTAGGGCCCTTCTTTTTGGGCCAAAAAACCGAAAAAGTCACCGTTACCCCCCCTTGAGAGATTTTCAATTTTGGACCAAAATTTCAAAGTCGTTTTTGCTCTACCAACTCAAGAGGGAACCTCCCCCGACCCCAGCCCTACACTTTGCAGGTCTGGATCTGCCTTAGTTTGGAAAATATCCAGGATTTTAGGGCCCTTCTTTTTGGGCCAAAAAACCGAAAAAGTCACCGTTACCCCCTTTGAGAGATTTTCAATTTTGGACCAAAATTTCAAAGTCGTTTTTGCTCTACCAACTCAAGAGGGAACCTCCCCCGACCCCAGCCCTACACTTTGCAGGTCCGGATCTGCCTTAGTTTGGAAAATATCCAGGATTTTAGGGCCCTTCTTTTTGGGCCAAAAAACCGAAAAAGTCACCGTTACCCCCTTTGAGAGATTTTCAATTTTGGACCAAAATTTCAAAGTCGTTTTTGCTCTACCAACTCAAGAGGGAACCTCCCCCGACCCCAGCCCTACACTTTGCAGGTCCGGATCTGCCTTAGTTTGGAAAATATCCAGGATTTGAGGGCCCTTCTTTTTGGGCCAAAAAACCGAAAAAGTCCCCGTTACCCCCCCCCCCCCCCCTTGAGAGATTTTCAATTTTGGAACAAAATTTCAAAGTCGTTTTTGCTCTACCAACTCAAGTGGGAACCTCCCCCGACCCCAGCCCTACACTTTGCAGGTCCGGATCTGCCTTAGTTTGGAAAATATCCAGGATTTTAGGGCCCTTCTTTTTGGGCCAAAAAACCGAAAAAGTCACCGTTACCCCCCCTTGAGAGATTTTTAATTTTGGACCAAAATTTCAAAGTCGTTTTTGCTCTACCAACTCAAGAGGGAACCTCCCCCGACCCCAGCCCTACACTTTGCAGGTCTGGATCTGCCTTAGTTTGGAAAATATCCAGGATTTTAGGGCCCTTCTATTTGGGCCAAAAAACCGAAAAAGTCACCGTTACCCCCCTTGAGAGATTTTTAATTTTGGACCAAAATTTCAAAGTCGTTTTTGCTCTACCAACTCAAGTGGGAACCTCCCCCGACCCCAGCCCTACACTTTGCAGGTCTGGATCTGCCTTAGTTTGGAAAATATCCAGGATTTTAGGGCCCTTCTATTTGGGCCAAAAAACCGAAAAAGTCACCGTTACCCCCCCCTTGAGAGATTTTCAATTTTGGACCAAAATTTCAAAGTCGTTTTTGCTCTACCAACTCAAGAGGGAACCTCCCCCGACCCCAGCCCTACACTTTGCAGGTCCGGATCTGCCTTAGTTTGGAAAATATCCAGGATTTTAGGGCCCTTCTTTTTGGGCCAAAAAACCGAAAAAGTCACCGTTACCCCCCCTTGAGAGATTTTTAATTTTGGACCAAAATTTCAAAGTCGTTTTTGCTCTACCAACTCAAGTGGGAACCTCCCCCGACCCCAGCCCTACACTTTGCAGGTCTGGATCTGCCTTAGTTTGGAAAATATCCAGGATTTTAGGGCCCTTCTATTTGGGCCAAAAAACCGAAAAAGTCACCGTTACCCCCCCTTGAGAGATTTTTAATTTTGGACCAAAATTTCAAAGTCGTTTTTGCTCTACCAACTCAAGTGGGAACCTCCCCCGACCCCAGCCCTACACTTTGCAGGTCTGGATCTGCCTTAGTTTGGAAAATATCCAGGATTTTAGGGCCCTTCTTTTTGGGCCAAAAAACCGAAAAAGTCACCGTTACCCCCCTTGAGAGATTTTCAATTTTGGACCAAAATTTCAAAGTCGTTTTTGCTCTACCAACTCAAGTGGGAACCTCCCCCGACCCCAGCCCTACACTTTGCAGGTCTGGATCTGCCTTAGTTTGGAAAATATCCAGGATTTTTAGGGCCCTTCTTTTTGGGCCAAAAAACCGAAAAAGTCACCGTTACCCCCCCCTTGAGAGATTTTTAATTTTGGACCAAAATTTCAAAGTCGTTTTTGCTCTACCAACTCAAGAGGGAACCTCCCCCGACCCCAGCCCTACACTTTGCAGGTCTGGATCTGCCTTAGTTTGGAAAATATCCAGGATTTTTAGGGCCCTTCTTTTTGGGCCAAAAAACCGAAAAAGTCACCGTTACCCCCCCTTGAGAGATTTTTAATTTTGGACCAAAATTTCAAAGTCGTTTTTGCTCTACCAACTCAAGAGGGAACCTCCCCCGACCCCAGCCCTACACTTTGCAGGTCCGGATCTGCCTTAGTTTGGAAAATATCCAGGATTTTAGGGCCCTTCTTTTTGGGCCAAAAAACCGAAAAAGTCACCCTTACCCCCCCTTGAGAGATTTTCAATTTTGGACCAAAATTTCAAAGTCGTTTTTGCTCTACCAACTCAAGTGGGAACCTCTCCCGACCCCAGCCCTACACTTTGCAGGTCCGGATCTGCCTTAGTTTGGAAAATATCCAGGATTTTAGGGCCCTTCTTTTTGGGCCAAAAAACCGAAAAAGTCACCGTTACACCCCCTTGAGAGATTTTCAATTTTGGACCAAAATTTCAAAGTCGTTTTTGCTCTACCAACTCAAGAGGGAACCTCCCCCGACCCCAGCCCTACACTTTGCAGGTCCGGATCTGCCTTAGTTTGGAAAATATCCAGGATTTTAGGGCCCTTCTTTTTGGGCCAAAAAACCGAAAAAGTCACCGTTACCCCCCCTTGAGAGATTTTCAATTTTGGACCAAAATTTCAAAGTCGTTTTTGCTCTACCAACTCAAGAGGGAACCTCCCCCGACCCCAGCCCTACACTTTGCAGGTCCGGATCTGCCTTAGTTTGGAAAATATCCAGGATTTTAGGGCCCTTCTTTTTGGGCCAAAAAAACGAAAAAGTCACCGTTACACCCCCTTGAGAGATTTTCAATTTTGGACCAAAATTTCAAAGTCGTTTTTGCTCTACCAACTCAAGAGGGAACCTCCCCCGACCCCAGCCCTACACTTTGCAGGTCCGGATCTGCCTTAGTTTGGAAAATATCCAGGATTTTAGGGCCCTTCTTTTTGGGCCAAAAAACCGAAAAAGTCACCGTTACCCCCCCTTGAGAGATTTTCAATTTTGGACCAAAATTTCAAAGTCGTTTTTGCTCTACCAACTCAAGAGGGAACCTCCCCCGACCCCAGCCCTACACTTTGCAGGTCCGGATCTGCCTTAGTTTGGAAAATATCCAGGATTTTAGGGCCCTTGTTTTTGGGCCAAAAAACCGAAAAAGTCACCGTTACCCCCCCTTGAGAGATTTTTAATTTTGGACCAAAATTTCAAAGTCGTTTTTGCTCTACCAACTCAAGTGGGAACCTCCCCCGACCCCAGCCCTACACTTTGCAGGTCCGGATCTGCCTTAGTTTGGAAAATATCCAGGATTTTAGGGCCCTTCTTTTTGGGCCAAAAAACCGAAAAAGTCACCGTTACCCCCCCCCCCCCCCCCCCCCTTGAGAGATTTTCAATTTTGGACCAAAATTTCAAAGTCGTTTTTGCTCTACCAACTCAAGTGGGAACCTCCCCCGACCCCAGCCCTACACTTTGCAGGTCCGGATCTGCCTTAGTTTGGAAAATATTCAGGATTTTAGGGCCCTTCTTTTTGGGCCAAAAACCGAAAAAGTCACCGTTACCCCCCCTTGAGAGATTTTTAATTTTGGACCAAAATTTCAAAGTCGTTTTTGCTCTACCAACTCAAGTGGGAACCTCCCCCGACTCCAGCCCTACACTTTGCAGGTCTGGATCTGCCTTAGTTTGGAAAATATCCAGGATTTTAGGGCCCTTCTTTTTGGGCCAAAAAACCGAAAAAGTCACCGTTACCCCCCTTGAGAGCTTTTCAATTTTGGACCAAAATTTCAAAGTCGTTTTTGCTCTACCAACTCAAGAGGGAACCTCCCCCGACCCCAGCCCTACACTTTGCAGGTCCGGATCTGCCTTAGTTTGGAAAATATCCAGGATTTTAGGGCCCTTGTTTTGGGGCCAAAAAACCGAAAAAGTCACCGTTACCCCCCCTTGAGAGATTTTTAATTTTGGACCAAAATTTCAAAGTCGTTTTTGCTCTACCAACTCAAGTGGGAACCTCCCCCGACCCCAGCCCTACACTTTGCAGGTCCGGATCTGCCTTAGTTTGGAAAATATCCAGGATTTTAGGGCCCTTCTTTTTGGGCCAAAAAACCGAAAAAGTCACCGTTACCCCCCCCCCCCCCCCCCTTGAGAGATTTTCAATTTTGGACCAAAATTTCAAAGTCGTTTTTGCTCTACCAACTCAAGTGGGAACCTCCCCCGACCCCAGCCCTACACTTTGCAGGTCCGGATCTGCCTTAGTTTGGAAAATATTCAGGATTTTAGGGCCCTTCTTTTTGGGCCAAAAACCGAAAAAGTCACCGTTACCCCCCCCTTGAGAGATTTTTAATTTTGGACCAAAATTTCAAAGTCGTTTTTGCTCTACCAACTCAAGTGGGAACCTCCCCCGACTCCAGCCCTACACTTTGCAGGTCTGGATCTGCCTTAGTTTGGAAAATATCCAGGATTTTAGGGCCCTTCTTTTTGGGCCAAAAAACCGAAAAAGTCACCGTTACCCCCCTTGAGAGCTTTTCAATTTTGGACCAAAATTTCAAAGTCGTTTTTGCTCTACCAACTCAAGAGGGAACCTCCCCCGACCCCAGCCCTACACTTTGCAGGTCCGGATCTGCCTTAGTTTGGAAAATATCCAGGATTTTAGGGCCCTTGTTTTGGGGCCAAAAAACCGAAAAAGTCACCGTTACCCCCCCTTGAGAGATTTTTAATTTTGGACCAAAATTTCAAAGTCGTTTTTGCTCTACCAACTCAAGTGGGAACCTCCCCCGACCCCAGCCCTACACTTTGCAGGTCCGGATCTGCCTTAGTTTGGAAAATATCCAGGATTTTAGGGCCCTTCTTTTTGGGCCAAAAAACCGAAAAAGTCACCGTTACCCCCCCTTGAGAGATTTTCAATTTTGGACCAAAATTTCAAAGTCGTTTTTGCTCTACCAACTCAAGTGGGAACCTCCCCCGACCCCAGCCCTACACTTTGCAGGTCCGGATCTGCCTTAGTTTGGAAAATATCCAGGATTTTAGGGCCCTTCTTTTTGGGCCAAAAACCGAAAAAGTCACCGTTACCCCCCCCTTGAGAGATTTTTAATTTTGGACCAAAATTTCAAAGTCGTTTTTGCTCTACCAACTCAAGTGGGAACCTCCCCCGACCCCAGCCCTACACTTTGCAGGTCTGGATCTGCCTTAGTTTGGAAAATATCCAGGATTTTAGGGCCCTTCTATTTGGGCCAAAAAACCGAAAAAGTCACCGTTACCCCCCCTTGATAGATTTTCAATTTTGGACCAAAATTTCAAAGTCGTTTTTGCTCTACCAACTCAAGTGGGAACCTCCCCCGACCCCAGCCCTACACTTTGCAGGTCCGGATCTGCCTTAGTTTGGAAAATATCCAGGATTTTAGGGCCCTTCTTTTTGGGCCAAAAAACCGAAAAAGTCACCGTTACCCCCCCTTGAGAGATTTTTAATTTTGGACCAAAATTTCAAAGTCGTTTTTGCTCTACCAACTCAAGTGGGAACCTCCCCCGACCCCAGCCCTACACTTTGCAGGTCTGGATCTGCCTTAGTTTGGAAAATATCCAGGATTTTAGGGCCCTTCTATTTGGGCCAAAAAACCGAAAAAGTCACCGTTACCCCCCCTTGAGAGATTTTTAATTTTGGACCAAAATTTCAAAGTCGTTTTTGCTCTACCAACTCAAGTGGGAACCTCCCCCGACCCCAGCCCTACACTTTGCAGGTCTGGATCTGCCTTAGTTTGGAAAATATCCAGGATTTTAGGGCCCTTCTTTTTGGGCCAAAAAACCGAAAAAGTCACCGTTACCCCCCTTGAGAGATTTTCAATTTTGGACCAAAATTTCAAAGTCGTTTTTGCTCTACCAACTCAAGAGGGAACTTCCCCCGACCCCAGCCCTACACTTTGCAGGTCCGGATCTGCCTTAGTTTGGAAAATATCCAGGATTTTAGGGCCCTTCTTTTTGGGCCAAAAAACCGAAAAAGTCACCGTTACCCCCCCTTGAGAGATTTTCAATTTTGGACCAAAATTTCAAAGTCGTTTTTGCTCTACCAACTCAAGAGGGAACCTCCCCCGACCCCAGCCCTACACTTTGCAGGTCCGGATCTGCCTTAGTTTGGAAAATATCCAGGATTTTAGGGCCCTTCTTTTTGGGCCAAAAAACCGAAAAAGTCACCGTTACCCCCCCTTGAGAGATTTTCAATTTTGGACCAAAATTTCAAAGTCGTTTTTGCTCTACCAACTCAAGAGGGAACCTCCCCCGACCCCAGCCCTACACTTTGCAGGTCTGGATCTGCCTTAGTTTGGAAAATATCCAGGATTTTAGGGCCCTTCTTTTTGGGCCAAAAAACCGAAAAAGTCACCGTTACCCCCTTTGAGAGATTTTCAATTTTGGACCAAAATTTCAAAGTCGTTTTTGCTCTACCAACTCAAGAGGGAACCTCCCCCGACCCCAGCCCTACACTTTGCAGGTCCGGATCTGCCTTAGTTTGGAAAATATCCAGGATTTTAGGGCCCTTCTTTTTGGGCCAAAAAACCGAAAAAGTCACCGTTACCCCCCCCCTTGAGAGATTTTCAATTTTGGACCAAAATTTCAAAGTCGTTTTTGCTCTACCAACTCAAGAGGGAACCTCCCCCGACCCCAGCCCTACACTTTGCAGGTCTGGATCTGCCTTAGTTTGGAAAATATCCAGGATTTTAGGGCCCTTCTTTTTGGGCCAAAAAACCGAAAAAGTCACCGTTACCCCCTTTGAGAGATTTTCAATTTTGGACCAAAATTTCAAAGTCGTTTTTGCTCTACCAACTCAAGAGGGAACCTCCCCCGACCCCAGCCCTACACTTTGCAGGTCCGGATCTGCCTTAGTTTGGAAAATATCCAGGATTTGAGGGCCCTTCTTTTTGGGCCAAAAAACCGAAAAAGTCACCGTTACCCCCCCCCCCCCTTGAGAGATTTTCAATTTTGGAACAAAATTTCAAAGTCGTTTTTGCTCTACCAACTCAAGTGGGAACCTCCCCCGACCCCAGCCCTACACTTTGCAGGTCCGGATCTGCCTTAGTTTGGAAAATATCCAGGATTTTAGGGCCCTTCTTTTTGGGCCAAAAAACCGAAAAAGTCACCGTTACCCCCCCTTGAGAGATTTTTAATTTTGGACCAAAATTTCAAAGTCGTTTTTGCTCTACCAACTCAAGAGGGAACCTCCCCCGACCCCAGCCCTACACTTTGCAGGTCTGGATCTGCCTTAGTTTGGAAAATATCCAGGATTTTAGGGCCCTTCTATTTGGGCCAAAAAACCGAAAAAGTCACCGTTACCCCCCTTGAGAGATTTTTAATTTTGGACCAAAATTTCAAAGTCGTTTTTGCTCTACCAACTCAAGTGGGAACCTCCCCCGACCCCAGCCCTACACTTTGCAGGTCTGGATCTGCCTTAGTTTGGAAAATATCCAGGATTTTAGGGCCCTTCTATTTGGGCCAAAAAACCGAAAAAGTCACCGTTACCCCCCCTTGAGAGATTTTCAATTTTGGACCAAAATTTCAAAGTCGTTTTTGCTCTACCAACTCAAGTGGGAACCTCTCCCGACCCCAGCCCTACACTTTGCAGGTCCGGATCTGCCTTAGTTTGGAAAATATCCAGGATTTTAGGGCCCTTCTTTTTGGGCCAAAAAAACGAAAAAGTCACCGTTACCCCCCCTTGAGAGATTTTTAATTTTGGACCAAAATTTCAAAGTCGTTTTTGCTCTACCAACTCAAGTGGGAACCTCCCCCGACCCCAGCCCTACACTTTGCAGGTCTGGATCTGCCTTAGTTTGGAAAATATCCAGGATTTTAGGGCCCTTCTTTTTGGGCCAAAAAACCGAAAAAGTCACCGTTACCCCCCTTGAGAGATTTTCAATTTTGGACCAAAATTTCAAAGTCGTTTTTGCTCTACCAACTCAAGAGGGAACTTCCCCCGACCCCAGCCCTACACTTTGCAGGTCCGGATCTGCCTTAGTTTGGAAAATATCCAGGATTTTAGGGCCCTTCTTTTTGGGCCAAAAAACCGAAAAAGTCACCGTTACCCCCCCTTGAGAGATTTTCAATTTTGGACCAAAATTTCAAAGTCGTTTTTGCTCTACCAACTCAAGAGGGAACCTCCCCCGACCCCAGCCCTACACTTTGCAGGTCCGGATCTGCCTTAGTTTGGAAAATATCCAGGATTTTAGGGCCCTTCTTTTTGGGCCAAAAAACCGAAAAAGTCACCGTTACCCCCCCTTGAGAGATTTTCAATTTTGGACCAAAATTTCAAAGTCATTTTTGCTCTACCAACTCAAGAGGGAACCTCCCCCGACCCCAGCCCTACACTTTGCAGGTCTGGATCTGCCTTAGTTTGGAAAATATCCAGGATTTTAGGGCCCTTCTTTTTGGGCCAAAAAACCGAAAAAGTCACCGTTACCCCCTTTGAGAGATTTTCAATTTTGGACCAAAATTTCAAAGTCGTTTTTGCTCTACCAACTCAAGAGGGAACCTCCCCCGACCCCAGCCCTACACTTTGCAGGTCCGGATCTGCCTTAGTTTGGAAAATATCCAGGATTTGAGGGCCCTTCTTTTTGGGCCAAAAAACCGAAAAAGTCACCGTTACCCCCCCTTGAGAGATTTTCAATTTTGGACCAAAATTTCAAAGTCGTTTTTGCTCTACCAACTCAAGAGGGAACCTCCCCCGACCCCAGCCCTACACTTTGCAGGTCTGGATCTGCCTTAGTTTGGAAAATATCCAGGATTTTAGGGCCCTTCTTTTTGGGCCAAAAAACCGAAAAAGTCACCGTTACCCCCTTTGAGAGATTTTCAATTTTGGACCAAAATTTCAAAGTCGTTTTTGCTCTACCAACTCAAGAGGGAACCTCCCCCGACCCCAGCCCTACACTTTGCAGGTCCGGATCTGCCTTAGTTTGGAAAATATCCAGGATTTGAGGGCCCTTCTTTTTGGGCCAAAAAACCGAAAAAGTCACCGTTACCCCCCCCCCCCCCCCCCCTTGAGAGATTTTCAATTTTGGAACAAAATTTCAAAGTCGTTTTTGCTGTACCAACTCAAGTGGGAACCTCCCCCGACCCCAGCCCTACACTTTGCAGGTCCGGATCTGCCTTAGTTTGGAAAATATCCAGGATTTTAGGGCCCTTCTTTTTGGGCCAAAAAACCGAAAAAGTCACCGTTACCCCCCCTTGAGAGATTTTTAATTTTGGACCAAAATTTCAAAGTCGTTTTTGCTCTACCAACTCAAGAGGGAACCTCCCCCGACCCCAGCCCTACACTTTGCAGGTCCGGATCTGCCTTAGTTTGGAAAATATCCAGGATTTTAGGGCCCTTCTTTTTGGGCCCAAAAACCGAAAAAGTCACCGTTACCCCCGCTTGAGAGATTTTCAATTTTGGACCAAAATTTCAAAGTCGTTTTTGCTCTACCAACTCAAGAGGGAACCTCCCCCGACCCCAGCCCTACACTTTGCAGGTCTGGATCTGCCTTAGTTTGGAAAATATCCAGGATTTTAGGGCCCTTCTTTTTGGGCCAAAAAACCGAAAAAGTCACCGTTACCCCCTTTGAGAGATTTTCAATTTTGGACCAAAATTTCAAAGTCGTTTTTGCTCTACCAACTCAAGAGGGAACCTCCCCCGACCCCAGCCCTACACTTTGCAGGTCCGGATCTGCCTTAGTTTGGAAAATATCCAGGATTTGAGGGCCCTTCTTTTTGGGCCAAAAAACCGAAAAAGTCACCATTACCCCCCCTTGAGAGATTTTCAATTTTGGACCAAAATTTCAAAGTCGTTTTTACTCTACCAACTCAAGAGGGAACCTCCCCCGACCCCAGCCCTACACTTTGCAGGTCTGGATCTGCCTTAGTTTGGAAAATATCCAGGATTTTAGGGCCCTTCTTTTTGGGCCAAAAAACCGAAAAAGTCACCGTTACCCCCTTTGAGAGATTTTCAATTTTGGACCAAAATTTCAAAGTCGTTTTTGCTCTACCAACTCAAGAGGGAACCTCCCCCGACCCCAGCCCTACACTTTGCAGGTCCGGATCTGCCTTAGTTTGGAAAATATCCAGGATTTGAGGGCCCTTCTTTTTGGGCCAAAAAACCGAAAAAGTCCCCGTTACCCCCCCCCCCCCCTTGAGAGATTTTCAATTTTGGAACAAAATTTCAAAGTCGTTTTTGCTCTACCAACTCAAGTGGGAACCTCCCCCGACCCCAGCCCTACACTTTGCAGGTCCGGATCTGCCTTAGTTTGGAAAATATCCAGGATTTTAGGGCCCTTCTTTTTGGGCCAAAAAACCGAAAAAGTCACCGTTACCCCCCCTTGAGAGATTTTTAATTTTGGACCAAAATTTCAAAGTCGTTTTTGCTCTACCAACTCAAGAGGGAACCTCCCCCGACCCCAGCCCTACACTTTGCAGGTCTGGATCTGCCTTAGTTTGGAAAATATCCAGGATTTTAGGGCCCTTCTATTTGGGCCAAAAAACCGAAAAAGTCACCGTTACCCCCCTTGAGAGATTTTTAATTTTGGACCAAAATTTCAAAGTCGTTTTTGCTCTACCAACTCAAGTGGGAACCTCCCCCGACCCCAGCCCTACACTTTGCAGGTCTGGATCTGCCTTAGTTTGGAAAATATCCAGGATTTTAGGGCCCTTCTTTTTGGGCCAAAAAAACGAAAAAGTCACCGTTACCCCCCTTGAGAGATTTTCAATTTTGGACCAAAATTTCAAAGTCGTTTTTGCTCTACCAACTCAAGAGGGAACTTCCCCCGACCCCAGCCCTACACTTTGCAGGTCCGGATCTGCCTTAGTTTGGAAAATATCCAGGATTTTAGGGCCCTTCTTTTTGGGCCAAAAACCCGAAAAAGTCACCGTTACCCCCCCTTGAGAGATTTTTAATTTTGGACCAAAATTTCAAAGTCGTTTTTGCTCTACCAACTCAAAAGGGAACCTCCCCCGACCCCAGCCCTACACTTTGCAGGTCCGGATCTGCCTTAGTTTGGAAAATATCCAGGATTTTAGGGCCCTTCTTTTTGGGCCAAAAAACCGAAAAAGTCACCGTTACCCCCCCTTGAGAGATTTTTAATTTTGGACCAAAATTTCAAAGTCGTTTTTGCTCTACCAACTCAAGAGGGAACCTCCCCCGACCCCAGCCCTACACTTTGCAGGTCCGGATCTGCCTTAGTTTGGAAAATATCCAGGATTTTAGGGCCCTTCTTTTTGGGCCAAAAAACCGAAAAAGTCACCGTTACCCCCCCTTGAGAGATTTTTAATTTTGGACCAAAATTTCGAAGTCGTTTTTGCTCTACCAACTCAAGTGGGAACCTTCCCCGACCCCAGCCCTACACTTTGCAGGTCCGGATCTGCCTTAGTTTGGAAAATATCCAGGATTTTAGGGCCCTTGTTTTTGGGCCAAAAAACCGAAAAAGTCACCGTTACCCCCCCCTTGAGAGATTTTCAATTTTGGAACAAAATTTCAAAGTCGTTTTTGCTCTACCAACTCAAGAGGGAACCTCCCCCGACCCCAGCCCTACACTTTGCAGGTCCGGATCTGCCTTAGTTTGGAAAATATCCAGGATTTTAGGGCCCTTCTTTTTGGGCCAAAAAACCGAAAAAGTCACCGTTACCCCCCCTTGAGAGATTTTCAATTTTGGACCAAAATTTCAAAGTCGTTTTTGCTCTACCAACTCAAGTGGGAACCTCCCCCGACCCCAGCCCTACACTTTGCAGGTCTGGATCTGCCTTAGTTTGGAAAATATCCAGGATTTTAGGGCCCTTCTTTTTGGGCCAAAAAACCGAAAAAGTCACCGTTACCCCCTTTGTGAGATTTTCAATTTTGGACCAAAATTTCAAAGTCGTTTTTGCTCTACCAACTCAAGAGGGAACCTCCCCCGACCCCAGCCCTACACTTTGCAGGTCCGGATCTGCCTTAGTTTGGAAAATATCCAGGATTTGAGGGCCCTTCTTTTTGGGCCAAAAAACCGAAAAAGTCACCGTTACCCCCCCCCCCCCCCCTTGAGAGATTTTCAATTTTGGACCAAAATTTCAAAGTCGTTTTTGCTCTACCAACTTAAGAGGGAACCTCCCCCGACCCCAGCCCTACACTTTGCAGGTCCGGATCTGCCTTAGTTTGGAAAATATCCAGGATTTTAGGGCCCTTCTTTTTGGGCCAAAAAACCGAAAAAGTCACCGTTACCCCCCCTTGAGAGATTTTTAATTTTGGACCAAAATTTCAAAGTCGTTTTTGCTCTACCAACTCAAGTGGGAACCTCCCCCGACCCCAGCCCTACACTTTGCAGGTCCGGATCTGCCTTAGTTTGGAAAATATCCAGGATTTTAGGGCCCTTCTTTTTGGGCCAAAAAACCGAAAAAGTCACCGTTACCCCCTTGAGAGATTTTCAATTTTGGACCAAAATTTCAAAGTCGTTTTTGCTCTACCAACTCAAGAGGGAACCTCCCCCGACCCCAGCCCTACACTTTGCAGGTCCGGATCTGCCTTAGTTTGGAAAATATCCAGGATTTTAGGGCCCTTCTTTTTGGGCCAAAAAACCGAAAAAGTCACTGTTACCCCCCCTTGAGAGATTTTTAATTTTGGACCAAAATTTCAAAGTCGTTTTTGCTCTACCAACTCAAGTGGGAACCTCCCCCGACCCCAGCCCTACACTTTGCAGGTCTGGATCTGCCTTAGTTTGGAAAATATCCAGGATTTTAGGGCCCTTCTATTTGGGCCAAAAAACCGAAAAAGTCACCGTTACCCCCCCTTGAGAGATTTTTAATTTTGGACCAAAATTTCAAAGTCGTTTTTGCTCTACCAACTCAAGTGGGAACCTCCCCCGACCCCAGCCCTACACTTTGCAGGTCTGGATCTGCCTTAGTTTGGAAAATATCCAGGATTTTAGGGCCCTTCTTTTTGGGCCAAAAAACCGAAAAAGTCACCGTTACCCCCCTTGAGAGATTTTCAATTTTGGACCAAAATTTCAAAGTCGTTTTTGCTCTACCAACTCAAGAGGGAACTTCCCCCGACCCCAGCCCTACACTTTGCAGGTCCGGATCTGCCTTAGTTTGGAAAATATCCAGGATTTTAGGGCCCTTCTTTTTGGGCCAAAAACCCGAAAAAGTCACCGTTACCCCCCCTTGAGAGATTTTTAATTTTGGACCAAAATTTCAAAGTCGTTTTTGCTCTACCAACTCAAAAGGGAACCTCCCCCGACCCCAGCCCTACACTTTGCAGGTCCGGATCTGCCTTAGTTTGGAAAATATCCAGGATTTTAGGGCCCTTCTTTTTGGGCCAAAAAACCGAAAAAGTCACCGTTACCCCCCCTTGAGAGATTTTTAATTTTGGACCAAAATTTCAAAGTCGTTTTTGCTCTACCAACTCAAGAGGGAACCTCCCCCGACCCCAGCCCTACACTTTGCAGGTCCGGATCTGCCTTAGTTTGGAAAATATCCAGGATTTTAGGGCCCTTCTTTTTGGGCCAAAAAACCGAAAAAGTCACCGTTACCCCCCCTTGAGAGATTTTTAATTTTGGACCAAAATTTCAAAGTCGTTTTTGCTCTACCAACTCAAGAGGGAACCTCCCCCGACCCCAGCCCTACACTTTGCAGGTCCGGATCTGCCTTAGTTTGGAAAATATCCAGGATTTTAGGGCCCTTCTTTTTGGGCCAAAAAACCGAAAAAGTCACCGTTACCCCCCCTTGAGAGATTTTTAATTTTGGACCAAAATTTCGAAGTCGTTTTTGCTCTACCAACTCAAGTGGGAACCTTCCCCGACCCCAGCCCTACACTTTGCAGGTCCGGATCTGCCTTAGTTTGGAAAATATCCAGGATTTTAGGGCCCTTCTTTTTGGGCCAAAAAACCGAAAAAGTCACCGTTACCCCCCCTTGAGAGATTTTCAATTTTGGAACAAAATTTCAAAGTCGTTTTTGCTCTACCAACTCAAGAGGGAACCTCCCCCGACCCCAGCCCTACACTTTGCAGGTCCGGATCTGCCTTAGTTTGGAAAATATCCAGGATTTTAGGGCCCTTCTTTTTGGGCCAAAAAACCGAAAAAGTCACCGTTACCCCCCCTTGAGAGATTTTCAATTTTGGACCAAAATTTCGAAGTCGTTTTTGCTCTACCAACTCAAGTGGGAACCTTCCCCGACCCCAGCCCTACACTTTGCAGGTCCGGATCTGCCTTAGTTTGGAAAATATCCAGGATTTTAGGGCCCTTCTTTTTGGGCCAAAAAACCGAAAAAGTCACCGTTACCCCCTTGAGAGATTTTCAATTTTGGACCAAAATTTCAAAGTCGTTTTTGCTCTACCAACTCAAGAGGGAACCTCCCCGACCCCAGCCCTACACTTTGCAGGTCAGGATCTGCCTTAGTTTGGAAAATATCCAGGATTTTAGGGCCCTTCTTTTTGGGCCAAAAAACCGAAAAAGTCACTGTTACCCCCCCTTGAGAGATTTTTAATTTTGGACCAAAATTTCAAAGTCGTTTTTGCTCTACCAACTCAAGTGGGAACCTCCCCCGACCCCAGCCCTACACTTTGCAGGTCCGGATCTGCCTTAGTTTGGAAAATATCCAGGATTTTAGGGCCCTTCTTTTTGGGCCAAAAAACCGAAAAAGTCATCGTTACCCCCTTGAGAGATTTTCAATTTTGGACCAAAATTTCAAAGTCGTTTTTGCTCTACCAACTCAAGAGGGAACCTCCCCGACCCCAGCCCTACACTTTGCAGGTCAGGATCTGCCTTAGTTTGGAAAATATCCAGGATTTTAGGGCCCTTCTTTTTGGGCCAAAAAACCGAAAAAGTCACTGTTACCCCCTTGAGAGATTTTTAATTTTGGACCAAAATTTCAAAGTCGTTTTTGCTCTACCAACTCAAGTGGGAACCTCCCCCGACCCCAGCCCTACACTTTGCAGGTCTGGATCTGCCTTAGTTTGGAAAATATCCAGGATTTTAGGGCCCTTCTTTTTGGGCCAAAAAACCGAAAAAGTCACCGTTACCCCCTTGAGAGATTTTCAATTTTGGACCAAAATTTCAAAGTCGTTTTTGCTCTACCAACTCAAGAGGGAACCTCCCCGACCCCAGCCCTACACTTTGCAGGTCAGGATCTGCCTTAGTTTGGAAAATATCCAGGATTTTAGGGCCCTTCTTTTTGGGCCAAAAAACCGAAAAAGTCACCGTTACCCCCTTGAGAGATTTTTAATTTTGGACCAAAATTTCAAAGTCGTTTTTGCTCTACCAACTCAAGTGGGAACCTCCCCCGACCCCAGCCCTACACTTTGCAGGTCTGGATCTGCCTTAGTTTGGAAAATATCCAGGATTTTAGGGCCCTTCTTTTTGGGCCAAAAAACCGAAAAAGTCACCGTTACCCCCTTGAGAGATTTTCAATTTTGGACCAAAATTTCAAAGTCGTTTTTGCTCTACCAACTCAAGTGGGAACCTCCCCCGACCCCAGCCCTACACTTTGCAGGTCCGGATCTGCCTTAGTTTGGAAAATATCCAGGATTTTAGGGCCCTTCTTTTTGGGCCAAAAAACCGAAAAAGTCACCGTTACCCCCTTGAGAGATTTTCAATTTTGGACCAAAATTTCAAAGTCGTTTTTGCTCTACCAACTCAAGAGGGAACCTCCCCGACCCCAGCCCTACACTTTGCAGGTCAGGATCTGCCTTAGTTTGGAAAATATCCAGGATTTTAGGGCCCTTCTTTTTGGGCCAAAAAACCGAAAAAGTCACTGTTACCCCCCCTTGAGAGATTTTTAATTTTGGACCAAAATTTCAAAGTCGTTTTTGCTCTACCAACTCAAGTGGGAACCTCCCCCGACCCCAGCCCTACACTTTGCAGGTCTGGATCTGCCTTAGTTTGGAAAATATCCAGGATTTTAGGGCCCTTCTTTTTGGGCCAAAAAACCGAAAAAGTCACCGTTACCCCCCTTGAGAGATTTTCAATTTTGGACCAAAATTTCAAAGTCGTTTTTGCTCTACCAACTCAAGAGGGAACTTCCCCCAACCCCAGCCCTACACTTTGCAGGTCCGGATCTGCCTTAGTTTGGAAAATATCCAGGATTTTAGGGCCCTTCTTTTTGGGCCAAAAAACCGAAAAAGTCACCGTTACCCCCCCTTGAGAGATTTTCAATTTTGGACCAAAATTTCAAAGTCGTTTTTGCTCTACCAACTCAAGAGGGAACCTCCCCCGACCCCAGCCCTACACTTTGCAGGTCCGGATCTGCCTTAGTTTGGAAAATATCCAGGATTTTAGGGCCCTTCTTTTTGGGCCAAAAAAACGAAAAAGTCACCGTTACCCCCCCTTGAGAGATTTTCAATTTTGGACCAAAATTTCAAAGTCGTTTTTGCTCTACCAACTCAAGAGGGAACCTCCCCCGACCCCAGCCCTACACTTTGCAGGTCCGGATCTGCCTTAGTTTGGAAAATATCCAGGATTTTAGGGCCCTTCTTTTTGGGCCAAAAAACCGAAAAAGTCACCGTTACCCCCTTGAGAGATTTTCAATTTTGGACCAAAATTTCAAAGTCGTTTTTGCTCTACCAACTCAAGAGGGAACCTCCCCCGACCCCAGCCCTACACTTTGCAGGTCCGGATCTGCCTTAGTTTGGAAAATATCCAGGATTTTAGGGCCCTTCTTTTTGGGCCAAAAAACCGAAAAAGTCACCGTTACCCCCTTGAGAGATTTTCAATTTTGGACCAAAATTTCAAAGTCGTTTTTGCTCTACCAACTCAAGAGGGAACCTCCCCCGACCCCAGCCCTACACTTTGCAGGTCCGGATCTGCCTTAGTTTGGAAAATATCCAGGATTTTAGGGCCCTTCTTTTTGGGCCAAAAAACCGAAAAAGTCACTGTTACCCCCCCTTGAGAGATTTTTAATTTTGGACCAAAATTTCAAAGTCGTTTTTGCTCTACCAACTCAAGAGGGAACCTCCCCCGACCCCAGCCCTACACTTTGCAGGTCCGGATCTGCCTTAGTTTGGAAAATATCCAGGATTTTAGGGCCCTTCTTTTTGGGCCAAAAAACCGAAAAAGTCACCGTTACCCCCCCTTGAGAGATTTTCAATTTTGGACCAAAATTTCAAAGTCGTTTTTGCTCTACCAACTCAAGAGGGAACCTCCCCCGACCCCAGCCCTACACTTTGCAGGTGCGGATCTGCCTTAGTTTGGAAAATATCCAGGATTTTAGGGCCCTTCTTTTTGGGCCAAAAAACCGAAAAAGTCACCGTTACCCCCCCTTGAGAGATTTTTAATTTTGGACCAAAGTTTCAAAGTCGTTTTTGCTCTACCAACTCAAGTGGGAACCTTCCCCGACCCCAGCCCTACACTTTGCAGGTCCGGATCTGCCTTAGTTTGGAAAATATCCAGGATTTTAGGGCCCTTCTTTTTGGGCCAAAAAACCGAAAAAGTCACCGTTACCCCCCCTTGAGAGAATTTCAATTTTGGACCAAAATTTCAAAGTCGTTTTTGCTCTACCAACTCAAGAGGGAACCTCCCCCGACCCCAGCCCTACACTTTGCAGGTCCGGATCTGCCTTAGTTTGGAAAATATCCAGGATTTTAGGGCCCTTCTTTTTGGGCCAAAAAAACGAAAAAGTCACCGTTACCCCCCCCCCCCTTGAGAGATTTTCAATTTTGGACCAAAATTTCAAAGTCGTTTTTGCTCTACCAACTCAAGTGGGAACCTCCCCCGACCCCAGCCCTACACTTTGCAGGTCTGGATCTGCCTTAGTTTGGAAAATATCCAGGATTTTAGGGCCCTTCTTTTTGGGCCAAAAAACCGAAAAAGTCACCGTTACCCCCCCTTGAGAGATTTTTAATTTTGGACCAAAATTTCAAAGTCGTTTTTGCTCTACCAACTCAAGTTGGAACCTCCCCCGACCCCAGCCCTACACTTTGCAGGTCCGGATCTGCCTTAGTTTGGAAAATATCCAGGATTTTAGGGCCCTTCTTTTTGGGCCAAAAAAACGAAAAAGTCACCGTTACCCCCTTGAGAGATTTTCAATTTTGTACCAAAATTTCAAAGTCGTTTTTTTCTCTACCAACTCAAGAGGGAACCTCCCCCGACCCCAGCCCTACACTTTGCAGGTCCGGATCTGCCTTAGTTTGGAAAATATCCAGGATTTTAGGGCCCTTCTTTTTGGGCCAAAAAACCGAAAAAGTCACCGTTACCCCCCCTTGAGAGATTTTCAATTTTGGACCAAAATTTCAAAGTCGTTTTTGCTCTACCAACTCAAGAGGGAACCTCCCCCGACCCCAGCCCTACACTTTGCAGGTCTGGATCTGCCTTAGTTTGGAAAATATCCAGGATTTTAGGGCCCTTCTTTTTGGGCCAAAAAAACGAAAAAGTCACCGTTACCCCCCCCCCCCCCCCCCCTTGAGAGATTTTCAATTTTGGACCAAAATTTCAAAGTCGTTTTTGCTCTACCAACTTAAGAGGGAACCTCCCCCGACCCCAGCCCTACACTTTGCAGGTCCGGATCTGCCTTAGTTTGGAAAATATCCAGGATTTTAGGGCCCTTCTTTTTGGGCCAAAAAACCGAAAAAGTCACCGTTACCCCCCCTTGAGAGATTTTTAATTTTGGACCAAAATTTCAAAGTCGTTTTTGCTCTACCAACTCAAATGGGAACCTCCCCCGACCCCAGCCCTACACTTTGCAGGTCCGGATCTGCCTTAGTTTGGAAAATATCCAGGATTTTAGGGCCCTTCTTTTGGGGCCAAAAAACCGAAAAAGTCACCGTTACCCCCTAGAGAGATTTTCAATTTAGGACCAAAATTTCAAAGTCGTTTTTGCTCTACCAACTCAAGAGGGAACCTCCCCCGACCCCAGCCCTACACTTTGCAGGTCCGGATCTGCCTTAGTTTGGAAAATATCCAGGATTTTAGGGCCCTTCTTTTTGGGCCAAAAAACCGAAAAAGTCACTGTTACCCCCCCTTGAGAGATTTTTAATTTTGGACCAAAATTTCAAAGTCGTTTTTGCTCTACCAACTCAAGAGGGAACCTCCCCCGACCCCAGCCCTACACTTTGCAGGTCCGGATCTGCCTTAGTTTGGAAAATATCCAGGATTTCAGGGCCCTTCTTTTTGGGCCAAAAAACCGAAAAAGTCACCGTTACCCCCCCTTGAGAGATTTTCAATTTTGGACCAAAATTTCAAAGTCGTTTTTGCTCTACCAACTCAAGAGGGAACCTCCCCCGACCCCAGCCCTACACTTTGCAGGTCCGGATCTGCCTTAGTTTGGAAAATATCCAGGATTTTAGGGCCCTTCTTTTTGGGCCAAAAAACCGAAAAAGTCACCGTTACCCCCCCCCCCCCCCCCCCTTGAGAGATTTTTAATTTTGGACCAAAATTTCAAAGTCGTTTTTGCTCTACCAACTCAAGTGGGAACCTCCCCCGACCCCAGCCCTACACTTTGCAGGTCAGGATCTGCCTTAGTTAAGAAAATATCCAGGATTTTAGGGCCCTTCTATTTGGGCCAAAAAACCGAAAAAGTCACCGTTACCCCCCTTGAGAGATTTTTAATTTTGGACCAAAATTTCAAAGTCGTTTTTGCTCTACCAACTCAAGTGGGAACCTCCCCCGACCCCAGCCCTACACTTTGCAGGTCCGGATCTGCCTTAGTTTGGAAAATATCCAGGATTTTAGGGCCCTACTTTTTGGGCCAAAAAACCGAAAAAGTCACTGTTACCCCCCCTTGAGAGATTTTTAATTTTGGACCAAAATTTCAAAGTCGTTTTTGCTCTACCAACTCAAGAGGGAACCTCCCCCGACCCCAGCCCTACACTTTGCAGGTCCGGATCTGCCTTAGTTTGGAAAATATCCAGGATTTTAGGGCCCTTCTTTTTGGGCCAAAAAACCGAAAAAGTCACCGTTACCCCCCCCCCCCCCCCTTGAGAGATTTTTAATTTTGGACCAAAATTTCAAAGTCGTTTTTGCTCTACCAACTCAAGTGGGAACCTCCCCCGACCCCAGCCCTACACTTTGCAGGTCAGGATCTGCCTTAGTTAAGAAAATATCCAGGATTTTAGGGCCCTTCTATTTGGGCCAAAAAACCGAAAAAGTCACCGTTACCCCCCTTGAGAGATTTTTAATTTTGGACCAAAATTTCAAAGTCGTTTTTGCTCTACCAACTCAAGTGGGAACCTCCCCCGACCCCAGCCCTACACTTTGCAGGTCCGGATCTGCCTTAGTTTGGAAAATATCCAGGATTTTAGGGCCCTTCTATTTGGGCCAAAAAACCGAAAAAGTCACCGTTACCCCCCCTTGAGAGATTTTTAATTTTGGACCAAAATTTCAAAGTCGTTTTTGCTCTACCAACTCAAGTGGGAACCTCCCCCGACCCCAGCCCTACACTTTGCAGGTCCGGATCTGCCTTAGTTTGGAAAATATCCAGGATTTTAGGGCCCTTCTTTTGGGGCCAAAAAACCGAAAAAGTCACCGTTAACCCCCCTTGAGAGATTTTCAATTTTGGACCAAAATTTCAAAGTCGTTTTTGCTCTACCAACTCAAGAGGGAACCTCCCCCGACCCAAGCCCTACACTTTGCAGGTCCGGATCTGCCTTAGTTTGGAAAATATCCAGGATTTTAGGGCCCTTCTTTTTGGGCCAAAAAACTGAAAAAGTCACCGTTACCCCCCCTTGAGAGATTTTCAATTTTGGACCAAAATTTCAAAGTCGTTTTTGCTCTACCAACTCAAGTGGGAACCTCCCCCGACCCCAGCCCTACACTTTGCAGGTCCGGATCTGCCTTAGTTTGGAAAATATCCAGGATTTTAGGGCCCTTCTTTTTGGGCCAAAAAACCGAAAAAGTCACCGTTACCCCCCCTTGAGAGATTTTCAATTTTGGACCAAAATTTCAAAGTCGTTTTTGCTCTTCCAACTCAAGTGGGAACCTCCCCCGACCCAAGCCCTACACTTTGCAGGTCCGGATCTGCCTTAGTTTGGAAAATATCCAGGATTTTAGGGCCCTTCTTTTGGGGCCAAAAAACCGAAAAAGTCACCGTACCCCCCCTTGAGAGATTTTCAATTTTGGACCAAAATTTCAAAGTCGTTTTTGCTCTACCAACTCAAGTGGGAACCTCCCCCGACCTCAGCCCTACACTTTGCAGGTCTGGATCTGCCTTAGTTTGGAAAATATCCAGGATTTTAGGGCCCTTCTTTTTGGGCCAAAAAACCGAAAAAGTCACCGTTACCCCCCCTTGAGAGATTTTTAATTTTGGACCAAAATTTCAAAGTCGTTTATGCTCTACCAACTCAAGTGGGAACCTCCCCCGACCCCAGCCCTACACTTTGCAGGTCCGGATCTGCCTTAGTTTGGAAAATATCCAGGATTTTAGGGCCCTTCTTTTTGGGCCAAAAAACCGAAAAAGTCACCGTTACCCCCCCTTGAGAGATTTTCAATTTTGGACCAAAATTTCAAAGTCGTTTTTGCTCTACCAACTCAAGTGGGAACCTCCCCCGACCCCAGCCCTACACTTTGCAGGTCCGGATCTGCCTTAGTTTGGAAAATATCCAGGATTTTAGGGCCCTTCTTTTTGGGCCAAAAAACCGAAAAAGTCACCGTTACCCCCCCCCCCCCCCTTGAGAGATTTTTAATTTTGGACCAAAATTTCAAAGTCGTTTTTGCTCTACCAACTCAAGTGGGAACCTCCCCCGACCCCAGCCCTACACTTTGCAGGTCCGGATCTGCCTTAGTTTGGAAAATATCCAGGATTTTAGGGCCCTTCTTTTTGGGCCAAAAAACCGAAAAAGTCACCGTTACCCCCCCCCCCCCCCCTTGAGAGATTTTTAATTTTGGACCAAAATTTCAAAGTCGTTTTTGCTCTACCAACTCAAGAGGGAACCTCCCCCGACCCCAGCCCTACACTTTGCAGGTCCGGATCTGCCTTAGTTTGGAAAATATCCAGGATTTTAGGGCCCTTCTTTTTGGGCCAAAAAAACGAAAAAGTCAACGTTACCCCCCCCCCCCTTGAGAGATTTTCAATTTTGGACCAAAATTTCAAAGTCGTTTTTGCTCTACCAACTTAAGAGGGAACCTCCCCCGACCCCAGCCCTACACTTTGCAGGTCCAGATCTGCCTTAGTTTGGAAAATATCCAGGATTTTAGGGCCCTTCTTTTTGGGCCAAAAAACCGAAAAAGTCACCGTTACCCCCCCTTGAGAGATTTTTAATTTTGGACCAAAATTTCAAAGTCGTTTTTGCTCTACCAACTCAAGAGGGAACCTCCCCCGACCCCAGCCCTACACTTTGCAGGTCCGGATCTGCCTTAGTTTGGAAAATATCCAGGATTTTAGGGCCCTTCTTTTTGGGCCAAAAAACCGAAAAAGTCACTGTTACCCCCCCTTGAGAGATTTTTAATTTTGGACCAAAATTTCAAAGTCGTTTTTGCTCTACCAACTCAAGTGGGAACCTCCCCCGACCCCAGCCCTACACTTTGCAGGTCCGGATCTGCCTTAGTTTGGAAAATATCCAGGATTTTAGGGCCCTTCTTTTTGGGCCAAAAAACCGAAAAAGTCACCGTTACCCCCCCTTGAGAGATTTTTAATTTTGGACCAAAATTTCAAAGTCGTTTTTGCTCTACCAACTCAAGTGGGAACCTCCCCGACCCCAGCCCTACACTTTGCAGGTCCGGATCTGCCTTAGTTTGGAAAATATCCAGGGTTTTAGGGCCCTTCTATTTGGGCCAAAAAACCGAAAAAGTCACCGTTACCCCCCCTTGAGAGATTTTTAATTTTGGACCAAAATTTCAAAGTCGTTTTTGCTCTACCAACTCAAGTGGGAACCTCCCCCGACCCCAGCCCTACACTTTGCAGGTCCGGATCTGCCTTAGTTTGGAAAATATCCAGGATTTTAGGGCCCTTCTTTTTGGGCCAAAAAACTGAAAAAGTCACCGTTACCCCCCCTTGAGAGATTTTCAATTTTGGACCAAAATTTCAAAGTCGTTTTTGCTCTACCAACTCAAGTGGGAACCTCCCCCGACCCCAGCCCTACACTTTGCAGGTCCGGATCTGCCTTAGTTTGGAAAATATCCAGGATTTTAGGGCCCTTCTTTTTGGGCCAAAAAACCGAAAAAGTCACCGTTACCCCCCCTTGAGAGATTTTCAATTTTGGACCAAAATTTCAAAGTCGTTTTTGCTCTACCAACTCAAGTGGGAACCTCCCCCGACCCCAGCCCTACACTTTGCAGGTCCGGATCTGCCTTAGTTTGGAAAATATCCAGGATTTTAGGGCCCTTCTTTTGGGGCCAAAAAACCGAAAAAGTCACCGTTACCCCCCCTTGAGAGATTTTCAATTTTGGACCAAAATTTCAAAGTCGTTTTTGCTCTACCAACTCAAGAGGGAACCTCCCCCGACCCCAGCCCTACACTTTGCAGGTCTGGATCTGCCTTAGTTTGGAAAATATCCAGGATTTTAGGGCCCTGCTTTTTGGGCCAAAAAAACGAAAAAGTCAACGTTACCCCCCCCCCCCCCCCCCTTGAGAGATTTTCAATTTTGGACCAAAATTTCAAAGTCGTTTTTGCTCTACCAACTTAAGAGGGAACCTCCCCCGACCCCAGCCCTACACTTTGCAGGTCCGGATCTGCCTTAGTTTGGAAAATATCCAGGATTTTAGGGCCCTTCTTTTTGGGCCAAAAAACCGAAAAAGTCACCGTTACCCCCCCTTGAGAGATTTTTAATTTTGGACCAAAATTTCAAAGTCGTTTTTGCTCTACCAACTCAAGAGGGAACCTCCCCCGACCCCAGCCCTACACTTTGCAGGTCCAGATCTGCCTTAGTTTGGAAAATATCCAGGATTTTAGGGCCCTTCTTTTTGGGCCAAAAAACCGAAAAAGTCACCGTTACCCCCTAGAGAGATTTTCAATTTTGGACCAAAATTTCAAAGTCGTTTTTGCTCTACCAACTCAAGAGGGAACCTCCCCCGACCCCAGCCCTACACTTTGCAGATCCGGATCTGCCTTAGTTTGGAAAATATCCAGGATTTTAGGGCCCTTCTTTTTGGGCCAAAAAACCGAAAAAGTCACTGTTACCCCCCCTTGAGAGATTTTTAATTTTGGACCAAAATTTCAAAGTCGTTTTTGCTCTACCAACTCAAGAGGGAACCTCCCCCGACCCCAGCCCTACACTTTGCAGGTCCGGATCTGCCTTAGTTTGGAAAATATCCAGGATTTTAGGGCCCTTCTTTTTGGGCCAAAAAACCGAAAAAGTCACCGTTA
Organism: Marthasterias glacialis; assembly: GCA_911728455.2. NCBI lineage: Eukaryota > Metazoa > Echinodermata > Asteroidea > Forcipulatida > Asteriidae > Marthasterias > Marthasterias glacialis. The sequence goes on along the minus strand of OU452228.1, from coordinate 9,961,297 downwards.
CCCCCCCTTGAGAGATTTTCAATTTTGGACCAAAATTTCAAAGTCGTTTTTGCTCTACCAACTCAAGAGGGAACCTCCCCCGACCCCAGCTTTACACTTTGCAGGTCCGGATCTGCCTTAGTTTGGAAAATATCCAGGATTTTAGGGCCCTTCTTTTTGGGCCAAAAAACCGAAAAAGTCACCGTTACCCCCCCCCCCCCCTTGAGAGATTTTTAATTTTGGACCAAAATTTCAAAGTCGTTTTTGCTCTACCAACTCAAGTGGGAACCTCCCCCGACCCCAGCCCTACACTTTGCAGGTCCGGATCTGCCTTAGTTTGGAAAATATCCAGGATTTTAGGGCCCTTCTTTTTGGGCCAAAAAACCGAAAAAGTCACCGTTACCCCCCCTTGAGAGATTTTTAATTTTGGACCAAAATTTCAAAGTCGTTTTTGCTCTACCAACTCAAGTGGGAACCTCCCCCGACCCCAGCCCTACACTTTGCAGGTCCGGATCTGCCTTAGTTTGGAAAATATCCAGGATTTTAGGGCCCTTCTTTTTGGGCCAAAAAACCGAAAAAGTCACCGTTACCCCCCCCCCCTTGACGGTTTTTTAATTTTGGGCCAAAATTTCAAAGTCGTTTTTGCTCTACCAACTCAAGTGGGAACCTCCCCCGACCCCAGCCCTACACTTTGCAGGTCTGGATCTGCCTTAGTTTGGAAAATATCCAAGATTTTAGGGCCCTTCTATTTGGGCCAAAAAACCGAAAAAGTCACCGTTACCCCCCCTTGAGAGATTTTTAATTTTGGACCAAAATTTCAAAGTCGTTTTTGCTCTACCAACTCAAGTGGGAACCTCCCCCGACCCCAGCCCTACACTTTGCAGGTCCGGATCTGCCTTAGTTTGGAAAATATCCAGGATTTTAGGGCCCTTCTTTTTGGGCCAAAAAAAACGAAAAAGTCACCGTTACCCCCCCTTGAGAGATTTTTAATTTTGGACCAAAATTTCAAAGTCGTTTTTGCTCTACCAGCTCAAGTGGGAACCTCCCCCGACCCCAGCCCTACACTTTGCAGGTCCGGATCTGCCTTAGTTTGGAAAATATCCAGGATTTTAGGGCCCTTCTTTTTGGGCCAAAAAACCGAAAAAGTCACCGTTACCCCCCCCCCCCCCCTTGAGAGATTTTTAATTTTGGACCAAAATTTCAAAGTCGTTTTTGCTCTACCAACTCAAGTGGGAACCTGCCCCGACCCCAGCCCTACACTTTGCAGGTCTGGATCTGCCTTAGTTTGAAAATATCCAGGATTTTAGGGCCCTTCTTTTTGGGCCAAAAAACCGAAAAAGTCACCGTTACCCCCCCCTTGAGAGATTTTTAATTTTGGACCAAAATTTCAAAGTCGTTTTTGCTCTACCAACTCAAGTGGGAACCTCCCCCGACCCCAGCCCTACACTTTGCAGGTCCGGATCTGCCTTAGTTTGGAAAATATCCAGGATTTTAGGGCCCTTCTTTTTGGGCCAAAAAACCGAAAAAGTCACCGTTACCCCCCCTTGAGAGATTTTTAATTTTGGACCAAAATTTCAAAGTCGTTTTTGCTCTACCAACTCAAGTGGGAACCTCCCCCGACCCCAGCCCTACACTTTGCAGGTCCGGATCTGCCTTAGTTTGGAAAATATCCAGGATTTTAGGGCCCTTCTTTTGGGCCAAAAAAACGAAAAAGTCACCGTTACCCCCCCTTGAGAGATTTTTAATTTTGGACCAAAATTTCAAAGTCGTTTTTGCTCTACCAACTCAAGTGGGAACCTCCCCCGACCCCAGCCCTACACTTTGCAGGTCTGGATCTGCCTTAGTTTGGAAAATATCCAGGATTTTAGGGCCCTTCTTTTTGGGCCAAAAAACCGAAAAAGTCACCGTTACCCCCCCCTTGAGAGATTTTTAATTTTGGACCAAAATTTCAAAGTCGTTTTTGCTCTACCAACTCAAGTGGGAACCTCCCCCGACCCCAGCCCTACACTTTGCAGGTCCGGATCTGCCTTAGTTTGGAAAATATCCAGGATTTTAGGGCCCTTCTTTTGGGGCCAAAAAACCGAAAAAGTCACCGTTACCCCCCCTTGAGAGATTTTCAATTTTGGACCAAAATTTCAAAGTCGTTTTTGCTCTACCAACTCAAGTGGGAACCTCCCCCGACCTCAGCCCTACACTTTGCAGGTCCGGATCTGCCTTAGTTTGGAAAATATCCAGGATTTTAGGGCCCTTCTTTTTGGGCCAAAAAACCGAAAAAGTCACCGTTACCCCCCCTTGAGAGATTTTTAATTTTGGACCAAAATTTCAAAGTCGTTTTTGCTCTACCAACTCAAGTGGGAACCTCCCCCGACCCCAGCCCTACACTTTGCAGGTCTGGATCTGCCTTAGTTTGGAAAATATCCAGGATTTTAGGGCCCTTCTTTTTGGGCCAAAAAACCGAAAAAGTCACCGTTACCCCCCCCCTTGAGAGATTTTTAATTTTGGACCAAAATTTCAAAGTCGTTTTTGCTCTACCAACTCAAGTGGGAACCTCCCCCGACCCCAGCCCTACACTTTGCAGGTCCGGATCTGCCTTAGTTTGGAAAATATCCAGGATTTTAGGGCCCTTCTTTTTGGGCCAAAAAACCGAAAAAGTCACCGTTACCCCCCCTTGAGAGATTTTTAATTATGGACCAAAATTTCAAAGTCGTTTTTGCTCTACCAACTCAAGTGGGAACCTCCCCCGACCCCAGCCCTACACTTTGCAGGTCTGGATCTGCCTTAGTTTGGAAAATATCCAGGATTTTAGGGCCCTTCTATTTGGGCCAAAAAACCGAAAAAGTCACCGTTACCCCCCTTGAGAGATTTTTAATTTTGGACCAAAATTTCAAAGTCGTTTTTGCTCTACCAACTCAAGTGGGAACCTCCCCCGACCCCAGCCCTACACTTTGCAGGTCCGGATCTGCCTTAGTTTGGAAAATATCCAGGATTTTAGGGCCCTTCTTTTTGGGCCAAAAAATCGAAAAAGTCACCGTTACCCCCCCTTGAGAGATTTTCAATTTTGGACCAAAATTTCAAAGTCGTTTTTACTCTTCCAACTCAAGTGGGAACCTCCCCCGACCCCAGCCCTACACTTTGCAGGTCCGGATCTTCCTTAGTTTGGAAAATATCCAGGATTTTAGGGCCCTTCTTTTTGGGCCAAAAAACCGAAAAAGTCACCGTTACCCCCCCTTGAGAGATTTTCAATTTTGGACCAAAATTTCAAAGTCTTTTTTGCTCTACCAACTCAAGAGGGAACCTCCCCCGACCCCAGCCCTACACTTTGCAGGTCCGGATCTGCCTTAGTTTGGAAAATATCCAGGATTTTAGGGCCCTTCTTTTTGGGCCAAAAAACCGAAAAAGTCACCGTTACCCCCCCCCCCCCCCCCTTGAGAGATTTTTAATTTTGGACCAAAATTTCAAAGTCGTTTTTGCTCTACCAACTCAAGTGGGAACCTCCCCCGACCCCAGCCCTACACTTTGCAGGTCCGGATCTGCCTTAGTTTGGAAAATATCCAGGATTTTAGGGCCCTTCTTTTTGGGCCAAAAAACCGAAAAAGTCACCGTTACCCCCCCTTGAGAGATTTTTAATTTTGGACCAAAATTTCAAAGTCGTTTTTGCTCTACCAACTCAAGTGGGAACCTCCCCCGACCCCAGCCCTACACTTTGCAGGTCCGGATCTGCCTTAGTTTGGAAAATATCCAGGATTTTAGGGCCCTTCTTTTTGGGCCAAAAAACCGAAAAAGTCACCGTTACCCCCCCTTGAGAGATTTTTAATTTTGGACCAAAATTTCAAAGTCGTTTTTGCTCTACCAACTCAAGTGGGAACCTCCCCCGACCCCAGCCCTACACTTTGCAGGTCCGGATCTGCCTTAGTTTGGAAAATATCCAGGATTTTAGGGCCCTTCTTTTGGGCCAAAAAACCGAAAAAGTCACCGTTACCCCCCCTTGAGAGATTTTTAATTTTGGACCAAAATTTCAAAGTCGTTTTTGCTCTACCAACTCAAGTGGGAACCTCCCCCGACCCCAGCCCTACACTTTGCAGGTCTGGATCTGCCTTAGTTTGGAAAATATCCAGGATTTTAGGGCCCTTCTTTTTGGGCAAAAAAAACGAAAAAGTCACCGTTACCCCCCCTTGAGAGATTTTTAATTTTGGACCAAAATTTCAAAGTCGTTTTTGCTCTACCAACTCAAGTGGGAACCTCCCCCGACCCCAGCCCTACACTTTGCAGGTCTGGATCTGCCTTAGTTTGAAAATATCCAGGATTTTAGGGCCCTTCTTTTTGGGCCAAAAAACCGAAAAAGTCACCGTTACCCCCCCTTGAGAGATTTTTAATTTTGGACCAAAATTTCAAAGTCGTTTTTGCTCTACCAACTCAAGTGGGAACCTCCCCCGACCCCAGCCCTACACTTTGCAGGTCCGGATCTGCCTTAGTTTGGAAAATATCCAGGATTTTAGGGCCCTTCTTTTTGGGCCAAAAAACCGAAAAAGTCACCGTTACCCCCCCTTGAGAGATTTTTAATTTTGGACCAAAATTTCAAAGTCGTTTTTGCTCTACCAACTCAAGTGGGAACCTCCCCCGACCCCAGCCCTACACTTTGCAGGTCCGGATCTGCCTTAGTTTGGAAAATATCCAGGATTTTAGGGCCCTTCTTTTTGGGCCAAAAAACCGAAAAAGTCACCGTTACCCCCCCTTGAGAGATTTTTAATTTTGGACCAAAATTTCAAAGTCGTTTTTGCTCTACCAACTCAAGTGGGAACCTCCCCCGACCCCAGCCCTACACTTTGCAGGTCCGGATCTGCCTTAGTTTGGAAAATATCCAGGATTTTAGGGCCCTTCTTTTGGGCCAAAAAACCGAAAAAGTCACCGTTACCCCCCTTGAGAGATTTTTAATTTTGGACCAAAATTTCAAAGTCGTTTTTGCTCTACCAACTCAAGTGGGAACCTCCCCCGACCCCAGCCCTACACTTTGCAGGTCTGGATCTGCCTTAGTTTGGAAAATATCCAGGATTTTAGGGCCCTTCTTTTTGGGCAAAAAAACCGAAAAAGTCACCGTTACCCCCCCTTGAGAGATTTTTAATTTTGGACCAAAATTTCAAAGTCGTTTTTGCTCTACCAACTCAAGTGGGAACCTCCCCCGACCCCAGCCCTACACTTTGCAGGTCCGGATCTGCCTTAGTTTGGAAAATATCCAGGATTTTAGGGCCCTTCTTTTTGGGCCAAAAAAACCGAAAAAGTCACCGTTACCCCCCCTTGAGAGATTTTTAATTTTGGACCAAAATTTCAAAGTCGTTTTTGCTCTACCAACTCAAGTGGGAACCTCCCCCGACCCCAGCCCTACACTTTGCAGGTCCGGATCTGCCTTAGTTTGGAAAATATCCAAGATTTTAGGGCCCTTCTTTTTGGGCCAAAAAACCGAAAAAGTCACCGTTACCCCCCCTTGAGAGATTTTTAATTTTGGACCAAAATTTCAAAGTCGTTTTTGCTCTACCAACTCAAGAGGGAACCTCCCCCGACCCCAGCCCTACACTTTGCAGGTCCGGATCTGCCTTAGTTTGGAAAATATCCAGGATTTTAGGGCCCTTCTTTTTGGGCCAAAAAAACGAAAAAGTCACCGTTACCCCCCCTTGAGAGATTTTCAATTTTGGACCAAAATTTCAAAGTCGTTTTTGCTCTACCAACTCAAGTGGGAACCTCCCCCGACCCCAGCCCTACACTTTGCAAGTCTGGATCTGCCTTAGTTTGGAAAATATCCAGGATTTTAGGGCCCTTCTTTTTGGGCCAAAAAACCGAAAAAGTCACCGTTACCCCCCCTTGAGAGATTTTCAATTTTGGACCAAAATTTCAAAGTCGTTTTTGCTCTACCAACTCAAGTGGGAACCTCCCCCGACCCCAGCCCTACACTTTGCAGGTCCGGATCTGCCTTAGTTTGGAAAATATCCAGGATTTTAGGGCCCTTCTTTTTGGGCCAAAAAACCGAAAAAGTCACCGTTACCCCCCCTTGAGAGATTTTTAATTTTGGACCAAAATTTCAAAGTCGTTTTTGCTCTACCAACTCAAGTGGGAACCTCCCCCGACCCCAGCCCTACACTTTGCAGGTCTGGATCTGCCTTAGTTTGGAAAATATCCAGGATTTTAGGGCCCTTCTATTTGGGCCAAAAAACCGAAAAAGTCACCGTTACCCCCCTTGAGAGATTTTTAATTTTGGACCAAAATTTCAAAGTCGTTTTTGCTCTACCAACTCAAGTGGGAACCTCCCCCGACCCCAGCCCTACACTTTGCAGGTCCGGATCTGCCTTAGTTTGGAAAATATCCAGGATTTTAGGGCCCTTCTTTTTGGGCCAAAAAATCGAAAAAGTCACCGTTACCCCCCCTTGAGAGATTTTCAATTTTGGACCAAAATTTCAAAGTCGTTTTTACTCTTCCAACTCAAGTGGGAACCTCCCCCGACCCCAGCCCTACACTTTGCAGGTCCGGATCTTCCTTAGTTTGGAAAATATCCAGGATTTTAGGGCCCTTCTTTTTGGGCCAAAAAACCGAAAAAGTCACCGTTACCCCCCCTTGAGAGATTTTCAATTTTGGACCAAAATTTCAAAGTCTTTTTTGCTCTACCAACTCAAGAGGGAACCTCCCCCGACCCCAGCCCTACACTTTGCAGGTCCGGATCTGCCTTAGTTTGGAAAATATCCAGGATTTTAGGGCCCTTCTTTTTGGGCCAAAAAACCGAAAAAGTCACCGTTACCCCCCCCCCCCCCCCCTTGAGAGATTTTTAATTTTGGACCAAAATTTCAAAGTCGTTTTTGCTCTACCAACTCAAGTGGGAACCTCCCCCGACCCCAGCCCTACACTTTGCAGGTCTGGATCTGCCTTAGTTTGAAAATATCCAGGATTTTAGGGCCCTTCTTTTTGGGCCAAAAAACCGAAAAAGTCACCGTTACCCCCCCTTGAGAGATTTTCAATTTTGGACCAAAATTTCAAAGTCGTTTTTGCTCTACCAACTCAAGTGGGAACCTCCCCCGACCCCAGCCCTACACTTTGCAGGTCCGGATCTGCCTTAGTTTGGAAAATATCCAGGATTTTAGGGCCCTTCTTTTTGGGCCAAAAAACCGAAAAAGTCACCGTTACCCCCCCTTGAGAGATTTTTAATTTTGGACCAAAATTTCAAAGTCGTTTTTGCTCTACCAACTCAAGTGGGAACCTCCCCCGACCCCAGCCCTACACTTTGCAGGTCCGGATCTGCCTTAGTTTGGAAAATATCCAGGATTTTAGGGCCCTTCTTTTTGGGCCAAAAAACCGAAAAAGTCACCGTTACCCCCCCTTGAGAGATTTTTAATTTTGGACCAAAATTTTAAAGTCGTTTTTGCTCTACCAACTCAAGTGGGAACCTCCCCCGACCCCAGCCCTACACTTTGCAGGTCCGGATCTGCCTTAGTTTGGAAAATATCCAGGATTTTAGGGCCCTTCTTTTGGGCCAAAAAACCGAAAAAGTCACCGTTACCCCCCCTTGAGAGATTTTTAATTTTGGACCAAAATTTCAAAGTCGTTTTTGCTCTACCAACTCAAGTGGGAACCTCCCCCGACCCCAGCCCTACACTTTGCAGGTCTGGATCTGCCTTAGTTTGGAAAATATCCAGGATTTTAGGGCCCTTCTTTTTGGGCAAAAAAAACGAAAAAGTCACCGTTACCCCCCCTTGAGAGATTTTTAATTTTGGACCAAAATTTCAAAGTCGTTTTTGCTCTACCAACTCAAGTGGGAACCTCCCCCGACCCCAGCCCTACACTTTGCAGGTCCGGATCTGCCTTAGTTTGGAAAATATCCAGGATTTTAGGGCCCTTCTTTTTGGGCCAAAAAAAACGAAAAAGTCACCGTTACCCCCCCTTGAGAGATTTTTAATTTTGGACCAAAATTTCAAAGTCGTTTTTGCTCTACCAACTCAAGTGGGAACCTCCCCCGACCCCAGCCCTACACTTTGCAGGTCCGGATCTGCCTTAGTTTGGAAAATATCCAAGATTTTAGGGCCCTTCTTTTTGGGCCAAAAAACCGAAAAAGTCACCGTTACCCCCCCTTGAGAGATTTTTAATTTTGGACCAAAATTTCAAAGTCGTTTTTGCTCTACCAACTCAAGTGGGAACCTCCCCCGACCCCAGCCCTACACTTTGCAGGTCCGGATCTGCCTTAGTTTGGAAAATATCCAAGATTTTAGGGCCCTTCTTTTTGGGCCAAAAAACCGAAAAAGTCACCGTTACCCCCCCTTGAGAGATTTTTAATTTTGGACCAAAATTTCAAAGTCGTTTTTGCTCTACCAACTCAAGAGGGAACCTCCCCCGACCCCAGCCCTACACTTTGCAGGTCCGGATCTGCCTTAGTTTGGAAAATATCCAGGATTTTAGGGCCCTTCTTTTTGGGCCGAAAAACCGAAAAAGTCACCGTTACCCCCCCTTGAGAGATTTTCAATTTTGGACCAAAATTTCAAAGTCGTTTTTGCTCTACCAACTCAAGTGGGAACCTCCCCCGACCCCAGCCCTACACTTTGCAAGTCTGGATCTGCCTTAGTTTGGAAAATATCCAGGATTTTAGGGCCCTTCTTTTTGGGCCAAAAAACCGAAAAAGTCACCGTTACCCCCCCTTGAGAGATTTTCAATTTTGGACCAAAATTTCAAAGTCGTTTTTGCTCTACCAACTCAAGTGGGAACCTCCCCCGACCCCAGCCCTACACTTTGCAGGTCCGGATCTGCCTTAGTTTGGAAAATATCCAGGATTTTAGGGCCCTTCTTTTTGGGCCAAAAAAACCGAAAAAGTCACCGTTACCCCCCCTTGAGAGATTTTTAATTTTGGACCAAAATTTCAAAGTCGTTTTTGCTCTACCAACTCAAGTGGGAACCTCCCCCGACCCCAGCCCTACACTTTGCAGGTCTGGATCTGCCTTAGTTTGGAAAATATCCAGGATTTTAGGGCCCTTCTATTTGGGCCAAAAAAACGAAAAAGTCACCGTTACCCCCCTTGAGAGATTTTTTATTTTGGACCAAAATTTCAAAGTCGTTTTTGCTCTACCAACTCAAGTGGGAACCTCCCCCGACCCCAGCCCTACACTTTGCAGGTCCGGATCTGCCTTAGTTTGGAAAATATCCAGGATTTTAGGGCCCTTCTTTTTGGGCCAAAAAATCGAAAAAGTCACCGTTACCCCCCCTTGAGAGATTTTCAATTTTGGACCAAAATTTCAAAGTCGTTTTTACTCTTCCAACTCAAGTGGGAACCTCCCCCGACCCCAGCCCTACACTTTGCAGGTCCGGATCTTCCTTAGTTTGGAAAATATCCAGGATTTTAGGGCCCTTCTTTTTGGGCCAAAAAACCGAAAAAGTCACCGTTACCCCCCCCTTGAGAGATTTTTAATTTTGGACCAAAATTTCAAAGTCGTTTTTGCTCTACCAACTCAAGTGGGAACCTCCCCCGACCCCAGCCCTACACTTTGCAGGTCTGGATCTGCCTTAGTTTGAAAATATCCAGGATTTTAGGGCCCTTCTTTTTGGGCCAAAAAACCGAAAAAGTCACCGTTACCCCCCCTTGAGAGATTTTTAATTTTGGACCAAAATTTCAAAGTCGTTTTTGCTCTACCAACTCAAGTGGGAACCTCCCCCGACCCCAGCCCTACACTTTGCAGGTCCGGATCTGCCTTAGTTTGGAAAATATCCAGGATTTTAGGGCCCTTCTTTTTGGGCCAAAAAACCGAAAAAGTCACCGTTACCCCCCCTTGAGAGATTTTTAATTTTGGACCAAAATTTCAAAGTCGTTTTTGCTCTACCAACTCAAGTGGGAACCTCCCCCGACCCCAGCCCTACACTTTGCAGGTCCGGATCTGCCTTAGTTTGGAAAATATCCAGGATTTTAGGGCCCTTCTTTTTGGGCCAAAAAACCGAAAAAGTCACCGTTACCCCCCCTTGAGAGATTTTTAATTTTGGACCAAAATTTCAAAGTCGTTTTTGCTCTACCAACTCAAGTGGGAACCTCCCCCGACCCCAGCCCTACACTTTGCAGGTCCGGATCTGCCTTAGTTTGGAAAATATCCAGGATTTTAGGGCCCTTCTTTTTGGGCCAAAAAACCGAAAAAGTCACCGTTACCCCCTTGAGAGATTTTTAATTTTGGACCAAAATTTCAAAGTCGTTTTTGCTCTACCAACTCAAGTGGGAACCTCCCCCGACCCCAGCCCTACACTTTGCAGGTCCGGATCTGCCTTAGTTTGGAAAATATCCAGGATTTTAGGGCCCTTCTTTTGGGCCAAAAAACCGAAAAAGTCACCGTTACCCCCCCTTGAGAGATTTTTAATTTTGGACCAAAATTTCAAAGTCGTTTTTGCTCTACCAACTCAAGTGGGAACCTCCCCCGACCCCAGCCCTACACTTTGCAGGTCTGGATCTGCCTTAGTTTGGAAAATATCCAGGATTTTAGGGCCCTTCTTTTTGGGCAAAAAAACCGAAAAAGTCACCGTTACCCCCCCTTGAGAGATTTTTAATTTTGGACCAAAATTTCAAAGTCGTTTTTGCTCTACCAACTCAAGTGGGAACCTCCCCCGACCCCAGCCCTACACTTTGCAGGTCCGGATCTGCCTTAGTTTGGAAAATATCCAGGATTTTAGGGCCCTTCTTTTTGGGCCAAAAAAACCGAAAAAGTCACCGTTACCCCCCCTTGAGAGATTTTTAATTTTGGACCAAAATTTCAAAGTCGTTTTTGCTCTACCAACTCAAGTGGGAACCTCCCCCGACCCCAGCCCTACACTTTGCAGGTCCGGATCTGCCTTAGTTTGGAAAATATCCAGGATTTTAGGGCCCTTCTTTTTGGGCCAAAAAACCGAAAAAGTCACCGTTACCCCCCCTTGAGAGATTTTCAATTTTGGACCAAAATTTCAAAGTCGTTTTTGCTCTACCAACTCAAGAGGGAACCTCCCCCGACCCCAGCCCTACACTTTGCAGGTCCGGATCTGCCTTAGTTTGGAAAATATCCAGGATTTTAGGGCCCTTCTTTTTGGGCCAAAAAACCGAAAAAGTCACCGTTACCCCCCTTGAGAGATTTTCAATTTTGGACCAAAATTTCAAAGTCGTTTTTGCTCTACCAACTCAAGAGGGAACCTCCCCCGACCCCAGCCCTACACTTTGCAGGTCCGGATCTGCCTTAGTTTGGAAAATATCCAGGATTTTAGGGCCCTTCTTTTTGGGCCAAAAAAACGAAAAAGTCACCGTTACCCCCCCCCCCTTGAGAGATTTTCAATTTTGGACCAAAATTTCAAAGTCGTTTTTGCTCTACCAACTCAAGAGGGAACCTCCCCCGACCCCAGCCCTACACTTTGCAGGTCCGGATCTGCCTTAGTTTGGAAAATATCCAGGATTTTAGGGCCCTTCTTTTTGGGCCAAAAAAACGAAAAAGTCACCGTTACCCCCCCTTGAGAGATTTTCAATTTTGGACCAAAATTTCAAAGTCGTTTTTGCTCTACCAACTCAAGAGGGAACCTCCCCCGACCCCAGCCCTACACTTTGCAGGTCCGGATCTGCCTTAGTTTGGAAAATATCCAGGATTTCAGGGCCCTTCTTTTTGGGCCAAAAAACCGAAAAAGTCACCGTTACCCCCCCTTGAGAGATTTTCAATTTTGGACCAAAATTTCAAAGTCGTTTTTGCTCTACCAACTCAAGTGGGAACCTCCCCCGACCCCAGCCCTACACTTTGCAGGTCCGGATCTGCCTTAGTTTGGAAAATATCCAGGATTTTAGGGCCCTTCTTTTTGGGCCAAAAAAACGAAAAAGTCACCGTTACCCCCCCTTGAGAGATTTTCAATTTTGGACCAAAATTTCAAAGTCGTTTTTGCTCTACCAACTCAAGAGGGAACCTCCCCCGACCCCAGCCCTACACTTTGCAGGTCCGGATCTGCCTTAGTTTGGAAAATATCCAGGATTTCAGGGCCCTTCTTTTTGGGCCAAAAAACCGAAAAAGTCACCGTTACCCCCCCCTTGAGAGATTTTCAATTTTGGACCAAAATTTCAAAGTCGTTTTTGCTCTACCAACTCAAGTGGGAACCTCCCCCGACCCCAGCCCTACACTTTGCAGGTCCGGATCTGCCTTAGTTTGGAAAATATCCAGGATTTTAGGGCCCTTCTTTTTGGGCCAAAAAACCGAAAAAGTCACCGTTACCCCCCCTTGAGAGATTTTTTATTTTGGACCAAAATTTCAAAGTCGTTTTTGCTCTACCAACTTTAGAGGGAACCTCCCCCGACCCCAGCCCTACACTTTGCAGGTCCGGATCTGCCTTAGTTTGGAAAATATCCAGGATTTTAGGGCCCTTCTTTTTGGGCCAAAAAACCGAAAAAGTCACCGTTACCCCCCCTTGAGAGATTTTTAATTTTGGACCAAAATTTCAAAGTCGTTTTTGCTCTACCAACTCAAGTGGGAACCTCCCCCGACCCCAGCCCTACACTTTGCAGGTCCGGATCTGCCTTAGTTTGGAAAATATCCAGGATTTTAGGGCCCTTCTTTTTGGGCCAAAAAACCGAAAAAGTCACCGTTACCCCCCCTTGAGAGATTTTCAATTTTGGACCAAAATTTCAAAGTCGTTTTTGCTCTACCAACTCAAGTGGGAACCTCCCCCGACCCCAGCCCTACACTTTGCAAGTCTGGATCTGCCTTAGTTTGGAAAATATCCAGGATTTTAGGGCCCTTCTTTTTGGGCCAAAAAACCGAAAAAGTCACCGTTACCCCCCCTTGAGAGATTTTCAATTTTGGACCAAAATTTCAAAGTCGTTTTTGCTCTACCAACTCAAGTGGGAACCTCCCCCGACCCCAGCCCTACACTTTGCAGGTCCAGATCTGCCTTAGTTTGGAAAATATCCAGGATTTTAGGGCCCTTCTTTTTGGGCCAAAAAACCGAAAAAGTCACCGTTACCCCCCCCCCCCCCCCTTGAGAGATTTTCAATTTTGGACCAAAATTTCAAAGTCGTGTTTGCTCTACCAACTCAAGTGGGAACCTCCCCCGACCCCAGCCCTACACTTTGCAGGTCCGGATCTGCCTTAGTTTGGAAAATATCCAGGATTTTAGGGCCCTTCTTTTTGGGCCAAAAAACCGAAAAAGTCACCGTTACCCCCCTTGAGAGATTTTCAATTTTGGACCAAAATTTCAAAGTCGTTTTTGCTCTACCAACTCAAGAGGGAACCTCCCCCGACCCCAGCCCTACACTTTGCAGGTCCGGATCTGCCTTAGTTTGGAAAATATCCAGGATTTTAGGGCCCTTCTATTTGGGCCAAAAAAACGAAAAAGTCACCGTTACCCCCCCCCCCTTGAGAGATTTTTAATTTTGGACCAAAATTTCAAAGTCGTTTTTGCTCTACCAACTCAAGAGGGAACCTCCCCCGACCCCAGCCCTACACTTTGCAGGTCCGGATCTGCCTGAGTTTGGAAAATATCCAGGATTTTAGGGCCCTTCTGTTTGGGCCAAAAAACCGAAAAAGTCACCGTTACCCCCCCTTGAGAGATTTTTAATTTTGGACCAAAATTTCAAAGTCGTTTTTGCTCTACCAACTCAAGTGGGAACCTCCCCCGACCCCAGCCCTACACTTTGCAGGTCCGGATCTGCCTTAGTTTGGAAAATATCCAGGATTTTAGGGCCCTTCTTTTTGGGCCAAAAAACCGAAAAAGTCACCGTTACCCCCCCTTGAGAGATTTTTAATTTTGGACCAAAATTTCAAAGTCGTTTTTGCTCTACCAACTCAAGTGGGAACCTCCCCCGACCCCAGCCCTACACTTTGCAGGTCCGGATCTGCCTTAGTTTGGAAAATATCCAGGATTTTAGGGCCCTTCTTTTTGGGCCAAAAAACCGAAAAAGTCACCGTTACCCCCCCTTGAGAGATTTTCAATTTTGGACCAAAATTTCAAAGTCGTTTTTGCTCTACCAACTCAAGTGGGAACCTCCCCCGACCCCAGCCCTACACTTTGCAGGTCCGGATCTGCCTTAGTTTGGAAAATATCCAGGATTTTAGGGCCCTTCTTTTTGGGCCAAAAAACCGAAAAAGTCACCGTTACCCCCCCTTGAGAGATTTTCAATTTTGGACCAAAATTTCAAAGTCGTTTTTGCTCTACCAACTCAAGTGGGAACCTCCCCCGACCCCAGCCCTACACTTTGCAGGTCCGGATCTGCCTTAGTTTGGAAAATATCCAGGATTTTAGGGCCCTTCTGTTTGGGCCAAAAAACCGAAAAAGTCACCGTTACCCCCCCTTGAGAGATTTTTAATTTTGGACCAAAATTTCAAAGTCGTTTTTGCTCTACCAACTCAAGTGGGAACCTCCCCCGACCCCAGCCCTACACTTTGCAGGTCCGGATCTGCCTTAGTTTGGAAAATATCCAGGATTTTAGGGCCCTTCTTTTTGGGCCAAAAAAACCGAAAAAGTCACCGTTACCCCCCCTTGAGAGATTTTTAATTTTGGACCAAAATTTCAAAGTCGTTTTTGCTCTACCAACTCAAGAGGGAACCTCCCCCGACCCCAGCCCTACACTTTGCAGGTCCGGATCTGCCTTAGTTTGGAAAATATCCAGGATTTTAGGGCCCTTCTTTTTGGGCCAAAAAACCGAAAAAGTCACCGTTACCCCCCCTTGAGAGATTTTCAATTTTGGACCAAAATTTCAAAGTCGTTTTTGCTCTACCAACTCAAGTGGGAACCTCCCCCGACCCCAGCCCTACACTTTGCAGGTCCGGATCTGCCTTAGTTTGGAAAATATCCAGGATTTTAGGGCCCTTCTTTTTGGGCCAAAAAACCGAAAAAGTCACCGTTACCCCCCCTTGAGAGATTTTCAATTTTGGACCAAAATTTCAAAGTCGTTTTTGCTCTACCAACTCAAGAGGGAACCTCCCCCGACCCCAGCCCTAAACTTTGCAGGTCCGGATCTGCCTTAGTTTGGAAAATATCCAGGATTTTAGGGCCCTTCTTTTTGGGCCAAAAAAACGAAAAAGTCACCGTTACCCCCCACCCCTTGAGAGATTTTTAATTTTGGACCAAAATTTCAAAGTCGTTTTTGCTCTACCAACTCAAGAGGGAACCTCCCCCGACCCCAGCCCTACACTTTGCAGGTCCGGATCTGCCTTAGTTTGGAAAATATCCAGGATTTTAGGGCCCTTCTGTTTGGGCCAAAAAAACGAAAAAGTCACCGTTACCCCCCCTTGAGAGATTTATAATTTTGGACCAAAATTTCAAAGTCGTTTTTGCTCTACCAACTCAAGTGGGAACCTCCCCCGACCCCAGCCCTACACTTTGCAGGTCCGGATCTGCCTTAGTTTGGAAAATATCCAGGATTTTAGGGCCCTTCTTTTTGGGCCAAAAAACCGAAAAAGTCACCGTTACCCCCCCTTGAGAGATTTTTAATTTTGGACCAAAATTTCAAAGTCGTTTTTGCTCTACCAACTAAAGTGGGAACCTCCCCCGACCCCAGCCCTACACTTTGCAGGTCTGGATCTGCCTTAGTTTGGAAAATATCCAGGATTTTAGGGCCCTTCTTTTTGGGCCAAAAAACCGAAAAAGTCACCGTTACCCCCCCTTGAGAGATTTTTAATTTTGGACCAAAATTTCAAAGTCGTTTTTGCTCTACCAACTCAAGTAGGAACCTCCCCCGACCCCAGCCCTACACTTTGCAGGTCCGGATCTGCCTTAGTTTGGAAAATATCCAGGATTTTAGGGCCCTTCTTTTTGGGCCAAAAAACCGAAAAAGTCACCGTTACCCCCCCTTGAGAGATTTTTAATTTTGGACCAAAATTTCAAAGTCGTTTTTGCTCTACCAACTCAAGAGGGAACCTCCCCCGACCCCAGCCCTACACTTTGCAGGTCCGGATCTGCCTTAGTTTGGAAAATATCCAGGATTTTAGGGCCCTTCTGTTTGGGCCAAAAAACCGAAAAAGTCACCGTTACCCCCCCCCCCCCCCTTGAGAGATTTTCAATTTTGGACCAAAATTTCAAAGTCGTTTTTGCTCTACCAACTCAAGTGGGAACCTCCCCCGACTCCAGCCCTACACTTTGCAGGTCCGGATCTGCCTTAGTTTGGAAAATATCCAGGATTATAGGGCCCTTCTGTTTGGGCCAAAAAACCGAAAAAGTCACCGTTACCCCCCCTTGAGAGATTTTTAATTTTGGACCAAAATTTCAAAGTCGTTTTTGCTCTACCAACTCAAGTGGGAACCTCCCCCGACCCCAGCCCTACACTTTGCAGGTCCGGATCTGCCTTAGTTTGGAAAATATCCAGGATTTTAGGGCCCTTCTTTTTGGGCCAAAAAACCGAAAAAGTCACCGTTACCCCCCCCCCCCCCTTGAGAGATTTTCAATTTTGGACCAAAATTTTCAAAGTCGTTTTTGCTCTACCAACTCAAGTGGGAACCTCCCCCGACCCCAGCCCTACACTTTGCAGGTCCGGATCTGCCTTAGTTTGGAAAATATCCAGGATTTTAGGGCCCTTCTTTTTGGGCCAAAAAACCGAAAAAGTCACCGTTACCCCCCCCTTGAGAGATTTTTAATTTTGGACCAAAATTTCAAAGTCGTTTTTGCTCTACCAACTCAAGAGGGAACCTCCCCCGACCCCAGCCCTTCACTTTGCAGGTCCGGATCTTCCTTAGTTTCTTAAATATCAAGGATTTTAGGGCCCTTTTTTTGGGGGGCCAAAAAACCGAAAAAGTCACCGTTACCCCCCCCCCCTTAAAAGATTTTCAATTTTGGACCAAAATTTCAAAGTCGTTTTTGCTCTACCAACTCAAGAGGGAACCTCCCCCGACCCCAGCCCTACACTTTGCAGGTCCGGATCTGCCTTAGTTTGGAAAATATCCAGGATTTTAGGACCTTCTTTTTGGGCCAAAAAACCGAAAAAGTCACCGTTACCCCCCCCCCCCCCCTTGAGAGATTTTTAATTTTGGACCAAAATTTCAAAGTCGTTTTTGCTCTACCAACTCAAGTGGGAACCTCCCCCGACCCCAGCCCTACACTTTGCAGGTCCGGATCTGCCTTAGTTTGGAAAATATCCAGGATTTTAGGGCCCTTCTTTTTGGGCCAAAAAACCGAAAAAGTCGCCGTTACCCCCCCCTTGAGAGATTTTCAATTTTGGACCAAAATTTCAAAGTCGTTTTTGCTCTACCAACTCAAGAGGGAACCTCCCCCGACCCCAGCCCTACACTTTGCAGGTCCGGATCTGCCTTAGTTTGGAAAATATCCAGGATTTTAGGGCCCTTCTTTTTGGGCCAAAAAACCGAAAAAGTCACCGTTACCCCCCCCTTGAGAGATTTTCAATTTTGGACCAAAATTTCAAAGTCGTTTTTGCTCTACCAACTCAAGAGGGAACCTCCCCCGACCCCAGCCCTACGCTTTGCAGGTCCGGATCTGCCTTAGTTTGGAAAATATCCAGGATTTTAGGGCCCTTCTTTTTGGGCCAAAAAACCGAAAAAGTCACCGTTACCCCCCCCCCCCCTCCTTGAGAGATTTTCAATTTTGGACCAAAATTTCAAAGTCGTTTTTGCTCTACCAACTCAAGAGGGAACCTCCCCCGACCCCAGCCCTACACTTTGCAGGTCCGGATCTGCCTTAGTTTGGAAAATATCCAGGATTTTAGGGCCCCTTCTTTTTGGGCCAAAAAACCGAAAAAGTCACCGTTACCCCCCCCTTGAGAGATTTTCAATTTTGGACCAAAATTTCAAAGTCGTTTTTGCTCTACCAACTCAAGTGGGAACCTCCCCCTACCCCAGCCCTACACTTTGCAGGTCCGGATCTGCCTTAGTTTGGAAAATATCCAGGATTTTAGGGCCCTTCTTTTTGGGCCAAAAAACCGAAAAAGTCACCGTTACCCCCCCTTGAGAGATTTTTAATTTTGGACCAAAATTTCAAAGTCGTTTTTGCTCTACCAACTCAAGTGGGAACCTCCCCCGACCCCAGCCCTACACTTTGCAGGTCCGGATCTGCCTTAGTTTGGAAAATATCCAGGATTTTAGGGCCCTTCTTTTTGGGCCAAAAAACCGAAAAAGTCACCGTTACCCCCCCTTGAGAGATTTTTAATTTTGGACCAAAATTTCAAAGTCGTTTTTGCTCTACCAACTCAAGTGGGAACCTCCCCCGACCCCAGCCCTACACTTTGCAGGTCCGGATCTGCCTTAGTTTGGAAAATATCCAGGATTTTAGGGCCCTTCTTTTTGGGCCAAAAAACCGAAAAAGTCACCGTTACCCCCCCCCCCCCCCCCCCCTTGAGAGATTTTTAATTTTGGACCAAAATTTCAAAGTCGTTTTTGCTCTACCAACTCAAGTGGGAACCTCCCCCGACCCCAGCCCTACACTTTGCAGGTCCGGATCTGCCTTAGTTTGGAAAATATCCAGGATTTTAGGGCCCTTCTTTTTGGGCCAAAAAACCGAAAAAGTCACCGTTACCCCCCCTTGAGAGATTTTCAATTTTGGACCAAAATTTCAAAGTCGTTTTTGCTCTACCAACTCAAGAGGGAACCTCCCCCGACCCCAGCCCTACACTTTGCAGGTCCGGATCTGCCTTAGTTTGGAAAATATCCAGGATTTTAGGGCCCTTCTTTTTGGGCCAAAAAACCGAAAAAGTCACCGTTACCCCCCCTTGAGAGATTTTTAATTTTGGACCAAAATTTCAAAGTCGTTTTTGCTCTACCAACTCAAGAGGGAACCTCCCCCGACCCCAGCCCTACGCTTTGCAGGTCCGGATCTGCCTTAGTTTGGAAAATATCCAGGATTTTAGGGCCCTTCTTTTTGGGCCAAAAAACCGAAAAAGTCACCGTTACCCCCCCTTGAGAGATTTTCAATTTTGGACCAAAATTTCAAAGTCGTTTTTGCTCTACCAACTCAAGAGGGAACCTCCCCCGACCCCAGCCCTACACTTTGCAGGTCCGGATCTGCCTTAGTTTGGAAAATATCCAGGATTTTAGGGCCCTTCTTTTTGGGCCAAAAAACCGAAAAAGTCACCGTTACCCCCCCTTGAGAGACTTTTAATTTTGGATTAAAATTTCAAAGTCGTTTTTGCTCTACCAACTCAAGAGGGAACCTCCCCCGACCCCAGCCCTACACTTTGCAGGTCCGGATCTGCCTTAGTTTGGAAAATATCCAGGATTTTAGGGCCCTTCTTTTTGGGCCAAAAAACCGAAAAAGTCACCGTTACCCCCCCTTGAGAGATTTTTAATTTTGGACCAAAATTTCAAAGTCGTTTTTGCTCTACCAACTCAAGTGGGAACCTCCCCCGACCCCAGCCCTACACTTTGCAGGTCCGGATCTGCCTTAGTTTGGAAAATATCCACGATTTTAGGGCCCTTCTGTTTGGGCCAAAAAACCGAAAAAGTCACCGTTACCCCCCCTTGAGAGATTTTCAATTTTGGACCAAAATTTCAAAGTCGTTTTTGCTCTACCAACTCAAGTGGGAACCGCCCCCGACCCCAGCCCTACACTTTGCAGGTCCGGATCTGCCTTAGTTTGGAAAATATCCAGGATTTTAGGGCCCTTCTTTTTGGGCCAAAAAACCGAAAAAGTCACCGTTACCCCCCCTTGAGAGATTTTTAATTTTGGACCAAAATTTCAAAGTCGTTTTTGCTCTACCAACTCAAGTGGGAACCTCCCCCGACCCCAGCCCTACACTTTGCAGGTCCGGATCTGCCTTAGTTTGGAAAATATCCAGGATTTTAGGGCCCTTCTTTTTGGGCCAAAAAACCGAAAAAGTCACCGTTACCCCCCCTTGAGAGATTTTTAATTTTGGACCAAAATTTCAAAGTCGTTTTTGCTCTACCAACTCAAGAGGGAACCTCCCCCGACCCCAGCCCTACACTTTGCAGGTCCGGATCTGCCTTAGTTTGTTAAATATCAAGGATTTTAGGGCCCTTTTTTTTTGGGCCAAAAAACCGAAATAGTCACCGTTACCCCCCCTTCAAAGATTTTCAATTTTGGACCAAAATTTCAAAGTCGTTTTTGCTCTACCAACTCAAGAGGGAACCTCCCCCGACCCCAGCCCTACACTTTGCAGGTCCGGATCTGCCTTAGTTTGGAAAATATCCAGGATTTTAGGACCTTCTTTTTGGGCCAAAAAACCGAAATAGTCACCGTTACCCCCCCTTAAAAGATTTTCAATTTTGGACCAAAATTTCAAAGTCGTTTTTGCTCTACCAACTCAAGAGGGAACCTCCCCCGACCCCAGCCCTACACTTTGCAGGTCCGGATCTGCCTTAGTTTGGAAAATATCCAGGATTTTAGGACCTTCTTTTTGGGCCAAAAAACCGAAAAAGTCACCGTTACCCCCCCCCCCCCCCCCCCCCCTGAGAGATTTTTAATTTTGGACCAAAATTTCAAAGTCGTTTTTGCTCTACCAACTCAAGTGGGAACCTCCCCCGACCCCAGCCCTACACTTTGCAGGTCCGGATCTGCCTTAGTTTGGAAAATATCCAGGATTTTAGGGCCCTTCTTTTTGGGCCAAAAAACCGAAAAAGTCACCGTTACCCCCCCCCCCCCCCTTGAGAGATTTTCAATTTTGGACAAAAATTTCAAAGTCGTTTTTGCTCTACCAACTCAAGAGGGAACCTCCCCCGACCCCAGCCCTACACTTTGCAGGTCCGGATCTGCCTTAGTTTGGAAAATATCCAGGATTTTACGGCCCTTCTTTTTGGGCCAAAAAACCGAAAAAGTCACCGTTACCCCCCCTTGAGAGATTTTCAATTTTGGACCAAAATTTCAAAGTCGTTTTTGCTCTACCAACTCAAGAGGGAACCTCCCCCGACCCCAGCCCTACGCTTTGCAGGTCCGGATCTGCCTTAGTTTGGAAAATATCCAGGATTTTAGGGCCCTTCTTTTTGGGCCAAAAAACCGAAAAAGTCACCGTTACCCCCCCCCCCCCCCTCCTTGAGAGATTTTCAATTTTGGACCAAAATTTCAAAGTCGTTTTTGCTCTACCAACTCAAGAGGGAACCTCCCCCGACCCCAGCCCTACACTTTGCAGGTCCGGATCTGCCTTAGTTTGGAAAATATCCAGGATTTTAGGGCCCTTCTTTTTGGGCCAAAAAAACGAAAAAGTCACCGTTACCCCCCCTTGAGAGATTTTTAATTTTGGACCAAAATTTCAAAGTCGTTTTTGCTCTACCAACTCAAGTGGGAACCTCCCCCTACCCCAGCCCTACACTTTGCAGGTCCGGATCTGCCTTAGTTTCGAAAATATCCAGGATTTTAGGGCCCTTCTTTTTGGGCCAAAAAACCGAAAAAGTCACCGTTACCCCCCCTTGAGAGATTTTTAATTTTGGACCAAAATTTCAAAGTCGTTTTTGCTCTACCAACTCAAGTGGGAACCTCCCCCGACCCCAGCCCTACACTTTGCAGGTCCGGATCTGCCTTAGTTTGGAAAATATCCAGGATTTTAGGGCCCTTCTTTTTGGGCCAAAAAACCGAAAAAGTCACCGTTACCCCCCCTTGAGAGATTTTTAATTTTGGACCAAAATTTCAAAGTCGTTTTTGCTCTACCAACTCAAGTGGGAACCTCCCCCGACCCCAGCCCTACACTTTGCAGGTCTGGATCTGCCTTAGTTTGGAAAATATCCAGGATTTTAGGGCCCTTCTTTTTGGGCCAAAAAACCGAAAAAGTCACCGTTACCCCCCCTTGAGAGATTTTTAATTTTGGACCAAAATTTCAAAGTCGTTTTTTCTCTACCAACTCAAGAGGGAACCTCCCCCGACCCCAGCCCTACACTTTGCAGGTCCGGATCTGCCTTAGTTTGGAAAATATCCAGGATTTTAGGGCCCTTCTTTTTGGGCCAAAAAACCGAAAAAGTCACCGTTACCCCCCCTTGAGAGATTTTCAATTTTGGACCAAAATTTCAAAGTCGTTTTTGCTCTACCAACTCAAGTGGGAACCTCCCCCGACCCCAGCCCTACACTTTGCAGGTCTGGATCTGCCTTAGTTTGGAAAATATCCAGGATTTTAGGGCCCTTCTTTTTGGGCCAAAAAACCGAAAAAGTCACCGTTACCCCCCCTTGAGAGATTTTTAATTTTGGACCAAAATTTCAAAGTCGTTTTTGCTCAACCAACTCAAGAGGGAACCTCCCCCGACCCCAGCCCTACACTTTGCAGGTCCGGATCTGCCTTAGTTTGGAAAATATCCAGGATTTTACGGCCCTTCTTTTTGGGCCAAAAAACCGAAAAAGTCACCGTTACCCCCCCTTGAGAGATTTTCTATTTTGGACCAAAATTTCAAAGTCGTTTTTGCTCTACCAACTCAAGAGGGAACCTCCCCCGACCCCAGCCCTACGCTTTGCAGGTCCGGATCTGCCTTAGTTTGGAAAATATCCAGGATTTTAGGGCCCTTCTTTTTGGGCCAAAAAACCGAAAAAGTCACCGTTACCCCCCCCCCCCCCCCTCCTTGAGAGATTTTCAATTTTGGACCAAAATTTCAAAGTCGTTTTTGCTCTACCAACTCAAGAGGGAACCTCCCCCGACCCCAGCCCTACACTTTGCAGGTCCGGATCTGCCTTAGTTTGGAAAATATCCAGGATTTTAGGGCCCTTCTTTTTGGGCCAAAAAAACGAAAAAGTCACCGTTACCCCCCCTTGAGAGATTTTTAATTTTGGACCAAAATTTCAAAGTCGTTTTTGCTCTACCAACTCAAGTGGGAACCTCCCCCTACCCCAGCCCTACACTTTGCAGGTCCGGATCTGCCTTAGTTTCGAAAATATCCAGGATTTTAGGGCCCTTCTTTTGGGGCCAAAAAACCGAAAAAGTCACCGTTACCCCCCCTTGAGAGATTTTTAATTTTGGACCAAAATTTCAAAGTCGTTTTTGCTCTACCAACTCAAGTGGGAACCTCCCCCGACCCCAGCCCTACACTTTGCAGGTCTGGATCTGCCTTAGTTTGGAAAATATCCAGGATTTTAGGGCCCTTCTTTTTGGGCCAAAAAACCGAAAAAGTCACCGTTACCCCCCCTTGAGAGATTTTCAATTTTGGACCAAAATTTCAAAGTCGTTTTTGCTCTACCAACTCAAGTGGGAACCTCCCCCGACCCCAGCCCTACACTTTGCAGGTCTGGATCTGCCTTAGTTTGGAAAATATCCAGGATTTTAGGGCCCTTCTTTTTGGGCCAAAAAACCGAAAAAGTCACCGTTACCCCCCCTTGAGAGATTTTTAATTTTGGACCAAAATTTCAAAGTCGTTTTTGCTCAACCAACTCAAGTGGGAACCTCTCCCGACCCCAGCCCTACACTTTGCAGGTCCGGATCTGCCTTAGTTTGGAAAATATCCAGGATTTTAGGGCCCTTCTTTTTGGGCCAAAAAACCGAAAAAGTCACCGTTACCCCCCCTTGAGAGATTTTCAATTTTGGACCAAAATTTCAAAGTCGTTTTTGCTCTACCAACTCAAGAGGGAACCTCCCCCGACCCCAGCCCTACACTTTGCAGGTCCGGATCTGCCTTAGTTTGGAAAATATCCAGGATTTTAGGGCCCTTCTTTTTGGGCCAAAAAACCGAAAAAGTCACCGTTACCCCCCCCCCCTTGAGAGATTTTTAATTTTGGACCAAAATTTCAAAGTCGTTTTTGCTCTACCAACTCAAGTGGGAACCTCCCCCGACCCCAGCCCTACACTTTGCAGGTCCGGATCTGCCTTAGTTTGGAAAATATCCAGGATTTTAGGGCCCTTCTTTTTGGGCCAAAAAACCGTAAAAGTCACCGTTACCCCCCCTTGAGAGATTTTTAATTTTGGACCAAAATTTCAAAGTCGTTTTTGCTCTACCAACTCAAGAGGGAACCTCCCCCGACCCCAGCCCTACACTTTGCAGGTCCGGATCTGCCTTAGTTTGGAAAATATCCAGGATTTTAGGGCCCTTCTTTTTGGGCCAAAAAACCGAAAAAGTCACCGTTACCCCCCCTTGAGAGATTTTTAATTTTGGACCAAAATTTCAAAGTCGTTTTTGCTCTACCAACTCAAGTGGGAACCTCCCCCGACCCCAGCCCTACACTTTGCAGGTCCGGATCTGCCTTAGTTTGGAAAATATCCAGGATTTTAGGGCCCTTCTTTTTGGGCCAAAAAACCGAAAAAGTCACCGTTACCCCCCCTTGAGAGATTTTTAATTTTGGACCAAAATTTCAAAGTCGTTTTTGCTCTACCAACTCAAGTGGGAACCTCCCCCGACCCCAGCCCTACACTTTGCAGGTCCGGATCTGCCTTAGTTTGGAAAATATCCAGGATTTTAGGGCCCTTCTTTTTGGGCCAAAAAACCGAAAAAGTCACCGTTACCCCCCCTTGAGAGATTTTTAATTTTGGACCAAAATTTCAAAGTCGTTTTTGCTCTACCAACTCAAGTGGGAACCTCCCCCGACCCCAGCCCTACACTTTGCAGGTCCGGATCTGCCTTAGTTTGGAAAATATCCAGGATTTTAGGGCCCTTCTTTTTGGGCCAAAAAACCGAAAAAGTCACCGTTACCCCCCCTTGAGAGATTTTTAATTTTGGACCAAAATTTCAAAGTCGTTTTTGCTCTACCAACTCAAGAGGGAACCTCCCCCGACCCCAGCCCTACACTTTGCAGGTCCGGATCTGCCTTAGTTTGGAAAATATCAAGGATTTTAGGGCCCTTCTTTTTGGGCCAAAAAACCGAAAAAGTCACCGTTACCCCCCCTTGAGAGATTTTTAATTTTGGACCAAAATTTCAAAGTCGTTTTTGCTCTACCAACTCAAGTGGGAACCTCCCCCGACCCCAGCCCTACACTTTGCAGGTCCGGATCTGCCTTAGTTTGGAAAATATCCAGGATTTTAGGGCCCTTCTTTTTGGGCCAAAAAACCGAAAAAGTCACCGTTACCCCCCCTTGAGAGATTTTTAATTTTGGACCAAAATTTCAAAGTCGTTTTTGCTCTACCAACTCAAGTGGGAACCTCCCCCGACCCCAGCCCTACACTTTGCAGGTCCGGATCTGCCTTAGTTTGGAAAATATCCAGGATTTTAGGGCCCTTCTTTTTGGGCCAAAAAACCGAAAAAGTCACCGTTACCCCCCCTTGAGAGATTTTTAATTTTGGACCAAAATTTCAAAGTCGTTTTTGCTCTACCAACTCAAGAGGGAACGAACCTCCCCCGACCCCAGCCCTACACTTTGCAGGTCCGGATCTGCCTTAGTTTGGAAAATATCCAGGATTTTAGGGCCCTTCTTTTTGGGCCAAAAAACCGAAAAAGTCACCGTTACCCCCCCTTGTGAGATTTTTAATTTTGGACCAAAATTTCAAAGTCGTTTTTGCTCTACCAACTCAAGTGGGAACCTCCCCCGACCCCAGCCCTACACTTTGCAGGTCCGGATCTGCCTTAGTTTGGAAAATATCCAGGATTTTAGGGCCCTTCTTTTTGGGCCAAAAAACCGAAAAAGTCACCGTTACCCCCCCTTGAGAGATTTTTAATTTTGGACCAAAATTTCAAAGTCGTTTTTGCTCTACCAACTCAAGAGGGAACGAACCTCCCCCGACCCCAGCCCTACACTTTGCAGGTCCGGATCTGCCTTAGTTTGGAAAATATCCAGGATTTTAGGGCCCTTCTTTTTGGGCCAAAAAACCGAAAAAGTCACCGTTACCCCCCTTGAGAGATTTTTAATTTTGGACCAAAATTTCAAAGTCGTTTTTGCTCTACCAACTCAAGTGGGAACCTCCCCCGACCCCAGCCCTACACTTTGCAGGTCCGGATCTGCCTTAGTTTGGAAAATATCCAGGATTTTAGGGCCCTTCTTTTTGGGCCAAAAAACCGAAAAAGTCACCGTTACCCCCCCTTGAGAGATTTTTAATTTTGGACCAAAATTTCAAAGTCGTTTTTGCTCTACCAACTCAAGTGGGAACCTCCCCCGACCCCAGCCCTACACTTTGCAGGTCCGGATCTGCCTTAGTTTGGAAAATATCCAGGATTTTAGGGCCCTTCTTTTTGGGCCAAAAAACCGAAAAAGTCACCGTTACCCCCCCTTGAGAGATTTTTAATTTTGGACCAAAATTTCAAAGTCGTTTTTGCTCTACCAACTCAAGAGGGAACCTCCCCCGACCCCAGCCCTACACTTTGCAGGTCCGGATCTGCCTTAGTTTGGAAAATATCCAGGATTTTAGGGCCCTTCTTTTTGGGCCAAAAAACCGAAAAAGTCACCGTTACCCCCCCTTGAGAGATTTTTAATTTTGGACCAAAATTTCAAAGTCGTTTTTGCTCTACCAACTCAAGTGGGAACCTCCCCCGACCCCAGCCCTACACTTTGCAGGTCCGGATCTGCCTTAGTTTGGAAAATATCCAGGATTTTAGGGCCCTTCTTTTTGGGCCAAAAAACCGAAAAAGTCACCGTTACCCCCCCTTGAGAGATTTTTAATTTTGGACCAAAATTTCAAAGTCGTTTTTGCTCTACCAACTCAAGAGGGAACCTCCCCCGACCCCAGCCCTACACTTTGCAGGTCCGGATCTGCCTTAGTTTGGAAAATATCCAGGATTTTAGGGCCCTTCTTTTTGGGCCAAAAAACCGAAAAAGTCACCGTTACCCCCCCTTGAGAGATTTTTAATTTTGGACCAAAATTTCAAAGTCGTTTTTGCTCTACCAACTCAAGAGGGAACCTCCCCCGACCCCAGCCCTACACTTTGCAGGTCCGGATCTGCCTTAGTTTGGAAAATATCAAGGATTTTAGGGCCCTTCTTTTTGGGCCAAAAAACCGAAAAAGTCACCGTTACCCCCCCTTGAGAGATTTTTAATTTTGGACCAAAATTTCAAAGTCGTTTTTGCTCTACCAACTCAAGTGGGAACCTCCCCCGACCCCAGCCCTACACTTTGCAGGTCCGGATCTGCCTTAGTTTGGAAAATATCCAGGATTTTAGGGCCCTTCTTTTTGGGCCAAAAAACCGAAAAAGTCACCGTTACCCCCCCTTGAGAGATTTTTAATTTTGGACCAAAATTTCAAAGTCGTTTTTGCTCTACCAACTCAAGTGGGAACCTCCCCCGACCCCAGCCCTACACTTTGCAGGTCCGGATCTGCCTTAGTTTGGAAAATATCCAGGATTTTAGGGCCCTTCTTTTTGGGCCAAAAAACCGAAAAAGTCACCGTTACCCCCCCTTGAGAGATTTTTAATTTTGGACCAAAATTTCAAAGTCGTTTTTGCTCTACCAACTCAAGAGGGAACGAACCTCCCCCGACCCCAGCCCTACACTTTGCAGGTCCGGATCTGCCTTAGTTTGGAAAATATCCAGGATTTTAGGGCCCTTCTTTTTGGGCCAAAAAACCGAAAAAGTCACCGTTACCCCCCTTGGGAGATTTTTAATTTTGGACCAAAATTTCAAAGTCGTTTTTGCTCTACCAACTCAAGTGGGAACCTCCCCCGACCCCAGCCCTACACTTTGCAGGTCCGGATCTGCCTTAGTTTGGAAAATATCCAGGATTTTAGGGCCCTTCTTTTTGGGCCAAAAAACCGAAAAAGTCACCGTTACCCCCCCTTGAGAGATTTTTAATTTTGGACCAAAATTTCAAAGTCGTTTTTGCTCTACCAACTCAAGTGGGAACCTCCCCCGACCCCAGCCCTACACTTTGCAGGTCCGGATCTGCCTTAGTTTGGAAAATATCCAGGATTTTAGGGCCCTTCTTTTTGGGCCAAAAAACCGAAAAAGTCACCGTTACCCCCCCTTGAGAGATTTTTAATTTTGGACCAAAATTTCAAAGTCGTTTTTGCTCTACCAACTCAAGAGGGAACCTCCCCCGACCCCAGCCCTACACTTTGCAGGTCCGGATCTGCCTTAGTTTGGAAAATATCCAGGATTTTAGGGCCCTTCTTTTTGGGCCAAAAAACCGAAAAAGTCACCGTTACCCCCCCTTGAGAGATTTTTAATTTTGGACCAAAATTTCAAAGTCGTTTTTGCTCTACCAACTCAAGTGGGAACCTCCCCCGACCCCAGCCCTACACTTTGCAGGTCCGGATCTGCCTTAGTTTGGAAAATATCCAGGATTTTAGGGCCCTTCTTTTTGGGCCAAAAAACCGAAAAAGTCACCGTTACCCCCCCTTGAGAGATTTTTAATTTTGGACCAAAATTTCAAAGTCGTTTTTGCTCTACCAACTCAAGAGGGAACCTCCCCCGACCCCAGCCCTACACTTTGCAGGTCCGGATCTGCCTTAGTTTGGAAAATATCCAGGATTTTAGGGCCCTTCTTTTTGGGCCAAAAAACCGAAAAAGTCACCGTTACCCCCCCTTGAGAGATTTTTAATTTTGGACCAAAATTTCAAAGTCGTTTTTGCTCTACCAACTCAAGAGGGAACCTCCCCCGACCCCAGCCCTACACTTTGCAGGTCCGGATCTGCCTTAGTTTGGAAAATATCAAGGATTTTAGGGCCCTTCTTTTTGGGCCAAAAAACCGAAAAAGTCACCGTTACCCCCCCTTGAGAGATTTTTAATTTTGGACCAAAATTTCAAAGTCGTTTTTGCTCTACCAACTCAAGTGGGAACCTCCCCCGACCCCAGCCCTACACTTTGCAGGTCCGGATCTGCCTTAGTTTGGAAAATATCCAGGATTTTAGGGCCCTTCTTTTTGGGCCAAAAAACCGAAAAAGTCACCGTTACCCCCCCTTGAGAGATTTTTAATTTTGGACCAAAATTTCAAAGTCGTTTTTGCTCTACCAACTCAAGTGGGAACCTCCCCCGACCCCAGCCCTACACTTTGCAGGTCCGGATCTGCCTTAGTTTGGAAAATATCCAGGATTTTAGGGCCCTTCTTTTTGGGCCAAAAAACCGAAAAAGTCACCGTTACCCCCCCTTGAGAGATTTTTAATTTTGGACCAAAATTTCAAAGTCGTTTTTGCTCTACCAACTCAAGAGGGAACGAACCTCCCCCGACCCCAGCCCTACACTTTGCAGGTCCGGATCTGCCTTAGTTTGGAAAATATCCAGGATTTTAGGGCCCTTCTTTTTGGGCCAAAAAACCGAAAAAGTCACCGTTACCCCCCCTTGAGAGATTTTTAATTTTGGACCAAAATTTCAAAGTCGTTTTTGCTCTACCAACTCAAGAGGGAACCTCCCCCGACCCCAGCCCTACACTTTGCAGGTCCGGATCTGCCTTAGTTTGGAAAATATCAAGGATTTTAGGGCCCTTCTTTTTGGGCCAAAAAACCGAAAAAGTCACCGTTACCCCCCCTTGAGAGATTTTTAATTTTGGACCAAAATTTCAAAGTCGTTTTTGCTCTACCAACTCAAGTGGGAACCTCCCCCCACCCCAGCCCTACACTTTGCAGGTCCGGATCTGCCTTAGTTTGGAAAATATCCAGGATTTTAGGGCCCTTCTTTTTGGGCCAAAAAACCGAAAAAGTCACCGTTACCCCCCCCCTTGAGAGATTTTTAATTTTGGACCAAAATTTCAAAGTCGTTTTTGCTCTACCAACTCAAGTGGGAACCTCCCCCGACCCCAGCCCTACACTTTGCAGGTCCGGATCTGCCTTAGTTTGGAAAATATCCAGGATTTTAGGGCCCTTCTTTTTGGGCCAAAAAACCGAAAAAGTCACCGTTACCCCCCCTTGAGAGATTTTTAATTTTGGACCAAAATTTCAAAGTCGTTTTTGCTCTACCAACTCAAGAGGGAACGAACCTCCCCCGACCCCAGCCCTACACTTTGCAGGTCCGGATCTGCCTTAGTTTGGAAAATATCCAGGATTTTAGGGCCCTTCTTTTTGGGCCAAAAAACCGAAAAAGTCACCGTTACCCCCCCTTGAGAGATTTTTAATTTTGGACCAAAATTTCAAAGTCGTTTTTGCTCTACCAACTCAAGAGGGAACCTCCCCCGACCCCAGCCCTACACTTTGCAGGTCCGGATCTGCCTTAGTTTGGAAAATATCAAGGATTTTAGGGCCCTTCTTTTTGGGCCAAAAAACCGAAAAAGTCACCGTTACCCCCCCTTGAGAGATTTTTAATTTTGGACCAAAATTTCAAAGTCGTTTTTGCTCTACCAACTCAAGAGGGAACCTCCCCCGACCCCAGCCCTACACTTTGCAGGTCCGGATCTGCCTTAGTTTGGAAAATATCCAGGATTTTAGGGCCCTTCTTTTTGGGCCAAAAAACCGAAAAAGTCACCGTTACCCCCCCTTGAGAGATTTTTAATTTTGGACCAAAATTTCAAAGTCGTTTTTGCTCTACCAACTCAAGTGGGAACCTCCCCCGACCCCAGCCCTACACTTTGCAGGTCCGGATCTGCCTTAGTTTGGAAAATATCCAGGATTTTAGGGCCCTTCTTTTTGGGCCAAAAAACCGAAAAAGTCACCGTTACCCCCCCTTGAGAGATTTTTAATTTTGGACCAAAATTTCAAAGTCGTTTTTGCTCTACCAACTCAAGAGGGAACGAACCTCCCCCGACCCCAGCCCTACACTTTGCAGGTCCGGATCTGCCTTAGTTTGGAAAATATCCAGGATTTTAGGGCCCTTCTTTTTGGGCCAAAAAACCGAAAAAGTCACCGTTACCCCCCCTTGAGAGATTTTTAATTTTGGACCAAAATTTCAAAGTCGTTTTTGCTCTACCAACTCAAGTGGGAACCTCCCCCGACCCCAGCCCTACACTTTGCAGGTCCGGATCTGCCTTAGTTTGGAAAATATCCAGGATTTTAGGGCCCTTCTTTTTGGGCCAAAAAACCGAAAAAGTCACCGTTACCCCCCCTTGAGAGATTTTTAATTTTGGACCAAAATTTCAAAGTCGTTTTTGCTCTACCAACTCAAGAGGGAACCTCCCCCGACCCCAGCCCTACACTTTGCAGGTCCGGATCTGCCTTAGTTTGGAAAATATCCAGGATTTTAGGGCCCTTCTTTTTGGGCCAAAAAACCGAAAAAGTCACCGTTACCCCCCCTTGAGAGATTTTTAATTTTGGACCAAAATTTCAAAGTCGTTTTTGCTCTACCAACTCAAGTGGGAACCTCCCCCGACCCCAGCCCTACACTTTGCAGGTCCGGATCTGCCTTAGTTTGGAAAATATCCAGGATTTTAGGGCCCTTCTTTTTGGGCCAAAAAACCGAAAAAGTCACCGTTACCCCCCCTTGAGAGATTTTTAATTTTGGACCAAAATTTCAAAGTCGTTTTTGCTCTACCAACTCAAGAGGGAACCTCCCCCGACCCCAGCCCTACACTTTGCAGGTCCGGATCTGCCTTAGTTTGGAAAATATCCAGGATTTTAGGGCCCTTCTTTTTGGGCCAAAAAACCGAAAAAGTCACCGTTACCCCCCCTTGAGAGATTTTTAATTTTGGACCAAAATTTCAAAGTCGTTTTTGCTCTACCAACTCAAGTGGGAACCTCCCCCGACCCCAGCCCTACACGTTGCAGGTCCGGATCTGCCTTAGTTTGGAAAATATCCAGGATTTTAGGGCCCTTCTTTTTGGGCCAAAAAACCGAAAAAGTCACCGTTACCCCCCCCTTGAGAGATTTTTAATTTTGGACCAAAATTTCAAAGTCGTTTTTGCTCTACCAACTCAAGTGGGAACCTCCCCCGACCCCAGCCCTACACTTTGCAGGTCCGGATCTGCCTTAGTTTGGAAAATATCCAGGATTTTAGGGCCCTTCTTTTTGGGCCAAAAAACCGAAAAAGTCACCGTTACCCCCCCTTGAGAGATTTTTAATTTTGGACCAAAATTTCAAAGTCGTTTTTGCTCTACCAACTCAAGTGGGAACCTCCCCCGACCCCAGCCCTACACTTTGCAGGTCCGGATCTGCCTTAGTTTGGAAAATATCCAGGATTTTAGGGCCCTTCTTTTTGGGCCAAAAAACCGAAAAAGTCACCGTTACCCCCCCTTGAGAGATTTTTAATTTTGGACCAAAATTTCAAAGTCGTTTTTGCTCTACCAACTCAAGAGGGAACCTCCCCCGACCCCAGCCCTACACTTTGCAGGTCCGGATCTGCCTTAGTTTGGAAAATATCCAGGATTTTAGGGCCCTTCTTTTTGGGCCAAAAAACCGAAAAAGTCACCGTTACCCCCCCTTGAGAGATTTTTAATTTTGGACCAAAATTTCAAAGTCGTTTTTGCTCTACCAACTCAAGTGGGAACCTCCCCCGACCCCAGCCCTACACTTTGCAGGTCCGGATCTGCCTTAGTTTGGAAAATATCCAGGATTTTAGGGCCCTTCTTTTTGGGCCAAAAAACCGAAAAAGTCACCGTTACCCCCCCTTGAGAGATTTTTAATTTTGGACCAAAATTTCAAAGTCGTTTTTGCTCTACCAACTCAAGTGGGAACCTCCCCCGACCCCAGCCCTACACTTTGCAGGTCCGGATCTGCCTTAGTTTGGAAAATATCCAGGATTTTAGGGCCCTTCTTTTTGGGCCAAAAAACCGAAAAAGTCACCGTTACCCCCCCTTGAGAGATTTTTAATTTTGGACCAAAATTTCAAAGTCGTTTTTGCTCTACCAACTCAAGAGGGAACCTCCCCCGACCCCAGCCCTACACTTTGCAGGTCCGGATCTGCCTTAGTTTGGAAAATATCCAGGATTTTAGGGCCCTTCTTTTTGGGCCAAAAAACCGAAAAAGTCACCGTTACCCCCCCTTGAGAGATTTTTAATTTTGGACCAAAATTTCAAAGTCGTTTTTGCTCTACCAACTCAAGTGGGAACCTCCCCCGACCCCAGCCCTACACTTTGCAGGTCCGGATCTGCCTTAGTTTGGAAAATATCCAGGATTTTAGGGCCCTTCTTTTTGGGCCAAAAAACCGAAAAAGTCACCGTTACCCCCCCTTGAGAGATTTTTAATTTTGGACCAAAATTTCAAAGTCGTTTTTGCTCTACCAACTCAAGAGGGAACCTCCCCCGACCCCAGCCCTACACTTTGCAGGTCCGGATCTGCCTTAGTTTGGAAAATATCAAGGATTTTAGGGCCCTTCTTTTTGGGCCAAAAAACCGAAAAAGTCACCGTTACCCCCCCTTGAGAGATTTTTAATTTTGGACCAAAATTTCAAAGTCGTTTTTGCTCTACCAACTCAAGTGGGAACCTCCCCCGACCCCAGCCCTACACTTTGCAGGTCCGGATCTGCCTTAGTTTGGAAAATATCCAGGATTTTAGGGCCCTTCTTTTTGGGCCAAAAAACCGAAAAAGTCACCGTTACCCCCCCTTGAGAGATTTTTAATTTTGGACCAAAATTTCAAAGTCGTTTTTGCTCTACCAACTCAAGTGGGAACCTCCCCCGACCCCAGCCCTACACTTTGCAGGTCCGGATCTGCCTTAGTTTGGAAAATATCCAGGATTTTAGGGCCCTTCTTTTTGGGCCAAAAAACCGAAAAAGTCACCGTTACCCCCCCTTGAGAGATTTTTAATTTTGGACCAAAATTTCAAAGTCGTTTTTGCTCTACCAACTCAAGAGGGAACCTCCCCCGACCCCAGCCCTACACTTTGCAGGTCCGGATCTGCCTTAGTTTGGAAAATATCCAGGATTTTAGGGCCCTTCTTTTTGGGCCAAAAAACCGAAAAAGTCACCGTTACCCCCCCTTGAGAGATTTTTAATTTTGGACCAAAATTTCAAAGTCGTTTTTGCTCTACCAACTCAAGTGGGAACCTCCCCCGACCCCAGCCCTACACTTTGCAGGTCCGGATCTGCCTTAGTTTGGAAAATATCCAGGATTTTAGGGCCCTTCTTTTTGGGCCAAAAAACCGAAAAAGTCACCGTTACCCCCCCTTGAGAGATTTTTAATTTTGGACCAAAATTTCAAAGTCGTTTTTGCTCTACCAACTCAAGAGGGAACGAACCTCCCCCGACCCCAGCCCTACACTTTGCAGGTCCGGATCTGCCTTAGTTTGGAAAATATCCAGGATTTTAGGGCCCTTCTTTTTGGGCCAAAAAACCGAAAAAGTCACCGTTACCCCCCCTTGAGAGATTTTTAATTTTGGACCAAAATTTCAAAGTCGTTTTTGCTCTACCAACTCAAGAGGGAACCTCCCCCGACCCCAGCCCTACACTTTGCAGGTCCGGATCTGCCTTAGTTTGGAAAATATCCAGGATTTTAGGGCCCTTCTTTTTGGGCCAAAAAACCGAAAAAGTCACCGTTACCCCCCTTGAGAGATTTTTAATTTTGGACCAAAATTTCAAAGTCGTTTTTGCTCTACCAACTCAAGTGGGAACCTCCCCCGACCCCAGCCCTACACTTTGCAGGTCCGGATCTGCCTTAGTTTGGAAAATATCCAGGATTTTAGGGCCCTTCTTTTTGGGCCAAAAAACCGAAAAAGTCACCGTTACCCCCCCTTGAGAGATTTTTAATTTTGGACCAAAATTTCAAAGTCGTTTTTGCTCTACCAACTCAAGAGGGAACCTCCCCCGACCCCAGCCCTACACTTTGCAGGTCCGGATCTGCCTTAGTTTGGAAAATATCCAGGATTTTAGGGCCCTTCTTTTTGGGCCAAAAAACCGAAAAAGTCACCGTTACCCCCCCTTGAGAGATTTTTAATTTTGGACCAAAATTTCAAAGTCGTTTTTGCTCTACCAACTCAAGTGGGAACCTCCCCCGACCCCAGCCCTACACTTTGCAGGTCCGGATCTGCCTTAGTTTGGAAAATATCCAGGATTTTAGGGCCCTTCTTTTTGGGCCAAAAAACCGAAAAAGTCACCGTTACCCCCCCTTGAGAGATTTTTAATTTTGGACCAAAATTTCAAAGTCGTTTTTGCTCTACCAACTCAAGAGGGAACCTCCCCCGACCCCAGCCCTACACTTTGCAGGTCCGGATCTGCCTTAGTTTGGAAAATATCCAGGATTTTAGGGCCCTTCTTTTTGGGCCAAAAAACCGAAAAAGTCACCGTTACCCCCCCTTGAGAGATTTTTAATTTTGGACCAAAATTTCAAAGTCGTTTTTGCTCTACCAACTCAAGTGGGAACCTCCCCCGACCCCAGCCCTACACTTTGCAGGTCCGGATCTGCCTTAGTTTGGAAAATATCCAGGATTTTAGGGCCCTTCTTTTTGGGCCAAAAAACCGAAAAAGTCACCGTTACCCCCCCTTGAGAGATTTTTAATTTTGGACCAAAATTTCAAAGTCGTTTTTGCTCTACCAACTCAAGAGGGAACCTCCCCCGACCCCAGCCCTACACTTTGCAGGTCCGGATCTGCCTTAGTTTGGAAAATATCCAGGATTTTAGGGCCCTTCTTTTTGGGCCAAAAAACCGAAAAAGTCACCGTTACCCCCCCTTGAGAGATTTTTAATTTTGGACCAAAATTTCAAAGTCGTTTTTGCTCTACCAACTCAAGTGGGAACCTCCCCCGACCCCAGCCCTACACTTTGCAGGTCCGGATCTGCCTTAGTTTGGAAAATATCCAGGATTTTAGGGCCCTTCTTTTTGGGCCAAAAAACCGAAAAAGTCACCGTTACCCCCCCTTGAGAGATTTTTAATTTTGGACCAAAATTTCAAAGTCGTTTTTGCTCTACCAACTCAAGTGGGAACCTCCCCCGACCCCAGCCCTACACTTTGCAGGTCCGGATCTGCCTTAGTTTGGAAAATATCCAGGATTTTAGGGCCCTTCTTTTTGGGCCAAAAAACCGAAAAAGTCACCGTTACCCCCCCTTGAGAGATTTTTAATTTTGGACCAAAATTTCAAAGTCGTTTTTGCTCTACCAACTCAAGAGGGAACCTCCCCCGACCCCAGCCCTACACTTTGCAGGTCCGGATCTGCCTTAGTTTGGAAAATATCCAGGATTTTAGGGCCCTTCTTTTTGGGCCAAAAAACCGAAAAAGTCACCGTTACCCCCCCTTGAGAGATTTTTAATTTTGGACCAAAATTTCAAAGTCGTTTTTGCTCTACCAACTCAAGTGGGAACCTCCCCCGACCCCAGCCCTACACTTTGCAGGTCCGGATCTGCCTTAGTTTGGAAAATATCCAGGATTTTAGGGCCCTTCTTTTTGGGCCAAAAAACCGAAAAAGTCACCGTTACCCCCCCTTGAGAGATTTTTAATTTTGGACCAAAATTTCAAAGTCGTTTTTGCTCTACCAACTCAAGTGGGAACCTCCCCCGACCCCAGCCCTACACTTTGCAGGTCCGGATCTGCCTTAGTTTGGAAAATATCCAGGATTTTAGGGCCCTTCTTTTTGGGCCAAAAAACCGAAAAAGTCACCGTTACCCCCCCTTGAGAGATTTTTAATTTTGGACCAAAATTTCAAAGTCGTTTTTGCTCTACCAACTCAAGAGGGAACCTCCCCCGACCCCAGCCCTACACTTTGCAGGTCCGGATCTGCCTTAGTTTGGAAAATATCCAGGATTTTAGGGCCCTTCTTTTTGGGCCAAAAAACCGAAAAAGTCACCGTTACCCCCCCTTGAGAGATTTTTAATTTTGGACCAAAATTTCAAAGTCGTTTTTGCTCTACCAACTCAAGTGGGAACCTCTCCCGACCCCAGCCCTACACTTTGCAGGTCCGGATCTGCCTTAGTTTGGAAAATATCCAGGATTTTAGGGCCCTTCTTTTTGGGCCAAAAAACCGAAAAAGTCACCGTTACCCCCCCTTGAGAGATTTTTAATTTTGGACCAAAATTTCAAAGTCGTTTTTGCTCTACCAACTCAAGAGGGAACCTCCCCCGACCCCAGCCCTACACTTTGCAGGTCCGGATCTGCCTTAGTTTGGAAAATATCCAGGATTTTAGGGCCCTTCTTTTTGGGCCAAAAAACCGAAAAAGTCACCGTTACCCCCCCCTTGAGAGATTTTTAATTTTGGACCAAAATTTCAAAGTCGTTTTTGCTCTACCAACTCAAGTGGGAACCTCCCCCGACCCCAGCCCTACACTTTGCAGGTCCGGATCTGCCTTAGTTTGGAAAATATCCAGGATTTTAGGGCCCTTCTTTTTGGGCCAAAAAACCGAAAAAGTCACCGTTACCCCCCCTTGAGAGATTTTTAATTTTGGACCAAAATTTCAAAGTCGTTTTTGCTCTACCAACTCAAGAGGGAACCTCCCCCGACCCCAGCCCTACACTTTGCAGGTCCGGATCTGCCTTAGTTTGGAAAATATCCAGGATTTTAGGGCCCTTCTTTTTGGGCCAAAAAACCGAAAAAGTCACCGTTACCCCCCCTTGAGAGATTTTTAATTTTGGACCAAAATTTCAAAGTCGTTTTTGCTCTACCAACTCAAGTGGGAACCTCCCCCGACCCCAGCCCTACACTTTGCAGGTCCGGATCTGCCTTAGTTTGGAAAATATCCAGGATTTTAGGGCCCTTCTTTTTGGGCCAAAAAACCGAAAAAGTCACCGTTACCCCCCCTTGAGAGATTTTTAATTTTGGACCAAAATTTCAAAGTCGTTTTTGCTCTACCAACTCAAGTGGGAACCTCCCCCGACCCCAGCCCTACACTTTGCAGGTCCGGATCTGCCTTAGTTTGGAAAATATCCAGGATTTTAGGGCCCTTCTTTTTGGGCCAAAAAACCGAAAAAGTCACCGTTACCCCCCCTTGAGAGATTTTTAATTTTGGACCAAAATTTCAAAGTCGTTTTTGCTCTACCAACTCAAGAGGGAACCTCCCCCGACCCCAGCCCTACACTTTGCAGGTCCGGATCTGCCTTAGTTTGGAAAATATCCAGGATTTTAGGGCCCTTCTTTTTGGGCCAAAAAACCGAAAAAGTCACCGTTACCCCCCCTTGAGAGATTTTTAATTTTGGACCAAAATTTCAAAGTCGTTTTTGCTCTACCAACTCAAGTGGGAACCTCCCCCGACCCCAGCCCTACACTTTGCAGGTCCGGATCTGCCTTAGTTTGGAAAATATCCAGGATTTTAGGGCCCTTCTTTTTGGGCCAAAAAACCGAAAAAGTCACCGTTACCCCCCCTTGAGAGATTTTTAATTTTGGACCAAAATTTCAAAGTCGTTTTTGCTCTACCAACTCAAGAGGGAACGAACCTCCCCCGACCCCAGCCCTACACTTTGCAGGTCCGGATCTGCCTTAGTTTGGAAAATATCCAGGATTTTAGGGCCCTTCTTTTTGGGCCAAAAAACCGAAAAAGTCACCGTTACCCCCCCTTGAGAGATTTTTAATTTTGGACCAAAATTTCAAAGTCGTTTTTGCTCTACCAACTCAAGTGGGAACCTCCCCCGACCCCAGCCCTACACTTTGCAGGTCCGGATCTGCCTTAGTTTGGAAAATATCCAGGATTTTAGGGCCCTTCTTTTTGGGCCAAAAAACCGAAAAAGTCACCGTTACCCCCCCTTGAGAGATTTTTAATTTTGGACCAAAATTTCAAAGTCGTTTTTGCTCTACCAACTCAAGAGGGAACCTCCCCCGACCCCAGCCCTACACTTTGCAGGTCCGGATCTGCCTTAGTTTGGAAAATATCCAGGATTTTAGGGCCCTTCTTTTTGGGCCAAAAAACCGAAAAAGTCACCGTTACCCCCCCTTGAGAGATTTTTAATTTTGGACCAAAATTTCAAAGTCGTTTTTGCTCTACCAACTCAAGTGGGAACCTCCCCCGACCCCAGCCCTACACTTTGCAGGTCCGGATCTGCCTTAGTTTGGAAAATATCCAGGATTTTAGGGCCCTTCTTTTTGGGCCAAAAAACCGAAAAAGTCACCGTTACCCCCCCTTGAGAGATTTTTAATTTTGGACCAAAATTTCAAAGTCGTTTTTGCTCTACCAACTCAAGAGGGAACCTCCCCCGACCCCAGCCCTACACTTTGCAGGTCCGGATCTGCCTTAGTTTGGAAAATATCCAGGATTTTAGGGCCCTTCTTTTTGGGCCAAAAAACCGAAAAAGTCACCGTTACCCCCCCTTGAGAGATTTTTAATTTTGGACCAAAATTTCAAAGTCGTTTTTGCTCTACCAACTCAAGAGGGAACCTCCCCCGACCCCAGCCCTACACTTTGCAGGTCCGGATCTGCCTTAGTTTGGAAAATATCCAGGATTTTAGGGCCCTTCTTTTTGGGCCAAAAAACCGAAAAAGTCACCGTTACCCCCCCTTGAGAGATTTTTAATTTTGGACCAAAATTTCAAAGTCGTTTTTGCTCTACCAACTCAAGTGGGAACCTCCCCCGACCCCAGCCCTACACTTTGCAGGTCCGGATCTGCCTTAGTTTGGAAAATATCCAGGATTTTAGGGCCCTTCTTTTTGGGCCAAAAAACCGAAAAAGTCACCGTTACCCCCCCTTGAGAGATTTTTAATTTTGGACCAAAATTTCAAAGTCGTTTTTGCTCTACCAACTCAAGTGGGAACCTCCCCCGACCCCAGCCCTACACTTTGCAGGTCCGGATCTGCCTTAGTTTGGAAAATATCCAGGATTTTAGGGCCCTTCTTTTTGGGCCAAAAAACCGAAAAAGTCACCGTTACCCCCCCTTGAGAGATTTTTAATTTTGGACCAAAATTTCAAAGTCGTTTTTGCTCTACCAACTCAAGAGGGAACCTCCCCCGACCCCAGCCCTACACTTTGCAGGTCCGGATCTGCCTTAGTTTGGAAAATATCCAGGATTTTAGGGCCCTTCTTTTTGGGCCAAAAAACCGAAAAAGTCACCGTTACCCCCCCTTGAGAGATTTTTAATTTTGGACCAAAATTTCAAAGTCGTTTTTGCTCTACCAACTCAAGTGGGAACCTCCCCCGACCCCAGCCCTACACTTTGCAGGTCCGGATCTGCCTTAGTTTGGAAAATATCCAGGATTTTAGGGCCCTTCTTTTTGGGCCAAAAAACCGAAAAAGTCACCGTTACCCCCCCTTGAGAGATTTTTAATTTTGGACCAAAATTTCAAAGTCGTTTTTGCTCTACCAACTCAAGTGGGAACCTCCCCCGACCCCAGCCCTACACTTTGCAGGTCCGGATCTGCCTTAGTTTGGAAAATATCCAGGATTTTAGGGCCCTTCTTTTTGGGCCAAAAAACCGAAAAAGTCACCGTTACCCCCCCTTGAGAGATTTTTAATTTTGGACCAAAATTTCAAAGTCGTTTTTGCTCTACCAACTCAAGAGGGAACCTCCCCCGACCCCAGCCCTACACTTTGCAGGTCCGGATCTGCCTTAGTTTGGAAAATATCCAGGATTTTAGGGCCCTTCTTTTTGGGCCAAAAAACCGAAAAAGTCACCGTTACCCCCCCTTGAGAGATTTTTAATTTTGGACCAAAATTTCAAAGTCGTTTTTGCTCTACCAACTCAAGTGGGAACCTCCCCCGACCCCAGCCCTACACTTTGCAGGTCCGGATCTGCCTTAGTTTGGAAAATATCCAGGATTTTAGGGCCCTTCTTTTTGGGCCAAAAAACCGAAAAAGTCACCGTTACCCCCCCTTGAGAGATTTTTAATTTTGGACCAAAATTTCAAAGTCGTTTTTGCTCTACCAACTCAAGTGGGAACCTCCCCCGACCCCAGCCCTACACTTTGCAGGTCCGGATCTGCCTTACTTTGGAAAATATCCAGGATTTTAGGGCCCTTCTTTTTGGGCCAAAAAACCGAAAAAGTCACCGTTACCCCCCCTTGAGAGATTTTTAATTTTGGACCAAAATTTCAAAGTCGTTTTTGCTCTACCAACTCAAGAGGGAACCTCCCCCGACCCCAGCCCTACACTTTGCAGGTCCGGATCTGCCTTAGTTTGGAAAATATCCAGGATTTTAGGGCCCTTCTTTTTGGGCCAAAAATCTCTCAAGGGGGGCTTGAGAGATTTTTAATTTTGGACCAAAATTTCAAAGTCGTTTTTGCTCTACCAACTCAAGTGGGAACCTCCCCCGACCCCAGCCCTACACTTTGCAGGTCCGGATCTGCCTTAGTTTGGAAAATATCCAGGATTTTAGGGCCCTTCTTTTTGGGCCAAAAAACCGAAAAAGTCACCGTTACCCCCCCTTGAGAGATTTTTAATTTTGGACCAAAATTTCAAAGTCGTTTTTGCTCTACCAACTCAAGAGGGAACCTCCCCCGACCCCAGCCCTACACTTTGCAGGTCCGGATCTGCCTTAGTTTGGAAAATATCCAGGATTTTAGGGCCCTTCTTTTTGGGCCAAAAAACCGAAAAAGTCACCGTTACCCCCCCTTGAGAGATTTTTAATTTTGGACCAAAATTTCAAAGTCGTTTTTGCTCTACCAACTCAAGTGGGAACCTCCCCCGACCCCAGCCCTACACTTTGCAGGTCCGGATCTGCCTTAGTTTGGAAAATATCCAGGATTTTAGGGCCCTTCTTTTTGGGCCAAAAAACCGAAAAAGTCACCGTTACCCCCCCTTGAGAGATTTTTAATTTTGGACCAAAATTTCAAAGTCGTTTTTGCTCTACCAACTCAAGTGGGAACCTCCCCCGACCCCAGCCCTACACTTTGCAGGTCCCGATCTGCCTTAGTTTGGAAAATATCCAGGATTTTAGGGCCCTTCTTTTTGGGCCAAAAAACCGAAAAAGTCACCGTTACCCCCCCTTGAGAGATTTTTAATTTTGGACCAAAATTTCAAAGTCGTTTTTGCTCTACCAACTCAAGAGGGAACCTCCCCCGACCCCAGCCCTACACTTTGCAGGTCCGGATCTGCCTTAGTTTGGAAAATATCCAGGATTTTAGGGCCCTTCTTTTTGGGCCAAAAAACCGAAAAAGTCACCGTTACCCCCCCTTGAGAGATTTTTAATTTTGGACCAAAATTTCAAAGTCGTTTTTGCTCTACCAACTCAAGTGGGAACCTCCCCCGACCCCAGCCCTACACTTTGCAGGTCCGGATCTGCCTTAGTTTGGAAAATATCCAGGATTTTAGGGCCCTTCTTTTTGGGCCAAAAAACCGAAAAAGTCACCGTTACCCCCCCTTGAGAGATTTTTAATTTTGGACCAAAATTTCAAAGTCGTTTTTGCTCTACCAACTCAAGTGGGAACCTCCCCCGACCCCAGCCCTACACTTTGCAGGTCCGGATCTGCCTTAGTTTGGAAAATATCCAGGATTTTAGGGCCCTTCTTTTTGGGCCAAAAAACCGAAAAAGTCACCGTTACCCCCCCTTGAGAGATTTTTAATTTTGGACCAAAATTTCAAAGTCGTTTTTGCTCTACCAACTCAAGAGGGAACCTCCCCCGACCCCAGCCCTACACTTTGCAGGTCCGGATCTGCCTTAGTTTGGAAAATATCCAGGATTTTAGGGCCCTTCTTTTTGGGCCAAAAAACCGAAAAAGTCACCGTTACCCCCCCTTGAGAGATTTTTAATTTT
Organism: Marthasterias glacialis; assembly: GCA_911728455.2. Taxonomy (NCBI): domain Eukaryota; kingdom Metazoa; phylum Echinodermata; class Asteroidea; order Forcipulatida; family Asteriidae; genus Marthasterias; species Marthasterias glacialis. The sequence continues at coordinate 9,919,202 of OU452228.1, read as the reverse complement.
GGACCAAAATTTCAAAGTCGTTTTTGCTCTACCAACTCAAGTGGGAACCTCCCCCGACCCCAGCCCTACACTTTGCAGGTCCGGATCTGCCTTAGTTTGGAAAATATCCAGGATTTTAGGGCCCTTCTTTTTGGGCCAAAAAACCGAAAAAGTCACCGTTAACCCCCCTTGAGAGATTTTTAATTTTGGACCAAAATTTCAAAGTCGTTTTTGCTCTACCAACTCAAGTGGGAACCTCCCCCGACCCCAGCCCTACACTTTGCAGGTCCGGATCTGCCTTAGTTTGGAAAATATCCAGGATTTTAGGGCCCTTCTTTTTGGGCCAAAAAACCGAAAAAGTCACCGTTACCCCCCCTTGAGAGATTTTTAATTTTGGACCAAAATTTCAAAGTCGTTTTTGCTCTACCAACTCAAGTGGGAACCTCCCCCGACCCCAGCCCTACACTTTGCAGGTCCGGATCTGCCTTAGTTTGGAAAATATCCAGGATTTTAGGGCCCTTCTTTTTGGGCCAAAAAACCGAAAAAGTCACCGTTACCCCCCCTTGAGAGATTTTTAATTTTGGACCAAAATTTCAAAGTCGTTTTTGCTCTACCAACTCAAGAGGGAACCTCCCCCGACCCCAGCCCTACACTTTGCAGGTCCGGATCTGCCTTAGTTTGGAAAATATCCAGGATTTTAGGGCCCTTCTTTTTGGGCCAAAAAACCGAAAAAGTCACCGTTACCCCCCCTTGAGAGATTTTTAATTTTGGACCAAAATTTCAAAGTCGTTTTTGCTCTACCAACTCAAGTGGGAACCTCCCCCGACCCCAGCCCTACACTTTGCAGGTCCGGATCTGCCTTAGTTTGGAAAATATCCAGGATTTTAGGGCCCTTCTTTTTGGGCCAAAAAACCGAAAAAGTCACCGTTACCCCCCCTTGAGAGATTTTTAATTTTGGACCAAAATTTCAAAGTCGTTTTTGCTCTACCAACTCAAGAGGGAACCTCCCCCGACCCCAGCCCTACACTTTGCAGGTCCGGATCTGCCTTAGTTTGGAAAATATCCAGGATTTTAGGGCCCTTCTTTTTGGGCCAAAAAACCGAAAAAGTCACCGTTACCCCCCCTTGAGAGATTTTTAATTTTGGACCAAAATTTCAAAGTCGTTTTTGCTCTACCAACTCAAGTGGGAACCTCCCCCGACCCCAGCCCTACACTTTGCAGGTCCGGATCTGCCTTAGTTTGGAAAATATCCAGGATTTTAGGGCCCTTCTTTTTGGGCCAAAAAACCGAAAAAGTCACCGTTACCCCCCCTTGAGAGATTTTTAATTTTGGACCAAAATTTCAAAGTCGTTTTTGCTCTACCAACTCAAGTGGGAACCTCCCCCGACCCCAGCCCTACACTTTGCAGGTCCGGATCTGCCTTAGTTTGGAAAATATCCAGGATTTTAGGGCCCTTCTTTTTGGGCCAAAAAACCGAAAAAGTCACCGTTACCCCCCCTTGAGAGATTTTTAATTTTGGACCAAAATTTCAAAGTCGTTTTTGCTCTACCAACTCAAGAGGGAACCTCCCCCGACCCCAGCCCTACACTTTGCAGGTCCGGATCTGCCTTAGTTTGGAAAATATCCAGGATTTTAGGGCCCTTCTTTTTGGGCCAAAAAACCGAAAAAGTCACCGTTACCCCCCCTTGAGAGATTTTTAATTTTGGACCAAAATTTCAAAGTCGTTTTTGCTCTACCAACTCAAGTGGGAACCTCCCCCGACCCCAGCCCTACACTTTGCAGGTCCGGATCTGCCTTAGTTTGGAAAATATCCAGGATTTTAGGGCCCTTCTTTTTGGGCCAAAAAACCGAAAAAGTCACCGTTACCCCCCCTTGAGAGATTTTTAATTTTGGACCAAAATTTCAAAGTCGTTTTTGCTCTACCAACTCAAGTGGGAACCTCCCCCGACCCCAGCCCTACACTTTGCAGGTCCGGATCTGCCTTAGTTTGGAAAATATCCAGGATTTTAGGGCCCTTCTTTTTGGGCCAAAAAACCGAAAAAGTCACCGTTACCCCCCCTTGAGAGATTTTTAATTTTGGACCAAAATTTCAAAGTCGTTTTTGCTCTACCAACTCAAGAGGGAACCTCCCCCGACCCCAGCCCTACACTTTGCAGGTCCGGATCTGCCTTAGTTTGGAAAATATCCAGGATTTTAGGGCCCTTCTGTTTGGGCCAAAAAACCGAAAAAGTCACCGTTACCCCCCCTTGAGAGATTTTTAATTTTGGACCAAAATTTCAAAGTCGTTTTTGCTCTACCAACTCAAGTGGGAACCTCCCCCGACCCCAGCCCTACACTTTGCAGGTCCGGATCTGCCTTAGTGTGGAAAATATCCAGGATTTTAGGGCCCTTCTTTTTGGGCCAAAAAACCGAAAAAGTCACCGTTACCCCCCCTTGAGAGATTTTTAATTTTGGACCAAAATTTCAAAGTCGTTTTTGCTCTACCAACTCAAGAGGGAACCTCCCCCGACCCCAGCCCTACACTTTGCAGGTCCGGATCTGCCTTAGTTTGGAAAATATCCAGGATTTTAGGGCCCTTCTTTTTGGGCCAAAAAACCGAAAAAGTAACCGTTACCCCCCCTTGAGAGATTTTTAATTTTGGACCAAAATTTCAAAGTCGTTTTTGCTCTACCAACTCAAGTGGGAACCTCCCCCGACCCCAGCCCTACACTTTGCAGGTCCGGATCTGCCTTAGTTTGGAAAATATCCAGGATTTTAGGGCCCTTCTTTTTGGGCCAAAAAACCGAAAAAGTCACCGTTACCCCCCTTGAGAGATTTTTAATTTTGGACCAAAATTTCAAAGTCGTTTTTGCTCTACCAACTCAAGAGGGAACCTCCCCCGACCCCAGCCCTACACTTTGCAGGTCCGGATCTGCCTTAGTTTGGAAAATATCCAGGATTTTAGGGCCCTTCTTTTTGGGCCAAAAAACCGAAAAAGTCACCGTTACCCCCCCTTGAGAGATTTTTAATTTTGGACCAAAATTTCAAAGTCGTTTTTGCTCTACCAACTCAAGTGGGAACCTCCCCCGACCCCAGCCCTACACTTTGCAGGTCCGGATCTGCCTTAGTTTGGAAAATATCCAGGATTTTAGGGCCCTTCTTTTTGGGCCAAAAAACCGAAAAAGTCACCGTTACCCCCCCTTGAGAGATTTTTAATTTTGGACCAAAATTTCAAAGTCGTTTTTGCTCTACCAACTCAAGTGGGAACCTCCCCCGACCCCAGCCCTACACTTTGCAGGTCCGGATCTGCCTTAGTTTGGAAAATATCCAGGATTTTAGGGCCCTTCTTTTTGGGCCAAAAAACCGAAAAAGTCACCGTTACCCCCCCTTGAGAGATTTTTAATTTTGGACCAAAATTTCAAAGTCGTTTTTGCTCTACCAACTCAAGAGGGAACCTCCCCTGTCCCCAGCCCTACACTTTGCAGGTCCGGATCTGCCTTAGTTTGGAAAATATCCAGGATTTTAGGGCCCTTCTTTTTGGGCCAAAAAACCGAAAAAGTCACCGTTACCCCCCCTTGAGAGATTTTTAATTTTGGACCAAAATTTCAAAGTCGTTTTTGCTCTACCAACTCAAGTGGGAACCTCCCCCGACCCCAGCCCTACACTTTGCAGGTCCGGATCTGCCTTAGTTTGGAAAATATCCAGGATTTTAGGGCCCTTCTTTTTGGGCCAAAAAACCGAAAAAGTCACCGTTACCCCCCCTTGAGAGATTTTTAATTTTGGACCAAAATTTCAAAGTCGTTTTTGCTCTACCAACTCAAGTGGGAACCTCCCCCGACCCCAGCCCTACACTTTGCAGGTCCGGATCTGCCTTAGTTTGGAAAATATCCAGGATTTTAGGGCCCTTCTTTTTGGGCCAAAAAACCGAAAAAGTCACCGTTACCCCCCCTTGAGAGATTTTTAATTTTGGACCAAAATTTCAAAGTCGTTTTTGCTCTACCAACTCAAGAGGGAACCTCCCCCGACCCCAGCCCTACACTTTGCAGGTCCGGATCTGCCTTAGTTTGGAAAATATCCAGGATTTTAGGGCCCTTCTTTTTGGGCCAAAAAACCGAAAAAGTCACCATTACCCCCCTCTGGAGAGATTTTTAATTTTGGACCAAAATTTCAAAGTCGTTTTTGCTCTACCAACTCAAGTGGGAACCTCCCCCGACCCCAGCCCTACACTTTGCAGGTCCGGATCTGCCTTAGTTTGGAAAATATCCAGGATTTTAGGGCCCTTCTTTTTGGGCCAAAAAACCGAAAAAGTCACCGTTACCCCCCCTTGAGAGATTTTTAATTTTGGACCAAAATTTCAAAGTCGTTTTTGCTCTACCAACTCAAGAGGGAACCTCCCCCGACCCCAGCCCTACACTTTGCAGGTCCGGATCTGCCTTAGTTTGGAAAATATCCAGGATTTTAGGGCCCTTCTTTTTGGGCCAAAAAACCGAAAAAGTCACCGTTACCCCCCCTTGAGAGATTTTTAATTTTGGACCAAAATTTCAAAGTCGTTTTTGCTCTACCAACTCAAGTGGGAACCTCCCCCGACCCCAGCCCTACACTTTGCAGGTCCGGATCTGCCTTAGTTTGGAAAATATCCAGGATTTTAGGGCCCTTCTTTTTGGGCCAAAAAACCGAAAAAGTCACCGTTACCCCCCCTTGAGAGATTTTTAATTTTGGACCAAAATTTCAAAGTCGTTTTTGCTCTACCAACTCAAGTGGGAACCTCCCCCGACCCCAGCCCTACACTTTGCAGGTCCGGATCTGCCTTAGTTTGGAAAATATCCAGGATTTTAGGGCCCTTCTTTTTGGGCCAAAAAACCGAAAAAGTCACCGTTACCCCCCCTTGAGAGATTTTTAATTTTGGACCAAAATTTCAAAGTCGTTTTTGCTCTACCAACTCAAGAGGGAACCTCCCCCGACCCCAGCCCTACACTTTGCAGGTCCGGATCTGCCTTAGTTTGGAAAATATCCAGGATTTTAGGGCCCTTCTTTTTGGGCCAAAAAACCGAAAAAGTCACCGTTACCCCCCCTTGAGAGATTTTTAATTTTGGACCAAAATTTCAAAGTCGTTTTTGCTCTACCAACTCAAGAGGGAACCTCCCCCGACCCCAGCCCTACACTTTGCAGGTCCGGATCTGCCTTAGTTTGGAAAATATCCAGGATTTTAGGGCCCTTCTTTTTGGGCCAAAAAACCGAAAAAGTCACCGTTACCCCCCCTTGAGAGATTTTTAATTTTGGACCAAAATTTCAAAGTCGTTTTTGCTCTACCAACTCAAGTGGGAACCTCCCCCGACCCCAGCCCTACACTTTGCAGGTCCGGATCTGCCTTAGTTTGGAAAATATCCAGGATTTTAGGGCCCTTCTTTTTGGGCCAAAAAACCGAAAAAGTCACCGTTACCCCCCCTTGAGAGATTTTTAATTTTGGACCAAAATTTCAAAGTCGTTTTTGCTCTACCAACTCAAGAGGGAACCTCCCCCGACCCCAGCCCTACACTTTGCAGGTCCGGATCTGCCTTAGTTTGGAAAATATCCAGGATTTTAGGGCCCTTCTTTTTGGGCCAAAAAACCGAAAAAGTCACCGTTACCCCCCCTTGAGAGATTTTTAATTTTGGACCAAAATTTCAAAGTCGTTTTTGCTCTACCAACTCAAGTGGGAACCTCCCCCGACCCCAGCCCTACACTTTGCAGGTCCGGATCTGCCTTAGTTTGGAAAATATCCAGGATTTTAGGGCCCTTCTTTTTGGGCCAAAAAACCGAAAAAGTCACCGTTACCCCCCCTTGAGAGATTTTTAATTTTGGACCAAAATTTCAAAGTCGTTTTTGCTCTACCAACTCAAGTGGGAACCTCCCCCGACCCCAGCCCTACACTTTGCAGGTCCGGATCTGCCTTAGTTTGGAAAATATCCAGGATTTTAGGGCCCTTCTTTTTGGGCCAAAAAACCGAAAAAGTCACCGTTACCCCCCCTTGAGAGATTTTTAATTTTGGACCAAAATTTCAAAGTCGTTTTTGCTCTACCAACTCAAGTGGGAACCTCCCCCGACCCCAGCCCTACACTTTGCAGGTCCGGATCTGCCTTAGTTTGGAAAATATCCAGGATTTTAGGGCCCTTCTTTTTGGGCCAAAAAACCGAAAAAGTCACCGTTACCCCCCCTTGAGAGATTTTTAATTTTGGACCAAAATTTCAAAGTCGTTTTTGCTCTACCAACTCAAGAGGGAACCTCCCCCGACCCCAGCCCTACACTTTGCAGGTCCGGATCTGCCTTAGTTTGGAAAATATCCAGGATTTTAGGGCCCTTCTTTTTGGGCCAAAAAACCGAAAAAGTCACCGTTACCCCCCCTTGAGAGATTTTTAATTTTGGACCAAAATTTCAAAGTCGTTTTTGCTCTACCAACTCAAGTGGGAACCTCCCCCGACCCCAGCCCTACACTTTGCAGGTCCGGATCTGCCTTAGTTTGGAAAATATCCAGGATTTTAGGGCCCTTCTTTTTGGGCCAAAAAACCGAAAAAGTCACCGTTACCCCCCCTTGAGAGATTTTTAATTTTGGACCAAAATTTCAAAGTCGTTTTTGCTCTACCAACTCAAGAGGGAACCTCCCCCGACCCCAGCCCTACACTTTGCAGGTCCGGATCTGCCTTAGTTTGGAAAATATCCAGGATTTTAGGGCCCTTCTTTTTGGGCCAAAAAACCGAAAAAGTCACCGTTACCCCCCCTTGAGAGATTTTTAATTTTGGACCAAAATTTCAAAGTCGTTTTTGCTCTACCAACTCAAGAGGGAACCTCCCCCGACCCCAGCCCTACACTTTGCAGGTCCGGATCTGCCTTAGTTTGGAAAATATCCAGGATTTTAGGGCCCTTCTTTTTGGGCCAAAAAACCGAAAAAGTCACCGTTACCCCCCCTTGAGAGATTTTTAATTTTGGACCAAAATTTCAAAGTCGTTTTTGCTCTACCAACTCAAGTGGGAACCTCCCCCGACCCCAGCCCTACACTTTGCAGGTCCGGATCTGCCTTAGTTTGGAAAATATCCAGGATTTTAGGGCCCTTCTTTTTGGGCCAAAAAACCGAAAAAGTCACCGTTACCCCCCCTTGAGAGATTTTTAATTTTGGACCAAAATTTCAAAGTCGTTTTTGCTCTACCAACTCAAGTGGGAACCTCCCCCGACCCCAGCCCTACACTTTGCAGGTCCGGATCTGCCTTAGTTTGGAAAATATCCAGGATTTTAGGGCCCTTCTTTTTGGGCCAAAAAACCGAAAAAGTCACCGTTACCCCCCCTTGAGAGATTTTTAATTTTGGACCAAAATTTCAAAGTCGTTTTTGCTCTACCAACTCAAGAGGGAACCTCCCCCGACCCCAGCCCTACACTTTGCAGGTCCGGATCTGCCTTAGTTTGGAAAATATCCAGGATTTTAGGGCCCTTCTTTTTGGGCCAAAAAACCGAAAAAGTCACCGTTACCCCCCCTTGAGAGATTTTTAATTTTGGACCAAAATTTCAAAGTCGTTTTTGCTCTACCAACTCAAGTGGGAACCTCCCCCGACCCCAGCCCTACACTTTGCAGGTCCGGATCTGCCTTAGTTTGGAAAATATCCAGGATTTTAGGGCCCTTCTTTTTGGGCCAAAAAACCGAAAAAGTCACCGTTACCCCCCCTTGAGAGATTTTTAATTTTGGACCAAAATTTCAAAGTCGTTTTTGCTCTACCAACTCAAGAGGGAACCTCCCCCGACCCCAGCCCTACACTTTGCAGGTCCGGATCTGCCTTAGTTTGGAAAATATCCAGGATTTTAGGGCCCTTCTTTTTGGGCCAAAAAACCGAAAAAGTCACCGTTACCCCCCCTTGAGAGATTTTTAATTTTGGACCAAAATTTCAAAGTCGTTTTTGCTCTACCAACTCAAGAGGGAACCTCCCCCGACCCCAGCCCTACACTTTGCAGGTCCGGATCTGCCTTAGTTTGGAAAATATCCAGGATTTTAGGGCCCTTCTTTTTGGGCCAAAAAACCGAAAAAGTCACCGTTACCCCCCCTTGAGAGATTTTTAATTTTGGACCAAAATTTCAAAGTCGTTTTTGCTCTACCAACTCAAGTGGGAACCTCCCCCGACCCCAGCCCTACACTTTGCAGGTCCGGATCTGCCTTAGTTTGGAAAATATCCAGGATTTTAGGGCCCTTCTTTTTGGGCCAAAAAACCGAAAAAGTCACCGTTACCCCCCCTTGAGAGATTTTTAATTTTGGACCAAAATTTCAAAGTCGTTTTTGCTCTACCAACTCAAGTGGGAACCTCCCCCGACCCCAGCCCTACACTTTGCAGGTCCGGATCTGCCTTAGTTTGGAAAATATCCAGGATTTTAGGGCCCTTCTTTTTGGGCCAAAAAACCGAAAAAGTCACCGTTACCCCCCCTTGAGAGATTTTTAATTTTGGACCAAAATTTCAAAGTCGTTTTTGCTCTACCAACTCAAGAGGGAACCTCCCCCGACCCCAGCCCTACACTTTGCAGGTCCGGATCTGCCTTAGTTTGGAAAATATCCAGGATTTTAGGGCCCTTCTTTTTGGGCCAAAAAACCGAAAAAGTCACCGTTACCCCCCCTTGAGAGATTTTTAATTTTGGACCAAAATTTCAAAGTCGTTTTTGCTCTACCAACTCAAGTGGGAACCTCCCCCGACCCCAGCCCTACACTTTGCAGGTCCGGATCTGCCTTAGTTTGGAAAATATCCAGGATTTTAGGGCCCTTCTGTTTGGGCCAAAAAACCGAAAAAGTCACCGTTACCCCCCCTTGAGAGATTTTTAATTTTGGACCAAAATTTCAAAGTCGTTTTTGCTCTACCAACTCAAGAGGGAACCTCCCCCGACCCCAGCCCTACACTTTGCAGGTCCGGATCTGCCTTAGTTTGGAAAATATCCAGGATTTTAGGGCCCTTCTTTTTGGGCCAAAAAACCGAAAAAGTCACCGTTACCCCCCCTTGAGAGATTTTTAATTTTGGACCAAAATTTCAAAGTCGTTTTTGCTCTACCAACTCAAGTGGGAACCTCCCCCGACCCCAGCCCTACACTTTGCAGGTCCGGATCTGCCTTAGTTTGGAAAATATCCAGGATTTTAGGGCCCTTCTTTTTGGGCCAAAAAACCGAAAAAGTCACCGTTACCCCCCCTTGAGAGATTTTTAATTTTGGACCAAAATTTCAAAGTCGTTTTTGCTCTACCAACTCAAGAGGGAACCTCCCCCGACCCCAGCCCTACACTTTGCAGGTCCGGATCTGCCTTAGTTTGGAAAATATCCAGGATTTTAGGGCCCTTCTTTTTGGGCCAAAAAACCGAAAAAGTCACCGTTACCCCCCCTTGAGAGATTTTTAATTTTGGACCAAAATTTCAAAGTCGTTTTTGCTCTACCAACTCAAGTGGGAACCTCCCCCGACCCCAGCCCTACACTTTGCAGGTCCGGATCTGCCTTAGTTTGGAAAATATCCAGGATTTTAGGGCCCTTCTTTTTGGGCCAAAAAACCGAAAAAGTCACCGTAACCCCCCCTTGAGAGATTTTTAATTTTGGACCAAAATTTCAAAGTCGTTTTTGCTCTACCAACTCAAGAGGGAACCTCCCCCGACCCCAGCCCTACACTTTGCAGGTCCGGATCTGCCTTAGTTTGGAAAATATCCAGGATTTTAGGGCCCTTCTTTTTGGGCCAAAAAACCGAAAAAGTCACCGTTACCCCCCCTTGAGAGATTTTTAATTTTGGACCAAAATTTCAAAGTCGTTTTTGCTCTACCAACTCAAGTGGGAACCTCCCCCGACCCCAGCCCTACACTTTGCAGGTCCGGATCTGCCTTAGTTTGGAAAATATCCAGGATTTTAGGGCCCTTCTTTTTGGGCCAAAAAACCGAAAAAGTCACCGTTACCCCCCCTTGAGAGATTTTTAATTTTGGACCAAAATTTCAAAGTCGTTTTTGCTCTACCAACTCAAGTGGGAACCTCCCCCGACCCCAGCCCTACACTTTGCAGGTCCGGATCTGCCTTAGTTTGGAAAATATCCAGGATTTTAGGGCCCTTCTTTTTGGGCCAAAAAACCGAAAAAGTCACCGTTACCCCCCCTTGAGAGATTTTTAATTTTGGACCAAAATTTCAAAGTCGTTTTTGCTCTACCAACTCAAGAGGGAACCTCCCCCGACCCCAGCCCTACACTTTGCAGGTCCGGATCTGCCTTAGTTTGGAAAATATCCAGGATTTTAGGGCCCTTCTTTTTGGGCCAAAAAACCGAAAAAGTCACCGTTACCCCCCCTTGAGAGATTTTTAATTTTGGACCAAAATTTCAAAGTCGTTTTTGCTCTACCAACTCAAGTGGGAACCTCCCCCGACCCCAGCCCTACACTTTGCAGGTCCGGATCTGCCTTAGTTTGGAAAATATCCAGGATTTTAGGGCCCTTCTTTTTGGGCCAAAAAACCGAAAAAGTCACCGTTACCCCCCCCTTGAGAGATTTTTAATTTTGGACCAAAATTTCAAAGTCGTTTTTGCTCTACCAACTCAAGAGGGAACCTCCCCCGACCCCAGCCCTACACTTTGCAGGTCCGGCTCTGCCTTAGTTTGGAAAATATCCAGGATTTTAGGGCCCTTCTTTTTGGGCCAAAAAACCGAAAAAGTCACCGTTACCCCCCCTTGAGAGATTTTTAATTTTGGACCAAAATTTCAAAGTCGTTTTTGCTCTACCAACTCAAGAGGGAACCTCCCCCGACCCCAGCCCTACACTTTGCAGGTCCGGATCTGCCTTAGTTTGGAAAATATCCAGGATTTTAGGGCCCTTCTTTTTGGGCCAAAAAACCGAAAAAGTCACCGTTACCCCCCCTTGAGAGATTTTTAATTTTGGACCAAAATTTCAAAGTCGTTTTTGCTCTACCAACTCAAGAGGGAACCTCCCCCGACCCCAGCCCTACACTTTGCAGGTCCGGATCTGCCTTAGTTTGGAAAATATCCAGGATTTTAGGGCCCTTCTTTTTGGGCCAAAAAACCGAAAAAGTCACCGTTACCCCCCCTTGAGAGATTTTTAATTTTGGACCAAAATTTCAAAGTCGTTTTTGCTCTACCAACTCAAGTGGGAACCTCCCCCGACCCCAGCCCTACACTTTGCAGGTCCGGATCTGCCTTAGTTTGGAAAATATCCAGGATTTTAGGGCCCTTCTTTTTGGGCCAAAAAACCGAAAAAGTCACCGTTACCCCCCCTTGAGAGATTTTTAATTTTGGACCAAAATTTCAAAGTCGTTTTTGCTCTACCAACTCAAGAGGGAACCTCCCCCGACCCCAGCCCTACACTTTGCAGGTCCGGATCTGCCTTAGTTTGGAAAATATCCAGGATTTTAGGGCCCTTCTTTTTGGGCCAAAAAACCGAAAAAGTCACCGTTACCCCCCCTTGAGAGATTTTTAATTTTGGACCAAAATTTCAAAGTCGTTTTTGCTCTACCAACTCAAGTGGGAACCTCCCCCGACCCCAGCCCTACACTTTGCAGGTCCGGATCTGCCTTAGTTTGGAAAATATCCAGGATTTTAGGGCCCTTCTTTTTGGGCCAAAAAACCGAAAAAGTCACCGTTACCCCCCCTTGAGAGATTTTTAATTTTGGACCAAAATTTCAAAGTCGTTTTTGCTCTACCAACTCAAGTGGGAACCTCCCCCGACCCCAGCCCTACACTTTGCAGGTCCGGATCTGCCTTAGTTTGGAAAATATCCAGGATTTTAGGGCCCTTCTTTTTGGGCCAAAAAACCGAAAAAGTCACCGTTACCCCCCCTTGAGAGATTTTTAATTTTGGACCAAAATTTCAAAGTCGTTTTTGCTCTACCAACTCAAGAGGGAACCTCCCCCGACCCCAGCCCTACACTTTGCAGGTCCGGATCTGCCTTAGTTTGGAAAATATCCAGGATTTTAGGGCCCTTCTTTTTGGGCCAAAAAACCGAAAAAGTCACCGTTACCCCCCCTTGAGAGATTTTTAATTTTGGACCAAAATTTCAAAGTCGTTTTTGCTCTACCAACTCAAGTGGGAACCTCCCCCGACCCCAGCCCTACACTTTGCAGGTCCGGATCTGCCTTAGTTTGGAAAATATCCAGGATTTTAGGGCCCTTCTTTTTGGGCCAAAAAACCGAAAAAGTCACCGTTACCCCCCCTTGAGAGATTTTTAATTTTGGACCAAAATTTCAAAGTCGTTTTTGCTCTACCAACTCAAGAGGGAACCTCCCCCGACCCCAGCCCTACACTTTGCAGGTCCGGATCTGCCTTAGTTTGGAAAATATCCAGGATTTTAGGGCCCTTCTTTTTGGGCCAAAAAACCGAAAAAGTCACCGTTACCCCCCCTTGAGAGATTTTTAATTTTGGACCAAAATTTCAAAGTCGTTTTTGCTCTACCAACTCAAGTGGGAACCTCCCCCGACCCCAGCCCTACACTTTGCAGGTCCGGATCTGCCTTAGTTTGGAAAATATCCAGGATTTTAGGGCCCTTCTTTTTGGGCCAAAAAACCGAAAAAGTCACCGTTACCCCCCCTTGAGAGATTTTTAATTTTGGACCAAAATTTCAAAGTCGTTTTTGCTCTACCAACTCAAGAGGGAACCTCCCCCGACCCCAGCCCTACACTTTGCAGGTCCGGATCTGCCTTAGTTTGGAAAATATCCAGGATTTTAGGGCCCTTCTTTTTGGGCCAAAAAACCGAAAAAGTCACCGTTACTCCCCCTTGAGAGATTTTTAATTTTGGACCAAAATTTCAAAGTCGTTTTTGCTCTACCAACTCAAGTGGGAACCTCCCCCGACCCCAGCCCTACACTTTGCAGGTCCGGATCTGCCTTAGTTTGGAAAATATCCAGGATTTTAGGGCCCTTCTTTTTGGGCCAAAAAACCGAAAAAGTCACCGTTACCCCCCCTTGAGAGATTTTTAATTTTGGACCAAAATTTCAAAGTCGTTTTTGCTCTACCAACTCAAGTGGGAACCTCCCCCGACCCCAGCCCTACACTTTGCAGGTCCGGATCTGCCTTAGTTTGGAAAATATCCAGGATTTTAGGGCCCTTCTTTTTGGGCCAAAAAACCGAAAAAGTCACCGTTACCCCCCCTTGAGAGATTTTTAATTTTGGACCAAAATTTCAAAGTCGTTTTTGCTCTACCAACTCAAGTGGGAACCTCCCCCGACCCCAGCCCTACACTTTGCAGGTCCGGATCTGCCTTAGTTTGGAAAATATCCAGGATTTTAGGGCCCTTCTTTTTGGGCCAAAAAACCGAAAAAGTCACCGTTACCCCCCCCTTGAGAGATTTTTAATTTTGGACCAAAATTTCAAAGTCGTTTTTGCTCTACCAACTCAAGAGGGAACCTCCCCCGACCCCAGCCCTACACTTTGCAGGTCCGGATCTGCCTTAGTTTGGAAAATATCCAGGATTTTAGGGCCCTTCTTTTTGGGCCAAAAAACCGAAAAAGTCACCGTTACCCCCCCTTGAGAGATTTTTAATTTTGGACCAAAATTTCAAAGTCGTTTTTGCTCTACCAACTCAAGTGGGAACCTCCCCCGACCCCAGCCCTACACTTTGCAGGTCCGGATCTGCCTTAGTTTGGAAAATATCCAGGATTTTAGGGCCCTTCTTTTTGGGCCAAAAAACCGAAAAAGTCACCGTTACCCCCCCTTGAGAGATTTTTAATTTTGGACCAAAATTTCAAAGTCGTTTTTGCTCTACCAACTCAAGAGGGAACCTCCCCCGACCCCAGCCCTACACTTTGCAGGTCCGGATCTGCCTTAGTTTGGAAAATATCCAGGATTTTAGGGCCCTTCTTTTTGGGCCAAAAAACCGAAAAAGTCACCGTTACCCCCCCTTGAGAGATTTTTAATTTTGGACCAAAATTTCAAAGTCGTTTTTGCTCTACCAACTCAAGAGGGAACCTCCCCCGACCCCAGCCCTACACTTTGCAGGTCCGGATCTGCCTTAGTTTGGAAAATATCCAGGATTTTAGGGCCCTTCTTTTTGGGCCAAAAAACCGAAAAAGTCACCGTTACCCCCCCTTGAGAGATTTTTAATTTTGGACCAAAATTTCAAAGTCGTTTTTGCTCTACCAACTCAAGAGGGAACCTCCCCCGACCCCAGCCCTACACTTTGCAGGTCCGGATCTGCCTTAGTTTGGAAAATATCCAGGATTTTAGGGCCCTTCTTTTTGGGCCAAAAAACCGAAAAAGTCACCGTTACCCCCCCTTGAGAGATTTTTAATTTTGGACCAAAATTTCAAAGTCGTTTTTGCTCTACCAACTCAAGTGGGAACCTCCCCCGACCCCAGCCCTACACTTTGCAGGTCCGGATCTGCCTTAGTTTGGAAAATATCCAGGATTTTAGGGCCCTTCTTTTTGGGCCAAAAAACCGAAAAAGTCACCGTTACCCCCCCTTGAGAGATTTTTAATTTTGGACCAAAATTTCAAAGTCGTTTTTGCTCTACCAACTCAAGAGGGAACCTCCCCCGACCCCAGCCCTACACTTTGCAGGTCCGGATCTGCCTTAGTTTGGAAAATATCCAGGATTTTAGGGCCCTTCTTTTTGGGCCAAAAAACCGAAAAAGTCACCGTTACCCCCCCTTGAGAGATTTTTAATTTTGGACCAAAATTTCAAAGTCGTTTTTGCTCTACCAACTCAAGTGGGAACCTCCCCCGACCCCAGCCCTACACTTTGCAGGTCCGGATCTGCCTTAGTTTGGAAAATATCCAGGATTTTAGGGCCCTTCTTTTTGGGCCAAAAAACCGAAAAAGTCACCGTTACCCCCCCTTGAGAGATTTTTAATTTTGGACCAAAATTTCAAAGTCGTTTTTGCTCTACCAACTCAAGAGGGAACCTCCCCCGACCCCAGCCCTACACTTTGCAGGTCCGGATCTGCCTTAGTTTGGAAAATATCCAGGATTTTAGGGCCCTTCTTTTTGGGCCAAAAAACCGAAAAAGTCACCGTTACCCCCCCTTGAGAGATTTTTAATTTTGGACCAAAATTTCAAAGTCGTTTTTGCTCTACCAACTCAAGTGGGAACCTCCCCCGACCCCAGCCCTACACTTTGCAGGTCCGGATCTGCCTTAGTTTGGAAAATATCCAGGATTTTAGGGCCCTTCTTTTTGGGCCAAAAAACCGAAAAAGTCACCGTTACCCCCCCTTGAGAGATTTTTAATTTTGGACCAAAATTTCAAAGTCGTTTTTGCTCTACCAACTCAAGAGGGAACCTCCCCCGACCCCAGCCCTACACTTTGCAGGTCCGGATCTGCCTTAGTTTGGAAAATATCCAGGATTTTAGGGCCCTTCTTTTTGGGCCAAAAAACCGAAAAAGTCACCGTTACCCCCCCTTGAGAGATTTTTAATTTTGGACCAAAATTTCAAAGTCGTTTTTGCTCTACCAACTCAAGTGGGAACCTCCCCCGACCCCAGCCCTACACTTTGCAGGTCCGGATCTGCCTTAGTTTGGAAAATATCCAGGATTTTAGGGCCCTTCTTTTTGGGCCAAAAAACCGAAAAAGTCACCGTTACCCCCCCTTGAGAGATTTTTAATTTTGGACCAAAATTTCAAAGTCGTTTTTGCTCTACCAACTCAAGAGGGAACCTCCCCCGACCCCAGCCCTACACTTTGCAGGTCCGGATCTGCCTTAGTTTGGAAAATATCCAGGATTTTAGGGCCCTTCTTTTTGGGCCAAAAAACCGAAAAAGTCACCGTTACCCCCCCTTGAGAGATTTTTAATTTTGGACCAAAATTTCAAAGTCGTTTTTGCTCTACCAACTCAAGTGGGAACCTCCCCCGACCCCAGCCCTACACTTTGCAGGTCCGGATCTGCCTTAGTTTGGAAAATATCCAGGATTTTAGGGCCCTTCTTTTTGGGCCAAAAAACCGAAAAAGTCACCGTTACCCCCCCTTGAGAGATTTTTAATTTTGGACCAAAATTTCAAAGTCGTTTTTGCTCTACCAACTCAAGAGGGAACCTCCCCCGACCCCAGCCCTACACTTTGCAGGTCCGGATCTGCCTTAGTTTGGAAAATATCCAGGATTTTAGGGCCCTTCTTTTTGGGCCAAAAAACCGAAAAAGTCACCGTTACCCCCCCCTTGAGAGATTTTTAATTTTGGACCAAAATTTCAAAGTCGTTTTTGCTCTACCAACTCAAGTGGGAACCTCCCCCGACCCCAGCCCTACACTTTGCAGGTCCGGATCTGCCTTAGTTTGGAAAATATCCAGGATTTTAGGGCCCTTCTTTTTGGGCCAAAAAACCGAAAAAGTCACCGTTACCCCCCCTTGAGAGATTTTTAATTTTGGACCAAAATTTCAAAGTCGTTTTTGCTCTACCAACTCAAGAGGGAACCTCCCCCGACCCCAGCCCTACACTTTGCAGGTCCGGATCTGCCTTAGTTTGGAAAATATCCAGGATTTTAGGGCCCTTCTTTTTGGGCCAAAAAACCGAAAAAGTCACCGTTACCCCCCCTTGAGAGATTTTTAATTTTGGACCAAAATTTCAAAGTCGTTTTTGCTCTACCAACTCAAGTGGGAACCTCCCCCGACCCCAGCCCTACACTTTGCAGGTCCGGATCTGCCTTAGTTTGGAAAATATCCAGGATTTTAGGGCCCTTCTTTTTGGGCCAAAAAACCGAAAAAGTCACCGTTACCCCCCCTTGAGAGATTTTTAATTTTGGACCAAAATTTCAAAGTCGTTTTTGCTCTACCAACTCAAGTGGGAACCTCCCCCGACCCCAGCCCTACACTTTGCAGGTCCGGATCTGCCTTAGTTTGGAAAATATCCAGGATTTTAGGGCCCTTCTTTTTGGGCCAAAAAACCGAAAAAGTCACCGTTACCCCCCCTTGAGAGATTTTTAATTTTGGACCAAAATTTCAAAGTCGTTTTTGCTCTACCAACTCAAGAGGGAACCTCCCCCGACCCCAGCCCTACACTTTGCAGGTCCGGATCTGCCTTAGTTTGGAAAATATCCAGGATTTTAGGGCCCTTCTTTTTGGGCCAAAAAACCGAAAAAGTCACCGTTACCCCCCCTTGAGAGATTTTTAATTTTGGACCAAAATTTCAAAGTCGTTTTTGCTCTACCAACTCAAGTGGGAACCTCCCCCGACCCCAGCCCTACACTTTGCAGGTCCGGATCTGCCTTAGTTTGGAAAATATCCAGGATTTTAGGGCCCTTCTTTTTGGGCCAAAAAACCGAAAAAGTCACCGTTACCCCCCCTTGAGAGATTTTTAATTTTGGACCAAAATTTCAAAGTCGTTTTTGCTCTACCAACTCAAGAGGGAACCTCCCCCGACCCCAGCCCTACACTTTGCAGGTCCGGATCTGCCTTAGTTTGGAAAATATCCAGGATTTTAGGGCCCTTCTTTTTGGGCCAAAAAACCGAAAAAGTCACCGTTACCCACCCTTGAGAGATTTTTAATTTTGGACCAAAATTTCAAAGTCGTTTTTGCTCTACCAACTCAAGTGGGAACCTCCCCCGACCCCAGCCCTACACTTTGCAGGTCCGGATCTGCCTTAGTTTGGAAAATATCCAGGATTTTAGGGCCCTTCTTTTTGGGCCAAAAAACCGAAAAAGTCACCGTTACCCCCCCTTGAGAGATTTTTAATTTTGGACCAAAATTTCAAAGTCGTTTTTGCTCTACCAACTCAAGAGGGAACCTCCCCCGACCCCAGCCCTACACTTTGCAGGTCCGGATCTGCCTTAGTTTGGAAAATATCCAGGATTTTAGGGCCCTTCTTTTTGGGCCAAAAAACCGAAAAAGTCACCGTTACCCCCCGTTGAGAGATTTTTAATTTTGGACCAAAATTTCAAAGTCGTTTTTGCTCTACCAACTCAAGTGGGAACCTCCCCCGACCCCAGCCCTACACTTTGCAGGTCCGGATCTGCCTTAGTTTGGAAAATATCCAGGATTTTAGGGCCCTTCTTTTTGGGCCAAAAAACCGAAAAAGTCACCGTTACCCCCCCTTGAAAGATTTTTAATTTTGGACCAAAATTTCAAAGTCGTTTTTGCTCTACCAACTCAAGTGGGAACCTCCCCCGACCCCAGCCCTACACTTTGCAGGTCCGGATCTGCCTTAGTTTGGAAAATATCCAGGATTTTAGGGCCCTTCTTTTTGGGCCAAAAAACCGAAAAAGTCACCGTTACCCCCCCTTGAGAGATTTTCAATTTTGGACCAAAATTTCAAAGTCGTTTTTGCTCTACCAACTCAAGAGGGAACCTCCCCCGACCCCAGCCCTACACTTTGCAGGTCCGGATCTGCCTTAGTTTGGAAAATATCCAGGATTTTAGGGCCCTTCTTTTTGGGCCAAAAAACCGAAAAAGTCACCGTTACCCCCCCTTGAGAGATTTTTAATTTTGGACCAAAATTTCAAAGTCGTTTTTGCTCTACCAACTCAAGTGGGAACCTCCCCCGACCCCAGCCCTACACTTTGCAGGTCCGGATCTGCCTTAGTTTGGAAAATATCCAGGATTTTAGGGCCCTTCTTTTTGGGCCAAAAAACCGAAAAAGTCACCGTTACCCCCCCTTGAGAGATTTTTAATTTTGGACCAAAATTTCAAAGTCGTTTTTGCTCTACCAACTCAAGTGGGAACCTCCCCCGACCCCAGCCCTACACTTTGCAGGTCCGGATCTGCCTTAGTTTGGAAAATATCCAGGATTTTAGGGCCCTTCTTTTTGGGCCAAAAAACCGAAAAAGTCACCGTTACCCCCCCTTGAGAGATTTTTAATTTTGGACCAAAATTTCAAAGTCATTTTTGCTCTACCAACTCAAGAGGGAACCTCCCCCGACCCCAGCCCTACACTTTGCAGGTCCGGATCTGCCTTAGTTTGGAAAATATCCAGGATTTTAGGGCCCTTCTTTTTGGGCCAAAAAACCGAAAAAGTCACCGTTACCCCCCCTTGAGAGATTTTTAATTTTGGACCAAAATTTCAAAGTCGTTTTTGCTCTACCAACTCAAGTGGGAACCTCCCCCGACCCCAGCCCTACACTTTGCAGGTCCGGATCTGCCTTAGTTTGGAAAATATCCAGGATTTTAGGGCCCTTCTTTTTGGGCCAAAAAACCGAAAAAGTCACCGTTACCCCCCCTTGAGAGATTTTTAATTTTGGACCAAAATTTCAAAGTCGTTTTTGCTCTACCAACTCAAGTGGGAACCTCCCCCGACCCCAGCCCTACACTTTGCAGGTCCGGATCTGCCTTAGTTTGGAAAATATCCAGGATTTTAGGGCCCTTCTTTTTGGGCCAAAAAACCGAAAAAGTCACCGTTACCCCCCCTTGAGAGATTTTTAATTTTGGACCAAAATTTCAAAGTCGTTTTTGCTCTACCAACTCAAGAGGGAACCTCCCCCGACCCCAGCCCTACACTTTGCAGGTCCGGATCTGCCTTAGTTTGGAAAATATCCAGGATTTTAGGGCCCTTCTTTTTGGGCCAAAAAACCGAAAAAGTCACCGTTACCCCCCCTTGAGAGATTTTTAATTTTGGACCAAAATTTCAAAGTCGTTTTTGCTCTACCAACTCAAGTGGGAACCTCCCCCGACCCCAGCCCTACACTTTGCAGGTCCGGATCTGCCTTAGTTTGGAAAATATCCAGGATTTTAGGGCCCTTCTTTTTGGGCCAAAAAACCGAAAAAGTCACCGTTACCCCCCCTTGAGAGATTTTTAATTTTGGACCAAAATTTCAAAGTCGTTTTTGCTCTACCAACTCAAGAGGGAACCTCCCCCGACCCCAGCCCTACACTTTGCAGGTCCGGATCTGCCTTAGTTTGGAAAATATCCAGGATTTTAGGGCCCTTCTTTTTGGGCCAAAAAACCGAAAAAGTCACCGTTACCCCCCCTTGAGAGATTTTTAATTTTGGACCAAAATTTCAAAGTCGTTTTTGCTCTACCAACTCAAGTGGGAACCTCCCCCGACCCCAGCCCTACACTTTGCAGGTCCGGATCTGCCTTAGTTTGGAAAATATCCAGGATTTTAGGGCCCTTCTTTTTGGGCCAAAAAACCGAAAAAGTCACCGTTACCCCCCCTTGAGAGATTTTTAATTTTGGACCAAAATTTCAAAGTCGTTTTTGCTCTACCAACTCAAGTGGGAACCTCCCCCGACCCCAGCCCTACACTTTGCAGGTCCGGATCTGCCTTAGTTTGGAAAATATCCAGGATTTTAGGGCCCTTCTTTTTGGGCCAAAAAACCGAAAAAGTCACCGTTACCCCCCCTTGAGAGATTTTTAATTTTGGACCAAAATTTCAAAGTCGTTTTTGCTCTACCAACTCAAGAGGGAACCTCCCCCGACCCCAGCCCTACACTTTGCAGGTCCGGATCTGCCTTAGTTTGGAAAATATCCAGGATTTTAGGGCCCTTCTTTTTGGGCCAAAAAACCGAAAAAGTCACCGTTACCCCCCCTTGAGAGATTTTTAATTTTGGACCAAAATTTCAAAGTCGTTTTTGCTCTACCAACTCAAGTGGGAACCTCCCCCGACCCCAGCCCTACACTTTGCAGGTCCGGATCTGCCTTAGTTTGGAAAATATCCAGGATTTTAGGGCCCTTCTTTTTGGGCCAAAAAACCGAAAAAGTCACCGTTACCCCCCCTTGAGAGATTTTTAATTTTGGACCAAAATTTCAAAGTCGTTTTTGCTCTACCAACTCAAGAGGGAACCTCCCCCGACCCCAGCCCTACACTTTGCAGGTCCGGATCTGCCTTAGTTTGGAAAATATCCAGGATTTTAGGGCCCTTCTTTTTGGGCCAAAAAACCGAAAAAGTCACCGTTACCCCCCCTTGAGAGATTTTTAATTTTGGACCAAAATTTCAAAGTCGTTTTTGCTCTACCAACTCAAGTGGGAACCTCCCCCGACCCCAGCCCTACACTTTGCAGGTCCGGATCTGCCTTAGTTTGGAAAATATCCAGGATTTTAGGGCCCTTCTTTTTGGGCCAAAAAACCGAAAAAGTCACCGTTACCCCCCCTTGAGAGATTTTTAATTTTGGACCAAAATTTCAAAGTCGTTTTTGCTCTACCAACTCAAGAGGGAACCTCCCCCGACCCCAGCCCTACACTTTGCAGGTCCGGATCTGCCTTAGTTTGGAAAATATCCAGGATTTTAGGGCCCTTCTTTTTGGGCCAAAAAACCGAAAAAGTCACCGTTACCCCCCCTTGAGAGATTTTTAATTTTGGACCAAAATTTCAAAGTCGTTTTTGCTCTACCAACTCAAGTGGGAACCTCCCCCGACCCCAGCCCTACACTTTGCAGGTCCGGATCTGCCTTAGTTTGGAAAATATCCAGGATTTTAGGGCCCTTCTTTTTGGGCCAAAAAACCGAAAAAGTCACCGTTACCCCCCCTTGAGAGATTTTTAATTTTGGACCAAAATTTCAAAGTCGTTTTTGCTCTACCAACTCAAGTGGGAACCTCCCCCGACCCCAGCCCTACACTTTGCAGGTCCGGATCTGCCTTAGTTTGGAAAATATCCAGGATTTTAGGGCCCTTCTTTTTGGGCCAAAAAACCGAAAAAGTCACCGTTACCCCCCCTTGAGAGATTTTTAATTTTGGACCAAAATTTCAAAGTCGTTTTTGCTCTACCAACTCAAGAGGGAACCTCCCCCGACCCCAGCCCTACACTTTGCAGGTCCGGATCTGCCTTAGTTTGGAAAATATCCAGGATTTTAGGGCCCTTCTTTTTGGGCCAAAAAACCGAAAAAGTCACCGTTACCCCCCCTTGAGAGATTTTTAATTTTGGACCAAAATTTCAAAGTCGTTTTTGCTCTACCAACTCAAGTGGGAACCTCCCCCGACCCCAGCCCTACACTTTGCAGGTCCGGATCTGCCTTAGTTTGGAAAATATCCAGGATTTTAGGGCCCTTCTTTTTGGGCCAAAAAACCGAAAAAGTCACCGTTACCCCCCCCCTTGAGAGATTTTTAATTTTGGACCAAAATTTCAAAGTCGTTTTTGCTCTACCAACTCAAGTGGGAACCTCCCCCGACCCCAGCCCTACACTTTGCAGGTCCGGATCTGCCTTAGTTTGGAAAATATCCAGGATTTTAGGGCCCTTCTTTTTGGGCCAAAAAACCGAAAAAGTCACCGTTACCCCCCCTTGAGAGATTTTTAATTTTGGACCAAAATTTCAAAGTCGTTTTTGCTCTACCAACTCAAGAGGGAACCTCCCCCGACCCCAGCCCTACACTTTGCAGGTCCGGATCTGCCTTAGTTTGGAAAATATCCAGGATTTTAGGGCCCTTCTTTTTGGGCCAAAAAACCGAAAAAGTCACCGTTACCCCCCCTTGAGAGATTTTTAATTTTGGACCAAAATTTCAAAGTCGTTTTTGCTCTACCAACTCAAGTGGGAACCTCCCCCGACCCCAGCCCTACACTTTGCAGGTCCGGATCTGCCTTAGTTTGGAAAATATCCAGGATTTTAGGGCCCTTCTTTTTGGGCCAAAAAACCGAAAAAGTCACCGTTACCCCCCCTTGAGAGATTTTTAATTTTGGACCAAAATTTCAAAGTCGTTTTTGCTCTACCAACTCAAGTGGGAACCTCCCCCGACCCCAGCCCTACACTTTGCAGGTCCGGATCTGCCTTAGTTTGGAAAATATCCAGGATTTTAGGGCCCTTCTTTTTGGGCCAAAAAACCGAAAAAGTCACCGTTACCCCCCCTTGAGAGATTTTTAATTTTGGACCAAAATTTCAAAGTCGTTTTTGCTCTACCAACTCAAGAGGGAACCTCCCCCGACCCCAGCCCTACACTTTGCAGGTCCGGATCTGCCTTAGTTTGGAAAATATCCAGGATTTTAGGGCCCTTCTTTTTGGGCCAAAAAACCGAAAAAGTCACCGTTACCCCCCCTTGAGAGATTTTTAATTTTGGACCAAAATTTCAAAGTCGTTTTTGCTCTACCAACTCAAGTGGGAACCTCCCCCGACCCCAGCCCTACACTTTGCAGGTCCGGATCTGCCTTAGTTTGGAAAATATCCAGGATTTTAGGGCCCTTCTTTTTGGGCCAAAAAACCGAAAAAGTCACCGTTACCCCCCCTTGAGAGATTTTTAATTTTGGACCAAAATTTCAAAGTCGTTTTTGCTCTACCAACTCAAGTGGGAACCTCCCCCGACCCCAGCCCTACACTTTGCAGGTCCGGATCTGCCTTAGTTTGGAAAATATCCAGGATTTTAGGGCCCTTCTTTTTGGGCCAAAAAACCGAAAAAGTCACCGTTACCCCCCCTTGAGAGATTTTTAATTTTGGACCAAAATTTCAAAGTCGTTTTTGCTCTACCAACTCAAGAGGGAACCTCCCCCGACCCCAGCCCTACACTTTGCAGGTCCGGATCTGCCTTAGTTTGGAAAATATCCAGGATTTTAGGGCCCTTCTTTTTGGGCCAAAAAACCGAAAAAGTCACCGTTACCCCCCCTTGAGAGATTTTTAATTTTGGACCAAAATTTCAAAGTCGTTTTTGCTCTACCAACTCAAGTGGGAACCTCCCCCGACCCCAGCCCTACACTTTGCAGGTCCGGATCTGCCTTAGTTTGGAAAATATCCAGGATTTTAGGGCCCTTCTTTTTGGGCCAAAAAACCGAAAAAGTCACCGTTACCCCCCCTTGAGAGATTTTTAATTTTGGACCAAAATTTCAAAGTCGTTTTTGCTCTACCAACTCAAGTGGGAACCTCCCCCGACCCCAGCCCTACACTTTGCAGGTCCGGATCTGCCTTAGTTTGGAAAATATCCAGGATTTTAGGGCCCTTCTTTTTGGGCCAAAAAACCGAAAAAGTCACCGTTACCCCCCCTTGAGAGATTTTTAATTTTGGACCAAAATTTCAAAGTCGTTTTTGCTCTACCAACTCAAGAGGGAACCTCCCCCGACCCCAGCCCTACACTTTGCAGGTCCGGATCTGCCTTAGTTTGGAAAATATCCAGGATTTTAGGGCCCTTCTTTTTGGGCCAAAAAACCGAAAAAGTCACCGTTACCCCCCCTTGAGAGATTTTTAATTTTGGACCAAAATTTCAAAGTCGTTTTTGCTCTACCAACTCAAGTGGGAACCTCCCCCGACCCCTGCCCTACACTTTGCAGGTCCGGATCTGCCTTAGTTTGGAAAATATCCAGGATTTTAGGGCCCTTCTTTTTGGGCCAAAAAACCGAAAAAGTCACCGTTACCCCCCCTTGAGAGATTTTTAATTTTGGACCAAAATTTCAAAGTCGTTTTTGCTCTACCAACTCAAGTGGGAACCTCCCCCGACCCCAGCCCTACACTTTGCAGGTCCGGATCTGCCTTAGTTTGGAAAATATCCAGGATTTTAGGGCCCTTCTTTTTGGGCCAAAAAACCGAAAAAGTCACCGTTACCCCCCCTTGAGAGATTTTTAATTTTGGACCAAAATTTCAAAGTCGTTTTTGCTCTACCAACTCAAGTGGGAACCTCCCCCGACCCCAGCCCTACACTTTGCAGGTCCGGATCTGCCTTAGTTTGGAAAATATCCAGGATTTTAGGGCCCTTCTTTTTGGGCCAAAAAACCGAAAAAGTCACCGTTACCCCCCCTTGAGAGATTTTTAATTTTGGACCAAAATTTCAAAGTCGTTTTTGCTCTACCAACTCAAGAGGGAACCTCCCCCGACCCCAGCCCTACACTTTGCAGGTCCGGATCTGCCTTAGTTTGGAAAATATCCAGGATTTTAGGGCCCTTCTTTTTGGGCCAAAAAACCGAAAAAGTCACCGTTACCCCCCCTTGAGAGATTTTTAATTTTGGACCAAAATTTCAAAGTCGTTTTTGCTCTACCAACTCAAGTGGGAACCTCCCCCGACCCCAGCCCTACACTTTGCAGGTCCGGATCTGCCTTAGTTTGGAAAATATCCAGGATTTTAGGGCCCTTCTTTTTGGGCCAAAAAACCGAAAAAGTCACCGTTACCCCCCCCTTGAGAGATTTTTAATTTTGGACCAAAATTTCAAAGTCGTTTTTGCTCTACCAACTCAAGAGGGAACCTCCCCCGACCCCAGCCCTACACTTTGCAGGTCCGGATCTGCCTTAGTTTGGAAAATATCCAGGATTTTAGGGCCCTTCTTTTTGGGCCAAAAAACCGAAAAAGTCACCGTTACCCCCCCTTGAGAGATTTTTAATTTTGGACCAAAATTTCAAAGTCGTTTTTGCTCTACCAACTCAAGTGGGAACCTCCCCCGACCCCAGCCCTACACTTTGCAGGTCCGGATCTGCCTTAGTTTGGAAAATATCCAGGATTTTAGGGCCCTTCTTTTTGGGCCAAAAAACCGAAAAAGTCACCGTTACCCCCCCTTGAGAGATTTTTAATTTTGGACCAAAATTTCAAAGTCGTTTTTGCTCTACCAACTCAAGAGGGAACCTCCCCCGACCCCAGCCCTACACTTTGCAGGTCCGGATCTGCCTTAGTTTGGAAAATATCCAGGATTTTAGGGCCCTTCTTTTTGGGCCAAAAAACCGAAAAAGTCACCGTTACCCCCCCTTGAGAGATTTTTAATTTTGGACCAAAATTTCAAAGTCGTTTTTGCTCTACCAACTCAAGTGGGAACCTCCCCCGACCCCAGCCCTACACTTTGCAGGTCCGGATCTGCCTTAGTTTGGAAAATATCCAGGATTTTAGGGCCCTTCTTTTTGGGCCAAAAAAACGAAAAAGTCACCGTTACCCCCCCTTGAGAGATTTTTAATTTTGGACCAAAATTTCAAAGTCGTTTTTGCTCTACCAACTCAAGTGGGAACCTCCCCCGACCCCAGCCCTACACTTTGCAGGTCCGGATCTGCCTTAGTTTGGAAAATATCCAGGATTTTAGGGCCCTTCTTTTTGGGCCAAAAAACCGAAAAAGTCACCGTTACCCCCCCTTGAGAGATTTTTAATTTTGGACCAAAATTTCAAAGTCGTTTTTGCTCTACCAACTCAAGTGGGAACCTCCCCCGACCCCAGCCCTACACTTTGCAGGTCCGGATCTGCCTTAGTTTGGAAAATATCCAGGATTTTAGGGCCCTTCTTTTTGGGCCAAAAAACCGAAAAAGTCACCGTTACCCCCCCTTGAGAGATTTTTAATTTTGGACCAAATTTTCAAAGTCGTTTTTGCTCTACCAACTCAAGAGGGAACCTCCCCCGACCCCAGCCCTACACTTTGCAGGTCCGGATCTGCCTTAGTTTGGAAAATATCCAGGATTTTAGGGCCCTTCTTTTTGGGCCAAAAAACCGAAAAAGTCACCGTTACCCCCCCTTGAGAGATTTTTAATTTTGGACCAAAATTTCAAAGTCGTTTTTGCTCTACCAACTCAAGTGGGAACCTCCCCCGACCCCAGCCCTACACTTTGCAGGTCCGGATCTGCCTTAGTTTGGAAAATATCCAGGATTTTAGGGCCCTTCTTTTTGGGCCAAAAAACCGAAAAAGTCACCGTTACCCCCCCTTGAGAGATTTTTAATTTTGGACCAAAATTTCAAAGTCGTTTTTGCTCTACCAACTCAAGTGGGAACCTCCCCCGACCCCAGCCCTACACTTTGCAGGTCCGGATCTGCCTTAGTTTGGAAAATATCCAGGATTTTAGGGCCCTTCTTTTTGGGCCAAAAAACCGAAAAAGTCACCGTTACCCCCCCTTGAGAGATTTTTAATTTTGGACCAAAATTTCAAAGTCGTTTTTGCTCTACCAACTCAAGAGGGAACCTCCCCCGACCCCAGCCCTACACTTTGCAGGTCCGGATCTGCCTTAGTTTGGAAAATATCCAGGATTTTAGGGCCCTTCTTTTTGGGCCAAAAAACCGAAAAAGTCACCGTTACCCCCCCTTGAGAGATTTTTAATTTTGGACCAAAATTTCAAAGTCGTTTTTGCTCTACCAACTCAAGTGGGAACCTCCCCCGACCCCAGCCCTACACTTTGCAGGTCCGGATCTGCCTTAGTTTGGAAAATATCCAGGATTTTAGGGCCCTTCTTTTTGGGCCAAAAAACCGAAAAAGTCACCGTTACCCCCCCTTGAGAGATTTTTAATTTTGGACCAAAATTTCAAAGTCGTTTTTGCTCTACCAACTCAAGAGGGAACCTCCCCCGACCCCAGCCCTACACTTTGCAGGTCCGGATCTGCCTTAGTTTGGAAAATATCCAGGATTTTAGGGCCCTTCTTTTTGGGCCAAAAAACCGAAAAAGTCACCGTTACCCCCCCTTGAGAGATTTTTAATTTTGGACCAAAATTTCAAAGTCGTTTTTGCTCTACCAACTCAAGTGGGAACCTCCCCCGACCCCAGCCCTACACTTTGCAGGTCCGGATCTGCCTTAGTTTGGAAAATATCCAGGATTTTAGGGCCCTTCTTTTTGGGCCAAAAAACCGAAAAAGTCACCGTTACCCCCCCTTGAGAGATTTTTAATTTTGGACCAAAATTTCAAAGTCGTTTTTGCTCTACCAACTCAAGAGGGAACCTCCCCCGACCCCAGCCCTACACTTTGCAGGTCCGGATCTGCCTTAGTTTGGAAAATATCCAGGATTTTAGGGCCCTTCTTTTTGGGCCAAAAAACCGAAAAAGTCACCGTTACCCCCCCTTGAGAGATTTTTAATTTTGGACCAAAATTTCAAAGTCGTTTTTGCTCTACCAACTCAAGTGGGAACCTCCCCCGACCCCAGCCCTACACTTTGCAGGTCCGGATCTGCCTTAGTTTGGAAAATATCCAGGATTTTAGGGCCCTTCTTTTTGGGCCAAAAAACCGAAAAAGTCACCGTTACCCCCCCTTGAGAGATTTTTAATTTTGGACCAAAATTTCAAAGTCGTTTTTGCTCTACCAACTCAAGTGGGAACCTCCCCCGACCCCAGCCCTACACTTTGCAGGTCCGGATCTGCCTTAGTTTGGAAAATATCCAGGATTTTAGGGCCCTTCTTTTTGGGCCAAAAAACCGAAAAAGTCACCGTTACCCCCCCTTGAGAGATTTTTAATTTTGGACCAAAATTTCAAAGTCGTTTTTGCTCTACCAACTCAAGAGGGAACCTCCCCCGACCCCAGCCCTACACTTTGCAGGTCCGGATCTGCCTTAGTTTGGAAAATATCCAGGATTTTAGGGCCCTTCTTTTTGGGCCAAAAAACCGAAAAAGTCACCGTTACCCCCCCTTGAGAGATTTTTAATTTTGGACCAAAATTTCAATGTCGTTTTTGCTCTACCAACTCAAGTGGGAACCTCCCCCGACCCCAGCCCTACACTTTGCAGGTCCGGATCTGCCTTAGTTTGGAAAATATCCAGGATTTTAGGGCCCTTCTTTTTGGGCCAAAAAACCGAAAAAGTCACCGTTACCCCCCCTTGAGAGATTTTTAATTTTGGACCAAAATTTCAAAGTCGTTTTTGCTCTACCAACTCAAGTGGGAACCTCCCCCGACCCCAGCCCTACACTTTGCAGGTCCGGATCTGCCTTAGTTTGGAAAATATCCAGGATTTTAGGGCCCTTCTTTTTGGGCCAAAAAACCGAAAAAGTCACCGTTACCCCCCCTTGAGAGATTTTTAATTTTGGACCAAAATTTCAAAGTCGTTTTTGCTCTACCAACTCAAGAGGGAACCTCCCCCGACCCCAGCCCTACACTTTGCAGGTCCGGATCTGCCTTAGTTTGGAAAATATCCAGGATTTTAGGGCCCTTCTTTTTGGGCCAAAAAACCGAAAAAGTCACCGTTAACCCCCCTTGAGAGATTTTTAATTTTGGACCAAAATTTCAAAGTCGTTTTTGCTCTACCAACTCAAGTGGGAACCTCCCCCGACCCCAGCCCTACACTTTGCAGGTCCGGATCTGCCTTAGTTTGGAAAATATCCAGGATTTTAGGGCCCTTCTTTT
Source organism: Marthasterias glacialis (assembly GCA_911728455.2). NCBI lineage: Eukaryota > Metazoa > Echinodermata > Asteroidea > Forcipulatida > Asteriidae > Marthasterias > Marthasterias glacialis. The sequence continues at coordinate 9,890,454 of OU452228.1, read as the reverse complement.
TGGGCCAAAAAACCGAAAAAGTCACCGTTACCCCCCCTTGAGAGATTTTTAATTTTGGACCAAAATTTCAAAGTCGTTTTTGCTCTACCAACTCAAGTGGGAACCTCCCCCGACCCCAGCCCTACACTTTGCAGGTCCGGATCTGCCTTAGTTTGGAAAATATCCAGGATTTTAGGGCCCTTCTTTTTGGGCCAAAAAACCGAAAAAGTCACCGTTACCCCCCCTTGAGAGATTTTTAATTTTGGACCAAAATTTCAAAGTCGTTTTTGCTCTACCAACTCAAGTGGGAACCTCCCCCGACCCCAGCCCTACACTTTGCAGGTCCGGATCTGCCTTAGTTTGGAAAATATCCAGGATTTTAGGGCCCTTCTTTTTGGGCCAAAAAACCGAAAAAGTCACCGTTACCCCCCCTTGAGAGATTTTTAATTTTGGACCAAAATTTCAAAGTCGTTTTTGCTCTACCAACTCAAGAGGGAACCTCCCCCGACCCCAGCCCTACACTTTGCAGGTCCGGATCTGCCTTAGTTTGGAAAATATCCAGGATTTTAGGGCCCTTCTTTTTGGGCCAAAAAACCGAAAAAGTCACCGTTAACCCCCCATGAGAGATTTTTAATTTTGGACCAAAATTTCAAAGTCGTTTTTGCTCTACCAACTCAAGTGGGAACCTCCCCCGACCCCAGCCCTACACTTTGCAGGTCCGGATCTGCCTTAGTTTGGAAAATATCCAGGATTTTAGGGCCCTTCTTTTTGGGCCAAAAAACCGAAAAAGTCACCGTTACCCCCCCTTGAGAGATTTTTAATTTTGGACCAAAATTTCAAAGTCGTTTTTGCTCTACCAACTCAAGTGGGAACCTCCCCCGACCCCAGCCCTACACTTTGCAGGTCCGGATCTGCCTTAGTTTGGAAAATATCCAGGATTTTAGGGCCCTTCTTTTTGGGCCAAAAAACCGAAAAAGTCACCGTTACCCCCCCTTGAGAGATTTTTAATTTTGGACCAAAATTTCAAAGTCGTTTTTGCTCTACCAACTCAAGAGGGAACCTCCCCCGACCCCAGCCCTACACTTTGCAGGTCCGGATCTGCCTTAGTTTGGAAAATATCCAGGATTTTAGGGCCCTTCTTTTTGGGCCAAAAAACCGAAAAAGTCACCGTTACCCCCCCTTGAGAGATTTTTAATTTTGGACCAAAATTTCAAAGTCGTTTTTGCTCTACCAACTCAAGTGGGAACCTCCCCCGACCCCAGCCCTACACTTTGCAGGTCCGGATCTGCCTTAGTTTGGAAAATATCCAGGATTTTAGGGCCCTTCTTTTTGGGCCAAAAAACCGAAAAAGTCACCGTTACCCCCCCTTGAGAGATTTTTAATTTTGGACCAAAATTTCAAAGTCGTTTTTGCTCTACCAACTCAAGAGGGAACCTCCCCCGACCCCAGCCCTACACTTTGCAGGTCCGGATCTGCCTTAGTTTGGAAAATATCCAGGATTTTAGGGCCCTTCTTTTTGGGCCAAAAAACCGAAAAAGTCACCGTTACCCCCCCTTGAGAGATTTTTAATTTTGGACCAAAATTTCAAAGTCGTTTTTGCTCTACCAACTCAAGTGGGAACCTCCCCCGACCCCAGCCCTACACTTTGCAGGTCCGGATCTGCCTTAGTTTGGAAAATATCCAGGATTTTAGGGCCCTTCTTTTTGGGCCAAAAAACCGAAAAAGTCACCGTTACCCCCCCTTGAGAGATTTTTAATTTTGGACCAAAATTTCAAAGTCGTTTTTGCTCTACCAACTCAAGAGGGAACCTCCCCCGACCCCAGCCCTACACTTTGCAGGTCCGGATCTGCCTTAGTTTGGAAAATATCCAGGATTTTAGGGCCCTTCTTTTTGGGCCAAAAAACCGAAAAAGTCACCGTTACCCCCCCCCTTGAGAGATTTTTAATTTTGGACCAAAATTTCAAAGTCGTTTTTGCTATACCAACTCAAGTGGGAACCTCCCCCGACCCCAGCCCTACACTTTGCAGGTCCGGATCTGCCTTAGTTTGGAAAATATCCAGGATTTTAGGGCCCTTCTTTTTGGGCCAAAAAACCGAAAAAGTCACCATTACCCCCCCTTGAGAGATTTTTAATTTTGGACCAAAATTTCAAAGTCGTTTTTGCTCTACCAACTCAAGTGGGAACCTCCCCCGACCCCAGCCCTACACTTTGCAGGTCCGGATCTGCCTTAGTTTGGAAAATATCCAGGATTTTAGGGCCCTTCTTTTTGGGCCAAAAAACCGAAAAAGTCACCGTTACCCCCCCTTGAGAGATTTTTAATTTTGGACCAAAATTTCAAAGTCGTTTTTGCTCTACCAACTCAAGAGGGAACCTCCCCCGACCCCAGCCCTACACTTTGCAGGTCCGGATCTGCCTTAGTTTGGAAAATATCCAGGATTTTAGGGCCCTTCTTTTTGGGCCAAAAAACCGAAAAAGTCACCGTTACCCCCCCTTGAGAGATTTTTAATTTTGGACCAAAATTTCAAAGTCGTTTTTGCTCTACCAACTCAAGTGGGAACCTCCCCCGACCCCAGCCCTACACTTTGCAGGTCCGGATCTGCCTTAGTTTGGAAAATATCCAGGATTTTAGGGCCCTTCTTTTTGGGCCAAAAAACCGAAAAAGTCACCGTTACCCCCCCTTGAGAGATTTTTAATTTTGGACCAAAATTTCAAAGTCGTTTTTGCTCTACCAACTCAAGTGGGAACCTCCCCCGACCCCAGCCCTACACTTTATAGGTCCGGATCTGCCTTAGTTTGGAAAATATCCAGGATTTTAGGGCCCTTCTTTTTGGGCCAAAAAACCGAAAAAGTCACCGTTACCCCCCCTTGAGAGATTTTTAATTTTGGACCAAAATTTCAAAGTCGTTTTTGCTCTACCAACTCAAGAGGGAACCTCCCCCGACCCCAGCCCTACACTTTGCAGGTCCGGATCTGCCTTAGTTTGGAAAATATCCAGGATTTTAGGGCCCTTCTTTTTGGGCCAAAAAACCGAAAAAGTCACCGTTACCCCCCCCTTGAGAGATTTTTAATTTTGGACCAAAATTTCAAAGTCGTTTTTGCTCTACCAACTCAAGTGGGAACCTCCCCCGACCCCAGCCCTACACTTTGCAGGTCCGGATCTGCCTTAGTTTGGAAAATATCCAGGATTTTAGGGCCCTTCTTTTTGGGCCAAAAAACCGAAAAAGTCACCGTTACCCCCCCTTGAGAGATTTTTAATTTTGGACCAAAATTTCAAAGTCGTTTTTGCTCTACCAACTCAAGAGGGAACCTCCCCCGACCCCAGCCCTACACTTTGCAGGTCCGGATCTGCCTTAGTTTGGAAAATATCCAGGATTTTAGGGCCCTTCTTTTTGGGCCAAAAAACCGAAAAAGTCACCGTTACCCCCCCTTGAGAGATTTTTAATTTTGGACCAAAATTTCAAAGTCGTTTTTGCTCTACCAACTCAAGTGGGAACCTCCCCCGACCCCAGCCCTACACTTTGCAGGTCCGGATCTGCCTTAGTTTGGAAAATATCCAGGATTTTAGGGCCCTTCTTTTTGGGCCAAAAAACCGAAAAAGTCACCGTTACCCCCCCTTGAGAGATTTTTAATTTTGGACCAAAATTTCAAAGTCGTTTTTGCTCTACCAACTCAAGAGGGAACCTCCCCCGACCCCAGCCCTACACTTTGCAGGTCCGGATCTGCCTTAGTTTGGAAAATATCCAGGATTTTAGGGCCCTTCTTTTTGGGCCAAAAAACCGAAAAAGTCACCGTTACCCCCCCTTGAGAGATTTTTAATTTTGGACCAAAATTTCAAAGTCGTTTTTGCTCTACCAACTCAAGTGGGAACCTCCCCCGACCCCAGCCCTACACTTTGCAGGTCCGGATCTGCCTTAGTTTGGAAAATATCCAGGATTTTAGGGCCCTTCTTTTTGGGCCAAAAAACCGAAAAAGTCACCGTTACCCCCCCTTGAGAGATTTTTAATTTTGGACCAAAATTTCAAAGTCGTTTTTGCTCTACCAACTCAAGAGGGAACCTCCCCCGACCCCAGCCCTACACTTTGCAGGTCCGGATCTGCCTTAGTTTGGAAAATATCCAGGATTTTAGGGCCCTTCTTTTTGGGCCAAAAAACCGAAAAAGTCACCGTTACCCCCCCTTGAGAGATTTTTAATTTTGGACCAAAATTTCAAAGTCGTTTTTGCTCTACCAACTCAAGTGGGAACCTCCCCCGACCCCAGCCCTACACTTTGCAGGTCCGGATCTGCCTTAGTTTGGAAAATATCCAGGATTTTAGGGCCCTTCTTTTTGGGCCAAAAAACCGAAAAAGTCACCGTTACCCCCCCTTGAGAGATTTTTAATTTTGGACCAAAATTTCAAAGTCGTTTTTGCTCTACCAACTCAAGTGGGAACCTCCCCCGACCCCAGCCCTACACTTTGCAGGTCCGGATCTGCCTTAGTTTGGAAAATATCCAGGATTTTAGGGCCCTTCTTTTTGGGCCAAAAAACCGAAAAAGTCACCGTTACCCCCCCTTGAGAGATTTTTAATTTTGGACCAAAATTTCAAAGTCGTTTTTGCTCTACCAACTCAAGAGGGAACCTCCCCCGACCCCAGCCCTACACTTTGCAGGTCCGGATCTGCCTTAGTTTGGAAAATATCCAGGATTTTAGGGCCCTTCTTTTTGGGCCAAAAAACCGAAAAAGTCACCGTTACCCCCCCTTGAGAGATTTTTAATTTTGGACCAAAATTTCAAAGTCGTTTTTGCTCTACCAACTCAAGTGGGAACCTCCCCCGACCCCAGCCCTACACTTTGCAGGTCCGGATCTGCCTTAGTTTGGAAAATATCCAGGATTTTAGGGCCCTTCTTTTTGGGCCAAAAAACCGAAAAAGTCACCGTTACCCCCCCTTGAGAGATTTTTAATTTTGGACCAAAATTTCAAAGTCGTTTTTGCTCTACCAACTCAAGTGGGAACCTCCCCCGACCCCAGCCCTACACTTTGCAGGTCCGGATCTGCCTTAGTTTGGAAAATATCCAGGATTTTAGGGCCCTTCTTTTTGGGCCAAAAAACCGAAAAAGTCACCGTTACCCCCCCTTGAGAGATTTTTAATTTTGGACCAAAATTTCAAAGTCGTTTTTGCTCTACCAACTCAAGAGGGAACCTCCCCCGACCCCAGCCCTACACTTTGCAGGTCCGGATCTGCCTTAGTTTGGAAAATATCCAGGATTTTAGGGCCCTTCTTTTTGGGCCAAAAAACCGAAAAAGTCACCGTTACCCCCCCCCCCTTGAGAGATTTTTAATTTTGGACCAAAATTTCAAAGTCGTTTTTGCTCTACCAACTCAAGAGGGAACCTCCCCCGACCCCAGCCCTACACTTTGCAGGTCCGGATCTGCCTTAGTTTGGAAAATATCCAGGATTTTAGGGCCCTTCTTTTTGGGCCAAAAAACCGAAAAAGTCACCGTTACCCCCCCTTGAGAGATTTTTAATTTTGGACCAAAATTTCAAAGTCGTTTTTGCTCTACCAACTCAAGAGGGAACCTCCCCCGACCCCAGCCCTACACTTTGCAGGTCCGGATCTGCCTTAGTTTGGAAAATATCCAGGATTTTAGGGCCCTTCTTTTTGGGCCAAAAAACCGAAAAAGTCACCGTTACCCCCCCTTGAGAGATTTTTAATTTTGGACCAAAATTTCAAAGTCGTTTTTGCTCTACCAACTCAAGTGGGAACCTCCCCCGACCCCAGCCCTACACTTTGCAGGTCCGGATCTGCCTTAGTTTGGAAAATATCCAGGATTTTAGGGCCCTTCTTTTTGGGCCAAAAAACCGAAAAAGTCACCGTTACCCCCCCTTGAGAGATTTTTAATTTTGGACCAAAATTTCAAAGTCGTTTTTGCTCTACCAACTCAAGAGGGAACCTCCCCCGACCCCAGCCCTACACTTTGCAGGTCCGGATCTGCCTTAGTTTGGAAAATATCCAGGATTTTAGGGCCCTTCTTTTTGGGCCAAAAAACCGAAAAAGTCACCGTTACCCCCCCTTGAGAGATTTTTAATTTTGGACCAAAATTTCAAAGTCGTTTTTGCTCTACCAACTCAAGTGGGAACCTCCCCCGACCCCAGCCCTACACTTTGCAGGTCCGGATCTGCCTTAGTTTGGAAAATATCCAGGATTTTAGGGCCCTTCTTTTTGGGCCAAAAAACCGAAAAAGTCACCGTTACCCCCCCTTGAGAGATTTTTAATTTTGGACCAAAATTTCAAAGTCGTTTTTGCTCTACCAACTCAAGTGGGAACCTCCCCCGACCCCAGCCCTACACTTTGCAGGTCCGGATCTGCCTTAGTTTGGAAAATATCCAGGATTTTAGGGCCCTTCTTTTTGGGCCAAAAAACCGAAAAAGTCACCGTTACCCCCCCTTGAGAGATTTTTAATTTTGGACCAAAATTTCAAAGTCGTTTTTGCTCTACCAACTCAAGAGGGAACCTCCCCCGACCCCAGCCCTACACTTTGCAGGTCCGGATCTGCCTTAGTTTGGAAAATATCCAGGATTTTAGGGCCCTTCTTTTTGGGCCAAAAAACCGAAAAAGTCACCGTTACCCCCCCCCCTTGAGAGATTTTTAATTTTGGACCAAAATTTCAAAGTCGTTTTTGCTCTACCAACTCAAGTGGGAACCTCCCCCGACCCCAGCCCTACACTTTGCAGGTCCGGATCTGCCTTAGTTTGGAAAATATCCAGGATTTTAGGGCCCTTCTTTTTGGGCCAAAAAACCGAAAAAGTCACCGTTACCCCCCCTTGAGAGATTTTTAATTTTGGACCAAAATTTCAAAGTCGTTTTTGCTCTACCAACTCAAGTGGGAACCTCCCCCGACCCCAGCCCTACACTTTGCAGGTCCGGATCTGCCTTAGTTTGGAAAATATCCAGGATTTTAGGGCCCTTCTTTTTGGGCCAAAAAACCGAAAAAGTCACCGTTACCCCCCCTTGAGAGATTTTTAATTTTGGACCAAAATTTCAAAGTCGTTTTTGCTCTACCAACTCAAGAGGGAACCTCCCCCGACCCCAGCCCTACACTTTGCAGGTCCGGATCTGCCTTAGTTTGGAAAATATCCAGGATTTTAGGGCCCTTCTTTTTGGGCCAAAAAACCGAAAAAGTCACCGTTACCCCCCCTTGAGAGATTTTTAATTTTGGACCAAAATTTCAAAGTCGTTTTTGCTCTACCAACTCAAGTGGGAACCTCCCCCGACCCCAGCCCTACACTTTGCAGGTCCGGATCTGCCTTAGTTTGGAAAATATCCAGGATTTTAGGGCCCTTCTTTTTGGGCCAAAAAACCGAAAAAGTCACCGTTACCCCCCCTTGAGAGATTTTTAATTTTGGACCAAAATTTCAAAGTCGTTTTTGCTCTACCAACTCAAGTGGGAACCTCCCCCGACCCCAGCCCTACACTTTGCAGGTCCGGATCTGCCTTAGTTTGGAAAATATCCAGGATTTTAGGGCCCTTCTTTTTGGGCCAAAAAACCGAAAAAGTCACCGTTACCCCCCCTTGAGAGATTTTTAATTTTGGACCAAAATTTCAAAGTCGTTTTTGCTCTACCAACTCAAGAGGGAACCTCCCCCGACCCCAGCCCTACACTTTGCAGGTCCGGATCTGCCTTAGTTTGGAAAATATCCAGGATTTTAGGGCCCTTCTTTTTGGGCCAAAAAACCGAAAAAGTCACCGTTACCCCCCCTTGAGAGATTTTTAATTTTGGACCAAAATTTCAAAGTCGTTTTTGCTCTACCAACTCAAGTGGGAACCTCCCCCGACCCCAGCCCTACACTTTGCAGGTCCGGATCTGCCTTAGTTTGGAAAATATCCAGGATTTTAGGGCCCTTCTTTTTGGGCCAAAAAACCGAAAAAGTCACCGTTACCCCCCCTTGAGAGATTTTTAATTTTGGACCAAAATTTCAAAGTCGTTTTTGCTCTACCAACTCAAGTGGGAACCTCCCCCGACCCCAGCCCTACACTTTGCAGGTCCGGATCTGCCTTAGTTTGGAAAATATCCAGGATTTTAGGGCCCTTCTTTTTGGGCCAAAAAACCGAAAAAGTCACCGTTACCCCCCCTTGAGAGATTTTTAATTTTGGACCAAAATTTCAAAGTCGTTTTTGCTCTACCAACTCAAGAGGGAACCTCCCCCGACCCCAGCCCTACACTTTGCAGGTCCGGATCTGCCGTAGTTTGGAAAATATCCAGGATTTTAGGGCCCTTCTTTTTGGGCCAAAAAACCGAAAAAGTCACCGTTACCCCCCCCCTTGAGAGATTTTTAATTTTGGACCAAAATTTCAAAGTCGTTTTTGCTCTACCAACTCAAGTGGGAACCTCCCCCGACCCCAGCCCTACACTTTGCAGGTCCGGATCTGCCTTAGTTTGGAAAATATCCAGGATTTTAGGGCCCTTCTTTTTGGGCCAAAAAACCGAAAAAGTCACCGTTACCCCCCCTTGAGAGATTTTTAATTTTGGACCAAAATTTCAAAGTCGTTTTTGCTCTACCAACTCAAGAGGGAACCTCCCCCGACCCCAGCCCTACACTTTGCAGGTCCGGATCTGCCTTAGTTTGGAAAATATCCAGGATTTTAGGGCCCTTCTTTTTGGGCCAAAAAACCGAAAAAGTCACCGTTACCCCCCCTTGAGAGATTTTTAATTTTGGACCAAAATTTCAAAGTCGTTTTTGCTCTACCAACTCAAGTGGGAACCTCCCCCGACCCCAGCCCTACACTTTGCAGGTCCGGATCTGCCTTAGTTTGGAAAATATCCAGGATTTTAGGGCCCTTCTTTTTGGGCCAAAAAACCGAAAAAGTCACCGTTACCCCCCCTTGAGAGATTTTTAATTTTGGACCAAAATTTCAAAGTCGTTTTTGCTCTACCAACTCAAGAGGGAACCTCCCCCGACCCCAGCCCTACACTTTGCAGGTCCGGATCTGCCTTAGTTTGGAAAATATCCAGGATTTTAGGGCCCTTCTTTTTGGGCCAAAAAACCGAAAAAGTCACCGTTACCCCCCCTTGAGAGATTTTTAATTTTGGACCAAAATTTCAAAGTCGTTTTTGCTCTACCAACTCAAGTGGGAACCTCCCCCGACCCCAGCCCTACACTTTGCAGGTCCGGATCTGCCTTAGTTTGGAAAATATCCAGGATTTTAGGGCCCTTCTTTTTGGGCCAAAAAACCGAAAAAGTCACCGTTACCCCCCCTTGAGAGATTTTTAATTTTGGACCAAAATTTCAAAGTCGTTTTTGCTCTACCAACTCAAGTGGGAACCTCCCCCGACCCCAGCCCTACACTTTGCAGGTCCGGATCTGCCTTAGTTTGGAAAATATCCAGGATTTTAGGGCCCTTCTTTTTGGGCCAAAAAACCGAAAAAGTCACCGTTACCCCCCCTTGAGAGATTTTTAATTTTGGACCAAAATTTCAAAGTCGTTTTTGCTCTACCAACTCAAGAGGGAACCTCCCCCGACCCCAGCCCTACACTTTGCAGGTCCGGATCTGCCTTAGTTTGGAAAATATCCAGGATTTTAGGGCCCTTCTTTTTGGGCCAAAAAACCGAAAAAGTCACCGTTACCCCCCCCCTTGAGAGATTTTTAATTTTGGACCAAAATTTCAAAGTCGTTTTTGCCCTACCAACTCAAGAGGGAACCTCCCCCGACCCCAGCCCTACACTTTGCAGGTCCGGATCTGCCTTAGTTTGGAAAATATCCAGGATTTTAGGGCCCTTCTTTTTGGGCCAAAAAACCGAAAAAGTCACCGTTACCCCCCCTTGAGAGATTTTTAATTTTGGACCAAAATTTCAAAGTCGTTTTTGCTCTACCAACTCAAGTGGGAACCTCCCCCGACCCCAGCCCTACACTTTGCAGGTCCGGATCTGCCTTAGTTTGGAAAATATCCAGGATTTTAGGGCCCTTCTTTTTGGGCCAAAAAACCGAAAAAGTCACCGTTACCCCCCCTTGAGAGATTTTTAATTTTGGACCAAAATTTCAAAGTCGTTTTTGCTCTACCAACTCAAGAGGGAACCTCCCCCGACCCCAGCCCTACACTTTGCAGGTCCGGATCTGCCTTAGTTTGGAAAATATCCAGGATTTTAGGGCCCTTCTTTTTGGGCCAAAAAACCGAAAAAGTCACCGTTACCCCCCCTTGAGAGATTTTTAATTTTGGACCAAAATTTCAAAGTCGTTTTTGCTCTACCAACTCAAGTGGGACCCTCCCCCGACCCCAGCCCTACACTTTGCAGGTCCGGATCTGCCTTAGTTTGGAAAATATCCAGGATTTTAGGGCCCTTCTTTTTGGGCCAAAAAACCGAAAAAGTCACCGTTACCCCCCCTTGAGAGATTTTTAATTTTGGACCAAAATTTCAAAGTCGTTTTTGCTCTACCAACTCAAGTGGGAACCTCCCCCGACCCCAGCCCTACACTTTGCAGGTCCGGATCTGCCTTAGTTTGGAAAATATCCAGGATTTTAGGGCCCTTCTTTTTGGGCCAAAAAACCGAAAAAGTCACCGTTACCCCCCCTTGAGAGATTTTTAATTTTGGACCAAAATTTCAAAGTCGTTTTTGCTCTACCAACTCAAGTGGGAACCTCCCCCGACCCCAGCCCTACACTTTGCAGGTCCGGATCTGCCTTAGTTTGGAAAATATCCAGGATTTTAGGGCCCTTCTTTTTGGGCCAAAAAACCGAAAAAGTCACCGTTACCCCCCCTTGAGAGATTTTTAATTTTGGACCAAAATTTCAAAGTCGTTTTTGCTCTACCAACTCAAGAGGGAACCTCCCCCGACCCCAGCCCTACACTTTGCAGGTCCGGATCTGCCTTAGTTTGGAAAATATCCAGGATTTTAGGGCCCTTCTTATTGGGCCAAAAAACCGAAAAAGTCACCGTTACCCCCCCCTTGAGAGATTTTTAATTTTGGACCAAAATTTCAAAGTCGTTTTTGCTCTACCAACTCAAGTGGGAACCTCCCCCGACCCCAGCCCTACACTTTGCAGGTCCGGATCTGCCTTAGTTTGGAAAATATCCAGGATTTTAGGGCCCTTCTTTTTGGGCGAAAAAACCGAAAAAGTCACCGTTACCCCCCCTTGAGAGATTTTTAATTTTGGACCAAAATTTCAAAGTCGTTTTTGCTCTACCAACTCAAGTGGGAACCTCCCCCGACCCCAGCCCTACACTTTGCAGGTCCGGATCTGCCTTAGTTTGGAAAATATCCAGGATTTTAGGGCCCTTCTTTTTGGGCCAAAAAACCGAAAAAGTCACCGTTACCCCCCCTTGAGAGATTTTTAATTTTGGACCAAAATTTCAAAGTCGTTTTTGCTCTACCAACTCAAGTGGGAACCTCCCCCGACCCCAGCCCTACACTTTGCAGGTCCGGATCTGCCTTAGTTTGGAAAATATCCAGGATTTTAGGGCCCTTCTTTTTGGGCCAAAAAACCGAAAAAGTCACCGTTACCCCCCCTTGAGAGATTTTTAATTTTGGACCAAAATTTCAAAGTCGTTTTTGCTCTACCAACTCAAGAGGGAACCTCCCCCGACCCCAGCCCTACACTTTGCAGGTCCGGATCTGCCTTAGTTTGGAAAATATCCAGGATTTTAGGGCCCTTCTTTTTGGGCCAAAAAACCGAAAAAGTCACCGTTACCCCCCCTTGAGAGATTTTTAATTTTGGACCAAAATTTCAAAGTCGTTTTTGCTCTACCAACTCAAGTGGGAACCTCCCCCGACCCCAGCCCTACACTTTGCAGGTCCGGATCTGCCTTAGTTTGGAAAATATCCAGGATTTTAGGGCCCTTCTTTTTGGGCCAAAAAACCGAAAAAGTCACCGTTACCCCCCCTTGAGAGATTTTTAATTTTGGACCAAAATTTCAAAGTCGTTTTTGCTCTACCAACTCAAGAGGGAACCTCCCCCGACCCCAGCCCTACACTTTGCAGGTCCGGATCTGCCTTAGTTTGGAAAATATCCAGGATTTTAGGGCCCTTCTTTTTGGGCCAAAAAACCGAAAAAGTCACCGTTACCCCCCCTTGAGAGATTTTTAATTTTGGACCAAAATTTCAAAGTCGTTTTTGCTCTACCAACTCAAGTGGGAACCTCCCCCGACCCCAGCCCTACACTTTGCAGGTCCGGATCTGCCTTAGTTTGGAAAATATCCAGGATTTTAGGGCCCTTCTTTTTGGGCCAAAAAACCGAAAAAGTCACCGTTACCCCCCCTTGAGAGATTTTTAATTTTGGACCAAAATTTCAAAGTCGTTTTTGCTCTACCAACTCAAGTGGGAACCTCCCCCGACCCCAGCCCTACACTTTGCAGGTCCGGATCTGCCTTAGTTTGGAAAATATCCAGGATTTTAGGGCCCTTCTTTTTGGGCCAAAAAACCGAAAAAGTCACCGTTACCCCCCCTTGAGAGATTTTTAATTTTGGACCAAAATTTCAAAGTCGTTTTTGCTCTACCAACTCAAGAGGGAACCTCCCCCGACCCCAGCCCTACACTTTGCAGGTCCGGATCTGCCTTAGTTTGGAAAATATCCAGGATTTTAGGGCCCTTCTTTTTGGGCCAAAAAACCGAAAAAGTCACCGTTACCCCCCCTTGAGAGATTTTTAATTTTGGACCAAAATTTCAAAGTCGTTTTTGCTCTACCAACTCAAGTGGGAACCTCCCCCGACCCCAGCCCTACACTTTGCAGGTCCGGATCTGCCTTAGTTTGGAAAATATCCAGGATTTTAGGGCCCTTCTTTTTGGGCCAAAAAACCGAAAAAGTCACCGTTACCCCCCCTTGAGAGATTTTTAATTTTGGACCAAAATTTCAAAGTCGTTTTTGCTCTACCAACTCAAGAGGGAACCTCCCCCGACCCCAGCCCTACACTTTGCAGGTCCGGATCTGCCTTAGTTTGGAAAATATCCAGGATTTTAGGGCCCTTCTTTTTGGGCCAAAAAACCGAAAAAGTCACCGTTACCCCCCCTTGAGAGATTTTTAATTTTGGACCAAAATTTCAAAGTCGTTTTTGCTCTACCAACTCAAGTGGGAACCTCCCCCGACCCCAGCCCTACACTTTGCAGGTCCGGATCTGCCTTAGTTTGGAAAATATCCAGGATTTTAGGGCCCTTCTTTTTGGGCCAAAAAACCGAAAAAGTCACCGTTACCCCCCCTTGAGAGATTTTTAATTTTGGACCAAAATTTCAAAGTCGTTTTTGCTCTACCAACTCAAGTGGGAACCTCCCCCGACCCCAGCCCTACACTTTGCAGGTCCGGATCTGCCTTAGTTTGGAAAATATCCAGGATTTTAGGGCCCTTCTTTTTGGGCCAAAAAACCGAAAAAGTCACCGTTACCCCCCCTTGAGAGATTTTTAATTTTGGACCAAAATTTCAAAGTCGTTTTTGCTCTACCAACTCAAGAGGGAACCTCCCCCGACCCCAGCCCTACACTTTGCAGGTCCGGATCTGCCTTAGTTTGGAAAATATCCAGGATTTTAGGGCCCTTCTTTTTGGGCCAAAAAACCGAAAAAGTCACCGTTACCCCCCCTTGAGAGATTTTTAATTTTGGACCAAAATTTCAAAGTCGTTTTTGCTCTACCAACTCAAGTGGGAACCTCCCCCGACCCCAGCCCTACACTTTGCAGGTCCGGATCTGCCTTAGTTTGGAAAATATCCAGGATTTTAGGGCCCTTCTTTTTGGGCCAAAAAACCGAAAAAGTCACCGTTACCCCCCCTTGAGAGATTTTTAATTTTGGACCAAAATTTCAAAGTCGTTTTTGCTCTACCAACTCAAGAGGGAACCTCCCCCGACCCCAGCCCTACACTTTGCAGGTCCGGATCTGCCTTAGTTTGGAAAATATCCAGGATTTTAGGGCCCTTCTTTTTGGGCCAAAAAACCGAAAAAGTCACCGTTACCCCCCCTTGAGAGATTTTTAATTTTGGACCAAAATTTCAAAGTCGTTTTTGCTCTACCAACTCAAGTGGGAACCTCCCCCGACCCCAGCCCTACACTTTGCAGGTCCGGATCTGCCTTAGTTTGGAAAATATCCAGGATTTTAGGGCCCTTCTTTTTGGGCCAAAAAACCGAAAAAGTCACCGTTACCCCCCCTTGAGAGATTTTTAATTTTGGACCAAAATTTCAAAGTCGTTTTTGCTCTACCAACTCAAGTGGGAACCTCCCCCGACCCCAGCCCTACACTTTGCAGGTCCGGATCTGCCTTAGTTTGGAAAATATCCAGGATTTTAGGGCCCTTCTTTTTGGGCCAAAAAACCGAAAAAGTCACCGTTACCCCCCCTTGAGAGATTTTTAATTTTGGACCAAAATTTCAAAGTCGTTTTTGCTCTACCAACTCAAGAGGGAACCTCCCCCGACCCCAGCCCTACACTTTGCAGGTCCGGATCTGCCTTAGTTTGGAAAATATCCAGGATTTTAGGGCCCTTCTTTTTGGGCCAAAAAACCGAAAAAGTCACCGTTACCCCCCCTTGAGAGATTTTTAATTTTGGACCAAAATTTCAAAGTCGTTTTTGCTCTACCAACTCAAGTGGGAACCTCCCCCGACCCCAGCCCTACACTTTGCAGGTCCGGATCTGCCTTAGTTTGGAAAATATCCAGGATTTTAGGGCCCTTCTTTTTGGGCCAAAAAACCGAAAAAGTCACCGTTACCCCCCCTTGAGAGATTTTTAATTTTGGACCAAAATTTCAAAGTCGTTTTTGCTCTACCAACTCAAGTGGGAACCTCCCCCGACCCCAGCCCTACACTTTGCAGGTCCGGATCTGCCTTAGTTTGGAAAATATCCAGGATTTTAGGGCCCTTCTTTTTGGGCCAAAAAACCGAAAAAGTCACCGTTACCCCCCCTTGAGAGATTTTTAATTTTGGACCAAAATTTCAAAGTCGTTTTTGCTCTACCAACTCAAGAGGGAACCTCCCCCGACCCCAGCCCTACACTTTGCAGGTCCGGATCTGCCTTAGTTTGGAAAATATCCAGGATTTTAGGGCCCTTCTTTTTGGGCCAAAAAACCGAAAAAGTCACCGTTACCCCCCCTTGAGAGATTTTTAATTTTGGACCAAAATTTCAAAGTCGTTTTTGCTCTACCAACTCAAGTGGGAACCTCCCCCGACCCCAGCCCTACACTTTGCAGGTCCGGATCTGCCTTAGTTTGGAAAATATCCAGGATTTTAGGGCCCTTCTTTTTGGGCGAAAAAACCGAAAAAGTCACCGTTACCCCCCCTTGAGAGATTTTTAATTTTGGACCAAAATTTCAAAGTCGTTTTTGCTCTACCAACTCAAGTGGGAACCTCCCCCGACCCCAGCCCTACACTTTGCAGGTCCGGATCTGCCTTAGTTTGGAAAATATCCAGGATTTTAGGGCCCTTCTTTTTGGGCCAAAAAACCGAAAAAGTCACCGTTACCCCCCCTTGAGAGATTTTTAATTTTGGACCAAAATTTCAAAGTCGTTTTTGCTCTACCAACTCAAGTGGGAACCTCCCCCGACCCCAGCCCTACACTTTGCAGGTCCGGATCTGCCTTAGTTTGGAAAATATCCAGGATTTTAGGGCCCTTCTTTTTGGGCCAAAAAACCGAAAAAGTCACCGTTACCCCCCCTTGAGAGATTTTTAATTTTGGACCAAAATTTCAAAGTCGTTTTTGCTCTACCAACTCAAGAGGGAACCTCCCCCGACCCCAGCCCTACACTTTGCAGGTCCGGATCTGCCTTAGTTTGGAAAATATCCAGGATTTTAGGGCCCTTCTTTTTGGGCCAAAAAACCGAAAAAGTCACCGTTACCCCCCCTTGAGAGATTTTTAATTTTGGACCAAAATTTCAAAGTCGTTTTTGCTCTACCAACTCAAGTGGGAACCTCCCCCGACCCCAGCCCTACACTTTGCAGGTCCGGATCTGCCTTAGTTTGGAAAATATCCAGGATTTTAGGGCCCTTCTTTTTGGGCCAAAAAACCGAAAAAGTCACCGTTACCCCCCCTTGAGAGATTTTTAATTTTGGACCAAAATTTCAAAGTCGTTTTTGCTCTACCAACTCAAGTGGGAACCTCCCCCGACCCCAGCCCTACACTTTGCAGGTCCGGATCTGCCTTAGTTTGGAAAATATCCAGGATTTTAGGGCCCTTCTTTTTGGGCCAAAAAACCGAAAAAGTCACCGTTACCCCCCCTTGAGAGATTTTTAATTTTGGACCAAAATTTCAAAGTCGTTTTTGCTCTACCAACTCAAGAGGGAACCTCCCCCGACCCCAGCCCTACACTTTGCAGGTCCGGATCTGCCTTAGTTTGGAAAATATCCAGGATTTTAGGGCCCTTCTTTTTGGGCCAAAAAACCGAAAAAGTCACCGTTACCCCCCCTTGAGAGATTTTTAATTTTGGACCAAAATTTCAAAGTCGTTTTTGCTCTACCAACTCAAGTGGGAACCTCCCCCGACCCCAGCCCTACACTTTGCAGGTCCGGATCTGCCTTAGTTTGGAAAATATCCAGGATTTTAGGGCCCTTCTTTTTGGGCCAAAAAACCGAAAAAGTCACCGTTACCCCCCCTTGAGAGATTTTTAATTTTGGACCAAAATTTCAAAGTCGTTTTTGCTCTACCAACTCAAGTGGGAACCTCCCCCGACCCCAGCCCTACACTTTGCAGGTCCGGATCTGCCTTAGTTTGGAAAATATCCAGGATTTTAGGGCCCTTCTTTTTGGGCCAAAAAACCGAAAAAGTCACCGTTACCCCCCCTTGAGAGATTTTTAATTTTGGACCAAAATTTCAAAGTCGTTTTTGCTCTACCAACTCAAGAGGGAACCTCCCCCGACCCCAGCCCTACACTTTGCAGGTCCGGATCTGCCTTAGTTTGGAAAATATCCAGGATTTTAGGGCCCTTCTTTTTGGGCCAAAAAACCGAAAAAGTCACCGTTACCCCCCCCCCTTGAGAGATTTTTAATTTTGGACCAAAATTTCAAAGTCGTTTTTGCTCTACCAACTCAAGTGGGAACCTCCCCCGACCCCAGCCCTACACTTTGCAGGTCCGGATCTGCCTTAGTTTGGAAAATATCCAGGATTTTAGGGCCCTTCTTTTTGGGCCAAAAAACCGAAAAAGTCACCGTTACCCCCCCTTGAGAGATTTTTAATTTTGGACCAAAATTTCAAAGTCGTTTTTGCTCTACCAACTCAAGTGGGAACCTCCCCCGACCCCAGCCCTACACTTTGCAGGTCCGGATCTGCCTTAGTTTGGAAAATATCCAGGATTTTAGGGCCCTTCTTTTTGGGCCAAAAAACCGAAAAAGTCACCGTTACCCCCCCTTGAGAGATTTTTAATTTTGGACCAAAATTTCAAAGTCGTTTTTGCTCTACCAACTCAAGAGGGAACCTCCCCCGACCCCAGCCCTACACTTTGCAGGTCCGGATCTGCCTTAGTTTGGAAAATATCCAGGATTTTAGGGCCCTTCTTTTTGGGCCAAAAAACCGAAAAAGTCACCGTTACCCCCCCTTGAGAGATTTTTAATTTTGGACCAAAATTTCAAAGTCGTTTTTGCTCTACCAACTCAAGTGGGAACCTCCCCCGACCCCAGCCCTACACTTTGCAGGTCCGGATCTGCCTTAGTTTGGAAAATATCCAGGATTTTAGGGCCCTTCTTTTTGGGCCAAAAAACCGAAAAAGTCACCGTTACCCCCCCTTGAGAGATTTTTAATTTTGGACCAAAATTTCAAAGTCGTTTTTGCTCTACCAACTCAAGTGGGAACCTCCCCCGACCCCAGCCCTACACTTTGCAGGTCCGGATCTGCCTTAGTTTGGAAAATATCCAGGATTTTAGGGCCCTTCTTTTTGGGCCAAAAAACCGAAAAAGTCACCGTTACCCCCCCTTGAGAGATTTTTAATTTTGGACCAAAATTTCAAAGTCGTTTTTGCTCTACCAACTCAAGTGGGAACCTCCCCCGACCCCAGCCCTACACTTTGCAGGTCCGGATCTGCCTTAGTTTGGAAAATATCCAGGATTTTAGGGCCCTTCTTTTTGGGCCAAAAAACCGAAAAAGTCACCGTTACCCCCCCTTGAGAGATTTTTAATTTTGGACCAAAATTTCAAAGTCGTTTTTGCTCTACCAACTCAAGAGGGAACCTCCCCCGACCCCAGCCCTACACTTTGCAGGTCCGGATCTGCCTTAGTTTGGAAAATATCCAGGATTTTAGGGCCCTTCTTTTTGGGCCAAAAAACCGAAAAAGTCACCGTTACCCCCCCTTGAGAGATTTTTAATTTTGGACCAAAATTTCAAAGTCGTTTTTGCTCTACCAACTCAAGTGGGAACCTCCCCCGACCCC
Organism: Marthasterias glacialis; assembly: GCA_911728455.2. Classification (NCBI taxonomy): domain Eukaryota; kingdom Metazoa; phylum Echinodermata; class Asteroidea; order Forcipulatida; family Asteriidae; genus Marthasterias; species Marthasterias glacialis. The sequence goes on along the minus strand of OU452228.1, from coordinate 9,872,180 downwards.
AGCCCTACACTTTGCAGGTCCGGATCTGCCTTAGTTTGGAAAATATCCAGGATTTTAGGGCCCTTCTTTTTGGGCCAAAAAACCGAAAAAGTCACCGTTACCCCCCCTTGAGAGATTTTTAATTTTGGACCAAAATTTCAAAGTCGTTTTTGCTCTACCAACTCAAGTGGGAACCTCCCCCGACCCCAGCCCTACACTTTGCAGGTCCGGATCTGCCTTAGTTTGGAAAATATCCAGGATTTTAGGGCCCTTCTTTTTGGGCCAAAAAACCGAAAAAGTCACCGTTACCCCCCCTTGAGAGATTTTTAATTTTGGACCAAAATTTCAAAGTCGTTTTTGCTCTACCAACTCAAGAGGGAACCTCCCCCGACCCCAGCCCTACACTTTGCAGGTCCGGATCTGCCTTAGTTTGGAAAATATCCAGGATTTTAGGGCCCTTCTTTTTGGGCCAAAAAACCGAAAAAGTCACCGTTACCCCCCCTTGAGAGATTTTTAATTTTGGACCAAAATTTCAAAGTCGTTTTTGCTCTACCAACTCAAGTGGGAACCTCCCCCGACCCCAGCCCTACACTTTGCAGGTCCGGATCTGCCTTAGTTTGGAAAATATCCAGGATTTTAGGGCCCTTCTTTTTGGGCCAAAAAACCGAAAAAGTCACCGTTACCAAACCTTGAGAGATTTTTAATTTTGGACCAAAATTTCAAAGTCGTTTTTGCTCTACCAACTCAAGTGGGAACCTCCCCCGACCCCAGCCCTACACTTTGCAGGTCCGGATCTGCCTTAGTTTGGAAAATATCCAGGATTTTAGGGCCCTTCTTTTTGGGCCAAAAAACCGAAAAAGTCACCGTTACCCCCCCTTGAGAGATTTTTAATTTTGGACCAAAATTTCAAAGTCGTTTTTGCTCTACCAACTCAAGAGGGAACCTCCCCCGACCCCAGCCCTACACTTTGCAGGTCCGGATCTGCCTTAGTTTGGAAAATATCCAGGATTTTAGGGCCCTTCTTTTTGGGCCAAAAAACCGAAAAAGTCACCGTTACCCCCCCTTGAGAGATTTTTAATTTTGGACCAAAATTTCAAAGTCGTTTTTGCTCTACCAACTCAAGTGGGAACCTCCCCCGACCCCAGCCCTACACTTTGCAGGTCCGGATCTGCCTTAGTTTGGAAAATATCCAGGATTTTAGGGCCCTTCTTTTTGGGCCAAAAAACCGAAAAAGTCACCGTTACCCCCCCTTGAGAGATTTTTAATTTTGGACCAAAATTTCAAAGTCGTTTTTGCTCTACCAACTCAAGAGGGAACCTCCCCCGACCCCAGCCCTACACTTTGCAGGTCCGGATCTGCCTTAGTTTGGAAAATATCCAGGATTTTAGGGCCCTTCTTTTTGGGCCAAAAAACCGAAAAAGTCACCGTTACCCCCCCTTGAGAGATTTTTAATTTTGGACCAAAATTTCAAAGTCGTTTTTGCTCTACCAACTCAAGTGGGAACCTCCCCCGACCCCAGCCCTACACTTTGCAGGTCCGGATCTGCCTTAGTTTGGAAAATATCCAGGATTTTAGGGCCCTTCTTTTTGGGCCAAAAAACCGAAAAAGTCACCGTTACCCCCCCTTGAGAGATTTTTAATTTTGGACCAAAATTTCAAAGTCGTTTTTGCTCTACCAACTCAAGAGGGAACCTCCCCCGACCCCAGCCCTACACTTTGCAGGTCCGGATCTGCCTTAGTTTGGAAAATATCCAGGATTTTAGGGCCCTTCTTTTTGGGCCAAAAAACCGAAAAAGTCACCGTTACCCCCCCTTGAGAGATTTTTAATTTTGGACCAAAATTTCAAAGTCGTTTTTGCTCTACCAACTCAAGTGGGAACCTCCCCCGACCCCAGCCCTACACTTTGCAGGTCCGGATCTGCCTTAGTTTGGAAAATATCCAGGATTTTAGGGCCCTTCTTTTTGGGCCAAAAAACCGAAAAAGTCACCGTTACCCCCCCTTGAGAGATTTTTAATTTTGGACCAAAATTTCAAAGTCGTTTTTGCTCTACCAACTCAAGTGGGAACCTCCCCCGACCCCAGCCCTACACTTTGCAGGTCCGGATCTGCCTTAGTTTGGAAAATATCCAGGATTTTAGGGCCCTTCTTTTTGGGCCAAAAAACCGAAAAAGTCACCGTTACCCCCCCTTGAGAGATTTTTAATTTTGGACCAAAATTTCAAAGTCGTTTTTGCTCTACCAACTCAAGAGGGAACCTCCCCCGACCCCAGCCCTACACTTTGCAGGTCCGGATCTGCCTTAGTTTGGAAAATATCCAGGATTTTAGGGCCCTTCTTTTTGGGCCAAAAAACCGAAAAAGTCACCGTTACCCCCCCTTGAGAGATTTTTAATTTTGGACCAAAATTTCAAAGTCGTTTTTGCTCTACCAACTCAAGTGGGAACCTCCCCCGACCCCAGCCCTACACTTTGCAGGTCCGGATCTGCCTTAGTTTGGAAAATATCCAGGATTTTAGGGCCCTTCTTTTTGGGCCAAAAAACCGAAAAAGTCACCGTTACCAAACCTTGAGAGATTTTTAATTTTGGACCAAAATTTCAAAGTCGTTTTTGCTCTACCAACTCAAGTGGGAACCTCCCCCGACCCCAGCCCTACACTTTGCAGGTCCGGATCTGCCTTAGTTTGGAAAATAACCAGGATTTTAGGGCCCTTCTTTTTGGGCCAAAAAACCGAAAAAGTCACCGTTACCCCCCCTTGAGAGATTTTTAATTTTGGACCAAAATTTCAAAGTCGTTTTTGCTCTACCAACTCAAGAGGGAACCTCCCCCGACCCCAGCCCTACACTTTGCAGGTCCGGATCTGCCTTAGTTTGGAAAATATCCAGGATTTTAGGGCCCTTCTTTTTGGGCCAAAAAACCGAAAAAGTCACCGTTACCCCCCCTTGAGAGATTTTTAATTTTGGACCAAAATTTCAAAGTCGTTTTTGCTCTACCAACTCAAGTGGGAACCTCCCCCGACCCCAGCCCTACACTTTGCAGGTCCGGATCTGCCTTAGTTTGGAAAATATCCAGGATTTTAGGGCCCTTCTTTTTGGGCGAAAAAACCGAAAAAGTCACCGTTACCCCCCCTTGAGAGATTTTTAATTTTGGACCAAAATTTCAAAGTCGTTTTTGCTCTACCAACTCAAGTGGGAACCTCCCCCGACCCCAGCCCTACACTTTGCAGGTCCGGATCTGCCTTAGTTTGGAAAATATCCAGGATTTTAGGGCCCTTCTTTTTGGGCCAAAAAACCGAAAAAGTCACCGTTACCCCCTCTTGAGAGATTTTTAATTTTGGACCAAAATTTCAAAGTCGTTTTTGCTCTACCAACTCAAGTGGGAACCTCCCCCGACCCCAGCCCTACACTTTGCAGGTCCGGATCTGCCTTAGTTTGGAAAATATCCAGGATTTTAGGGCCCTTCTTTTTGGGCCAAAAAACCGAAAAAGTCACCGTTACCCCCCCTTGAGAGATTTTTAATTTTGGACCAAAATTTCAAAGTCGTTTTTGCTCTACCAACTCAAGAGGGAACCTCCCCCGACCCCAGCCCTACACTTTGCAGGTCCGGATCTGCCTTAGTTTGGAAAATATCCAGGATTTTAGGGCCCTTCTTTTTGGGCCAAAAAACCGAAAAAGTCACCGTTACCCCCCCTTCAGAGATTTTTAATTTTGGACCAAAATTTCAAAGTCGTTTTTGCTCTACCAACTCAAGTGGGAACCTCCCCCGACCCCAGCCCTACACTTTGCAGGTCCGGATCTGCCTTAGTTTGGAAAATATCCAGGATTTTAGGGCCCTTCTTTTTGGGCCAAAAAACCGAAAAAGTCACCGTTACCCCCCCTTGAGAGATTTTTAATTTTGGACCAAAATTTCAAAGTCGTTTTTGCTCTACCAACTCAAGTGGGAACCTCCCCCGACCCCAGCCCTACACTTTGCAGGTCCGGATCTGCCTTAGTTTGGAAAATATCCAGGATTTTAGGGCCCTTCTTTTTGGGCCAAAAAACCGAAAAAGTCACCGTTACCCCCCCTTGAGAGATTTTTAATTTTGGACCAAAATTTCAAAGTCGTTTTTGCTCTACCAACTCAAGTGGGAACCTCCCCCGACCCCAGCCCTACACTTTGCAGGTCCGGATCTGCCTTAGTTTGGAAAATATCCAGGATTTTAGGGCCCTTCTTTTTGGGCGAAAAAACCGAAAAAGTCACCGTTACCCCCCCTTGAGAGATTTTTAATTTTGGACCAAAATTTCAAAGTCGTTTTTGCTCTACCAACTCAAGTGGGAACCTCCCCCGACCCCAGCCCTACACTTTGCAGGTCCGGATCTGCCTTAGTTTGGAAAATATCCAGGATTTTAGGGCCCTTCTTTTTGGGCCAAAAAACCGAAAAAGTCACCGTTACCCCCCCTTGAGAGATTTTTAATTTTGGACCAAAATTTCAAAGTCGTTTTTGCTCTACCAACTCAAGAGGGAACCTCCCCCGACCCCAGCCCTACACTTTGCAGGTCCGGATCTGCCTTAGTTTGGAAAATATCCAGGATTTTAGGGCCCTTCTTTTTGGGCCAAAAAACCGAAAAAGTCACCGTTACCCCCCCTTGAGAGATTTTTAATTTTGGACCAAAATTTCAAAGTCGTTTTTGCTCTACCAACTCAAGAGGGAACCTCCCCCGACCCCAGCCCTACACTTTGCAGGTCCGGATCTGCCTTAGTTTGGAAAATATCCAGGATTTTAGGGCCCTTCTTTTTGGGCCAAAAAACCGAAAAAGTCACCGTTACCCCCCCTTGAGAGATTTTTAATTTTGGACCAAAATTTCAAAGTCGTTTTTGCTCTACCAACTCAAGTGGGAACCTCCCCCGACCCCAGCCCTACACTTTGCAGGTCCGGATCTGCCTTAGTTTGGAAAATATCCAGGATTTTAGGGCCCTTCTTTTTGGGCGAAAAAACCGAAAAAGTCACCGTTACCCCCCCGTGAGAGATTTTTAATTTTGGACCAAAATTTCAAAGTCGTTTTTGCTCTACCAACTCAAGTGGGAACCTCCCCCGACCCCAGCCCTACACTTTGCAGGTCCGGATCTGCCTTAGTTTGGAAAATATCCAGGATTTTAGGGCCCTTCTTTTTGGGCCAAAAAACCGAAAAAGTCACCGTTACCCCCCCTTGAGAGATTTTTAATTTTGGACCAAAATTTCAAAGTCGTTTTTGCTCTACCAACTCAAGTGGGAACCTCCCCCGACCCCAGCCCTACACTTTGCAGGTCCGGATCTGCCTTAGTTTGGAAAATATCCAGGATTTTAGGGCCCTTCTTTTTGGGCCAAAAAACCGAAAAAGTCACCGTTACCCCCCCTTGAGAGATTTTTAATTTTGGACCAAAATTTCAAAGTCGTTTTTGCTCTACCAACTCAAGAGGGAACCTCCCCCGACCCCAGCCCTACACTTTGCAGGTCCGGATCTGCCTTAGTTTGGAAAATATCCAGGATTTTAGGGCCCTTCTTTTTGGGCCAAAAAACCGAAAAAGTCACCGTTACCCCCCCTTGAGAGATTTTTAATTTTGGACCAAAATTTCAAAGTCGTTTTTGCTCTACCAACTCAAGTGGGAACCTCCCCCGACCCCAGCCCTACACTTTGCAGGTCCGGATCTGCCTTAGTTTGGAAAATATCCAGGATTTTAGGGCCCTTCTTTTTGGGCCAAAAAACCGAAAAAGTCACCGTTACCAAACCTTGAGAGATTTTTAATTTTGGACCAAAATTTCAAAGTCGTTTTTGCTCTACCAACTCAAGTGGGAACCTCCCCCGACCCCAGCCCTACACTTTGCAGGTCCGGATCTGCCTTAGTTTGGAAAATATCCAGGATTTTAGGGCCCTTCTTTTTGGGCCAAAAAACCGAAAAAGTCACCGTTACCCCCCCTTGAGAGATTTTTAATTTTGGACCAAAATTTCAAAGTCGTTTTTGCTCTACCAACTCAAGAGGGAACCTCCCCCGACCCCAGCCCTACACTTTGCAGGTCCGGATCTGCCTTAGTTTGGAAAATATCCAGGATTTTAGGGCCCTTCTTTTTGGGCCAAAAAACCGAAAAAGTCACCGTTACCCCCCCTTGAGAGATTTTTAATTTTGGACCAAAATTTCAAAGTCGTTTTTGCTCTACCAACTCAAGTGGGAACCTCCCCCGACCCCAGCCCTACACTTTGCAGGTCCGGATCTGCCTTAGTTTGGAAAATATCCAGGATTTTAGGGCCCTTCTTTTTGGGCCAAAAAACCGAAAAAGTCACCGTTACCCCCCCTTGAGAGATTTTTAATTTTGGACCAAAATTTCAAAGTCGTTTTTGCTCTACCAACTCAAGTGGGAACCTCCCCCGACCCCAGCCCTACACTTTGCAGGTCCGGATCTGCCTTAGTTTGGAAAATATCCAGGATTTTAGGGCCCTTCTTTTTGGGCCAAAAAACCGAAAAAGTCACCGTTACCCCCCCTTGAGAGATTTTTAATTTTGGACCAAAATTTCAAAGTCGTTTTTGCTCTACCAACTCAAGAGGGAACCTCCCCCGACCCCAGCCCTACACTTTGCAGGTCCGGATCTGCCTTAGTTTGGAAAATATCCAGGATTTTAGGGCCCTTCTTTTTGGGCCAAAAAACCGAAAAAGTCACCGTTACCCCCCCTTGAGAGATTTTTAATTTTGGACCAAAATTTCAAAGTCGTTTTTGCTCTACCAACTCAAGTGGGAACCTCCCCCGACCCCAGCCCTACACTTTGCAGGTCCGGATCTGCCTTAGTTTGGAAAATATCCAGGATTTTAGGGCCCTTCTTTTTGGGCCAAAAAACCGAAAAAGTCACCGTTACCCCCCCTTGAGAGATTTTTAATTTTGGACCAAAATTTCAAAGTCGTTTTTGCTCTACCAACTCAAGTGGGAACCTCCCCCGACCCCAGCCCTACACTTTGCAGGTCCGGATCTGCCTTAGTTTGGAAAATATCCAGGATTTTAGGGCCCTTCTTTTTGGGCCAAAAAACCGAAAAAGTCACCGTTACCCCCCCTTGAGAGATTTTTAATTTTGGACCAAAATTTCAAAGTCGTTTTTGCTCTACCAACTCAAGAGGGAACCTCCCCCGACCCCAGCCCTACACTTTGCAGGTCCGGATCTGCCTTAGTTTGGAAAATATCCAGGATTTTAGGGCCCTTCTTTTTGGGCCAAAAAACCGAAAAAGTCACCGTTACCCCCCCTTGAGAGATTTTTAATTTTGGACCAAAATTTCAAAGTCGTTTTTGCTCTACCAACTCAAGTGGGAACCTCCCCCGACCCCAGCCCTACACTTTGCAGGTCCGGATCTGCCTTAGTTTGGAAAATATCCAGGATTTTAGGGCCCTTCTTTTTGGGCCAAAAAACCGAAAAAGTCACCGTTACCCCCCCTTGAGAGATTTTTAATTTTGGACCAAAATTTCAAAGTCGTTTTTGCTCTACCAACTCAAGTGGGAACCTCCCCCGACCCCAGCCCTACACTTTGCAGGTCCGGATCTGCCTTAGTTTGGAAAATATCCAGGATTTTAGGGCCCTTCTTTTTGGGCCAAAAAACCGAAAAAGTCACCGTTACCCCCCCTTGAGAGATTTTTAATTTTGGACCAAAATTTCAAAGTCGTTTTTGCTCTACCAACTCAAGTGGGAACCTCCCCCGACCCCAGCCCTACACTTTGCAGGTCCGGATCTGCCTTAGTTTGGAAAATATCCAGGATTTTAGGGCCCTTCTTTTTGGGCCAAAAAACCGAAAAAGTCACCGTTACCCCCCCTTGAGAGATTTTTAATTTTGGACCAAAATTTCAAAGTCGTTTTTGCTCTACCAACTCAAGAGGGAACCTCCCCCGACCCCAGCCCTACACTTTGCAGGTCCGGATCTGCCTTAGTTTGGAAAATATCCAGGATTTTAGGGCCCTTCTTTTTGGGCCAAAAAACCGAAAAAGTCACCGTTACCCCCCCTTGAGAGATTTTTAATTTTGGACCAAAATTTCAAAGTCGTTTTTGCTCTACCAACTCAAGTGGGAACCTCCCCCGACCCCAGCCCTACACTTTGCAGGTCCGGATCTGCCTTAGTTTGGAAAATATCCAGGATTTTAGGGCCCTTCTTTTTGGGCCAAAAAACCGAAAAAGTCACCGTTACCCCCCCTTGAGAGATTTTTAATTTTGGACCAAAATTTCAAAGTCGTTTTTGCTCTACCAACTCAAGTGGGAACCTCCCCCGACCCCAGCCCTACACTTTGCAGGTCCGGATCTGCCTTAGTTTGGAAAATATCCAGGATTTTAGGGCCCTTCTTTTTGGGCCAAAAAACCGAAAAAGTCACCGTTACCCCCCCTTGAGAGATTTTTAATTTTGGACCAAAATTTCAAAGTCGTTTTTGCTCTACCAACTCAAGTGGGAACCTCCCCCGACCCCAGCCCTACACTTTGCAGGTCCGGATCTGCCTTAGTTTGGAAAATATCCAGGATTTTAGGGCCCTTCTTTTTGGGCCAAAAAACCGAAAAAGTCACCGTTACCCCCCCTTGAGAGATTTTTAATTTTGGACCAAAATTTCAAAGTCGTTTTTGCTCTACCAACTCAAGAGGGAACCTCCCCCGACCCCAGCCCTACACTTTGCAGGTCCGGATCTGCCTTAGTTTGGAAAATATCCAGGATTTTAGGGCCCTTCTTTTTGGGCCAAAAAACCGAAAAAGTCACCGTTACCCCCCCTTGAGAGATTTTTAATTTTGGACCAAAATTTCAAAGTCGTTTTTGCTCTACCAACTCAAGTGGGAACCTCCCCCGACCCCAGCCCTACACTTTGCAGGTCCGGATCTGCCTTAGTTTGGAAAATATCCAGGATTTTAGGGCCCTTCTTTTTGGGCGAAAAAACCGAAAAAGTCACCGTTACCCCCCCTTGAGAGATTTTTAATTTTGGACCAAAATTTCAAAGTCGTTTTTGCTCTACCAACTCAAGTGGGAACCTCCCCCGACCCCAGCCCTACACTTTGCAGGTCCGGATCTGCCTTAGTTTGGAAAATATCCAGGATTTTAGGGCCCTTCTTTTTGGGCCAAAAAACCGAAAAAGTCACCGTTACCCCCCCTTGAGAGATTTTTAATTTTGGACCAAAATTTCAAAGTCGTTTTTGCTCTACCAACTCAAGTGGGAACCTCCCCCGACCCCAGCCCTACACTTTGCAGGTCCGGATCTGCCTTAGTTTGGAAAATATCCAGGATTTTAGGGCCCTTCTTTTTGGGCCAAAAAACCGAAAAAGTCACCGTTACCCCCCCTTGAGAGATTTTTAATTTTGGACCAAAATTTCAAAGTCGTTTTTGCTCTACCAACTCAAGAGGGAACCTCCCCCGACCCCAGCCCTACACTTTGCAGGTCCGGATCTGCCTTAGTTTGGAAAATATCCAGGATTTTAGGGCCCTTCTTTTTGGGCCAAAAAACCGAAAAAGTCACCGTTACCCCCCCTTGAGAGATTTTTAATTTTGGACCAAAATTTCAAAGTCGTTTTTGCTCTACCAACTCAAGTGGGAACCTCCCCCGACCCCAGCCCTACACTTTGCAGGTCCGGATCTGCCTTAGTTTGGAAAATATCCAGGATTTTAGGGCCCTTCTTTTTGGGCCAAAAAACCGAAAAAGTCACCGTTACCCCCCCTTGAGAGATTTTTAATTTTGGACCAAAATTTCAAAGTCGTTTTTGCTCTACCAACTCAAGTGGGAACCTCCCCCGACCCCAGCCCTACACTTTGCAGGTCCGGATCTGCCTTAGTTTGGAAAATATCCAGGATTTTAGGGCCCTTCTTTTTGGGCCAAAAAACCGAAAAAGTCACCGTTACCCCCCCTTGAGAGATTTTTAATTTTGGACCAAAATTTCAAAGTCGTTTTTGCTCTACCAACTCAAGAGGGAACCTCCCCCGACCCCAGCCCTACACTTTGCAGGTCCGGATCTGCCTTAGTTTGGAAAATATCCAGGATTTTAGGGCCCTTCTTTTTGGGCCAAAAAACCGAAAAAGTCACCGTTACCCCCCCTTGAGAGATTTTTAATTTTGGACCAAAATTTCAAAGTCGTTTTTGCTCTACCAACTCAAGTGGGAACCTCCCCCGACCCCAGCCCTACACTTTGCAGGTCCGGATCTGCCTTAGTTTGGAAAATATCCAGGATTTTAGGGCCCTTCTTTTTGGGCCAAAAAACCGAAAAAGTCACCGTTACCCCCCCTTGAGAGATTTTTAATTTTGGACCAAAATTTCAAAGTCGTTTTTGCTCTACCAACTCAAGTGGGAACCTCCCCCGACCCCAGCCCTACACTTTGCAGGTCCGGATCTGCCTTAGTTTGGAAAATATCCAGGATTTTAGGGCCCTTCTTTTTGGGCCAAAAAACCGAAAAAGTCACCGTTACCCCCCCTTGAGAGATTTTTAATTTTGGACCAAAATTTCAAAGTCGTTTTTGCTCTACCAACTCAAGTGGGAACCTCCCCCGACCCCAGCCCTACACTTTGCAGGTCCGGATCTGCCTTAGTTTGGAAAATATCCAGGATTTTAGGGCCCTTCTTTTTGGGCCAAAAAACCGAAAAAGTCACCGTTACCCCCCCTTGAGAGATTTTTAATTTTGGACCAAAATTTCAAAGTCGTTTTTGCTCTACCAACTCAAGAGGGAACCTCCCCCGACCCCAGCCCTACACTTTGCAGGTCCGGATCTGCCTTAGTTTGGAAAATATCCAGGATTTTAGGGCCCTTCTTTTTGGGCCAAAAAACCGAAAAAGTCACCGTTACCCCCCCTTGAGAGATTTTTAATTTTGGACCAAAATTTCAAAGTCGTTTTTGCTCTACCAACTCAAGTGGGAACCTCCCCCGACCCCAGCCCTACACTTTGCAGGTCCGGATCTGCCTTAGTTTGGAAAATATCCAGGATTTTAGGGCCCTTCTTTTTGGGCGAAAAAACCGAAAAAGTCACCGTTACCCCCCCTTGAGAGATTTTTAATTTTGGACCAAAATTTCAAAGTCGTTTTTGCTCTACCAACTCAAGTGGGAACCTCCCCCGACCCCAGCCCTACACTTTGCAGGTCCGGATCTGCCTTAGTTTGGAAAATATCCAGGATTTTAGGGCCCTTCTTTTTGGGCCAAAAAACCGAAAAAGTCACCGTTACCCCCCCTTGAGAGATTTTTAATTTTGGACCAAAATTTCAAAGTCGTTTTTGCTCTACCAACTCAAGTGGGAACCTCCCCCGACCCCAGCCCTACACTTTGCAGGTCCGGATCTGCCTTAGTTTGGAAAATATCCAGGATTTTAGGGCCCTTCTTTTTGGGCCAAAAAACCGAAAAAGTCACCGTTACCCCCCCTTGAGAGATTTTTAATTTTGGACCAAAATTTCAAAGTCGTTTTTGCTCTACCAACTCAAGAGGGAACCTCCCCCGACCCCAGCCCTACACTTTGCAGGTCCGGATCTGCCTTAGTTTGGAAAATATCCAGGATTTTAGGGCCCTTCTTTTTGGGCCAAAAAACCGAAAAAGTCACCGTTACCCCCCCTTGAGAGATTTTTAATTTTGGACCAAAATTTCAAAGTCGTTTTTGCTCTACCAACTCAAGTGGGAACCTCCCCCGACCCCAGCCCTACACTTTGCAGGTCCGGATCTGCCTTAGTTTGGAAAATATCCAGGATTTTAGGGCCCTTCTTTTTGGGCCAAAAAACCGAAAAAGTCACCGTTACCCCCCCTTGAGAGATTTTTAATTTTGGACCAAAATTTCAAAGTCGTTTTTGCTCTACCAACTCAAGTGGGAACCTCCCCCGACCCCAGCCCTACACTTTGCAGGTCCGGATCTGCCTTAGTTTGGAAAATATCCAGGATTTTAGGGCCCTTCTTTTTGGGCCAAAAAACCGAAAAAGTCACCGTTACCCCCCCTTGAGAGATTTTTAATTTTGGACCAAAATTTCAAAGTCGTTTTTGCTCTACCAACTCAAGAGGGCCTTTCTTATATCCCTACACAGTTCCGCAAAATAGGGCTCTTTTTAGAGCGCTAGTTTGTCCAAAGTGCCTGAGGTTGGAAGTCAACAACCCCACAGACACAATATTGGACACTATTTGAACAATCCATAAATTTCTTTGCCTTCAAATGTTTGGTTTACAGAAAAAGTTGTGGGTTTACAATTTATTAATGAGCTTCGGCGCATAGTTTTTATCTAGTGGTGCGTTCCATTTCCAATGTCCCTGTGTTGCACGCACGCCACCACGCGACACACTGTTTAATTGACATTTTTATATGGCGCAACTGACAGAAGGACTCATGGCTTCACGGCTTCACAGCAACACGATAACAACAGCTAGTTTACTATGGTTTATGCAGAAGACGTACTTGTCTTCTGGACGGACGCCGAAGGGCGAATGGTGGGGTGGTTGCTTGGGCTGGAGGAGCTGACGGCAGCAAAAATACTGACTACTGCAAAAGTGCTCTCAATTTTTTTTGCAGACCAGACCGGCGAGTCGTCGATCGTAGTGCGTGGTAGCAAACAACAACATGCACACACTGCACTCTGCACTGATCTGATACGCTGGCTTCCAACGACCAAGGTTGTTTTGAACGGCTGCTCTGCTGACGGATTTTGTATCTCGCAGCCCCCATCGTTGTTTGCAATATCTACATTTATAAACGGATACTCTGAAGTTTGTCACTGCATGCAGAAGAAAATAGATATTTCTTCCTCAAGTCAATGGTCACTGTAGTGTAACTGTTACTGTGGTAAGCTAATAATATTAATTAAACACATCTGCATATGGACTGGCAATGAGGTAAGTACAGTAGTAGTGCACGTCTTATGCAACCCGAGGGCCTGTGAGTGACCAGGAGAGGGTCCTATTTCCCCAGGCTGAAGGTCGAGGGAAATAGGACCCTCTCCTGGTCACTCACATGCCCGAGGGGTGCATAGACGTGCACTACTGCTCGATCAATGCCAGTCCATGTGTGTTTTATAACACACCTCAGTCCAAAATGTCGGTTAGAAGAGTACATCGCGGTTTTTAGGCCGGAGATTCTTCTCGATCCGCAGACGCCCCAATTTTCGTTCTCTTGAGGGCGCTCTTTACTAGTCAATAGTTTTTGGGTTTTTGAAACTATTTCCTGCTAAGTTGCGAACTATTTCCCCCAAATGAAGCGCGTGCGGTGGGTGTGGTGCAGATTTCATGCACTAGGCTATATTAGTTCACCCCACGCGACCGTGTTTCGGCCAATCAGGATAAAGAACCAGGGAGAGGTGTGTTATAATGTTATTTATTAATACTAATAACAATAACATTACTAAGTTGTCCTGATCATCTGATGCAATCAGGTTTCCGAACAGGGAAATTGTTCGAAAAGAGAAACTGAATAAAAGTTTCAAAACCATCTGACCCACCATTTCACAAGAAACCTTTAGTTCATAATCTGTTGAAATCTTGGAAGTGCGGTCTTGCCTTCTGAAAGATCGTCAGCGGTGCTGTATTTGCGGGTGTACTTGCAGCATCACCTGTTTCCGATCGGTTCATTGAGAAATGCAAAATGGCTCAAAAATGAAAAAATATTGTACACACTGGTGGCGCAGGTTAGTGAGACTAAATTAGTTAATAAAATAATAAAGGTCTTCTTTACATAATTGTGTTACAATATATTAATGTAAAATCTTTATTTTTTCTTTATTTTTGTAGTTGTATATTTTATCCTATTTAAAATGGTAAGAATTAATTATTTTTAAATTAAATGTAACTGTAGCCCCTGCTAGAAAGGGCCGCCTTCAGCATCCACACTGACTGGCACGGCAGATTGGAGGGTTAATGGCTTGCCTTCCAACCCATGACTTCATGAAGTCAAGCAGTGTGGCCGGGGATCCGTACAGAAGTAAAGTGCAGTGGTTGCTCTCCGTACAGGGTCTAATCATCTTGAATTTGAAGCTATTAGAGGAGGTGAACTTTCACAACATCATGATGGTAAGCAAACTTCAGTACATTTCTCATTCATTCTTTTGCTTTGGCAAAAAAAAGGATGTAACAAAAACGGATGTTTCTCTTCAGCGCCCACATAATGTCATAATTATAATATATCATTGCAATGAAGACCCCAAAGTTGGCTGATCAAGTTTGTTTTCAGTCATGGCCTTGGTACTCCAACAAACTCATACTCTATTCTACCATGGAGAAGATTCCGTCCTTTAGGGGACCCCACTAAATCATGAGAAAACAGTTTTGTCGGCCTCATGAATATTTTGTAGGTCTTAAAAATATTCCATACTAAATATTCCGTATTTGAAATTCAAATAAACAGGGTACAATGAAAAAACCTTTCACAATAGAACGATTGCACGACAATGTTTACATGCGGTCACGTGACCTCCTATTTGGTTATGACGTCATACAGCCGATGAAAAAATACATGTACGTGTAAAAGCATAGGCCGTGACACAGAGTGAGTAGGAAAACAGTCGATTTTACTTTCGTTAAGCGATGAATTAGTTAATCAGCCCCTATTATTTAAAGTAGTTTGTTGTGGCATTAATTTAAAACACATCTCTGTTTCATAATTTAACAGAACTCTTTTAAAAAGAGGTTTTTTTAGCCATGCACTACCAGTGTCGGACGACTACTATGTAGCCTCCCGTCTGTTATTTTGTTTGTAATGTTAGACTAAATCACTGTAAAAAAGGATAAACAACATTGGAAAAGTGAGCATTAATACCTAGCCTTGCAGAATTTCAAATAGGCAAAGGAATCACACAGTTTTGGAAACCAATTTCTTTGATTTCAGCTTCAAAACTTTGAAATTTTTGTGTTGAAAAGTGTGTGGTGATCGCGGTCGTCTGGCCTAACGTTCCGTCGTGCACTGTACACATCGTGCACATTTATACGGGACTTTTACAATTTTCAAGACTTGCTGGAACTGTCCTTACTGGCTTTATTCAGCCACTTGAAGGTCTTCGGTACAAACTCTGGAATATGTTTCACAGATTTCGGGCAAGAAAAGCCTCGATTGAATAAACTAAATGCATTAATCATTATGTACCTTACCACCCTTTCCTATGGAGGATTACGTGTGTGTTTACATTTTATACCCAACAGGGGTCACGTAACGTAGGTCGCGCAATCGGTCTAATGTGACCTGGGGGTTGTTGGCTTCTAACTTGAAGTATTTTGGATGACCTAGGCCCTGAAAAAAATGTCGTGGTGCTCATTCATACTGTAGGTGTAGGGCCATTTTTCAAGATTGATGCTCAGACATTTTGAAATTAACACAAGTCTAGGAAAGTTTTTATTTGGGCAGAGAATAACTCGATGGGCCTTGGGACAACCCATGTCTTGAAAATTGACCAGAGGATGGAGGTTAAGGACTCAATGAATACATGTTAGAAGTATTTATGAATATTTAGCATTTTGCAGTGTGTGCTTTGGGAGTTTGTTTAGTGGGGTGTACCCCCATGTTCTAACCAACTCATGTTCATTTTGATCAATTAGTTCTCCAACCAACTCACTCATACTCCAACCAACTCACTCACACTCCAACCAACTCACTCATACTCCAACCAACTCACTCATACTCCAACCAACTCACTCACACTCCAACCAACTCACTCACACTCCAACCAACTCACTCATACTCCAACCAACTCACTCATACTCCAACCAACTCACTCATACTCCAACCAACTCACTCATACTCCAACCAACTCACTCATACTCCAACCAACTCACTCATACTCCAACCAACTCACTCACACTCCAACCAACTCACTCATACTCCAACCAACTCACTCATACTCCAACCAACTCACTCATACTCCAACCAACTCACTCATACTCCAACCAACTCGCTCATACTCCAACCAACTCGCTCATACTCCAACCAACTCGCTCATACTCCAACCAACTAGCTCATACTCCAACCAACTCGCTCATACTCCAACCAACTCGCTTATACACCAACCAACTCGCTCATACTCCTACCAACTCGCTCAAACTCAACCAACTCGCTCATGTGAGACCAAAACTCTGCCTGAGAATGCGTACTAAAATGCTGAATACATTTTTACCGTTTTCTCTACAAAAAAAACCCAATGAAATGAGCTGAAATTTTCAAAGGCTGGTGTTATTACATGTCATGTGCATCTTGATTTGTGCAAAGAATGGAAGCATTTACAGACATATTGCCCAATGTTCAGCTGGGGGCTTGATATGGATAGTTCCCATGACAGCTTTCCTGTATCCTGTTTCCTGTATTCCTGCATTCCATCAGCAAAACTAACAAATTCTTTTAATTCAACATACTTGACAAACAGAGTAAACTTTCCCCATTGAACGGTAATAAAGAGAATGAAGAGTAGAGAAAAGTAAACAGTACTGATTTACAGCTGTAAAGAGAAACATAATAAGTTTAAAACTTTTTTTTATTTTTTTGTATAAGTTCTTGTTACAGTGCGTCTTTAAACAAAATGGCCTGGGAAAAAGCTCTCCTTGAAATCCAGGCTTGAAAAAAATAAATCAAAATTCATTTATTGTGTCACCTTTGGGGTTTCCCCTCTATGGTACCATGTCATTGGGTAATTGTAAGGACTAACAATAGCCTTTGTGAAAGCTCAGTCAACCCCGTTTCTTTAGAATTTGATGCCCAAACTCAAAGCAAAAGATATAATGTGCATATGCGCGCTGTGGGAATCACATTATTCTGTATTTTTACTTCCTCCTTGCTTCTACATGTAGGTCCGTGTCGGGTGTCTATTACAAATAGACTAGACGGATACTATTAATTTCATAAAAGTATCTGAAGTAGAGGGAACAGCAGCAGCTACAGCGAAAAGCTACAATGGGTGGTGTTTCTGTTCTACCACTCATTCTGGTTGGGACACTTCTGGTGTGTGGATTCACAGACTTAGGAAAGGCAAACCAAGGTAGGCTGTTCAGTTATGTTTTGTTTTGTTTTGTTTGGGGTGCTTTTTGTTGTTGTTGTTTTTTTTCACTCTAGTTTATATTTCTTGGAAAGAGTTCTTGCTCTTTTGCATAGTATTTTCGCTTTGTAAACTGTTGTGTACTGGCCTATGTAGGCTGTGGCGTAATGTGTCTTATGGGACACTACCACCTCCCCCCCCCCCTTTGAATTGGTTTTAAGACACCTATAAAATAACCTTTCCCTTCATCCGTCACCCATTAGAATTTGAGACAAATCTGTCCTGACGTTCAGATTTATATACACAGAAATGTCCATGCGAAATTTGTGAAAGATTTTATAATTTGGCATAGCCCTGTGTTCACTTTATTGTCTTCATGGGTTGCATCTGGTTTGGGTACATTTCACCCTGAAAAGATTCAGCCAAGAAAATCAAATATAAACAGGCCTCAACTGCAGCCCCCTGTTCCCGCTCCAGTTGAGGGCCTTTTTTTTTTTTTTTTTCTTTGCAGGGGGACGATAGTCCAAAGAGAGCCCAGTAATTTGAATTAAAGAAACATCGTTACTCGAATGACCTCTGGCATTATTTCTCTTTTTTTTTTAACTGTTTCATTTTTGAATAGATTCTATCTTTCAGTTAATTTCTTTGTACAAGAAACACATTTGCATTCATTTCTCACTCCCATTTTTGCCATCTCAAAAACACAAGAGGTTGTGGCGTCTTCTTTTCACTTTTTGTTCTGTTTTGTGGTGGCAAATCTTTTTAGTAATAATAATGATAATCGTAATATTAATAATAATAAAAACAGCATTCGTGTCAGTGCAAATCAAAGATTCCTCAAAGCGTTTATCAATAGAACAAAAAGCAGTAAAACAAGACAAGTACAATCCCAATTACAACACAGCAAGAATAACATTTAGGCCAGACCAGCTGTTGTCTCTATTGAAAAACATTAAAATACTGTAAACTACTACACTGGAATTGGTTTCACATAATGTTCTCGTAGGTTTATTTTATGTTTTTAGTTCTATAGCCTATTATAGTTTACCCTGGAGCTGTCCTCGTTTGTGGTATCGTTATTGTACATGTGTCGTCAAACTTTCAATGGTGTTTTTTCATTTTCTTTTTATATAATTTTGGTTTGGGAATTGCTCTTTTAGATAATGATATGGCTCACTTTTTTCTTCAATCAATCATTCATTCATTCATTCAATCAACCAATCAACCAACCAATCAACCAACCAACCAACCAATCAACTAACCAACCAACCGACCGACCAACCAACCGACCAACCAACCGACCAACCGACCAACCAACCAACCAACCAACCAACCAACCAACCAACCAACCAACTAATCAACCAACCAACCAACCAACCAACCAATCAATCAATCAATCAGTAAATCAACAACTTAAATGTGTATAGATCTGTAATAATACTTACATAGGTTGACCAGGAAATCATGTATATTTTTTTATCTATTTTATATATAAAACTAGTAGGGTCGATGGCATTAGCTTTCGATCCAAACCGGACCTTTGTTAGAGGCAAAGACACACACAAATATAAAAACAGATCCATTTTTATATGTACTGTATACATGCAGGAAGGAACTTCTCTCATGGAAGATCTGACACTTAGATCAGTAACATACTTAGCAACCCTGACCCTAAGCCATGATTCCCATCCGGCAGTGTATGGGACAGAGAGTAACCTTTGATATACTACGAGGGGCAAGTTGGCAGGCTACAAGTTGACAATTTTAGACACATCTGTCTGATAACATTTGACATGACATGACCATTGGTAGAATTGACTTGGCAATGTCACAATTTTTTGTTTTTTAAATTTTATTTATTTATTTTTTTTTGTGTGGGGAGGGGGGTGTTGTTTGTTCTTTTTTTGTTTTGTTTCTTGATTTTTTTTAATATGCTGTTTTATAGAAGGCCAATATCTGAAAAGCTAAACAAAGTCATCCAAGCCAGTAAATATTGTTTGTAGATCAAAGGGGCTAGTGCTAGTAGGAGTACGCTTTTAAAAATTGGACTTGGTTTCAAATTTCAAACAAAAGACAATTATAGCATATATTAGTAGTACTGTATCTGTCGGTACTGATTTATAGAGTGTTTTAGTGGTAAAAAAAATCCCCTGTTTTATAATACAAAAAAATAGTATGAATGAACAGCAGGATTTGATTCACCCGAAAAAAAAACACCCCTACAGTCAATGGAATTGGTTCACAAAGGAAATAGGCTACACGCACTTGGCATTTTGGCATAATTCCCAGGTCTATTTTAATTCCAAGTCTGCAGCATATCGGGAAAATATTTATATTGGCTTTGATTCACACTTCAGTGGCCAAATGGCATACAGATCAAACTCTACTCTCCGCATGTTCAACAAACAGCTCTACTGAAGTAAACATGCATGCATGACTTTTATTATTATTTTTTTATTATACTGGTTTATTAAAAAAAAAAACATTGCATTTGTAGCTGAAGGCTTAATTGAGACAATGCATACATACAATAAAGAATGGAGAAATTGCAAATACTCACTATACACTGTAAAATTTAAAAATTACTGACACCAAGCACGAGTCCCAATACTGTGATGAAAGTTGAAATTGTAATGAAATTTTATGAACATTGGTAAGCCCTACCTCCCAATCCAAGTGTTTATCTTTTTACAGAGTATAAGGAGGTGAGCTAAGTAGTTCTAGCAGGAATGGTACAATGTATGTGGTCTTCTTTTTAAACCCAACATTATTATGTCTATATCTTTTTTAGATGAATGCGAGTGTGATAGTATGGCCTGCACGGGTGGACCTGATACATGCGAAGATTGCTTTGAAGATGGTGACTTATCATGTGGTAAATATAGCAGGTTTTATATGGCTTATTATTGAGTAGTTTATGACATTGAGATCAATTGAGTTTCCAGCTGCATAAATCTTTGTCTGAAATTTCGGGGGGAGGGCCTCTACTTTTGATACTGTTAATAACTGCGAAGGAATTTCGAGAAAAGATGTGTTAAAATCAGAGTCCCATCCGGGTGTATAACAAGGTAGTAACAAGGTAATGACGTCATTCCTAATTGTTGGCAGAGGAAAATACTGACTCCAGAAAAAAAACAGGTTTCAGTTGGTAACTATGAGGTGTTGGGCCTGGTGGACACCAAGCATCTCCGTCCAAAAAGTGCATGCAAAATTCATTCCAGCGTGAGTTTCATGCTGGGTGTGCGTCTCCGAAGAAAGGTGTCTCTTTCAGCGGCTCAACCAGACATTTTTATTGGGGTTAGGGGGGGGGGGCAATCGGGGGTAAGCTGGAGAAAGGACATCATTTGTGGGGCTTGTTGATGTATGGAATAGTTAACTTTTGCTTTTTTTTTTTTTATCTAACGGGGGGGGGGGGGGGGGGGGGGGGTAGGGCAAGAGGGCGTGAGCCAAGGGTTCTGAGCGAGAGTGCTACTGCCCCCGCTGGTTACGCCACTGTTCCCTATAGCAGTTAACTACATATTTTCTTGTGGGGGGGGGGATAGGTTGAGGCTAAGAAATAATGGGGGGCCTTTTTGGTTTATCAAACCATCATTTTACCTCTAAGATGGCAGCGTAATGACGTCAACTCATGTGGGTCCATTAGCCTTTTTGAGGTATGGCGGAAACTATAGAGTGCACTGTTTGGTTTGGGTGAATACAGACAAATTTAACCAAACCAAACAGTGTCCTGGTAATGTGTGCACCATCTCAAAATGGCTTGTAATGTGTGCACCATCTCAAAATGGCTTGTAATGTGTGCACCATCTCAAAATGGCTTGTAATGTGTGCACCATCTCAAAATGGCTTGTAATGTGTGCACCATCTCAAAATGGCTTGTAATGTGTGCACCATCTCAAAATGGCTTGTAATGTGTGCACCATCTCAAAATGGCTTGTAATGTGTGCACCATCTCAAAATGGCTTGTGATGTGTGCACCATCTCAAAATGGCTTGTGATGTGTGCACCATCTCAAAATGGCTTGTGATGTGTGCACCATCTCAAAATGGCTTGTGATGTGTGCACCATCTCAAAATGGCTTGTGATGTGTGCACCATCTCAAAATGGCTTGTAATGTGTGCACCATCTCAAAATGGCTTGTAATGTGTGCACCATCTCAAAATGGCTTGTAATGTGTGCACCATCTCAAAATGGCTTGTAATGTGTGCACCATCTCAAAATGGCTTGTAATGTGTGCACCATCTCAAAATGGCTTGTAATGTGTGCACCATCTCAAAATGGCTTGTAATGTGTGCACCATCTCAAAATGGCTTGTGATGTGTGCACCATCTCAAAATGGCTTGTAATGTGTGCACCATCTCAAAATGGCTTGTAATGTGTGCACCATCTCAAAATGGCTTGTAATGTGTGCACCATCTTGAGATATGGTGGACACATTACTAGGGCACTAATTGGTTTGTGTTTCCGTACACACCAAAACCAAACAGTGCCCTCCTATTTTTATAGTGTCCGCCGTACCTAAAAAAGGCTTATTAGCTGAGTTGAGAAAAATTTAACATCTTATTCGGCCCATGAACTAAAAACCAGGTTTTTTAAAAAAATACTTTATTGATCTTATCTCGCGTGACCCGGAGAAGGAAGTTGGCAAAGTCATGCATAGTTTAAATACAAAGCAAACAACAAGGAGTGCTGAGCCAGCACACACTTCGTCTTGTCACGATTTCCTCATAAATAATAGACACAAAATCAAATGAGGACAGGGTAAAAAAAACACTTTGTGTGCAAATGGTCGTCAAAGTTCTTTACTATTGCATTCAGACTGAAAAATACAAACATTAGTACAGACGGCTGCATATTTAATAGTTGTACTTTCAGTTGCTGTTCGCTGTACGACTTATCTTACGGTCGAACTTTTCTTACTTCTGCACCACCCTAAATATGAATAGCTGAATAAGGATATCACCACTCAAGACCAGACTATGAATGGGATGACTGTTTCAACAATCGACTTGTTATACATACTTTTATAGCTACATGTACAACGACAACCTATCTCTCTGTTCAAGTAATTATTCAAGTACCTACAGCTCAGTCATCAAGCCCCACCACTTATTTTGGCCTGTTGTTGATGTTATTGGTCTCAGTCGTGGGTTACGCAATCCGCTGCAACAAAACCTAAAATCGGCAGCATTCTTCACTTGACATTGTCTTCTGCTCGTGTTCCCCACAAAATCACACTTGTTATTACCCCGTCTGCACTTTTAGGCCGTTATTTTGGCACATTGTGTGTCGAATCTGACATTTACAACAACTTTGTACATCTGCAATCGAATCAAATTGATTTCTGTAAATAGAGGGCGCTCTTCACTCTGTATATGACAAGATGGCAGCCGCCAGTTTGACAAAGAGTTAGCATCGTTCAATCGTTTCTTGGTTTCTATCTGGATTTTAGCGATAGGATCTGGGCCTGAAAACGTCCATCTTCAGAGAATGACTGTTAAACAATTCACACTCTGACTCAGTTGGAAACTCTGTTCATTCAAACTGGTATAAAATGTGCAAAAGTTGATTAAAGGCAAACGCCATCTGCCATTGATCGTCAGATGCGTCAGCGTCAGATGAAGCGTGACAGGTTGTACCAGAAGGCCAACAAATTTCAAATCAACAAGGCCTGGCATGAAAGATTAAAAAAAAATTTGGAGGGGGGTAGGGTACTGAGGTTTTATTAACTTTTAAACCCTGTTTCACACGTGTATATTTTCCTTTAGACCCTGTTGTTTGCCCTGACGGAATGTATCCCTGTGGGAATTCTGTGTGCATGGATGAGCAATGGGGGGAATGTGAGGGATTTTCAAGCTGTCTCGATACAGGCACATGCGGTAAGTGATGTCCTTCCCTTATTAGTTTTGATGACACACACACGCTGGCACCAATATTTGTTGCCAGTGTGTTCGTTGTTCTCCCGTGTGCGTAGTAGGTAAACTTCAGGTCATCTCAATTAACAGTGTGCGAAATCTTTAAAATGAAGTGAATGAAGACTGGAATGGTTTTCACATTGGTCCATGTTAGCTACTCCGAGAACTTGGGCTGTTACACTATTCTCTGACTTATGTAGCTATCACTTGGTTTGTGTTGCATGTGGTACACTTGGATGTGGCCATGGTTTTTAGAAAGAATTTCCTCGTACACGTGAGGATTCTTGATTTTTTTTTATTTTTTTTTTTTGCGGAGTTAATTTCCCATCAAGAATATTTTTAAAGAAAAACACCCCAAAAGTTGCCTGGAGTTTACTATGTAAGGACCTGTTGTGTGAGGTAAGTAGAGCCTAGCATAACAACCTCATAGTTCTAGTAATTTCTTTTTAGAATATCATAGCCAACATCTCCAGTGAGTGCCTTCCTTTTATTAGTTGTTATGTTTTCTACATGTTCGGACTGTTTGATTTCACTAGTACAGGCATAAACGCATGATCATTGACAATCAAATATTGGCTTTGATCTGAAAGTGTACATTCTTTTGTAACCATGACATTAAATGCCAAACGTCACAAAACTACTGTAAGAATCGTGTAGATTAGTTAGCGAATCTACTATTGAAACAGTCATGTAGATTCAAAAAAAAATAATCTACACTTTCATCAACAGTGTGACATGGTAGAAATAGTTTAAAGAAATACCCTCATTCCTGTGAGATATGAGAGGTATTCCCATCTGAAATATCACGATGCGTGAGAAAATAACTTCCTAATTCAAAGTTCTTATTTTGATATGCCAAATCAAAATAAGCCCTGGATACTTGCTCAAAACCCCCTGAAACATAGGCCTACTTAAAAAAACTAGCGGTGATTTTCCTGAAGATTTTCACAGGGGACGATTTTGTAGGTTTATTGAAAAACTAGACGGTGGGAACTGAATGTACTCCTCCAAAACCTATCGTGTCTCCTTGCCTTACAGACCCTCTTTTCTTGGTGTCAAACTGTTTTGACATAAACAACCACTCTTGACCGAATTGATTGACCAATCAAGCGTGACTGCACGAATACACATTACCTTACACAACAGCACGGGAGTGTTCAGAGACCACTTTTACAAGTTTACTCTATTTTCAACATGATGATTGCATTTTAGAGCAATATAAGTTGAACAAATAATGCTCCACTTATTGAATTCCCTTTCATTTATTATTTAAAAAAAATCATTGAGATCTGTCTATATAAATGTTAAAGTTTGTTATCCTTCTTTCCTAAGTGTGATCTTTAAACTCAACACTTTTTTGTTCGCTCCGTATGTGTTAGCGTTTCTGATCCTTCCCCTTCAGGGGATTGCGTATTTAGCAAATCGATGTGTTTTTTTTAACCTGTTGGATAGATTTGATCTTTCTCAATCCAACCACTGTAAACTTGGCTATGGAGGGTTAACATGGAAACTACAGCTTTCTAATGAAAGGCCGTTGCGTGCAGGCTTGTTTTATTAAGCCTGATTGCTTTTTGTGTGGGATCTTTGTTTGAATAAGGTCACCTATGGTAGGGAAGAGGGTGTATGAGTGCAGTCCACTGAAGTCGCCTATGGTAAGGAAGAGGGGGTATGAGTACAGTTGACTAAAGTCGCCTATGGTAAGGAAGAGGGGGTATGAGTGCAGTTGACTAAAGTCACCTATGGTAAGGAAGAGGGGGTATGAGTGCAGTTGACTAAAGTCACCTATGGTAAGGAATAGGAGGTATGAGTGCAGTTGACTAAAGTCGCCTATGGTAAGGAAGAGGGGGTATGAGTGCAGTTGACTAAAGTCACCTATGGTAAGGAAGAGGGGGTATGAGTGCAGTCAACTAAAATCACCTATGGTAAGGAAGAGGGGGTATGAGTGCAGTCAACTAAAATCACCTATGGTAAGGAAGAGGGGATATGAGTGCTGTTGACTAAAGTCACCTATGGTAAGGAAGAGGGGGTATGAGTGCAGTCAACTAAAATCACCTATGGTAAGGAAGAGGGGGTATGAGTGCAGTCAACTAAAATCACCTATGGTAAGGAAGGGGGGTATGAGTTCAGTTGACTAAAGTCACCTATGGTAAGGAAGAGGGGGTATGAGTGCAGTCAACTAAAGTCACCTATGGTAAGGAAGAGGGGGTATGAGTGCAGTCAACTAAAATCACCTATGGTAAGGAAGAGGGGATATGAGTGCAGTTGACTAAAGTCACCTATGGTAAGGAAGAGGGGGTATGAGTGCAGTCAACTAAAGTCACCTATGGTAAGGAAGAGGGGGTATGAGTGCAGTCAACTAAAATCACCTATGGTAAGGAAGAGGGGATATGAGTGCAGTTGACTAAAGTCACCTATGGTAAGGAAGAGGGGGTATGAGTGCAGTCAACTAAAGTCACCTATGGTAAGGAAGAGGGGGTATGAGTGCAGTCAACTAAAATCACCTATGGTAAGGAAGAGGGGGTATGAGTGCAGTCAACTAAAATCACCTATGGTAAGGAAGAGGGGGTATGAGTGCAGTTGACTAAAGTCACCTATGGTAAGGAAGAGGGGGTATGAGTGCAGTCAACTAAAATCACCTATGGTAAGGAAGAGGGGGTATGAGTGCAGTCAACTAAAATCACCTATGGTAAGGAAGGGGGGTATGAGTGCAGTTGACTAAAGTCGCCTATGGTAAGGAAGAGGGGGTATGAGTGCAGTCAACTAAAATCACCTATGGTAAGGAAGAGGGGGTATGAGTGCAGTTGACTAAAGTCGCCTATGGTAAGGAAAGAAGTAAAGTGCACAATCACCTAGACTGGGCATAATTCTCCTTCATACTTTTGAATTTTTTTTACAGATTCTAGATTTGAAGATAGTTCCAACGAATGCCCCGATGAAGTCTACCGCCCTGTAACGAATGAAAACGAGACAGCTAGGGTAGTCTGGAAAGCCCCTTACAACCCAAACTCTGTACAATACACCAGTGTCATCTTTATTTGCTTGGGACCGGGCCGCAGCGTCAACTGTCAGCAAAATGGAACTGGTGACTTCCCAGTCGGGGTTACCAGTGTCAGGTACACTGCAGCAGAAACTTCAGGAGTGGAGAGAAACTGCACTTTCACTGTTACAGTAGCAGGTCTGTCAGGATAGACGTTTGTTTAGTTATAGAGTGCCCACAGTAAATGAACCATCATAAGTAGTAAAGGCGTTTTAGAAAATAAGAACAACATTAATAGGCATTTATAAAGCGCCAAATGCAAAAGCCTCTCAGCACAGTACTAACTTTTACGAGCAGCAGGGAAGCTGTCGTAAAAAATATTAAACCTTGCGTTCAGACAGTCTAAAGTTGAACCACATACGGTTTATCTTCGGTTTTAAGAGAGGTCAACCCAGCATCCGGACCCAGTATACAACATCTGGTATATTTACAGGTCAACAGTCACTGGGGTAGACTTAAAACTGGATGTCATTCTTTCCACACACTGTGTTAAAAGATAAACCCGAAGTGGTTTAGACTTGGACCATCCCGCTGGACGGTCTAAGTTTTGGGGTTTAGACCTTTTCCAGTCTAACTTGTTTTCCATTCAGATGCAAAAGAGTTAAAGGTTTACTGAAATACAAAGTGTTAATGCTTTTATGTTACACCTTATGATTTTTATAAAACGATTCACATGTAAGAAATTATTTTTTGCATTCCTGTGTATTCTTCGCATAATTTGTTTTCTTTAAAAAAAATAACAGTCTTCAGGAACGCCCCCAAAAATAGGTCACTTGCTAACAATGGCTGGATTCTCAACTTGACATCACATGCATTCGTTCATAGAAAAAGTACCATTCGTTTAAAAAAAAATATTAATAATTTCATGTTTTAAATCTATCGAGGAAATGTACTGGAGGTGCACTGGAAATGTATAGGGAAAGAATTGTTTTAAATTTTTCTGACACAAAACTTGCCTTTTAAATCAGTATGATTTAACCAAAATGAAACATCAAAACGCGATGTCTGCCTGGAACTGAGTAATGAATTCTTTGATGGATTTTTATGTCTGAAAAAAAAAACAGAAAGAAGTGAAACCTAGCTTGTAGAGCTTGCAACGTCTTTCTTTGATCAATTCCAACAGGAAACCTGAAATGATTTTGACTGACAATCCTTAGTCCTTCACAAAGCATACCCAGATTTATAGTCAATTGTTTCTATTGTTTTGTTTATTTGTTTTATTATTTTAATCGATAGTGGTGGAGCTAACCTGCCCAGAGAATGTGACGGCCATGGCAACCCCAGGAGATAAAATGACCAGTGTGACCTGGAACGAACCGGAACTCAGCGGATTCGACGAGGAATCATGGAGTTTCAACTCGAGCGATAGTCCTGGTGATGATTTCGAAATAGGAATCCATCAGATTGACTACGAATTGAACCAGTATGGACACATTTATGGTTGTCATTTCTTTGTTACGGTTATCGGTAAGCCATGCTTTTTATTATGATTTGTTATGATTCAAGATAAATGTCATTTTGAGTGTGACAATCTGACATCAACCAAACTAGAGATACTGGTTGTACCACTCATCATCCATACTGTCGACAAAAATCTTAGAGTGATTAGAAAGAAAAATAGGTTCAGGCCTTATACTTTAGGAGGCGACGGAGGCAATTGCCTCCGTTGCCCCAGGTCATTGCTATGGTGCCCTTGAAATGTTCCAATAGAAATTTACAATAGCCTGATCCATTAAGCACCGCCTACCTTAGCAACTGCCTAGCAACAGCACATGCCGTGACTTTCTTGCCACGAACGCAGCGGTGGTTCAGTTGCGAACACAGACACGTATCGGATACACACACACAGACATGGTTTTCGCGATTGGTATGGATTTAGTTTCGTGGCCTTTTGAGCAGTGCTTTGATTCCAAAGAACAATGAAGACAGGAGCACTGTTAAACCACCTTTACACGACTGTACAGAGACCAATGCTGTGGCATTTGCACCACCAAAAATACGGAAAATTTTAAACGAAACAAAGGTTAGTACAGTTGTGTGGGCTGTTGTGTGTCGGAACAATGGCGGCAGTTTCTTTACTTTTCTAATGGGATTTCTAACGTGTCGGATTTTGTCGGACTTTCACTGGCGTTGCCAAGGCTGTGATTGGTCAATACGTTAGTAGGCGGGGCTTAATGGATCAGTCTATTGCCTCATAGAGGTGCCCTCTATCAAGAAGAAAATGCCTTGGTGCCCTTGCCCTTTCAAAAGCAAAGGATACAGGCCTGGAATTGTGTCGGAACAGAGACCAATGCTGTGGCATTTGCACCACCAAAAATACGGAAAATTTTAAACGAAACAAAGGTTAGTACAGTTGTGTGGGCTGTTGTGTGTCGGAACAATGGCGGCAGTTTCTTTACTTTTCTAATGGGATTTCTAACGTGTCGGACTTTTGTCGGACTTTCACTGGCGTTGCCAAGGCTGTGATTGGTCAATACGTTAGTAGGCGGGGCTTAATGGATCAGTCTATTGCCTCATAGAGGTGCCCTCTATCAAGAAGAAAATGCCTTGGTGCCCTTGCCCTTTCAAAAGCAAAGGATACAGGCCTGGAAGGTTCATAATGAACAGGTCATTCAAGGACTCTGTGTTTTTATGTTTACATAAAAATGGAAGCAGCAACCTCCAAGCCCCTTGTCATTGACTTGGTGGTGCCCTTTGGAATGTTCCAGTTGAAATACATATTGCCCTTATACTGTAGAAGTGCCCCCTTTACCAAGGAAAAACACATTTCCAAGGATTGCATTAAAAAAATTGCATTTCAGGGGCCCTTTGACTCCAGTTATTGCCATGTACTGCAAACAGTGATGTCTTAGTTGTATGAAGGCCAGGAGACCCTTTCCAACAACGATGACGAAACCAGAACATTCAACCAGGAAATAAGTGTCATTTGAAAATAACAGGAAACGTTGCAACTGCATGTTGTGTGTGACAAGTAAAAGCATTACCCTGGCAACCGGTTTCCGTCTTTGTATAAATAAGTCAGTTCGTCACCATCTGTCACCAGGAAACTTGGACAGGCAAACAATTTTTTGGATTTTGAGTTTTCGGCAATCCAAATTCTCCAGTTCATTGATTGCTTAAAACTTAACGGAGGTAACCTTTCCCAAGTACAATTATACTTTGGAATAATCTTCAACAGTCACTTGTTGACTCCAAAACACATCAAATTTTTAAGGACAATTACAGCCAAAGCTTTACCCAACGCCAGTGCACAATTCACAGTTTATTAGACAACACTCTGCTAGGCTCTTTGTCAAGTTCGCTCGCGGAAGTTTTTCGGAGGATATTATCTAAGTTTCAAGCTCCGAGTCTTGCCAATAATTCACTTCGAGAGGATTAATTGAGGAGTTAATCAGTAACAAGTCGAGCATGGAAAAAGAGGCATTTCCTGCAGGAAGTTCAAAGCACACACTACAATAGAACGATGAAGGTATATTGAAGGATAATCAAGATGCTACAAGCTGGGGGGTTAAGTTTGCAACTTTTTGGGGATCTTTTATTGACCTGACTGACGCCTCAATTTTTTCAACCAGTGTTCAAGAAAAGGTTTTAAAAAGCTTGTTTAAATACATGTAGGTAAGCATGTTATAAGCATGTTTATTGTAACGTGTCCTGGCCGAGCGGTTTAGTGCATTGGACTCAAGTTCTGGTGGCAAAATGTGGGTTCGAATCCCGTTCATAACACTTGTGTCCTTGAGCAAGACACTTAACTATAGTTGCTTCAACTACATGTATGTTTGTCTCGCAACGGATTCATTTACCCCTCCCTGTTCTTAGCTGTGCCGTAAAGAGAGTTGCGTTTATATCTCTCCATGTCTTGTTTCTGTGCATTGGGACAGGTTTCTATCCCTTCAAAAAAAGGTAGCCCACACCTCGAGTGGCCTTTGGGGGTTTTGATGGGTGAATTGCATAACTGACTCAAAGCGTGTGGGCACACCTGACCCCAACCATGTGGGCACAATAGGCCCAATCAAACTTGAGTAAAAAACAGCAACCATAGTAATAATGTACATGTAATGTACATGTAAATTATACAAAGAGTTTAAAAGGTCAAGTAAAAGTTGTGAGTTTCCACCTTGGCACATACTGTCAGAAATAGCCCCTGTGGTACATCAGAGTGCTACCACAAGTTCTTTTAACAATAATGTCAATAAAAAAAATAAAAGTAGCTGTTGCAAACTGCTTACCAACCAAAAGGACCTGTTGTATAAATGCAAAATATTGTTAATGGCCTCACGGTTTGTTATTTCATGTATTACGTTTCGTCACATGAAGTGCAGATATTATTGTCTTTGACAATTAACAATACCAATGTTGTCCATGTACTTGTCCATTCTGTTTACTATAAATATGAGATTGTAACAGTCCTGTTTCCTGTTTCATAGAGCTGCTTAAGCACAAAAGATAGACCAGCATAAAAAAATGTTGGTTACCAGATTTAGGTTACCAGCCAAAATGCCATGTCACATGTACCATTTGTGACTGGTATCCTGCTTATTTTTGCTTAATAGAAACTTGTTAAGCAATGTTTTGTGCTTAAGCAGCTCTATGAAATTGGGC
Source organism: Marthasterias glacialis (assembly GCA_911728455.2). Lineage (NCBI taxonomy): Eukaryota > Metazoa > Echinodermata > Asteroidea > Forcipulatida > Asteriidae > Marthasterias > Marthasterias glacialis. The sequence goes on along the minus strand of OU452228.1, from coordinate 9,841,744 downwards.
CCAGGTTTTGTGACTGGTCACAAATGAGACACAAAGAAGAATTATAAAATGATCCCTCTGCAGTTCAAATCCACTTTGCAGCCTAAAAAAAACTTCCTCTTCCATTTCCAACCCACCCTTCTCACTCTTTTGGCGGAATGGGGAGTCCAATACATATGTATTTCGAGAGGTGGCGGGAGGGGGGGAGGGGGCGGTACATAAGTCATAGTATCTAGGAAAACTGCTGTAGTGTTGGTTCAATAATGCAATCTTATTCAAGAAAAGACTTCATAATTTTGTTTTTAAATGTTTACGTTGTTAATCAAATTTGTTCCTGATGATTGCCTAGATTGTATGGAGGGGGGGGTCAAAAATGTATGTGTGTCACTTGTGGCTATTGACCCCTTGCACAAACTTCACTTCAACGACGTGTTACCTCAATGCTGTGTGACACACGGGGACATTGTCCAGACTTAGTTTTCCATTCAATTCAATTACTTTGGAGTGATCTGTGGCTAGTGTTGGAATTCTTAAATAACAAATCTTTATATGTATAGTTTTCGTTCTTGATCTTAAGGACATTGTCGAGGGGAACAGACATCTGATCCAGTCAATGGAGTTCTCAACTGGCCAGCCACATTACCAGGAAACACAGCAGTGTCCGTTGAGAGATGCCCTCTGATGACAGAAAGAGGTCAGTCTATCTATGTGAATGACTTCGTTATATAAAATCTCTCAGCCGGTGGGACCTGTTTCAAAATCATCCTTTGAAATCTTATCAGTATCTTTTTATCTCCCCTTATACAAATGTAACAGATTTTTGTCTGCATCCACATCAGTTATTTTCATCTGTGACCATTAACCACTACTGTAGCCGATAATTTGGACATGGTCTCACATGACATAGCAACCCAATCTTTTTCCTGAGTGTAATTCCACTGTGGAGCCATGTCCAAACCAAGCAACTTCTCCTGCGACTGTGGCAGTAGCAACAATGTCGAAGAGCAGGCTGTAATTGCCACTTCCGAAGCGATCAATTTGGACACGGCATTTAAAGTCACACACTGTTTGTAGAGATTGGCTCAAGCGCTTACCAGAAGCCCCATCACACACTTTGCAGAGATTGGCTGAAGCGCTTACCAGAAACCCTATCGTACACACTGCCCAGAGAATGGCTCAAGCGCTCACCAGACACCCCATCACACACACTACGCAGAGATTGGCTGAAGCGCTTACTAGAAACCCTATCACACACACTGCACAGAGATTGGCTGAAGCACTTACCAGAAACCCCATCACACACACTGCGCAGAGATTGGCTCAATAGCTTACCAGAGACCCACAGGAATTGCATTGAGCCAGTTTTCTTTTGGGGGATTTAGGCAAGAAAAAACTTTTTTTTTTCTTTTTTTTTTTACCCATTCCCCTGGTGGGATTCTTTTGACAGAATTGTCGGAATCTGTTTTCTTTGAGAGTACCGCTGGCACAGAGAAACCCAGACTTGACAATGCCAAGAAAACGAAGATTCTCTTTAGTGATGTTTTTTTCTCGACTTAAAAAATATCAAATTCACACACTGTGAATTGCAAAACATCGGCTGTTACCTATGGCATAGTAGTGGTACTAAACACGGAACAATGGCTCGATTGCTGGCCCACTCTTGACTTCCTATTCGAGACCTTTTTTTGTCCTTGTGTGGTTGAAACGAAGCTTTAGACGGCATGTATGTGCTCTATGCACGCCATGCAGTGGAATGTCCGGGCGACCTTCACTCAGGTGGTCCGAAATTACATAATGGCATCTTTACACGGCTTCCGTTTCCAGGCAGGGGAAACCTTTGCGTGTATTTACCTCATCTGGCGCCAACTGGTTAACAAGATGGGTCTGTTCTAAGTGCAACAATCTGTAGTGCAACAAAAGTACCTGGAAGAAATGTTAAACCCATCGGGATGCTTCTTTGTGGGGGGATGAGGGTTGAGATTTGTCTTTACTGATAGGTCATTTTGTGTGTTTTGTTTGATTGTTAGTCTGTTGTTTTATTTATAAATGTTTTCGTTCAGAAAGCTTCCCATGTATATTTTGTATATGATTTTGTAACTTCCTCTGCATAAACCTGTATTTGTGAATGCTGGGTAATTTTCTGTGACTGCTGGAATGGTTTTTTATTTTTGGGGGGGAACAGCTGCATGCATTTCCCCCTTGACGTGTGGCTAGAAAATGTTTCAATTGATCTGTATTGTGTTCATTTAGGAATTCTTGGATTACCAAAGGGATGGAGAAACTGCTCCTTGGAGGATGCTCCATATTTCTTCAAATGGGAAAACCACAACTCTGAAAGCTGTGGAAAAACGAAAACTAATGTTACTCTGCAGGATATCGAAGAGGTATTTGGATTCACTGTTTGAAATGGCACATACAAGTTATTAGTTTGCACCATGAATTATTGCCAAATCATCAATTTTCAAAGTAGTTAAAAAGATTGTATTGCATAAATAACAAAGAGCTAAGATTGATCCTAACTGTTTATCAGTCTTAACTGCTAAGCAAAGTGTGATGTCACAATACAAATCACTATGGTAATACTGATAACTCATCTTAAGATGAATCTTAGTGCTTTATGAGATCGAGCCATGGTAACATGGCCCAAACAAGCAAACTAAATGCATAAAATTCACCCCCAAAGAAAAGTTTGTACCAAACTATGAAATAATGAACCATTATTTAAATCATCGTAGTGCACCGACGTTGGTCTATCACCTTGATCGTTGAGTGTAAAATTTGGAGACCTACAAATGCAGCAACAGAAACATTCAAAAAAAGTCAGTCTCAGTTCATACCTAGCCGATTTCTATGGTTCGATAAAGGAAACCAACAGATCATTTAATTTGTATGACCATTGATGATCTTTTAATAACTAAAGCTCACAAAAGGTTTAACAAATGATACACCACGGGCTGATTCCACAAAGAGATCAGATTGATCTTAAGCTGTGAATCAATCTTAATTGCTAAGCAAAGTGTGATGTCACAATACAAATCACTATGGTGATACTGACAAATCATCTTAAGATGAATCTTAGTGCTTTGTGGAGTCGAGCCCAGGCAAAAGAGTTTGAAGGCTGCAGGCAAACTTTATTACACTTTGATTGGCTTATCACCAGATCACTGAAAACATGGATAAGGGTCTACTCCTAGCCCTGGTAGGATGACAGTGGGCTAGGTCTACTGCCTAGTGCCAGGGTACTATTATGATGGTCACCAAAGGATAAATCCCATCCCAAGTTGGCCTATAACCAAGTCGGGTTGGCCTCAAATGGGGAGAACCCGTAATGGGATGCTGCCTAATCTCCGTCCCTCTATTTGGGTTCATTGACTTGAATGGAAGAAAAGAAAACATGGCTGCACCCAAAGTTTAATGTACTTTGAAAATCGCTAAGTCAATAACCGGAATTTCCATCGATGTGTCAATTTTGCCGCCAGACGCAAGTTACGGAGGACAACGCACCCGAGGTAGCTCAGTTTCTTGCCAATGAGACAGTAGCAGCACAAGAAAGGGGCCAAGAAATACAGGTGGATACAATTGCCAACATATTGCAGAATATCGTTGAAGCAAATACGGGAGATTCCGAGGTAAGCCAAACAGTTTTCTTACCACCTGGCCTAAAGCACAAGTTTTCAAATGAGTTGTTATTAAGTTTGTCTTTATAATAGATGTTAATTTTTGCATCGGGGATAAGAATATTATTTGTGTTTAGTATAATGGTTGCGGTACCCGCTGCTAATAGGATTCAAACTGCCTCTAGCTGCCGGGCAGTCTCGGTAGTCCAGTTGGTAAGACATCTGCACCAGAATGGCAGAGGTGTGGGTCCGAATCCCACCTGAGGAATATGCCTGTGAGGTTTTTTTTTTCCACAGGACTCGGGAAAGTACTAAGTATACAGTGCTTAACACACATCGGTGTATGGGCAAAATTACAAATAAGTTTGTCTTGTTATCATATTACACAATTGTTCTTTTATTTTTGTGTTGTTCTTGTATTATGAAGGGTCTCCATTAGACAAGCTACATACATGCTTTTTGGAGACCTCTGTCCACACACACATTCTTTTTAACACCTAGTTGTGGGGACTCCCTATTGTTGTTCTATTATTCCCTTCTCTAAAGAATCCCTCTGTGGGGACAGGGTTTGACAAAGAAAATCGTTGTGGGGACCTTTGTTCCAATGTATAAATGACCCCACAACGGTGTGTATGCCTACCCACACTTTCCGTGTGCAAGTTATTGCCTGTGCAGTGCGAGATGCATGTGGGTGGCGTTGATAGGCAGCTGTTGTGGTGGGGGGGGGGGGGCTTAACAGATTGATCTATTGTAAAGGTCAGGAAATCCTTATGAGGAGGAACTGGGCGCTTTTAATGTCCGCTTTTCATTCTTTTTCATGGAATAGTTTGTTCATGTAGTTTTTATTAGGTTTCTTGAGTCCAGTAAAAAATAATCAGTTGGTGTTGTGTATTTTACATGTAATTTTGTACTTTTCTAAAGATGTTTTAATCGACTGACTGTTGGAACTTTAATGGCAATTCATTCTGCTGATTAAGATGTCTTTTTAAGTTTGACATTTATATGTCCATTTGTATGTCTTTCCTACTCATACAAAAATTGTTAATTTGTTTATGTAGAATGAAGAGCCATTCCAACAACTGTTTCCCCACCATCCTACAATCTAGACTGTTTTTTAAGAGGAATGTTCAATTTCTGTCTTCACTTTCCCAGAGTTTTTTTCAATTTATCGTTGATGTATTCTTCTTGTAGCCCCTTGCTGATAGTGGCTTTTAGCCTTGTTTGGAGGAACTTGCATAAAGAAAACATTTTTTTTTTTTTTAAATAACCTCCCCTTTCGACCCTAATAATGTCTTTCTGAAAGGTCCTTTTCATTTGGCCTTTGATGGCCCGAGAGTCGAAGCATGAGGCCATTAGCAATTTTCTTTTGCATCTACATTGGTTGGTAAGCAGTGTGAAACGGCTACTTCCCTTTATGTTGACATTATGTCTTTATAATGCTAACGTTGAATGTCATACAACAAAACTTTGTATACCTCTCATTCATGATCAGTTTGGCATGGATCACTTCATGTCACGCTGATTAGAAAAAAAGGTTTTGCAAAGAACTAAGTAGGTTAACCAGGATGACTATGTTCCAGATGAGCAAGGGTACACTGTATTTGAAACATCAAGACTCCACTTCATCACAACCCGATTCTTCTCACGATTGTTACCCTTAAAATGTATTTTACTCAGTTCATACGTCCTGCACCATGCAAAAAGCTTCATGATGAGGTCTTGATAAATTTTCTGGTAGGTCACACATTCGGTGGTCGAAGCTGTCAACAGTGTCATTAAGAGTTCCGAAGCTGGTCAGGAATTGTCCGACAGTGCCGCCAGCTCTTCCGCGATCGTTCAGTCCGTCCAGAGTCAAATATCCCTGACTCTTCAGGAAGAGGGAGAGGTGAGCATAGTTCAAGAGACACTTCACGTGGAGGCAATCAGCCGAAATTTCTCTGAGATCCAGAGCGGACTCACCTTTGCGTCTGTGAGGGGAGAGACAGGACAAGAGCCGGTGCAAGAGGGCAGTCTTCAGGGTTCTCAGATCCAGACGTTTGTTGGTGAAAGTGAAAGTGTGGATATCATAGGATCTATACTGTTACCAGGCAGCCTATTTTCCACTAATAATATTCAAGGTGAGTACGTGTTTCACTTCTTACTTCCTTTAGTCACTGTACATGACATAATGGAAGTGTTTTTCATTCCTAGGCCATTTACGAAACCACGGTTCCAGCTTGGGCTCCAGCTTGGGCTCTGTCTGTCTGTTTGAAGCCCCATAAGGAAAGCACACGTTTTCTAAATAACTGACAGAGCCTATAAGCCCAAGCACAAGCCCAAGCCATAGTTTCGTAGACGGTCCTTAAAATGAAGGAGCATGGTTATCTTCATAAAGATGAGATCTTATTAAAGGCAGGGGATACCTTTGGTATTTGGGACTGGAAGCCTGTCTAAGTTTGTTTAGAATTGAAAAGATGGTAGCGTTTTTGAGACTTTGTGGCAGTCTGTGGTACCAGTTAAATGTGGGATGCTGATTTGCGAAGATGTTGTTGCTAAATACACAATAAAGTAAAGACACAAAAACATAAACATGTAATGAAAAGTGATGTTATTGGTTGATAGATAATGGCAATACTCAACTCCAAGCTGGCTTCATCATCTATGCATCGGATGCATTGTTTCAATCAGCATCTATTAAGAATAACAGTGATGAGAAGGACCCATTGGAACAAGTTGCAGGACCTGTTCTTTCATTGTTTGTTGAAGATATGAGGCTAAGTCATCTGAGGGAACCCTTGGCTATTGCATTCAAGGTTAGCTTCCACAAATTAGGGATCAAGACATGAAAAAAAAAATATAATTTGTCTATTGTGTTTTGTTCTGTAAAATCTGAAGAAAGTATCTCCCGCATTTCTAAATCTGCTCCACGGCAGTAGATAAACAGCAGGACAGGTTTTTAAGCGATGATGTTTTGGAGCTGGAAGTGCAGTGCAACCAATGTTCCCATGATGTATACCATTCGTTACCAGTCGATACCATTCCGGCTCCAAAATGTCATCACTTACCAACGGGATATCGGTACTCAACCCTGCAATGCCTCAAATCACATAACTTTTAGACATAAATGCCAGTCATGGCTTGCCAGACTTGGGAGATTGTGAGACACTCGAGTGGCAGTAGGCAAATGTTGCCTAATTAAGAGCATCTGTATGTGTACATACAATCTGTGTGACCTTTAGACTTTTGTTGTAGGTTTACTTGATAATTTTAAATTTTGCTCACTATATTGTTAGGCGCATTGAGGAATTTGTGATTCGTAATAAGGGAATAAAAGAGTGGTGACCGAGGTCTTAAACGGCCAATTAAAACCGGCAGGGGCGTGGCCGTGTGATAAAGGACCGAGCCGAAGGTTTTAAACGGCCGTTTAAGACCGAGTCACTACTCTTTTATTCCCATTCATAAATGCCCTTTTTGTTAAAAAGCGTAATAATGTAGAAAAATCTGTGAAACTTTTCTGTTTTTTTTAATAAGTTATTTTTCAATTCTTGCCACGTCCTCAGGCTCCATTCGCGAAGGGTCAACGCTCATATGGTTGCGCGTACGCGCGCGCACTATTAGACTTTACTTTGAGTACCACTATGTATTGATTGCGCTACGCGTAAATTAGCACCCGCGTAAGCTGGTGCGCCAACACGCGTATGGCTTTAATGAGCGCAGAACGTGCCTTCACAAAACCTGTCTTAAACAGTCATGTGACCACCTGTCAACCAATAGGACTGCCCAAATTGTCCCAAACTGACTGGGGTATTTATGAATGCATTTTATAAATGCTGTTTTATTATTATTCACAGAGCTCCTAACCAACCAAGTAATTCTTTATTTTTAACAGCATTTTTTTTTTTTTTATATGTGCTTTTTAAATTGCAATTTTATATTTTTACACTGCAATATTGTACGTGTTTCTCAAACTCATGTTCTATATTTAATGCCCTATGTTTGTCTGTTTTCTTAAATTGTAGCATCAGGAGATCAACCTGATAGTAATTCAGTTTACTGTTTTTCGAAATCCTTCAGGGGTGCTACCGTTTCTTATAGGTCTGTCAATGTTTTCTATCGTGAAAACAGAACGAAATGAAAAGAAATTCATGATTGATATTTGTGTCAAACGTTTTGGCTACCGCAGGCACCTGAGAATGTTACCAAAAGAATGTTAGACTCTGCAAAATGTGTATCGTGGAATTTTACACTTGAAGGAGGTGTCGGTGATTGGTCACCTGAAGGTTGCAACTATACGGGAATGCAAGATAACAGGCTGTCTTGTGAGTGCAACCATGCAACCAACTTTGCCGTTCTTATGGTAAGTAGCAGTTAGTTCAAGATTTAGTTCAATTTTGTGATGCACTTATTTTCTAAAAACGGTGAATTTGATTTATTGCCATTTATATACAAGTATACAATAGAAATTGGAGCGGCTTAAAATACAAATACAAATAAAAAAAGGACAAACAAGTTTGACTATATTGGCATTTTGTGGCTATTGAGAGGCGGTTTTTGTGTAATCCCCGATTACATAACTTTGTCCTTTCACCTTGAGGCTTCCACCATTGTTCATTCAATGTTTTTCAGCTCAATGGAGGTAAGTCGGAGTGAGTCGTCAATCAAGCCATGGTTTCGTGATTAGTACCACTCATATGCCATAGGTAACGGTCAATATTTTGCTATTCACGGTGCATGAATTATACATTTTCTCAGTCGAGAAACAAAAAGGGTTATCTAATAAAGAGAATCTTTGTTCTCTTGGCATTGTTAAGTCAGGGCTTTCTTTGTGCCAGCGGTAGTCTCAAAGAAAACAGATTCCGACAATTCCGCCAAAAGAATCCCGTCAGGGGAACGGGACTAAAAAAAATGAATCACTGCGGCATCTGGTTAAAAAGCTTTATCTCTCAAAAGTAAAACATTCACTCATATCAATTAGAAAGTACATATTTTTCCTAAATTTAACACTTTTACAAAGAATCTAAGGTGAAATATGGATCTTAGTTCAAACAGTAATGATTGAAATGTACATTATTAATGCATCTTTAAAAAAACACCTGTTTGTGTAGGACTTCAGAAAAGAGAAGATACCTCCCGGCGCTGAACGGGCCCTGCAGTTGATCAGTCAGATTGGATGTGCCTTATCTATTGCAGCTCTGATCATCACATTGACTGCGTATCTCTCTATCAGGTAGGAATATTTCATTGCATCATATCTAGACCTTCATACACAGAGAAGCTGTCTTGGTAAGTCCCAGCTCGATTCAAGTTTCTGGAAAAATTGACAGCACTGCCATTTTCGAAACCCCAACAACAGCTGGGTTGCTGGGTTTTTTGGGGGTTTTTTCGAAATGAAATTCGTGCTAATTGAAAGTAAAAACAACAAACATGGTGGTATTATTTTGGGAATTACAGTTCTCTGTCAATACTAAATCCGAAATCAAGGCTGGATCCCCAGTTCACTCTGACGTACTCCATTGAGCCGAGATACAACGGATCAAACGATAGTGGAAGCCTCTTGATGTCTGATAATCCTCTTCTTGGAATAAAAGGTCAAAAGTCCGCAATCGGGGATTACACACACAAAAACGCATAATAGGCAAAAATCTGCTTTGTGTGGGTGAAACAAACGAAGCCTATCACGGTGAGTGCATACTCTGTGCATGCTCTGAAACAAAATGTCTGATCGACCATTGTTCCAGTATTCTGATTTTACATGATGGCTTGTTTACACGACCTGCATTTGCTGGCTCTGACAATGTATATAGGTCATCTGGCATCAACTGGTTGATAATATCTTTAAAACAAAGGTTCCTTTTTAACCAGTTGATAAAAACGAATGACGTGAACACATGTAAATATTTCCCCTGCCTGGAAACAGAGGTCATCTTGCGACGCCTTTATGTAATTTCTGACCAACGGAGCAAAGGTCGCCCGGTGATTCAACTTTGGAGGGTGCGCAGACCATACACACGCCATCTAACGCTTCGTTTCACCCACACAAGGACAAAAAGGTCTTGATTTACTCGCATTTTGTGGCCATTCAGAAGTGAATTTTGTGTAATCCACGAATATAGACCTGCTACAAGAAGGGGATTACGAGTCATCAAGAGGCTTCCACCATTGTTCATTCATTGTATTTCAGCTGAATGGAGGTAAGTGTGAGTGGGTCGGCATTCGAGCCATGGTTCTGTGTTTAGTGCCACTCCTATGCCATAGGTAATAGCCGATGTTTTGCACGTCACGCTGTTTGAATTTGACGTTTTCTCGGTCAAGACACAAAACGGACGATCCAACAAAGAGAATCTTTCTTCTCTTGTCATTGTCAAGGCAGGGTTTCTTTTTGCCAGCGGTACCCTCAAAGAAAAAAATATTCTGGCAATTCCTCCAAAAGAATCCCGCCAGGGGAGGTGGGGACGGGACAAAAAAAGAATCCCGACAGCAATTGGTTAAAGCAAGGTTTGTAATGGCCTCATATTCAAGAATGGTCTTTTGATTTCAATAAACACCATAAAACCAACCTCTGAAAATCTCATTAAATTCTAGTTTCAAGTTTAAGTGAAAAACAACAAAAATTGGTTTAGTTTGATCAGTGATTATGTTCATTGGGCTGTTTGTTGGGCTTATTTCAGTTGTGACAATCAAAATAAACAACATTGATTTGGGGGGGCTTCAAATGCTATTTCCTTGACTTTGGCAATATTTGAGACCTAACTATTTCTCTGGAAGTAGGGTACTAGTAAGAACTTGAATGTAATTAGTAAGCAGTCAGATTGAAACTTATATTTTGTGTCCCGATAATTACTCATCCTGTATTAAGTCTTTAACTACTTGATGTTTTTTTTTGTTTTTTTCCACAGACGATTAAGAACAGGTATATCTCGTCAGATCTTCATTCATTTCTGCATCTCCTTACTGTTGTTATACATCGTGTTCCTGGCGGGTGTTGATAACGCTGTGGTAAGTTTCCTCATTTGGGTTTTTTCAGCTGATCAGGTGATTTCCTCTTTTTGGCTCAATAATAGTCAGGGTTGTCCCCATGCCCAAGCTAACGTATCAAGCCGATGCGCCAAAATGCGGGCCGATACGCAAACAAGAATGTCCAATGTAATCTAAGCCCCAAATCAAATAAATCATAAATTACATCCATTTAAAATGCATTGAATTGCCCAGTAGAGCATTTGAAGCCAAACTTAAACGTTCATTTCCAAACATTCCGGGACCTTTTTTTTTTCAATTCAGCGTGCTTCAACCAATCTTCAAAATTTTGGACCAGAATGGCTCTCAGTTTTGAAAAATCCTGGGGAGAGCCCTGATAATAGTGCCATAGAAAAAAAAAAAAAACACTATATAAAGTTGAGTGTGGTTGGCCGTTAAATCTTTTTTTTTTACAATTACAAAGTTGCATGTCTGGCTGATGGGGTGAGCTTACTTTCTGACTTGAAATCTGCTTGTTTACAGACCTCGAAGGGCGGCTGTGTGTTGGTGTCCGCTTTACTTCACTACCTTGTCCTGAGTACCATGATGTGGATGGCTGTGGAGGCTAGAAACATGTACATCAGCACGGTCAAGGTATTCCCTGAAGATACACATCGCTATATGCTCAAGGCATGTCTGATTGCTTGGGGTGAGTAGCTCAAGGCATCTTAAGTTCCTCAGCTTTAATCTCAATAAGTATATTCAACATCTGAGTGTTATATTAAAGCATATGATGCAAGCGTTTCACTTATTTTTGTTGGTATTATTAACAGGGTAGAATTGTGATATTTGTTTTCGGTGGTGATTTAAAAATATGTTGACCTAGTTGTGGTCTGGTGATGAGACATCTGCTCTAGAATGGCAGGGGTCATGAGTTAGAATCCCACTTGATTAGTATTTGTGTATTTTTTTTTTTTTTTTTTTTTTCCCACAGGACTCTCGGAAGCACTGAGTATACAGTGCTTATCACACATCTTGTATTTTGTTGTTGTTTTTTCCGCAGGACTCTGAAAAGCTATGAGTATACAGTGCTTGTCACACATCTTGTATTTTGTTGTTGTTTTTTCTGCAGGACTCTGGAAAGCACTGAGTGTACAGTGCTTATCACACATCTTGTATTTTGTTGTTGTTTTTTCCGCAGGACTCTGGAAAGCACTGAGTGTACAGTGCTTATCACACATCGTTATAGTTTTAAAACCAAAAAAATTGCATTCTGTATCCCTGTGTACAAATGTATGTTCTATTTTTAAATACATGTAACAAGCACATTGTTACAGGTTCTTGTTTTATGTGCAGGTGTATCTTGTATTGCTTCTTCTTTGTGATAATAGCCTATACATTTTTGCTTTGTGATAATAGCCTATACATTTTTGCTTGTTTATATTTTTTTATCTGTTTAGTTTATTTCTAATCAATTTTTGTTTTTAAATATTTGTTTTTTATATTGTAAGCATGTTATTTTTTTTCTTATTGCCCTGTGATGGTACCGACCATATTTTGTGTTTTTAAACGAGGGAAAAATATGTATTTATCCTATTTATTAGAACTACATGCAAGTCATCGTGTATATAGGGTGTGCCTTTTTAAAAAGTGTTGCCACTTATTTATACACTTGTATAGTGTCAGAAAAATGTTTGCACACTTGTACTTTTTTATTATGAAGTAAAAAAAAATAACTTTATAAAATGTTGTCAATAGTCCATATATATTAGTTACTGTTTTTGAGCGAGGCCGACATTTATCTCCTTTATTTTAAATTTGTTAAGTCGGTTGTATATGTTACACTTCACACTCAACTATAAAGTAAATTACTGTGTCTATGTTTCCGGGACAAAACGTTCTAATAAGCTTGTAACTATTTCTTACCAGGGTCTCCATTGCTGGTACTGACTATCACCTTAGCAGCCGCGACTGATGACTACTGGAATAAGAAATAGTAAGTAAGACCTCTCTTCAGCCAAATGTAGAAAGACAAACTGTGTCTTGTTTGTATTATTCATGACAACACCTGTTTTCGAAACCGTCGCAGAGGTGGATTTTTTGCTGGCACAACTCATTGAAAAGTATTTTTTTGATTTTAAGTGTTGAAGTGTAAAGCTTTTTAGCTTTTTGTGGCGTGTCATGGCCAAGTGGTAAGTGCATCGGACTCAAGCTCCGGTGGCTGAGTCATCGGAGTGTGGGTTCGAGTCCCGGTCATGACACATGTGTCCTTGAGCAAGGCACTTAACCGTAATTGCTCCGTAAAAGTTGGGGAGGTAGAGCCTTCTGCTCTACCAACCAGGCTTCTGTTTCAGCCCCAGGAGTAGGTGGCAACGGCCCCTGGACAAAACAGTTGATTTGTAGCCCACACTTCGTGTGGCTTACTGGCCTTGTGTGTCTGGCGACTTTCATAAAAATTTAAAAAAATAACTATATGAAGAAACTGAGCAAATACAAACTTCAGTTGTTCTTTTTACAACTCTTGATTTTGTGGAAAAAATCTGTACAAAATGAATAACTTTTTCATATTATGGCCCACATATAGTATCCCACCCGAGTAATATGCCTGTGGATTTGTATCAAAGTACTTAGGAAAGTATTGAGTATACAGTGCTTATCGGTGTATTGGTAAAAAGCACAAATAGTTTTCTTTATCCCCGATGCAAATTTAACATATATTCAATTATAGTGTCTTGCCCACACATTGATTGTAGTGAAATATTGAAAGTTACGTGCTATTGTAAACAACATGGTATAGTCTAATCATTGATTCTTTTGTCGATGAGTAAAAGACCATTTTGTATTTCGCTGAAAGGGTACAATTTAAAAAAATGGTTATTGTTAATATTTATGTTGCTGAAGTGACGATGACTTCACAATACAATAATCTTGCCACTTTCTCATTCTGGATTTGTGCTCATCAAATTTATTTTATTTATTTTTTATGTTTAAAGGGGGACTGTCTTTAAGATCACAGCCGGCCCTGTGGCTGTACATGAAATCATGAACTCTAACCCAGTTACTGCACACGCGTGTGCTGGCCATCACATCACAAAGGGCGCCGTCATTATTCTGTTGTGATGTGACTAGCAACCAGTAACTCGGTTGGAGTTTATTATTTCCATGTACAAAGCCACATGCCTGCAATGATCATGACGACAGTCCCCCTTTAAGTGAAAGTTTGTTAACTTTTTGAACTGTCCAATTACCAACTCCGATTACTGAGTCATACGTCATTGTCCAATTTGTTCAAATTTGATCGATTGATGAACAATTTGACTTGTTAATCCATTAGGAATCCACGACAACTTGAGACTTATAATGTTGCATTTGGTCAAAAACTTATTCTTAATTTTGTTGGTATCCCCCCTGCTACTAGTTGTTTCATATCTCCTACTTTGACGATGTTTCTTGGTCTACTGGTCCCCATCGGTCTCGTCCTCCTCCACAACATCATCACCTTCATCTTGGTCATGCGTAGCCTCTTCAAGGTGCAAGAGGCATCTCGCTCCCAGCAGATCTCCAAACGTCTCCAGAATGCCATCGGTATCTCCGCCCTGATGGGCCTGACCTGGATATTTGGATTCCTGGCCATTGATTTGGCAGCCTTTGCCTTTCAACTGATCTTCTGCATCGTGAACTCCTTGCAGGTAACTGTATCGTTTGGTTGTTTATGATAGTAACATTACTCTCAGCCTGCGCTCGATGGGCAAATAGCTTAGAGAATTCCTCACATTGGTTTAAGTAATCGAACGTTTTATGGAATAAGATGTATGTTTTTTATTGGTAACCAACTCAACAAAATTGTAGAGTGCCCTGGCCAAGTGGTCTAGTCTGCCGAACTTAAGTTGTGTATTTCGTAGAATGTGGGTTTGAATCCCGGCCTGGCCAGTAACGACACTTGTGTCCTTTAGCAAGACACTTTACCATAATTGCTTTGTCCTTCGGATGGGACGTTAAGCCGTAGGTCCCGTGTACTAGTATGGGTAATGCACGTTAAAGAACCCAGAGCACTTATCGTGAAAGAGTAGGGGTTTAACCCTGGTGTTCCTGGTTCAGATAGCAAACATCATTATCTATAGGTTTTCTCAGGCTTCCCCGCTACAGTGATTAAGGTCACTTTTTAGGCATCCTTGGTATGCCATGTACGCATTGATGCTGTTATAATAGATTTCTTTGTTTGCCTTTACCTTTCACAGGGTGTGATTATCTTCATCATGTTTTTCTTACGTCGTGAGGAGGTTCGTACCGCCGTCGCACCGTACTTGGCGCGGCTGTTCTTCTGTCAAACGTGCCGCACAAAGTCCGAGACCCCACGCACTGAGGATGTTGGACTCACCTCCACCACAGGTGGAACTACAAAGGTTACGAGTGTTTCCAACGTTGTGAGCATCAGTGATAATGAGGCTGCACATACCTATGAGACTGCGCATGTGTGTGAAACAAGTTTGGACAAACTGTGAAAGGTTTTTGAAAGTTCTTAACTTTGACACAACCTGAGAATCATGCGCAGGTTCAAAGAAATAAATTGTTTTGGGTTTTGTTTTTTTTTGTTTTTTGGGTGGGGGGGGGTTTTCGATAGTTTGTTCATTGCTATCCACTAGTTTTTGAGAAACACATAGATGAACAAAATTTTATAAATGTTGGGAAAAAACACTGAACAGCAGTTTATGTTTTGTCAAGAATTTTGTGCCCTTTGATATTTATTGTGCTTATTTCAAAATGACAGCATCAAAGAATTGTTAAAAGGTTTTTTTGGGGGGGGTTTGACAGTAATTTTGATTTCTGACGGAAACGTGTTTATGCACATAATTTTTCACATGTTTTTATAAGATGACCTGTTGTTATAGATGACCTGTTGTTGCTAGCTGCTAATAGGATTGGAACCTGCCTCTAGCTGCCGGGCAGTCTCGGTAGTCTAGTTGGTAAGACATCTGATTTAGAATGGCGGGAGTTGTGGGTTCGAATCTCACCCGAGGAAAAATGCCTGTTAATTTTATTTTTTTTTTCACAGGACTCGGGTGGGGGGGGGAAGTACTGAGTATACAGTGCTTAACACACATCGGTGTATGGGAAAAAACACAAATAATATTTTTTATCCCCGATGCAAAAGTTAACATCTTTTATAATGACCTGTTGTTGGTCAGATTTTTTCTGTTTGTTTTGTTTCTCCACCACAAACACACAACAAACAAAGACAAGAAAGTGACAATTGTCAAACAGCCGAACAATTCGAAAATTACAATCATGAAAGTTGATAGAATACTTTCAAAATTTAAATTGCGAAGGCTAGTACAATGAAATAAATAAATAAATGAATAAATAGAAATGTAAACAAAGTCTCATCATCATAAAGAAGATCATACTAAATAGGTATGCTGTGAGTAGTTTTTAGAAAGCTGTGTTACTTTCAGATGGTGTAACTAAGGGAGAACGGGTGCCCCCCCCCCCCTCCCCCAATTTGAAATCTGGACTTTTGAGATTGAAAATTCCCAGAATAAAATGTTACATTTTATAAGCTTTTATGTAGTAATATCAATGTTTTTAAAACTATTTTTGTTTTATTATTTACACACAGACAATGTATTGTTCCTCCACAGTCAGACTATTTTATCAAACATAGTAATCAGCATAACATACAGAGCGCTGAAAAGGGGCTTGTTTAGGAAAAATACAAACGGAAACTACAGTTTTAATCGGCCAAAAGTGCCCCCTAGGAAAAAATGGTGCACCCCTTGTGCCCCCCCTAAAATTTTACCCTAGTTAAACGCCACTGGTTACTTTCTCTGTAACTCTCTCATGGAAGCGTGTGATGTTTTTATTTTACGCCCATCGGCCCTCTTGGGAACCTACTTTTTACCAGAGTTCGATTTTACAGTTATTTCTGTGTAGTCAATACCTAAAAAAAAAATCCATTGGCTCTTTGTAAAGATGTAATATTTGACTTTTGCAACTATTTTATTCAACAGCTGAAATGTGTAGATTTATTACAGAACAAAATCTGATATATATTTTGACCTTACTAGCATGTAACTATAACACTGGAAGAATGGTGAAAATGCTGGCTTGAGTGACTGTATACATGAAGTACCATGACACAAACGAACCTGATTGCGAACGAAATCATGTGCGCACGAAAACGAAATTGGATGCAATAGTAGCTAAAAAAGAAACCCCAGTTTGAATAAATTAGGGAAACATGCGTTCATTTGAATGCGCGTTAACGAAATTGATTTTTTTTTTTCTGAAATTGACCGGGAAAACCAAGACTATGTGTGGGGGGAACTAACATTGTACATCACTGATTTAAATTTGTATTGGAATCGATGCATGTAGACAGAATTAAAGTAATAGTGATACGAAAATCAAAGCTCGATAAAGCATCACCCAGAAGTATGCAAATCAACTAGATAATAATCCTTTAATTTCTTAAAGTTACTCGCTGTAGTGAGGATAACGTGAATTGATGTTTGTTTGTTTGTTTGTTTGTTGGGTTGTTGGGTTGGTTGTTTGTTTGGTTTGTTTGTTTGCTTGTTTGTTTGCTTGTTGTGTTGTTTGTTGGGTTGTTTGTTGGGTTAATTCATTGTTTGTTTGGTATGTTGGGTTATTTTTATTTTTTACTGTTTTAATTTATTTTGTTTCTTCGAAATATGGTTTCTGACATAACTCTCTTTGTGATGTAAATGAGTACAGTACACAAACACAGATTTGCTTCTAAAGCGCACACTCGGTAGAAGAGATTCTCACACAAAGAACCATTTGCATTGGTTTTGATTGTTCCAACACAGACTTTACTCTGATAGCAAATTTATCATCTGAGTAATTTGTTAGGTAATTAGCTCCACGATATTGGTCCGAGCCATTAGTACAGTGAGGAGGGTTAGATCTTTGGAGAACGGAGGGGTTGTCTTTATAGAAGCAACCCCAACACCGAAGCTGGACCAAAAATAAAAAAACATCGATGATGACAATCACAATTATGAAAACGAAGACGACAACAAGAATGACAATAGCAGTCATTTTTTGTTTGTGTACTAGTAGACGATTAAACTTTCAAACAGGTATACAGAATGGAGTTTTAAATCACTACCAGTTTTGTGTACTTAAAAATATGAAGTTTTTCTTTTAGGCATTTACGATTTACCGCATCTTTTTAGAATGACGAAGAATACTTATAATCAGGAATTTGCCTTCCGGTTAAATAAAATTGTAAATAAAGGTGACTTGCATTTAGAGGCGTAGCTAAGGGGGAGATGGGGCACCCCCTTGAAATCTAAGCTTCCCAAAAAAAAAACATGTTGCACCCCCTTGTGCCCCCTAAATTTTACCCTAGTTTCGCCGTTGAACTAAGGTTTATTAACTTTTCTTTTAAACAATTTTGATGTTCAAGGAACTTGAACTTTTGTAAGATAGGCTATTTATACATATCTTTTTGTATCAATTATTTGATATTAACCAGAATTTGGACTCAAAATTTGCGTTGAAACTAGTTTGTTAATGTAATTCTGCGTTTTCACTATAAGTAAATCTAACATACGTTTGATGTTTTTGATGTTTGATGTTTGATGTTTTTGTATTGCATGCCCTTTCTCAATATTGGCTATAGAGGGCAGTGATAGACTTTTTAAGTTAATGAATTGTACACCTGTAAAGATTTGTTATAATAAAATGCAACATGACATGCTAGCGTGCTTTTATATAAACACATGTGCACAGAGAAACTCCACGTTACAAATAATGTTTGTCTCGTATAAAACATTTACCGAGCACAACGCTTTACACACATCGGAGTATGGGTAAAACACGAATTACATGATAGTTTGCTTATACATGTATGTAAAAGCTCAACCCAGCTCAACAATGGTAAGAAGAAAAACATATATGCTCACAGATTTACATATAAAACCTTACATGAAACAGAGATAATGGTGGTAGAATACTTTCCGTGAAATATTTCTGCCTGAAATGTTATCGTTTTTAAATAATAAACGGAATAAGATCCAAAATTAGTTTTCGTCTCAGACGAAAACTTTGCATATAGGAATGCGTACAAAAAATGCTGAATGCAGTTTTACCGTTTTCTTGCAAATGAAACATCGAGCTGACATTTTCACAGGTTGGTTTTATTACAAATGTCTTGATTTGTGCAAAGAATTGAAGCATTTACAGACACTTATACCAATGTTGAGATGGGGCTTTAATGTACCGAAATGTAGTTTATGGTGCTTCTTATGTCAGTGAAATCTCTCATCACACAAACAAATTATTATCCCTGCAAATCATTGTACCCAGCTTGGCGGCCTATTTTGAGAAATTGGAAAGTGGTCGATTGGTTTATATTGGAACTAATAATGTGGACTGCATTGAACAGACAGCTCTGTAAGCGGCCTAGTTGTTTCCTCAAAGACCCCCCCACCTCCCCCAGGCTTCATTATGATTTTTCCTTTTCGGTTCAGCAGCCTCTATATTAGACTAGGTTTATTTGTATATTTTTTACCTCGGCAGCTTACTGAAAAAAAATAATATCAAAATTTTATTGAAATTGTTAGAAGTAAAAAAAAAAAAAAAAAAACTAGTATTAAGATTCTTTGAAAACACAAATTTTCACGACGAATCCTGAGTGACGGCAGAATCAGTTGGAATGTTTTACAAAGAGCCGAGTTCTTTGAACTTCGTGTAATAATGTAATTTTACTCAAATCAGGGCCGTTGATTGATTGCCGTGTTGCTGCAAACTATTAGTGAGCCCAACAGTACTTACTGCATAATATAATACAAAGCTATCTGTGGAGTGTCTGAGTTTTTTCAGAACAAATATTTTTTTTCCAGGTTTTTCTTTCACATCTACAGAGTTATGTGGCGTGACCCTAAAGTGACTGTAAAAGAACAGCTATAGGGAAGTTGTACTTGTAATTTAGGATATCATTATTTGAAATATTTACGTTTTTTATCATTTGTTCTGGGCGTGGAAACATGCTTGTGTTTTTCATTAGCGACCTCATCCAATATTTATTGCTGTTTTGCTACACTCGCAGTTCCAGTAAACATCATATTATTTCTTACACTACCGGTAGTCTTAATACAAGTTTGATCTGTAGCGTCACATCCCTGTTTAAAGAGAGACAGCCACGCCTTTCAAGGGGTTGCCATAATAAATTCAGTATACAATGTTAGAACGATCCCGATATATGTAATATGTACTGTTCACGTTGCGTAAATGATCACCCCAGTGTACGGTTATTATGGTAAATGTTCATTGTAGGCCTACGAGATGTTCTGTGTTAGGCTAAGCGTACTTGTTGTCATTGTAAACCAGCTATAGTTTTATAGTCGTTTTGGACTCTGTTTGATGGCGATCAATAAAATCGAAATGAAGTTTTTAAAACATGTCTCACGAACAAAATCCGGAATACTTTGTTCGCATCCTTAACATATTTTGTTTGAGAGATATAGGTTTTTCCTCTGCAGTATGGCGTGGGTTCAGAAGCGGGTTTTTTTTTCGGTCTGCGAGGTGGTCGTGGTAGGGGGTATAGAGTTCTCAAATCTAGTTTGAAATTGACATTTTTCCCGAATTAGCCATAAACAAAAACTAAAAAAGTTATTTTTAAAGACACGCCTGACCTGTACAGACACGGATATAGGAATTTTACCCGGGGCTGGATTAAAAAAAAAAAACATTTTTAAATAACTGTTCCGCCAATAAAAATGACAATGCCAGTGAATTATTATAGCCAAACAGACTGGACTTTGATTTTTTACAACCGCCAGTGAGCTTAGTTCTGTAGCTAGATTAGGGTTATATTGCACATGAAGGCACAGATTGTGAAGTTGACGAAAAGGACAGGGCTGGGGGGGGGGTCGGATTCCGGGACCCACCCGCCGGATACCCGCCTGCCCTGTTCACTGACAAACTCGGAACGTCTTTCGAAGGGCAATCTGACAATGACATACCGACTTCCTTCACTGCACATTCAACCCAAGGCAGTGCACGTTTTGTATTGTTGTTGTTTCCTTGAATTTATTCCTTCAATTTAATGTCAGAAAAACCCGTTATGCCAAATGGGCCGTGTCGCAAATCACCTGCAAAGCTGTATATGAATCAACAACACAATAACAAACAGTCCTTGACCAAATCTTGACCTATATTGTGTTGAATGCGTTTAGAATCCGCCATTGGTTGCACTGCATGAGTCAAAGGCAACTGCAACGCTTCGGTGTTTTTAATTAACCCAAAAAACCTCTTCGCATCCGTTCTCACCGGTAAATCATCAACAGTTTTACTGTAAACTCCGATGGATATGATGGCAGTTTCAATTTACGTGTACTTCTTGTGTTGTATTTGTTTACAACATGTTGGTGGGCAGACAGTTATCACAAACACAACTCTTGGGCAGGTCATGGGTTTGAGAAGTTCCATGTTGGGTCTCCCTCCACTAACGCGTTACAGCGGAATACCGTACGCTGAACCACCGATTGGGCCACTGCGCTTCGCCAAACCGGTTCCAAAAGCTGCCTGGGACGGGATTCTCAACGCAACGGTGTTTGGGCCAAGTTGCCCACAGTTCTTCGTCACGTTTAGTGCGGCACTCAGTGAAACTTTCCTCCCGAATAAGGATATTAGCGAGGATTGCTTGACTTTAAACTTGTATATACCTGATAACAACACAGATGACATGGGACCACTCCCAGTTATGCTGTTCATCCACGGTGGGGGTTTCGTTAACGGACAAGGATCGCTGTATGATGGCACCATCTTAGCTCTACAAGGGAAAGTTATTGTGGTCACCATCAACTACAGACTTGGACTCTTTGGATTCCTCAGTACAGGAGACGATTCGGCGCCTGGTAATTACGGACTTTGGGATCAAAGACTCGCCATTCAGTGGGTGAAAAATAACATCGCAAACTTCGGTGGTGATCCAAACAAGATAACCTTATTTGGCGAATCTGCTGGAGGTTGGAGTGTAACCTACCAAATGGCTTCACCTGTGAATGACCCTACTCTGTTCCAGCGCGTTATTGCTCAAAGTGGAGCAGCGTTCCCTGGTATAATAACACCAACAGAGGTCGCTAGATATCAAGCATGGAATCTTGGTCAAGTACTTGGTTGTAATCTTCCCTACAGAAGTACTACCCGAGACTTAATCAACTGCCTCCGTCAGTTTGACATGCAGACTCTGCAGAACCAGTCCAGCATTATCAAGACGGCTGCTGTCATCGACGGAGAATTCTTCCCACACATTAACTACCTGACGACTCCATCACAAGTTGGACAGTACGATCTTCTTCTTGGTCTGAACAGCCAGGACGGAAGCATACGTGCTCTTCGTCAGAGCAGTCTTACGGCCCAAGAATTTCAAGCTCTTGCTTTGTCAACAACAGCGGCCACGTGTGCGTGCCAAAATCCTCAAGAAATTACCGATGCAATTCTTACATTTTACTTCGGAGCTGAACAATTTGAGGACTCCAGGGAAAATCTTCGAAGATCTATCGATGTTGTCGGTGAACAGTATTACGACATACCAACTATTAATCTTCTCCATCGCCATGTTGAATCTGCCGAAACTACCAGTACATACTTTTACTATTTTCCGTACGACGTCGGTAAGGAACTCATCGGCTCCCGGGAATTCCATGACGTGATTACTGGTGCCCCGCATGGCTTGGATCTCTTCTACATGTTTGGTTATGTACACATCTTTCTCCCAAACAACACAGAGGCGGCGATGGTGGCAAATCGAATCATCCAGTACTGGACTGACTTTGCAAATAACGGGTAAGATGGAATTCATTATTGGGAAGCCTATTAAACATCAAACAGTGCCCCCCCCCCCGACTTGTACGCCTATACGAAAACTAATGAAAACTAGCTAAATGGGACACACAATATCAGAAAAAATGGTCTCAAAATGATTTCTCTCACAAACAAATTATGTCACAACTTAACACAACGCTGCAAAACACGTGACATTTTGAAGGCAAAGTACAGGATTTGAAATTATCTTAAATATGATAATACTAACTTGATAAGTTTCAAAATGAAAGCTCCCTGATTATACAGTTTCAACCACTAACCAATACCCAGAAAAAAGTTTTTGTCTAAAATAATGCGTCAAGTAAATAGCATTTTGAAGACCTGATAAAATCACTCCCGCTTATTTTGATGGCTGCAATCGAAGCTAGACCGATGTGAGTGTGCACAATCCCCCGGGAAAAAAAAACATGAACCGTTTTGTTCTGTTGTTTTTACTTTCAGGGGGACGCCGAATTTGATATTTTAAAAGAGAAATCCAGCGGTTTGGTGTTTCATGGTTGTCTATATGGTGTGCGTTTGTTGCAAACTATTATCGATGTTAATTTACCCTTCCCTGCGTCTGATTCAATATATACATGGAAAAAAAACTGTGAAAATTTGGGATCAATCTGTCGTCTATAAGAGAAAATTGAAAAATCTTACACAATTTTACAGAATGTTAACCCATTGTCCTTAATTTCGATTGTTACAACCGAAATCAGCTGTTAGCGTTTTTTCAGGTTTTTCATCAGATACAGTTTTCTCGAAAATGACAGCATTTCAGAGGGGAAAAATTTCACAGAAACTGGGTTGTACTACTGAGCTCATAATCAGTAAGCGTTAAGACTGATATTAAAGTTTAACAATGTTTTTCCCCCGTACCAATCCTGTATAGTGTATGTAAGCTTTTTCGTTCCATGAAACACCTGAGGGAATGATATGAAATTTCCAATGACAATACCATCGAATCATTTTTTTTTTTTTGGGGGGGGCCAAAATAAAAAGTCAAACATTTAACAAAAGATCAGACATCGGAGGACAAGAAGGTCAATTCTCGGGTATCGGGGTGGGGGGGGGGGGTTTACAGGGGCATTGCATTCTCAGTGTGGCTTCTGACTTTGAAGGTTAGAACTGTCTTTGTGGTTTAATGTGAATTCTTATGATAATATTTATTGTCAATTTTCAGTGATCCAAACGGGGCCGGTCTACCTGAGTGGCCAAAGTTTGACGCTGAGAACGAGACTTATCTCATCCTGGAACCTAACATCACAACTGGACAGCACCTCAAGGCAGATAAAGTGGCCTTCTGGAGAGACTACGTCCCTACAATAGCCGAATCAGTCTTTTCAGAGACCTGTTCAACTGAAGTTCCTGTTAGAAGAGGAACAAGCACAACGCCTGACAATAAAACCGTAGAGATTACCAGTAAAGATGGTGAAGTATTAGGGTCGGTTACTGGTGCCATACGGATCGCAGACGAGGCTCTGGGCGGTGAAGAGATTGCCGAGTTTCTAGGAATACCATATGCGAAACCCCCGATCGGGGATTTACGATACCGAGCTCCACAAGACACAGGACCATGGGGAGATGAGCCACTTGGAATACCCGATAAACTACCCCCTGCCTGTCCTCAAGCCATCCCACAAGAGCCCTGGATGGTCCGCGCTGGATTGACAGAAGTCAGTGAAGACTGTCTTACTCTCAACATCTACGCTCCACTTGTGGCCGATAATTCTTCCTTACCAGTCGTGATTTTCATCCATCCTGGTGGAGGAACTGTCGGTACGTCATCTGTTTACGATGCTGTACCTCTGTCATCTAAAATCGAAGCTGTCGTAGTTGTCATTAACCATCGTCTTGGAGCATTAGGATTCTTGAGTACTGAGGATGAAGTAGCTCCTGGTAACTATGGATTGCAGGACGCGTTGGCTTCTCTCAAATGGGTCAATAAGTATATTGGGAGCTTCGGAGGTGATTCTAACCGCGTCACTGTAATCGGTCATGGATCTGGGTCGGTTATTGCACACTTACTTGTTATGTCAGAGAAGGCAGAAGGGCTTTTTCAGCGAGTTATTCTAATGAGCGCCTCTGGTCTCGTCCGTCCTCTTTCGAATCCTGTCCAACCAAGTCCTAGTGAGCAAGCTAGAACCCTTGCCAGCAGTGTGGGCTGTCCAACGAATACCAGTGAATTAATGATCAAGTGCCTGCGTGAAAAGCCTGCCCTGGACGTTGCAGGTAGGAGTAGGTATCACCCATTGGGGATCCCATTTCGACCAATAATTGACGGGGATATTCTGACTGATGATCCACGGTTATTATTGAAATCAGGAAAAATCAACGATGTAGACTTGATCATCGGAATGGCAAAGGACGAAGTCTCACCAGTTTCATTCTCACTCTTTTTTAGAGACATAAGTTTCTGCCCAACTGAAGAGGAAGCCGAAGGACTTATTGCAGACGCCAGTCGGGATTCATTCAATAATGCTGAGAAGGCAGCCATAGCTTTCTCTGCGGAGTATCTTAGCAGGAAAGGATTTGAGGACAAGTGTCTAACAAGAGGGAGTGTCAGGCAATTTATGCAAGATATGTTGACTGTGTCACCCACCTTGGAATCTGCTTACCTTCATGCTGATTTGGGAGGTGACGTCTTTCTTTATTCATTTGATCACGAAGCAACCTCTCACTACTTAAGCTTCCTTCCCCCACAAGCAGGACCTGCTTTTGCCGATGATCTTCAGTTCCTGTTTGGAGATCCGTACAGTTCCCACTTTGATGAATACAAGCTCACCTACCGACTCCAGGATAAGCAGATGAGCTTAGAGATGATGACCTTTTGGAAAAACTTCATACACGATGGGTAAGTTTACTTAGTGATAGACATACTGATGATGAAAATAATTATAAACATCCATATTGGTGGTTAAAGTTGGGTTCGACTGGTCAACTTTCCACGATCTTTCAAAGTTGGTAGTTAAATTGTGACCTGCTTATTTCTTTACAGGAGACCAGGCGTTTCTCGTTCAGGAGTTGAGTGGCCACGTTTTGATACAGAAAACCTCACTTTTATGTCTCTTACAAACTGTCCTGAAGTTCGATCTGGTCGAGATAATGATTGGCCTCACGTCATGCAGTTCTGGTCCAACCTACTACCGTCTATCACAAAGATGACGAGCGAGACCCAACCCACCAAGTCTCCTGGTACCCTCAAGCCTACAGAACCTTGTCTTGTCGGGGAGAGTATCGGGTTAAACTTAACCCCAGATGATGCTACTTTCCTGATTGAGGTTCTCGTAGGGGTATTAATAGGTAGTTTGGTTTTGTCTGTTCTCTTCCTTGGTGGTTGTGTGGCTTATAAGACCCGTGCAAGTCGATACGAAAAGCAATACCTCCAGTCAAAGAGCGTGTATCAAATGGATAACTGCGATAATTCAGATGAAAAGAGAGTCCTTTAAGACTACTAATGCGTTATTCGGCTCAAATAGAAGTCATCACAGTCGCAATGGTAGATATTTTCATGGCAGCCGAATGAATTTTCTTATACTTCAAGGCAGGGAACGCGTCTCGATGTAACAAAATGTGGATGGGGTTCTGCGTATAGCCACGATCGATGAATTAGTCAAAAATTATGTTAACGGTATATAGACTGGTTCCTGGTCCCTAGATCGTTCACGTTCTGACTGAATAATGGGACCGGTAGCGGGTAATGAAAATTAGCATACACCTGGCAGAATTCTGCCAGGTGTATGCTAATTATAATTAGCATAGGTCTACGTAATTGCAATGCAGACTTTACACAAAACATGTTGGGCACATAGTCTCAGAATCTCCCATTGTGCAGACTGAGATCGTTAAGATGCTGTCTAATTAAGTTAACTTGAATTTTGATATTGAAGGTTGGTTCACTGTATATGTCCAGGTGAAGGGTTACGACACACTTGTGCTAGTGTCAAACAACATGCACACGTCACAACTGTCATCTCTAAAACTAGAAAATTATCACTGAACCCGCGCAATCAAGGGCCTATCAAAAGCGCCATATCGCTAGTAGCTACCGGTAGTCAGAGGAGAACGATGTAGGGACCGGGAACCAGTCTAAACGGTATCAGGCCGTATTTTTACAGCAAGAGTGCGCAATACTAATTCCATTTTGAAAGCACAAAAATATTTCAAAACATTTGTAATGGGATGAAATTGCAGGCCCCCAATTTTTTTTGGTTTACTCCTAGTTTACCTGTGTCCCGCTCGGACTAGGGCTAGTCTAGGAGTGGGTGGTTGACTGGTGTGTGGTGAGTGGGTGATTGGTAGCAAGCTATGCAACCAATCACGGCGCATTGAGGAAGGGTTGTCCAGAGGTCAGTGACCATGCCCAAGAAAGTGTTTGGACACTTGGCCACTGGACTCCGACAGAGGAAAGTTGTGAGAATTAACCCTCCATGTTTCTTCAGTTTGTACACTTTGCCTCTGTCGGATATCTACGTTGGATTGCGCCACCCCATCTTTAGGAAACACCTTATTAATTTATAATAATTATGTTCAACCCCTGTCCTGCTCTAGGTGAGTTTGATTTTACTTTTATCTTACTTGTATTATTCCTAGGGTTAAAAGTTACTCTTTTAAGTTTCCGAATTTAGACAAATTGTCACTTTATATTTAATTTGAACAATCACTGCATATTTCTATTGTGTGTGAGGATAGTGTTTTAGGTTTTATATTGAGGTTCTAGAACAAAGTTCCTTTTTAATTTGTTCTGATCTTGATTTGATAATTGTTGACTTGTTGTTTTACATGCTCTTTTAACTTTTGATTGATTTCAAAATGTGAGTTACATTTTGTATCGACATTATTTTGCTTTGAACTTGATTTATTTTATGTGTATCGAATATCTACATCAATAATTGTATTTTGAGGATAGATACAATATTCTTCTTTTTCATTGCTTAAACTTGCTTTTAAATTGCTGTTTCGCATGTGCACTCTTTGAGATGCACTGCATTATTTAAATCATGGTGCATTTTAAAACTGTCAATAAAAAACCATCAAAATAATGTTGTATATTAACTTCTTTATTAGAAGTCTAATTGCATCTGGTTTACCACACTATTTCTATGGTTTGACCCCATAGAGTATTATATAAGAACTCTATGTTTGACCCCCAATCCACCCCAAAGGGCGCCCCCTTGCAGACAAAAATAAAGCCTATTGATTTAACTTATTTTGTTGAACAGGCCTGTGCATAAACATATTTTAGCCTTGTTTTTAGTTTTCATAACTACATTTTTTAAAATCTGCTCCACATTTAAGAGAGAGAGTGCTCTCTCAGAAACACCTTTTATTGGGCGTGGAAAGAGCAGGATATGTGGAAGAGGCGTCTATGTTTGTGGGAACTATTTGTCATTTAGAGTGGTGCTATTTGTCATCTAGCGAGACAATGTTAAATTCTTTGAAACTTATCAAGTTGGGTTGAAATGAATTTTCAAATCCACGAGTTTAATTAGACGTCTGCATAAAATCATCAAATTTGAGTCGAGGGGTCCAATCTTTGTTTTTATATATAAGTAAATAAATATTTGTTTAGAATACATCATTAATCATTATAACAGCTCTCAATTGTTTCATAACTAATGTATACAAACAATGTGTTACTAAATAATGATCGATAATCCAAGATGTACTTTGGTTACTTTTATATGTAAACAATGAACTTATAATTATTATTTTGTTTAAATCGGTCAACATCACTCTGTAAACGAGCAACCAATTTGAACTCCGCGTCATTCTGTTTGTAATTTCCAATTGAACAGTAATTTCTGCAACAAGCTTGACATTCGTAACTAATCGTAACAATAATCTAAACTTCCCTCAGTAGTGTGTGACGTCATAGAAACAGTTTTGATTGAATACACAGTAATGAAAATGAACTCGAATGATTGAATTCTTAATTCGAAACACACCCGCAACCGAAGATGCAATACAATATGTATGTATGAAAGTGAAATTTGCTTCTTATCGACCCAATTCACCTGACGTCATCACCTCGATGTCTCTTGGCTGCGGCCATTTTGGAAGTCAGGTTCCCTGTCCTAGCCTTACCCATGAAATATGCTAATTACATTCACGCATGCGTACATACAACATTGGTGGGCAAACGCCATAGAGTTGTGCACTAGGCAGACGCACAAACGCGTGTGCGTCACGCCACCCTGACGCTACCCCTAGCCCTCACACAAGAAGGCGTGGTGTTCCCTCCTTTTGACCACCAGTAGTGTTGTGCGCACGCGTGATGTTCAATTTACATATTTCATGGGGAAAGGTCTAGTACACGTTTTAGGCCACACGTTTGCGGGTAGTAGACGGGCACCATAATATTTAAATGCAACTTGACTCCCAAAATGGCCCAAGGCTGAATAGCCGCTTGTGAAGTCGGCAGCTGTGTAGCAGCGAAGTGACTGGAGTGGCTTTGCGGCTAAACAGCTGAGCCACTAAAGCCTTGACGAAAGGCTAGGATCGTCCCAGACCATCACCCTGAGGCATGAAATAAAAAGGTCTGGAATTGTGCATCGGGACGTCGTGCGCACCCCCCCCCCCCCTTCCTCCCACCCCAACGTTCTAAATTTTATAATTTTGATGTAGCTTGTGCGGATATACAACAACACAATCATGCGTCATGACTAAAGGATCATTACGTCCTGACTTAAGGATCCTGCTGAGTTATCAACGTAAACGTAAATTTTAAAAAAAACCTTACAATACCAGCCAACAGGTCAAAGGATGCATTGCCGGGTATCAACGGCGAACATAATGCCCGGTATCTGGCGTAATTCGTGAGCACGGAAACATGACGTCAGATAATCGTGTTAAAATGGTAATGCGCTGTAAATTTCACAGCTCGAAGTGCGTTCTCAAGCAATGAGGACCAAAACTATAATAGTTAAATATGTAATGGGTGAAATCTTAAATAATGTGCCTGGATTTGGTTTTAGAGTAAATTGTTAGCGGTACAATACAAGTATGTCTAACGAAGTTAAATAATTAGCTAGAAGTGTACGAAATAATATTATTTTGTTTCACACCAGCGTGTGTGTTATAATTGGAGTACTCTTCTAGCGATTTGATGCTGGAAACAAAAACTACAATATTGTTATTTAGAAAGATCCTATTTCCACTGCACTAGGGTTTTCAAAGGTATGTTCTTGTCCGCTGATATAACGCCCTCCTTTGTTCTTATTCCGGGACCGGAGCACCCAGTATAAGACAACAAAAGTTACATTTAGGATAACAAGGATTATCATAATCCCGAAAAGGGCCTGGATCGTCCCATTAGCTTGAGCAGCGGATAACTTTAATCCCAACCCGCCGTCAATGACGCAGTTGTCTGGATTAATCGGTTTAGAAGGCGGTTCGTTTGAAATGGCGGCAATGGACGGGACAACGTCGGTCCAAAACTGGTATCGGTTACGCTGTATTGTGCTGGGCTCTACGTCAGGGCACGTGGATATTGACATCATCTTGCCGTCGATGGCGTTGTAAGAAGGCCACTCTGTACCCGAAAGAGAGGCGCCTGGTGATCTGGTGTGAAATAATCGGGAAACATTTCATTATCACCAACACTGGAATGTATACATCGACTTGTAAGTAGCGGATCCAGCGTCATTTGCAAACAAAAGAGGGTGGGGGTGGTTAGAGTTATTTGAAAGGGTGGGCTGTGTGACTGATCCAGACGAGACATCCAACAAGTATGTCACGGATTCATTTCTCTCAGGTGAAGGGACGCCCCCTTTGCACCTCCTGGATCCGCCTCTGCTTTTCGATCAGACAGTTCAAATAGGCCCATACAAATTTCGGGGAAAAGATCTCAACACGCCGTCAGAATTACAACTTCGATATTACAAAGACAACATGAACATCTACCCAAAAATACAAGTATGTAACCTTTAAACTGATGAAGTAAAAATTTTGTAAAATTTGTCCCATAATTAACCGTTCTTCTGTCTGGCCCTGCTGCTAATTTTGGGACAACCTGCCCCTCACATCGATCACACCCCTTGGTTGGGTGTGCACCAGTCTAGCCCAGGTATGTCGTTAGTGATTCCTTTGTTAATCCCGCATGGAGGCACATTCAAATAACCATGTGTAGGCAGTCTGCTGGGTGCCATGCTTGGCAAAGGTACTTGTGAATTTTGTGGAGGGTTGTGCATGTATTTTTACCTGGGAGCGGCCGGACAAAGCCTAACTGCAATGACTAAGTAAGTTGTAGGTTTAGACAATTTCCCATGAGTTTGTAATATAATTATAGCACTTCCACCGTAGTCTGTTTTCATACACCGAGCATCGTTTCCTTGTTGGCATTATTGTTTCCTTGGCACATAGCAATAAATCCTCTAAATCTTACGTAATTGTAGCCCTTACGCCGCTGCCCTCAAGAACGTTAAGAGTGTAACATTGTAGGTGTTTGAGATTTTGGTCCGGCTATGTGATAGTTTTAGAACAAACAATTTAACAAATTTGCCACCACATATAATTCCAGATCGTATTCTCTGATTATTATGTGTCTCAGTGTGTGCAAACCACGCTACAATATCGTATTCTCTGATAATTCCGTGTCTCGATGTGTGACCCCACAAAACGGATTCTCTGATTATTCCATGTATCGATGTGTGACCCCACACCACGCTACAATACTTTGTTTTCTCGGAGGCTTCAACAGTTCCATGGTTTAGTATGAAAGGTGGAGGCTTTGGATAACACTATTTGCCAACATTACATGTACAGGTTAAAAAAACCTTTTTGTCTTAGGTTTTCGTTTTATTTTAATGAGACAATGTTTATTTGACAATGTCCATTAATACGTGTTTATACCAGTGGCTAACTATAACGAGCCCGTGCCCCCCACCTTCCCCCATTGATGTCCGTGCCCCCCTCCCCAGTGTCCCCATTTGAAATTTTGAGAATAAAACATACCAGAGAAAAATGTTTAAGTTTTGTAAGCTTTTTATGTAGTAATTTCAATGGGTTTTTTTTTTAACTATTTTTTTTATTTACACGCAGACAGTGTATTTGTTTTTACCTCCATGTCAGATTATCTTATAAAAAATAGTAAACGGCATAACAAGAGCGCTGAAAGGGGGATTGTTTAGAAAAGTGAGCATAATAATTGGCCAGAAGTGCCCGCCTGGTAGAAATGGTGCGCCCCCTTGTGCCCCCTAAAATGTTACCCTAGTTTCGCCACTGGTTTATACTTACCCATTGTGGATGAAGGATGACAGAAGACGAGTCCACTCTAGTGTGGTCTTTTTATCAGTCAGACTGTAGGAGGGGATACTCTTGAGTGGATAAGAGATTGCAGGCCAGTATGGAAACCCAAACAGATATTGTAGATCATCCCCTGAAGATGGACCGGTCCAAGATGGTAGAGAGCTATAGTGATATTTAGGGTCATGGTTAAATGAGTATAAGTAAACAGTGTTATTTCCCCTGGAGTGGTATTGCGCAGCTTCCATGATGGGTACAGTCGACAGAAAGTCTTGCATGAACCGTCTTAGTTGTTGACGGTGAGGGCAGACACTTTCGTTGTTCCCGGAATCCTCCACATATTCGTTTAGAACCGCCTGTGAGACCAGGTCTGCGTTGTGGAAAAACATTTTGATGGTATTTTTTATCAACGTTTCGAGTTCGACTTTATTTGGGCAACTTTGCAAATCACTCTGTAGCAGATCGGCAACCTGATAGTCTATCCAGTGTTGATTAGTTCCGATTATACATTCGACCTCGTTGGTTTTACCTGCACGGATTAGTTTCGTGGGGGCATCAGTTAAAACGTCTCCGTCCACCACGGGCCGGAAAGCCATAGATAAAGGTTGATGGGGTGTGCTGGCTACCAAGCTGGTTGCTGGTTGTCGTTGCAGGCACTGTATCATTTCCTCATTAGTGTTGGTTGGACAGCCGAGCTTCTCAGCTAAAGTAGCAGCCTGTTTAGCTGGACCCATTTGTACTGTATTCGACATCACCGGGTTGAAGACTGAACCTCCCATAAGTATACACTGACGAAACAAGCCCTTGGACTTTGTGGATGCGGTAAGTGCATGGACAAGGGAAGCCCCAGCACCGTATCCTGCAAGAGTAACACGACTTGCGTCACCACCAAAGCTCCCTATATATCTCTGTACCCATCCCAGAGCGGTCAATATGTCGTGCAGTCCAGCATTACCGGGGGCATTTTCGTCTTCAGTGCTCAAGAACCCCAAAGCTCCAAGTCTATAGTTGATAACAACAATAACAGCATTGGACTTCGATGACAGAGTAGTTGCTTCGTATACTGACGCAGTTCCGTGCATTCCAAAGCCATGGTGGACGTAAACCACAACGGGAAGTTTTTGACCTGCTGGGGACGTTTTGGGGGAATATATATTCAGAGTTAGACAGTCTTCGTCTGTTTCAACAAACCCGGAGCCTACCATCCAGGGATCATTCCCAGGGATCTGAGGACAAGCTGGAGGCTTAACTCTCCCGTTCAGAAGACCTTCCCACGGCGAGACGTCTCTGGCAAGGTGAAACCGGAATCTTCCAAGCGGTGGCTCTGAATAAGGAATACCAAGAAATTCTGCTACCACCTTCCCGCCCATTGCAGTGTCTGCCCTCTTTAGAGAGCCAATGACACTTCCGAGAGCTTCACCTCTCTCTGTTGTTATTCGAATTGTCTTAGTACCTGCGGGTTGTTGGGTTTCCAGACTGCGGAGTGGCACGCCCAGTGGACAAACATTTGGATCAGATGGTTCGAGGAGTCTGTGGATGTAGTCAAGCCAAAAGTTGATTCTTCCAGGAAGCAGATGTTGACCAGTGCTTATTTTTTTATCCAGGACGATGTACTGTTCATCGATAGGATCCCATCGAGGCCAGGTCGGAAGGTCGCTCCCATTGGGGTCGCTGTTGACGTAAAAAAAGCATTTATAATGAAGTGAGGGAAATATAAATCAAATCAACAATACATACACAAATCCGATTGGGGGAAACAGTAGCTTGATGACTGTTATTGACAGTCATTTTATTTACATTCAGTCGCATCAATGTTCAGAAATATATTATTTGGCTGTGAACTTCTTTAGAACACAAATTTGACTCTCTACATCACCAGTTCATTGACATTGTAAATATTTGGACAGCCCCTCTGAAAAAAGAGCAACTGTATAAGAAAATTTACAATTGTAGTTTATCTCCATATTACAACCGTTCTTTATGCAAACAATGATTTTTTTTCTCTATTAGTTCAACTGGATTTAACACTAGTTAATGGTCGTTTTGTAAAACTGGTGCAATTGATTCTGTGTATATTTACACTAGATTTTATCAGGTGGAAGTGGCGTAACCATGGTGGGATCAATGTCCCTATTAAAGTCCTTGCCGCCACCCCCCCCCCCCCCCCCCCAACACACTCAAGTGTGTATTTACCTCCAATCGGGGACCTCCTATTGTCCCTCTTTTGTTTGTACTCTAACTTTTTAGCAACAGCTCCCATTGGTTTTGAACACGATTTCCAACTGGGGACCTTTTCCAACCGGGGACTTTATTGTCCTCTTTTGTTATAAGTCCCCGGTTTGAATGCCTAAACAAACTCACACACCCTTAAAAATGGCAGTTATGGGGTCCTCCTATTGTTGTTCTATTAATCCCTTTTCTGAAGAATTCCTCTGTGGGGTAGCACTAGAACAAAGAAAACCTTGTGGGGTAGCATTGTTCCATTTTGTAAAGTGCCCAGTAAGTTGGTGAGTGTAAGTGCACACTCACACACCGGTATGTTTGTGGTGTAGCCCGAGGACATCCCTTTGTTCTCCCATTGTTTGGACTTAGTTTTTTTTAGCGACGTCCCCATTGGTTTTGTACACGAAACATACCAAGAACTGTCCTCGGTATGTCCTTTTCCCGGATCCCTTTTGTTAAAGTCCTCGGTTTGAGTGCCCAGACATACACAAACCCACACAACCTGTCCCAGCTCTTTTGGGATAAACAAAATTAGCTGAATAATATGTTTCATTTTTAAGCATGTAGTTTTTTACTCAGTTTTTACAACTAATTGTTGATCTTCTATTTACACGCAGACAGTTGTCTTAACCCCAACGTCAGATTGTCTTATGAAAATAGTAAACGGCATAACAAGAGCGATGAAATGGGGCACACCAACCACTTGTGTGGAAGATGTTTGTTAAAAAAAAATGCAAACGCAAAGTATGTAGTTTCAATTGTCCAGAAGTGCCCCCGTAGACAAAATGGTGCACCACAAATATATAATTCAAATCAAATCCACCTCAAGGCAGTGAAAAGAAGGCCATGTTTAGAGACCTCTTCCGGATGTAATACATCTTTTGACAGCGCCCGTGCAACTTGTATATATTGCATGATAAAGATTTGAAGTGAAATAAATGTGTTTCTTACCCAGTTTTAGCAAAGTTGCTCCAGTATTTCATCATGGATAAGCTGAGTTTGTAGCCAGGGGTCGGGATGGGAACAGCTGCCACCAAACCAAACACATAGGCAACATCCAGGCCATGTGGGGCGCCATCAATGTACTCCTCAAAACCATCCGGGATAAATATACCCCGGAAAAATGCCATGGAGAAATAATAGAGGTATCTTTGAGTGTTATATTGGGAGGAACGCGAAGCGTCAAAGTGGTGGCGTAAGTTGTTGATGGTTGGGGCAAAAAAGACAGAATCCCCCGCCATTGCCATCAAACTTTTCTGGTTAGGTTTAGGGTATCTGAGAACACCGTTGGTGTAGTAGAAGGTAGCGGCGTCTATCAATATTTCAGGGTTTTTACTTTTATATCCAATGTCTAAAAAGAGGGAGGTTTGTGACGTGAAGAGTTTGGCATCCACACCGTCTGGATCTATGGCGAAATACGATCCATCGTCACTGTTAACACCGGTCAGGAGATCATATTGGGCCAGATTTGACGATTGTATAAGGTTACTGATACGATCTGAAATGAATTCTCCATCCAGAGTTGGCCCGATGGGTGTTTCCCCTATCACAGATGGCTGAGACTGGAGAGTGACGAATGTCTGAGAGGGCACTGTGCGCAGGCAATCTACGAGAGATTCCGTGGATTTGGTGGTGTCGCATCCGACCGCCCCGCCGATGGCCTCGGCAGTCGCACGGCACGTTTCGCCGCCCATCAACAAGGAATCGTCGGCAGCACCACTCCCAGCAATGACCCTCTGGAACAGACTCCGATCGTTCACTGGCGACAAGGCGTGGTATGAAACGCTCATAGCTCCTGCGGACTCGCCGAAGATCGTGATCTGCTCAGGATCGCCACCAAAGTTTCCTATGTTGTTTTTCACCCATTGCACTGCCAGTCTCTGGTCCCATAAGCCGTAGTTCCCAGGGGAGGACTCGTCACCGGTGCAAAGAAACCCCAGTAATCCTAATCGATAATTCAAGTTCACCACCACCACTTCTCCGTATGTTGATAACTTCATCCCAATGTATGTGGATCCCGATCCGGATGTGAAACTCCCTCCATGGAACCATACCATGACGGGTATTTGACTCGACTTGGCCAATGCATCGACCGGAACAAATACGTTCAAGTACAGGCAATCTTCGTTGGTCGTCTCCGAAGTGTTGGCCGTTTTCTGAGGGCACTCTGGCCCGTACGTCAAAGCATCCCGAACACCCTCCCAGGGTTTCTTAGGGAGGGGTTTGGCAAATCGAAGTGCTCCAAGTGGTGGCTCCGCGTACGGTATTCCCAGGAAACTGGTGTAGTTTGAAGAAGTGAATGGAACCTTGGCTCGAGATCCCATTATCTGTCCTGACGCTGTGTTCATTATCGGTCCATCTGCAGCTGCAGTACATGTTGCTCCATACTGCGACACTGCCATTGAAATGACCACGACAAACTGCACGACTATGCTTTGCATTTTGGATGACCATTGAGATGTTGACAATCCAATAAGACAACGTCTTTCTTCTCTCACTGACTGTAGATTTCGTCTGTAATTGTTTCGTTTAAATTTATAGGCTCGTGTGTCGCTACTCTTTTAAAGTAAAAATAAACCGTATGTGAGGTTAAAATGATAGCATAGTTAAAGAGTTAGATCGAACCACAAAGTTCATCACAGTCACACGATTATCTTTTGTTTATCACTTATGTTGCGGTCATTATAGTAAGTTTTTTTTTTATTGATTTATTCAGAAAAGTGAACTTTGAGGCTGTGTGCTGAGCGATTAGATTACTCGTTTAAACATGCTTGAAAGTTATTAACAGCTCAAGGTTTACTCAATGACAAGGCAGAATATTAGTGACGTGACGTTGAGGACCCCGGTCGGCTCCTTCGTTTAAAATTAAATAAAGAACAATATAATTATGACAATGCAATTCATTATTATTATTATTATTTATTTATTTATTTGTTTATTTATTTATTTATTTATTTATTTTTTATCTTTTTTTAATTTTTTTTTATTTATCTCTTTTTTATTACATTTTGTTTATTAATTTATTTTTTTTATTATATTTTTTTTATTCTATTTATTTTATTAGTATTATTATTTTTTTATTATTTGTATAAACATTTTTTTTGGGGGGGTCCTGTTATTCCCTGGCTTCAATTTTCCTCCTCTTTGTTACATCCAGGTCCAAGTCCATTTTGTGATAGGACATTAAACGGCCTTATTAGTCGACCTTATTTTGCTAGTTTCGTGCAAGACGCGGGTGGAGAAGACAATGAGTTAACCGTACGCACAAAGTAGCCCAAATGATATTTTGTTCACCTTTGTTCCTCTCTGGACTTCGTAGCGTTTTAACATGAACTATGACCTACTCATATCTTATAACAGAGTTCGTTTGAATCGGATCTAAAAAGGGACTTTATCATTTTAAATTTTAACTGAGAAGTAATGAACGAGTTGCATATTCTTGATCGTGTAAAACTTTAAAGGCCTTTTGTTTTCGTTTTTTTATTTATTTGACCATCATACATATATTACAGCGAAACACGTATATGGAAATTAAAGAAGTAAAACAAGTAAATAAATAAACAAATAAATAAGTAGATGAATAAATAGTTTAAAGGATAATTAATTAAAAATTGATCAATGAAATATCAAAACAAAAGTAAATTGTTTTAATAGTACTTTTGCTGCCACACACGACCACAATTTTTGACCTCTTAATCTAACAACATTCGTTGTGCCTATAATGAAGAATATATTGGGTCGGGTTTCACACAATACCGATGTGTGACAAGCGCTGTATATTCAATGCTTTCTTGCGTCTTCTGGAAAAAAAACTTCCACATGCATACTACTCAGGGGGGATTCGAACCCACGACCCCACTGTTCTAAAGCTGTCTTTCGGATAGCTAGATAAGATACAGCATTTGATTAGATACACATCAACCAGCTAATCTTGTAAGGATTTTGTTTTAGTTTTACCCCAACACCGATGTGTGAAACGTTTTGCATACAGTCAGTGCTTCCCCGAGTCCCGCGGAATAAAATCTATACTACTCGGGTGGGATTCGAACCCACGACCCTACTGTTGTAAAGTTGTCTTTCAGACAACTAGATATTGGTTAGATACTCATCACCCAACCAATCTTGTAAAGATTTTGTTTTAGTTTAACCCTAACACCGATGTGTCACAAGTGTTACATAGTTGGTGCTTCCCCGAGTCGTGCAGAATAAAATCTATACTACTTTAGGTGGGATTCGAACCCACGACCCCACCATTCTAAAGTTGTCTTTCGGACAGCCAGATAAGATACAGCATTGGTTAGATACACATCGAAATAAATGTTTGATAATTAAAGTCCAATTTTATAATGATTATTACGGTTTAAAGCGGCACGAATTAAAAAGGTAACACCACTTCCATTGCATCTCAGGCATCTGAACATGGACGTGCTGATCTCCTGCATGGCTTAACTATATTGTGATACAAGTCATTTCTGTAAAGTAAAAAGAAGTTGACGGGCAGATATCAAGAATTGTTTCACATTACCCCCTTTTTTCTTCAAAATGGTAATATCTGTTGGCAAAAAATATTCCCTGTTAACATTTTAAGCCAATATACTTTATAGGGTACGGGATTGTATATCAACTTATTAAATAGGATTGTACTTCAACTTAAAATATTTTATTCAGTTCAATTTCAATTCATTTCATCTTTGTAATAGCCCATAAGGATAATTTAAAGCTAGCATACAGTAAGAACATTGAGACATAGATAATACCATACCAGTATGTGTGATTTTACATTGCCCAGCAACATGCTCCATCACCTCCACCTCGGCAATCTGCAGTGTGGCTTCTGTAACACCCGGGCGAGAAGGATCTATATCAATACTGATATAATTTGCCATCACCGGCGGATCACACACGAAATCAATGACCCTCTGAATACCTTCTCGATCAACGGGAAGTCCACATGGAGGATTGTCCGCAAAGTGAGGGCTGGTCCCGGCCCGTGCTACTGCACCGACTATTCGAAACCCTTCAAAACCACATGAAAAATATGTCTTAACATCACAATGCATAATGTAGACGACCGCTTGATTCACTAAAAAGTATCATGCAATTTGCATAATCAAGAACTGGAGACAACGAAAGTTTTCAATTGGAAATGATAGTTGGAGCATTCTGATATTCAATTCAATTCAATTCAATTCTTTATTTGTCATGCCCAGCATGAAAATCACGTCCTCGGTATGCACATAAAAAAATATAGAAATATAGATTTAGAAATATGTAAAGTAGAAAAGCAAACAAGTACAGCAAAAACAAAAGGATATAAAAATGACACCAAAATATAACAATAAACCGGTAAATAAAACATTCATCAGAACAGAAAATAAACCATGGTTGACATGGAAAGGGGAAAGGGGGAGGGGACGGGAAAGGGACAGGAGGAGGGGGAAGGGATGGAAGACAATACGGGGGAGCATGAGAGAGGACACGGGGCATGAATTGGGAAGGGGGCATGGAATGCAGCTTGTCATCTAATAAAACTGACGTTCAAATAAGAAATCGCACTAGGAACGAATGAGAGGCGATGACGATTTGTGAGTTGTCTTAACCTGCCGGACTTCTTAAAAACCAAAAGTGAATGAAGTGAATACCGATGATTCTACCAGCAGATCTAGTGATTCTGTTTAATTTACTTAGATTACCCACAGACAGGCCATTAACCCATGCAATGCAAGACAACGTAATGACAGACTAAATAACACTTTGGTAGAACATCAAGATTATATCCCGGTCAGTGTTAAATAACTTGAGTTTCCTCAGAAAATAAATACGTTGATTTCCCTTAGAACACAATTTTTGAGTATTAACATTCCAGTTTAAATGGCTATCAATGTAAGTAAGATATAATACTTACAGCAACAGTCGTGTCTTAATGTGATACTGATGCGACCCAAGCAGTGTTTGTCACCCAAATCCAGTCGCCAAAATGGATGCCGGTCTTCGCATGGGTAAAGTGAAGATTGAATAATAAAGCATTTATTTAAAACTAAAAACCTTTAAATTCCAATATATCAGTATATTCCAGTATATTAAACTGAAAAGTGACGTAATGAATATTTAGTTCTTTCATAGTAGGGGTTCTTAACAAGATGACAAGGGGGGAAATGGGGAGTGGGCATAGTTATCAATAGGGGACAGAAATCTAATTGGCTGACGTTGGAGGAAATCTACAAGAATAGCTTGGTGCTGCCCAAACTGCACTGACGAGATTCCCTGAGGCCAATAGAATGTTCCTCCAGATACACTTGCATTACAATGCTGTTTTGTGATGTACAGAAGCGCAAAATGGGAAATGGCAAGATAGAAATTATCTATTCATGAAGTTACTCCTTTAGGCTACAAGGTAATACAACATCATTGTACAGTTTCATGATCTCGAGGACACAGTGTCTACCTTAAATAGTTAAAACAGCATATACAGAAAAAAGGTGAAGCACACCCCGTCAGAATTAGAAAAATTCAAATGCGATGGTTGTTTTATAAACAAAAAAAGCGAATCCATTTTAGTTTATATTTATGACACCGGTAGTTGTAGGCCCAGTTGTAAGCACTTACCCTTAGGATACAAAAATGTATGAGAAAATGTTCTCAAATCACCATCCAAGGCCAAGGCTGCAGGAAAAATTCCGCCACGACTTGTGATGTATGTCGAGCTTTGAGATGCGGATTTTCCAATGACTGGAACAGCTTCAGATTTAAATGAAAACAAAGGCATGTGATGCAAGATTCATAATGGTCGACAAAATGAGGTGTCACTAATTTTTTTTTTCTCACTTAAAATCGATATTAGCGCCAGCTTTTAGGGCTCAGAGTGCAATGATGAAGCCTGGGTGGCGATACTTTATACTATAAGTTCTTGTCTGAAATTTTAGTAGAAAATTATTTTAAAAAATTAAACCTAAAAAGCGTTAAAAACTTTTGACCCAAGGTCAAACAGACGGTTGCCTCGGTAACAACTGACCCTTGATAACTTGGGTGTGGTTTAACATGCTCCTGCAGTTGTGAACCTTGCACTGTAACAGTTCAGTTCATAGAACTGTTATAAAAAGGAACTAAATGTTTGAATTCTCTTTCGGCAGCAACCGAAAAAGCAACCATGCCTAATATGAGTTATTTGTATCGGCTATTTTATGCATTTGCCAATATTGACAGGGGAAACATATACCGCTAGGCTATTAACAATTAATTGTGACTGTGGATTACCAGCATCGCCAACAACTAAATCAACGAGACTCCTCAAAGGACTCTAGCTTCATGGATTGTTCACTCAAAGGGCGCCGGGATCAATCTAATAATATTATAGGCTTCAAAACAAATTAAATCCTAAATGCAAGGAGGGCTCTCCTCTGTCTTCAGCACAACTTACCTTTAAGCTCGGAATCGACCAACAGGAATACGCTCATTCCCGTAATGAGTACCAAGAGGCACGGATGTACTTTAAACCGGGTGTTCGGGATTGGGTGGCCAGCCATCTTGATTTCGGAAATAAATCGCAAGCCTAACAGTACCGTGTGCGCAAAACCCATCAGCTAGAGCAGATTTTGAGGGCTGATCTGTTGTTGCTAATGATTTATGGAGGGACTTCATCAAGTCTCTCCACAACTCTACAATACGAAAGATAACTAGACAGAAAGATTATTGGACGGCTATGTTCCTTGATTAAAGTAAATAGCATGACTGCATACTTCATCATTCTCTGTCTATTGTTGAAGCAAATTCAAATTTGTGCTGTCATCTCGTTATTTGTCGTATATGCAATTCTCTTGTCATGTCAACAAAAGGGGATGATTGTCTTTGAAGCAGTCCTGTTGCCAACCGCCTCTTCTCATCACGGCGGGTGATCTAATCGTAACGCTTTACTTTATGCTTCGTTGCAAGTTAGGCCTTCGTAAATAAGGTGCTGCAACTGCGAAGAGAAAATGACTTAGACACAGCCGTTCTAATGGCACTTTTAGAAACCACGGCTTGGGCTTACAGGCTCTGGCCAGGGTTTTATCCGTAAACATCAAACAGGCTGACTGTGGCTAAGCCGGGGTACTGCGAGGCGTAAGCCATGTTATCGAAAACGGCCTAAAGTATTGTATATTGAGTTCATTGCCACTATAACAATAGTTCAGTGACATCATACAGGGGGAAACTCGACTTTATAATTCGGACTGACATTAAGTTTGCTGGAGTGTGCAACCCATCTATCAACCTCGTTCCCAGGGGTAATTGACCTCACCGCGCCATTTTGTTTGGTACCGAGGATCAAAACGAGAGGTATCGATACGGTGCACTGCCCATGGTGGCGAGTTTGCACATAGACTTATCCGTTGTTCATTGGCGTTTATACCACCGCAGCTATGGCCGCTGCACGCGCGCGTCGACGCACATGCACTTTGAATCCTCCATGCTAATTGGTACATAATGCTCGCAGACGCGCTATAGACCGATCCATTAAGCCCCGCCCCCATACGTGTTGACCAATCACAGCCTTGGGTGCGCCACCGAAAGTCCGACAAAAGTCCGACACGATGGAAATCCTATTGTAAACATTGCGTGTGTGTACTTATAACATTTTGAAGAGACGCACATTGGGCTGCCCACGTACAGTGGTGATTTAGCCATTGCTGTGATTGGCCAATAAGTTTAGGGGTGGGGCTTAATGGATCGGTCTATTGTCGTGTCACGCGCGCGTGAGTCGGCCATGAACGAGCTCTGCTCGGATTAGTGTACAGTCAGATCCCGCCGGCGCCATGGATGTGAAACCGTTTTATACGTCACAATCGCCTAGTGGTTGTTTGCGTGTTTTCCAAGCCGATAAGTCCATTTCGTCACAATGTGATTTGTTTTAGTCAGGCACTACACTTTTGCTGGTTACTAGACCGCATCAGAAAAAATCTTTGAAATTCTTGTAATAGAATTTAGGGCAGAGCAAGCGACCACACCACGGAAATGAAACAAATAACAAGCAGTCTTATGGAACAATGGCCCCATCTTAAAACATAAAAGATAACTATTATAACATATACTTCCATACAAAGTTTAGAAACATGGAGACGGATACATTCTGTGATGATGAGGAGGACGACCAGGACTACACAAATCCCGCTTTGAAAAAGCGCCGGGACGCTACTACGTTTGATGTGCTGCCTCCCCCTCCACCCGTAACACCACCCGTACAGTCTCCCATCGATGATGATGACGATAATTGCGACGATAGTGATGATGATGAGCCAAAGGGGGCGCAGAGTGATGCAGACAGTCGGCAAAACAGGGAGGAAGGAGGCGTCATCGGTGGGAATAGACGAGCAAGTCAAGAGTCCTTGAGAACCCGCAACTCGCCCGTTGGTCCACCTCTTTCTACCTCACCTGTACTGCCTCATACTGGCGCGCAAAGAGCTGCTCTTCAGGTTGGTTTGTGGGACACAATGTTGCGGTGTGTTTATCAGCTCTCCTCAAAAAAATGTCAATTCAAGGGCACTTTACTCAATTGCCACAAAAATTAGTGTTTACTTATCGCTCGTGCAAAACACTCTTGAATGTTCCGAGTGAGGAATTTACACGAATGTGGATCCCAGTGGAACAGATCCATTTGCCAGGTCAGCATGACCCGTTTTGGGGTCAATCTGAGAGGGGTTCCAAGGTTATTAACTTACACCAGAACTCATTATCCGAGAACTATGGAGTTAATAATGTGTTGCGTCAAACAAGCGTCATAGCAATGAGTGATTATTTTTGTATAAACTTTAGAATGCCCAGGATGTTTCACTGGTTTCAAACCGTACAAGGACTAAT
The DNA here is from genome assembly GCA_911728455.2 of Marthasterias glacialis. Lineage (NCBI taxonomy): Eukaryota > Metazoa > Echinodermata > Asteroidea > Forcipulatida > Asteriidae > Marthasterias > Marthasterias glacialis. The sequence continues at coordinate 9,798,080 of OU452228.1, read as the reverse complement.
ATTTGATCATTTCAACAAAACTGTGAGTAATACGATCTCTACACAAACCAACAATTTGTTTTCAAGCTGATTTTTTTATTTTTTATTTTTTTTATTATTCCAATGCAATTTAAAGGTTGACAAGCTTGAACATTAATTTCTGTCGTTATCAAACGCTAAAGCCCCAGCTCAACAATTGGTTAGACAGAAAAAAACATAAATGTCCACAGATGTATATACCATGGTATAAAGATAAAGATGGTAGAAAACTTTCTGCCTGAAGTTATCATTTTTTGATAAGAAATGAAATAAGATCCAAAATTAATTTCCGTCTTAGTGAGACCAAAACTCTGTCTAAGAATGCGTATATACAAGAATGCCGAATGCATTTTTTTACCGTTTTCTCGCAAATGAAACAACGAAATGAGCTGAAATTTTCACATGTACTTTACCCTATGTTGAGCTGGACTTTAAGAAGTGGTCTAAAAGTTAATGTCCAAATAATAGTATAGAGAAAGTAGCATTCCCTCCCGCCCGTGTGTTTATCTTTCTTGCAGTCTGCAAGGACACCACTGGAAAGATTCAGAGCCATTGCTAACACCATCAAGCATAACTTGAAATGGGCCAAGATGCTATCCATGACGAAGCAAGACGATCAGCAGAAATCTCAGTTCACAGTGGAACACGAAGATGGTATAACAGTGACAGTTCTATAACTGAGCTTCTATACAAAGATGAGACAAACAAATCGGATATTCAATAAGTTCTTCATTGGAGACTTATTTTGGCCAGTACTGGCGCTAACAAAACAGTCTTTGCATTGATGGGAGCTTTTATTTCCATTTAGTGGGAAAGAAGCACGATGTTTCAAAATGTCAAGATGTGTCATGCACAGCTTATCTCTGTCTGTGCGGCATGATTGGTATAGATATGACATCCTTTTAGATGTTCTTTGTATTTAGGACAGACCATTGCAACTCCCATGGTTTTGGTCATTTTAATTTTGGTGAAATACAAGATCGGCGTAATCACTTTTGTTATGATTTGGACACAGGTCACGATACCAGTCTGACATTCAACGTGAATGCCTTCAAGGCGAACGTTCAGACGGTGAACACACTCCCAACTGCCGTCAAGCTTATACTCCGTAAGAACCCTTGGGAAAGAGCACCGGCGGACTTGGCCTACGTCTTCAGTTTCGTCGACAAGGCAGGTCCTCCGAATTATAAAAAATAGAGAGAAATATAAAAAATAGAGAGGTGACGGAACCACGACTGTGTGCTTTTTCTCCGCCAGAGATCAGACAATAGACCTTTATCATGCTGCCACCATCTTGGTCATATTCCCTGTATCCAATAACAGTAATATATGCTAATATTCATTGCACTAAAAGGAACCAGACTATTTGCCCTTCCAGCCTCGGTTTGGTTACATTGGTTTGAATGGGAGAAAATCAAGATGGTCGCACCATGATAAAGGTCTATTCTTAACTTTTAATCAAATCCACATGAGTTCATATACACAGACTGGAGATGTTGGGTTAAAGAAAAAATTCACTGATTTAAATTAGCAAGATATATATATTTCATTTGTAAAGCTGAAGTGTTTCGAGCGGTATTCAAGCACAGTCAAGCAGGAGTTGTCGTGCGTCTTGCATTACGAATCCTTCGACGATGGCAGGGTCATCGTGAGACAGGGACATCCCGGACTTTCTTTCTATTTCATCCTCTCTGGTACAGTGATAGTGGAAGTTACGGAAGAGGATAAGAGAACGGGTATAGAAGACATGAAACATTCATTTGTGATCAATTATTTTCAAGTAGATTAAAGTAATAGACCTTGATCATGCTGCAACCATCTTAGTCATGTTCCCTGTATCAAATAACAGATGCTAATATTCATTGTACAAAAAGGAACCAGACTATTTGCCCGTCCAGCCTCGTTTTGGTTACATTGGTTTGAATGGGAGAAAATCAAGATGGCCGCACCATGATAAAGGTCTATTGCAAAAGGAGATGGCAGTCGTGAGCTTAACTCTGCGGATACTGTCTTACATAAATACGCTCCAAATATCTTGCACCCGCTGAGAACCAGACAGATGTCAATCTCGTTGCCAATTCAATTTATGTATTAAGCATCGATTGGCATTCATTCAATAATTCATTTATTCACGATAGGCCTACTTATACCTTATATATGTAATAATTCTGCACCCAACATGTCTCTTTATCAGTAAACTTGTCAAAGAGCAGCAGTTTGAAAGGTCATGACCTCACCTTACATTCCCCCTTTAAACCAGCAAGGTGGGGCAGGGGTGGTGCTGGGGCTGGGATGCACACATGTTTCATGTCATCATGAGCCTTGGTGGATGTGTGTTTCATGTAATTTTTCGTAAATGTGACATATACACCATCACTCTAATTGTTAACTGACACTTTGATGGGTAATATTTTTACGTCAACAAAATGTTCTGTTTGTCAGAGAGTGTGTTAATTAATGGTGAAATTTAGCCCTAATTCCATAGCCGCCCTTGCCGGTGACAGCTCCTCCCTTCCGCACTCCACACACCGTTCCTGTTTTTTCTGGTTGGTCCCCCGCCCGCGTGCCTGTTTCATTTTCACTTGTTCAATATGTTGCTTTATAACTTGAATATTTTTTGTGGGTTTTTTTCCCAGGGGAGAGCAACACACACATTATTGGTGAGAATACAGCTGGGTCGTCATTTGGCGAATTGTCTCTCCTTCACGGCTCCAGACGAACAGCTACCATCTCTTGCAAAGGTACGGTATCAGTACCCCGCGAGTAGTATGGTTAGAGCTGATACAAGTTCGGTTGGGGTAACTCTTTTGTTTCATTTCAACCCCAAAACATACCACAATAAGACCTATAAACCTTTACAAAATCAAAGACCATCGGGAGCATATCTTTAATTTTCAGGGAAAAAATGTGTAATAACGGTTACACGTATTGATGCTTTTTGAGATTTTGTTGGCTTTTTCTTTTGCCCAATATAAGTAACTTTTTACAGAGAGTAAAATATCAAAGGGATGGCATTAATTTCGGAGCACAACTTTCTCAGGAAGATCAGAAAGACTGTCTACTGATAAAACAAGAATGTATGTTTCCTTATTAAAAAAAACTTTTTTTAAACTGTTCTATGGGACTGGAATTCCTACTTGTTTTCTTATAATAATATGATCATCTTGATAACTGTCAAAGCATGTGTTTTAATTACCCAAGAATAGAAAAAGGCGGTATTCGAGATGAAGGCTAAGGCTGTGTGTAGATCTGGGTCTGTCACTCCATAAGAGCAATTGACGTCAACGCCGAAGACCATTCAAAGGCTTTTAATTCGGACATTGCAATATTTAATCTCAACCTTATGACGCCATCTCAAATCATTTTCCAAACAGGTGACACAGAGTTCCTACGTCTGGACAAGCCAGACTTTGACCTGGTCCTACGAAGGAGCTACCAGCAAGAGTGGGATACCCGCATGAGCGCTCTGCGGGCGTTGGCGGCGTTTGGACATTGGAGTGAAGAAGAACTTAGCGCGACTAACGACAGAGCAAAGCTTGAAGAGTTCCCGCCAAACACGGTAAACAAACTTAACTGCATTCAAAATATTGCAAGTGAAGAATTAAATAGATCAAACGAGGTTTTTATGTACCGCAATCCAAAACAAGAGCTAAGCCACAATTTTCTTTCATGATTATACATCTACAATTAAAGACCAACGTCAAAAAAAGCTAAATCTTTTGTATTAAATGTAAATACAGGATTGGTATTTATTCAAATAAATCATCGTTCTGGAAGCTTACTGGTTATGAAGTTCATACCAGTACCAACCTTACATAGAAATATTTCTGTCTGAAAGTCAAAGTCGAGAAAATAGAATTTGAAGACCCGATGTTAAATTCGGTTGTAATCAAATCGAAATTAAGATCAATGTGTTTACATGCTGAAAAGTGTGCATGGTTTTTCACTACTTTCCTCCTGACTCGGACAACGGATTGAGCCCAAATTTTTACTTTTTTTCATGTTTATATTGAATCACACAAAAAGTTAGAACTCTGCATTGTCAGCTTCACACACAAGTGGGCTTCATGAAACTAGACAATAAATTCATACTTTATCACCAGCCTATTGTCAGCAATCTCGCCCAATCACCGGACGACATCTACTTCATTAAGTCTGGTGTCTGTAAGGTCGTTCGTGAGGTCACACTCCTACAGAGTTGTCTGCCGTTTGGGCACACCAAACTCTCTCTGCCCCCATTGGATGCAAACCACAACGTCCAAGAGTCGTTTAAGCTAGAGAAATACCAGCGTCTTGTTCGTAAGTTCCTGCATATTGCTAACATCGGAAGGGGGAAATTCTTTGGAGTTGGTGAGTCTTTTACAGCCACGGTAATACTCAATATCGAGCCGAATTACATTTTGTTGGCAACCCATACAGAAAAATATAACTGCTGTATTTTTGTCCATGTCAACATTAATCTGTTTTCCTTAAAATCCATACGCTTGTGTACACTTGGTGCCGGTGTCATAGGGGATGTTGTCCCCCCCCCCCCCCCCCGTGTGGGCCCCCACCACCCCTCCCCCCGTACGGTACATTAACATAGGCTGAGGAACTTGGGCCAAAAGAGGGCGCTATCAGACGAAATGTCTACACATTAATTCGCCGTTATAGGTGGGACAGAATCTCCGGGTGGAAAGAATCTCCTGTCACACCGGCCAACCTTTGTATGTATATGACTTTGATTTCACGAGTCCAATCACTGTTTTTCTATCTTTCGTCCACTTTATAATGTCTACTCTGTTTCCAGGGGAAGACCTCCGTCGCACACACATCATCTCGACCGGCAAAGTGGAGTGTATCCTGGTATCCAGAGTGTCCTTCATGCGACACGACCGGGGCATCTCTCTAGAGCAAATGCAGACGATGGTCTCTCAGCTCTTCCCATCCTACGAGGAGACGTTCGCCAACTTCCTGCTGGACAAGAAGTGGAAGGCCTACAAACGTAGACTCGTCAAGGAGCTTATGCAAAAGCGTAACATCCCTAACAACACGACTATGGAGGACGTGCCTCTCATTTTGCGTCAGGATTTGTAACTTTGACAGTGGAAGTCTAACCACATACACCGTTGTACATCATAGCCAAACTTTTAGTGTGCCGTTATATAAACAAATAACAATAAGGAAAACCTGGATCGACTATAAACATCATGGGGGAGAGATCGTTTACTTCTGCTGCTCCTTCATTGTGGAATCATTTACCGGATCGTATTAAACTTTCTCCATCATTGGCTTCTTTCAAATCTTCCCTCAAGACCCACTTAAGACTCCCCTCTACTGATGTGTCGCTGCGCCATGAGCATCTTTAGATGGATACTGGCGCATTATAAATGTTCATATCATTATTATATATTTCTGGTAATGAAACCAAGGATGCCTCGTGAGTGAATTTAATCACTGTAACTCTCAAGCCTGAGGAAACTTGTAGATAAGGGTGCTTGCCATGTGAACCAGAAACACCGGCGTAAACCCCCACTTTTCCACGATAAGTGTTCTGGGTTCTTTTACGTGCACTACCCATCCTACAGGACCGAAGGCTTAATGTTCCATCCGAAGGACAAAGTACTTATGGTAAAGTATCTTGCTCAAGGACACAAGTGTCATGACCGGGATTCGAACCCACACTCTGCTGCCCAAAACACCATAACTATTATTATCATTATTATTATTATTACAATTGATCAAAACATTTTCTAAGCTTTTTTATATTTTTGTTCTAAGACAGTCCTGATTATTTACCATTTCCTATGAAATTATCTTTTGTAGTTGGCCGTAATAGGTCGAATATTTTTGTTTTAACATACAGTAAAGGACAACCACAGCAGAGCTAACAAGTTCCAAACAGTCGAGAAGGGGCTCAGCAGATTGGCAATCATCACACGTCCTCTAGCTTGGCTTTCTGGCGAGCACATTAGGCGTTGCCAAGCATGACTCAATCTGTCACCTTTGAAAGATAAACACAACATAATTATTGATAGTTAGTAGTGTTCTCTTTGGCTCTCAGCACTCGGCACTATATTAAGAGTGAAATAAAACCTGTTGCCTTTGAAGTTAGACCCTGTTTGAACTTTGGTCAGATACTATATTAAAGCCCCAGCTCAACATTGGTAAGAAGAAAAACATACATGTTCACAGATTTACATACACATTACATGGTAATACATGGTATGAAGATAATGATGGTAGAAATCTTTCCTTGAAATATTTCTGCCTGAAGTGTTATCGTTTTTGAATATTAAATGAAATAAGACCCACAATTATTTTTCGTCTCGGTGAGACGAAAACTCTGCCTATAGGAATGCGTATAAAAATGCTGAATGCATTTTTACCGTTTTCTCGCAAATGAAACAACAAAATGAGCTGAAGTTTCCACAGGTTGGTTTTATTACAAATATCTTGATTTGCGCAAAGAATGGAAGCATTTACAGACACTGTTTATACCAATGTTGAGCTGGGGCTTTAACATTTTATTTTATTTTTAAACAAACATTTATTTTGACATACATTTTACGGAAAGCAAACACTCGGAGCTGGTGAATGTGTCAGTACTTAAATACTGATAAAACTGGAATTTTTTCTGGATTGTTATATGCGTCTGTTTTAAACAATTTTCCCGCCGTAATACACTCTGGGATGGGGCAACTTAATTAAAACATTGTCAAATTCACGAATTATTTGAACATAATCGCATGTGCACGTGAGTTACGATGTCCCGGAGAAATGCAAGGTCCGCCTGAAATCGTGTCGTCTCTCTCGAAAAAGGGAAATGATGTTTAATCTCGGACTACTAACCCTACCTGTTTTCCGGTCAATGTTATATGCCGTACGGAGGACATATATTGCCATGTTTTCATCCCACGTGAAGTCTGGAATCGAAGGCGGGACGTCCCCCGAGTGAAGAAGGCGCTTTGGCAGGTATTTCGTCTGGAAAGTGGCCGTCGTATTCAAATCGGTCACAAAATTAGCAGCGGCAATGTAACTGATGAGGTGTGCCCAACTCAGGCCAAAGCTCTGCTCGGGTTCAGACATAAACAAGAGCCTTGTGGCATCAAACAGCGCCTGGGCTGTGTCGATGGACCCCGTATGTGCAACCCACAGTTTGGTGATGATGATTTGCTCTCTTGGGCTTAGGGTGGATGTCGTGTCCGCACCATCCCGGCCAAATAAATGTTCTCGAGGCTCGTTGATTGGATGAAAGTCCAGATTTAAAAAGAAGTCTTCCCAGTTCTTCATCATAACAGGATACCGTTCACTGCATTCTGAGACACTCGTGCAATAGTTCTTGGGCTGGAACGGCGATGCCGAGATGGTGATGTCATGAGGCCAATGTGAGAACAAACCGGCGTCCATTGCTCCCAGGAACGGCACAACGGACAGGTAATAGTTCATGCTCCCCCACCAGCTCCAAGGTGAGATGCAGTTCCAGGCGTAGTCTCTGTATCCTCTTCCGAATTCTGGCTTATTCTTTCCGCATGCTGTTTCATTCGTGAAGTCCTGCAGTCGACCGGTGCTGAATTGCCATCCAAGCTGCATTGGAAGACCCCACAGAATGTTCGCCGTGTTGTTTGCCCTCCCAAGGGTCGCATCAGAGGAGGTTGCGTTCAGGAGGATCTTGTATAAACCCATACGGTCCAAGTACCTCCAAGGATCTATGATGGTGTGGTTTTGCTGCAGAGGATAATCTGAGAGTGAGGTTGGAGCCTCATTCCAGTGTGGGATATTGTTAGTTGGAGCCTCATCCCAGTGTGGGATATTGTTAGTTGGAGCCTCTGGGCGTGACTGAGGAGTCGACATCATGACGAGTTGAACATTTGTCAAGAGGAGTGACATACTCAGGCTGAAACTTAAACTTGTCATGACTAGTTTTTGAAGATCACTTTGTCAGATTTATTTAAAATGGGTGAGGCACAGAAATCATACAAGTTAACGATTGGGACACCATTGAACCATTGAACCTTGATCACCGTTATCAATGAGCCTATTATGTCTAGCCTATACGATATTAGTCCTATACATAGCGTGCAGTGTGGTCAAAGGGGAGCTACATTCAGATCAAGTACATTGAGCTAACTTACTAGACGAGAGAAGACAGTGGTACAGAACTATGATTCTGCAGTGAATTCAAAAAGAAATATGATAAGTACTCTCAAAACGAAATCACTGCAAAAGAAAAAATATTTTAAAGGTGCTTAAATGAACATTTTCATTAGATCCCCGTGGATTCAAATTAACCATTAAAATCGATTTCCTGTTTTTTTTTATTTTGTATTATTATTATAACTATTATAATGTTTTTATTCAAATTGTAATGTTATTGGGACGTGTTACCCCCCCCCCCTCACCCCACCCCCAATCACGCCCATTTGAGAACCAGCCAGCATCACATGATGCGATGAAGATCCATATCAGCAGTCTGGTGCTCCATCCATTACACTCTAAAGTGCACGAGAATCATAGGACCCATACTTGTATTACTTCGTGTGGTACTTCCTTGAAGATTTCTGTGTGCTGTCATCACGGACCAAGTCACAATTTCAAGTGAAATAATTCACTAAATAATCTTGACAATGAGATTATTACTCCACGTAGCAGCCTTTCTAACAATTGTCGCTGTTCCTGGGCTTTGTCAGGATGCGTATCCGGTGAGTATCGCTGGACATCACTCACTCAGCACTTCTGCAAGTGCAACGAATTCGGCATGAACTAACCATTGACATTGTAGTTTTCTTATAAAGTACAAAAATTAAACATTGTACCCTTGCTCTATGCATGTACATAATAATTACTCATACTGGTGAACATACCACATTTAAATAAAAGGGTACTCCAAAAATTTGCATACTAAAACTGCTAAAGCTTTATGAATATGAATGTTTTGACTACCTACCTTGCTTGGATTGGTTAAAGTTTTGCCATATACATGGATAGGCAATACTCCTAGAGGTCTGTTCCGCTATCGTCTCCACGAACCTCATAGAGTGACATGTACAAAATCCTATTCAAAACTTTCTGCCCTTCACGTTTACATGGCTACAGTTCTTTTTTGAAATCAGATCTCGCCAAAACTAGGCTCTATGTGTTCTTTCAACTCTGATCGAGCGTTGCACGGGTCCAGAAAATCCACTCCGCAAACTAAAACTTAAAAGTTGTTAAAAAGTGATAAATTCTCACCGTAACTCAGATCCCATTCAAACAGTATTGCAACAAATATGGCAACCGGAGTTGCAAAATTAACTGGTACGCGGAACCAGCCCATAGGACCAGCGCACCGCATACCAGCATACCAGTTAATTTTGCAACTCCGGTCGCCATATTTGTTGCAATACTGTTTGAATGGGATCTGAATTACGGTGAGAATTTATCACTTTTTAACAACTTTTAGTTTGCGGAGTGGATTTTCTGGACCCGTGCAACGCGCGATGAGAGTTGAAAGAACACATAGAGCCTAGTTTTGGCGAGATCTGATTTCAAAAAAGAACTGTAGTCATGTAGTCATGTAAATGTGAAGGGCAGAAAGTTTCGAATAGGATTTTGTACATGTCACTCTATGAGGTTCGTGGAGATGATAGCGGAACGAACCTCATAGTTCTAGGAGTAGATAGGCAATTGCCAGTACTGCAGTACAGTGATGGTTTAAAAACAAATAACCAGGGGCTAGGGAGCAGGGACCAATACTGACCACTATTCGTTTGATCTCTGTTCCTTATTTATTCTTTTATTCTTAACCAAGTTCACCGATAAAGTCTGCAGGACAGATGTGACGTACCCACCAGCAATTTCAGACCCCGACACCCCAGTTGTGCCAACATATGTCTTGAACCTTGATCTGGATCCTGAAGAAAGATGGAAACCTCTCATGAAGAACAAAAGTGCAGAGGTAATGGAGACTTTTTTTACAAATGTTTCTGTACTTTCTTCTTGTGAATATACATTGTCGGCCCACCCCTCCCAATTTGTGCATTATGGGTGCAGGGAAATCCCCGCCTATATTTATGGATATTTCCCCGTATATATTTTGTCTCTGGCACATGTGGGCAAATCAAGCGGATAGGCCTACTTTTAAAGTGCCATTCCACAGTTCCCCGTTTGCATGACTTTACAAGGGTGGGGGCAAAATGGATCGGTTCTTCTTAATAAATTTATGTAAAGAAAACAAAGTTACCTGAAACTAAAGAATATGCCCGCATTAAAAACATTTTAGCAAGTTATCCAATCAGTCTTTAAAGTTAGCAACAAACTAATCACAAACTTGTTAAGTTCTATCTTGAGTGAAATATTGAAATCATACACTAACTGTCCTATTGATCAGGCCAGTGTCGGTTGATTGTTAGTGTCTCGTCAGCCCATCTCTAAAAATTGATGGAGAAAACTCTAACTTATTCATTATTTTCACCCTTGTCAAAACGCATGCGTTATCATGTACACCATTGAGATCCCTCTGTATGATCTACTCACAGTAGCTAAATGTCGATGACGTTTAGGAAACACTGGCTAGACTCCATCAGCCTGCTTTACATCTGGCCAGGCATATGGATGTAAAGTTATAAATCAAACTTATTGTCAGACATTATTTTTTTTCCGTCTGCTTTTTAAAAAGTTTTCTATGCATTTTTTGGTTCAAATAATGAATGTTTCCGGTCAGGCCCAAAATTCATTGCGGGTACTGATGATAAATTAACAGTAAACTTTCATTGGCCTTAGCAATGTGGAAATCAATCATTCAATTAACTAATTTCCCCCTGTGACATTCTAACGAACCACCACAAGTTTAAAGTTGTCAAGGTTTAACCCCTCAGCGCTGGGGTTCTCAAATTTTTCTGTGCCATCTGATGGAATTATTTCTCAGAATATCCGGAATCATTTTTCTTTGAGAGTACCGCTGAAACAAAGAAACTGTGACTAAACAAAGCCAAGAGAACAAAGATTCTCATTGAAGCACTGGGTTTTTTGTTTCTCTTTCGAGAAAGTATCAGTATTCATTCAACATGAATCGCAAAACCCTCGGCAGTGAGACACGGCTGATAATTGGTCTCACAGCCAGAACCAAGGCCGGACTTACCTCCATTGAGCTGAAAAACAATGATAAAGCATGGTGGAAGCCTCTCGATGTCTCGTAATCCTCTTGTTATAACAAAAGGACAGAGGTGTGGAATCGGAGATGACACATAATTAACCCCGCTCTAAGGGAGAATTTGAGCATTATTTCCAGTACCCTTTGTGCCCTTTCTAGCAGGGAAAAGATTGGCATGTATACACGTCATCCGGCATTAATTGGTTTAACAGTTTGTTTTCCTTAATTCAGTTGAATGCAACGATCACAGATATCCTTGATCTGATTGGCTACTTTATCAAGAATGACAGCAGGCTGATTAGCATAATTGATGACATCTTGGTAAGCAAACAAGCATTTGTTAGAGTAGGATTTAGATACAGGTGGGTGTAATAATAAAAATAATAGTGTACATTTATAATGCACCATGTCTGTCATAAATGACACTCCTGGCGCCGAATTATCAAATCTGGTGGAGATTGTTAAGAATGATTTTATAAATGAAGCAACCATAATACAACACCTGGAAAGGGATACAAGGTGAGGTGGCGCATATTGCTGCCAGACCATGCCAGAAACGAACTAGTAATTTATAAATACAGCTTAAAATGCTTGTCATTACACGCATTTAACACAGGGCACTGTAAGGGTTGAAGGTATGGTATTGTTTGTGGCTACAGTTGGGTCAAAGATGTGTAGTTATCAAGAAGAATATCAAGTAATAAACCACAACGGAAACTGACTGGGTAACTTTAATTCAATGGTGGGGCTCTTGAAATTCTTGATATTTGAAGTAAAAATTCGCATCCCCTTAAGGTGATACCTGTACTGCTGCTTCCCAGGTTATATCGTAACCCTGGGTGTGATCCCTGGTTATACGGCAGTTTAATGGTTGAATGACTTCTAACTGGCAAAATAGGCAGATCCGCCAACATTACAGATAGATAGCTCAGTTGATAGAGCGCCGGCATGTTAAGCCAGAGGTGGTAGGTTCAAATCCTGTTCTAGTCAATTTTTTTTTGTCCCCCAAAAATGTTATTATCAAGAAGAAACACTTGTTTTTCAGATCATTTTTACATTTTACCTTTAAGTATGCCACAGGAATATTCATTTTTTTTGAAAGATTGTCCGTTCCTGCACGTTCTCCCTCCCCTTTTTGTCTATGCCCCTTTATTTCTTGTTGGCATGCAATTTTTCTTTCATTTGGTATGTCATATGGTTTTTTCCTACAATTTCTTTCAGGGCCCACTTGCCTTCACCTTCCCCCAGCCTTACCAGGGTGAGCTGGTGGGGATAGCTGTATCATCAGGACTTCCACTAGGTACAGTAAAGACAGTTGAAACATTACAACTAACAATTGTAGATGAAATACCTGAAAGTCTCGTCAGAAGTTAGGAGACTTAATTTCTATTTCTTGGTCTAGTTGCAGCCTGATAGATTTGTGATGTTCCAATGTATGCATGTCTATGAATTGAAAAAAAGGTGCAACTTTAGTATTTTGTACTAGTTTTTAACCAGTTGCCGCCGTAAATCTTCCATTTTTTCCCATCCAGCTTGATGGGATTATTTTCTCAGAATTACCTGAATTATTTTTCATTGAGAGCACCGCTGGCACAAAGAAACCTTGACTTGACAAAGCTAAGAGAGCAAAGATTCTCTTTAAAGCACAGGGATTTTTGTTTTCTCTATTGAGAAATTATCCAATACATGCACCGTGAATTGTGAAACATCGGATTGGTACTAAATCTGGAACCAAGGCTGGATCCCCGGTTCACTATGACTTGCCTTTATTGAGCCAAAATATGATGAATGAACAATGGCGGAAGCCTCTCGATGTCTCGTAACCCTCTTCTTTGAACAAAAGGACAAAGGTCTGGAATCGGGGATTACACAATAACCCCTGCATATTGGTAAAAAATCTGTGAAATATTCAAGACCATGTTTCCTATTTGTGTGGGTGAAATGAAGTGTTAGACGGCATGTGCACGCTCAGTTGTGGAATGTGCAGTCGACCTTTGTTCTGGTACCCCGATTTTACACATGTGCGTGTTTAAATGTCACCCGTTTGCTGGTTCAGACAATATTTTCGCAAACACGTCATCCAGGGGCAACTGGTTGATACATGAATACTATCTCATTTTATCTCATTACTTACTCATGGTCTTGGTGCGTCCAAAATCAGCAACATAACATTTATTACGATTGTATACTGTACTCTTTTTCACTCAAATCAATATTTCAATAATCAACAAATAAGTTATATCAGAAAACAAAGTGACACTATTTTCTATGCAGTTGTAATTCCTCCAAGTTGACCATAATGTCCTTTTTACATTTTGGGTTTTGATACCACAGGTCAGATTGTGTTATACAATATCTTCTATGAAGTGTTTACAGTGTGCACGTCAATCGTAGCTGAAAGCCCAAATGGTAGGAAAAGTATTTTGTTCCATATATTTTAAACACAAAATCAAATCTTCAATCCACAAGTGTATTTTTGTTTACCAAAAAAACAAAATTGAAGCAAAAGGTTGCTCAACAGTGAATGAATTTCCTCTTGTAACATAGCAAAATGCTACACGAAAAGTATCAGTTGCTACTCAAAATTAGCATTCAGTGCCAGAGATGCCAACATTTACGATTTAGGCGTAATTTATACGATTTATTCATTCTAATTAGGACTGCACGATCTTTGCTTCGTTCTTTACGATTTTATAAAAATCCAATGTATTTATGTTGTGCACCGATCGCGCTGCACACTTTCTATAACATGTTGTCTTGACTCCTATTTATTTGCATAGCACGTATCAATAAAATATATTTGGTATCAGACTATCGATTGTGCGAATTTTAGCGCATAAAACAGCGTATATGTAAACGTGTGTGCATAAAAACACAGCGATCAGTGAAGGAGCCTATTTGGGCGTAATGAATAATAGTCTGGTTTCCCGTGCGTGTAAGAAGGTTGGCAGCCAGTTGCACTAGTAGTAAACCAAATCGCCCCAATGCTACTACTATGTTTATATGGGGCGGTTGTTTGAACCATGTGTTTTACGGAGTGTTTACAAAATACATCGGTGGTTGTGTGTGCGAGTGCCTGGATAAAACCTTTTATGAGATTAGTTTTCTTCAGTTATTGGAGTACAACGATGGCTTCATGTACAAGTAGCTCTGTAATGTGATGGATTTGTAAGGGAAATTCTGTGTGAGGGCAAATTACTCTTTTTAAATTTGAAATGTTGGCATCTCTGCGGTGTGCACAAAACATATTCATTGTAACCTTGTAAACCGTTACATGGTGCTGTAAAGGAACAGGTCTCATACTTTAAAAAAAAGCTTACCTTGCAGGAAAAAATACTGAGCGCTTTGAGACGCCCATTGGGTGTGATAAAAAACTGTATAAGAACTGCATAATATATTATTATTATTACTATAAGAGAGTCAAGAAACTGAAATCTTCAAACTTTTATCTTACATTTCAGGAACACTTTTCCATTCACGTAATCTTGATTTTGGATTGTTTCTTGGGTAAGTAAATACAGCTGGTTAGATGTGTGAATTAAATTTGTTGATCTTTCATCCTAAAAGCAGGCATTGATACCCAAGAGCCACTTCACCTCTGGTGCCATTTGCCCCCTCGGACGGGTGTACAAAACACAATGGACCCCATCACAGCGTGCCACAGTTGTTTTAGTATTAGATTGCAGGTGATCTGTTGTCATCTTCCAACATTATTACAATGGCGCAGTTAAAAAAAAGCAGACTAACAGTGGCGAACGAATTATAAACAACAATGGCAGTCAATAACAGAAATATTGTTTCACTTGTTCCTTACATCACATTGCACAGGAAAGTAAATTGATTTACCTAGTACCAGGGTTAATTACAACCTCATACGTGGGGCTACATCTAATATTGTACAGGGCGGTGGAAATTACCAACAGTGGGCTCGATCAAGGTCATGTACCCCGTACATCACTCATGTTCCCCTGAGTCATGTACATGCGTCTTTGTAGCACATTACGTGACTGGTTCTCGACCAATAAAATTCACAATCTATTACTGTGGTATAACAATCTTGTTTCAGACATCGTTCATTGTCAAGAACAATCTCACATTATCAAACTTTCAGTGCAGGCGCACTACGTATAATAACCATTCAACCCTAGTTGGTACTGAACCGTTCCCAGAGAAATTTTGCAGGGAAAACCCACGCTATCAGGTAGGGACTGAAAAACCCAATCCACAAAGTGCCCCCGGCGGGATTTGAACCAGGGTCCTAGAAGTGGAAGGCAAGCAAAGATACCACTACATCAACCGGACCACTCAGAACTGTTGAAATCATTCCCCCCTTTTTTGTGTCTTTGTAATTTCGACTGTTTAGATGGGACATCAAGACTGAGAAGTGGGCCCTGACAGAGAAGCTGAAGCCATTAATTGTGAACGTTGACTACCAAAGGAAGGGGAAAACTGTTGCAAAAGCTGTTCACTTTGCAGGCTACATCGGAGTTCTGACAGGAATTAAACCTGTAAGTAAAGTAATATGGTAGAGCTAGTGAAACCTTTGGAGACATCGGCATCCTTAGTGCCGTACCACACAGGGGCGGATCCAGGGGGGGGGCATGAGGGGCGCACGCCCTCCTATTTTTCCTTCCAAAAAAAAAAAAGATATCATCCCGCCACCTTGCAGTAAGAAATAAACTTTCGACATTGTACTACAATGTTTACTGTAATGTCAAACAATAAGAGGCTGGTAAAAAACGATGTTCATGCTTTTCAGGACATTTGAGGGTGCTGTTGAGGGACATTTGAGGGCCCCAGACCCATGCTGTTAAGGCTTCGCGCTACGCGCTTGCAGTCGCCACAACTTGCCTTTAATCATCATTTGCTGCTTGATCGGTAAATTTCAACCCCCCCCCCTTTCCTGGATCCGCCCCTGCCACATATTTTTAAAAACGAGCTATTGTGATAATATCTCGCCACCACGACTCACTGAATCTTAGAAGTTGACTTACCATCTTAGTTTCAGTATGTCGACAGAATGAGATAAATAATCAAGGTGAGTCAACTTTGTAGTTTCAGCAAGTCATCTTGGCAAGATAAATTAGGTGAGATGAATATCTTGTTATCTGGATAAGAGCTCTGTACTGGTGTCATAGAAAAGTTGTAAAACATTTCAAAATAACTAAATGTTGACAGATTTGTTAACCTTTCTCAGAAGTTGAGACAACTCTAAAAGGAACGAGCAATGTTACAACTAAAAAAAATTTCAAATTTAATTTGCCCTTATTTTATATTCCATCGCGCTGAAAAGATTAATAATTTCACTGAGAATGTTTGTTCAACCTTGACTTGACAAAGCCAAGAGAACAGAGATTGTCGTTATTGCAACGTGGTTTTTGTTTTCTCTATTGAGAAAATGTCAAATTCATGCATCTTGAACTGTGGGCAGTAGAGTAATACAAGAAACAGACTATCGGTCTGTAAAGTCTTAGCAGACAAATTTCCTTTGGATTAGTTTATGAAAAAGGCTCCAACTCAAGGCTTGTAAAAGTATAAAATAGACAACTTTTAAAGGTGCTGGTGGTCTAAAAATTTGATGCACTCATCGGTTTCCTCTGATGTTCTTCAGGAGAGTGCTAACCTCTATTGCTGTAACGACGTTGTGTGCCCGTTGTAAATACATTCAACACCTTTGCAAAATATTCGTCTGGTATGACTGGGGAGAGGTGGTGGTTTTGAAAATAATCAGACACTACATCCCACTAATTCTTCTCAGAACCATCACTTCAAGGGAAATATTACTCGAAATTTGTTTTGTTTTTTTTCCTGTAAACTAGTATTGCTTTTTAATTAACATTTTTTTTTACAAGATGTAAAGCTTCAAATCTTCCTAAGTGTGCATTTAAAAACATTGTCTGTTTTGGATTCATCTACCCAGGGTATTCTGACACTGACTATGAATGAGCGTTTCAGCATTGACGGAGGCTTCGTGGGTATTCTGGAATGGTTCTTGGGTCAAAGGTCAGAGCAGTGGATGGGATTCTTCCTCAGGGACACGCTTGTAGGAGCAATAGAGTAAGTAGTTTCAAGACTGACTATAGTTACATACCTATGTAAAGTTGCTTGTTTGTTTGACAGAAAAGTGTAACATTGTGGTTTTGGGAGTTAGTATTATTCAGACTCTAATAGACGTTTATTGGGCAGAGGCCATGTTAGTTAGGTGTCCTCACAGATGCAACTTGTTTGATTTAAATCGAAAATCCAATTTTTTAATATTTTGCCCCTAATTTCAAAAAAGTTTTTGTTCTGACCCCCCAAATTTTTTTCCCCTGTTTTATATCCTAAAATATGTGATTAAATCCGAAAAATTCAGAAAACGCTGTTACAAAATAATAATCCTGTCTGTGACGCACCATAAGCCTCTTCTACTAGGCGTCAGTACGCACTTATTCCAATAAAAGCACCATTTCCAGATACGGTTAAGGCATTTTGCGGCTGGAGATAAATTTATGTAGTGAGCTATGACCTGGCAGAAACTTCCGATGCATTTCACTCAGCTAAATCTGAATTTTTTTTAAGGGATCCAAGAATTGCTTCCTCTTGTAGTTCTATGTTTCCTTGCGTTGGGGCTCAGGTGAGGATTTACCTTTTGTTTGCTGTTTTAATCTTTTGTGCGCCCAGGGGAGTGAAACTGTTGAAGATAGTTACGGGTCTTGAAATGTTTTCAATTTCACTTGCAGTTACAACAGCACAAAGAACAGGGTTATCAATGCCAAGCTTTTGTCCCCAGGCTACGTCATACTTGGAGGCAACAAGACAGGAGAGGGCGCTATCATTGTCCTTGACCGAAAGGAGAAAGCTTACGTTGAAGAGTGAGTATGGTAATGCTAACATCACGTGTTGATCTTTTGGACCGGCATATCTTTTAGAAGGGAAGCATGTGGGCGCATATTCGCTACCTTATGGAGACTTTAGAGAAAAGGGAAAGCAAGGAACAGTTGGTCTCCACAGGGGAACTCTAAAGAGAAGGATGCTCCAAAAGGGATTTTGTGTCCAAAGTCTATTGGAGGATGTTACATATCGGGACAAAGGAAAGAACAAAAGATGTCTCTACAAGGATGCTGGAATATGAGTTCTTTTTACACTGTGTCCATATACCTCGACCAAGAACCCAAATATTCATTGACCTCATCTACGTTGCAGCAGAGTGGGCCTCTCCCCCTCCAATCCTCAAGTTTTTTTTAAATAAATGTCATGAAATAACCTATGAAAATTTCGGCGACACTTTTCGGATGAACAAAACCATTGCAGAAACATTTTCATGCTTTGATCATGTTTTTGTTCTTGTTTTAAGTACTCCATTAATTTGCCTTGCCAGGTATTATCAAAAGAACCACATGTAACTCAAACAAAAATGCCACTAATTCAGGCTGAGATATTTCTTTGGATCGTACCAGCACTAACTTTACACAAAGTAATAATTTGCATTCATAAATACCTGGGACAGTTTATCCATGCTGATTGGTCGAGAGGAGATCACGTGGCCATGTTTAAACGTGCGATAGAGACATGGCACAGGACGTCTAAACATGGACTGAGGAAACTGAGTCAAAAGTGGGCGCTATCAGATGATTGTTCAGAGCGCTCAAGTTGCACGGCCCAGTTTAAATCTGTAGCCCCATGGAGGAAGATGTTAGCGCCCAAATTTTGCTCCCGCAAGTTTGAATCTTGTGCGTGCAATTTTGAAACTTACGCGAGGCGCTCAACATGGATAGAAATTTCACACAGACCTGAGCTTGGTGAGATTTCAGATTTGTTCTCAACTTTTAAATGTTTTTGGATGTTATTAACAGAAAGGTATTTACGAATGGGAATAAAAGTGTGTTGAATCGGTTTTCAACAAGTTGTTTAAACATGGTGAGGCCTGGTTCTCAATCATTTTACCGAGACAACTTCGGCTCGGTAAAGTTATCGAGAACCAGGCCTCACCGTGTTTAAACAACTAGTTAAGAACCTCTTCACCACACTTCTATTCCCTTATTGAAACTTGATTTCATATATTTTCCGATTGTCAAAAACATAATATTCTCCGTCAGGTCTGCCATCCGTGTAATTTTGATGAAATATAATTAGCATTCTTTTTACATCTTGTTAACATCCAGACTGGATCCAAAGAATGGGAAGTGGTTCCTGGTCCAGACCAACTACGATCCCGTTGAGAAGCCCCCATTCTTTGACGATAGACGGACACCAGCAACCAAATGTATGACCAACACAACTCAAAAGGTACTAATGCTATTCTCAACGGGTGCCACTCGATATTCCAAAGGTTCAATAGTCAGAAGGGTTATTAATATGAAGGTTTGATTGGAAACACACGTTCCCATAAATGAGGGCTCCTTTGTCTGAAAATGGAACTAGGTTCGTTAATCCGAGCATTTAATGCGATAGTCCAAGTAAAGGGTTCGCTTGTCCGAAGGTTCAATAATCCAAAAATAAAAGTAAAACAAAGCTAGATAACTATTAAAACTTTCAGACTATTGAACCTTCAGACTATCGAGTGGACCCCTTCTCAACATAGGGGAATGAGACGCCTAAATAAAGCAGTGTTGACATTTCATTCTCTGTCTTCAAAGCATAGAGAGTGTTGTAAGATTCAACCATGCAGTTTCTGTTTATTGGTCTCATCTGTTCCCTTGCAGGCTTTGGGTTATAGTTCTCTGTACAACGTTTTGTCTACAAAGCCAGTTCTAAATTTGGTGAGTTTCAATTATAAATTTCTGTTTCCTTGGTAGGGAGTGGGTTAAGGGAGGGGGATGGGGGTTGTACCTAAAAAAAGAAGGAGCTAGTCAAACAAACGTACTATTCCATAGCCCTATATAGGGCACAGATACAGAGTCCTAGCTGTGAGGGCCCGTTTCTGGGGCAGAAAAAGTTCAGACCTCAATAATTCAAAACTTACTGTAAGAAGCTACTAATCTCACCGGATTAACATTCCATGGCCGCATGAAATTTTTGGTGATGGGTTTTGGATGTCGGATAATCCTCAGAAATCCATCATTTTGGGAAAATAATTCAGCACTCAAAGATAAACATTTCTGCAACTTTTAAACACAGTTCATCACGCAAACCTAGTACGCGTGTGTTCGCGAGTCACCATATGCTTACGGCAGAGCACTAAACATACGGACGAAACACGCGCAACCGTCCTGCGCCAACATGCTAGATATGCATGTTTGAGAGAACGAACAAAACAAAACTTTTTTAACATTGAGAGCTGAAATCAGGAATATCTGACGTCCAAAACCCACCACCAAAAATTGTATGCAGCCATGGAATGTTATTCCGGTGAGAGTAGTAGCTTCTTACAGGTAAGATTTGATTGATGGAGTTCTGAAATGTTTCCACCCTAGAAATTGGCCCTCATGTCCAGAACATCAGTGTAGTATTTATACGAAAGTGAAAAACCCTCCAGTCTTAAATTAACAATGTTGTTTGTTAATGATAAATTGAATATTCCCGGGAGTTACATATACCATGTATCAATTGACCATACTTTTTACTGTACCGCATGAGGGCGCTTTCAACGGCTAATTTTCTTGCATGACAATTACAGTTTTATCTTGTTTTGACTGTTTGTATGTTGTTTTCTTGTGTCAATGACCAAAATAAAATAACAATACCAACAATGGGAAAACCAGTTCGTTTTACTTGTTATGTATTGCGCAAATTTGGTTCGCACACGCCCTCAAATGGTCAAAAATACTCCCCCTCCCCCAAAACCACAAGAGGCCTAATTTTTGTTTAGTTAGACGGGGTAAAATCTGCAAGTAAATTTTGGCACGCCACCACAACATGGTGTTATAAAACATTATAACAAATACTAGTAGTTACGATACACAATAAACAACATTTGGAAAGACATTAATAATACTCGTTTCCAAAGCAAAGGAAGATGATACTTTGTAATTTTGTGCTTGCAAAAGTTTTGACTCTTTGACTCCGGAATTTCTGCACACGTTTGGATGGAATTGTATTTGTTTGTCATTTGACATGTTTGATACTGTACAAAATCAAGGCCACTAAAATGGCTTTTCTGTCCATTTGAGTTGTTAGCGTGCAGCCATAAATGGACTTAACGGAGTCAAAGAGTCAATCAATCATAAATATAGTGAACATAAATGACACCCTCTCTTGTATATTTTGTTAGTTTTAATTTTGTTAGAAAGTAATGTATTTATTTGTTTATTTTTTTTACATATTATAGTTGACAACATACACCGCTATGATGCAAGTCAACACAGGCTACTTGGAGACTTACATTAGGGACTGCCCCCAGCCATGCTACCCATGGTAACAACCGCCCTATTCCAAAGAAGCTAGCAGCGGCCTTTAAATTGTACAATTTTATTAACCAAAAATTAAGTAAATTTTCTATAGACCTAAATCATTCCATAGCCATCCTTGTCATGTACCTGTTATAACTAAGTGCGAATTATAAGCTTGTTTCTAAACCAGTTGTCGCCGAGATTCTTCCATTTTTTCCCGTCCAGCCTGACGGATTCATTTCTCTCTGAGAGTACCGTTGGGACAAAGAAACCTTGACTTTACAGAGCCAAGCGAACAAAGATTCTCATCATTGCACTGTGATTTTTGTTTTTTCTATCCAGAAAATGTCAAGTTCATGCACCTTAAATTGCAAAACCTCAGCCTCTCTCTGTTTCGTAATCCTCTTCTTTGAACAAAAGGACAAAGGTCTTAAATCTGGAATTACACAATAACGCCTCCACAATTGCCAAAAATTAGCAAACTATTGAGTCCCATCTGTCGTGTGTGTGTGTGTAGGTTAAACAAAGCGTTACATGGTGAGTGTGTGTTCTGTGTATGCTCAGCAGTGGAATGTCCGGGCAACCTTTGTTCCGGTATTCCAATTTTACACAAAGGTGTGTTTTAGCGTCGCCCGTTTGCTGGCTCAAAAGATATTTTCTTGGATACACGTCAGCCGGTGCCAACTGGTTAAACAGAATATTAAGGGATCAGACTAGGAAAAGGAAAATACATAAGATGGCTGCCCTGCAGGAAACAATTTCACAACTTGGTGACTCGGTTTAAATTCAACTGTGGACTGTACTCAGAATTAACAGTATGCCATTGTGTATGTATATCATTGCTCTTTTGCCATCCAAGCATAACCCTGAAAAAAGATTCTTTGTGAGTGCACCCCTCGACAAGTAGTGACTGAATCAATACGCTGAATCAGTTGTTTTTTGAAAGCCTTAAAATATTTACGTAAATCACAGATTTGAGGGTAACTTCTTTCAGGGATTGTTCAAATATGGTCCAGTATTGTACCCTGGGTTTGTTAACTTTCAACATTTTTTTGGTATCTAGCAAATGCGTACTAAGATAGAGTTAAGGATCCATATTTTTTTTTTTTTTTAATTAACCAGTCAAAATGACTTTACCTATTTCCATTACTTACCTTAATCCAGGAAGTTAAGACTTAATGTTGTTTAACAAACAGTAATTTAGTTAGTCAATAATATTTTTAAGTTTTTGAATGTAAAGAAAGCAATAATGTTGTCTGTACCCTCTTGAATTTTGTATATTTTATAGTATGACAAAAAACAATGGCAATTCTACAATTATGGCTGCTAATTTGTGACATTTTTATGTAAAGCAACCCATTAGCCTTTTTGAGGTATGACGGACACTATAGCTGTGCACTGTCTGGTTTGGGTGCAGACAAATTTACCCAAAACAAATAGTGTCCTGGTAATGTGTCCAACATCTCAAAATGGCTTGTAATGTGTCCACCATTTTGAGATGTGATGGACACATTACTAGGGCACTAATTGATTTGGGTAAATTTGTATACATCAAAACCAAACAGTGCACTCCTGTTTTTAGAGTGTCTGCCATACCTCAAGAACGGCTAATTGCAGTTGTCCTATACCAGTGTTTTCTGCCATTCATGACGGGCATCATCAGCCAATGATGTTCACGTTATTATACAAAGGACCAGCTTGAAGGGAGTACAAGCCTGCACGTGTACCGTACGCAAGCATTATGCGACCCAGTCATGCTGAAAAACCACTAGTACAGGACTTATGAGTATGATGGCCGAAATAAAATGGATTGGTCTTTTAGCATAGAGCTTGCAAACATAGGACCCACTGGGGTTCACCAAGCTGTGCAGGATATCCTCTTGAGGAGTTTGCACAGTATGGTCCTTGCTTTATGATTCAACAGACGCAGATAAGTAATATATTCAAATAATTATTTCCAAGCTCATCACTTGAAGTAGGGTTGGTACAGGCACAAATTACTCTGGGAAAGTCGTGTTGTCATAATTTTAGAAATAGTACATCCAAAATTTGAAAACCACTTATTGCTAATCGAACCAACGCACAGGTGTACATTCATAAACATCAATGGTGAAGAGCAAACAAGATGCTCATTGTTAAAGCTGTAAGTTTGTATTGTTTAATTTTCTCATAAATCTGATTTTATGTTTGTGACTCAATGCTGAATTATTAAGATATCAATCTTGCTATTTTTTAGTTAAATATAAAAGGAACATAATGCCATGATTGAAATATTATATTTTTATTGAAATTTTTTGGAGTAATTTATTGATCGATTTAATTCCTTTCACAATATATATATATACATATATACATAAATGTTTTTTTTTATTAAAATTATTTACTTGTAGCAGTTTTGCATACATTTTTTACAAGTACTTTGTAAATCTTGGAATCTTGGAATAAACTGATTTTCTCAGAAATGTATGTGAATTTTCTGATGGTCGTTAATGTCTTTGTTTGGAAAAATCTGTACATGAACATGACACTTAACGTTTTGTTTGCCACCCGGTGGATTGTCAATTTAGAGACTGGATTTTAACTAGGAAGTCCAAGGCCATTTTCCCTTTAATTTTTCTGTTTACTTTTTACTGCGACCACCTGACCAATACCAGGTGGTGTACCACGTGAATGATAACGTGACCAGCACACGTCATCATAGCCGGATTTTTTTATTGTTTGTCTGGATGGTAATGTTGTGTGGGGTGTCGTCGTAGAACAGCGAAGACTTTGTTAAATTTTCATTAAAATACATCATTACTTGTTTCAGGAGAAGCGTCTTGAGATACACTGCTTGAACATGGCGACACAGGTCAGCATTTTATATTATTTCGTGCATAGTTGGCAACAAACTGATCATGCTATTGCTAATGCAACAATTTTCTAGGATAGACAATAAAAAATTAGCATTGTTTCAAAAAGAATGTTCCTACGGAGTGCGTGAATTACAATGTAAACTTTTCTGAACCAATTTGTTATGAACTTTTAAATGGACTTCCAAGACTGGACTTGACATGACAACAAAGTTGCAGGTTGTGACTGACTAAAGTTCTCTTCACCCAGGGGGTAAATAGGTACATCGGAGGGAAGAGATGGTTCTTGTGATTGTTTTAAGATTGGTACTTCACTTGACGACAGTACAGCTTCAGGCTTTCGGTGTTATATTCCCAAAGGAGCTGAGATGGTTCAAGGAATTAAAGAAATAATAATACTAATAGTAAATACTATAGTAGCTTGTCGTGGCCGAGTGGTCTAGCCCACTAAATTCAAGTTCTGGTGGCTGAGTCATCACAATGTGGGTTCGAATCTCGGTCCAGGCACTTGTGTCATTGATCAAGACTCTTAACTATGATTGCTCCTTGGCATTTATGTCCTAACTTGTGCTGTGGACCCTGTCAAGTAACGAATTAGTGTTGGAATAAAATTGCCCAAGGCCCAAAGACCAGAAGCCGATTTCACAAAACTTTACGCAACTGCGTAAGCCTACTTGTGCCATATGTTATTGCATAAGTGGCCCAACTTATGCAATAAATGTTGCACAAGTGGACTTACGCAGTTGCGTAAAGTTTCGTGAAATCGGCTGCAGAACTGACCAGGGGTAATAATTTTTTCGAGCACAATGAGCATCACTGCATGACAGATTTGAGCACTATAAAGAAGCCACTATTTTTGTAAATTATTTCATATTAGGCCTACTTTTACCCATACACAGATGTGTGTTTAGCACTGTATACTCAGTACTTTCCCAAGTTCCGTGACAGAACGGGGTGGTCGGGTTGGCATAGTGGTATCTTTCCCCGCCTTCCACCTTTAGGACCCCGGTTTGAATCCTGCCTGGGGCACTATGTAGTATGTGGATTGGGTTTTCAGTCCCTACCTGATTGCATGGGTTTTCCCTGGAATGATTTTTGGGGGTTTTCCTCCCAAATCTAAAACTGAACCTTCCTTCCTTGTCTTTTCTCCGTGGGGTTCTTGGCCAGTATAGTGATTAAGTTTGCCTTTCTGAGAATCCTTGGCTTCACAACCAGAATTAATAAATGAAATGAAATGAAATAAAGTAGGCCTACTTAGTATAATGGAGTGCTGAACATATGTCAGTGTATGGGTAAAACACAAATAATATCCCTGATGCAAATTTAACATCTGTTAAAAATATCTCATAATCTCAACAGAAGCATGTTTTCCAGGTGGCAATGACATGTGAGGGTTGCTCTGGAGCTGTGAATCGCGTTCTCAACAAGCAAGGAGGTAACCATCGATACTGTAACAATCAATATTCCCTGGTTTTAAAATAGATAGCTGTGATAATCCTAATTGATGCTCTTGAGATAAGCACCTTCACGGTATTATGCGCCATCTTGTTCAAGGGGCAGATTTGTTTACTTGAAACACACGTTGCCCTCTGTGACTTGCCCTCTGTTGCCCTCTGTGTCCTCTGGCTCTAAAAAGTTAAAGTTCTAGCGCCGAGTCGGAGGCGACATCGCGTGTTCCAAGTAAACAAATCTGCCCCTTGTACAAGATGACACTTATTACCGTGAAGGTGCTTATTACAAATTTGCCATGCCTATCAGGTCCAAATTGAGAAGAGAGGAAACTGTTATTATGATTTTCATTGCTTGCTTAGTTAAACAAGGAGTAGAGAATCCACGTCCATTCCACATTTTAGGATATTTTGTAGGGCTGTATCTGAATTGGGTACTGCGGCTATGGCTCTGGCTGTTGCTAAGGACATCCTATACTTGATGACACGGTGATCCAGCTGTAGCTGTAGCCATAGCCGCCAATTCAGACACGGCCTCAGAATGTCCACTTTTATTTCCCCACCAGTTTTGAAAAATATCTCTCTCCCCCGCCACCCCCCCCCCCCCCTTGAGAAATGACGTCTTTGCCTACTGGTGCTTGACTTTGAAGGAAGGCATTGCAGAATCAAACAAAATACTTGTTGGAGCTGCTAATCATGGCATGACATTTCTTATTTGGGATTTTTCAAAATCAAAATGTCATTTGGTAGAGTTTTGTGATGTGGCAACAATGGGTCTGTTGAGCATAAAGTTTTGAACTTGCGCAGGCAAGCTGGAAAATTACGTGGTATTTTGGTTTTGGCTGGTCACCTGTTTCTGGTTAGCAGGATTTTTCTGTTGCTAAGCAATTGTTTGTGTTTAAACAGCTTGATGAAACTGGGCCTAGGAAAGAGGGAACTTTAATGCATCACTTTTTGTTAATAACTCCCTGTGGTTTGATTCTTGACAGACAAAGTGGCCAAGTTTGACGTTAATCTGGAGACACAGAAGGTGATCGTTGAGTCTGCCTTGAGCGCCGATGAGCTGTTGGAGATCATCAAGAAGACTGGAAAGGCCACCACATACGAAGGCGTTGCAAACTGAAGATGACTCCAGGCGTGTGGGAACAACTACCGATGGCATAGCCATATAATAGGCTTCATTTTTATCTAAAGACCACAGCTTAATGTAATGATATAGTTCAGCATTTACCGACATATTAAACTGAAATAATCACATACAAAAATACAAGCAAGTGACAAGTATTATTTCAAGCTATCACAACCTAACAGCAAACTAAGTTAATAGATTACTAAAGAACAGAAACACGGAGGTTTATTCAGAAGCCTAGAGGCTAATGTTAGAATGTTTTTGCAAAAAAAAAATTGCATTTACATATTCCTTTATGGTATTGTACCTCATTGGTTTTTTTGGAAGAGTAAATTAATTCCCCTCTTGTAGTTTTCAGTAAACACACTGTACATGCAACCAACCTGTGAAAAACAATATCATCAAAAAAATTGTCTTCACGTCTCAGAGAAAACTACAAGGGTTGCCAGTTTGTGCATTTCGTATCAGGCTTATTTTGATTGAGGCAATTGAAACAAGCAAGGTTGAATTGTGGGATCTTCAACTGATGTTTCCTCAACTGTTACTATATACTCCATTTGGAAATAATTCTAAAGAGGATCGGTACTGCTGGTATGAACAGATAATCAGTGAGCTTTCAGATTGAAACTAAATCAACTTTTTGTCTCAATTTGTCGCTCGGATCATGTACTTTGTCTTTAAAAAGAAGAAAGGAAGAGTTGCATTTAACTAAGAATTTTGCATTTCAATTTGTATTCTTCATTATGGATTATTCGTAGGGAGCACAACAATGGATCAGCAAGCTATTGTCACAATTATAATGCCAATTCTTTGAGTCTTGCTTTTCAATTAATACGTTCTCAGTCATTCCTCTTAAACCTCTCCATACCCCATCACTTCCAGCAAAGTTCAGTTATGTTTAGTGTTATGGACTGTAGGCCCTACGAAAATGTCTAGTCAACGGTATAAGAACGTCTTGGTTGGATTTGGTGCCAATTGTCGTCCAGTGGGAAATATTTTCAAGTGTTAGGGGTAACGGACATACTAATTAATTGCTGCCAATAATAAATGTACCCGATGTATGACATTCTGCATCAGTATTAAACTGATCAAAACATTAAATAAATGAAAATCACCCATTTTTCTATGTGAAGTTTGTCAGTTAACCCTAGCAGGGTCTCAGGTCGGTCAAAGCCGCCCAGTATTCAGACTGTGTATTGGCATGCAAGGCCAATTAAATTGGCCCTATTTATAATGCATTTGTAGTGGTTACAATCTACCACAAAACCTGAAAGCCCCAGCTCAACATTGGTAAGAAAGAAAAACATAAATGTTCACAGATTTACATACCCCTTACATGGTACAAAGATAAGGATGGTAGAAAACTTTCCTTGAAATATTTCTGCCTGATGTGTTATCGTTTCTAAATAAAAAATGAAATAAGATCCAAAATTAGTTTTCGTCTTAGAGAGACGAAAACTTTGCCTATAAGAGTGCATACAAAAATGCTGAATGCATTTTTACCAATTTCTCATAAACAAAACGACGAAATGAGCTGACATTTTCAAAGGTTGGTTTTATTACAAATATCTTGATTTGTGAAAAGAATGGAAGCATTTATAGTCAGTTTACCAATGTTAAGCTGTTGACCTTTGTGAAAGTTCAAGTTGTGACCAAAATAAAATTTTGGAAGTCGGCTTTAAACTTGTGTATGCCTGGACAACAATCATTGTTTCTGTAATTTTTATTTGCAACTTCTTTTAAAAAATAGTAAATTACAGCTTTAAAATGCATGGCATTAATATAAGGCCACTGCTAGGGTTAATAAACATTGGATATTTTTTAGTTTATTTTTTGTTTGAAATACATTAAGACCAAACTTAGCCTTTTAAAAATCATTTAACTTTGCATGTTTTAGAAAAGAAGGTTCTTTTATAAAGGAATTCCAAGGAATAAAGAAAAAAAGAAGCATGATATTTTATGTCTCATTTTGTCTTTTTTTTATGTATCAATGTTGCCAACAGGGAATTGAAGGGGGTTGGGGTCTTTGGAGATCTAGATGTTCTCACTGCAGATTGTTCATTTCAATGGGAAAATTTTCTGTTCAAATCAATGCTGAAAGGATTGAACAAATTTAAGTTAATTAGGTCGAGTTTGTTAAAAGGGGGTTTTAAGACACTTAAATTTCAATTGGTTTCTACACGTCCGGTCTTATTTTTCTGAAACCCTAACCCTAACCCTAACCCTATGCAATTGCAAGACTGGTAATTGTTAAAGCAAAATTAATTGTACACAAATCCTACTTAAAGGGATGGTACAGTTTTTGTGCCAAAGTATAATTTCAAAAGGATAATGGATTTAGTTTTTTTCTTCACTGCCCCAAGTTTGAGACAATGGTGAGATTATTATTCTTAAAAAACAGAATGAGCTCTTATTATGGTGAGTTAAATTTGCATTGATTAGCTTTTTAAAGTTTATTTTCAGTAAAAGTTTCAATTAAAAACAGCTTTCCCCAAATTCAGTACGTCCCTTTAGTGTATGCAGCCTTCTAAATGCCATACAAATATTATAAATGTAACTTTTATGGTTTAATTAATGTGTATGTCTGCATTTTCTGGGTTCAATATTGACTAGCAGTTGGTTCAAAATTGTATATTGGTTAAAATAAAGTCAAACATATGGTACTTTATTTATTTCTAATTAGGTAAAGCTCAATTGTTTCTGGATATATATAGTTATAAAGTGTCTTTTTAATACACCGTAGTGTAAACAATTCCGAATTGGAACTTCTTCCATTTCAGCCAAATTAAGGACCAGCTTCCAATTGCGAATTATAAGGCCTAATTGTCATACACACAGGTTGCATGAACGTGTGACATTTTTGGTGAAAAATGGCTTCAAACAGCTCTACAAACGTAAGTGTTTTTCACATATGTAATACTTTTACTCATGGAAAACATACACCCGGAAAAAAGAGATTAATTTTAACAATGAGTACAAAAATATAAACTGTTTGTGATCAAGAAATCATCTCCAGTTAAGTTAGTCAGTGTGAATTGCAAATGGGTACACATGTCACATGGGGCGCATTACGGTAGCCCCATACATTGTGCCAATACGCTGGACTCCCTCCGCTTCTTGGCCCAACGAACCCTGTCCTCTAAAACCAGACATCAACTTTCGAATCGAGACTTACTTTTGTTGGCAAATTTATCCCTCAATGATCGGTCGGTCATTGCTTTCAGACATGTCAGACTCACAGACTCACAGACAGAGTCTGGAGAAGATTTCCGCACGATCCCCCGTGCGATAAATCCTAGGCCTTTGATGGAATTTTATGTCGAATCTCGGTGATATAATATAAGCCCATGTCAACGACGGCGGAGGAGCCATGATGGTTGCGGTTGCTTTTTTTTTGTGCGGCTGTGCAGCGGGAGGGCGCTATGATGACTCGTACTCCTGCGCTAGTCTTTTTCGTGTCGCTATGTGTGTGTATTCGTTCGTCGTGCTGTCGTCTGTCATCCAATGTAAGCATTCAGTCAGCACATTCAAGAACGTTTACCGCTGCGCGACACCTTGACGTCACCACTATCAGGTAAACGTCGCAAAATGACTGCTGGAATAAAGACTAGTGCAGGAATACGACCCACACTGAACAAACCATCATGGCTCCGCCGCCGTCGTTGACATGGGCTTATATCACCGAGATTTGACATAAAATTCCATCAAAAGCCTAGGATTTATCGCACAGGGGATCGTGCGGAAATCTTCTCCAGACTCTGTCTGTGAGTCTGACATGTCTGAAAGCAATGACCGACCGATCACTGAGGGATAAATTTGCCAAACAAATTAAGTCTCGATTCGAAAGTTGATGTCTGGATTTAGAGGACAGGGTTCGTTGGGCCAAGAAGCGGAGGGAGTCCAGCGTATTGGCACAATGTATGGGGCTAGCATAACGGTATAGTTGCGATAATCGTAACCCTCCATCCTCCCGCGGTCAGAGACCGGAGGGTTACGAGACAAGACTGATATTATCCACGTTATGGGCAGTTTTGACCAGTTTTTGCCAGACTCGTGATCAGATTCGTCCATTTTTTCCACTTTCAAAAATCATGACAGACATTTTGAAAACATGGAGTTGATCTTTATTGTATGACAACCATGACAACGCCATCTGGAACCCTTAAAACAAAATCATGAAAATATTTGGCAGAAAAAACGACAAAAACTTACCAAAAGACTGACCAAAAAATCCATTGACTACATCCATTGACTACAACCAATCAGCGTGACCCAACTAAACACGCATCCGGACGAGCCATGGCTGTCGTGCGTATCGGCTTTTCCAGCTTGCAAACTCACCGCCTGTGTGTTTAAGCATCGATCCCTGGACCGTGTGCGCAGCATGCAGGTACGTATGAACATCGTGCGTGCACAAACTATACAGCTAGTAGTACTGCCACACACACACTGACTGTGTGTGCGTGTAGCATGCAAGTGTACACAATACATTGTACATGTACAATGTACAATGTACAATGTAAATGTACAATGTCCAGGGGGGTGGGATCGATGCTTGCACACACAGGTGGTGGTGAGTTTGCTGTATAGTTTGTGCATGCACGATGTTCATACATAACCTGCATGCTGCGCACACGGTCCGGGGATCGATGCTTAAGGCTGGTTTATAGTTGGTCGCGCGATGATAGTCGCCCGACTCTGTGATCGCTAGACGCTGAGCCTATTCATTGCAGTCTATGGTCGCTGAGGCATCAGCGTCGACTATAAACTGCGTCGTGCGTAAATTTTACCGTCATGCGACCATCGCGCGACCGACTATAAACCAGCCTTTACACACACACCTGTAGGCGGTGAATTCGCAAGCTGGAATGGCCGATACGCACATGACAGCCATGGCTCGTCCGGATGCGTGTTTGGTTGGGTCACGCTGATTGGTTGTAGTCAAGCAAGTGCGACGTTCAAAATCACTAGTTGGCCCCGCTATGGATTATGGATATATTCCGTCAGTCTTTTGGTAAGTTTTTGTCGTTTTTTCTGCCAAATATTTTCATGATGTTGTTTTAAGGGTTCCAGATGGCGTTGTCATACAATAAAGATCAACTCCATGTATTTAGAATGTCTGTCATGATTTTGGAAAGTGGAAAAAATGGACGAATCTGATCACGAGTCTGGCAAAAACTGGTCAAAACTGCCCATTACGTGGATAATATCAGTCATGTCTCGTAACCCTCCGGTCTCTGACCGTCGAGAGGATGGAGGGTTACGATTATCGCAACTAAGTATGCTAGTACAGTAGTCAGTAATACATGTACATTGAAATTGTATTTTTAGAGTATAAATAAGTACAAAATGCCAACACTGACACTGTACATGTGGGTCGTGATTGTCTCAGACCATCCTCTGACTGAGCATGGAGCCTTTTTCGGAGATCTATATTTTACCTCTATTTTTTGCTCTGTCCCCCTCTGATTGTTGTATGTAAATTCATCGGCAAAAAGGTTGTATCTGGCTGCCACTTTATCACCCTGCCTTGCCTTGGGTTGGGAAAGTTTCCATATCCAGCTGCCACTTTTCAACTAAGGGATTTTTTAGATTTTTTAATGGATGTTGGGCTTTATTCCCCTTTTTTAAATATTCCTCTCCAGGAATTGGTAGCTAAAATGCTACTTATTTACCTTTAAAAAAGAAAAATCAAGCGGACAATTCACCGCGCAGCTGGAACTTTCACGCATTCATGCCCAAAAAAGAACTAAAATGGCGTTTAGCGAGTAGCGTTGTCAAGCCCAACATAGACATTATTTTTCATGATTTTGACACTTCGTAATCATTCAATAAAGTGGCAGCCGGATACGACATTTTTGCCTCTCCCTTATCGTTAATTCAGGTCAAATTTCCTGAAAATTTCCTTAAATTGACCCATTTACTCTATCTGTATTATACCCTGAACTATCCTATAATATCTTAAGCCAATGAAAAAACACTGTACAGACCTAGGAAAGTTGAGGAATTGCCTAAACTATCCTAGGTTGAAAAAACAGTCGGCTAACCTGTTTGTTTAATCCTAGGATAGTTAAGGAAAATGCCTCAACTATCCTAGGAGAAAAAAATACAGTCGCTATACTTGTTTTTAATCCTAGGATAGTTAAGGAAATGCCTCAACTATCCTAGGAGAAAAACATGGTGAAAGCACATATTTTTAATCCTAGGATAGTTAAGGAAATGCCTCAACTATCCCTAGAAGAAAAAACCTGGTGACTGCAGCTGTTTTTTTCCTCATGACAGTGAAGGAAATGCTGCAACTACAGTATACATGTACTAGAAAAATCACCGCGAACACATCAAATTTAAACCCCAGGATATTTTAGGAAAACAAGCTTATTACCGAGGAAGAACAGTGAACACATCTTTTTGTTCAATTCTAGGATAGGACATGCCTCATTTATACTAGGAAGGATGGCATTTATCCCCTTTGTTCAGGAATAAGTGTACGAGAGTTCAGGCCGCCTTATGAAATGTCAGCTCATAATATATTTTTAAGGTCAATAATTTGCGTTTTAGCTACCAACAAGTAGCGTTGTCAAGACCACTGTAGTCCTAGACCCAGAAATGGCTTATTTTTATGATTTTGACACTTTGTCATGTTTTTAATACATCAAAGTGCCTATTCCTCTATACTTTCTTTCAACCTTTCTGGACAGGTGAGGAAATTATTTGACTTAAATTAAGGGAGACAAAGTTTGTTTTTTCGTCTGAACTGAAGCTTGAGCCGCCAGTTCCAGGTTACTAACAATTTTTTATTAGAGGTCATGTACATGTGTAGGCCTAAAAATGTACATTTCCACAATAATGTATGATGAAATCTAGTTGTGATAATTGTATTCCTCGATCCTCCCAACGTTCTCAGAACTGAGGGTTTTGAGGAAGGTTTTGTACGGATTAGGTAGCGTAATTGCAGCAATTCTGTCAGCCAAGCAGTGACCAGATTTTTACCGCTTTAAAAAATAAAACTACACATTAATTAAAAGGACATGGATAGGATCTCTATTGCGTTATGAAACAATGAAATACTTTTATCAAGAGAATACTTTTTGAAGAAATGTCCAAAACTTACCAAAGACTGGTTGAGTTTAGCTAGTTGAGTTGTTCAAGTTTTGTCTGTCGCTCTGGTACATGTAGTCAGGTTGAACCATGCATTGTTAGGACTATGACGATGTATTCAATCACTGTGAAGCAGACGTAGAGAGCCAACTATTACCTAGACTTGTTTTCAAATCAGAGATCACAGTCACTGTTGTCTGCATTAGCCACGCAAAATGTCATTTGCCTCTATTGGTTATCACGCCCAAACTCAGAAGGTTAATCCACAAGAAGGTGCTATTTCATGCCACATTCACAGACTCGGAACCAAATCTATAATGCTGACAACATGCGGTTCAATTTGTCTTTGTATTAATGGTGTTCTAGGTTTCTTGTACTAACCCCATCCCTGCTCAAATACACCAAAATGTAAAAACTGTTTCAGTTGTTGCATTTAGCAGTCAACTCATTCTCGTTCTCTGTTTCACTGTGCTGCATTAAGCAGGGTTCTAATTAGCCTTGGCATGTCCACGCAGTCTGAGTCCCCAACTAACTTCAGTGCATAATTGTAAGGTAAATGCACACTTCCAAAGCTGGTGTAGACCAGTTCACTTCACAATGCAACAGAATCCTCTAATGCATTTTTCTGTTGTTAGCAGGGTTTTCATTTTAACTGTATGTTGCATGTTGCTGCATTAGCAGGGTGCCTGGAAAACACCCGATGGTGGATAGGGTTTAATGTGTTTACAAAAATGAAAATGTAAATTAATCAAAAACTTGTTCAAAATTTTTTTTTTTTAGAGACCTGATGACCACAGGAGGAAGTGGGACAGGGATGAATTTGAGAAGATTGCCAAGGAGCGGTTGGATAAGGAAATAGATGACAGTACTGAAAATGGTGAGTTCAACATTCAGAGCCATTCCTTCACAACCTCAAACTTTCTGCCCACAAACTGATTATGTGTGATAAACATCAAAGGGAAAACTGGAGAAAATCCATTTGATTAGGCACTATTTATTTGCCTTTCTTGCTCTGCAAAATGAAAACAAAGAATTGGAACTTGTTTGTGATCCTTTTAGTTGATCGTCCCCAAAATTTGACCGTAACACTTCATATATTTTTTTTTCTTATGTCATGTGCTTTTGATAAATAAATAAGGGAACAATCGTGTGTAATTTATTGATAACAAAGCGTTCTACCAGTTGCTGCCGGGAATCTTCCTTTTTTTTTCGTCCCCCCCCCCCCCCGACGGGATTATTTTGTAGGAATTGTCAAAATCTTTTTTCTTTGAGAGTACCGCTGGCACAAAGAAACCCTGACTTGACAATGCCAAGTGAAAAAAGATTCTCTTTATGGCACCGTGAGTTTTGTTATCTCTATCGAGAAAATGTAAAATTCATGCGCCGTGAATTGGAAAACATTGACCTTGAGCCACGGCATAGGATTGGTACTATACCAAAAACCATGGCTGCATCCCGGGTTCAGTCTGACTACCTCCATTGAGCCGAAATACCAGAATACAATGAATAAACAATGGTGGAAGCCTCTCGATGTCTCAAAATCCTCGTCTTGGAACAAAAGGACAAATGTCTGTAATCTGGAATTACACAACATCCTCTGCATATTATGCAGAAATTTGGCAAAATATTCAAGCGCACTCTGTCACTTTATGTGGGTGAAATAAAGCTTTACACTGCGTGTGCATACACAGCATGCTCCAGGGTGGAATGTGTGGACACCCTTTGCTCCAGCTTGGAAAAGAAATACAAGAGTCTCATCCGTTTTTAGGAAGGCTCGGAAAATATTTGTATTGATACACGGCGTCTGGTTAAATGAATACATCATTAATTTTTTTTAACAGTAAACTCAATCTCATTACCTAGTTTTTAATAAATCAAGTTCGGTTGAGTGAAAACAACGAAAAACACATAATTTGTCAGGGTCCTTAGTGCATGTTTATATACAAGCTTAATTCTATGGCTTTTAGATTGAAATTATGTAATCAATGTTGTTGTTTTTTTTACTAAGCCCGTATTTTTGTCATTATTAGTTCTATACTTTGTCTTTAACAGAGAGAAAACGAAATGAGCCACCTGTTAGACGAGAACTCCTCAAGCAGAGAGAGTACAAAGTTGACCTGGAGTCCCGCCTCGGCAAGTCACAGGTCATCACCAAGACAACACCCTCGTCCCAGATGGGCGGGTACTACTGCAATGTGTGTGACTGCGTCGTGAAAGATTCCATCAACTTCTTAGATCACATCAACGGCAAGAAACGTAAGTACCACAGAGGATGAAAAAACTTAGTCTCCCTCCCATTCAAATCAATGTAACCAAACTGAGGCTAGAGGGAAAATAGTCTGGTACCATTTTTGCATATCAATTTTCATTAATGTTGTTGCACGCAGAGACAGTGTAAAAAGATATAAGAGAAACCCAAAAGTAATTTATTTTTATTTTTACAGGAGATACAAAATCAACCAATCTTACCGCTTCGTTCCATTTTGTTTTGCAGATCAACGAAACCTGGGCATGTCCATGAAAGTTGAACGCTCCACCTTGGACCAAGTCAAAAAACGTTTTGAGCTGAATAAAAGGAAGCGGGAGGAGAAAAAGAAAGATTACGACTTTGAATCAAGAATGCAAGAACTCAGAGAAGAGGTAAGAAAACTTTGACTTTTTTTTCTGAAGGTCTTCATTTTTTCTTCCGAATTTATCAAATTTACTTAACTACAATAAGCGAGCAGGGAACCAGTCAATTTAAATCAAATGATGAGAAACTGTGTGCTGCAGCTGCAGTAGTCAATAGACATCCCGCAGCCGCAATCAGTCCTTCGCGTTAGTCCTCGGCCACCTGGCCTTTACGTGCGCACTTTGTCGTCAGCAGTGGAGTTGTCTTGCTGTACGGAGGGGTCCGAGTCTGGCCTGTTTGAGGTCAGTACGTATTGTGCCCAGTAGATTTGTGCAGTGTTGTCCTTGTCTGGGTTTGTAGGCTTGTGAGCCAGTAACAGCAAAGTCTAAGGCCCTCTGAGCAGGTGTGGCAGGGTCCATACGTAGGATGTGGGCCAACGGAGACCATCTTTGCTATGCAACCTTTGCAGAGAGGGGTTCTACCTTGCACAGTTCGAATAGTGCCTTGTTGCTGATGAGGCGCTTTGGCCAGCAGTGATCTGTAATGGTATGCAGGTGTCTGCGGTGGCACTCATCCAACTTGTCAAGCATGGCTTTGGGTACTCCCCAACTGGCTTATTTGAAATGTAACCAGTTTCTAATCGGCAAATGACATGTCATTAAATCCTCTGAAGTTTGGATATGCTCAGGTGTGTGTACAGATTTTTCAAATGATGTCATCGTTCACCAATTTTTCTGACAAAAGCTCGAAACTAGATCCTTGTCATTTGCATTGCGGAACACCAAATGGGTCAAAATTTATTTCATCCTGTTGAAGCGACTTCAGCTATAGCTATGGCCGCTACAATGAAATTGTTAAAGAATAGGCCTTTTCAGCAATCCGGCTATAACCGCTGCTGCAGCCATCAGTTAAGCCTTCCTTATCACAACATTAATGTAACATCCTCTTATAGTAGTATGTCGTGGCCGAGCGGTTTAGTGTGTCGGACTTGAGTACTGGTAGCTAAGTCATGAGGATGTAGGTTCGAATCCTAGTCATGATACTTGTGCCTTTCAACAAGACACTTAAATATAATTACTTTAAATAGGGGAAGAGGCAGTTATGTTTGTCTCACAACAGGTTCATTTATCCCTCCCTGTTCTTAGCTGTGCTGTGAAGAGACTTGTGTTTATATCTCGCTATGTCTTGTTTCTGTGCTTTGGGGCAGGTTTCTATCCCGTCTGTAGCCCACACCTCGAGTGGCCTTTGCGCTTTGGGATGGGCAACTTGCATTAAAATTGTTTAAAAAGTAAGTGAGTGCACCCAAGAAGAGTCAAATGTTGCTTCAGCTTTTGGAAGGTGATAAGTTCCTTGAATAGGCTCTCTGCATTATGTGCTGGATTTCTTAGTTAGTAAACTCTTCACAATAACTTTGTTTGTTTATGGTTTGATTCATCAGGAAGCCAAACAGAAGGCCTACAAAAAAGAGAAGAGGCAGGATAGAAAACGAAAGGCAGACGACGACGATTTGGATTCAGGCGTTGATCCTGATATGGCAGCCATGATGGGGTTCTCAGGATTTGGCAGCACAAAAAAGTAAGGAACATTTACCGTGTCTGGGATTTTGTTGTTGATTACATGCATTTAGGCTGCAGTGTTTTCCCGAATGCAAGCTTGTGTAAGATTTAGCCAAACTTCAACCTGATGTTATTAGATTTATACCAATGTGTTTTACATGTAGAAATATACATGTGTTTTAGTTGATGTATTTGTCAGGATGGTCATTTTACCAGACATTCTTAGAAATAGTTTCATTTGTTGAAGCCATTCACCTCAAACATCGTTTATAGGTATAAATCAGGGGGGCCTTTGTTTTCATAATGATGTTGCTGCGTCCAAACCAAGTGACTACGGCTATGGCTGTTTACTTCAACAACAATATTGAAGAATAGGACTGCTCAGATTTCCGGTCATAGCCACTGCCCATCCATGAAGCCCCGCCCCCATACGTGTTGACCAATCACAGCCTTGGGTACTCCACCTAAATTCTGACAAAAGTCCGACCCGATAAAAATCCTATTGGAAAATGTAAACATGCAGGCGCGTATTTATGGCCCGCGTTCATGTCGTGCATTGTTGCATTGAAGAGACGCACATTGTGTTGCCCACGTGTACAGTGGTGATTTTGCCAATGCTGTGATTGGTCAATATGTTTTTTTGGGGGGGGGGCTTAATGGATCAGTCTATTAGGACACGGCCTATTTTGAATAAAACACAAACCACAGCATAATCACAAACACTGTTTCTTTTCTTGTCTTTAATTTTTAGGAAGTGAACAAGTAAGGTCTGTTGGTTTGGAGTGAGAGATGTTTGAATTGGCCACCAGAAGGGAAGTAAAATGTTGAAGACCGGCTAAAGCGATTACCTAATTCCATAAAATAAGCCGTCGTCTGATGTAGTGGCTGGAAGATGTCGTTCAGTTGGTAATTTGAGCATGAACCAACGGATGATTTCTTAGTATTTATTAATGACCCTTGGGTCACCCACTAGCAAGGTCGGCTGACATGGCTCACCAGAGCTTTATATCCTGTTGGTGAGTGTAACGTAATTCCACTGTAAGCCATGCCCACTTCACACAAACTGGCTGCACTGATTACCCGCAAGCCCATAGGAGTTGCATTGAGGTAGCTTTTCCTTGATAATTTATGTGAGTAAAGTTTAATAATTGGACTTGGCTTTTACATACGTTCTTCAAAGACTCGAGGTCTTCTCAGAATTATAAGTTTCTGTCACAAGAAAAGCCTTTGTGTGCCAGCTTTGGAACCGGATGTAGCGATCACTTTGGGCATGCAGCAGATGCAGCAGGGCGTGTGACGTAATGACTTACCAACAGGGAAAAGCCCAAGTTGATCCTTGTTGATTTGATTGGAGGTCTGTAGGTCATGCGGCATTCATTAACCACACCATTACATGGCCTACGACATAAACCATGCATTTTGGTACTATTCACCTTGCATTTTCGTCCCATCCTTTTCTACTATCGTGCGCTAGACCAAACCAGTTATACACTGCAGTACAAAACACCCTCATCATAGTGAGTGGGTACCAGACACAATCTTGTACGGTTTGTTTATTCTTACAGTTAATCCTCCAATCAAATGGCAAAGATCTACTTGGATGTAATATGAACAAAAATGTAATATTTTGCATTTGTGCAATGGAAAAAATATTTTCATTTGTTGAAAGATGGAATGTTCCATTCAACATTCCATATTTCAACTCATGAAAACATTCTCACCATTGGACTCCTTGAGATTCATTTTTTTTTTTGTATAGTATTATGCCACTGGTTAACTACTTTGTTCAATTTGTCTTTGAAGAGCCAAACGCACCAGCACCTGCAACAAGGATTTTGTGCTCATTTTCCCCTAAAACACTCTTAATAAGAGTAACAAGGTCATAAAATATCGCATTTTTCACTCACAGGCATGATACATATTATATACCACTCACACAGATCTTTGTCATTTGATTGATGGTACATGCGTCATGTGTTATTCTTTATTTCACCATATATTTACTGTCACAACGTTCGACCGTCGTATATGGATAATTATAGGACAGCAAATATGGATTTTTTTAAGCTTGATTTGCAGCGTCGTTCCCAAAATAATCATTCCTACCCGTTCATCCAAACAGCCAAGGTTGTGTCATGGCGGACAAGGTTGGTGTCTACAGGAAGGTGTACAAGTTTTTTAGAAGGGTTTTTTAGTATTTGTATAAAGTGTGGGATGGATGAGGAACCATGTCTGTTTTGTGTTTATTGTGAACAAAATTAAAATGACAAGGATCTATGTGTGAGTTTATAAAACAAATATTTAATGAATTTCGTTTGTGCAGCGTTGCAGAATATAATCACCCGGTGAAATCTGGCTTTTCCATTTCACTTTCGCCTTCGTCCAGATTATATTCTGCGACAGTGCACTCATATGCATTCAATGTTTGTATAGTTCAAACAAACAAATTGACAAATCTTGAACTAAATGCTTGTTTTTTGATAAACCTGGTGTCAGTACCAATTGTCTCGAGAAATGTTTCCGTCTAAAACCATGCATAATATTTTTCCTACTTTCGTCTGATTTCCGATTTTTTTCTGCCCGCAGAAAAATCAGTACAATTTGTATTTAAATATCCATATGTACATATAGGTCAGCCCTTCTACTCAATAAAATTGTCCTACTTTTTTCCAAGGACCAAATATCATGCCTGCAAACAATTCAGTCCATGAGTAAATTTCCCTCAGTACTCGGTTTTTATTTCAATTTGCCAAATCAAAATAAGCATATTATTACTATTTTTTTTTACCCTGCACCAACGTTTGATGCACTGTAAGTGTCTGCTTGATCTAACGAAAGAAGAAGAAGAATGTTTGATAAGCAATGTATACTCCCTTGTCCTGCAGGAAAACAAATCCACAGGCAAACTACTTGGGCGGGATTCGAACCCATGTCCTTTGCCATTCTAGAGTGGATATTTTTACCCTCTGGATCGCCGAGCTTGCCCGGTGACAAGAGACCAGTTCATATCTTGTTGTAAATATGACTCCATAATTTGATGGCTTGGTTGTTTGGTGTGTTGATTGAAAACAAGAGGATGGGGATAAAAAATAATGTACTCTTCAAAAACTCAGTGACGTGTCGAACCCCTAATGAAGCCAATGCTTCCTTGTTGTCTTTAAGTAGGGGTGATTTTGACGTAGCCATTATTGACGGTTTGTTTAGAAACTGTCTCGCTGGTTCTGTGTCAAGTTTAGAGTATGCCACTTCTTGTGCTTGGTATATAAATCCTAATATTGTAAAAATATGTATATAGTTGAATATGGAATTCAGTGACAAATATGAAATTTATTTTGTCAGTTTTGTTTACGTGTCTTTTTGGGAGAAATATTTAAATGATTTAGTTGGTGGTTTTTTTCAGTTTAGTTTTTAAGTCATAGAGTTATGAAATAAAATAGATAATCAAACCACATGTATACCCCTGAGTTTTGTAACTGTGTTCGTTTTTTATGAAGTATGCGTACCGTATGATAGGCAATGTATGCAAGTTGCTGTTTGTTTAAGTATTTGTAAGGAGCCATAAATTGCTGCAGGTGCTGCTAAACATAAATACTGAAAAAGTACAAACAACTTTTTAAATCAAAATTTTTTTTTGTGTGTGTTTATTTTTAATCTGATTTCACAATGTCTGTTAAAGAGGCTAGCTTGTGCCAGAATGCATACTAACTTTCTACGGTTAAGGAGACAGATCCCGGAGAGTGCCCCTTTAATGTTGTTTCCAGTAAATTGTGATAGCGCCCTCAACAGTGTAAAATGAGCCATTCAGTGGTCACGTGCTGGAAGAGTTGTTCAGCAGCAGTCAGCTCAACTCGACGTGTTATACAGCTAGCTACAGTGGTGGTGCCAAGCGAAGTGATACCGACCGTACTCTTGTGTGAAAATCATACCAAATGTAACTTTCTACGATGTTATTCCCTGCCGAAAATTTTATATCGTAGCTAATCCTGTGTTAAAGGAAGGTAATACAATAATTTAACGATCTTCTGTGTTTTATTTAATTTGATTCATGAGGAGCATTGTCCAGTTTTTAATGGCACTCCACTCACTTGTTTTGTAATTTCACTTTTGTGTTTTAAAATAATTGACTTTATCTTTTGAATGTGTTTTTGATTTATATTTTTTTTATTAATCACTGTTAATGAGCAAAAAGTGACAGTAACTAATACACAATAATACATAATTCTATACTTTTACTTGATGATATATTTTCTGGACGCCTACCCATTCTTATTTTTACCTTTTTTAGTTTTAGTTTAAAGTTTTTTTTTTATTATTCAGCTTTACAAATTTCTGTTTCTGTTTGTTTTTCTGTTTCATTTTCCAATCTTTAGAAAAGATGCTGAGTCCGACCTCCACTTCTGCATTATGACCAAAAATAGTATGTTATTAAACCCAAATAACATTGTTGTTTGGTCATAAATGGTGAAAAAGTGGAGGTCGGATACAGCATCTTCGTACTTCGTTATTGTGTAGACATTGGTGCAGGCCTACGGTCTCGTAAATGTTATTTGTAACCAGCCTGTCTAATTTTAATCAAACTTTTTACCAATTTGTTTTGTATGGAAAGGGTTTGAGGCCTTGTGTCGTAATTAAGGTACTATGTAAAATTAAAACACCTTGTTTATAGAGCATGCAGCCAAAACGAGCACTGACACGTAACCAACAGTGTCTGAGTAGCAGAATTTTTTGTAAAGGCTCTTATTGCCTCCATGCCTCTGGCAATTGGCTTGGTTCCTCTTGAACATGTTTTCTACAGGTAGAAAGTTAAATTGCCCTCATCATAGAGATGCCCCTTACTTAAGAAAAATTGCCTTGCCCTTACAAGTTTAACAGGAGCGGAGTAACGTACAGTCTCTGCGTGACTGTCCTGCACTTGGCATTTGGTTGGCTGACCGCAGCTCGAAAATACCTTTTAATTGATTTGTAGTACATTGTAGGTCAACAAAGATACATTGTAGTAAGACTGCTTTAATCCTAGTTAGCTTTTGATTGTATCAATCATTTCTGATAATCTATCAATACCATCAACTAAGTTTGAGTGCACTGCAGTTAAAACTCAGGGCAGGCCAGAGGAGAACAGGTACTGCCAATAGTTGGGATGATTGAGGAGGGTTATGATCATTGCAACTAATGCCAACTACCTTCAAAGCCCTAACAAATTATAACTTATTCATTCCATACATTGACATTATAATCGTTTAATCCAAGTTCTTTTAATTTTGTCTGCATTCTGTTACTAGGTATAATAGCTGTCTTGAGTCTGCATGTGTGTGATTAAACAACATCCAAGCAGAAGTCTCTACTTTTGACATACGTCCAGCCAGGCCTAGATGAGCAAGTTACACCACATGTAAAACATGGGTTGTTGCTTTGGACGAGATGAGGATAAGCACATGCAGGTTGGTGTTAGTCTGGTTCACTTTGAAGTTCAGAATGTCATTGTGCTGCACAGTGCACATAATATAAATATAATGAGCACTGAACTACTGGACTAGCTTTTATGATGATGCTTACTGTATTAAGCAAAGTCTTGGGAGTTACAAGATCGACAAACATTTGCTCTGATTTAAACAGGAACATTATAAGAGTCTGAAAGGAATAGACCGATCCATTAAGCCCCGCCCCCTAAACATACTGACCAATCACAGCATTGGCTACATCACCACTGTACATGTGGGCAGCACAAATGTGCGTCTCTTCAATGCCACACTGCACAACATGTGTGCGCGGTATCAGTATGGGCAAGCATGTTTACATTTACCAGCAGGATTTTATCGTGTCGGACATTTGTCGGACTTTCGATGGCGTACCCAAGGCTGTGATTGGTCAACACATATGGGGACAGGGCTTAATGGATCGGTCTATTGGGAATAATTTGAAGTTTTCTTAACTGAGACTTGTTCAAGTAAAAAGTGGGCGCTTAACACTTGTTAGGAGAGACAGGTGACCACATCAAGTGCAGAATGAATGACAAGATGAGCAGTGCCGTGAATTTGGGACCTTACCATGAGAGCGATAGACTTGACGAGTCTTTCACAATACTATATTGATCCAGAGAGTACTTCCATTGTGCTTCAGTTAATGTAGTTTGTCAACCAAACACGATGCCTTTAGTTTTAACTTGTTTTAATATGACCAAAAGCAAACAAAATGTTGCCAAATGGGCCAGGCTGGTAATGCAACTTAGTCAATTAGTATCGGAGTGACTTCTAACATTGGGATTGCCCTTGACAGCTGAGCTTTCCTTAATGCTTAAAGTGGGGGTAAGAATGAACATTCCTACCTTCCATGGATACATTGTTGTGATGCACTCTTTTCTAAGTTGATACTTTGTCTTTGTGCAGGATGAAAGTGCAGATGAGAGAAGTGGGCTCCTAGCAGATGCCGGCCGACATCCTTCCAGTCGACCAATAAACAGGTAAGGAGTTGTACAGTATAATGATGACAAGGGAAGCGTATGGCCGTTATGCACTGACATCATCACGTTGCCATTTTAGAGGTAAAAATGATGATGAAACAATGGA
This sequence comes from Marthasterias glacialis, assembly GCA_911728455.2. Lineage (NCBI taxonomy): Eukaryota > Metazoa > Echinodermata > Asteroidea > Forcipulatida > Asteriidae > Marthasterias > Marthasterias glacialis. Next base: position 9,753,385 of record OU452228.1, on the reverse strand, counting down.
AACACACATCTGTGTTTGTGCAGCACACAGGATGGCCTTGCGCAACCTTCTTTTGACTTCTAGCGTAGACACCCTACTCAAATGACGTCATGTGCATAAGGTCTAATATTACATGCATGCAACTTTTTCAGCCAGTCAGATGATTTACCTTCCCTGCCCCCATCTCTTTTTATTACCAGAAATTTAGAAACATTTAGTCAAATTTAGATTGATCATGGGAACAGGCACATGACTACAAGTTGTGACTAGTGTAATATCAGGAAGATGACCCCCTGATGGTCCCAAATTCTCCAAGATCCTTTTCAAGAAGATGTCTGACATGGTACGTTGTAAGCCTGGGCGACTAGTCGACTGTTAATTGCAACGACTGATCATGACCACGTGGCTTTGTCACAAGTCGACTAGTCGTGGGCCCCGTGACTACCTTAAAAGTATTTGCAAACTGGTGATCCATTGGTGTATTCAGCTAACCTACGCACATGATCATCCATTATGCATTAGTAACCTTATGTTCGGCTTATGGTGGTAAAGCTATGAGGGCAGGACATAGTTGGTTTAATGAACGATCGAACCGCACTACTCCAGATGTAGAACTCTGTGGGTATTCATGTGACTGACAGACATAAGGATTGGTGTCGTAATGCACCACAGCATGCATGGTGAATCAAGCAATGATTCAATCCATACTGTGTCAAACCTGTGTTGTGTTGTGTGTATGCTATGCCCAGTGTACATGTCCTTACTGTTGCTGTAAGGTAAATTATATTGCCGAAAAAAATTTGCGACTAGTCGCCGTGCAACTAGTCGACTAGCAAATTGTCGCTCAGGCTTAGTACAGTGAAAATGTGGTTCTGCAGGCCAAAATAACAGTTGCTTATCATTGGAACAGGCAGGTACCAATCTTACACGTCCAAACATTCAGGTGTTGAGTTTATACCATAGGATAGAGGATATTGGAGGGTCTCTTGCCAAAGACGCTAGGGTGTCAAGGTTAACTGAAGAGCCTGATGTTGTTTTCTTCTGTGTACTTGTTGTTTTATTTGCATTGTTCTCATTTGATTTTTCAGTGAGTATGGCAGTCAGAGCCCTAATACCCTGAAGATAGGTGATGAACAATCAGAGCTGAACAGGATACTACACAAGGCAGCAAAGTAAGTAATTCTCTTGAATGTTCTCTCTTCAATTTATTCTTGGACTGTCATTATTGTAATATATGTGAGTAGGCCAAAGCTTTTCATGAGACATTGACCCAATGACCTTACCTTGTATTTGACTCAGATTTTTTCACTTTTGATTTGTGTAAATTTTGAGTGTCAATCTTTGGTTGTAGTTATTTGTTACTTAGTTTTCGTAGAATTAATCTGTAACTATGTATGATGTACAAGTAATCGTCACGAATGTTTAACTTTTGAATTTGCCGTTTTTGCCATTTTATAGTCTACTGTTTCAATTATGTGCAATTTTAACCCTCACCACCATCGGGTGTTTTCCAGACACCCTGCTAAATGAATCAAAATGCAATGGGAGGATTCCATTGATCATTCTGTTGCATTGTGAAGTGAACGGGTCGACGCCAGCCTTTGCACTGTGCATTTTTACCCCTTCTGAATCCACCAATATGCATTGAAGTCGAGCCTGCACCTTGCTAAATGCAACACAATGTAACTGACTTTGAGATTTTGAGTTGACTGCTAAATACAACAAAATACAGTACATTCTACCAACGGGTGCATTTTGTTGCATTTGGCAGAGGGATAACCTTGAAAAGATATATTCACATTTCGCAGAAAAATTCACATTTGAATGTTACATGCACTGTATTTTCTACACCCTTCCATCTGTTGAATACATGTTAAGTTAATTTCCGTAGTCTTCTCGAAGATGAGAGGTTGTCACTGGCTGAAAACTTCAAGAGCGACAAGGGCTGGGCAGCGATTCTTTGTGACCTTGGAATGACAAGAGCATAATTAATTTGATGTTTTTTACCTGTCATTTGTTCAGTGATGTGATTGATGTATCAGCCATTGACTCGCATACAATGGAGCAGCATGAATATTTAGACAGAGCCAGGACATACAGGTAATTCAATCATTTCCTTTTGAACACTTCCTGTATTCGTTTGTTAAGATCAGTATTTCAACTTGTTTGACTGTTTCTTGTGAAGCGCAATAAGGCATGTTGCTCAAGGCACTTTGTAATGTAATTGGTTTTAAGAGATAAGATTTTATAAGATAAGATAAAACTTTATTGTCCCCACCCCCCCCCCCCCCCCCCAAGGGAAATTTGTGTGGCCTTTTGGCATACAAGCGTATAAAAAAATTAAGTAACAAAATATGTAAACATTATAAATACTAAAAAAGAAAAAAACAATTCTTATCATTGTCATTCCTGGTATTGATCTATTATAAGTAGATGTCAGTCTTGACATCTTGAATTCTTTTGCTTTTCTTGTTGCCCTTTAGTACTTTACTGAGTATGCCAAAGTAAAATGATATTAACCCAATTTCCCGAATCAGCCCCTGTACTGTTTCATATTCTAAGTTAAAAGGATATTTTATTAAACTTTGTTGGTGCTATTAAGCATAGTTACATTGGTTGATATGTACACTCTAGAAAAACTCCCAGGTCAAAATTGACCTAGATTCCAGCTTAAAGTATGACCCAAATCTACATTCATGATCTATGTCAAACTGACGCAGAATCCGTGTAAAAATCCCATTTTTTAACCAGTTTCCATGTCAGCCTGACCCAGAAATGGGTCTAGCCTGGGTGTAGGCCTATTTGATTTAATGGTGAATATTTTGCCGATGTTTAATTTGTTAACAATTGTGTAGATCAGTCTGTGACCCATTTGGGCCTATTATGCTTACAGTATTATACAGATTCGAATGAAAGAAACTAGTTTCTTTCGTCCGAAACTGTACGTACCTCCTGCTATATAATTTGTCCGACTTCCCCATTTATTGTACATTGGCCGTGCAATGTGCAGTGTGTCTGGAGATTTTGAATGTTGGTATCGTTTTGTAAGTTTCATACATGTATTATTTGTGTTTTTTAACCCATACACTGATGTGTGTTTTCAAAGACAATCTTTGTCCTCTTGGCTTTGTTTAGTCATGGTTTATTTGTGCCAGTGGTATTCTCATGAATAGATTAAAAAGATTCCCACAATTCCGAGAAAATAATCCCGTCAGGCTGGGACAGGAAACAATTGAAGATTCCTGGCAGGAACTGGTTAGAAAGACTTTAAAACTGCCATGTTTCGAAAAGTAACTCTTATTTTACTGTCTGCCTTGTCCATTGTGTCGTAGTACAAGGATGGAGAAATTTCAGACTTTTATCTGAAATCAGACTGTCAGTTTTTTATATCTGCCTGACGAAAAAAACTAGCTGTTATTGTAGTCAGATTAGAAAGAAATCATGCTCTTTGCTCTTCTTCTATAGTGCTTAGGATACTGTTCCTAGAAGCTTCTTGTTATCAAGTTATAAGTCCTAGCATCTTTTCCTCGTTTCAGACCTCTTTTTCTGCAATGACTCTCAACCTTGTATAGTAACATTATTTCAGATGACGTAATTCATGTAATTCTTGCATTGGAAATAATTTTGATTGCTATTTTATTTTGCCCTTCAACAATGCTTACCTCACCTCTGGTAGGGCTTAAATCCACAAAGTGCTTAACAAATTCCGAAATTGATTTTTACGATGGCAGGATTTTCTGTTTTTAATTTCATGCTATTAGTCGAAAAAATAATCAGGGTTTATTTGTCCTTGTCTCTAACAGCTCAAGAGTAGCCGTCGTCGTTACTGGGACCAAGAAGTCCTCCTCTAGTTTACTGGTCTTGCCGAATGGTGTCTCCGTGCCATACACAGTACTGGCTGATGAGCCAGTCTCACTTGCAGACATTAATTTGGTAAGTGTTGTTACTGCTTAACACATGTTACGATTTGTTATTGTTGGTTGAGACAGGCATGTAATGTTATACAGCTGATCAGCTGATTTCCTCTTTTTTTTATCTTTCTTTTTTTACCACCCTTACTCCCTTGAGTGATTTAGTACAGGATCCTACTTCACTCTAACAAAATCCAACACCATATCGTCACTCGGCACACAGACTTTAGGACTCTGATTATGGTGGTAGGCATGATCCCATGTCAAACACCAGTGCTGTCCCTCAGTCCAGCAGAATCAAACAAACATGCTGTATGGATTTGATGAGCTGGGGTGGTTAGGGTGAATAGAAGTGTCGTAGAAAACTGGAAAATGCTGTACAGTGTGTGGATGGCTTTTTCCTCTTTTTTTGCAATTACAAAGAAGATTTGAGTTCAATGGAAAATATTAAACTTGAAGCTGTGCTTGGTGGGAACAGATAATAAGAACAAACTTGGCGGTAACACCGTGTGACAAAGATCTCTATTGTGAAGAGCCGGTTCAAATGCTTCATTTCAACCAGTTTGCTCTGGTCAGCTTCTGTAGGCTGTAATCATGAAATAGTTGTGTGTAGTGCAATACGTGATTTACAAGCTGAACTGAGTCATGCATTGTAGTCTGGTATTGACATCAGATGACCTTTGATAATGACATACATCAGGTTCAACCTTCAGGCAGCGAACAAATAAATCTGAATTCACAGTAATCACACTTATACACAATACTATTAGGCTACACCTTTAAAGAAGTGCATACCATAAAACTGATTTTATTAATTGAGTTTTAATTATATTATTACATGTTCACCCCCCCCCCCCCCCCGTATTCTATTATTTTCCTCCTGCTCTCATCACCCCCCCCCCCCCCCCCCTCTATGCTGTGCCCTACGTTTTAGTAAATAGTCTTATTCCATTCTGCTTATTTAGTTGCTTTAATTTTATGTTCTCTATGCTGCAGGTTAAATGTATGGTTTGTGTATTTTATATTGTCTGTAGTTTGAGTAATGGCTGAATAACTATCAGTAATAGCACTAGCAATGATAAATTAATTATGAACATTACAATTTTCATGTAGGTACATGTACCTATTGTGTAAATGTTAGTAAGGGAATTGATACCATTGTATCTTGCTTTCAACCCCAGTAACCCAGTCACTATTTATCAATAGTTTAAAGAGGGTCAAACGTTCAATGTACCCAGACATGATAGAGCTTTTATGCACATGGCACCATCAGCTGTGTGCAAGCAGTGCATACATGAAACATGTGCTTTGAAATTCATTTTGGTGAATTCATTTTCGAAAATATTTGGATGTGTACAGTAGGTAGATGTTTAGAAAGATGCTTTTGTTTTTAACATTCTTGTGGTGTACATACATTGTAATATTAGTACAAATAACCCATGGGGCGCATTGCATTATGCCATACATGTAGGTGATGGGAGCTCCCTACTTTAGCTCTGGTGCAGCTCCTTGTGATTTACATTCTGGGCCCACTTTCATAAAGCTGCTTACCGGTAAGCACATTTTTGTGCTTACTTAAGCAGAAAAACTTGTGTAAGCAAAAATGTGTTTCATAAACGATTGATAAGATTTGACAGTGCCTGTGCTCGTTCACGATTGAATTTGCATTGTTGCGTCGCTTGTCTGCTTAAATACAAACTACAGTCAGCATGCCTTTTGTTTTGCTAACAGTTGGCAGTTTATGAAAGAAATTTTTTCATTGCAGAAAACATCCGCTTACAGGCTTTATGAAACTGGGCCCTGCTCGTAGAACTTCAGTGTACCTTTTATCGGGTAGCCGTTCATCAAGGCCTTCATGGCTCAGTGTGTAGCTGCGAAGCCACTGTAGGGAAGACCAAGTCAGAGCACACGACAAGTGGCGAAGCCACGAGGGCCTTTTCCAACTTTTCAGGAATTTCTAATGTTTTTCTTTAATTCTTGATTTTTGCTACCCTAACAGGATAGCAAAATTCCCAGCCAGTCAGTAGCGATGGGGTCAGCATGCATTAACCTCATCCGCATTGTGATTGGCTAACCTTTCAACGCTGTTCTTATTTGCATAAAAATTATGAATAATTTATGTTTCAAATTTCATGAATAATTCAACATCAAAAACCGCAAAATCAAGTTGGAAAAGGCCCTCGTGGCTTCGCCACTCGATTGTGCGCGCTGACTTGTAGGAACAAAGAATGTGTTTTCACTTTATTTATTGATTTTTTTTTCTAAATTTTTCAGATCACAGTTGCTTCAGAAAATGCCTCCAAGGCAGTCAATGGTGTCAAAGTAAAACACAGAGAAGATCTGGTTGTGCAGTTTCCAATGGTCTGACAGATGTCATAATACAAAATGTAATTTGTACATACAAATTTTGAACACAAAAAAAATCCATAATGTAAGACTTATTATGTATCAGCTGATATGATGTACAGTCAGTAGGCTAGTGGTGTTCGACAGGAACAAACGTATCACTGATGGGTGGAAGGGGATTTTCCTTATAAAAATGCCCAACAACAAAAAATTAATGAAATATACATTTTGTTTTTTTTCTAAGAAATTAGTTTTCCCCACCCATTTATGTTGATTTTCACAACTGTTGTGGTAGAATCCTTGAAATATGACACTAGCAACAGTTTTGAGGTAAAATGTTGATTAACATCAACCAAATCAACGGCGATTTCCTCAGGAACGAATGGACTTATTTAGATATTTATTCGTCCTGTAAATACCACCTTTCAAATAGTTTTATCGTACTGTTTAAAATTGGTACTTCAAATTGTGTACGGGAATTTTGGGGCTTTGAATTTTAAAACAAGACAAAGTGAACTCGTTTCCTCTTTTCTCATGCCTACTTTACTTCTCCCTCTCGGAGTTTCTTTTGTCTTGCTGAGTGGGATGTGAGACTCCTTAATCTTTCACAGAACTTTGTACTTCCATTGAAGTTCATTGTTACGTTCACAGGATATACTTAAACCAGTAGACGCAGGATGTTTTTATACGCGGAAATATTGTCTGAGCTAGCAAACGGACGACGTTTAACCAGTAGGAGCCAGCTGACGCGTATCCACAATATTTTTTTGAGCCAGCAAACGGGCGATGTTGAAACATGCCATTGTGTGAAATCGGAGTACCGGAACAATGGTCGCCAGGACGCTCCACTGCAAAGCATGCACAATGCACGCGCACACGCCGTCTTACGCTTCGTATCACCCGCACAAAGAGAAAACATTGTCTAGAATATTTCTTTTGTTCTCTTGGCTGTGTCAAGTCAAGGTTTCTTTGTGCCAGCGGTACTCTCATAGAAAAATGATTCCGGCAATTGTGAAAAAATAATCCCGTCAGGCTGGATGGGGAAACAAATGGAAGAATCCTGGCGGCAACTGGTTAAACATGCCATTGTGTAAAATCAGATGCCAGAACACGGGTTGCCCGGACATGCACTCTAGTGCAATGCTTCGTTTTACCTACACAAAGAGGCAGATGGTCTTGAATATTTTGCCAATTTTCGCCCATAATAGGGGTTGGGGTGGTTATTTTGTAATCCCTCATTCCAGACCTTTGTCCTTTTGTTCCAAGAAGAGGATTACAAGACAGGGAAAGGCTTCCACCATTGTTTATTCATTGTATTTCTGCTCAATGGAGATAAGTCAGAGTGAACTGGGGGTCCTGCCTTGGTCCAGATTCAGTACTCCGAGGTTTTGCAAATCAGATGCATGTTTTTGATATTTTCTCGATAGAGAAAACAAAAATCCCAGTGCTATACAGAGAATCCTTGTTCTCTTAGCTATGTCAAACCAAGGTTTCAAGGTTTCTTTGTGCCAGCAGTACTCTCAAAGAAAAATGAGTCTGGCAATTCTGAGAAAAATAGTCTTGTCAGTCTGGCAGGAAAAAATGGGAGAATCCTGGTGGACAATGTTGTAACGGAAAAGTGTCTCACACCAGTGTCATGTCCAGGCAGGCCATAATTCCAGCCCAACATCGATAACACCTAGATCTTGAGACTAGTTGGCTGGAAGTAGTGGAGTGTCGTCGATCGGTCTGGGTGCACCGATGTTGTCAAAGTTTGGGTTTCGGTTCCTGGTCATGTCACTTGTGTCATTGAGCAAAACACATAACCATAATTGCTTCGTCCTTCGGATGAGACGTAAAGCCGTAGGTCCTGTGTGATGTGGAATACATGTCAAAGAACCCGGTACACTCATCGTAAAGAGAGAAGGGCTTCGCCTCAGTGTTTCATGCATGGTTGGCTGCAGATTGGGCCACATTACTTTGTAAACCCTAACAAGGTGCTATCATAAAAATGAATCTCATAATTCAAACATAGCTACTTGTCATTGAAATAATGAACGCTTTGGTTTGAGATGCCACTGATGAAGTGCTGTATAATTATGGCCAACAAACTCATGATTTTTTAACAGAATCTCAATGGCTAGTGTTCACTAATCATATGGACATGGTAAATGTGAAACATCTTGTCATGGCCTATATTGTCCTGTGTAATAAAGACAGATGCTGTGTGGCATCTGTCAATGGTCTGTGAGTCATTACCTGTGTGTCATCGAACCAGGGTTTGTTGTCCCTGACAGTTTTTTTTTGTTTTGTTTTTTTCAAAAGGTTTTACGGTCTGACCTGGTTTTGCAGTTGCATTACCTGAACTCCCAAAGCACCTCCCTGAATCCAACAGTCACCAGGTCAATTCAAGGGGCCGATTTCACAAAGAGCTTAAGATTGATCTAAACTGTCTATCAATCTTAATTGCTAAGCAAAGTGGGACGTCACAATACAAATCACTATGGTAATACTAACAACTCATCTTCAGATGAATCTTACTTAGTTCTTTGTGAAATCGACCCCAGGGTACACAAATTACATTGACGGTAGCAATCAGGGGTTCTATCTCAATAATATCTTTTACATTTGTGCAGAATGTAAGAAAAATAAGAAAGAAAAACAAACAAGCGCAAACAAACATTGTTTTAGCCAATTTATTTATATCACTTTGGTTATAAAACCAATGTATCACCCAAGTGACTAGCATGGTAACCTGTAGGCCTGAAGATACATGTGCAAGCGGAAAAGATGATCAAGATTAAATGCTCAGTTTTTTGTAATCAGGTAGGGACTTCCAATCTAAGACGTAAATCGAACCGGGCTCCACAGAGTTGAAAGGCAGGGAAAGATACCACTTACATGTAGCTAATCTGATCCCTGATTTCAATTATGTACATGTACATGTATATGTACATGTACACATAACACTGCAATGTGTCCATGTTGTAATAATATTGCTACTTGTAATTGAAAGATACATTTTTTGGGGGTGTATAAAAAAAAAAGACATGCACCCTTGTGGCATAACCAAATACATGCCCGTGGAACTACACCTAAACTTGCCCACCAGGAAATGCCCAGCACTGTACGTTGTATAATGTACAATGTCACTCTTGATGTAAAACTAGGTGACATCGTTCAGTATTCATTTGGTGATGTGGCGTACATTTTTTGTTTGTTTATATTTGCAATATTTTGAGGATTTCAAGAAAACTGAACCTCAAGTAAACTTTAAAATATTTGAAGGTTGGGCTGTCTTGTCATACAGTGATACATGAGAGTCTGTTATTTGCTTTCAGTTAGTTTGATTTATCATGTGATAATGATTGAGAGATGACTCTCAGTGGTCGACTTGAAACACTAGGTGGCAGCAAACTGACCCGGTAAAATCCATCGGCCGAGATTTGTGTGCATGCCCAGAATCACCTAAACAATAGGAGACTATTGAGGATGCTAGGTGGCAGTAGACTTGCCAGGTATATCCATAGGTCTCAGAAATGTTAGCGGGCTCATAACTACGTAAAAATGACAATTTACCTGGTAAATCTGCTGCCACCTATCATTCCAAAGTCTCCCATTGGAAAGTTTCCTCATGTCTGCAGCCGGTGTAGTCTTCTGTTTGGGCGTTTATGAGCCCTCCTACTCTCTGACCATTCAGTGTCATCAACTGTGGTTTTGAAAGTAACACACGTTGCAAGTTGCATGTGTGTAGTTGTAAAAGCATCTACACAGTACACAGTCAACCCTTCTACTGTTTGACCACTCAGTATCATCCCTTGCACAGTACACAGTCAACCCTCCTTCTTTTTGACCATTCAGTATCATCCCTTGTGATTTTGAATGCTAGATAACCTATGTCAGCCAGCAACATAATATCATGTGGTGAATGCATCTACACAGTACACACATGTGCACACTTAGTTCTGTACACAGTTACACCATCATACACCACCAGCCACCAGTTTATTGAAGGGTTTCAAATGGTTGGTCAACTCACTGGAGAATGTTACCTAGAGTGGAAGGGCTAAAAACACCTTTTTTTCATATTTGGTGCGTAAAGTACTAGGCCTGTATCATGCTGCCTTCATCTTTGTTGTGTATCCAATAATGCAATGTCAATCGTGAATACCAATTTTAAAATAAAATACAAGTGGGACGGACTACTTTTATTTTCCCTTTCTGCCTCAATTTGGTTACATTGATTTGAGTTGAAAGAAACAAAATGGCTGCACCACGATAGAGGTGTGTTAATCTGTTTAGAGCTTTCTATTGTTTATAAACACAGCACCATTTTGTATGGGTGGCGTCCGTGCTCTCCAATTCTCTAATTCTAATTCAGTCCTATTTAATAAAACATTGGATATCCTTTTTTTTATGAAGAATATATTCACTTTTTGTTTTGGGTTGCACAGTTGATTTATCACTGACTAAATGGGTTAATTTGATAGCATTTTTGTACTAAATGATCAATTGTTGATTTTTTTTTTCTGTGAAGGCAGTCTATACTTTTGCCAACCTAAATTAGCAAAACTGGTGGCTGCGACATTGCAAAAGAAAGGTCTTTTCAATTTGATTTCTTGTTCTTTTTTATGGCACTGTAAGGTGTTTCTTTTTTTTCCAATCTTGGTACGATTTAAGAAACCTGCCTTTCCGATAGGACCCATTGTGATCAGATTCTCTTGTGTGAAATGTGATGCAGTATTTGGCTGGATTGCATTAATATCATTTGTAAAGCTCTATGTATTACTACTTTATGTAATAAAACAATATATCTGTTTCTTAATTGGAGAATTAATCACTGCAGTTTTTATCCTTCATATTGCACTTGCTTAGAATAAAGCCCAAGCTCAACATTGGTAAGGAAGAAAAACATAAATGCTCACAGATTTACATATACCTTACATCAGTACATGGTATAAAGATAGTCGGGATAGAAAACTTTCCTTGAAATAATTCTGCCTGAAGTGTTATCGTTTTTGAATAAAAAAATAAAGAAGATCCAAAATTAATTTTCCTCTCATGTGAGACCATACTCTGCCAAAGAATGCGTAGTACCGAAACTCTGAATGCATTTTTACTGTTTTCTCGCAAATGAAACAACAAAATGACCTGAATTTTTTAACAGGTTGGTTTTACTACATATATCTTGGTTTGTGCAAAGAATGGAAGCTTTTACCAACACTTCACCAATGTTGACCAGGGGCTCAGAAGTTGCATGGCCTGATTTTCGCAGAGAGAAATTGTTTTTAAAAGCTTTTCTGTGAATAAATTTTGATGGAGGATGCCGTTTTGTAAAACATACAAAAACGTCCGCATAAATGCCACAGACAATGGACATGAGATAATGTCGGGACCTCAACACTATTTCACTTTTAGTTTTGAATTAACTACCACTTTCATTGGCAAATTTGTTCATGCAGTACCTTAAAAATGAAAGCTTATAACTTCCTGAATTTATAAAAACAGCTATTTAAATTTTAAATCTAAATTTTTCGGGTCAAATGTGCCAAAAACTGTCCTAGAAAGTCTAGGAATGACTGAAGGAGGCTTATAATACTCTATATTATAAGGGTTTTGATACAACAGTTTGTTTTAATCATCATTTTTACCAATACATCAAATTACATCAAATTTTGGACAAGTTTAACTAAAGTACTGAGCACTACACATAATACATGGCAACATTTTTATGTCAATTTTAGGTCACTTGTGGAAGCAAAATTGGTAAAGGCACCAATCCATCTGAACATGTTTCACTCTGTTTTGTTCTTTGTGTTGTTTGAGGACACTTTGTTCGAGTCCAATCTCGGTTTCTCTTGCCTGGCTGACAAAGAGAAATAAGCAACAAAAACATGTTCTTCAAATGTAAACCAAAAAGGTCATCATATTCCCCCGTTAGATCAAAAACAGCGGTGGACTTTTTTTCTTTTTTTCCAAGATTGGTTTTATGAATATGTTTCTTGAAAAACTAGATTTGATGGAATGAATTAGTCAGTGGAATTTATTAAGTCTGTCATTCCTGTTTGTGAAAATGAAACGGTTATATTTATATTAACACTAGTAATATATCACAAATTACAAAAATACACTTTTTGTTACATTGAATTTTCATTAATAAATTCATCAGTTCATACATTTACATATACAATTAATAATCATCAAAAAGAAAATAGACATTTGCCAGTTTAAAAATCTGTGTACAAAAATTGATCTAATGACTAATACAAAAATTGGACGGAAATTACTGACAGTTTTGAATAAACAAGTACCTTATTAACATCGTGAACTTGACATACACATATTGATAATTTATACAAAATCGTACATAAACATGTTAGTGTCAATTAGTTTGTACATGTATTTTACTCCAAGGAAACTTTTTTTCCACAAAATGAAAGTAAAGTCATTAATTAGACCTGAAATTGAATAATTTGTACATCAGTAAGAATTTTTTCTATGACATCCAACATCTTAACATATTACTCAAAGCTGAAATGAGAACATAACACATTAAATTTTGCCTTTTAGAAAGCCAATGCTGGGCAAATATTTTAGAGCGCCTAAGTCGCAAGATGGGGAACTCTGGCTGAAATGTGACATCCCACTGGACGCCATTTCAGCAAGTAACTCTATTGATACAACAATAGATCGGTGCTGATCATTGCAGACAATGAGCATTGCTATCAATGGGAAACAAAGCATTCACTTGCTGAAATGGCGCCCATGCGTATTTCACATTCTAACAATAGTTCCCCATCTTGCGCCTTCGGCGCTCTGTAATCTTTGATGCTGGGTTTGAAATGTAAGGCTTTTAATTCCTATTGAACCGATAAAAAAAATGTTCACAATAAACCACAACCATTCAATTATTTTGTTATAAAAAGGCACCAATGTTTAAGTCATTGATAAAGTCAACATATTGTAATGTGGAAAGAGGAAGTATGATCCAAAGTTGGAGATACACTCTGTTGTGCCGCAGTTAAAAGGTTTTCTATCAGAATGTTCTCAAAGAAATCTCGGCAAAATAATTCTTAAATTATCAAGTTCCTTTTAAATGACACCCTTCCCCCGAACTCCAACAGGCTTTACGACTCTTCCTTTTTCTTAGGCGGCTTTCGCTTCCCATAGGTCCGCTCCCACGTGTTGGCATTCTGACGATCAGACTTGATGACACAGCTGAAGTCAATCTTCCTCAGTTGGGGAAGTTTAGCCACGATGCTCTGTCTGTAACCCTTCTGGTTATCAATTGGGTTACCGTGGAGGGTCAGGGCGATCAGGTTGGGTAGGCCAGCCAGTTTGTCCACCTCACTGATGTTAGTGATGTTGTTGCCATGGAGGTACAACATCTTCAGATTGGTGTATTTGAGAAGTAGCTGAGGAGTAGGAGAGAAATGTGAAACAACTCAACTTGCCAAAGCTATTCTTCACTTTAAAAGTCTGTTTCTATACTTATACTGGAATATTTCATAAGGGGCATCAAGGCAATGATCTGGGGCATGGAGGTAATTTCTTCCATTACCTCCATGAAGTGTTCAGCCTGCAAAGTACAAAGGTTCTTAGTTTATTCTTTGATCAGTTTCCTTAGCAGCCCAAATGTCATGTCATGTATTTTGAGTTTTGCTTTGCAAGAAAATTTGGTAAGGACATTTTTGTTTTACTTAGCAGCTTTTAAAATCTACTAACCGGATCAATTTTAGAGAAGTCATTCAAGGAGAGGTCAATCCAGGTCAGGTCTTCTGGGCGTTGGATGATCTTGCTCAGGGTGGTGTCGAGGCCCGTCATCTCGGACAACTGATTGTTATTCAGCTTCACTGTTTGAGCATTGACCTTGCCGTCAGAGTCCTTGTCAGCCTTGTTGATTTTCACCCTCGACTCTTCATCCAGTATGTCTGCAAAATAAAACAACAACACAATGTTTTCTCAATATTCAAATACAAAGACTCCGATACTACAAAACAAAAAATGTACTGAACTTCAGAGAAAAGACAATTTACAATTGTTGTTGTAATGATTTTTAATCCACTCAATTCATCTGACTAAATCGTAAATGGAAAAGTTTACAGACACTTTAATATAGATGGTAACAAACAAGCACTGCAAGGCGTTTGTAAAACTAACCCCACCCCTTGGGATTTCCACTGAGATCTCCTCGCAAGTTATACAGAATGATAATGGCCAAATGTTTGGACTCATTGGTTTAGTTGGCAAACACCTAAAATGTTTAATTTGTTTGTACCCAAGTAACTCCATAAAACTCTTGGTCAAACTAGGGAAAGGACTCCAAAGGATTTGTGTGTGTGTGTGGGGGATTAAGGTTAAAAGTAAAGCACGTTCCGTTGTTCAACTTCAAAAGTCATTGACAGAAAGTTCAAGACCATGTCACTGCCCAAGTTTATGTCAACCAAGGTTGGAGAAACTATGGGGAGCCATCAGTGGAAAGCAAAAAAACAGATAATCACAGTTTGTAAAATATTACACAAATATTCAATAGACTTTTTAAATTTGTTGCAAACAAACAAACCAATAATGGGATATATTTTCATTCAATGGACAGTTTGCAAGCATGTTGAATTTGGTCACAACAACTGTCAACAGGATTGAATGTTTTGCTAACATTTGGCCATCCATGCCAACCAGCACGGTTTGTTTATCAACAAAAGAAAGGTCTATACACATTGTCAAGTCTGTCCCAAGCCAATACAGCTGTTCAGGCCAGTGTTTATGTCCGGTTTCCTTGGCATTATACGACAGAATATTTTTATTCCCCCTAGACAGGATGCCAATCTATCGTAGGTTACTCCCCAGCTCTCGCCAGTACCCATTTTCACTCCTTGGTGGAGAGAAGCAACCATGATTAAGTGCCTTGCTCAAGGACACAAGAGTCTCGACTGACCAGGCCAGGATTCGAACCCTCATTCTGTAAATCACATTCTTGTAATTCCACTCTACACATTTTCAATATAATAAATTTATGGAGAAAAAAATGCTTCACCTTCCACTAAGAGCATTTCCTTGAAAGAATAATCCAAGGTTAGAAGGTTACAGTTGTCATTCTTGGCATCTACGCCACCTCTTGGGCTTATTAACTCAGTCATCGCATCTACTTCCTCCTTTACATGTAGGTTACCTGGGAGATGACAACAATAAAATATACAAATGTATTTCAATTAAAAAAAAAAAACTAAAACAGCACACTTCTACTAGGCCTACTACAACTAAGTATTTTATTGTTGCGATAATCGTAACCCTCCATCCTCCCGACGGTCGGGAGGATGGAGGGTTATGATTATCGCAACTAACTAGGATACTAGCCAAACTAAATGGTGATTAATCATGCTGCTTTATCTGATGGGAAGTCATGTTTGTTCTTTTTGCAAATAAAAATTTGGTGTACACTGAACTCTATCCTATTCAATTATTATAAGCCAACTCAATATCCTGACAATGATATGCCTGCGAATTGAGAAAACCTTTCAGATTTTTAACAAAACAAATTTTTTCATGGTCCTGCTTGTTGAATTAAGCACACAAAACCCCTATTAGTGACAGGCTGAATTTTATTCGACTTGCTCATGTTACGGACTAAAGATTAACGGTAACCTAACTACTAAACTAGGTTACCTAACTATTGCTAACTCACAGATTAAATTTGAATAGGCCCAACTTAAACCAAAAAAAAAGTAATGAAATTGAAAGTAGGCCTTAAAACCTACAAAAGTGATTGCACTATACAAACTACAACTACTCTTGTCAGATCATGCATTATTGTCAATGACAGTCTAGTAAGACTAAGACTAAGACTAAGACTAGCTATTTACAAAATTTAGAGGTAGAGTAGGCTAATTCTTTTAGTTTTAATTACGAATAACATTTAATTTTTAAAAGTAACCTGAACACGGGCAACTCTTCTCAGATAAGTTATCAGCAAATCTATTAGCTTGTGATTGTTAATTAGCCCCCCCCCCCAATAAATAAATTAGGCCGGGTTAAGTAGGCTTACAACTTATTTTACAATGTTTTACGGCAATATCCCTACCACGGTGTGCAGTCATCTCGACTCAAATCCATCTCGACTCAAAACCATCTCGACGCAAAACCGACTCGACTCAAGTCAAGTCGACTCAAATCCATCTCGACTCAAAACCGACTCGACGCATAAGCAATACCAACTCGACGCAACACCAATACCAACGCACTTTATGATTGATGGCTCTGTTCATTTCAGTTCAAAATAATTTGTCGTCTATGAAGATGTTGTTACAAATTTCAGTATAAATTTAGTAATCGTTATTAACATTATTTCAAATGAACAAATCCGAAATGTCGAGGAAATTTTTGTGAAATATACCGGTTTAATTTACGCTGACCATGGCTGCCAAAAGTACAATTGTAACATTTAAATTTTTGCCTTTAATGTTGCCTGTCATTCCAGATCCCGTTCCACTTTTTAGAAAAAAAAATGATATTGAAAGAATTTTACTTTCACCTCGACGTAACTGACGATCGGCTTTACTATAAACGTCCAATGTTATACCTGCATTCTTTACCCCGAGGCCTTGAATTCAATTGAACTGAATAAATGGAATGAATAAAGACAATTGCTCTACGCGACTTACCGACAAGGAGATTATACCCACAGGTAGAACGATTAACGATGGGGCACGTTTCTAGGATTAGTCCATCACGCCCAGGTACCACGACAATGGGTTGGAAGAGTCACCCAATATCATTGTTTACAATGTAGACTACTTGAATGGGCTTAATTTCAAATTAAAACCTATACTAAAATAAGGTTAATAATTCTCAAGTAGGCATTGGCCTATAATGATGACAAAAAATACAAAAAATTTTAAACGAACTATTAAGCAATTTAATTTGACACTACATTAAACTTGATTTATTATGCTGCATATTTTCTCTTCAAATTTCTTGTGTAACTTATCAATATAGTTTACTGGTCAAAAACAGAACATTTTACCACCTTCAAATCCACAAATCTGCGTTAAAAGTAGGCCTACAGTATATCGTTACTTGCATTTACAAAAATATATGCGTGGGCAGTTTCTTTCAAGTCCTGTTTTCCTATAAAAAAATTGGGACATTGCACCGTTCCTTCAAGACTTGACTGTCAATGTCATGGTATCCCAAGACAACACATCGTCCTTCAAAATCCAAAAAAAAGGAGGAAAAAAAACTACAATAAGTACCGAGCTGAAAATTATTTGGTCTATTCTCTTCGGACTTGTCTTCATCTTTATTTCTTTAATATGCGTCGAGATGGTTTTTGCGTCGAGATGATTTTGAGTCGAGTTGGTGACGGTTGTGAGTCGAGATGGTTTTGAGTCGAGATGGTTTTGAGTCGAGATGGCGTGCGTCGAGTCGGTTTTGAGTCGAGATGGATCTACACCCCTACCACCATTAAATTTTACCTACCTTGTAACTTAAATTGACGAATTCGGTGAACAGATCGTTCTTGATTGTTTATGATGGTTAAGTAAACGAAAACTAATGGGCAAGATTACATCTCATTATTTAACTCATTTTTGGGATGACTGTCGGGTTAAACTTAAGAAGGCAAGCACCACAAACAAAACTCATACACGGATGTTTAAGTCGCCATCTTGGTTGTTCAGGGTGACGAACTTTGCAGGATTTATTAAACTTGTCTAAGTCGTATGATACCTCAATTTGCTTCAGTTTTGTCATTATTTTAGAAAATTACTATAACTTAGGGTCCAATTCCAAAAATATACATAAAAACTGTAAATAAGTGTCTATAATTGTGTCATTGTATTTCGTATTCATCTTATTCATCGAATTATAGCCCAAGATTTCAACTTTAAAATTACAAAAAATGACTGAAACATCTTTAGTTTATTGTAGTCTCCTACTGGTCGTTTTATATAAATTCCAACAACAGAGAGTAATAAATACAAATATTCTAAGAAAGACAGGTTTTATTTAGATGACTTGATGACTTGAACATTTTCATAAAAGTAATTTTCAATGACAATAAGTATTTAAAAACAGCTAAGTGTATCAAACTACAATTGTATGAGCATTGATTTTTATTTTAATGCCTTAGAGTCAAGACTATACACCAACCGTATTGTAAATTTACAACCTTGTGCATTATAACAGGGACGCGCGTCGCTCGTCCCCATCCCGTTGAAGAGCTAAGGGACGCACAGAGAGTGCTAACGATGGAACGAGTACCCTGGGAGCGACTTTGACAAACAGTTTTCAGCGCAGATTTTAAAACGACAGTTCCCGATCCTACACCAACACATCAAAGGATGATCGATTCGATGCAAGATAAGAAATGTAGTTAAATGTACGCAAATATAATAGTATTACAAATTGTGGGTTTATACAGCTGTGCAAAATATCTTGAACGTAGGAAATACCTTTTTGGTAAGTTATTTGGACAAAACTTTGACTCCTAAAATATATCACATTTTATTGTCAACTCAATCATCATGATCAACCACCAGTCAACGTTCAATTCATTCACCACTGACTGTTCACGGGCTTCGTTCACACGGACCTGCTGTACTGGACCAACATTATTGATCAGTGCTTTCACTCCTGAGGAAATGTCCTTATTTTAAGGAATTGCAAAATCTACAAAAATGTTTGAAGAAATTTTGAAAATAAAAGGACAATCATTAATCAAGTAAAAATACAGTAAGTTACAGGCCTCGATTCGATAGAAAAATGGGGCAGGCCTTTGCTGGTCAAAGTAAAGAGAAATTGTACAAACTACAGCACAACTAGCTACAACAAGGGCATGCTGGCCAAGTTGGTAGTGACAGTGCAATTGGCCTCGGCTAAAATCAAGGCCTGAAATTAGTGTCCAAATGAAAAGTGTGGCCAGATATATAGTCTGGTTTCAATTGACATCGTACGCTAAGTGTAAAGCTTACACTTTACAGTGAAGGTCTGACTCTGGGAGATATTATTAGAGTAGATGTGTTCATAACTTCATGTAGTCACTAGTTCTAGTTGTAGTTGCTGTATGCCAATGTGATGTGGTATTTTGGCCGAATTTAAACATGCAAATATATTTAAGACCTTTTTTGTCCTAATTGTGTGGGTGAATCATAGTTGCGATAATCGTAACCCTCCATCCTCCCGACGGTCGGAAGGATGGAGGGTTACGATTATCGCAACTAGCTAGGTGAATCAACTGATCAAAGCATTTTAGACGGCGTGTGTGTGTGGTCTGTGCACACTCCGCAGTTAAATGAAATGGCGACTTTTGCTCCGGTGGTTCGAAATTACATAATGGCTCGTTACACAGCTTCCATTTCCAGGTAGGGGAAACTTTTGCAAGATTCACATCCGTTCTCAACTGGTTAAAAGTAGTGCAACTACAAACAAGTCTACTTGGATAGGGAGTTCAGACAAGTCGGCGGTCGGACAAGTTGACTCGAGACAAGTCATCCGTTGAGACAAGTCGTCCGTCCGGGCAACTCGACGGTCGCATCCGTTGAACCATAAGACAAGTCGATGGTCGGCGGTTGGGTTAATCGCACCGTGCTTTGCATGCAATCCTCAGGCGGCCCTGTGTTGCCAAAAGGGTCTATCTAAAAAAAACGCAAGTTGAGAAAACTGTTTCTAAACTTTTAATCTCTTGTAAGTACGGATGAGTTGGCTGGAGTCGACTTGTCAGACCGTCAACTTGTCTGACATTCTTGGATAGAATGAACAAGAATATAGTGAAAACATCAGCACAGCTTTCTATTGCTTGACTGATAGTACTACTACACTACTACTACTAGCGTGAGCAAAGAGGAATGCAAGAGGTATTTCAAAGCACTATGCCATCTTCAAAAGTTTAAACAAAATGAAATGTTTTATCAAGTTAATGTCAAGACCACATAAAAAAAGGTGCATGTTTCCCCAAAGAAAAGCTTAAATGTGTTTTCTTCTGTCACAGAACAAATATTTTAATTTAAGGATAAGAAACAATCAAAATGTTCACCAATGGTATCTTTCAAGTAAAAATGAGGCATTTCTTATCCTAGAATTGAACAAAAAGATGTGTTCACTGTTCTTCCTTGGTAATATATTAAGCTTGTTTTCCTGAAATATCTTGGGGTTTAAACTTGATGTAATCACAGTGTTTTTTCTAAGATATCGATGGTTGAGGCATATCCTTAAATGTCATAGGATAAAAAACAGCTGTAGTCACTGTGTTTTTTCTCCTATGACAGTTGAGGCATTTCCTTAACTATCCTAGGATTAAAAACAGGTGCATTCATCATGTTTTTTCTCCTAGGACAGTTGAGGCATTTCCTTAACTATCCTAGGAATAAAAACAGGTATAGTGGATGTTTTTCTCCTAGGATAGTTGAGGCATTTTCCTTAACTGTCCTAGGATTAAATAAACAGGTTGGCCGACTGTTTTTTCAACCTAGGATAGTTGAGGCAGTCCCGCAATTTTCCTAGTTCTGTCCAGTGTTTGAAATATATAAAAAAGGACAGTATAATTAAATACGCCTATAACCCTCCAGGGGTGGATTTCACAAATTTAAGTCTTAACTTAAGACTAGTCCTATAAGTTAGGACTAGTTACATATCCTAACTCGAGATAAGATTTGTCCTTGATCTTTGTGAAATTCACACTCTGCTAGGGTCCAAATGTGAGGATTGTGATTTATAGAAGGTAAAACCGTGGCAGTTTAGAGGATTTTGTTCAAAATTATTAAAAGTTTTCATCACACATTGATTGTGAATACAGGAGAGATAGTCAAGGTAATGATTTACTTATATTTGTCATTGGAATGTGTTCTGAACGTGCATTTGGATACCCTTTTCTGTTTTTTCTCCAGAAGTGGAATGGATCATGGAAAGTTGAAGAGCTTGGCTCATTGGGTAAGTCAATACATAGTTTTAACTGAATACTATCGGATAAATGTGCTGTAGACTAACCCGAGCGGCTCGTTCTATGGGCGTTTACACTACCACAGCTATGGCCCCTGTCGCGCGCGTCGACGCACACACACTGTGAATCCTCCATGCTGATTGGTACATATGCGCGGCTGATGCGCTATTGTTGTGTCACGCGCGTGCAGCAGCCATAGCTACATTGGTATTAAACCACCATGAATGAGCTGCTCGGATTAGTGTATAAGCCTAATAGAAACATTCATATCATTTTCATAATGTGCCAAAAACAAAAACAAAACAAGGAGAGAAAAAAATGATCTTAGATACAGTAACAATATTTGTTTACTCTATCAAATAGTTACACAAGAGACCTTTCGTACTTGTTAATATGTATCTGTAGCAACTAGCAAGACAATTCATAAAACCAGTTGCGCCAATGAGAAAAATGTGCTCTCAGAAAATAATACACACAGAAAACATAGTTGCTCACAGTTTTTCTATTGGTGACTCAAGTATTTGTTTGGTTTTAAAGAAACTGGTTTTAAAGAAACAAATTTTCTTATGTCAAAAAGGTGAACTCTGTTGGAGTAGGCAACTGCGTAGAGTCCCTGCAACAGCTTCAGGATGGAACTCACTTCATCAGTATCGTCAAAATCATGTAAGTATACCTACATGTGGTACTGACAACACTCCCCGTACGGAGACAATGTTTACTGATAATGATAATAATATTTGAATAGGTGGTAATTTTTGCATCGGCGATAAAAGAATAGTATTATTATTTTTTTTTACCCATACACAGATGTGTTTTAAGCACTGTATACTCAATATTTTCCCAAGTCCTGTGAAAAAAAAAATCAACAGGCATTTTCCTCGTGTGGAATTCGACCCACAAACCCCCGTCATACTAAAGCAGATGTCTTACCAACTAGACTACCGAGATTGCCCGGCAGCTAGAGGCAGTTCCAAGCCTATATTTTAGCAGCAGGTTCCGCAACAATTTTAATAGATGTTAATTTTTGCATCGGGGATAAAGAATATTATTGGATTTTTTTACCCATACCAATATGTTTTAAACACTGTATACTCAGTACTTTACCGAGTTCTGTGAAAAAAATCCACAGGCATATTCCTCCAGGACTTGGGAAAGTACAGAGTATACAGTTACAGAGCTTAAAACACATCAGTGTATTGGTAAAAAAACACTAATAATAATATTGTTTACGTATCTTGCCGTAGTATGCAGTGGTTTATAGATGGAGCTGAACAATATCAATTATGCATTTAAAGCATAAGACTAGATGGCATGCCTTGCACCAACTTTTTCATTTGTACAATGTAGTCCTCAGTGTTGACTAGCCCGCATCAATTTTGATTGGTAAAGGAAGTTTAGGGGAGTTTCATACGTAGATTCTGTGTTATGTTTTAGCTTTGTTATAACGGTATGTTTGATAATCCGTAACGTGGGTACTTTTGTTTTCTCACAGCAATGGCGACAGTGGAACCCAGTTTTGTGATCAGCCTGTGCAGAGGTTTCGATTGATATCATCATTCCTTCAGGGTAAGACTGAGTTCATAAACAAAATGACATTGCCTATTATTTCTAAAGTTGTGTACCTTTATTTCTTCAAAGTTTAACGGCCACAGTAGTAGCAAGACATTTATTTGGGATAGGGTTCAAGAATCTTTCCTGTGTAGCTCTTTTTTCTTCAGAGATGCCTTTTAGTTTTTTGCAACATGACATAAGGGTCAGTTCAAATTACCAAATTCAATATTAAATTGTTTTCACATACATTAAGCATGCTACTTTTTCAGCTGATTTCTTCGTTTTTTAGTTATCAACTGTGCCACTGAAAATTTATAAAAACAGTACAAAGTGTTGAACTTTGCCTTTTTTCAGGGATGTCTTTTAGTTTTTTGCAACATGACATAAGGTCAGTTCACATTACCAAATTCAATATTAAATTGTATTCACATACCAGCATGCTACTTTTGCAGCTGATTTCTTTGTTTTTTGTTTCTCATCTGTGCCATTGAACATTTATAAAAACAATACAAAGTCTTCCACTTTTCTCTTTTTTTGACAAACTGCAATTGCATGCCGGGTCCATGTAAATGCCCTTTCTGTAAAAACACAGTATAAAATACTGTCAAATCTGTAATGAGCTGTTATCTTATGTTGTCTCCCAAAACAAAACAAAAACTTGATACTTTGGCTAAAGAAACCTCCCCTTATCCTCCAAAACCCTGCACTTTATGGTAACTCAACACCCATTATGTTTGGACTCGGATAAGATTGGTAGGCCTGGCTCAATGATAAGCATTTATTCTGTGTGCCTGCAGAACCAAATTCAACCTAGTCAGACAACTGTTGGAAGATTTGGGGACTGCTAGGGCAAACTCTGTTCAACGAAGCCAATATAAGCAAAGGAGCCATTTTAAATTACCAATGGTACGACTTTCCTCTAAAGTTTAATGGTGACCCATCAGTTAAAGCCCCAGCTCAACATTGGTATTAATCTGACTGTAAATGCTTCCATTCTTTGCACAAATCAAGATACTTCTAATAAAACCAACCTCTGAAAATGTCAGCTTAATGCTGAAATCAAAGACATCTCCTTTGTCCACAGAATTTTATCGGATTTCACTGGATCGGCATTTGGACCACGCCAAAATCCTCCAGCATGCCGACATCACAGAGCTGGCTAAGGTTGCGGCGTTGTTGCTGTGCGCTGCCATTCAGGGACCCAAGTTGGAATTCTTTGTTGATGCCATCACCAAGCTGGACATTGCAGTACAGACCCACCTCAAGGAGATTATTGAGGCTATTGTAGTGAGAGGAAGTAGCCATCAGCTCCATACTAACTTTGACAGGGTCCTGTACAAGAAATGTAAGAAAATCATTATTTTTTGTATTATAAATACAACATTGTAATTCAATTCAATTCAATTCAATTCAATTCACATTTGTTTCCATACTGTCAAAAACATAACATTAATTACATACAATGTAGTAGCAAACAGTGTAGTTTAAATAAATGAAGGTTTATATAGTCAAAGAAAGGGAACAACTTATGGAGGCTTGTGGAAATCAGCCTATGAACAGACAGAAACAAGACAAACAGACAGACAGAAGACATACATTATGAACAACACAACTGAAATACAAAAACAACAAAAACGCTCAAATAACAAAAATGAAATGTGGTTGTAAAATGAAAAGAACAAATGATGACTATACATGGCAAAGCAGTCAATGGAAAGAAAGCTATGTTACATACCGAGAGATAAGTCTTCTTTTGAAGGAGGCTTTGAAACGGAAATCAGCCTATGAACAGACAGAAACAAGACAAACAG
This sequence comes from Marthasterias glacialis, assembly GCA_911728455.2. NCBI lineage: Eukaryota > Metazoa > Echinodermata > Asteroidea > Forcipulatida > Asteriidae > Marthasterias > Marthasterias glacialis. The sequence goes on along the minus strand of OU452228.1, from coordinate 9,728,876 downwards.
ACAGACAGAAGACATACATTATGAACAACACAACTGAAATACAAAAACAACAAAAACGCTTAAATAACAAAAATGAAATGTGGTTGTAATATGAAAAGAACAAATGATGACTATACATGGCAAAGCAGTCACTGGAAAGAAAGTTATGTTACATACCGAGAGATAAGTCTTCTTTTGAAGGAGGCTTTGAAACGGTCAACTGACGGCTGGCTTTTGATTTCTTTGTCAATGGCGTTCCACAAGTGAGGACCATAGAGTCGAAGGGTGTTCATAATCCACCTATCCAATCATTTCTACATGGTTTAACGCCGCTTGGTCCCCGAAGGTGAGGGTTGGACGCATTCGTGGTCATCAAGGCCTAGCTTGATCATGTTTCCCCATGCCTTCCGATCTTTGGTAAGGTTTGAGTCGATGCACTTGAGGTCGACTGGGATGTTGTCCATCCAGCGCTTTCTTGGGCGAACGCCCTCAGTCTGTATTTCAAGCACGCCACTGATCATCACTCATGCGTTGGATGTGCCCATACCAACGCATTCTTCCCCATCTGACTTCTCCCTCAACACCAAGAACACCTAGACACGTTCTTAGTCTATCAGATATTTTAAAGCTCCACCCAATGCAGGGACCTTTCACCGCCTCAAACATGTGACCTAAAGTCTGACAAAAGTCTGACACATTCGAATCCCAATACAAAATATATAATAGTTTCCACTTTTGGATTGCTGCATCATGTCTTTTGTTTGAGGTACAGGACAGAGCTAGACTCATGTGTCCATACATGTTATCATCAGGCAAGATATTCTTCCTACTTTTATCAGATTTTCACACACACAAAATCTCCTTGAAAAATTGTTACTAAGTAGCCTGAAAAGCCTATCAAAACCTGGACAATTATAGGTTGGCCCTTGTACTACTGCTATTTGGGTTAATAGCACTTGCTCCCCAAAGTTGAGGATTGGACGCATTCATGGTCATGGCAGCCTGGCTTGATCACATTTCTCCTCCCATCCCAGTCTGGTATAAGATTTAAATCGATACTCCATAAAATTGTCTAACTGTTTTTCCAAGGGCTAACTATCATGCCTGCCCATGCGGGCATCGATGATACTGATAGTTGCTGTGGTGGGTGAGGCTTATTTGATTGGTCTACCGTGATCTTGACTTCATTCGACTGACTTTTTTTATGGGCTATGAAGTTTTTTTCTCCTTTGAAATTGTCTGTTTACTTGCTTGTGGGTTTGTTTATTTCCAGTGCATGAAGAAGTCAGCACATCATCCCCCATGGAGCCCTGCACTCCAATGATGACCAGCTGCAAAACCCCACTGTCAGCTGGATTCTCCCCAGTCAAGGCCCTCTTCAGCACACCTAACATGGTATCAAAGGTAAAACAGATAAAACAAGATAAATTTGGGGTGAACAAAGACAAATTGAGTGGAGCCAGATTTGAACCACTCAGCTAAACGTACCACTGCTCTACCAACTGAGCTATCCAGCCCTAATGTTGGCAGTCTCCCTATTTTGTCATCAGTTTCCCTGTTTTGTCAGTTTCCCTGGTGGTTTATCGCCTAAAATAAAATTTGTTACTTTTAGCTTCAAGTAAATGAACATTTTGTAGCAAAACAATTATTATACATGTGTTCAACATCTTTACAAAATCAGTGTAAAATGTACACTTCCTTGTTGTTGGAAAAATTTCCCAAGTGGTTTGTACAAATTGTCTTATTAAATGCCTTGTTTCCACATATTTTATTAGACAAATAACATTTGTTATTCATTTAAATAGACTTGTATGACAAATAACAATGGATAAAACGCTACAGGCTAGACAGACCACAAATCTAAAATAGGAAATATTCTGTATGGCGGATTGTTTTTCACTTCATATTTAAGCAATTAACTTATTGACAAACGCTGTTACACCACGGGGCCCAATTTTAAGGCTGTACTTGGCATAAACAAATGCTGATGGCAGGTAGCATGAAAAAAAATCATGCTTAGCGTTAGCATATTTCACAGGTTAGCAAGGAAGTTTTGCTTTCTATTTTGAACGGACGTACAGATTGCAAATGTTTTGTCTTGTTTCTCTTCTTAGATCAAAGATCGTCAAATGCATGAGAAGATACGAACACTGGAGTCAAACGTGGCCAGGGAGAAGTCACTAAGACTGGATCTCGAAGCAGAAATTCTTGAGAAGAATTCCGCAGTTGATGAGAGAGGTATAAAAGAAACACTTTCAGGGTTTAAATTGTTAACTCTCGGAGAGTATTTGAGTATTTGAATAGAAAACTCTAAAACAAGCTGTAACCCAGGGTTAAAGCTTGTGTAATCATGGTGTACCTTGAGAAAACACTAGGGTAACACTAAAGTACATGCTTGTTGCATACTTTGTATTCCTCCCTTGATTAAAAAAAATAGAGATTCTGATATTTGTGTCCTTCTCAGGATTTTTTTCTTAAAACCTTCTTGAACTTTCCATTTTTCTTAAAAGAAGTAAAGCAATCACCAAAGGGAGAAACAACTGGTCCACATTTTGTCCAGACCTGTAGTTTTGCATTTCTAGTGATGCACAGAATTTGTAAACCTCCTGCAATGGGAGACTTTTGAGACGATAGCGGGCGTCCCACAAACTTGTCCTTTTCCATTGTTCTCAGCGATGAAAACAATAGAAAAGGACCGGACTGTGGGACGCCCGCTATCGTCTCAAAAGTCTCCCATTGCAACATCTGGGGACTTTTAGGGTCTAAAATAGGAGAGACCCAGACCCGCAAGCCCTTTTTTTTGGTTGTGTTTTTTTACATTCGTCCAACCTCATCCGTGAAAGATATATAAAATAATTGACGTAAAAGAAATTGGGCCTTCTGCTCAAAATTGTTTGTATTGCATCAGAAAGAATCACTCTTTACTTCTTCAAATTTCCGTGGGTTTGTTTCCAGATGTCAAAATAAAAGAGTTGACGCAACGTGTATCCAACATGAGGAGCCTAGTTGGGGACGTCGATGCAATACGATCATCACATGACCAACTGCAGTTATGTCAACTACAAGTAGCAAGGTATGTGTCAGTTTGTTCACAGGATTTATTTTATATATTAAGCAATAAACCACAAGGGAAACTGACTGGGTCAGTATTTATTTCAATTTTGTGGTGAACAAAGAAAAATTGACTGAAGTGGAATTTGAACCTGTGACCACCGGCTTAATGTACCGACGCTCTACCAACTGAGCTATCCAGCCCTATGTTGGCTGTCTCCCTATTAGTCAATATCTTTGTCGAGGGTGCCAGTCAGAAACCATTCAATCGGCTACTGCCGTGTAGCCAGGGATCACACCCTAGTTTAGGATACACACCATAAAGCTATACTATAGTTCTATGGATACAGCCTGGGAAGCGGCAACACAAGGATCACCTTAAGGGTGATGTGACTTTTTATTTCAGGATTTATTTTACACTGCACTTGCATGGTGAGACACTTATACTCTTGTGCAATTTGAATGTTAAAGCGGCAGATGGTGGACAGACTGCAACTAGTCCGACGCCAGTGCAAGGGGTCTGTACAAGCTTTTATTTAATTTTTTTTTATCCCTATTGTAGATTGGAGAAGAGACTAGCTGACATGGAACCGATCCGCTCTGAGAAAACGACTCTGGAGGGTCAGGTTGAGAGGCTTGTTAACGAGAACAGTGAACTTCAGGCTAAGGTATGTTGTTTAACGAGTTTGCTATAACATTTTACTAAAGTTTTTCAGGTACCACCCACAGAATTAATTTTCAGAACACCAACCTGATTTTTGGGGTTCGGAATATTGGTTTGGAAATGAAACCCTGAACAAACGAAGTATAGACAACAAACATGATATTATTTGTGTTTTTTGCCCATACACCGATGTTATGGATGTGTGGGTGGGATTCGAACCCACAGCCCCCACCAAGCATGAAATGTTGAGTGCATGCATGGTGCACGATGAGTCAATACGTCCTCTGCTGTTGAACTCGTTCCATGCAAAGAACGTTCCAGGCCAGGCATGTGATTTCTCAGGATTTTTCCTGATTTCAGGATTTTCTCAAAATCTCCTTGAGCATTCAGATTTTTTTTTAAAGAATTAAAGCAATCACCAAAGGGAGAAAGAAAATAGTTCACATTGTATCCAAACCTGTACTTTTGCATTTCTGGTGATGCACAGAGGCTGTAAACCTCCTGAATTGTAACATCTGCAAGGTTCCTGGTCTAGAATAATGGGGAACCCAGGCCCGCAAGCTATTTTTCAGGAATTTTCAAATTCAGTAAATCTCATCCCTGGTTCCAGCAGGGTTATCAGGTCAACCGCTATACATACATGGAAACTTAATATACGTATTTACAATCCATCTATTTGGGTGTCCTTGAAAATGTTTCGTATTAAGGGAATAAAGGTGTGTCGAAGAGTTTTTTTACTATTGTTTAAAACCAATGAGGGGCCTGGTGGCCGATAATTGCCCGAGCCACAGGCGAGGGCAATTATCGGCCACCAGGACCCTCAGAGGTTTTAAACAATAGTTAAAAACCGATTCAGCACACCTTTATTTCCATTCATAAATACCTTTTCTTACCAAAAAGCATGAAAAAGTAACTTCTGGGCTTCAAAAGTCACGGCTTTCCTTACTTTTTTTCAAGATGTTCACATTTAAGTTTTCCCGTGTGGGCGCTGAGCGATGTCTGTGTCGTACGCGTACGCTTACGTGAGAACATTCGTGTGCCTGTCATGCCTGAGTGCGTGTGCGCGCGCGTTATGCAGAAATACGCACTACGCTCCTCATACCAACCCGGTTTTAAACAGTTTTTACCGTGTCTATATCTCTCGTTTAAACACGGCCTCTCGACCAATCAGAATGGAGAAACTGTCACAGGTATTTATGAATAACATGTCATGATGTAAAGTGGTTAAACAAAATTTGTATCTTCTTTTTCCGACTGATATTGAGATGTGTCATCATATAATGCATATCAAACACTTGCTTTTCAAGAAAAGGGCATTGATCCAAAATCAATTATTGTATATCTTTGACAGGGTTGTTTCTTGTGCAGATTGTTTTAATTCTTAGAAAGAAGGATGCATTTTCAAATTTTGTTTTTCTCATATTTGTCATAATCAGATGCGGGACTATCAAGCATTAAAGGAAAAAAGCAACCACCGCAAATCCATCGCAACAGAATCTCAAATGAGTCTGCGTGAGTATCAGGACAGATTCCTTCAGATGAAAAAGGAAAAAGACCTCGTGGAGGTTGCCTTCAGAGAGCAAGAAGTCATGCTGGCAGAGCTGAAAGAAATCCGCACTGAGCACCAAGAGATGATAAAGGAACTACAGGAGAAGCTGCAGCAACAACCTGGTAAATAAATACATGTTGATTACCCCATCCCCACGTCTTGTAGAAAGCTCGTTCCATAGCACGTGCATCACAGCTGTGTCAATATTTAGCAGTGCCTGATATAACTAAACTGAATTTCTTTTTTCGAGAGAACTCAAACCATGCTGATAGAAAATGGTTTCTTATTGGGCAGGTATGTGATTTCTCAGGATTTTTTCCTGATTTCAGGAATTTCTCAGACTCTCTGAGAGCCTTCACATTTTCTTGAAAGAAGTAAAAGCAATCATCAAAGGGAGAAACAAATAGTCCACATTGTGTCCAAGCCTGTAGTTTTGTATATCTGGTGATGCACGGAGTCTGTGAACCTTCTGAATAGACCTTTCCCATGAAATATGTAAATTGCACATCACTCATGCACACTAACACTACTGGTCGGTAAAATGAGGGACTATCGCACCTTTTTGTGTGGGGCTAACGGTGGCATGTCGCACACGCGTTTGTGCGTCTGCCTAGTGCACAACTCTATGGCGTTTGCCCACCAATAATGTCTGTATGCATGCGTGAGTGTAATTAGCATGTTTCATGGGAAAGGCTAATTCTAACATCTGGGAGGTTCCGGGTCTAGAATAAGGGGCAACCCAGGCCTTGCAAGCCATTTTCAGGAATTTTCTCATTTGGCAAATCTCATCCCTGTTTTAGGGAATTTTTTGGGGGGTGGGGGGTTTGAGGGGGAGGGACCCTTCAGTTACAATTCTGAATTAGTTACAATTTTATTTATCTTTTTTTCCCCCATGTACACTCTATCTTTCTCTTTCCTGTAGAATAAAATAAGAATACGATTCAGCTGTTCACTGTGTAACCCATTTGATTTGAGTAGAGGCTGTAATGAGTCTGATTGTGGCTATAATTTGTTTTATTTTACATTTGCAGGTGGAGAAACTCTTAATATAGTCCCAGAGCGTCAACTTGGAGAGATAAAGGCTCAACTGCAGACACTGGAACAAACATGGATACAGCCCTCAGTGCATCAGCAGGTTGAAACTCAACTGAAGTCAGCCATGAAGAATGTGAGTTGAGGTTGCGAATTACAACCTATCAAAGAAAGTGATCGCTAAAAAATATAACAAAAATAATAACATAATACTCATATATACCAGGTGTGGATTTCACAAAGTGCTAGGACTAGTCTTATCTTGAGTTAGGAAGAGTAACTAGTCCCAACTTATAGGACTGGTCATATGTTAGGACTAGTCCTAAGTTAGGACTAGTTTTGTGAAATCCACCCCAGGGGTGTAAATGGATACCTGCGACGGTAGAGGTTGATATTGTGTTTGAAAAAGCCTTCGGAGCGCCACGGCAGCTCAGGGCTGTATACTCCCCAGGGAGCTGAGAAAGATTACATGAATGTTATTGGCCTAATGACCAGGGCCCTAATGTAAAGCGCATAGAGACGCTATCGTGAAATGCACTATATAAGAACTAGTTATTATTGTGCTTTAGCTATGGGCGTCTTAAATCGCTTAATTATTTTAATGACAGGTATGCAGAGCTATTTTTGAATTATTATGAGACCCATTTTTGTGATACATGTGTTGTAGTACCTCGTGAAGGGTTTACAAGGTGTGGTGCAATCTGCAGCCAACCATGCCAGAAACACCGGGGCAAACCCCCTTCTCTTTGCGATAAGTGTAACTAGGTTCTTTTATGTGCATTACACAAAACACAAGACCTATGGCTTGATGTCCCGTGCAAAGGAGGAAGCAACTATGGTTAAGTGTCTTGCACAAGGACTCCAGTGTTATGACCGGGACCCAAACCCACACTCTGACAATCTGAGTCCAGTGCACTGGACCACTCGGCCTCGATACTCCACGAAACCTCATTGATTTAATTCATGCTCTGTTTTGTTTTAGATGAAGGAGATGGAAGAGACACTCCAAAGAGTTCAAGCTGAATGTAAGAAACAAAATGTTGTTTATACTGAGTAATTGTAAAAGTTTTCTTCTGAGCAACACTGACTACCCTGTTTGATAGATACACATCTCAACACCCTAGTTGTTAACACAGTTGTAGATGTGTACTTTAACCAGTTGGTGCCGGATGTCATGTATGGAGGAAAAGTTTTGTCCGAGCCAGAAACCAGACGACATTTAAAAATGCCATTGTGTAAAATCGGAATGCAGGACCAAAGGTCACCCGGACATTCCACTACTGAGCGTGCACAAAGCATGCACACCCCGTCTAAGGCCTTCTTTCACCCACACAAAGAGGAAACATGGTACTGAAAAATGTGTCTGATTTTCACCCATTATGCAGGGGTTATTGTGTAATCCCTGATTCTAGACCTTTGTTCTTTTGTTCCAAGAAGAGGATTACGAGACATTGAGAGGCTTCCACCATTGTTTATTAATTTATTTGGGCTCAATGGAGGTAAGTCAGAGTGAAACGGGGATCCAGCCTTGGTTCCGGATTTAGTACCAATCGCGAACCGTAGCATGTATGTATTTAACATTTTCTCAATAGAGAAAAAAAGCCTGGTGTTGTAAAGAGAATCTTTGTTCTCTTGGCTTTGTCAAGTCAAGGCTTCTTTGTGCCAGCGTTACTGAAAAACAATTTCAGCAATTCCGAGAAAAAAAATCCTGTCAGGCTGGACAGGAAAGAATAAAAGATTCCTAGCAGCAACTGGTTAATAATACCTGTACATAAGAATGTATGGCATTGTATCCAAATTGTTGTTTTCCAGTTAACTGCCATTCCATGAGACTTTTTATCCATCTGTGATCATAGTCATCATCTGGGTTTGTGACCTGGAGCCCCTCTTCAATTTGATTCAGAACTATTCATTACCTTTCACTTATAAAAGTTCCAATTTGAAATTGTTTACAGATGAGGAAAGGCTGACCTCCGAGGGAAACAAGGCCAGAGAGGTAGGGTCACTCATCTATGTTTAGCGGCAGCCATTTATGTTTTAAATGCTAACTTCTCTTGGGGATGAAAATGAGTCCCTGTTCCAAATAGACTGGTGCCTATCAGGTTAACATTGTTTGTGTAGATTTGTCACTTTAGATTTTTCACGAGGCATGGCATGGCCGAGCAGGCTAGTGCATCGAACTAAAGTTTTGGTGGCTAGGTCACCAGAGTGTGGGTTCGAATCCTGGTGGTGACATGTGCGTCCTTGAGCAAGACACTTTACTACAATTGCTTCTCATTACCCAGGAGTAAATTGGTACCAGTGAGTGTAGAGATTGTTGATGTGAATGGTTAGCAACATGTGGGCTGATGTGGCTGCCGGTGCTGCATACTCCAAAGGAGTTGAGAGGGTTTTAGGAATGCTTAGTGCCCGATGAACAGGGGTAATAATACTAACTGTAAGGCACTTTCAGAGGTCTTCTTTGCTTGAAAAAGCACATAAAAAATATGTTGTTGTAACAGCAGGATACCACAGAAAATGAGTGTATTTCTTACGTGATATTATTACTTGTACAAGATATTGATATAATGTGTACCATCCTCCTCAGCCTTGCCCTCTCCACATTTTGCCTTTGTCGTTGTATATTTTATCTTGGACAATGTTAACTTTTTTTAAGATTAACTTTTTTTAGCATATAGTCTTTAATATGCTTCTTTTTTTTTTTGCTTTGTTTTTTGAATAATTTGTAGCGCTTTGAGGAATTGGAAACATCTTCTTTGTGTAAGATCAACAGCCTTCAACAGAATCTTCAAACACAAACCGATAAAAACATCAGCATGGAGCAGAATTTACGCGAGCACGCTCGACAAATTGATGAATTATTGGAGGTGAAAGACAACCTCACACGAGATGTTAGCAGTGCCCATGATGAGATAAGTCGGCAATCTGGAGCTATTGCTAGCCTGCAGGGGGCAAAGAGTGCTGTGGAAGAAGAGCTCCAATCCTCTAATACACAGATTGAGAAATTCAAAGAAATGATCGAGGAACTGCAAGAGAGAAACAAGGTCTTGAGAACCAAGGAAGAGCGTCTTACAGGAGAGGTTGCATCGGCTTGTGTACTCATGAAGCAGCAAGAAGAAATCATCGGCGGGCTAAACGAGAGAAAGGAGGGTCTAGAAGATGAAGTGTCAGATGCCCAGACTAATGCCAAGCAGCAAGCTGAGTTTATTGCGACCCTCCAGACATCCAAGGCAGAACTTGAGGCGGAGGTGAAGTCATCTCGTGTGAAAATTGAGAGATATGAGGACTTGATACATGAAATGGAGCAGAGGAATGAAGGCTTGAAGATGGAAGAGAGGCGTCTCACAGAAGAGATTGAGTCTGCCCACCTATTCATCAATCAACAGAAAGAAGTTCTGAGTTGTCTTGATGAGGAAAAGAGGCATCTACAGGATGAAGTCTCCCATGCTCAAATTGAGTCTAAGCAACAAGCTGTCACTCTATCGAACCTCTCAGCAGTGAAGAAGGCACTAGAAGAAGAGGCCCTGTCAGCCAATGCACAGATCAAGAAGTTTGAGGAAATCATCAAAGACCTGCAGCAGAAGAATGATGACTTAAAGGCGGAGGAAGGACCCTTAACTGAAGAAATTTCTTCCGCTCGTGTTTTCATCAAGCAGCAGGAAGAAGTCATCAACACCCTTACTACAGACAAGAAGGGTCTGGAGGATGAAGTCTTCAGCGCTCGCCTCGAGGCCAGAAACCAATCAGAGATGATTAATTCTCTCCATGCAGCCAAAACAACATTAGAAGGAGAAGTCACATCAAATAAGTCCCAAATCCAAAAATGTGGGGATATGATTGTGGAGTTGCAGCATAGAAACGAGGACTTGACGACACAGCAGGAGCAACTTTCAGGAGAGGTTGCATCTGCCCATGTAATGGCAAAGCAGCAGGAAGAAGTTATCAGTACTCTAAACGAGAAAACGAAGTATGTTGAAGATGAGGTTTCAAGCATTCGTGTTGAAGCTAATCAGCAATCTGAGGCTAACGCCAACCTTAATGCAGCAAAAACAGCATTGGAAGACGAGGTCAAGGTGACCCATGCACAGTGCCAGAAGTTCAAGGAAGTAATCCAGGAGCTAGAGCAGAGGAATGAGGACTTGAAGACCGAGAGAGGACGTCTCACAGAGGAAGTTTCATCTGCTCAGGAGAGAGCGGAGCAGCAGGAAAAGGTCATCAGTACTCTAAATGAAGACAAGAAGGCTCTAGAGAATGCAATCCTAGATGCTCATACTGAGGGTTCTAAGCAGCTTGAGGCTCTTGCTAGCATTCAGACAGCAAAGATAGCACTTGAGGAAGAGGCTACAACAGCCAATGCACAGCTGAAGAGTCTCAGTGAAATGGTTCAAGATCTGCAGCAGAGAAATGAGGACTTGAAGGCAGAGGAAGGGCCTCTTACCAGAGAAATCTTGTCTACTCGGGCATGTATAAAGCAGCAGGAAGAGGTCATTGCTACTCTTAATGAAAACAAAAAATGTCTGGAATATGAAGTCTCCCGAGTTCGTACTGAGGCAAGCCAACATCTTGAGGCTATCACAGCCATCCAGGCAGCAAAAACAATGTTAGAAGGTGAGAAAAGATCAGAGATCCAGGGTTTAAAGGAAATGATCAAGGAGCTTCAGCAAAGGACAAATGACTTAAAATCAGGAGAGAATACATTGACTGAAGAGGTTGAATCTGCTCATCAAGCCATTAAAGACCAGAAGGAAGTGATTGGTACACTTGGTAAGGAAAAGGAGGGTATAGAGGTTGAAGTCTCCAAAGCTCTCTCTAAGGTTAATCACCAGTCTGAGGTAATTGCCAATCTGCAAGCAGAAAAGATGACATTGGTAGAAGAAGCAACGTCGGCCGATTCAGAGATCCAGCACTCCAAGGAAATAGTCGATGAACTACAGCGCAGAATTGAGAACTTGACAGCTAGAGAAGGGCCTTTGACCAAAGAAATTACTTCTGCTCGTCAATTTATAAAACAGCAAGAAGAAATGATTTGCAACCTGAACAAGGATAAGGAGAGTCTAGAAAACGAAGTATCCAGCTCTCAAGCTCAGACCTGTCAGCAATCTGAAGCGATCGCTACTCTCCAGGCTGCGAAGACAACATTGGAAGCAGAGGCCGTGTCAGCCAACGCCCAGATAAAGCGCCTTAAGGAGATGATCAAGGAGTTACTGCAGAGGAATGAGGACTTGAAGAGTGAAGAAGGCCGCCTCTCAGAAGAAGTTGCATCTGCTCGCCTCTCCGCAAAAAAGAAGGAGGATCAAGTTGATGATAGCAAGATGGCACTTGAGAATGAGCTTTGTGCTGATAGGAAGAAATGGGCAGAGGCTGAGATGGAGGCTAAACACAGACAACAGGTGATGAAAGGTGAGAATCTCTTATACAGGTTTGTTTATTAGGCCTACTAATTTAGTTATGCCCTGCGGCTGGCGAAGCCACCGAAAGGGAATACTGTTTTCCACTTGTCATTCCATGGACATGTGGGTGTGTATGTGCAATCATTGTCTGAGCGATAACTGAAGGACTAGGCATATCAACTCTAAACTTGGTGTGTTGATAAGTCGTGGGATTCCTCAGAAGTCTGTTGTTTTTGGATCCCAAGGTCAAGGTCATTTGGCAGTAGGTTTGTAAGTCAAGGGACAACATTAATGTTTCCACAGAGCTAGATGGTGCAATGGACTTTGTTTAAATGGCAAAGTCACAGACTGGCTTGTGGGGCATTTGTGTTTACCAAACACGACTTTTCCTTGTTTATTCTAGCTTATCCGGCTATTTCTACCTCCATGGTTAAACTTCTTAAGCTGATTGCCCAATTTTCTTTTTCAATTTTTTATATTTTTTCATTTTTTTTTTTTTTTTTTTTTTTTTCATTTGCACAGAAAAATTCAAAGCAGTGGACAACATTGTTCAAGCCAGTTATGTCTATTTATGAAATGAATTATTATTGTTATTTTTACAAAACTAAACTGCTCGTTGACAGTTTTCAAACAATGTCGATTGTGTTTATTATTTAGATGAGATCAAGAGGCAGAAAGAGCAGCTGCAGAGTCACACGAAGAAGTTTGCAGAAATGGTCAGCTCAAAGGAGGCCCTCTTGGAGCAGATCCAAACGCAGATGGAGATCCAACAACGGTAAGACCAAGTTGCTATCCCATCGTATCTTTAAAAGTGTTTTTCTATCTTTCGGGGGCATATTTTTCAAAACAAAAGGAAATGAACGGTCACTGCACACTGGACATATTTTATGAAATTGTCTGTGGATAAATTTTATTAATTGATATAAATTTCATTTTAAATGTTTTTGGTAATGAAACCAAGAGATCTTCAGAAATAACTAGTTGAAACTCTAAAACCTGGGTAGAAAAGACGATGAGGAAATGTTCAGTTACACGGCAAACCCATGGAATCGGGGGAGGAACTGAAAACCCAATCTACTTATATCATTATAAATTTCTTCTTAATGAAACCAAGGATGCCTCATAAATGAACTTTATCACTGTAGCTCTCAAGCCTGAGGAAACCTGTAGACAAGGGTGCTTGCTATGTGAGCCAGAAACACTGGGGTAAACCCCTACTCCTCCACGATAAGTGGTCTGGCACTACGAATCCTAGTACACGGGACCTACGGCTTAATGTCCCATCCGAAGGGCAAAGCAATTATGGTAAAGCATCTTGCTCAAGGACACAAGTGCCGCGACCGGGATGCGGATCCACATTCTGCTGCCGACAACACCAGAACTTGAATCTGGTGATCGAGACCGCTCAGCCCACGACACTCCACATACGAGCGCAGGGCCCACTGTCAGAGAGCTGCTTAAGCTCAAAAAGTAGCCAAGCACAACAAAATTATGCTTTCCAGAACAAGGTTACCAGCCAAAATACCATGTCACATGTACAATCTGTGACTAGTATCCTGCTTATTTTTGCTAAGCAGGACAATATTTTCTGCTTAAGCAGCTCTATGAAATTGGGCCTTGGTTTGAGGTGGGATTCAAAGTGGGGACCACAGAGGTGAAAGGCAGGGAAATAAAACCAGTAAGCCAACCTGATTTGCAATTTTCCACGTTGAAAAGCTATAAAAGTAATTTGTTTTGACTCATGCAAATAATCTGTTTGGTTTTGATTTCTCAGTGTTCATAGAGAGCAGGTTTCAGTGCTTGAGGAAGCAGTCAACAGCAAGGAGGAGGAGTGTGAGCGTCTTCAGGCTAAGATGAGATTTGAGAAGGACAGTAACCGCAAGGAGATGGAAGTTCTGCAGGAAGAGGTAGGCGGGCCCACTGTTATTTTAAGTTGTTTTTACTTTTGGTTATATCAGTGACATAGGCTCCAATTTCAAGAAGAATCTCCACAGGAAAAAAGGTCCTGCTGCTCAACATTTTATTACACCAGACTGGGAAATAATTTCTACAAGACCATTTGAAGGTACAATACAGGATTGGTATTCATCAAAAAGTATCAATCTGAAAGCTTAGTGAAGGTGAAGTTCTTACCAGTGGCAATCTTCCATAGAAATATTTCTGTCTGAAATTCTGTCAAAGGCGAGAAAATAGAATTTGAAGACCCCGATTTTAATTTCGGTGGTAACGATCGAAATTAAGGACAATGTGTTTACATGCTGAAAAGTGTGCACGGTTTTTCACTATTTTCTCCTGACTCGGATGATGGATTGAGCCCAAATTTTCACAGGTTTGTTTTTTCTATGTATATATTGAGTCACACAAAATAAGAACACTACACTATTAGCTTTACCAGTCCTATATTTTACCTTTAATGATTTCTATCTCTTTTTAGATTTGCTGAACATTTAGAAAAGGTTTGGACTGTAATACTAATTCAATAGTCAATCTTTAAAAAAAAAAACATGTGCTAGGAAAATTCAGAGACTGCCAGACCTGTTCACTTGTTAGGTTTACTGGCCCAGTGTGAAAATTACTGGACTCAAACCGCTGGTATAACAGGCATGCAACTTTTCATGTGATCAGCTGATTTCCTCACGGTTTTTTTTTCAGCTGTCCCATTGAACATTGAAAAACGCAGTAAAAATTGTTGTTGTGCCAGGCACTTTTGACAAACTATAGTTACATGCCCCGTATAATGAGTATTTCAAGCCCTGAATGGTAGGCAATCAGAACCAACCTTATGATGAATTTAGAACAGGTGAAACTCTAATATTCTTTCCACACTTGTCTTCCTAACTAGCTGGACCACACCAAGCATCTTCTGGATCAGCAGCAGTCTTCAAGGTATGGTCTACCTCCACCCTTGGATCCCTTGCCTGTTGACGTCAGCATGCACAGCCTGGACAGTCTGGACGATGGTGAGCTTAACCTAGCCGAGCTGGACACGGGCTCCAGGGCTAGTATAGCATCCAATGCCTCAGGAGACAGCATCCGATCCACCGACAGTGCAAGATGTGAGTGAGATATTAGAAATAATTGTTTACACACTTGTCTTGAAATTGATCGTTGTCGTCATACTTTGTTATAACCATGGGATTTGTTGATGCATACTGAAAACCAATTACGTGGACATTTTCATTGAAACTTTTTTTAAAAATTCAGTTTTTGTCAATCTTCAAACCAAACTTCTCTCATTTAATCATCATTTTCTCTAAACAAAGCCCATACATATGTTTTCTCCAGATTTCCTGAAAAACTCCTTGAGCCTTCAAATTTTCTTGAAAGAAGTAAAGCATTCGCCAAAGTGTCAAAACCTGTAGTTTTGTATTTCTGGTGATTCATAATGTCTCTTAACTTCCTGAATTGTAACATCTGAGAGGTTCTGGTTCTAGAATAAGGGCGAACTTTGTAAGCCATTTTACAGCAATTTCCACATTCCTCAAATCTCAGCCCTGCAAAGCATTCGGTGACTACATTTAAACCATTTGAATTGTTAGTCAAGCTTTTATCTTATACAATTGTAATCTTCAAATATGACACTGCAGATTCTCTTTGAGTGTAATAGAGGCAACTCTAGGAAACTTTGGAGCCTTAGCAAATTGCTCTTTCTCACGCACGTGATTTTTCAAGATTTTTCCTGATTTCAGGATTTTCTCAAAAAACCTCACTGAGCCTTTCAATCAAGTGGCGAAGCCACGAGGGCCTTTTCCAACTTGATTTTGCAGCTTTTGATGTTGAATTATTCATGAAGTTTCAAACATAAAATATTCATAATTTTTACGCAAATAAGAACAGCACTGAAAGGTGAGCCAATCACAATGCGGATGAGGTTAATGCATGCTGACCTCATCACTTCTGATTGGCTGGGAATTTTGCTATCCTGTTAGGGTAGCAAAAATCGAGAAATAAAGAAAAACATTAGAATTTCCTGACAAGTTGGAAAAGGCCCTCGTGGCTTCGCCACTTGTGCGTGCTGACTTGGTCTTCGCAGCTACACACTGAGCCACAAAGGCCTTGACGATAGGCTAAGGGAACCCAGGCCTGGAAGCCATTTTTCAGGATTTTTGGCATTTGTCAAGTCTCATCCCTGCTTTCTATGTCCCTTCTTACACAGGCAAGTATACTATTGAGATACACAGCCGTCAGAACACACCGGTCAACGAGTCAGTCACCACAAGCCAAATTACCACAACGCACCTGGCCTCCAGTCAACAATCCATGACCCCCAGCCAGCTACACCTGTCCTCTCACAGCAACTTATCGGATAGCCTCAACTTAAGCCATCTCGGGCCTCTGTCTATGTCCCACGCCAGCAGCATTGGCACTGACCGTGGGGATAACCTCCCCGATAAGGTGTCACAGACCATTGATGAGCTTAGTATCAGTCAGAGTAAGACCAGAAAGATTAGGGCTTCCATGAGACAATCCCTAGTCAGCCGCAAGACAACAGGTAAGATTACTAGGACATAATTTTCTTAAAGATGCAAATGTGTATTTTCTAGATTAACCAATGGTATGAACTTTAAAAATAAGCCATCACAAGACAATAAACCATGGATTGATAGTGACAACAGTATTGTGATTCCCAATTTGTATTGGTTGACTTCCAAAGGGTTTCCTTGAATCTCCAGCAGGTAAACCCTCATAGCAGTGCTCAGGTAATGTCCTTACATTGTTCACTGTGCTGGGGTCACTGGTGATATCTCACAAGGGTAGCCGGTGATATTTCACATGGGTCACTGGTGACAACTTGTGCAGGTCACAGGTGATACAGATCACTGAGTGGCGATATCTAACAAGGATCACTAGTGACATCTTGCACGGGCCACTGCAAAGTTGGAGTATTGTTACCTGAACAGTGTCTTGGGCCGATGGAATCAGCCCAAATCTTCGGATTGTGTATTGGCATTATGACATTGTATAATAGATTTGTACTAGTTACAACACACCACACGATCTTAAAATGACCTTGATGAAAGTTCAATTGTGACCGAAATAAAGTTTTGGAAGTCGGCTTTGAACTTTGTGTATGCCTTGACTCCAATCAATGTTTGACTGCAACCAATGTACTAGTGACTGCAATGACTTCAAGCATTGATTTGGATGAGCTGTGTAACAAGTTACAACCTCGAACCTGGTGTAGTTCAAATTGGTACGGGAACTAAGGCAATAATAGTAGTCTGGTCAAAACTCAGTACGTAATCCATGATACGTTGATCAATTATGCAGTGTAGAAGTTTACGCAGTGTGTTTATTTGCATTTTTCGAAAACAAAAGTAGTAATTTACAGCTTAAATTGCTAGACATTTTACATGTATTCATTGTTGGGCACTGTTATGGTTACATGATATTTCACAGTTGGGGTAGCTGGTGAATAATTTCACTGGGGTACTAACTTGCATACCACAAGTGACACAACATCTCTCATTGCTTTACATGTAGGTCGTGGGCGTTTCTTTATCGTAAACAACTGTGAAGAGGAGCCCGACGTCTTCGACTGGAACCGTCTGTCAGAGCTACAGCGCAGGAACACCCTCTGTCTCCCACACCTGCAGACATCTTACCCAGTGGAGACCCAGACCAGGGCCCCACAAGAAATCTCAGAGGATAATCTAAAGCTGGGAGTAACTACAGATGGTTCAGGTGGAGAGATGACCACACGATCAATGCGCAAACGAAAGAGTGGGGATTTGGAGCTTCCACCAGGGGGTGGGCCTTCAAAGGTTAGTTCGACTTTTTTAAGCTTCGTCCGTTTGCTTGTGCAGTTGCTTAATTCATACCTGGGGCCGATTTCATGGCATTGCTTAATCTTTGGTAAGCAAATTTTTGTGCTAACTTTAGCAGAAAAATTTGCTTAACCGTAAGCATATTTCACAGGTTAGCAAGAAAACTAGGCAGTCAGCTTGTGCGTTCACCAAGGATTTGCATTAATTGTTACGGCATTCATTTTTCCTACAGTAAGCACCGGAAGTCTAGCATGCCTTTTTGTGTGCTTACAGTTAGCAGCGCTATGAAATGGAAATCGCAAAGTTTTAAGCACAAAATTGCCCGTTAAGCAGCTCTATGAAATTGGGCCCTGATTTTACCGGGCTTGTGAATTGTCAGGATTTTTTCCTGACTACAGGGTTTGTCACTGATCTTTCTGGGCCTTCAGATTTTGTTGAAAGACAGCCCTTGTAAAGACCAAACCTTCAGGTATCTGAAATGATGTAGAGAGTCTGTAAACCTCTAAAATATACCATCCTGTCAATCAGGGGGCTTCAAACCCCATATCAAGAAGAAACTTATCCAATAGTTATGGTTTTTATTTTGTTTTTTTTTGTTCATACAATCTCACCCATGTTTTATACAGCAGTTTCATTGCTTAAAACAATCATTGGAGTATTCGTACACAGTACAGATTAACTGTGCAGCTCATCATTGGATTTAAATTGAAATGTCAGATTTGAAAGGAAGCATTGTATGGGTTTTCACTAGACGCTCTATTTTGTCTAAAATTATTGTTCTAAAACATTTGACGGACTCTGAGTTGCATTTTGTGTTCTCTTTGTTTTGGGAGCACACTGTTTCTCATTGAAAGTAAATTTTTGTAAAACTTCTCCATCACTAGATGAAAACATCAAACTCTTACCACGCCATGCCGCCTCCTCCCCCACCGGACATGAAGAATACAACCAAGAGATCAGTCTCGTTGCAGAACATGAAGTCAACAGCAGCGGGGTTGCCCTCGAGCTCGAGCCTCCGCAGCAAGGTAGGGCCAATCTCTACTTCTTGAACTATTGCAGGCATGCTCCTCTCAACAGACCAGCTGATTTCCTTGTGTGTTTTTTTCTTGGTAAATTGTGTGCCGTAAAAAACTGAAAAACACTTTACAAATGTTCATGTCCAAGGCAGTTTCCTCCATTTTTTGGAGGGGCTCAAAGGTCAAACTTAATTTTGTGATGTATTCATTTTCCAATGGATAGAATCCTTATAAAACTGGAAAGAAAATTAAGTCTCTAACTTTGCATTAAAACGGTTTAAAATGCCACTGTACTTGATCCCCTTCCAGTGCCAAATTTGTCAACATCTAAAGCATCCAATGACGTCACATTTCAAATACATGGATCTGTACACTTTTTTAAGGGGGAATTTGGGGTTCATTCTTGACTTTTTATGATGTTCAAATAAAATGGCGTTGAATGTGTTCTTTCGACTGATGAAAAATTCCTCCTTGGAATGTACAGACCTATTTGTTGTTGACATCATGTTTCAAAATTATGCTCAGAAAGAGTAAACCAAGTAAAGACAACAAATAGTCTCATAAAATGCACCAGGTTTTTTGGTTCTCTTTCAAGAAAATGTGGAATGTGTTCACCATGAATCTGGCCGAATCATTGGCCATGAGCCACGGGCGATAATCAGCCATGGTATGCTGGAATCTCGGCTTACCTCCCATACGCCAAATACAATGATAAACAATGGTGGCAGCCTATCGACCTTTCAAAATCCTTTTTTGTAAAAAAAAAAAAAAAGAGGATGACGGTCTGGAATTTGGGAATACACAATAACGCCTGGAAAAAGAGAGATTTCAAGCTCGAATTCCAGTACCCTTTGTACGTCTTTGTAAGGGGGAAAACAAAGCATAGCACGGTGAGTGCATGCCTGCATGCTACACAATAGAATGTTGAGGCGTGTTAACCTGTCACCCGCTGTTGACCTCACACCAAAACAAAATTTTCCTGGTGTTAAAAAACATCAGGTTTCTGGTTTGTGAAAGTTGTGCATGTATACACGTCTTCTGGCGTTAACTGGTTAACACTTTCAGCTTATTTTATTAATTTGTTTTAAACAGAGCTGTCCCAATGTGAGAATTATTTGTATTTTTGTGTTAAGCCACAGGATAACAGCAGAGGATTAACTAAGAACATCAGCAGTAGTAGTATAAGCAGCAATACAAGCATCAGCAGCAAGGCAAGCACCCACAGCACACTTAGTAATAGCAGCAAAACGACAACGAGCAGCAGTAACAGTAGAGTGGAAAGAGGTGGTGTACTGCGAGCCAGCACAAAGTTCAACAAGCAACAGAAGACAGCCAAGACTAGCCCCAAGGCAGTAAAGGTAAACTGTCAACCAACAAACCTTACAGGCCTGTGTACCCAGTGCTTTTCTCATCCCCGATACAAATTACTACTTCTCTTAAATTGTTTGCTGCTAATTAAAGGATTTCTAACTGGCTCTCTCATCACTAGGCACTGTCTTTGGTCTAGTAGGTAAGATATGTGTTCGTGAGTTCGAATCCCACCCGAGTAGTATGCCTACGGGTCTGCAGGACTTGAGAAAGCACTGAGTATACATTGCCTATCACACATCAGTGTATATGAAAAGCAAAGCATTATTCTTTATCTCCAAAGCAAATTATCTATCAAAGCATAATTTTGTTGTGCTTTACTACGTTTTTGTGCTTAAGCAACTCTGTGAAATTGGGCACCATAGATGTGCTTAAGCAGTAAATAATGATTAACACTTTTCTGCTAAGCGAAAAAGAGCAGGATAACAGTCATATAAGTTACATGTGGAATATTTTTTTCTGGCTGGTAACCTTATTCTGATAAGCATAAGTTTGTTGTGCTTAGCTACTAAGCAGCTCTATCAAATTGGACCCAGGCCTTTATTAGAGTACAATACCGGTCGGTTGAAAAAAAAAACATTTTTTACTTTTCCTAAATTTTCCCTAATCCGTTGCCTTGATTTTGATGGATTGCTGCACAGCTAAACCATCCATACTGGACATGAGACCAATTAAGCTGTGATTCGTATCAAAGTTCAAAGCTTGGCATGTTTTTACCATTTATGAGGGTTTTGATGTCGTAACGATTCTGGTCGACAACACCAAGTAAAATCTCCCCACATACCAAGTCTTATGATAATTTGTTCAATTCTGCTACACAGGCGATTGACCCACGTCGAGAGAGCATCGCTTTCAGTGTCGGCTTCTCCCCCAAGCCCCAAGTCAAGCGCCGCTCCTCCAGAATGTCTCTAGCAAAGAAGGCCACTAACAGCCCCAAAGTGCAGGCAGCTGCACCGGGAATAACACCCAGCAGGAAGTCATCCAGAAGGGTATGTAGCCAGGTTCAAATTACAAATATTTAAAAGTTGTGTCACAGGAGTTACTTTATTCATATCTGAAGCAAACTGGAACAGTTTGCAAAAGTTGAATGTATACACACAAGAAATCTATTTAGCATAGTCTGTTGAAAATGATTGTGTTTCATTAACCGATAGATGGGTTGCAGTAGACACCATCTTCGCTGACAATTTCTATTTTGGGCTTATAGCCGCATCAAGCTCTGTAAATTTCAACGCAGCCTGAGTTGCTTCCCAACCAATCATGGAAGGAATACAGTGCAGTCCTTACGTGTAATGCACAACCGTGTGCTTGAAAATGAACTGTCATTGTCATTTAAGATGGTTGATTTTTCCCTGTGTTGACATCATGTGCAACCCATCTGTTAAAGACCATAGGGGCCACAAGCGACATGTACCAAAATGCCCATAACAGCTGCAAACAGTTGCAAGATTTTACCTACTTACACACAACCCAAAATGGTCAAAGTAAAGCTCATGTCCTGAATTGACATTTCCCATGTTAACGTAGAATCTACACCTCTAAAACAAAACCATACATTTCTGTTTCATTTATTGTTTTCCCAGATGTTTTTCCTGAAATAAGAATTGAGTACAAAAATCAAGAACATGAACCATGTTCTGGAGCATGGGGATAATTATACAGAAATGAATGGTCTTTATAAAGAGTTAAAAAGTGCTGTCTTGTCTTGCTCCCCCCCCCCCCCCCGCCCTCTTTTTCCACTTCTCAAAGTCTCCCTTCCACAAACATCTTCTAGATTTTTTTATATCAACATTAAACTCAGTACTGTTTGGTTTATATCTAATTTTCTTACAGAGATCCATTGCTAAGTGGCTTGCAAAGTAGTCGTCCACACAAGACGATCCTGCTCATCGGTTCATTACAAGGTAGTGAGTTTAAGCATAAACATAACGTTCAGCAGAGAAAAAGTTCGGAACCTTTTGGATAATGGTTACACACTATGTGATGCTCCTTGCCAAAACAGGGCACTTCCTGCCAGTAATAAACTGGGTTTATTCGCTCATCAAGTGGATGAGAAAAAGACCTTTCAACATGTTCAATAAGCACCTTCTTGAGATCTTTCCAGTAAGTATTTCTCAACATATAGAATTTTTTTTAAGACGTCACACTATATTGATATCGTTGGTCGCACCACGAACCGTCATATCGGTCAAAATTCACAACATTTGGGAAACCGGATTGTTCAACAAATTATTGATATACTCATTACTGTTAACATTTTCGGCAAGTTTCAGGACCTAACACATAATAGTTTTGTAGTTAGCAAGAATGACATATCACCAGATTTTCCATTTTGCTTTTCATGATGTGACGTATTGTGATAATGCCACTTTATCCATCGAAGTACATAGCACTGGCACAATGTCAGACACACGCAGTTCAACTTTTGCTGTTTCACGAAGTGACACATCGGTTGACCTATGCGTTTCAAGAAGCGACATATTTCAACATGTATTGGTTTGTACACAGCACTTTTCTTTTTCACGAAGTGATGTATGTAATTAGGATTACGAGTTAATACCTCATCAAAAAAGTTGCACGATTGAAAAAACTTTGACATTTCTGTATGAATAAAGAAGTCAGCTTTATTTTGGTGTTAACCAAAAATTTCAAAAACAGTCTCCAAAATAGCAGTCATGGCAGTTTTGAAAAATACTTCAACTTCAACTTGCAAATTTCTCCAAACACTGAATTTTGGCAGTGGAGCACGATACAACGGTTCGTGGTGCGAGCGATGATATCAAGGGTTATGTTTCATCGTCTTCACTGTTAATGCCATTTCAGTACTCCAAGAAGTGCCTGGCATGGAATGTCACTCAGGAGATGTAAAAGTCTCATTTTATCTCGTCATAGAGTTCAGTGTGTTCATAATTTCATCCTGGTTGTAAAACGTGTCGGTACTTTTACACAAGTTCATAAATGAATCATATACATATAATTGCCATAGGATTTTAGGTTGATTGAAATTTTCTGTTTGCCCCCCGTGTAAATAAGAATCAGTTCTTTTTTTAAGGTAGCTATTGAAGTGTTTCACTATCGATTTGTACATATTTTGGTTGTGGGATCTATGCAAATGAAATATTAGTGAATAAGAACTGATTTATTACTCAAATCTTGATTACGTTACAGTGATTGTACATATTTTTTGAAGGTTCAATAGTCTGAAGGTTTATTAATCGGAAGGTTCAATAGTCTGAACACACATTTTCCCATAAGTGATTGTTCATTTGTCTGGGAAAAAAAGGATAAAAAGGTTCGTTAATCCAAGCATTTGATTGGATAGTCTGAGGGTTCAGTAGTTAGTGAGCTTTGTTTTACTTTTATTTTCGGTTTATCGAACCTTCGAACAAGTGAACCCGTGGACTATCGCATCAAATGCTTGGATTAACAAACCTTCCTTCTGTTTTTTCCAGACAAATGAACCATCACTAATGGGAAAATGTGTGTTCAGTCTATTGAACCTTCAGATTAATAAACCTTCAGACTATTGAACCTTCGGAATATCAAGTGGTACCCCATATAACGCATGGGGAATCTGACTTTCAAGATGATGCAACCCAAATTTATTGTGGTGATGATGTGGCATAATTCGGGTCAATAGCAGATTTTCAAAGCAAATGTGGCTTTTGGGAGTAGGTTTGTTTTTGTTTTTTTTTCCAATCCAGTTTATAAAGAGTAGCTTTCACATACATTCAGGTTTTTGTGAATGAAAAGTGTAGGACGTTTTGTTTGCTTTATGACAGTTGTTTACTTTTTGAGGTTTACAGAGAAATTGGTAGGACTTTTAGATGTATTTTTCCAACAAAAATCCAATCAACTGACCATTGTTTTTAGAGGTGATGAACTTTGTTCAACAAGTTGGTTTATGGTGGTGGTTATAAGTTATTTTTTAGTTTTGTTTTGCAAGAATAGACCACAAACATGTAAATATCCTTAACTGTAAATAAAAAAAAAAATCTACCGCACAAATCAACAATTTGATAATCCTTGAGTTTGCTGTGGGGTTGATTACTGACATCGATTTGTGAGTTTGAAAGATTTAGTCTTTACCTTCTCTTGTATTGCATATTGCCTTATATTATAAAAAAAATACAAAGGTTGATTCGGACAATCAAAGATGGTATAATTTGTGTGTAATGTGCCATAAAATAAAGTAATTTTTAGACTCTAATGTGACTGCAAAATTGTCTTCTGTTTCTGTTTATTATGCTGGGTTGAACTTTGTATAGCTGCTTGACACACAAATGTGTAATGTTATATTGACTCAAAGGTTTGTCGTAGCGGAGCAGCTCAGCACATTGGACTTAATTTCTAATGGCAGATTCATCAGAGTTTATGTTTGAATCCTGCTGGTCATGACACTTGTGTCCTTGGGCAAGACAATTAACTGGAGTAAATGGGTACCTGTTATTGTTGGTGTAAATCAAGCTTTGTGCTCATTTGGCTGGCGGTTCTGCATACTCCAAAGGAGTTTAGGATGTTTTGGGAATGCTCAAGGCCCAATGAACGACAGGTAGTTTGTTGGTTATAGTGAAAGGTTTTGGAGCCCCCATGTGTTTGTTTTTACAAACTTTTTATTTCTGGTGCAGATGTATCACTGATAACTTTTTTTTTTCTGAGCTCTGCAGGCTCTCAATGCAAATAATAAATCATGCGAGCTTTTATGCCTTTGCAGACTCGGTGGTCTGATGGTTAAACCTTTCCTTACCATAGTTGACTTTTGTCGACTGCACTCATACCCACACTTCTTTGCCATTGGTGACTTTCATCGACCAAGCTTACACACAAAAAAGCACTCAAGCCTGAGCACAAAGTTTTTCGTTGTGTAAGAATGTATGAATCGCATTTGAGTGGTCAAACAATGCGGTCACTGACCACTGAATGTTATGTCAAAACAATTCGGTAACGAGAGGGTTAATATTCTTTTAGTAATAGTTGTAAAATCCACCTTTGCAGAAATATCAAAAAAATCAGCTAGAATGCATTTATCGGCTCTATTAAAAAAATTGGCTCAAGAGAATATCTTGTTTTTATATAGAGGACAAGTTTTTACTTTGTATATTTTAGAATAACATTATTGGAATCTTGTGGGCATTCATATTATATTCTGTTAGCTTCCGTATTTTAATTTTTGTTGCCAGGTGCAAAGTAAAAAAAAACATGTGAGTACATGTATACCATAGTTGTTCAATGACTTACAAAAACAGAAGGTATTGTCACACAAAAATATGTTGATCAAGAACTACATGCACATGCAATACCCTCAATTTAACCCAAAAAAGTGTCACTCGGGGTTAAACTTAGGGTCTGGTTTGGGTGACAACAATCTTGTTATGGTAGCTACTTTTACTTTACCATGGTTTCTTGGAATGAAAATTAAAAACAAACAGCTGAATTATATTAGAAACATCTTGTGTTTGTTTAGTTTCATTTGTTACTACTTGGTTTTTGTGTTTTTCATTAGTATCTATCGCCTGAACCTCAGACCATTGATTTTGTTGTTGTCTTCTTTTAAATTAGAAATGATTGGAGACTAAACAAAAATCTCAGAAGAACAAAAATATTGAATTTATTGTTCTCACACCTCTAACATAGAAAGTAATTCATTTGAGTTATGTATAACAAAAAAAGTTTAAAAGAATGAAAAATACTTCAACACAGCTAAATTATGCATTTTTTTTCAAACAAATGTTTCTGTCCTGAATTCCTATAACTTTTTCATTCATTCATTCATTTTCATTAAAAACCAACTGGCAGCACAAGGCTGAATTATGTGGCATTTACAAGAGGCAAAAAAAAGTTTAAAATTCATTGATACATAAAACATAGATAGATGGCAATCAAGAAATAAAACAGATAAAATGGCACAGAGTTAAAAAAAAAAAACAGGAAAGCCCACCCAAATTAGGAAATAAAATCCCCCCGTCCCCGAAAAAAAACTGTCAAAAACCCAATAAGCAAACTAATCATAAGTGCCTTGGAGCTAGAAGCTCAAAACTCGCATCATTTTTGATACAAACGTTGAAGGTGTGTTCCATCTCTCTTGATACACACTTGTTATTAAAAATAATTACTTAATTCCTGGAAAAATACCCCCAAGTTAATAACCTGCAGCAGGTTTCTCTTTGTGTGTGTTTGTTTTAATTGCACCAAATAGATCTATTTTTACTTATTTTATTTTATTGAGTTAAATGTTTATGTTAAAGTATACAAGTACTCAAACATGATATGAGTTTTTTTTCTGCTTTTTTTGTTATCTTTGTGTGTTGTGTAGTACAAATAAGAGAACCCAGTACACTTGTCAATAACAGAGGGATTGGCGTGTTCATGGCATAGTGGCTGCACTGAAGTTTGTGCCACAGTTCCTGGTAAACTGTTACAACTTGCTGCATGTGTTTGAAAAATGGGTCTTATAATTACAAACGTAGCTCTGCATTCATGTAGAAAAATGGGCACTTTGAGACAACCTTCAGGTGTGATGTTTATTTAATGTTTGTTTGTTTATTTGTTTATTTATTTATTTATTTATTCATTCATTCATTTATTAATTTATTTATTTGTTATTTGTTTATTTATTTATTTATTTATTTGAGAACTATGATTTATTTATTTATTTGTTTATTTAGTAATTTTTTTATTTATTTATTTGAGAACTATATGATGGACTATATAACTTTATGCTTAAGTTAACAACAACACAAAAGCCATGTATGTCGAATTAACTTTGCTCATTAACATTTAACAAAATTAAGTTTTATGATACTTCTATGGGCTTTGAAATAATTTATCTAAGTTGGGCAACATAACTGATAACCAAATTGTTTGTACTTCGTCCCTTTAAAAACATTAAGATCGCCCTCTTGTGACTGATCTGTTCCAGTTAAGGACAATTACACTGGTAATCCACATAGGGGCCACAATAACCACGCTACCTTAAGTGATTGTTTGTTGGCATTGCCGCACACCAGCTATACATCAATAGTTCAAGCTCTTTCCCTTATCTTCAGTGGTAAATAAACGGACGCCCATCTGCCTGAAAAATAAACGATTCGTTATGTTCGTCCATTATTCATTTTCTTGATGATGTCAGCTATACCAGTGAAGGTAAATATAATTTCTTTATAAGTTCCAAATATTATCTTTGCTTGTGAGTTAGAAGTGTAAAACATTTGTGTATTTTTTGGGTTGCGTTTTGGGGTTGGTTCCGTCCCGCTCTCGTTCAGTCAGCAGGTTCGGTTTGGCTGAATCTCCGTTTGGCTGCTGCTGCAGGGAGGGAGAGGGAGCAGCCAGAAGCAACTGCGTCTTGCGTATAGACCAGAGGGAACACTGAAAGTGAAGGGTGGTGAAAAGTTTTAAAAATTGTTTTCCTTTTGCCAAGAAGTGGGGACGCTGGACTCCCCACTTCTTTTTGGCCCTTAATTAAAACTTTGTAAATTTTGTAGCAGCAAGGTGGGTCGAAATGGTTTTGAAAAGTGTCCATTCTGTTTCTGTTTCAGAACAATTTACCTGTTATCTAATCGGAAACTGGTCGCACCAGGGTATAATAAACCAAATCATACTCCCAGATTGTACTCTGCGTGTTGTGAGCATTATGCGTCACTCTTTGTATACGGACAGTGCAAAATAGCATTCTAAACCTTTGCCCGTTGTTGAACATGCTGCTTGTTATGAATTAATGCTCAAATTCCTTAAACTTAACAGTACACGTCGTAGGAGAAAAAGGTTTGAAGTTGGCCTGCGGCTGCGTTCTGTGACTTGAATTTCAAGTTCATCAGAATGCGAAGTGCCCTCAACAGTACGAACAGCAGTGTTCATATTCAGAGGAAAAATAAAACAAAACAATTTAGAGCTTTGACTTCGAAAAGACTCTTCTCTCACTGTTTGCTATATAAAGAAAAAAAAGGAAACAAAAAAAGGTATTTAAAACCCTCAAAGTTATACTAGTTTGAGTCGTACTTTGGATCAGCAGTGGTTGGTAGACTTTGTTTTTGGAGGTGACTTGGAGGTTTTTGTAGGTGGTTACTTTGTAAGGGGACAACATTATTGTGGGCGACTTTGCTAGCTGGGGGTTGGGTGACATGAATGGCTTCCCAGTGTCCAACATTACCACATGTAGGAGCCATATCGAAAGGAGTACCCATAAATAGTGGCACTTTGGACTCCCTCCGATTCAAATGGAGTCCAGACTATTTTTGGGGGCGCTATTTATGGAGCTAGGGTTAAATTTTGTTGCCAACCTTTGTGAAGTGTTGTGTTATTATTAATGTTGAAGTGTTACTTAAATTCACTGTGACCATCCACCCTATTATTACGGTAATCAAAAATGGGTTTATCCAATGGCCTAAAAAGCTAAATGTAATAATCATGAAAGTGTTAGACTTTTTTAAGGCAAACTCTGGCATTAAACTTCCCAGCAGGTACAAGAATTTTACTATTTTAGTCACTTGGCTATGAAGATCCAAATTTCTTTAGTACTGCTCTGTTAATTGATAATTAAAAATAACATGTATTAAGGGCACACTTACATGTAACACTTTTTTACTATTTTATTTAAGAAGTGAAACAGGATCTAGACACAGATATTCCCAAGAACAGAACATCATTTAAAACCCTGGGCCAAGTCAGTGGTACGGTCGTGCAAAATTGATCAGTATTTCATATTAAGGCCTGATTGCTTCGTTCTTGAAAGGGCAAGGGCACCAAGGCATTTTCTTATTGATAAAGTGCACCTTTGTGAGGAAATTGTAAATGTCTATTGGCACATTTCATGGGGCACCAAGGCAATGACCAGCTGTAGTATGAGGCCTGCACATTTTTTTCCAATTGTATCTCCCCTTGAAAATTTGAACAGCCTTGACATGCCATGTAATCTGACACCATGTGTACATCCCTCAAGGGCCCAAACAGGTCACTGGTTCTGGCATTCACATGACAGCACTTGCAGTCATTATCTCCCAATGCAATCTCCAGTGGAACCAGTTCCAAGGAAAGCTCTGTGGTGTCACATTGCAAAAAAAAAGTATGGATTGACTACAGCAATAAATCTGCCAATAGTTTGTTTTCAGGGAACCTCTGAAAAACCAGTTTAAAGTCTTTAAAAAGTTAACAATTCTTTTTAGAAAACATGACAACTCAGATTATTTTTCTATACAACTCGGAAGAAAGGCCCAGGTTACCGATGACCTGGTTGAAAATCTTTGCGAGTGGGCATACTTGCAGCAAGAGATCAGACATTTTGGATGCCACAATAATAGGGTTACCCCTGTAAAATTAGGGTTATTTCTGTGATAATGCAAACCAACTAAACATATAAACTAGAAATTCTGCTTTTGGTGTTATTAAACGGCATCACCTGTAAAAAGTTGTTCAAAGAAACAGTTAAAATAAAATTTTATTTATTTATTTATTTATTTTTTTTTTTTTTTTTTTTTTGGGGGGGTGCCCAATAGCACTGCGTAACACAGAATTCTGCACTTACAGTGCCCAATTTCATAAAGCTTCTTAAATCTGAACAGTCCCATATCCATCTATGTCCAATTGCCAAAGTGAAGGATTCAGAAGGACTGGGGCTGGTAGCCTAAAAAAACAAACATTGTGTATCACAGGGTCAGGGTCAGTGGAGTGACATCAGAGAATGGGATATAGGAGGATTGAGGCCACATTCTAGCATATCTTTTATAACCATTATTGTGGTGTGGCCATCTTGAATTTAACCCATTTAAATCAATGTAACCAAAATAAGGCTGGAAGGGAAAAAATAGTCAGGTCCCCTTTTTGGTGTGGTGAGAATTGGTGTCCACAAATGCATGCAAAGTACACACAGGGAACATTGCATTGATGACTGCGGCATGACTTTCCATTATGAGTGTACGTACTATGTAATTGAGTTCAAAGTACTACATGTTGCTTTTGCATTACATTATACACATGTGCCTGTATGTCATATTGCTTACTTAGTTTATGGGGTTCATTTTAAACTTGTACACTTGTGAATATTATACTGTACTAGATGTTCTCCAGCATGCATGCATGCATGTTCTGCTTGCTACAAATTAAGAATATTTGTTCTACAGAAATGACAGAGTATACGTACATGTACGCAGATTGTACTGACACCTGTGCCTGTGTGTCATCTTGTTTATTTAAATTCTGCAATGCATTAATTGATGGATAATGTTTCCTGTGTTTTTTTTTCCTTTAACAACAGGATGTAAAAGTCTGAAACATGACACAGTGTTTTTGGCACACTGCCAAAATGGAAGTCAAATAAGAAGTGGTTGCCGTACTGACTTACCTGTGTATCTGAAATTGCATCATCATGAGTCGATTAATCCGACGCTTATCCAATGCTTCAATTTCATCCATTGCGGCCATCGGGGGGTCAACTAATGGGGCACCTCTACCTGGGGTTGTGGGCTCTGTCGGGCCCATGGCTATCCCGGCCGGAGCTGATCCTCAAGCTTGTTTTGAAGTGTTCTGCAGTCATTGGGCTCAAATAAAAGGCAAGTACAAGAGTCCTTATTTATTTATAAATGTTCGAGAGTACCAATTTTTTGTGTCTTTCTTTTTTTCTTTTTTTTTTTTACAATAAAGGAAAGTAGGGTCTAAAAGAGATGAGATTCTTTCAACTTTGTTGGAAATCCGATCTAGTGGTTTTGAAAACCCGACTTAAAATTTCAGTTCCGGATATTTTGGGGTATTTAATTTTTGAAATCCGACCTCTGTCATTTTTATGTTAAAAAATGTAGCATCAAAGTTTAATGTGTTAATAAATGGTTGAATAAAAGTGCAGAAAAGCCGAACTACATTGCGATCAAAATGCCTTGAAGTGGGCTGCGGCTCTGATTTGGGTTTTGTCATTAATTTTGGAGCAGTGTGCATTTCACACAGTGCTATATAACGGAACGTGCATACACACACTCCCTGCGAGCGCAGAGCTGTATGTTCCGAGTGACACACAAGAGAGGGCGCACGGTCAAATTTGTTTCAATAAATGGGTTGGTAGTCTTTGTTTTCTCACATAAGCATCTACATGTATAGGCAAGAACTATCGTACGCTAACTGATGCTTTTATAACAACGCGATAGAATGAGAACATATGGCCTCTGTTGGCAAAATCTATGCATAACGTGATAACATTTAAAAAAAACTTGAAAACGACTTGATAACTTGGACTGTTCATCAGCTCTGTACAAAAATAAAAATACCCTAAAATTTTAAGAAACATGCTGCTGTGCACACACTTAAGTCTTTGTACAGCATAGGTTATCGCTGATAGGCACCTTGGACAGTATGGTCATCGGCGCACAGCTACTCAGTCATTAAAAGTTCTACACAATGTGTAGGTTTTATTTTGATACTAAAATGATAAAATGTAGGATAACCTGGATGAATGAAAGGATTATTTTACAGTTTAATATAAGATTGTTTTCTGTCTGGTTCGTGTTTTTTTTCCCCCTTATCAGGCTCAAAATGTCGTGATGAAGACAAAATGTTTTGAACACATTGAGTATATAGTGTGTGGCCGTGTAAATGACTTTTTTGTGAACTAATTCTTGCACTTGGCGCTTGCTCACATTCAATTTCTGACCCTTTCGATTTCATACCATCTCATCCCTCTTCTTAATTTGACGTTTATTTTACTCTTTCGATAAAATCTGAGATATTTTGCCTTTGCCTCATAACATAAACTGTTTTCTTTGTCTACATTTTTACTGATAAATTATGTAAACTTTTGTTAAATTTTGAATTTTTCTTTTTTCTTTCCCCCCCCCTCTTCTTTTGTAGAGTGTGGTGTAGTCCTTTTTGTATATTGTTAGAGTCACTGTTGTTTTAGTTATTTACTTTTTATCACATTACGAACATGTTTTTTTACTGTTGGCTGCTATTATCAGGACTGTATGCTTCATTCTTAAATGGGCAAGGGCACCGAGGCATTTTCTCCTTGGTAAAGGGCACCTCTATGAGGAAATTGTCAATTTCAATTGGAACATTTCAAGGGCACCAAGGCAATGACCAGGGGCAACAAAGGCAATTGTCTCCGTTGCCTCCGTGAGGTATCAGGACTGCATTATGTTTAAACAGTGACTTAAATATTGTACAAATGTTTTAGATGTCTACTGTAACATATGTTAAGGTTTCCATATTACATTGTCACTTCAGGAATCATTGTCAAGCAGAATGCCAGCGGTGGCCGTTTCCCCCGCACCAAAGCCAGCTTTGACGACATCCAAGCAGTGGCTAACTACGCCACACAGATGATGTACCTCCTGGTAGAGGAGACCCAGCCGATGGAGGGAGTCTTGGGCCATATGCTGGAGCTAACTATTGAGGAGAATGTGATGGACCAGCTGCTGTCGTGGGGCTTACAGTGCGGTGAGCATGTTGAGGACATGAAGAGGGAGCTACTGCGGATCTATGAAATGATGCTGGCCCAGGCCAAGCAGGCAGTGCTGATGCATAATGCCCTGTTGAACCCACTGCTGAGGTTGCTGATAGCGTGCTCGGAATACTGCTCTGATAGAGTGGAGCTTCATCTTGTCTTGTTGTTACATCAGCTGTGTGTCTCCTTATCAAAGGTATGTTTTATAATATTAATAATAACACTTGGTTCTTATATATAGCGCATGTCCAAGGCGCTGTACAACATCATTGTCCCTGGTCATCAGGCATACTTGAACCATTTCTCAAACTTTCTCAACTCCCTAGGGAGCATACAACCTCAAGCTGCTCATATTAGCGCTAAGGGGTTAATCCAACATAATACTGTCTCAGCCCTTTGCAGCTTCCCATGTATTCATCTAGGTTAAGAGAAGCATTTTATGGTTAAGTGTCTTGCTGAAGGACACCTGTGTCATGACTGGGAATCAAACCCGCACTCCGGATGTCTCAGAGGGAGGTCATCAGAACTTGAGTTCGATGCACCAGACCGCTCATGCACTACACGTCAGTCATTCGTTGTGAGCTCAACACTTAGTAATCCTCCACTGTGTACACTGTGTATACTCAGTTCTGCTGTGGGACGAACGTATACATATCTTCATACTGCATCGAGCATAACAATTTGTTGCATTCACTCTTTTTTTTCTTTGCGCATTTGATTTTCCAGTCTGACTATAAACAAATATTTGAAGGCTTTTCACTCAAGCTCTGGGAATTAAGATTTGTCCCCGTTCACACACAAAATCCTCAGGGAATGTTTCGTTTCACATGGCTTATTTGTGTCACCACCATTGCCATCTTGAATAAACCACAAGCCCTTGTCATGTATTGCTTCTTTTGTTTTGCATTTCTTACTTAATACGATGTGAAGTACATATTTTTGTTTTAATTCAATTTATTTGAATCTAATCCTCAAGGCAATGGCTGTCAAGGAAAGAATTCTTTATTTTGTTTAGACTGTGGCTTTCACTTTCTTACACTGCAGACAAAAAATGAAACTCTCATAGTCATATTCATTTTCAAAAATACATGTAACTGGTGGTGGTGATCAACACAGTTTGTTTTGTGGACTGTGTGTTTGTATAATTACAATGTATATTGTCCATTTTGCCTTTGAAAAAAATAACCTACATTTACTTGGTTAAACAAAAGGTCTATAATCACAAGTCAAAAAGACCATATCATTTTACATGTACTGTATGTATCAAAAGATTGACCTTAAAGTTCATTCCAGGGCATTTCTTGACAGGCAAGATACTAAAACTGAGACAATGAGAAGTGCATTTTGTATGGTAACATAAAATCAAGAATTGTTAAAATAACATTTGAACAAGTCACACTGTATGGGATGTGTCTTCCTTTTTTACATTCATTTAAAAAGTTGATGAAATTTTTCAGTGCTATCTCCATGAATTTGTTTTCTTCTATTGAACACTGTACGAGTTGTGCTATGCGTGTAGACCAATCCGAGCAGCTTGTTCATGGATGTTTACACCACCGCAGCTATGGCCGCCGCATGCGCGTGTCGACGCAAACGCATTGTGAATCCTCCATGCTGTTGATACACACAGTGTATGGGCGCTGACACACTATTGTCATGTTGAGCACTCGTGCGGCGGCCATAAACGAGTTCTGCTTGGTATTGGTGTGTACAAATGTACATGTAGGTAGTTATGGCACTTTTGTAAATGTAATGTCCCTGGACCAATTTCAAGGAGCTGCTTAAGCAAGAGACATTGCCGGACAAATTTCTGCTAAACTAAGATGAGCAGGCTACCAGTCGCAAATGGTATCATGTGACGTGGTATTTTGGCTGGTGACTTAAATCTGATTAAGCATAATTTTTGGTTTACTGAGCTACTTTTTGTGCTTAGGCAGCTCTATGAAATTGGGCCCTGGTTTTCATGATTCGTACGTTGGTAAGCAGCTATGTTATCCATGTATCAATTCTAGGATATTGTTAATCCTATTACAGGATCCAATGCTACTGGAATATCTATTCCACGCCAGCCCAAGCCAGGGTCCGGCCAAGTTCCTTCTCTTCTCTCTCCTGATTCCGTTTCTTCATCGTGACGGCAAGGTTGGCCAACAGGCTAGGGATGCCCTCCTTCTGTGCATCTCTGTCTCTAGTCAAGGGAGTAATATCGCCAAGTACATTTCTGAGAGTACAAACCTTTGCCCAGTAAGTACATGTACATGTAATGTTATTTTAATTAACCCCTAACTTCCGGAGGATTCTAGGAATGTTCATAAATTTGCAGGAAATAAAAGGGTGCACTTTCTATAGTTACTCATTTAACATTGGCAAAATAAATATTGGTTTCTGTGTGATTTTTTTTTACTTTATGTTCAGTTGTGTACGTATTAAAAGAATAGTAATTCATCTCAGCAAGTCAAGAACAATAATCTTTTTCCGTTTATGTATACCTACTGAGTCTTGTGATGTTGCATTTACCATGGAATTGATCATGGTAATCACACCTACATGTAAATCTTTGCTAAACAGGTTTGTTTGGCCTGTTGGCAGTATTGTTGGTGTATGTACAATGTACATGTTTTTATTTTATGTACCGTTTTTATTTTATTTATACATGTTATACTGCAGGGGATCTTGGCCAGTATTTTTGCCTTTCTGCCTCACCTACAAAGTACTATACATGTAGAAATAATTACATGTACAGTATGCTAGTACAAATACCATTTAGTTCTAGAGTATGGCAAGTTTTTTTTTCTTCTGGTCATGCTGGTTTTTACAAAAGGGGTACCATGTTGTCTTTTGGACACTGTATTTGACTTTGTACATGTATACCCATATTTTAAGGGAAATGTTTTAATACTGTTTTTAATCTACAGCAAATCTACCATATTTTCTTTAGGGCTCATATTTTGGGTTCAAAATGTTTACTTGACCAGAATCTATTTTTGCAAGACCAGAATCTAGAGAAAGAACTTTCTACAAAGTTTTCACATGTAAACTGTTTTGAACAAGTACAATGTACTAAAGAGAAAATGTTAGTTGTCTTATGCTTGAGTATATACTCAAAACTGAAAAGATATTTACCAGACTCCGGAAGCCAACATTTGAATATCATTTTCTGTTTTTTTTTTTTTTTTAATTTTAGATCACACATTTGAAAAACACAGGACTGCTGGACTGCTTGTTCAGTCCTGAATTTACTGGCCCAACACTAAAATCACTGGCCTTGGGCAAGTCGTAAAATTTGAGCCCTGTTCTTATTCTTGTTGAAGATCATTAAGGAAACAAAGAAATGGATTTACAAAGGCGTTTTTATTGCAAAACTAATTTTTTTTAATTACAACATACGTTATTTCTAGATATACACATTTAAAAGACATTGAAAGCTAGTGGGTAGCCTTTGGGAGTTGACTCAAATTTCTAGCAGGTGTTCTTTTTGAAATAATTTATTGTATGCAACTTTCATCTCTGACGTTGGCAGTTGGCAATAGTATCAAATTCTAGTCCACTTTTCATGACCCAATTTGTTTATTATCCAATGTTGCCATAGAGATTATTCAAACAAGCCAAATGTTTGAAATCCCCACCCCCTCCTTTGTTTTTTGTGTGTGTGGGTAAACGATTTTTACGCTGTGTGGGAGTTTGGGTTCAAATGCAAAATAATAATTTGGCAGATTCCAAGAAGTTTGCGACTGAATGTTTCCCTAAGGACACAAACATTGAATGCTGACTGATCATAACAAAGTATTTATCGGTTTGCGAAGTATCTGGTGGTTCATTCAAATGCACTCAAGTCAATGAAAAACACTGAATATGTATGTGAATGAAAGATTGAGCAGATGTTAGGCCTAAGTTGTAAATATTGTTTTACAAATTGTGTTGATTACATGTACCATAACGTTGACTTTTTCATATTGAGTGGAATTCGGGAAGAAAAACATCAAACTCTGTATCACTCATGTTATTTAGTCTCGCTTATAGTATCATGTCACAAGATGGACTGAAAGTGTTTGCACAAATCTTGCAACAAGATCCATAGAAAAACAACCCTTGTTTCAGTGGAGTGCAGTAATCAGAGTGGGCAATATCATGGGAAGCTATTGAATTGCCCTGGAGATGGGCAGTCACTGTCTGAACCTGAACAAATTGTCCACAAATATATACAAAGCTTGAAGCTTTACCCAGCAGAGACTTTGTGAAATTTAATAAGGCCTACCTAACTGTAGAACCCTGGGTTTTTAAAAAATCGTTTGTTGTACATCGATATGTGGTGGTTTCAATTGGTAATTGATTTACCTAACAGTAGTGCAAAGAGGTTGCCCACAGGACATCCATCATGAGTTCATTTGGCTTCCTTTGGTGACTTCAGATTGCCCAGGGCATCATTTTGTACCACACTAGTGCTCACTTGCCTGTTTGAATGCAAGGTGGCCCACCTCCCTTTATTGCCCTCGCTAATTTTTGAACTTGCCGATATCACTGCCAAGGATTGGACTGTAAAGGAAATGGAGCTTGCAAAGATTACAATTCTTATCGCGGCGTTTATTTTTCCTCTTTGCTATGGCTTGTTTTGTTAATCAGAAACACATATAAATTCATATTGTTGTTCATATTGTGGAAGGCCTGTATTGACCCATTGAACCCGACTTCATCACCCTTGATAAATCTTGGTTAGTGCCAATTTAGGAAGTGAAATTCCCTGATTTACTGTGTAGTGTTCATGTTAGCTGTCACGCATGTGGTTATTAGACGCGCACAGTATTTATGCCAGTCAGGATTTGCCCTTAACTTTTTCAGTGACCAGCCAGCAAGACCAGAATATCGAGTCATTTCACTAGTCCATATTTCATAATAAGTAGGGATGCTTATCAACACTAAACAAACCAGCCGTACCACTTTTTGACTTTTTTACTGGTCCGCAGGCATTTTAACTAGCATTTGGCCGGCAGACCACTGTTAACCAGTTTGCACTGGGGATCTTCCATTTTTTGCCCAATCCAGCCAGATGGAATTATTTTTCTCGGAATTGCAGGAGTAATTTTTCTTTGAGAACAATGATTCTCTTTGAAGCATGGGGATTTGTGGTTTCTCTGTTGAGAAAATGTCAAATTCATTCACCATGAATTGCAAAACCTTGGGCATGAGCCACGGCCGAGGATTGTTTCTAAATCCGGAACCAAGGCTGGAAATTTGGTTCACTCAGACTTACTGCATTGAACCGAAATACAGCACAAGCAATGGTGGAAGCCTCTCAATAATGTTTCATAATTCTCTTCTTGGAACAAAAGAACAAAGTGTGTGGAGTCGGGTATTACACAATAATCCCAGTGTAATAGGAGAGATTTGAT
The DNA here is from genome assembly GCA_911728455.2 of Marthasterias glacialis. Lineage (NCBI taxonomy): Eukaryota > Metazoa > Echinodermata > Asteroidea > Forcipulatida > Asteriidae > Marthasterias > Marthasterias glacialis. Next base: position 9,691,254 of record OU452228.1, on the reverse strand, counting down.
GATATTGTCAGCACCATCTGTTCCCTTTCAGAAACATTAAATGGCAAGTGCATGTTCTGTGCATGCTCTGTATGGAAGGTCCGGGTGACCTTTGTACTGGGCTTCGAATTTCACACAAAAATACAAAACACAAGTCACCCATTTGCTGGCTCCGAAAATATTGGCATGTACACACGTTATCCGTGTTAACTGGTTCAGGGAGGATGCTGCAATTCAACTCCCAAAATGACAGATGGGCAGACAGTAGCCTGGTTCTTTTTTTTTGTTGTTGATTATTTACCATCTCAATTATTTTTCAGACAGAGAAAACACTGTTAAAATATGTGTGTCGTAATCCCACCCCCTTCCTTCACCTTTTGGCAGGTATTAGCAACAGGCCTGGGAGCATTGTACTCACGACTGCCACGTAAACTGGACATCCGGGTTGACCATTGGCATTGTTTGACCCGTGAAGACTGGACAGTCATCCCCGAACTCTGTATGTTCCTACACTCATTAGAGTTCTGCAACGCTGTTGTCCAGGTTAGTGCTATTCAAATTTGACATATTTCACTTGATGTTTTCTGTCATGAGACAAGTATTTACGCTTGATTGCAAGACATGATTTCTGCTTTCTGTGGTCGCTGGTTCGACACCGACCTGAGTTTTCATACTCACAGGTTGTTTTTATTTACAAAATGTTGAGTACATACAGTGCTTTGGAATACTTTGCAAAGAAATGTATTAGCATTACAATATTCAAGATTGTTTAGAAATGTGTACATTGTGTCTGTGTAACTAACATGCCTCTTGTTATATTTATTCTGAATTTATACATGTATCATTACATTGTTGTATTGTATTGTTAATATGGTGTAATTTTCCCCTCATTTTCTATCTTTACCTTTTGGAATTTTTTACTTAATTTGTGATTGCATTATACTGATTTATACTTGCCTTTGTTTTTTATTGATTATTGTCCATATTGACTGTGTTTAATTCATGATCTGGGACTATGCATACATATGTGTATTTTATTATGATCTGTTCCTAATGATTGCTTGTTGATTTCCTGCCATGTTATCCTTTTGTAGGCAAAAAGGAAATTTCATTTTTGTTTTTTCATGTCATACAAATGTACAACATTCTGTTTTTGTTCTGGGCATTCTGTTTTTGTTTCCATTTACAGTTGTGCCGGTTATTTTAACCATCCTGTTTTATGTACTGGAAACAGCTTGTTTGTAATTCTCGCGGGAGTGATTTGAAAGCACCGTCAAAATATGTGATTCACCATGTAATGTTGTTCTTGATCAAATCAAGTACAATGTACTTGTTTGAATACATTGTGTGTGCTGGCTTTGTCCTTTATTTACATGTCAGGGTGAATTGGACTCGATCAATAACTCAAGGACACGAAGAAGATATATTTAGAGTCCAATGTACAGCAGAGCCGGTTTGTACTTAAAAAAAAACCACAGCACTAACCAAATAGTTCAGAATTGTCAGATACTCAAAAAGTTTTAAGGAGACTTCACACTATTTACCTTGAGAAATGTTTCTGCTTGAAATGCTTTCATCTTTCAGACAAGAATTTCCAGATGCAACTTGACAAACCAACATTGCTTTGCTACTAACATTACTTTGAGAGCAATGCTCAAGAGCACAAACAATGAAGCAAGTTCTAAACCTGTTCCTTATTACATGGGGGTTCTTGAAAACGCTGAGCACTTATTGTGATGAAATTTTTTCAGAGGTTAGCTTAGTTGAGTAAGTGCATTATCAGTTTCTTGTAAAACTGCAAGGATGATAAACTTTTATCTTGATTCAGACCCTTTTTTTGTCTGCATGGTGCAAAAAGAAGTTATTTTTACTTCAGATGTGAAAGAAAATCTTGGTCTTGGATCTACGTCTCTTGAACTGAGGAAAGTTTTTCCCCAAACCTGGGGTTACTGAAAGATGGAAATGCCGTCATTTCAAAATACCTCCTAAAATCTGCCTCCTTGTTTTAGACATTTTTGTCATGCAGCAATGACTCTCTTTCTCTCCCCTCTGAAACTGGAGGATTGGAAATATTCCTCAAAAAACCAAAAGACCAGATGAATTAGCCAGTATCACATGCTTACTGATCACTTTAGTACGGACCAAAAGGGAAAACAGTAGCTCCTGTTCGCATATAAAAGACAGCTATTATGTTTGTGTTTTCATCCGTAAACTGTGCTAAAGTGTTGTGGTACTTTATGTTCTATTTAACTAGGTGGCACATCCGCTAGTCAGTAACCAGCTGATACAATACTTCCATGATGGCTTCTTGGTACCAGTCATTGGACCAGCACTACATCAGGTAAAACGAGAGAACATTCATGGGTTGAATTTGTGCAATCATTTAATCAATTTTCCAAAAGAATGCTTATTTTTTATGATATATATTTGTAATTTTGTTTGATTAATTGATGTTTGTCTTGAATGTGTTTTTTTTTTAAGGGGGAGGGGCAGATGGGGGAAATAGAGGATGGGGCAAAGATGGACATGTAATTTTTGTTTTGTTTTGCATGGTGGATTTATAGATATTGTCATATTTTGGCGACAAGTATTTTTGTTTTTGTTTACCATGTTTACGTACCCCCAAAAGGAGTGGAGGACCATGGACATGTTTTCCATTCCATAAGTTACACTTGACTGTTTGTTTTTCAGGAGAACAGCAAGATTTTAGTGATTTGTGTATCGTGTCCATGTTTAAATCATGAGTTATGTATTGATGCACGTATGGCAAAGCTGCACACTGCCTGCACAGAAGGGCAAAAGCCAACTAGCTTGTCTAAATGTATGTAATCTGCAAGTTGAACCATGTCGCTGTTTTGTTTAGAAGCTGTTCAGGACATGAAACAGTCTCTGTTTTCTTCACTGTCGCACTGAACAGTTTTGGATTTTTTTTCAAGAGATTTTACCCTATATTGAGCATGGTTGTTATAAATGACAGTGGCTTTTAATGTAAAAATAAAAAAGGGGAGGGGGAACAGAACAGTGTTTGCTTAATAGTACTGGCATGACTAGGATAGTTTCTGACATGGACAGCAAGTACATGTAGTTAGCCCCGTATTAGACCAGGACATTGGGTTCTTGTGTTACAGTTAAAATTGACTCTGGATGAACAGGCACCAGGTTTGTAATTTGTGTAACCTAGACCCCCATGATGTGTGCTATGTGGCCATTGAATGCCAAAGAGGGGAAGTCTACAGTGTCACTTTCTGCGTGAACACTGAAATAATATGCTGCCATTTACATGACAGCTTGATTTCAAGATATAGGCAAGCATCTTCACTGTGAATTACAGCAGCGTGTTTAAGTCAGAATGTTTGTAAGGGGTGGCCAATTTTGCCATCAAGTTCAGATATAAGGGTTACACACAATACTTTTAGATGTGTAACTGATGAAGCAGAAAGCCTGAATCTAAAACTCGCATTACATTCACATGAATTGTGAATGAATAAAACCTGGTTCATATTTCATGCAAATTGCGTCACAATTGCAAAAACAGTGCGTACTGATTGTTTGCATTGCACCAAATTATGGCTGTACATTCGTTTTCGCGTGGAGTAAGAACCGGGCGTAATCAACGGGAGTGTCTAAAAAGAACTGCTCCAAATCACAGTATGTTGTGTATGGTTTCCAATTAGTTGATACACAACTATGCACTGCACATTATTGTGTAGGATAGAACAAGACCATGGGAAGGTAAATTTATTAATGTGATGTGTTTTGTTATATCCTAGTTTCAAAGATGCAGAGTTTTTTTGTTTCACAGACAAAACCGTTTGCATCGTGTGTACATAGTTTGTTAGGCTGGCATTAATACATTGTAGTTACACAAATACTGAATACGTGTGAGTGCATTGTCGCAGAATATAGTCACGAGGTGAAATCTGGACTATTCCATTTTACAAGGTGAAGCAGAGTCAAATGGAAAAGCCAGATTTCATCGAGTGATTATATTCTGCAGAAAATGCACAAACGAAATGCATTCAATACTTGTTTTATATAACTCACACATAGATGATTGTCATTTGAGTCTTTGCTTTTACAATAAACACAAAATAGACACGGAAAGCCGTCCACAGCAAAATTCTAAAACCTGCTTCTAAAGACCATGAATGACTCCGTGTAGACACCAACATTTGGGCACGGACGCACTATATTCCACTAGGGCGCGTAAAAGTGAATTTATCTTTTAGCAAGCCATAGCAAACTTGACGCGCAGCTTAAAATAGTGCAAAACGCTGAGTTACAGTAGAACAGTGCGAAACGCAGGGTGCGATAATCTTCTATTGCATGGGAAATACTACTCCCCATGGGCTAACAGGACTTTTTGATCGCTTATGAGGATGGGAATAACACTAATATGGTGAATGTCACGTGATGTAAGTTCCACCAATCAAATGTCATGAATCTGTAAGTAAATTATATAATATCAATTATCCATTACTGTATCCATACGACACCACAGAGCAAAAAACCTTTTCCCTAAAATATTTAAGGCGCTTGTGTATCGGGGAAGTTGGATCCACTCTTGATTTCTTTTAGCTCATTGTAGTTCCTTCCAATATTTCACATTCGCCTGCCACAACACCACTTGAGAACTCAATCCAGGAAATGAGTGTAACATCTTATTAAATCCATGTTGTAATAATGGTTATCTACTGGTGTGTTACCACAGATTAGTGCTGGAATACAACCTTGTCATAGTCTGGTATACTGTGTAAAGTTCACTCTGAAGTTCGTGGCTTTTCTGACCCGAAATAGACTGAATTGAATTACCCAGGCATTTGTCAGAGTGGAGGGTGGGGGGGTGATTTTTTTTAATTTTTGTTTTCTCACAAAAGGTTCTTGAAGTCAGTTTAAAGGGACTGTACATGTACACATTGGTACATTGTAAAAAAAAAATTAACAGTCTGTCATTTGGGTGAATCAGACTCATTGTAATTGTATGCATTGTAGATTGATAATAAATTAGAAAGGAAACACTGTGGGGTTTTTTTTCTGAGAAGTTTTAGGAAAACTTGTACAGACTACAGTAGAACGCTGCATCGGAATAACAAACATTTAGCTGTACTGAACAAAACCTTTGGCTCTTGATTTTTATGCCCAAAACGGGACAACATTTTCCTCTGTTCTCTAGAAGTTGGCAGAGTCTAAAGCTATCATTTATTGTTTCACAAAAGGTTTAGAGTGACAGGCAGATGTGTTATTTCCCATGGTATATCAGTGAAAGCCAACTGATAACTGAAGGTTTGAGATTCCTACTTAGTTCTCTGGTGGCCAGTATGTTCGATCAACTTACTCTGAAGATGTTCTTCCGCTGATTTGGACGTGTTTCTTGAGAATTGATTTAAAAGGAAAGCATGTACATGTAGTGGTGATTGGAGTTTTCAGATGCTGGTTTTCTAAACGTACAAACGTGCGTTCCTGATCATAAATCATGCAGAAAAGAGAACAGGCGATAGCTTAAGTTAGAATCGCCCAATTTTGTTGATGATCTTGGTTCTATCAGAACTTATGGGAACATTAACATGACCTCAAGTACACAACAAAGACAATAGACAAGTTTCCAATTGATGACACAAACATGTACCAAATTTGTCATGTATCAAAGAGCTCTCAAGCACACAAATTTACTAAGCAAGTAAGCACAGACGAATCTTGCTTGAATTAATAAAGCTGAGGTTGGTCACTGGCCAAGTTGGCATGTAATGTGCACCTCTTGAGGCTGGTTGCCTGATAACTTCAGCAAATAAATTGTTGAGCAAGCAATAATTTCTGCCGTCAGGCATTTTTATGAAATTGGCGGGAGGGGGGGGGAATAAATGTATTTGACAATCTTTTTATCAAAGGCACACTCCACCTTTAGCATACAAAAAATGGATGTGATTTGACTTCAGATGATTAAGATGGGCAAATTTGACTAAATATAGCCCAGCAGGAGAAAGCTGACATTTCTCCAGGTAATTCAGGATTTTTTTCCCTTCCTTCCTTCAAACTAGCAAATTAATCTTACTGCCCTTCCAGCTTTTATGTATCCGTATCATATTACATGTGTTTCTAGCTATTGCCAGATCTGATAATCAGGTTTTTTTTCGTTTGACCAGATCATGTTAAATATGTACAGCATAAGTACATGTACATGAGCATTCACACTAGCACACATGACATTATTAGTAACATTCAGAATATTTTATGGCAAATAACTTTAATGAAATGGAATTTCTAGCAAACCCTATTACACCCACACCCAGCCCCGAGTTAGAGTGTCTCTTTTACATGTTTTAGGTCAAGTAGGAATTTCTGTTGAGTTTTATGGGGATATCCGGCCAGTGAACCATTCCTGCGTGCATGTACAAACATGCTTGTACATTAGAGAGTGCTTTATCTCATCACTGAGAGTGCATTATCAAATCCTTGAAAACCCTAAATGGGCACATTGCCCTAAATGGGCACATAGCTCTAAATGGGCGACACATGGTTTCCATGAATAATGGATGGGTTTACTGATATTTAGCCTATTTAGAAAAATAAAAATACAAAATCACAATGTGGGTTACATTGTATGTACTTCTTAAAGTTTACAGTGATTCCAGAAAAACAGCTTTTAAGGAACAGTATATAGATTATAGAACTGTCTGGATTATCAGTTTAACCTTTTTTTGAGAAAGCAACAAATGCTAAGTGAACCAGTAGGCCTACATGTAAGTAAACAGTATGTTTTAAAATGTTTTTATACAGTCACTTTATGCTTGTTTTAAACCGTTTTGCAAGCTAAGGTACATGTATGTAAGAGAAAAAAAAGGTCCAATTGAAATTAAATTTCTCAGTCAGTGAGCTAGACAGAAACTTGCTTTCATGTCAATTTGGTACTTGGCATTACCAACTGTATGACAAGTAGACTTACGCTCTCAAATCTTCAATTTACTTTCACTGACTTCTTGAGAAGTGCAATATAAATAGGTCCATGTCCAGAAGCAGGTGTCCCAGAGCTTGGCATGTAAAGTACACCGTGTTCACTTGGGCTGTACAGAACGTCTTGTTTTTTCCTTGTACTTAAACAGATGTCAAAATACTTGCCCAGAGCACAACCCCCCCCTGGAAATAAATTAACGCTTCCCTGGAAAATGCCAACCAGGCTGGTAGACATTTGAATTGTTGACAGATGTTTTAAAGGAAAGTGTAAAGTTGATGATAGTGGGCGTCCACGCCCTAAAAGTGTTATACATTTCTTATTCATCAAACAGCTAGTAAGATTATTATGTAAACTCATGTTCTCAACGGAAATCAGGGGGTTAAAAAAGATGGGAATCCGACTACCATGTTTTGTTGTTGTTGTTGTTGTTTTGGTTTTTTTTTTTCAATGTCAAACTTGGTGATCATACTTTTGCAGAAACATTTTTCTGTTTTGATAACACATTTTTAACTTTTAAAAGAAAACTACCTTGTTTTTTGCTTTTTTATGGAAGTCGCCAGACACACAAGGCCAGTAAGCAACTCGAGGTGTGGGCTACAAATCAACTGTTTTGTCCAGGGGCTGTTGCCACCTACTCCTGAGGCTGAAACAGGGTTACCCCCTTTACAGTCCGTAAGGATGTAGGCTTGGGTATCTTCCATCAGAAGCCTGGCTGGTAGAGCATAAGGCTGTACCTCCCCAACTTTTACGAAGCAATTATGCTTAAGTGCTTTGCTCAAGGACACAAGTGTCATGACCGGGACTCGAACTCACACTCTGATGACTCAGCCACCAGAGCCTGAGTCCGACGCACTAACCACTCGGCCATGACACGCCACGCTTGTGTTTCAATTTGTAATTAGTTGTACATGTACATTAGAATGAGAGTGAGAGTAGCGTTGGCTGGTGTGAGGATTTTGAATTGCTAATTGAATGTTTCACTAGAATCCAGGACTTTGCGTGTCGTGGCCGAGCGGTCAAGCCCACTGGACTCAAGCTCTGGTGTTCTGATCAGCAGAGTATGGGTTCGAGTCCTGGTCTTGACACTCATGTCCTTAAGCAAGACATATAACCATTGTTGCTTCGTTCTTCGGATGGGACGTAAAGCCATTGGTCCCGTGTGTTGTGTAATACACGTAAAAGAACCCAGTGGCACTTTTCGTTAAGAAAAGGGGTTTGCCCTAGTGTTTCTGGCAGTAGCTGCTGAATGCACCGCAGCACCTTGTAAACCATTACAAGGTGCTACAGAAATGGCTCTGATAATTTTATTTTTTTAACCCGTCTTAAAATAATATAATAGGCGCCTTGAGTGCCTAATTGGAGGTAGATAGTGCACTATATAAGACTCCAGTATTAGAAATGTGAAAAATAGTAACCGAACTTCTGGTAGGTTATTTGAAATGTTCAAAATAAATATTAGTTGCAGTCAATTTTCATTCAGAAGCACACTTTCACTGCATGTTTTGCACACTTTTTTTATCATGTTTTAGATAGCAACTGAAAAGTAGCATTTTTCATGTAGCTGAAAGGAGCCATTTTTTTCACACAATTTCTAAAAGGCCCATGTTACAGCTTAGCGTTTGGAAATAAAAACCGCTGAATAATTAACTTTTTATTGTATTTATTTACAATGACAGCTATCAGTGTTCGACTCATATATAGTAAGTCATTTTTAATTTTTATTTTTTATTTTTTTTATTCTTTGATTTGTTAATAAAACTTGTCAACCTTGTTAATTTTTTTGTTATAACATCAGATCAAGCTCCTAGTTGTTCCCAAAAGGAAACAAATTGTACAGCAACATTTTAGGGTGGTCATGTGGCTCTTCAGTATAAAGCTTTTGGTATTTTAGCTCCATATATACATGGATACTCTTTAAAATGTCCTTCCTTTTTGTCAAATTCCTGGAAAAAAATGTTGTCATATTACATGTAGTTCAACATCACGTGCCATCAGTGTTAAAATTGTTATTATGCACTTCACACAGTTGCTTTTGGGATGCAGAAATGCTGTAGTGGGGTTTGTAAGCCCGATGCACAATCTACATGTACAAACAAAGCATATTTAATTGAACACTATACAGTTGTTGCAGGCTATGATGGGGTCCATGGTGTTTTGCATACCTGAAGGGTAAATGGCAACAGAGGCGAAGCCGAGGGCGCTATTTGCCTCCGAGGGTGCCCTATCACACAGTGTGCAACAATTGTTTTGTTATACCATAATAATAGATTGCTGGAGGGAGAAACAAACAGAAAGTGAAATGAATTATATTTCTTTATTAATTTATCGTTGAAGATTGCAATTCATTGTTTATTATTTGAACACATACACTTTAACAGGAATTACATACAACCTCATAGCCAGGGCTATTTCTAGTATATGTACAAGGTGGTGGAAATGACCCATGGTGCGCCATGTACACGTGTCTTTGTAGCACAACACCGGATTTGATTCTCCACCAATAAAAAGTCACAATCTATTAGCGTGGTATAACAATTATTAATATTTGATGTTCTAGCTACGCATGCATGTGAATCTTGTCCCCTTACACACTGCACCAGGTTACAAACCCTCATTGATTTGTATATTTTGTAAACCCGGTTATATCATCAATTCAGCAAGGTGAAATATGGATTCTCTCACGTACCAGTAACTTTAATGACAGGCCTCGCCCCTTTCTAAAAAATGCTGGTATGATAAATAGGGTTGGTACAATTCTTGTTCTGGAAATTAAGAGTGAACCAAACAAACCCAATGTCATGTCGCTGCTTATTTCAACATCTTTTCCATCCTCTGTAATCGAGGTTAGCACCAAGGTTCTTTGGGTTTGTATATTGTGCCTAGGAATCTGACAAGTAGTTGTGTAATGTTGGCACGTATGCTTTAAAAAAAGGAAGAAAAGAAGAAAAAAAAGCAACATAAAAAAAAGTGAAATTCTTGGTTAACCACATGAAATAAATATGTACAGTGTATGCCTACGCAAATACATAACATTTTACTATTTTGTCTATGCCATCGGCCCCGTCTTTTACAACTGCTTTGCATATGTAAATTGTGTAATCAGTACCCAAACCCTGTCTAGTTGGTATTTTTCTGGTGACCAACTAGTAGTAGTAGTCTGGTATTCAAGTCTTCAATCCTTAAGTCCCGAGTCTGAATCCTTGGTGTTGAGTCCGAGTCCCAGGTCACGAGTCACAAAGGTCGAGTCCGATCAAACCTGACAGAATTGTATGACAACAAAGTTTAAAATTTAATAGAGAAACAAATTTGGCTTTTACTTTCCATCAGTTGTAACTGAATTTAAAAACTCTGTTTAAAAATAAGCAGTGTATAAACTACACGCAGTGTGTTTATTTTTTTTTATGAAGTCTCCTTATGAAGACTAGTAAGAGGCTTGTTGAGATGTTGATGAAACCCTGAAACTCACAACTCTTTGAACAGTAGTAGCCAGCCATTCAAAGGGGAAATTTCACTATTTTCACAATTTTGCAAAAATGATATGTTTATATGATTAATATTTTTTTCTTTTGAGCCTGAAGTCACAGACATTGATTCTGAGTCTTAAGTCCGAGTCCAGCTGGTCAAGTCTGAGTCTGAGTCATTGACCATCATAAGTCGAGTCCCGAGTTAAGAAAATGTAGCTCAAGACATAATCAAGTCCCAGTCAAAGTCACAAGATACAATTACTGCTGACTACATGTACAGTAGACCCAACCCTAAGTGCCTAATACATGTACTGTAGCATAGCCTTGTCCAAAACAAACCATTGGTTAGTTCATGTTATGGCCACATGTGGTCGCTACAAGTCAAAGCTAAAGAAGCTCACTTTGGACATGACTTTTGTATAGTAAGATTTTAGGCATTGCATGGTGAGGTATCAGTGTATATTTGGTTTGCGGTAACACCATGTGATTATATCTACTTTGCTAGTAGATTGTTCTGGTGAGATCTTGTCTTGCTATTATTCTACTACCGCGGAGTAGATTTCGGAATTTGGGAGACAACTTAGTTCTGAAAAGAACTGTCTTGCTTTTAAGTACTACCTGGGGAGGTAGGAAATCGGCCGGGACTACAACTACTTTTCGCTTAGTAGATAGAGGGGACTTCTCGGATAACTTCACTACCGCGGAGTGAGTTCGGTCTCAACACTACGACTAGCCCGCTCTAAATGTACTAGTCTCCTCTGTGTTCCATTCCCATCCTTTTTTGTCATAACTTGATTCTACGATGTTACGTGTATCAGGTGTGGCCCATTTCGTGGTTCCCCTTTGTCACTCTCCCTTGAAAAACAAAACCCAAATAATCATATTAATTGTGGGTCGATTGCCCCTTTTCATTTTGTATAATTTTTGAATAACATTAACTGTCTAACACTGCATCTGCGATTCCACGATGACACAAAGTTGTTTGGATTTTGAAAATGGATTTAGCTTGAAAAAAAAGGCAATATTGAACAAGAGACCTAAGTTGTAAAAAAAAAAAATTCCAGATTGTCAAACTCTGTCCGTTTATGATGCGTTCACAAGTTTTACTGTTTTAGATTACCAATCTGTGCAGTTTGACCTTCTTCAAACAAAAGTTCTCTAAGACAGAATATTTACCAAAAATACACTTGACTTTTGAATTTCTGGTTTCCACCTTTGTCAACACCCAAAGTACCATATTTTTTTCTTGGTGGTATAATTTAAACAATATGATACAAGTGTAGTAATAATAACTGTACTGCATGGTTTGTACACTGTTGTTTAGTGTTCATTGATGTTTACATACAGTATGTACATGCAAGATTCCAACTAGATTCTACAATCAACATGAATGCAAGTTGGCAATAATCCTTCATGAACATGATGAACTGTGCATCATATGTATCTGATTCTGAACACAAATCTGTGCAGAATATTGATAGGTCTTTTAGTAGATTGGAGTTGGTGGATTACTTGCGGACATTGTTATGTGAGTTTCTAACACGCCAACTTGATCTGTCTAAGGATTTTTCCAGGATCTGTAAACAAGGTTGACCCTGAGCAAGACATTTAAGCTTAATTGATTTGTCCTTTGGACAGGAACTAAAGCTATAGGTCTTGTGTGTTGTGAAATGCACATTAAAAAAACCAATACACTCATTGTTAAGAGTAGGGGTTGGCCCTGGTGTGTCTGGCATGGTTGGCTGCAGATTGCAGCGGCATCACCTTGTAAACCTAAGGTACAAGGTGCTATGAACATGTAGATAGGTTTCATTATTCAAAATTCAAACAGAGGTCTGCATTGCAAATGTGGCGTCCTAAGTGCCCACCATTACTTTTTAATGTGAATGACAGATAAAGCATTCTGAGAGCCATGACTTCTTCCAATGTGCAAATATTGGATGCATTTGAGTGCATTATCACAGAACATAATCACAAGGTGAAATCTGGACTATTCATTTCACAAGGCGAAGCCAAATGAAATGGAAAAGCCAGATTTCACCAGGTGATTGTATTCTGTGACAATGCACAAACGAAATGCATTCAATATTTTATATTTTATATAACTCACATATATACAGTAGATCCTTGTCAATTGAAATTTGTTTCACAATAAACACAAAACAGACACAGAAACTCGTCCAGCCCTCACTCTGAAAATTCCAGCAACCCCTGCTAAACAACGTGAACGACTTCATGCAGACACCAATCTTGTCTGCTTCGACACAACCTTGCCTCATTTGGACAAACGGGTGGGGAACGACTGTTTTGGAAATGGTGCTGCGAAGCGTCCAATAATTATCTTTATTGGACTCCAATATTAAAATTTGGAGTGTCGCGGCAGTATTCATGGCAAAATAAAGATGACACATGACGCATGTTCCACCAATCGAATTACAAGGATCTGTGTTTGTGGTCATACAAAACTATATAGTAATACATAGTGAACCAGAAAGAGTTACCTATCTTCACCTGTAAATAATGTTGCCATTCATTCAAATCAGGTTTCCTTTCATTTTTATTCAGCCATTTTGATAGAAGATGGATACATTACTGTGCGTACTCGACAACTGTGCATTGGTTTGTGCCAGGAGGTCTCAACATGCCATTGCTGCTGCCTCATGCCAGTTGCTTTATTTAGTGGTAATGCATCGTGATGGCACGATGCGACATGCAAAGGAACAGCACATTGTCAAGTCGCCTCGCCCATCAGCCTGTTTTCCTGTTGTTTTATGTACAAACATGGTGCTGTGTCGAGACAGTACGGCGTGCCACGACAGACGACAACACAATATGTCGTGCCATACTAGTCCTACTGTGCCGTTGCGATGAACTAATACCACTACATAAAGAAATTTTTAAAAAACAGGTGTTGGACGGCAACGCACAATGCAACGCACAGTTGTCATCTGTTAGAACACCATACTGTAGGCATTTAGTGAGGCAACAAACGTTTACTACAACTCCCTCTTGATTTAAAAAAATGTTTAGCAGGATCTAGACACTAAGTTTACTTGAGTCCGTCAGTCCACACTTTTCAGTGGATATTTATTTCCTTTTGAAGAGTCTAAATCCATTGCGCAGTTAAACAGCTAGTAAGCGCAGAATCCCACTGTCATCTCATTAACAAGTTTGACTGGTGCCCAGCTATTCAAAATAAATAAATTGACCACTTGGGGAAGTATCAACCATCATGTTAGCTGATAAGTGAGAAGCATCTATGTTATGTAATGTATGTGTGTTTAGTTACAACTCAGGTTATCTGTTACTGGAGAATAGAGGACCTGTGTGGTTCACGAGCCATGATCAATCATTTCACTACGTTTTCATTTATCACTCATGTTAGTTGTCGTATTTTTCCCCCCCTCCCTCATTCCAATTTCATTCATAGTTCTCTTTTGCCGATGGCGACAGTGGTGATGTAGATAATCCGGTAGGTTTTAATTTATTCCGTTTTAGGATGAGCTTTTCTCGTAGACGCATGAGTTTCGAAGCAGATTGCATGGGTGTTGCCGTGGTTTAATTTGCGCTGATTTATACAACTTTCTTTGTTCCTTTTTTTTGTGTATATTATTTATGCACATTGTGTCCCTTTTTCATTTGTCATGATTCACTTGTAATCACATTTGTAATTAACAATGTATCAATTCCTTTAAAAAAACATCTTTTTGAATGGTTATTTTAGGGATGGTACAATGTTGATTTTTGGAAGATTGCTTTCGTTCACCTAGTTTAAAAAAAAAAAAAACATCGTGAAAATTGCCTCGAAAATGCAACTTTAGTTTTGGAGAATACAAAATGTGCAAAGCTCCAATCCTGGGTATTATGTTTTTTTTTACAAACAACTGAAAAATATATGAACGAAAGAGATATAGAACAAATCATTGCAAACCACATACACTGTACGTTGCAAACTTATAAAAGTGTGTTTGACTTTTTGTTGAAAGCTGCATAATAGCAGTTTATGCACAGCAAAATATTTAGACTGACCATGTTTTGTGCACACTGAATGCTAATGTTGAGTGGCAAACAGTGATTTTTGAGTAGCAACTGACAAATTTTGTGTACATAGCATTTTGCCGTGCTGTGCACGGGAAATAAATTTGTGCGTACATTGTACTAATTGGTTTTCAGTCTGTTCTGAATCAAACACCGCAAAAAAATATGTAGCCATAATTGAAGCTGTGCACTTCTGCTCATGAATACTAAATGTACAATCTACATGTAGGCGATGATTAGAAAATTAAATGCCATATTACTTTTTTAAAATATTTTTTTCAAAAGACCTTCCTCGTGCAGCCATCTTTGTCAGGTTCCCTGTATACACAGTGACTTTGGTAGTTCTCATTCTCATCTAATGTAAAGGGACCATACCATTTTTTTCATACCAGCCTCGGTTTAATGTCATAACATTTGAATTGGGGAAAAGCAAGATGGCAGCACCATGAATGAAGGTCTAGGCTGTACCATCCCCTCTATGTTATTAATCAACTTTAACCCACTCAGCAACAATCAAACTTCCTCAATCCTTCAAAATCAATCAAGATTGGCATTCATTTGGCTCAGTGTTTTTTTTCCCCTGCCTTTCACCTCTGTAGACCCCGGTTCGAATCCTTGGTAGGGACTGGGTTTTCAGTTCCTACCTGACTGTGTGGGTTTTCCCTAAGGTTTTTCCCCCGAACTGAAACTGTATGTTTCTTCTTTTTCTCCTGTTAAAAGAGGGTTGGTGTGATATTTCCATGACTTCAGATTCAGTTTCAGAAAATGGAGTAACACAACAAAATATTTGGACATTAAGACTCCCCCAATTAAGAGTCTCTACCCAATTAGGAATCCATTATCTAAGCCCATCCAAATCAAAACAAACCAACTGCCAGATTTGGATGGATTTGTAATGGTTAGAATTCAGTTCAGAGTTTTTTTTTATTAAGTGTCTGATAAAGAAAAAATGAAGTTGTTTCCTTGTTTGTTTGTTTTTTTAATATCAGGTGGTTTTGTGTGTGTGTGTGTGTATGTGTGTGTTTATGTTTTGTACTGTTTGTCGTACACAATGTATGCGGGAAATGGGTTACCATTAATTTTTGTGGTTGTGCATTTAAATCTTATTGGTTTTTTTTTCTTGTAAAAAGGTCAGAGGATGTTTGCAATGGTTATTAACCTTTAAAGTAAACTTGGCACAAGTCATACATTCTTTTGGACTGAGTCTCTTCCCCTTTTTGCATGGGCCAGTGATAAACTCTACATTCGTTTCAACTTCTTTGACTTCATGAAACCACTAATTGCGTTTTTGCACGGTGAAAGGGCAGGCACCAGAAATGTACAGCTTCAAGAGTTAGAAAAATGGTTTCTATTTTTCTTTTCACATCCGGCTGTTAACTTTATCACAGCATGAGAGCGCATGATATTGTTGATATTTCAAAAGGGGGAAAAAAATAATACTTGGTGAAAGGAGATTAGCATGTTGCATGAGGTGGAAGGTACATTACTCACTCACTGAAATAAAAGACAGATTAAAAATAGTGATCAATAACACACCATGGTAAACACCCAAACCAACCCTCCTCTAAACTTAACCTACACTTCCTATTTTTCATATACAGTATCTACACCATTTGTATTGTGAAATCGCCAATCTTGGATCAGAGTTCCTTTGTAAGATCTGGGATTCATTTAAATGTTACACAATTGTTCATAATTAATTACAGATTCGTCGGGTTTTAAAACCAAAGTGTGCCCATGACTTGAGAGCCATACAGTACATTGACTTTAAAGTAATACAACAGCATGTGCAAAATGTTAACTGAATTGAATTCTTCCATTTATATTTTGTAAATTCCACATATGTGTAGCTCTCCTTCTGTATCAGCAAGTGCAATGTTTCCCCCGGTTGATGAACTGAGAGAGGTGGTATAAAAACTCAAATGAATGATTGAAGCAAAACTTACACAGTCCACGATGACTTCCTACAGATGCAAATTCTGAATTCTTGACACATAGAAGTTAAGGATAAAGCCCGGTTCATACTTTACGCGAAGGCGAAGCGAATTTGACGTCACAAATTCGCGATGAACAATTCGCTAAGTTGAAATGTGTTGAACTTTTTGCGAAATTTGCTGCGAATGTAGGAGAGTGACGTCAAATTTGCTTCCCGTGCGTGTGAAGTATGAACCAGGCTTTTAATGCTCACAAACGACACAAAATGAACATTTTTCGTTTAGTATTTCCTGTGTGGCCAATCTTCACACCGAGGTGGTGATATTTGCAAACAAAATGAGCTAGGTGATCACTGAAAGTGGCTGGGGGGCCCGCCTCACGTTTGAATGCAGGAAGGCGAAAACACTGGTAACCGATGTGCAGTTTTGCTGCTGAACAGCTGATTTCTTGTTCTCTTGTTCTTTCTTTACTACATGTACTAGTGCCATAGAAAACTGAAAAACACTGTACAAAGTTAAGTGGGCTCTTAATTTGTAATTACAAAGTTGCATGTCTGCTGTAAGTCGTCAATGTTTCTGATGTAATAGTCTGTTATCTTGGTTCCTTTCTAATCCAATATCGTTGAGCCTGAGATTTTAGTTTTATACCCCTATTTATTTTATAGTTAAAGTTAACATTAGTTTATAAATTGTTAATATCAACTGTCAGCATCAAGTTTTTGATGGTAAAATTAACCTTGTATTTAGTTCTAGCAATATTAACAAATATAACAAAATTGCATATTTAATACTTAACAGTATTAGTATAATTAGTCTCAATTGGTATTTTATTTTACTCGTTCTACTTTTGTTTGACAGTTTTATAGTTTGTTGCATTCTTTATCTCTTCATTTTGCTGTGTTTATGTTATGCATTTAAGCATTGCAAGATTGTACTTACGTTGATGGTTTCGGCTTGAGTGTCAACTGGAACTACAAGATTCACAATATTCTTGCAAACACAACTGACAGTGACACAACAGTTCACGTTTGGTGTTCAGATAAAAAACAAACAACAAACACAGTTGTGATAGTCACATCTTATTCTCAGCCATTGTGGTGGGGTGCATCCAAAAATTTTAAACAAAAATGCCAGGAGGAAAAATTGAGAAGGAAATTTGGATCTGAGTTTTCTTTCTCATTGGAGCATTTCCACTTTTCATGAGTGAATAGAACTTCCATTCAAAGTCAGTTTTTCTTTTGGAACCATTTGCGTGGTTAACAAGAAGAAAAACAATTATTGATTTATATTGCGCAAATTCCATATATGAATATGTTCAAATGCGCATCAGAGAGGGCGCATTATGCAGCCAATCCAGAAGCCCCCTTCTCTTTCACGATAAGTGTCCCATGTGTTTTATGTGCGTTATACATTGCCCAGGACCAGTTTTACATCCCAACCGAAAGACGCAGCCTTGACGTTAATCAAATCCCAGACAAGCCACCAGCCATGTCAATACATGGAATGGTCTCCTCATCCATTATTACCGACCACAGTCAATGTGCTTAACTTAGCAGTTATGCCACTAGTTCTAACAGAAAAAAAAAATACTGCAGTAGAAACAAACAAACTATCATTGTATTTCTGAGAGCTCTTAAACATTTAGAAATGTACAAATGCATAGTCTACTATTAATAGTGTAGTAAAAAAAAAGTACATACATGTATGTGGCAACATTAAGGACACTAGTATTTAAATCTGAGTAAGATTCAGATATTGAACGGATTTCAGCACCCAGCTTGATGTTGTTTGGTTTTGATTCTTTAGAATCCACAGGATGAGATTGTAGCAGCCACCGCCTACGTGAATCTGTTCCTGACCAGCATCACGGCCCCGCCCCTCATGAAGGGGTTCCTTCATTACCTGTGCATGGGTCAACACGAAGGACGATTAGTATTAGAGTCACTGCTGTCAAGGATCAGCACTAACTCTAGGGTAACTATATAGCTATACATTTACATAATCAAGTACATATCAAGTTTGACTGCTGACTATCGGTTGAATAGTGGTTGATTTCAATCGCCATTAATGGGCATGCCAATAACTAGTGCATCCGAATAACTCTAGTTAAACCAAGCTGTGTAGGTAATGGTTATAAATAGTTATGGTTAAGGCAATGGTTAGTTGACATGAAGTGGCTAAACTCAATCCATCAAATTGACAGATCAAGACATCCTAACACTAACAGTTATAGTCCCACTGTCACATAATTTTGTCAAGAGGCCAACTTCGTGTAATAGACTTGTGGTCAATTGTAATCTTCCATTGAAATTGTTATTGATAAGTTGTAAATGATCAAGCCGGAATTTAGTTGGACTATTGACCCCTTGCACGCACCGTCACACATGGCGACTGTGCCACACGCACCATTTTGGGAGTCAACAGGTGAGCGTGTAAACGCCGTGTTGCCTCAAATGTGGACCACACTGTATAACACACAGGGACATTGACTACCAAAAATGGCACAACCAAGATTATTGTCATGATGACTTCCGTCGAACTGGGTCAATACAACAGTCCAATTACGGATTACCATGGTCAGCTGTCAAACATTCTGGGTAACGCTTCAAAATATTTCAAATTATTAAAATGAGTAAGATTTGAAGAAGTTGTTTTTATTTTTTATTTTTTTCAGTTGTGTCTTGTGACGCTGTCATTGTTTGACACCCTGGTGAACCTGAACTGTGAGGACTTCATGCTAGAACTTATCCTCAGGTAAGTTGCAGAGATAAAAAAAAACACAAAGTGATACATGTAGTAGCCTTTCACCAAGGCCTTTGTGGCTTAGACATCTGTGTAGCCGCGAAGCAACTGCAGCGAAGACCAAGTCAGCGCACACAAGTGGTGAAGCAACGAGGGCCTTTTCCAAATTCTAAAGTCTTCTTTATTTCTCGATTTTTGCTACCCTATCAGGGTAGCCAAATTCCCAGCCAATCAGAAGTGATGGGGTCAGAGCGCATTAACCTCATCCACATTGTAATTGGTTAACGTTTCAGCACTGTTCCTTTTGAAACTTCATGAATAATTCAACAACAAAAACCGCAAAATCAAGTTGGAAAAGGCCCTCTTGGCTTCGCCACTCGATTTTGCGTGCTGACTTGTATTGGTCTTCGCGGCTACATAGCTGTCTAAGCCACGAAGGCCTTGATAAAAGGCTATACATGTAGTAACATGGTGCTACTGCTTACGTATCCTTACACTACTGTCTCTCAATCATGCAACACTGGCAAGTTTTACTTAACACTTGTGATTTTAATATAATGGTTTAGGAACTTTTATGGTAAAATAATATATGTGCGAGACAAAATTTTGGTTTTGTTTGTTTGTTGTTGGTTTTTGTTTATGTTAAATTTGCTTCGGGGATAAAGAATAATATTTGTGTTTCACCCACACAACGATGTGTGTTGTGGTTGTGGTACCTGCTGCTAAAATAAAGAGTCGAACTGCCTCTGGATTTTTTTTCAACGGACTCAGGAAAGTACTGGGTACACGGCGCTTAACACACATCGGTGTATGGGTAAAACACAAATATTCTTTATTCCTGATGCAAATTTAACATCTATTTTAAACAATCATTGCGATACCCACTGCTAAATAAAGGATTCAAACTACATCTAGCTATAGCTACTGGGCAATCTCGGTAGTCTGGTGGTAATACATCTATTATAGAATTGCAAAGGTCATGGGTGCGAAACCCACTTGAGTAATACGCCTATGGATTTTTAAGAAAGTTTGTTACCTATTTGTTTTTTTAGAAACACAACTTATTCAGATTGTTTTGCAAGTGAATCAGTTTTGACATGTTTGATGATATATTTGCAGTGCTTTTTAAAACTGGATTGATGAAAAGGATGTTTTGATTCAATCATAGATATTTGGTGCCATGCAACCATTTGATGGTCAGCCAGCGCAAAGCTATAAGAGAGGTGGACCTGCACAGTAAGTCGGCAGACAGGTTCTTGTCACTCAGACCTGCCTGCTGCAAGACCAGATCAAAAAATGAGGAACCCAAAGCGGTGACAGCTGCAGCAGCTAGTGATTCCAACAGAATGTCGAACGGTGACTCATCACCTGAGAAGAAACAGGTGAAACTTACTTTGCCGAGTCGTGGATGGACTAACAGGGCTAAAGGCCAGATTGCCAAGAGCTGGCAGAGAGATGCTGTCCCCAAACAGCTAGAGCCTTCTCAAGCTGCTGACCAGCTCCCCGCATCCGGCAGCCAGCCAACAGAACAGTCACTGGAAGATTTTGAAACAAGTCAGGTGGAGTACCTCCTCGATGCCAAAGAGGGGATACGAGCCTGCACTATTGGCACTCTGAACTGGTCTGCACCGTACGATGGACTCAACCCTCCCCCTGAAACTCTCAGTCCCGACAACTTGTCGCCCGCTTATGAAAGAAAAAGGTCTTCGTCCACTTTTGATATGTCTACAAATGCTCCAAGCTCAGCATCATTTGCCATACTAGCCGCTGATGACGATACAGGGTCATCATCATTTAAATCTTATAGTGTAGCAGAATTCCTTCCAAGACCTAGGGATAGAAAGCGGAGTGTGGACCCCAAGCTAACTGCAACGATTCAAGAGGTGTTATCGTTGAAAATTGGAACTGATTGTGAAAGTGTGGATACCTCTGACGTAAATATCACTGATTTATTCATGGATGAAAAGGAGTTGTTGGAACAGAGTGCAGTTAACGGAGGTTCTTCACAAAATGAAAATAGGTCCACCCTACAAAATGTAGAAATCAGGCCAGTGGAGAATGGTGTTTGCACCCATGCGGATTTGAAAGGAAGCAGGAACCACACAAGTGAGCCTCAGCAGTCTGCGGAAAAGAAGCTATCTAAAGAAAATACCCCAGACAGCAGACCAGTTGCAAATGGTCATGTTGGACAAACTAAATCATCCGGTAATCTACACGCCACTGAGCCCGATCAATCGGAAGACATTGTCAGTGAACTCTCCACCCCGGAGAGCCGGGTCAGTTCAGGAAAATCCAGACCTAAAGATCTTAATAATACAGGACCCTGTAAACCCTCACAGGAAACTGATAGTGCCTTTTCTGGTAGCAACTCACCAATTTTAGACTGCAACTACAATGGTGGGAGCTCAATTCCTCAAGTCAACCGTATCGGAAGCTCTCAGAAGGGCTCCCAGGTTGCCAACTGGCTACAGGCTCTTGGAGAGGACACTGACAGTGCTAACTTCATAGAAACTCTATCGGACGATCAGAAGAAACGAAAGAGACTCAGCCTAATTAGGCCGGAGTTGGAGAGGGATAGTGACGAACCCTGTGTATTCTGGGAGTTTGACTCCGATATTGAGTTTTCCCCAAAGGCTGTCTTATTGAAGAGGGCTTCCTCAGGTGGCGATGGTATTGAGAATGAGGCTGATCAGATCCTGCATGCGCTGGGCTTCAACGTTCCAAAGGGTGCAAACCACCAAACCAACTCAAGCGGCAAAGCTTATCGAATTGCACTCAGCAGTGAGGCCAGTGAAGCCACCACCGTTGAAACTCTGAACTCGTCCATGAATGAGAACTATTTCTCAATACTCAACTCATCAGTTCACACGGACAGGAATCGTAATGCCTCGGGCCTTTCAAACCAAAGTTTAAATAGATCACTGAGGTCCCAGTCATCACCTACTCAAGAAACTGTATCCAGACCTCTTTACACTCCAATTGGAAGGGCTATTGGAATGCCAACGACAGGTAAAGCTGTAGACAGTTTTTAACGTTGAATGGCATATTGGTTTTATTCTTGTCCTTTCATTTTTTCAGTTTTCAATCTGTTATTTGGTTGAAAGCCCCAGCTCAACATTGGTAAACTGACTGTAAATGCTTCCATTCTTTGCACAAATCAAGATGTACGTGATAAAACCAACCTGTAAAAATTTAAGCTCATTTCATTGTTTCATTTGCAAGAAAACGGATCTTAATTTTGGATCTTATTTCATTTATTATTTAAAAACGATAACACTTCAGACAGGAAAGTTTTCTACCATCGTTATCTTTATACCATGTAAGGTGCTTGTAAATCTGTGAACATTTATGTTTTTCTTTCTAACCAATGTTGAGTTTGGGCTTTAAGACAGCTTGAAAAAGAATTTGTATTTATTTATTTTTTTTGGGGGGGGGGGCGGGGAGGGGCCCATCTCAGGTTTTATGTACAAACATTATTTGTATTCATTTTGTATCTGAACATATCATTTTCTTCGTTGTAGATCACAGCAGATCTTAGGATGAACTGGAATTTGTTCAAGTAGTATAGAACTTTAACAACATGTATTTTACCCTTTCCCGAGACCCTTTGAATTTTGGTTGTTACCATCTGTAAACATGTGCATTTAATTGAACTCTTGTGTTCCTTCCCGTGTGGGTTGTTTACTAGGTCCTTTCATGGATGCCATCTTTGCACGTCTGGATACCATGATGCAGAACTCGTTTTATGTCAATCTACTGCTGACTGGAATTGTTGCCAGACTAGCATACTACCCACAGCCCCTCATTCGCTCATACCTCCTCAATACCAGTATGGTGTTCCAGCCAAGTGTGAGGTCACTGATACAGGTCAGTTTTATCATGCGGCATTGTACAGAAAAGAAATGTATGAAGTTATTTTTGTCATGTCATTTATGGACATAGTGTCAAAGATGGGAAACACAATAAACAGACCACTTTTCTGTCGTCACGTTAGCAGTTTTTCAAATTGTAAATTTTTTTTTTTTGAGTACCTGAAACCACCAAAAAGTTTTTCAACATGCGAATGGACATGAATGCTTATAATGAATTTAATTTGAGTGGATTAAAATTGTTGTTTAATTATCTTTAAATTTCATTCAAAAAATGGACGGAAAATGCTGGTAACTTTTTCTGTCAATTTTTGTATGGAAATTTGAGGGTGATTTAAAAAGGATGTACTTTAAAACATCAAATGAATCTACTCAAATTATTTGTATTGTAAGCCTGCATGTCCATTCACATGTTGAGACACTTTTGGGTGGTATCAGGTACTTAAAAACAAGTTTACAACCATTGGAAAAACTGTTAACGTAAGTGGTACCCTTCATTGTTTTTCTGTCATACAAAAGAGTGCATGTCAAGCACCAATTCAAACATTTGATGGAACTTGGGGTACATCACTTGTGAAGGAAATAAAACTGCACATTTTATGTGGCCAAATGTTTGAAATACAAGTGAGATTTGCACAGTCTACTCCTGGCTTGATTTTATGTCAAAATTCATTTACCAACCTTTTTTTTTATTGCCAGACTGAAGTTTACTAACCAGTTTGCGTTATTCTTGCATACATAATCCAGTTGTGTTTGAACAGAGAGTTCACCTCTGTGTTTTCTGTTTCATGATGTGTTTTCTCCTAAACGTCGTGCTGCATGTATGTAGCATTATTATTTACTAACATGACTAAGTGCAGTTGCACAGATATTTGCTGTCAAATTAATGTGTCATTTTGAATTGTCTGAATAACTTCAGGATCTACCTTATTTGATGTTCATTATTATGCATTGTTATTTGCTAAGAATTGTGGCAGAGATTTTTCTGCTGTCCAATGTCTGTGTGTCATTTTGAATTGTCTTAATAACTTGATAACTTACCTTGTTTGATGTTCATTATTATGCCTTGTTATTTGCTAAGAATTGTGGCAGGGTTTTTTCTGCTGTCAAATGTCTGCGTGTGATTTTGAATTTCCACCATGAATTTTTGCTCACATCTTTACCGGACAATTACACATTGTTTCATTCTTTAAAATGAACTGTTTGTGATGTTTTACATGTTCCCTATTATTATTTTGCAATATTACACGTAATGTGAACTGTTACTCAAAACATTAACTAATAGTTGTTCTTTAATGAATGTTGTTTTGCACATTTTTATGGAAATTATCATTGTTTGTTTTTTTCCCATCAGAAATTGTTATCCTATGCTATTACACTATGCTATTATATTATGCTAGTATACTATTATACTATTATCTCTATCTATAAACAAACTTATTGAAACTCTTCTATGTTTATTCTGTGGATATTTTAAGGTATAATTTAGATCTTGTGCCTTAGTTGTAAAGTAGTGAAAAATAATAGTAAAACATTGTTTTACTTCTTACTGAGTCCTGTGAAATTTAACAGCAACATGTGTCAACAAATATTCTTTCTCCTAATCCTGTCAGGTTCTGACAACAATAAGGAACAACTTGGATGCCTATGCAGCAACCATCCCCGAGTTTGAGAACCTTCTTGTCCGAGCAAAGGAGTACCTCTTCCTAAGAGAGGACGGTGACAGCGTTTACAAGGGGCGCTCTCTTGTGGAGAGTGAAGAGCTGGCAAAGACTACAAGACAACGAAGTGGTTCGCTGAAGAGTAGTGGTAAGATGTGTTTCTTGTTAATGCTCACAGCAACCCTGGTACCAAGTAGCCTTCTTTTTATATGTTGAACATTTTCCTGCTGGCCTACTTATTGTGTTCTGTGACCTTTATACTGTTAAAAAATAATTGAATTTGATGCAAAGTTGGAGAAAAGGTCTATGCATGAACATGTTTTTTATAATGTATTTTATTCCTAGCAGTGCACTGTATTAAATATGTGTAATGGTATGCATTTTAAGCTGTAAATTACTAATTTTGTTTTTTAGAAATTGTGAATAAAAATTCTAGAAACAATGACTGTAGACAAGTCATACACAAGCTCAAAGCTGACTGCCCAAACTTTATTTTGGCCACAACCTGAACTTTCAAGATCATTTTTAAATGCATTATAAATAAGGCCGATTTAATCCACTCTGCAAATATAAAGTCTAAAAATTGGGCCAATTTAATCGGTCTGGGACACGGCTGGGGTTAAATAGTTTACCTGAAGGCAAACTCATTTTAAGTTCCTTGACCCTCACATTGTTTAAAGTAATGTAGTAGTTTCATTGTGCAAATTTGAAGAAAATGAAAAAAGTTGCTTCTTTGTAAGTAAAATGTGGTTTGGATTCTCTTCTCTCAGCGACCCGCAAATCAACTCCATTGGATCTCTTCCTTCGCCGGGGCAGTCGTCGCAATAAATCCATCAGCGCGGCGGAGAAACAAAAGTTGTCCAGAATAAACGAAGCAGGGATGGCGCTACCGGCTGCCTCTGCAGAGTACCAGTCACTCAAGACGAGGAATGCCGTCTACTGCACGGTCATCTTGGACGAGTTCCTCAAGGAACTGGCGGCCATTTCTCAGGAGCATGCTGTTGCGTTTAGTGAGCAGGAACTGGGATTGAGATGAGACTGATGGAATCATCAGCCGTGAAGAAAAGAAATACGAGACGACTAAACAAATAATACATTTTTAACCACTTTTTATAAAAACTTTTTAGACAAGACGAAATTTGATGAATCGTAAATCTCTGTTGTTTTTGAAAATGATTATGTTATTTTAAGTTTACCAAGGTTATATGCATGTGTCTTTTAAAAAACATTCCTGTATGTATAAACAAATCCAATCCTGTTGGTTAGAAATTCAATATGCAATGCACACACACATTGGTTGCACATTAGGGCTTATTTGTTACTTCTGACTCCAAAGCTGACATACTTAATGTGTTCTGCTCGAAGGAGATTCTTGACTAAATTAACGAGACCTGCAGTCGATATCACCAGACTCCTCCTAGGTTAGGAATCATGCTAACTTTAAGATGCACAGTGATTTGTATCACACTTTCAAACAAGTAGTTGCAATTCATTAAATTAAAGATATATGGTCTGTGCTCAAGCCGATTTTACCATGAAAAATTAATCAAAATAAAGGAATTGCTATTTTTGTTGGATGACCGAAGTTGTTAACTTTTTTTTCAAATGAGATATCGAATGCAAAAAAAGTCATCAGCGAATATTGTCAGAGTAACTAGTTAAAAAATCAATGTTTGTGTGGACAACAAAAAATAAATCCACCCGTTACCTGGTTGTACACTTCTCAATTTCAGTGCTTACACGTTCTTTGCAAGAGCAGATTTTGAATAATGCATCTTATGGGTGCTGCTGAAATACACTGTACATGAATAGCATTCGTTCGCAACTCCCAGTACGACGATGTACAATAGAAAAAAACATATTGCGTGCAATCACGGGCCCTGTTAGCACGTCATGCATATGAATGTCAACTAGGTCTGCGCTTCCGACTCGCAAAAGTTTCAAACTCGCAAAAGTGAGCCGTTTCAAAAGCAATTATTTTTTTAGCTATCTGCAAGGTCGACAAAAATTTCTTATTTTTATTTGTTATAAAATAACATGCTCTTATAAATTTTGTTTGCTGGAAACAATTCGTTGTTGGGGCGCAAATCACAGGAGCACAGATCATATATGTTTTAATGATTGCTGAAATGAAAGTCTTGCTCCCCCCCTGACAAGATGCTAAACAAGATAATTTGTAAGCGTGTCGGACACTTTATATTTGTTTGGGAATCTTTTTTTTTAAATGAAGGCACTGCATTGTTGTAATGGTAGAGCCTTATTAAAATGTACTTACTAAATTCTGCATATGGTGGAACAAAATTGAAATATAATTTTTTTTAGAAATCTGGTGGACTCTTTGCAGTATTTCATGGTAGTTTGCGGTACCCACTGCTAATTACATGTATAGGATTCCAGCTGGCCTCTTGTCACCGTTGGTCTAGTGGTTCAGTCGCCTGCTCTAGAAAGCAGTGGGTAGTGGGTGTGAATCCCACCTGAGTAGTTTGCCTGTGGATTTTTTTTTCCCATGGGACATGGGGCACATCGCCGCAGCCATGGGGGCGGGGGCACGCCCCCCCCAAAAAAAAAATAAAAAATAAATAAATAAATAAATAAATTTTCCAGGTACAAAACAATCCCCCCCCCCAAAAAAAACCCCCAAAATCCAGATAAAAGTAAACAGTGCTTAATTTCACATCAGTGTGGGGTAAAACCAAAATAACATTCTTTATTAATCTGGATGCAATTATTACATTATTAAACTGTTGTACACGCTGCTAGTTACAGCATTCAAACTGGCCTTTGTCACCAGGCACTCTGGGTAGTCTAGTGGCTAACACACCTACTCTAGAATGTGTGGGTCGTGGGCTCAAATCCCACACGGGTAGTGTAGCCTATGGATATTTTACTCGGAAAGCAACGAAAATACAGTGCCAATCAGACGTCGATGAAAGGGTACAACTGAAAAATAATCATCTTACTTGATGCAGTTATTGCATTTTTTGAAAGTAGTGTTTGCAAATATGCACTATAGACTTTATAACTTTATTGTTTTTGGGTTTTTTTCTTGCATAATTTTGTGTGTGTGGAATATGCTTATTATCACATGAAAGAACCCATTGGCATAAGGAGTTTTCATAATCGTCTGTAAGAAATCATTGCAGCCCTAAGACTTATTGTCATCAGTAATTTTTTACATCGTTGACAAAAGTTATTGCTCACATTTGTCAAATATTATCTCTGTCTTTCCATGGTAACTCGTTTGTATTGTTATCAACTGTATGGGTTTTCAAACAGTGCCAAATTATCCAATTGTACAGAGACAATTTATATCGTGGTTATTTTGTGATAATCTTGTGAAAAAAGAAAAAAAAATCTTGCAGTGCTCAGGTTTCTTGAAGAAAAGAAGATGCAGGCAAAAGTTTCAGATGTATCACGGATAACTTTTTTTCTGAGCTCTGCAGGCTCTCAATGCAAATAATAAATCATGCGAGCCTTTATGCCTTTGCAGACTCGGTGGTCTGATGGTTAACCCTTTCCTTACTGTAGGCGACTTTTGCCGACTGTACTCATACCCAGTCTTCTTAACCTTTGGCGATTGAGTCACCCAAGCTTACACACCAAAAAGCACTCAAGCCTAAGTTCAAAGACTGTTAGTTATAAACAGGCATGCAACTTTTCAGCGGATCAGCCGATTTCTTCTATTTTGGGTCACTTTAAGTTTCATAGAAAACTGAAAAACACTGTACAAAGTTTGTTTGGCTATTTCCTTGTTTTTAGCAAATTCAAAGTTGCATGCCTGTATAAAGCTGTAGTTTTGTCCATGTTCACCCTCCATGCCCAAGCGATGGTTGAAAAGAGAAAGATCAGATCTTTCCAATGACGGTAAAAATAAAATAAGGTTGCTGTTATGCAATCCCTTCAAATTGGAGTGAAAAGATCTGAATTGCCAAACACCTATGGAGCGCCATGTGGTTGTGTGCAAAAAAGTGTTGGAGTTACAGATAACACTGCGGAAACAAAGACCAAGAATTTTGAAATTTATTGGCTTATCTCAATGATTTTTGGATTACATGACAGGAAACTCTATAAGTAAGACAATTTTCAATCCTCCTTTTTCTGTCAAACAATATCTTCAAGGTGATAGCAGAGTTTGTAAATATGGCTTTTAAGAAAGCTTTCTGATGTGTAAGAATTTGTGCTTCACGCTTGAGTGGTCAAAAATGCAGTCACCAGCGGTTGTTTATGTCTAAACAATTTGGTAACTAAAGGGTTAAGAAAGGGTTAAGACATCTGTTATGGAATGTGGAAGCATGGAGTCTACCTCCATGGTGGAAGCTACTAGTTCTGCTTCCCACCTCAGAAGTTTTGGACATTTTTGAAAGCACTTGGAAAATACCAAGTGCTTTGTCAGTATCTTGGTGAAACGGGAAATCTGCAAAGGTTAGAAAGGTATGATACACGATTGGAAGTGATATTTTAAAAAATGTAATGATTTTTTTTTATGATCTGAGAGCTGTTTTCTGCCTCAAATACTGAGAAATGCAAGAACGCTGTCACCCAGACCACCAAAAATTACCCGCTTTTGGGTAGGCTGTTGAAGGGTTTGATTGGTGCATAGAAAAGGGATTGTTTCCTATTGACTTAAATTCACCTGACAATAGTCATCGCATTAATCTTGGCTGCGCCATTTTGGGAGTCGGTGTCCCCGTGTGATTTATACAGTGTATAACAGATTGAAGGGGGCGCTGCATGTTCACGCTTACCATAATGTTAACATGCAATTTGACACCCAAGATGGTGAGCGTGGCAGACAGTAGCCAAGTGTGAACGTTGGTGCCGGGGGGGGGGGGGGGGGGGGGGTCAACACTTGCTAAAGAGTAGACAAACCAAAGTATTTTTCATTGTAGTTTTATTACAAGAATTATAAGGCAGTTAAGTGTATGGTACCGGGTTGGTGTTGTGATGAATGAAAAAAAACTACAAATTTCCAATATAGAAATTGAGTGCTGTAAACTTGATTCCCTTAGTACCAATACCTACAGTCCTGGTAGGTAAAGCTGTATGTACTTTTGTCTGAAATATGGTCATTTTCAAGAAAATTACCCCTCAACACTCAATTCGTATTTCATTTTTTGGCATATCAAAATAAGCGGATAATAAACATGCACATAAACGAGACCAAACAACAACTGTTATTCAGAGTTTTCTCAAAAAGGAAACTTCTAATTTCATTAAATGTTTGTGAAAAAAAACTTGTTGGTGTGTTCATTGAAAACAAGAGGAGTTGGGAGAAATGTACTCTTCCGTAAACCAGTTGTGTATCACACCTTTAAGAAAATGCATGAACTTCCCATTGGGGGAAACAACACAAAAACAGACCTAGAAAAAATACCTTAACGCTCCTTGGTAGAAAAACAAACTTTTTGTTTACTCCTATGATAGTAAAGGAAACACCTCAACAATCCTAGGAGAAAAGAATGGTGAACATACATTTAAATTTATTCGGTAACGACTCTGACTTAACTAATTACAGTTTAAAAGAATGTACATATGTACATGTATCTTTCCCTCACACATTGGTCAATGTCTTGTCAGGGGTGCTGTAAGGAAAACAATATTCTTAAAATTTTTTTTTATAAAATCAACAAAGCACATCTGCTAATTTATGTAAATATATTATGACACAAAACAGTGTGTGACATTTCTATTTCCTTAAATTGAGGATTTTGGTACTGAAGTGTGAACAAATATACAAATGAAATTGACGGAACTTAACAAAGGTAGAGTAAACAATAGGATGACAAGTTTAAAAGGTGTAAATACAGGTATAAACTGACATTGTTGAAGGAGACATTTTATGTTCTGTTTCTTATGACTGTAACTCAAACGTCCAGTATTAAATAACAGTTCATACCAAAATATAGAGTAGTTATGTAATGTATTTTTACTTATAGCCTTTACTATATTTTAGCCGTTTAAATTTGGTTTAAATTTGGGGTAGAGTATTTTTCTTGTAGAGTATGACGGGACGTTCAGTGCGAGGAAAATAATATGTACATAATTTTTAATGGATTTTTCAAATGTTCCTGGAGAATTAATATTTGGTAAGATGATCAAGAGTATATTTTTTACAAATTTTAATGAAGATTTTTAATGAGGAAATAATAATTTGTGCAGGGTTTGGCTATTTTGTTTATCAGTGATGATCAGCTTCAAAAAAAAAAAAAAAAAAAAAAAAACACGGCAGACAAATTTTATGTGAATTTGTAGAGTTCATATTTGTAGACTTTTTACTCGGTTCAGCTATGTTGACTTTAAAGGGGAGAGGTTTTGAATGACTGTTCTGATCCATACATAAACCAATACTGTACTCTCTAAATGTACAAAGAGTGAAAAACCACCTGTTTTGTCAGCCATACCACTCTTCCAGAGAGCCACATATGGCAGACAGCTACTTTTATAGTGTAAGACAAGTATTTTTAACTTGAATCAGAATAAAACTCGCCTCAACTTCATTCAGAAAGGTGGATGCACAGTGAGTTTCACTCTCAAAAGAGCTAAACTGACACCACTTGGGCAATTTTAGAGAGTACAAATACCCGCAAAACATAAACATCCAGTCCCTTTGTGTTCTGCCGTATTACTTGTACTCTCTTCAGTGATGAATCCAGAGACATATGCAGTCTTCTTCCTTAATAGTGGTCCGCTGGCAAAATGTTAGTTAGAACACCTGAGGACTAGTCAAAATTCACTCTAAGTTGTATGGCTGGCGAGTACAGAGTTGAGAAGCATCCTTATTTGATTTGAAATATTAACTGGCGAAAAGGCTGACAGACTAGTGAAAGGACAAGTTAACTGATCCTACTGGCCAGTCACTGAACAATAAAGGACAAACCCTAAAATGGTGGGGGATGGGTTGGGTTGGTGGGGGGTGGGATTCACTTGTATAGAGTGCTATGAAATTAGGTATTGGATTATTTTTTTTTTTTTTGGATCGGGGGCAGGAGAGCTGCATCAGCATTCTCCAGATCCGCCTTTGTTTCTTGTAAATGTTTTCTATTTTAGTATGTTTTTTCATTCTGTCTGTGTCTTTGGCCATTCCATCTGTCCTCATTTGATTCCTGTGTTGTCAAGCTGCTGCTTCTTTTAACAACAACTTTAGTATTGAAATAAATTACGTATTCATGTATCTAGACACTTTTATGCTTTAACTTTATTAGAAATATCTGCATTTTTTTATCATCTGTTCTTATAAATACGACACTAATCATTTTTAAATAGGTATAAAGGATTTATATTACGTTTTTCCAATTAACCGCCCTTTTGTGAGGGAAAAAGATATGGTCAAAAATCGAGTTTGCTTATTTATGCTAATAATATCTTGGTTTTTGTTACTGGGAGCTCTGATACTGTGGTTTGGTGTCATCTTCTATCATTGGGAATTCTCTAACCTCGGTCCAATATAATGTTATCAGGCTGCCACCATTTATGTCATGTTCCCCTTTGTGTAATAGTTTCAAAGGAACTTGGGTCAAACTTTTATAAAGGGGTTGTTACACCCTGACAATATTTGCAATTAATAATTTCTAGGTTTTATTTTCTGTCTTTTATTTTTAATCATCTGGGTGTTGCCCATATCAAAGACTATATCAGTGTTTCTCCGAAAATGTTTGAGTTCTGAGTTTGACTACTATCTCCATGGTCTGACGCATGATTTAGTAAGGTTTCTTGTGTGGGTACTCTTTTTGGTAGTTAATGACAAATCATTCCAAATAACTCGAACTTTGGGGGAAGATCAACTGAAATAAGGCAAAGAAACAGCTGAACTATAACCCAAGTTTTACCTTAGTGTTCACCGGTTTTTCTGTATCGCTTCATCAGATCGGCGAAGCAAACCATATCAACATGCAACCCTCGTATTTCCTTGACTCAAACCAATGTAACCAAACAAGACTGGAAGATGAAATGTACTGGTCCCATTTTGTATGGGATAATTGATACAAACAGGGATCGTGACAAAAATGGTGGCTGTGGTTTAATTTCTTTTACTAGACTGGATTTCAAGTCCAAGATCGCGATTATTTGTCTGCATCAGCTTTCCAACTGCAACTTGCCTTCAGTGGCTATCACACACCGTAACTCCACAAGAGAGCTCTATTTCTGGCAATACTGTATTGGCTGTCAAGTAGACATATAAAACCCTGATCACTGACTTGTAACCAAGTCTATTCTTTCACTTGCTCTTTTTTGTTACCCAATTCCATAGAGCTGTTAAGCAGAGAATATTTTTTGGAAAATCCGGTATCGAAGCTAGAAATAATCAGTTGCTAACCATACATCAATTTGGCAAGTAATCTGTTTGATCAGCAAACCCTTGCTCTTCCACTTTGCGAGGAAATGTCCTTAATATTATAACAAACTGTTTACCTTTGCGGAAATTTGTAAGGGAAAAAAAAAAAGTAAGCAAAGTTTTGAGGAAATTCCTAAATAAAAAAGAAAATTGTCAAGCAATAAACCACAGGGGAAACTTAGCGGGTAAATTGTTAAATCAATTGTGGGGTGAATAAAGACAAATTTACTGCTAAGAAAATTAGAACTAAATTCTGAGCAAATTCTACAAAATTAGTTGTTTGAACAGAATGTCAATTTCAGAATGACTTGAAAAGTGGTATATCAGGCTTTTTGGTTATTAAAAAGAAAGCCTAAGGAAGTTCGGCTCTAAGAATGATAGGAAATTTTCACTTTGAATTTGGAAGCATGCACTTTGATTTTGGAAGCATGCACTTTGATGATATGGTATTCAACAAAAGTTGGTTGTTATAGTAATTCTGTTAAATTAACTTCTGATCTACCCCTTACATATTGAATTACTGTTATTTTGCAATACATTTACCGTTAGGAAAATATAATTTAGAGTAAAACGGGAGAAAAAAGCTTTTGATAACTGTCTTGCCAAATTTATTGGATGTTTTTCTTTGTAAATACAACTAATTTGAGATACTTTGAGGAACAATAAAATAACCAGCAAATTTGCCAAGTGTTGACGGGAGATGGTTTCTTTGTCTTAAAAGTTACATTTTATTCAAACATGGAAGATGTATTTAATTACATTAATTAGAACAAACTAAGGCATGTTACACTACTTTGAAAAAAAACCAAGCTAAAATAAATTCTTTGGTAAAATGGGTTGAATTAAAGAGTTGACTGTTAAAAACGAAAGTGCAATATGAATCTCTCACAAAGATAAGAGATTTTAATTATATTTTTGTCATGAATGTATTCATTACTTACAGCTACTGCGCAATAGATATTACATCTCTTGAGAATACAATTTATCGTTTGCACCTTCTTCTTTTTTGCTAATTTTTGTGCATCTTCAAAATAATAGCAGAAGTTTTCTCGTCATTGGCTTGTGTCCATACTACATTTCCAAAGACAGACATGTTGATCACCAGCAGTTAGTAAACACACTAATAATACACAATTGGTTCAAAATATATTTCAACTGCGATGTTATCAGTATATACTTTACAAAGCAGCTGTATGGTGTTTCATTAAGTGAAAATACAAATGTTAACTATGAAAGTACATGTAGAAATAAACTTACATGGTATTAAACAAAAATGACCAGTTCCAACCACACTTTAAAGGTTAAATTCTCTACGGGTTAAATGTCACTCTAATGTAACTTCAACAGACCTGAAAACTGCTTAAAACTTTCGAATGTGTTTCATTTTAAAAAAAAATTGCTGAAGAGCGGATATATTTCTACAACAAAAACTATGTAAAAACTTTTAAAAATTACAAATGTTCTGACTAGAAATTTACTACTGAAAAAAAAAACCACCTGAAGGCTGGCTTTTTGATACATTAATGGGGAAAACATTAAAAAAATAATTAAAAAAAATAATCCCAACAACAGGATTAATTAATTTGTTATAAATTAATTAAATTAATGCAGCATGTCGTGGCCGATCAGCAGAGTGTGGGTTCGAGTCCCAGTCGTGACACTTGTGTCCTTAAGCAAGACACTTGACCATTATTGCTGCGTCCTTCGGATGGGACGTAAAGCCGTAGGTCCTGTGTGTTGCATAATACACGTAAAAGAACCCAGTGCACTTATCGCAAAGAGAAGGGGTTTGCCCTGGTGTTTCTGGTTTGATCGGCTGCAGATAGCCCCACAGCACTTTGTAAACTGTTACATTGTACTATGTAAAGGAACAGGCGTTATTCTTTAAACAAAACTCCGCCTACCTTGCAGGAAAAAACTGTGCGCTTTGAGACGCCCATCGGGTGTGATAAAGAGCTAAATAATAAGAACTGCGTATTACTGTATAATGGGTCATATAAAATGTTATGTCCATTACTAATGCAGACTCAAGTAATGAAAAACCTAATTTCGACCTCAACCATTGTCAATGGAACCGAATGCATTAAAGTAAAAAACTTGGTAAATATTGAACTCCCTGCCTCTGCAGAGAACTAAGGACACTTTGTTCTTGCTGGTGGATCACAGCGTATTGGATGAACTGCATACAGGGATGAGACTCAGTATTGCGGACAAAAAGTCTGAAACAAGGATCCAACTTTTGGCAGATGTGTTAAAACGATGGTATTTCCACCTTGAAGTATCCCCTACAGTTACAGATTTCAAGGAGCTTTTGGGAAGTCTTTTCTGCACTAGAGAAGAGCAGAGAAGAGCAGACATACAAAGTCTGAATTCAGACAAGTCTGAAATGTATCATCTCTGTGTGAATTTTTGTCATTAAGCAGGGTGTTTGAATAATGACATTAATGACGGTTTAATGACTTTAAAAACTAATTATTTTGTTGCTTTAAAAAGGCTGTAGAATCACAGGTGTACTTGTTAATCAAGAGCTGCACTGAGATTTTAAAACTTTGAGGTATTTTGGGTTTACAATGCAATGAAAGGAATTGTCAATAACCCCAAACAAGTGCCAAGCTAACAGCTTGACATGCTCAGACATACATGTATAACTTTTAAATCATGTATGTTTAGGCCAGTGGACAAAGTATAAACTCTACAATGAGTTGAAATGATGTTACCAAGTTCATCGTGGGTTTGGGCAATAAAAAAAAGTACTAGCTGAACATTGCAACCCGTTTTGGGGGTCAGTTTAACTTAAATTTAAGCATATGTCAATTTTCAATATTTCCAGTGGCGTAGCCAAGAGGGGGGGGGGTGGCACTTGCCCTCAAAATCAATTTCCACTGCCCCCCAGGTGCCCCCCATAAAAAAAATGTAGATACATGTAATTCATTAAAAAAACATGGTACCTGCCCCCCCCCCCCACTGAAAAGCAATGCCCCCCTGTGTCCCGTCCCCCCCCCCCCCACCAGTGAAAACAATTCTGGCTACACCGCTGAACATATCCCAGAATGCAATAATACAGATAAGTCGGAACTGGAAAGGGCGTCCTAAACTCTCAGAATCTCCATGTATTGCATCACTTGGTTGCAAAACCCATCACATGAGGGCGTATCAGTCGGATCAACTTTGGATGGGCTAGAAACCTCTTGTAGAAGACCTTGGAGAAGCCGGCCTGGTCCACGTTGACCCACGGTGTCCTCATCATCTGGCAACCATCTCCGAGGTAGGACCACACTGGATGGAGTAACCACTGGAATGTGTAAAGCCATGTCCCTGGCTCGGCAGTTACATGCTCCAGAAAGTAGAATTTTCCGCCCTGTGAAAAAAGTACAAGTTTATATAACTACTTTGTTTGAAACTATCAATGGACAATGTACAAAAAGTAATATTAATCCAAATACAGTGCATTTAATCTTGTTTAAAATAGCTTAATTAGCTGTTTCGCAGCGAAGCGCAGCGAAACAGCTCTTGTTTTTGTTAAAGTTTTTTTTATTATTATTATTTTTTTTTTTTTTTTTTTTTTTTTTTTTATTTGTCTGATTCAGTACTCGCAATTTTTTGCATAGTTCCCAAAGAGCAATTGCAATGAAACTTTCAGGGATTGAAGGTTATGGAGCAATAATGATCCTAAAGCAAGGATGTCATGATGACGTCATCACTGGTCACGTGACGTCATCTTAAAGGTGTTCTATGTTAAATCTTTGAAAATCTATATCATATCAGCCAAACGAGACCGTAGGTTTCTGTTTGCGGGATGTGGTAGGGATAAATTAGGTCTCCATTTTGTTTCGTGTGCGTGACCTCACATGACCTCTACTTCCGGTTGAAACGGGCAAAAAACGGAAGTGCCCTGTAACTCAAAAGTGGTGAAAGTTATGAAGTTGCTTTCGAAGGTCGTAAGTGTCTAGCAAGGGTGGGCAGTTCAACAAAAATATTGATGACGTCACAAATTGCAACAGCGCCCTCTAGCAGCAGGTTGAAAACTCGTCAAAATGGACTTTTTGAAGATGTGTGTGGTGAAGTTTCTTGTAATCACTTCAAATTTTACACACACGTTAACTGTCAGGCAGCCATCATATGTGTGAAGTTTCAGATTAATGACGTCATCGGGGGTCACGTGACGCGGCCTTAAAGGTGCACTTTTTGAACTAATATAACTCCCTAAGTAATTATGCGATCATGTTGAAACTTGGTAGGTTGTTGGATATTGACAAGTTCTTTTGAAATCTGACATGACGTCATGATGACGTCATCACGTGATTTTTTATGATTTTTTCAATTTTTGCACCTTCAACACATAAATTGCTATATGAATATGGTATAACCCAAATTAATTTTTGATTTATGCCACAGTGGGCAAATTGCTTTGAATACCCAACAAATTTATAACTCAGTTGAGAAATTTGAAAATTTTAATGACGAAACAGCTCTGCATTTGTGCACAAATGCAATTTACCTCTAGTTGTACTTACATGGGGTTAAGGTTATGCTGATAGTTATGGCATAGTTATGGTCTTCTGCATAACATTGAACTTGCACTATATAGTCAAGGAGTAGCTTATATTGCACGTGAAACAAAGTTTCTTGGACTAACTAGTGATGAATAAATGGTCACATTCAGCTATAGTATAAATACAGCCCAAAAACTAGAAACAAATGCATTAAGAAATAAATGGATGAATAATACTCTTGATTAAATCCAATCCAATTGCATTTGTTTGTCGTTGAGCTGAAAGAGAAGTTGATACAGGGCTTTATTATTAGAATGCTGGACAATGCTTCACCATCCAGCGGCATAGCCCCACGTGGCAAGGATTTCTGACTTAAGGATTCAACCGATGTCAAAAATCCTTGCCACACTAGTGGAGGCTACCAGCGGCGTAACCATGGGGTCTTGGGGGACACATGCCCCCCATAAATTCTCAATTCCCCCAGGCAGGTGCCCCCCCCCCCCCCCACCATGAAAAAAATGTAGATAGATGTAATTCTGTAAAAAAAAAACTGGGCCCCCCACTAATAAAAAGCAATCCCATCCCCCCTCCCCCATTCGTGCCCCCCCCCCCTCCACCCCATCGAAAAAATCCTGGCTTCGCCACTGCAATGCAGGCAATGGTCATAGACATACCGGTTTGAGAACACGTTTAGCCTCTTTTATGACTGCATCAACGTCCTTGACACTGCACAGCACAAGCGTGCTGACCACCGCATCCATGCTGCTGTCATCAACATGCCCACTGAGATTCTCGGCATACGCCATCACCGTGCGCTGCACTCGAACCCGTGGGAGATGCACGGCAGCGTTCTTCTCGAGGTAGCCGGCAAAATTTGGATTCGGTTCAATCCCAACTACCTCAGTCCCATCGGGATAGTACTTAAAATTCGCACCAGCTCCAACTCCAATCTCCATGACTGTTAGACTTGGAGTCGTCTGGCCATTGGCAGCAGGTTTCTCCTTAGATTCTGCCTCGGATCCTTCTGGCTTTTCACGGAGACTCTCCAAGTCTTTGAGAAGCTCTCGTTTGAAACTTTCCATAGCCTCGTTGTATACAGCTGAAAAACGGTCTATAAAGTAGGCTATCCAAAATGGCTGGATGTACCACCTGAAAACCACATGGATAACCAGAAGCACAACTAAAAGGAGTAAACAATGAGAAATGTAATAGAATGTCGTGGATGAGAAGACTTCCTCCATCATGGATGAGGTTGTTGCAGGACCAGCGTTTTCATTCCCAGGTTCCGCAGCCATGTTTCTGCCTTCTCTGCGGCGCCAGCAGCAGGCAGACGGACGCGTCGGTCGCGACCTTTGGTTTTTTTTGTACAGAGCAGTGTGTGTGATTTAAAAAAAAGTTTCCCTTGTGTACGGTGGCCACGACATGACGCTCAAATCTTAAATAATCGAATTCAATATTTAAAATAATTGATCTCATAATTTATATCTATCCCGCGCAAATTAGTTTTGTACTACTATTGTTATATCAAACATTTATTTGTAAATATTATACGCTTATTACTGACAAAATGATTGACCGTGATTATATTATTGTCAGACTTATTTCTACCTCCATGGACTTACTGTGTTCCATTCGTGCGTAAAGACTCAAGCGCCCTCTTGTGTGTATGGTGTTAACGAACTTTATTGTTTACTCAATGTAACTTTATTGTTTACTCAATGTAAACAACAAATCACACAAGCAATAATCTCATGTCAAGTGTACAATTCGTAAACCAGCTGAGATGATCTTGCAAAATTTTATTTGCAGTATGTTTACCATGACACTTCTTGCTATAGTTTAGTCCGCTGGTATGTAATACAACAAAAATAAACTAATAAATATTTATAACAGAAAAATCCAGTGGCATACCCCCAACTAGATAACATAATGCACAAATGAATGGTTCAATACATTAATTAGCCCCCCCCAAAAAAAAAAAAAAATTATGTCCTTTCCCCCAATTGCCCCCCCCCCCCCCCGATGAAAATGTCTCCCTGCTCATAACCCTTGCCCCCAAATGAGATCGAAAGAATGCACAAATAAATCCCCCCCCAAAAAAAAAAAAAAAAAACAAAAAACAAAAAAAGATAATCAAATCACATCATTAGAGGAAAAAACTCTTTTGTAATCTTTTTCAAAGTTATATGGTTTATTCATCAAAAAGGGAATACAAAACAATTTGAGTCATATTTATCCTCAATGCATTG
Organism: Marthasterias glacialis; assembly: GCA_911728455.2. Taxonomy (NCBI): domain Eukaryota; kingdom Metazoa; phylum Echinodermata; class Asteroidea; order Forcipulatida; family Asteriidae; genus Marthasterias; species Marthasterias glacialis. The sequence continues at coordinate 9,651,544 of OU452228.1, read as the reverse complement.
CTCTTTTTTTCTTCATTAACATTATAAGAACAAGTTTCAAAGAAATATTTGTAACAAATAATTAGATGAAATATACAACCTGTAAGAGGCTTTTCCTTTCTTTGTTTTACTTCCATTTTTGCCCTACCTTTGCCGCATGATAAATCCCCCCCCCCCCCCGCCCTCTGATATAACTTAAAACTTCCAAACAAAGAAAACGCTGCAGCCCTGTGATAATAATAAAATAATAAATGATAGCCGCTCTTATATAGCGCATTTAAAAAGAGTTTTAAAAAATCACATTACCCCTGATCAATGTTTACTTGCAGAAAAACTTAAATTTCAAACCCCAGTTTTTATTATCGCTATGTCAGACCGGAAAAGAAGTTCTCATGCTTTCCCTTGGCATTGAAATGTCTGAATTTATTCTTGGGTTCAGCCTTGGCCTGTGGGTCCACTTCTTTCTGATGGAGGTGTGAGACATTCCAGAATTTAACTTTCTGGTCGTGGGAGCAGCTGATCAGGACCTGTTTGTCTGGGGTGACCGCGAGAGACTCGATCGGGAAGTCACCGTGGTCTCCAACGACACCGAGGAAACGGTTTGGAAGGATGCTGACGGCTCTGAAACAAATTAGAACAAAATCAAATTAGTGATTTTAAATACAACTTCTTCTTTTTTTAAAGTACTTTCAAATAATAGATGCTGTTCGTAAAGTAACCAAATTTACACTTTATCCAAACTGTTATACTTTTAAATTTGTGAGTGGAAACATAATGATCTTTTGTTAGGGGAAATGCTAGGTTTGTAATGTAATATTTCACAAAACTAGTCCCAACTTAGGACTAGTCCTACCTTATAACTAGTCCTATAAGTTAGGACTAGTTACTCGTCCTAACTCGAGATAAGACTAGTCCTAGCGCTTTGTGAAATCCACCCCAGGTGATCCAATAATGTTATATGCATTTATGGTATCTCACTACAAAGGTAAATGAAACCATTTTATTTTTAAAAGCATTGTATCAATTATGACAAATCCAACCTCTATAGGAGATTTGTACGCCTAGGTGAAGAGAAGCAATAATGTGTAGCTTAAACCCAAAATAAATGAACACCACTGTCCCAAACCTTGTCGACATTACCCACAGGGTGTTCCTACAATGCAATGTCTCAGCCATCACAATATATTACTAAGAATAATTGTAAGACCTCATCAAAGTGAGTGAAAGTAGACAGGTGTGAGTGACCCACCTGATCATTCCATCCATGCTACCAGTGAACACAATGTTATCAGTGAGTGCCACACAGCAATCAACAGACTGTGGGTGACCAGGGAAACGATCACTTAGGTCACCAAACTCATTCCAGTTGTAGATGTTGAGGGCGCCGTCACTCGCTCCGCACACAATTTTCTTACCATCCTAAAAAAGAAATATTTATAAGAATTCTTGTGCCAAATTGGAATCATTTGAGGGAAAGTACATCATTGTTTTTTGGGGTGGAAGAGTAAATTAACTCCTATCCTCTAGTTTTAAACAGTCTGTGGAAATTTCATCATATTTCTTGATCAGGTTTTAGAGAAATCACAGAAGAAAAAAAAGTTGTGTTTTGTCACGGATTGGGCTTATTTTCAATTAGGCTATTGGGTTTTGTGGGGTTTTCATAGGCTATTTCCTCGACTGTGACATAATTTCGGACGTTTATTTTGTTTGGAGGATTGCACTGGTTATGACTTTTATAATCAATAAGCTTTTAGATTGACCTCATTTCTTTGTCTCATTAATTTCTAATCCTGTACTTTGTGTTAAGACCCAGGATAAAATTTCCTGTATTTAATATTTAACGACAATGCAGATGATACATGAAGATAATGCATGGGGAAAATAGTTTTGCCCGGAAAAAAGGCTACAGCTAAAGTTCATGACTTAATTTAGAGAAGGCCTGTACAGTCATGTTTATAATATGAACTCAAATCAATGATGAATAGTCATGACCATAGAACAACATGTACCTTCACTAGCGTTATTGTCATCATCTCGTTCTGAACATTCTCTGATTTCATCACAAACTTCCTCCGTCTAATGTTGAAGGTGGACATTGTACCATCACCACTGAAAAAGATAACATGAATATCAGAAATGGAAAAAAAACAAACCATCCAACGACTCCGTTGATGTAAACAGTTAATACAAAAACCAAGAGAAATAGAGGGTATGCACAGCCGTTTTCCTACAGTACACTTACGGCCATTTTGACCTCATTGAGGGCGCTGTTGTACATAACTCTATGAGACTCATGACATCAGACACATAAGGTCCATGTTCTTGCCTAATGTGCCCAGACCACAACTGGGAAAAAGTTACCTGTTGCCTGCCAGGCAACTCAATTATGCAAACTATACCATGTTCAAAAACAGTGCAATGTTAAGAGCAGATAGGTATTCTGTGTAAGAGGTATGGGGTGGATTTCACTTGGGTACATGTATAGGATTTTATTTAAGCTGATTGCCCAATTGGGTAACTGGCCCATAAAGGAATCTTAACACGGGTACCGTACCTTGTTGCTACAATGACACGTCTGGCCTTGTCAATGGCCATTTCACTGATGTAATCTTCATTCTCCTTCACTTCCATAATAGCATGTTTCTTTCTCAGATCCCATACCTGCATAATGCAATGAATAATGTCATAACACATAACACATAATGTCATAAGGATAATTGACTGTAACTAGTAAACTAGTAAACTTGCGGGTACAACCATGTTTAACATAACACACATGGTGGTACCTGCAAGTTTACTAGTTTACTAGTTATAGTCAACAGTAGTGTCATGTATCTAATAGTGTAAACATCAGTGGAGGCAAGTACTAAAGCTCATTGATAATCTATATAAGGAATCTGTAATAATGACATGGAATTTTGGTTTTGCAAAAAAAAAGGGGAAAACTGCCCAGCATGCAAAACTTTGTATAGTGGTTTTCAGTTTTTAATGGCACTACAAAACTAATAATTTTGATAACTTAAACACAGAACAAGTTTAATTTCATTTTCCATAGACCTAATTAAACCCAAGCCCAACCACACTGGCTTGTACTCTTTTTCTGCATTTGTCCAAATATTTATCTTTAGACTGTCACGAGATCTCAAAGAAACATTACTTTTCTCTTAAGATCCTTGTAATTCATTATTAACTTTGTAAAGCGCTGTGATTGAGTTTACTAAATGGAGCCTGTATGCTTGTTATTAATATTATTTTAGACTATGTTACTTGGGCAAACGTTTACAAAATGTTTTCTCATTTGACAAGTGTAATAGTAATAATAGTAACACGCAGTTCTTAAATAGCGCTTTATCACACCCGAGGGAATCTCAAAGTACTCGTTATTTTTTTCTACAAGGTGTGTGGAGCTATGTTTGAATTATACAATGTTATACAATGTAATGGTTTACAAGGTGCTGTGATGCAATGTGCAGCCATTCATACCAGAAAACACCGGGGCAAACCGCTTCACTGGGTATGTGCATTCCACACTACACACAGGGCGTAAAGCAATAATGGTGAAGTGTCTTGCTTAAGGACACAAGTGTCAAGACCGGGACCCAAACCCACACTCTGCTGATAAGAAACACCAGAGCTTGAAGTCCAGTGCGCTTGACCGCTCAGCCACGACAAACGTAGTATCTTGCCTGCCATGAAATGTCCTTGAATGTACAAGGTCACTCTATTTGTGAATAAGATCACACAGTCTATACCTAGCCCCATGTAATGTAGAAGGTTGACCTGAGTACAGAATTCAATCCATCAAACTTAAGAACCCTTCCATTTTCCAATGCCTTACTTTGAATTGACCTTCATCATCCGCTGTAGCGATGAGATTCTCATCAGCAACAAGTAAACAGTAGATGGCGCTATCATGGGCCTTGAGGAACTGCTGCGTTGTGTGTCCTGTGTTTGCATCAAATACCCTCAGTGACTTGTCTCTTGAAATTGTGTATAGTGCTGCAAGAGACACAGTATTAGTCAAACTTGTTGCTAACTGGTAACTTCAGAAGTAAACAAATCTGCTTTCTTTTGTAACGGAAAGTAATACAAATAAAATGGTAACTAATTGTGTTTGTACAATAACCTTTCAGCTCACCAAAAAATTAACCAGTGTAATTATTCGACAGCTAATACATTGTATATTTGGTTTGCGGTAACGCCATGTGATTATATCGACTTTGCTATATACAGTAGATTGTTCTTGTGAGAACTTGTCTTGCTATTGTTCTACTACCACGGAGTAGATTTCAGAATTCAGGAGACAACTTAGTTCTTATAGCTAATTTGTTTACAATAATTTTTTTAAGTTGTTTCCTGGCACTTAACACAAAACGACAAAAGCTGACTTTCCTTTCACAAATCTCCTGAATCATTCTCCTCTTGAACATATTATTTTGGCCGAGAAAAAGTTGTTGTGTTGATTCCCCTTCCATGCATCCAACCAATTTAGTTTGTGTAACAAAAAAATGTTTCTTATTGTGATAGTGATTTCTACTATCGATCACAGAGAAAAATGACTTACTTTTACCGTCTCCTGAGAAGGCCACACCCCTGCAGGCTTTCTGATGAGCTGGCAAAGACATTATTTCTTCATTTGGCATCTCTGAGGAAAAAGAAAAACTGGCCAAAGAAAAACAGGGAAATATTAAACTTCTCTAACACCCAATTTGTCTCAAGAAGTTCGGAGTTACTTTTTGTTGGTGCATGTAAAGCAACAAACTGTAAGAGGAAGGTAATATCAAGATTTATTTACATATTTTGAGTCTTTATTTTATTTAGAAAAACAACCACAAACACATATATATCACAAAAATACCTGACCAAATAAAAACCAAACAACTCCTGAAGGTCAAAATTTATATTGAACCGTAACCCTGTTTTGATTTTTTTTCTAATTCAATGTGAACAACATCGTCATGTAATGGGTCTTACAGTTTGACAGAGCCATCCATCATAGCTCCAGCCAGTATGTTATCACTAGGATGACAGCACAATCTGGATATCATGTCATCACACAAAATGGTCTTGGGTTTGGGTGCCTGAAAAAAAGAGAAAAATAAATGGACATTATCACATGCATAAGGTCTTTTAAAAATTTACCCTTTTTAAGCTAACCTTTTTAACAGTCAGTTTAAATCTTCTTACAGTCTTACACAGTTACTATATTATTAGTAACGTAACACTTTTTGGAAAGTCTCTAGCAACAACACTGACTGCACTGTCTTCTTGGTGGGTTCTGCACTACTCCTAGAACTAACAACCTCATAGTTCCAGGAGTAGGTACTCCACCAACACCCCCTTCTCAGAGGTCACACGGGCAGGGTCAGTTGTGCGCATGGAATTGCCAAACATGTCAGAAACATCTGGGAGAACCCCCTTGTCTTAAAGATAAGCGTACTGGGTTCTTTTACGTACATTTCACAAAACACAAAAGACCTATGGCTTCACATCCTATCTGAAGGACGAAGCAGTAATGGTTAAGTGTCTTGCTTAAGGACACAAGTGTCAAGACCGGGACTCGAACCCACACTCTGATCAGAAATGCCAGAGTCCAGTGCGCTTGACCGCTCAGCCACGACATGCTAGTGTTAGTCGTACTCTGACTACACTAATGCGAGTTACTTTTTTAACATTTGGATTTTACCTGGCGTATGTAGGGTCTGAGTGAACGCTCATGTGTTTAATACCTGTGTACAAATGTCTTACAACATTAAAATATAAATTCACTTGAAGTACACAGGAGATATTGCCAGTTAATATGATTGTGTCAGATAAGTTTCTGAAAAAAGATTTTTGGTTAAAATCCGATGGCCAAAATGGACCGCGCATTTTGTGTTGATGTGCGCATTTACAAATGTGCGCAATCTATTTGGGCAAAATTGTGCGCTCTCCAAAAATTGCACAATGTCTATTTTGGCATCAGTTAAGATTTTAGCTGAATTTATCTTTTTATTTTCAGAAGTGCATGTGACACAATCATACCATCATACTAACCGGCAATATCTCCAGCGTACTTCAGGTGATTTTGAAGTACATTGTATTAAAGGTCTTTTGATGAATTTTTGAGCAGTTTTTTGTCCCTCCCTGTTTTTGAAATTTGAAATGTTAAAATAGTCAATAGTGCCATTACTAAGGTACCAACAAACAATGACAAACACACGAGCATTCACTCGGACCTAGCCCCATAAATAGGGCCATCCTTGGAAATGGATACAAAGTGAATTGGCCCTATTTATGGGGCTAAACTGGACCCAAATAACAATCAATCCAAATGTTAGAAAAGCGTTGTTGGGTCCAGAAACTCGGGCTAGACTACACAATCCGGTAAAGTACACACAATCCATAGTGCAAGCACAGTCACGAACACTTCTGCAAAGCCAAAGTGCAAGTCATTTGATGTAATCACAACTTGTGTCTTGACGTCTGTCATGTCTGTTGACATCATGATTCATGGACAATGGATGGCCGAGCTTATTCATTCGACGTGAATGCATGCATTCATGCATGAGATTGATGATGATTCGAAGGTAGTTCTGATCTTCCGTTCTTGTTATCTCACCTCCGATTCATCCGCGTCTTCTTCATCATCTTCACTTTTATCTTCTCCCTCGCTTTCACTTTCTGATTCTTCTTCTTCTTCTTCAGAAACATCGCTGGCTTCATCAGAATCATCTTCGGCACAGTCGTCATGATCGTTCACGTTTTCCGACATGGTGGCCGCCATCTTTTAATTTTGCCCAATTACAAAGAATGACCTGAATACGAACAATATTAACAACAGCGCCCTCTTTAAATTGGTGTTCTAACAACTAAACAATTTCTACCAAAAGAGGACGCTATTTTTGGGACCGTTAATTAAACTAAACAATTTCTGATGAAAGAGGGCGCTATTTTAGGGACCGTTAATTAAACTAAACAATTTCAAATGAAAGAGGACGCTATTTAAGACGACCGTTAATTAAACTAAGACAAATTCAGCCGTAAGAGAGCGCTGTTGATAGACCGCAGATAAGACATTGTTTTTGTTTTTGTTTTTTGCTGCACTGTAGTTTTTCTTTTTCCACGGAATAAATACATCAGCCTGTGCTATTGATTGTAAGTTCAGTTGCATTTTTCTGTTATTCGATTAAACTTATCATTTAAAGTTAATTGTGTAACTAACAGTAACACTTATTATTAAATGGATTATCCGTTATCATGCGATTACCCGTTTTCGGTCGACACCTATACCCGGTCACTCATTTTGATTCCTGTTTACCGCGAGAGGGCGCTAGATATACAGCGACTAGAAGTTTCATTCACGACCGATGTTCCTTACGATCACCCACGCAAAAAATTATTGAGATTCAAGTTTCCTGTCGTAAGTTACACCCAAAAGTTTATAAAATGTTAAATTTTCAGTATAGATCACTAATACACTTTTTACTCACAATCAAATGTCTCTAAAAATTATAATCCACGGTCAAACATTCCAAATGAAAGTTTCATCGGTAAGGTCAAGTTCCATTTTCCCCAGGTAGAACGGTAGATCACGTGATTATGTTGCTAAGTGGGATTGTATGGAGTGCCAACATTGCAGAAACCTTAAGTGTATTTCAAGTGAATATGACTTTTTGTGTTTATACTGCACTCTCTGCTTCATTGCAATGGGCCCTAATGAAAGCTGCAATGGCTATATAAAGTTCATTTCTCCCCAAATTACTCATATTATTGGCCACTCTGAAATTCAAGATAATCAGATTGATAAATATTATTTTTTGTTTTAAATTAAAAATGTGTTGAGGAAATGGAACAGTCACTTTTATTTTATTCAGTAATACTTTTTTTATGAAGAACAACAAAGTTGTGTGGTCCAACTTTCACTTAATTCCCCTCCCTTCCCCATTCTTTGAACAAATTTTGACAGATAATGCAGTTTCAAAACAAAAAAAACATCAAAAACGTTCATATTTATGCCACGGGCAGTGCACAAAATGTGTAAAATAATTGCACAAAATACTTGTAGGGCCTGACATTGTACGTAGCTAATGACCATGAATTTATGTCAGGATCCAGAAAATATGTCATCTTTATTACAATTAATTTAAGGAACTTTATGATTGGTTTTATAGATTTTTTAATGGCAATGTTATATTTCCTTCTCTTTATACAGACTGTGATACGCAAAGTAAAAGCCAGCTACAGACTATTTTATTCTTAAGAATGTCTTGATGATGAATATGAGGCTGTTGTTGATCAATCAGAAAAGCTTAACAAAATAATACATCAAAGCTACCAGCTCTGGACCTGCTCCCCTAATGAGTCAGGAAGAGGAACAAACTGCAATGCAAGAACTATTATGTTGACAAAGCAGGAAAGTCACATAACTTGATAAATAAATATAAATGGATTTGTATCAATTTAAAAAGAAATTATATAAATTCAGTAAAAACCATTACATTTGATTTTAAAACAATTTATGTTAAATACTCCAAAGAAAAATAAAGAAGTAAAAAAAAAAAAAAGGTGTCATGCTTTTCTCTTGTGTCATCTGGATTTTTCTCTTGGGGAAGGAGGGCACTTCAAGAAGTATTCATTTATTATGTTGATGAAGCAGAAAAGCCACAAACTACAGAAAAGAAAAGGATAATCGATGTATATTATTATACAAATTTTATATAAGTTCAGCAAAAAACAATCACATTTAATTTGAAAATAATCATTAATACCACTTTAAAGTAAAATAAAGAAGAAAAAGAAAAGGACAATATAAAGCAAAAAAAATCATGTAAAGAAGAACTTTGCTATTTTATTAACCAATAATCACCTCAGTAGCCGCAGAGACAGTCTGGACAATCGTTATTATTTGTTTTTTTGTTTTTTTGCATTTTGCGCGCCATACTAGTTCGTGAAGTTGACAGAAACTGCCCCTGAATGGACCGACCGGAAACGGGTAACGCGACGTGTGAACGGCGAATACAGCACCGCTGTGAATTTAGGACGATATTTGGGAATTTATGACTGCAACTTCTGGGATTTCAACAGATTATGAATTAAAAGTGTCTTGTTAAAAGGTGGGTCAGATGGTTTTAAAAAATTTCATTTAGTTTCCGTTTCCGAACGATTTTTACCGTTAAGTGACCGAAAACCGGTCGCTCCAGGATACTTTACTTTTAACTTTTAAGTTTTGGTTTCTTTAGCTTTATGTCGGTGGTTTAGTCGAGTTTATTTACTATTTATAATTAGACCCAACATGGACCCAGTAACCATGCAGTAACTAACTGGTGCGCTGTTCTTCTTTTTTGAGATTTTGACGCTATCATCGGTCTTACTTTGAATTGAAATTGATTGGGTCATTAGAGAGGAGGCCGGTCATCTCGCCCCCAAACACTCTCGCCCCCAACAAACTCGCCCCCAACAATCTCGCCCCCAAACAATCTCGCCCCCAGCCTTTGACAATCTCGCCCCCTGACAATCTCGCCCCCAAACAAAGTCGCCCCCTGACAATCTGAAGAAAAAATTGGAAAAGTCGACTTTTTAACCATGATGAAGTTAATAAAGTGTTCACTTAAAGTCGATTTCGAAAATAAAGGAAAATGCGTAAACTAAAAAACAAAGAATATGTGAATGATCTCCCTCGTAGTAAGGAATGGTACATGTTGTTGTTAAGATGTTCTGTGATTTCTTATTGAAAATTGTCTCTCACTCTTGAATAAAAATAATTTTTTAATGCACTCAGGGGCATTTCGTGGAGACAAAATCAAACTGTCAGTCATTGAACGTGTCACCTGACAAGCTGGGGTGCACATTGAAAAATGCCACTTTGATTTGATTCACTGATTACCGAAATCGATCGATCGCAAACTATAGTCCGCCGCCGTGGAAGAGATCAATGGGACGGTGGTTATTAGTTGCAGAGCATTTCACCCTTTTTTCTTGTGATTTTTCAATACCCTTCTCAAACTTCGTTCAGTGGATGATTATAAGCCGATACTTTTCTGACAAAATCTCATACAAGTTTTTGACAGCATTGCGACAACATCTCCCATCAATTAATTTCTAAGTTTACACCGTAAGTCATCAGAACTTCCAGTCATCATCAGGGGGCGACTTTGTTTGGGGGCGAGATTGTCAGGGGGCGAGATTGTCAAAGGCTGGGGCGAGATTGTTTGGGGGCGAGATTGTTGGGGGCGAGATTGTTGGGGGCGAGAGTGTTTGGGGGCGAGATGACCAGCATCCATTAGAGACTAGTGTTTGTCTTTATCCTCGCTGATAAAGACATGGGACCAGTCTAGGTGGAAACCCTCACACACAGTGATCGTGATTCTGTTTTAGTTCGATTCAAGCACCCACACTCCCACAGCCACGACAGCAGTGAATACAGTCATCAAAATTGGCTCCAAATTACTGGGAATTAAATAAATGATTGATTGATAAAGTGGAGCTCGTACTCGTAGTCGTAGTGGCTAAGAGTATTATTTATAGCTGCGATGATTGTAACCCTTCATCCTCCCGACCGTCGATAGGATAGAGGGTTACGATCATCGCAACTATATTATTTATTAGTTAAAGCTGGCAGATCATTTTTGACATAATGTTCATGAGTAGCCAACATTATAATGTATTCAATTACAAATGGATTTTTTATGACTGCCGCAGTGAAATCACTCCTGCTTTTCAACTTACACGCTCCACAGTCGAATCCTCCACTTTTTCATTCATCCCAAAAACAAGTTAAAATGTTCTTCTTTTATTACTAAAAATTGTCTCCTACATTTTAAATGGGTAGGCCCCTATTCATAAATGCCCCAGTCAGTTTGGGACAATTTGGGCAGTCCTATTGGTTGAATGGTGGTCACATGACTGTTTAAGACCGGTTTTAAACGGATGATATAGACATAGCTGGAGCTGTGAAGGTACGTTATGTGCTCATTATAGCCATACGCGTGTTGGCGCACTAGCTTACGCGGGTGCTAATTTACGCGTAGTGCAATCAATACATAGTGGTACTCAATGTAAAGTCTAATAATGCGCGCGCGTACGCGCAACCATATGAGCGTTGACCCTTCGCGAAATGGAGCCTGGGGACGTGGCAAGAAATGAAAAATAACTTATTCAAAAAAACAGAAAAGTTTCACAGATTTTTCTGCATTATTGCGCTGTTTTAGAAAAAGGGCATTTATGAATGGGAATAAAACAGTAGTGACTCGGTCTTAAACGGCCGTTTAAAACCTTGCAGGGTCGTGGCCGTGTGATAAACGACCTCAGTGCAAAATCCCTTCCACACCCTTCCCCATAAAAAACATCAAATTTCACAAGCAATGTAAGGATAAACTATTTCTGTCAAGGTTGGTAAGTGCTGAGTTGGTCGAGTAACTAATACTAGGGGCCAAGTTTGCACAGTGCTGAATTTGTCGGGACAAAGTTTGTTAGTGCCACAGTGATCGGTTCCATTTTATATTACAGATTTGTATTTATCGATTTAGTTTTAGTTGTAGTTTTAGGATGTTTTTAACTTATCAATCTGTTGTTTTTTTCTTAAAGTCTTTAGGTTGGAGCACAGAGTCATGCCGACAATGCACAACCTCAACGAGAACCCCAAACCTGAAGCAAGAAGCCTGCCTCCAGCACGGCTTCTCAACGTCCCATTCTCTGTAGCAATTATCTTCACCTCAAGCACCATGGCAGCTGGGTTTCTGCTCTGTGTTTCCTTGGCCCTGGTGTTCAACAAGAAGAAAAGTATAGAGACTCATTGTGGATTTCATGTAAGCATTTATTTTTACTCTACTCAAAGATAAATACTCTGTGCTCAGGTCTGGAAGTAATTTTCTGACTTTTAAGAGGTTACAGTAAATTAAATTAATTGAAACAAAGATGATCTGCTCAGGGCTTGAGTTTGGGGGAAAAACCAACAAAACTTCAGAGCTTGTATCTGAAAAAAAAAATTACTGCAAGAAACAAGACTAATCTCAAAATGAGAAAAAACTACACAGATTAACATTCTTGTAGGCCTATTCAGTAAACCGTTTTTAATTGAACAAGCACTAAGAGGAGATTGGTCTCGTTTTATCTTATTGGCAATACTCTGAATTGAAAGATATTTATCAGACTGTAAGTCAACATATGAAGAAGATCTTTTTACACAGTGAGGTATTATTACTCAATTGAAAAACACAAGACTGTTGGACTTGCCCAGTCATTGGTTTACTGGCCCGATGCTAAAATCACTGGCCTCTGGCCTGCAGTCCAGTGTAAATTTCAAGCCCTTACTGCTGAGCCTATAGCCCAAAGTGGTTCACGGCAGTTTTTGACAACCCAGCTGAACCATAGCCATACACCTACATTGAGTTCCTGTAAAAGTGCCCAACCGGGCCAGTGACAACATTATTTACGGGTCACACTTTAAATTAAAAATGGCAGTCGCTGCCTGAACTGTTTTACAAGTGTCGCAAAGAAATTGAAGAAGATCTAGTCAGTTTTTGGTGACACCATGTAATTATCTCTAATGAGTTAGGGTGGTTCTGAAAAGAACCAATGGTTTAACATCTCAACATTTCGATCAGTATGCTTTAATCATCTTCAGAAGAACAATATCTCAAAAGGTTGTAATTTCATTTTTCATGCCACCAAAGACAAGCTAAGATATCACTGAACACTACCAGCCTGCCAAAACAGCCAGGATTATCATACTTTCTTGTGCGGCCATAGTTCAGCCGGATTGTCACAAACCTATTGTACCTACTTAAAATCTAACAATATTTGTGCAAGCAATACACCACTAGGGAAACGGACCGGGTAAATTTTTAATTCAATTTTGGGGTGAACAAAGAAAAATTGGACTGGAGCTGGACTTGAACCAGGGGATCACTGGTTTGAAACACGCCCCAGTCAACTTTTCTTTTTTTCACCCCGAGTTTGAATATTTGTTCGATTCCATCAAGTGACAAATGAGATCTCTGAAAGTACTAAATGGATGTTTGTCTGCACATAGAACTCCCATGAAAACTGTTTAATATCTTAAGTGATGTTTGAAGCTTTGCATGATGTAGAGAATAAGTAGAAACTATAATTAAATAGTAAACTTGCGGGTACAACCATGTGGTTAAATCTCTTTGGAGAGGAGTGTTGGCTCTGAAAAGAGCCGGCGCGGTCTCGACGTTTCGAACTGTGTGCTCTGCCCTGAAGACGAACAGAGCACACTGTTCCAAACGTCGAGACCACTCCGGCTCTTTTCAGAGCCAACACTCCTCTCAAAAGAGATTTAACCACATGGTTGTACCCGCAAGTTTACTATTTTATTATAGTTTCTACATTTTCGATATCTTCTTCAAACTGCACTTTAATATCTCCAAACAACACTTTGAATGATTTCAGTTTAATGTTTTTGTATTTCAAGGTTCCCAACTTTCTTCCTTCGATCAGTGCTGCCATAGCTCTTCCTCCATCATCTTACATCTGGAGGCTGTCCATCATCTTAACATCGGTCCAGCGAGTAATCGCAGTCAAGTTTCACCATCTGCAGTTTAGTTCCATTAAGACTAGGTATGTAATGCTGGTCTGGAAATTTGATCTTTGAGGGGGGGCAAGGCCATTTTTCATTTCGCAAAGGGCTCTTTTGAAGGGGCACAAAGGCCAAGACCAGGGCAACAGAGGCCATGGCCTCCGTGGCCGCCGTATAATTCCGGGCCTGGTAATGTATCCAGGGACTTTAAATCTGAAACCTTGGATGTCTCTGTTGGAGAGGCAGATACATGTTTTGACGGCTATGAAGTTGAACTTTTAAGGGGCACCTAGTTATTTTCTCTGAACTAATATATTAGTTATTTTCTCTGGACACAATATTAGTTATTTTCTCTGGCCGTTAATGCTTACAATATAATGATACGCAACTATGCACTTTATGGGTTTGCAAAGAAGGCCAAGCTATGCATAGTCTATGGTAGCATTCACTGCTTAGCAGGGAAGCTTGACGCTTAATCACTAATGCTGTGAGAAGATGGACCTTCTGCATTTGATTCTGTAGAGGAGAAGTCTGTTCTTCAAGTCCGTCAACTGCATGTTTGTGGTGTGCATAGCGTATATCAAGATAGTGCACAAACTTAACTCTATCCCTTTTCAATCAGGAAATGGTGGTGACAAATGTTTTATGCTGTATAATCAACTGATTGAACCCTCCTACTCTTGGTAATGATTTTCAGAGACTTGACAATTCCTTTGAAATCATTGAATTGCATGGGTTGTGTATGGTGGCACTGCTGTGCAGAGGACCGTGTGCATGTATGTTCTGTGTATTTGCTAAATGAAGTAATAGACCCATCCATTAAGCCCCGCCTACCTTAGCAACTGCCTAGCAGCATCACATGGTGTGACTTTCTTGCCACGATCGCAGCGGTGGTTCGGTTGCGGCCACACACATGTATCAGATACACACACGAATGTTTTTTTTGTGAACAGTATGGATTTGGTTTCGTGGCCTTTTGAGCAGTGCCTTGAGTCCGAAGAACAATGCAGACAGGAACGCTGTTAAACCACTTTTACACAACTGTACAGGGACCACTGCTGTGGGATTTGCACCAACAAAAATACCAAAAAAAATTTAAAAACAAAAGTATAAGTACAGTTGTGTGGGCTCTTGTCTGTCAGAACAATGGTGGCGGTTTGTTTACTTTTCTATTGAGATTTTTGACGAATCGGACATTTGTCGGACTTTCAGTGGTGTGTCAAGGCTGTGATTGGTCAATACATTAGTAGGCGGGGCTTAATGGATCGGTCTATTGCATTGGGGATAAGGTATGTTTTGGTTTCTACCCTACACCAGTGTGACAAGCACTGTATACTCAGTGCTTTCCCAAGTCCTGTGGGGAAAACATTTCAAATGCATACTACTCAGGTGGGATTCGAACCCATGACCCTTCTGTTCTAAAGTTGTCATTGAGATAGCTAGATAACGATACAGCATTGGTTGAATACACATCAACCAACCAACCTTGTGAGGATTTTATTTTAGTTTTACCCTAACACCGATGTGGGACAAGTTTTGTACAGTCAGTGCCTTGTGGGAAAAATATCCACAGGCCTGAGATTTGAACTTCCAACCCCTGGATATCTTAACCACTAGACCACCGAGCAGGCCCCAGTGATGAGTGGCCAGTTCGAATACTGTAATTAGTAGTGGGTAGCCGAGTTCCGTAGCCACATTGGTGAATTATTCTAGCCTCTCATCACCAGGTGTGCTCATTGGTGTAGTGGTTAAGACGTCCTCTCTAGAATGGGAGGTTATGGGTTCCCAACCCCACATGAGCAGCCTGTGGAGTTTTTCCCACTTCACTCTGAAAGCACTAAGTACACTATGCCTATCACTCATCAGTGACAGTGAAACCAAAAGTAATTTTCTTTGTCTCCAATGCAGTTTCATTTGAAGTAGTATTTTTTGTTTTTAAAAGCATTTGCTAGGTGAGGTTTGATAACTTTGATGTTCGTGTTTAGCTGAAGTTTGACAACAATGCAGTAACTGCTGTACTGGGCCCAATTTCATAGAGCTGCTTAAGCAGATAATATTGCTTAACAATTTGCTGCTTAGCGAAAATGAGCAGGATACCAGTCACAAATTGTACATGTAACATGGTATTTTGGCTGGTAACCTTACTCTGGTAAGCAAAATATTGTTTTGCTTAGCAAGTTTTTATGCTTTTAAGCAGCTTTATGAAATTGGTCGCTGAACATTTGCTTTTCATGTTTATGTTTGCATCTTCAATTTTCCCCCCATGACTCAAAGATCCCACCTCACACATAACCAAGAAGTCGTGAATCCCATTGGCATGTAAACAAGTAAACCAATCCTGTGTGTAAGTATGAACTATCTCTCTCCAATAATCCATCCTCCACCTTCCTATTATGTGTTCAACTTTCAAACTCCTTTCGTTTGCTGCTTTTGTGCCTAGTGAGTTCTTGGTAAAAAAAGATTATGGTGTGTGCTTCTTTTGCTGCTAGATTAACGCTTGTCAAAAGGCTTTGTTGCATATTTAGCCTTGGGAAAACTTAATGTAGTAATTTACTTTATGTAGCACGTGACATTGCCATTTGGGGAAGTTGTGTACTGACAGAAACGGTATGTGACCCTTGACCTTTATAGACATAAAGGTTATACGACTTGTGAGTCAGACTCGAGTATGATTCGAGTCACATTTTTTACAAGTCAGACTCTGAATTGGACTTGACCACCTGGACTTGGACTTGGGACTCGGACTCAGTGTTTGTGACTCAGGACTCGACAGCAACAGGTGAACTATTTAACTGACATGTATAAACTGTTTGCAAAATAGTGAATGGTGAAATTTCCCCTTTGAATGGCTACTGCTGTTCAAAGAGTTGTGAGCTTCAGGGTTTCATGAACATCTCAACAAGCCTCTTCATAAGGGGACTTGACAGGTAACAGACCGTTCCGGCCTGTCAATCAAACTGTGCGCATTGACCAATTGGATCACGCCCTTTGGTCATGTGACCTCGGTCAAACTCGGTCACACGTGCAGCGTAAACGTACACAAACTAATGTGTCTGGGCGGGGCTTGTTGCCAAAGTCGGAACAGTCTATTAAAAAAACAAATTAAAACTAAAACATTGTTTAGTTTTGAAAGTGTTCTTAATTTAGAACCAATTGATGAGAATGAGAAGTAAAATCCATCACTTTAAGTCTTGGAATAAATGTATAGTTATCAGGTTTTGGTTATTTTTTTTCAAAATATTTCAAGCTGTCTCTTGACTTGGACTCAGCCTTGACCTTTGTGACTCGTGGCTCGAACTCAGACTCGACTTGGAATGGACGCTTAGTGCTAGAATACAAGACTGGGCAGTATCCACCTTCATGATGCAATGAGATTTCAAGTGATGTTTGAAGCTTTGCATGGTGTGAAGGATAAGTGACTATAACTAGTAAACTTGCGGGTGGAACCATGTTTAAATCTTTTTTGGGAGGAATGTGGCTCTGAAAAGAGCCGGTGTCATGATCTTGACATTGCGAACACTATACTCTTCTTGATTTCAGTGTGATTTAGTGAGTTGTTTTACATGTTAATTCCATCTCTTCAGTTCTTCCTGGTACCCGATGTTGTGCAATGTGTGTGCAGTGGCTGAGCTGATGGAGAACCTGTCTCTGATTGCTCTAACATGTGTCTCATCTAGTGAAAACACAGGTGAGTTGTCAATTCCTGTGAGATTTTACCCCTACTTGAAATAGGTCTGTCTCTACACCAGGCATGGAATTTCGTCTTTGAGAGGGCAAGGCCATTTTCATTTTTGCAATGAGCACTTCCATTGGAATAGATTAAAGTCTTTGAGAAACTTTTGAAGGGGCACCAAAGCCAAGATCAGGGCAACAGAGGTCATGACCTTGGCGGCCGCTGTATAATTTTAGGCGTGCCACACCCTTTTTTAACTGTGTCTTTCTTTATACTTTGATTATATGACAGCCCTACATGTGAAGTTCTTTGGCAGTTTTCAGGCGTTTGCATCTCTGTTCATGCTGCTGATGTGTATAGTATACAAGACAGCTAGTGGTCAGAGTCCCACTGCATGGGTATGCTCAACTTCACTTATCATTAAACACGTAACTTTCATCCATCAATCCCACTATTTAACTGTGAATCACAATTTCATAAACCTCCGCAATTCTTTTTCTGAATGGGAGACTTTGGAACGCTAGGTGGCAGCAGACTTACCAGGTAAATTGTCATTGTTTGTGTGGTTATGAGCATGCACACATTTCCGAGAATGATGGATAAACCTGGTAAGTCTGCTGCCATCTAGCGTCCGCGAAAGTCTCCCGTTGTCAGAGTTATAATTTGTAGACCGAGTTCTGTTTGCCGGTGTATTAGAAGTGGCGTGAACTTTTTGCCATGGTGAAAGTACGATGAGATTGTAGGTGTGCATTCAAACCATGCCACCACTGTCCGTCCACGCTGTACCACTTTGGGAGACAAATGTGAAGAGGAGGGCCCAATTTCATGGCACTGCTTACCAAAGAATTCTGCTCATACGACGCCGTGTAAAGCGCAGAATTCCACGGTAAGCAACTCCATGAAATTGAGCCCAGATGAGGGTGTAAACGTGCGCGTGCCGCCTAAAATGCACACTACAGTGTGACACAGGGAAACTGACTCCCCAAAATGGTGCAACCAAGGTTTATTGTGGTGATGACGTCAGGTCAATTGGGTCAGTAAACTCTTTTGTGAGTGTGTGTGGTTTTGAAAAGAACCAGTGGTGTACTCTTATGTTTCAGTTTGCTCTGTTCGTTATCACATTAGTTGCTCTCTAATTAAAGACATGCTGATATTCCATCAACGAAATGTTGGGCGAATGTTGGGCGAAATTCGACAACTTTAAGTTGTCGAGGAAAATGTATACGAAAAGGTTAAAATGTGTTCAATTTCAAGTATTTTACATGAAGCAGCATAACACTAGCCCTATGTAGGACTCTTCCTCTGTGCTATACATACAAAGTCCAAGATATGAGGGTCCGTTTCTGGGGTGGAAAAATTTCAGAGCTCCATAATTTAACTCTTACCTGTAAGAAGTCTGGAGGAGTTGTAAAGTTCTTCGATGACATTCACTGTAACATTTAGTTGTTGAAGAAATACAAATATCAACAACATTATTATGTATAATAAACAACAGATTTTGGTCACCGTACACTGACCGCACAGCACTAACATGCGAACGCAAAAAAATACTAATGAACGAAATATGCACAACCGTCATGTGCCTAACACGCTAGTGTGTGTACGTACGCACGATAGGCATGTTTGAGAGAACAAACAAAACAGAAACTTTTTCATTTTGAGAGCTGAAATATATAACAAAAATGACAAATTTACGAGGAAGTGTGCATCAGTATATGCCTTCAGAAAATAATGTTAAATGTTTGATTTGTAGACAGTACATTTCTGACAGTGCATAATATTCTTTGCAGTACGTGATTAAAGGGTTTGCTTGATTTACAACTGGTGTTTTTTTTTACAGGAGCGCAAGTCGCTGAGGTTAAAATATGCAGTGTGTGCAGCCAACACTGCTTGCATTCTAGTCGCAGTCTTCTTTTACTACAGACACACTTACTACTGTGACCATTATGGTGAGACTTTCTTAATAATACAGAGCATCTCAATACCCTCTGCTTTGTAAAAAAAAAATCACAACACCAACAATGTAACTGACTCGGAAGAAAAAACACAAAATAATAACAGATGAGTTAATTAATGAACAGGTTGGTCTTCGGTAATTTCTTGAATTGTTGTTAGCAGACACCTCTAATACTCTATTGAGTTGGCAGGCAACTCCATTGCATTAGCAGACAATGCAATGGAGTTAGCATACAACTTAATTGAGTTAGCATACAACTCAATTGAGGTAGCAAATTGAGTTAGCATACAACTCAGTTGAGTTAGCAGACAACGCAATTGAGTTAGCATACAACTCAATTGAGTTAGCAGACAACTCAATTGAGTTAGCAAATTGAGTTAGCATACAACTCAGTTGAGTTAGCAGACAATGCAATTGAGTTAGCATACAACTCAATTGAGTGAGCAGACAACTCAATTGAGTTAGCATACAACTCAATTGAGGTAATAGCAGACAACTGAATAGAGTTAGCTGACAACTGAATTGAGTTAGCTGACAACTGAATTGAGTTAGCTGGCAACTGAATTGAGTTAGCCGACAACTGAATTGATTTAGCCAACAACTGAATTGAGTTAGCCGACAACTGAATTGATTTAGTCAACAACTGAATTGAGTTAGCTGACAACTGAATTGAGTTAGCCGACAACTGAATTGATTTAGCCAACAACTGAATTGAGTTAGCTGACAACTGAATTGAGTTAGTTGACAACTGAATTGAGTTAGATGACAACTGAATTGAGTTAGCAGACAACTGTATTGAGTTAGTAGACAACTGAATTGAGTTAGCAGACAACTCAATCGAGTTAGTAGACAACTGAATTGAGTCAGTCAACAACTCATTTGAGTTAGCAGACAACTCAATTGAAATAGCAGAAAACTCATTTTGAGACACTTAAGGATACTGCTGACTCACCAAGACTATTAACCAGGAAACCTGAGAGGTGGCCCAAGGAGGAAAAGTAAAACACCTCCCCAACCTCTACCATCAATCAGTAAAGATCACGGCCCAATCTCATACAGCTGTTTAAGCACAAAAATCAGCTAAGCAATTAAGCATTAAGACCTTATGGCACAAGCTCCAGAAAGATAACTATGCCAACGATGTTTGCAAATAGATGCCCAATGCGTCAGTTTCGTACCTGATATTAAATACATGCTTTTTGTGTTGTTTTTTTGTTCTTCAGCATACACCATCTTTGCTGCCTTTGAGTACTTCGTCGTTCTTACCAACATTTTATACCACTTCATAGTAACATATAACTTCAGTGACAAGGCGATTGTCTTTGGTTACCCCATACTTGAAAAGAATGTCTGAAGTTTGGGTTATACTTTGAATGCTGTACTTTATCTTGACTCAAAGAGAGTAATGATACAAGTAGGGAAGTAGCGTTAGGCTCCAAGTTTGTGGCTCTGCTTACGGTGGAACTTTGAGCTAACAGACTCCATTCTCCGCTCAGAAGGCAAGTCCGGAATTTCTGCACTACATGTGTAAACGCATCACATAAGTCAAAAAGTCTGTGGTATATGGTTATTACAGGATTGGAACTGGCCTTGTGTCATGGGGCACTCTCGGTGGTCTAGTGCAGGCATGCAACTTTTCATCTGGTCAGCTGATTTCCTTCGTTTTTGGTTTCTCAGCTGTGCCATTGAAAATTGAAAAACACAGTACAACTTGTCGTTGTGCCAGGCACTTTCGTTGTTTTTTTGACAAACTGTAGTTGCCTATCTGTCTAGTGGTAAGACATCTGCTCTAGAATAGCAGGGGTCATGGGTTATAATCCCACCTGAGTAGTACATGTATGCATGGGAATTATTTAAAAAAAAAAATTGTGCAGTACTTTGGTAAAGTACCGAGTATACAGTGCTTATCACACACTAGTGGAGGGTAAAATCAAAAATATTATTTATCCTGGATGCAGTTATTATCTGCATGTATTATAAAATACGCTTATGTTAAGCAAATTTTGGCAGCTACGGTAAGCACGACCATGAAGTTAAGCCAAGATCCGATAACAGTACTGATGCTTTATGGTATCTTGATCCAAACACAGTACCAGCAATTTTGAAAATGTTATTTTTTCTTTTTTTTCCCTGTAATTTATTTGTCCTGTTGCCCAGTATTTTCTTTTGCATTATCAGTTTACTTAGGGTGAAGCACCTGCATAAGTTATTTTGATAAATGTGTTTTCTTTGGTGAAATTCTAATCTATGATATGCTGCAGTTTGTACTAAATTTTATTCCAATTTTGTACTGTGTAACAACAAATGATTGCAAGTCATTTTTGGTGTTTTTTTTTCTACAGAAATCCAACCAGCTTGAGTAAAGTTATTGCATAATATTCTGTTCGATTTGTTGTATTTTTTTGACATTTATAATTCATCAGATACTTTCAGAAGTATCCTAGATTCAACATACAGCTGATAGTAATTATCTTTTTAGATATAGTTAGATATAGTAAATACATCATAAAAAAAAAACGAAATCATGCTAAAGTCAATTTTCTTTTACAAACTATTAGTATGTAAACCAAATTATAGATCACTGTTTTACTGAAATAATTATAAAGTAAATTCAATATTTTAGTCTGAGTTGTTGCATTTAAAAGAAAAACACAGAAGCTGTTATTCTTCATGCATGTAAATTTGCCCATTATATTGCCAAATCGTTTCACAAATGACAGATGTAAGGACAGGGTTTTAATTTCCTAAATAGAACATTGGCTTAAAGTTCATAAGATCATTTTGTGGAGTGTCGTGGTCGAGCGGTTTAGTGCACTTGACTCAAGTTCAGATGTTGTCAGAGTGTTGGTTCGGGTCTCGGTCATGGCACTTGTGTGTCCTTGAGCAAGACACTTCACCATTCTTTTCTCTGTCCTTCAGATGGGATGTATGTAAAGTCCTGTGTGTTGTGTGATACACGTAAAAGAACCCAGTTTACTTTCAGAGAAGGAGTTTCCCCCGGTGTTACCAGCATGGTTGGCTGCAGCTTGCGCCACATCACCCTGTAAACCCTTACAAAGGTGCTTTATGAGTGGGTCTTTATTAATATCGTGTAGTACTGTAATGCAAAGAAGTAACTCAGGTGTGGTGTATAAATCTCAACGCTTTATTAAACTTATGAAACACCTTATATACAGTTAGATGCAGATGAAACTAACCCAATTAGAAAAGGGCCAGGCCACTGAGGTATAAATATATGTTTCTTGTAACTTAAGTGGATACAACAGTCTTGTTACTCATAACTTAACATACCTCAGTGTTTTTTTTTTAATACTAATTTGCGCTTTGAGACGCCCGTAGATAAAGTGCTATATAAGAACTGAGTATTATCATTGCTATTACTGTTGGTATTTAGAGGCTAACAGGTTTTGAATTGGTGTAAAACCGACATGTAGGCCAATATAATTGTTTCAGGCAGAGACTAGTTCTATCTTTGTGAACTTGTCTGCAGGGCATGAACTGTGTACAAAATACATGGGTTGTTTATTTTTTAGTAGTTAATGTTAATTGCCGACACTGAAATTAAGAGTGGATGTTAGAGGACTGAAATTTTGCCATACTAGTGTTTATTCACTGAAGTTAATGTTCAATCTTATTTTATTTTATGTTATTTTGCAAATTTCTTGATGAAATTACAGACTTATTAGTTAAGCATTTTCCCATAAATTTATCATTGATTTAAACATTCACTTCAGTTATCAATAGACTGATCCATTAAGCTCCGCCCACTATTAATATTGACCAATCACAGTGTTGGCTACATCACCACCTTACACTTGGGCAGTACAATGTGCATCTTTTCAATGCCACACTGCACGACATGAGCACGTGCTATAAGTATGCGCATGTATTTTCACATATTCCAGTATGATTTTATCACGTCAGACTTTTGTCAAACTTTAGGTGGCGTAGCCAAGACTATGATTGGTCAACACGTAAGGGGCGGGCTTAATGGATCAATCTATTGTCTTTCATCAATACACAATGTTCAAATAATGTTTGAAAGGCATTCGGAGTTAACATTCAGATTTTAAAAAAATTAAAGGGGCTGTGTAGTCATGATTATAGTAGTAAATGGAATAACCCAGTTACTACCCGTGCATGA
The DNA here is from genome assembly GCA_911728455.2 of Marthasterias glacialis. Lineage (NCBI taxonomy): Eukaryota > Metazoa > Echinodermata > Asteroidea > Forcipulatida > Asteriidae > Marthasterias > Marthasterias glacialis. The sequence continues at coordinate 9,628,269 of OU452228.1, read as the reverse complement.
GTGCTGGCGGTCACATCTCAGTTTGACTAAGATGGTACACTTTGTGGTTTGGCTGCAAGTGCGCATGTGTGCAGTATCTGGGTGAGAGTTCATCTTTCCATGCACAGCCACAGGCCTGCTACAATCATGACAGCACAGCCCCTTTAAGATTAGAAGAAGAACAAATAATATGTATACAAAAATGTATGAGCTCATTTGAACAGTCAGGTTTCACCAAAATGTAATTTCGGGATCATTGGGTGTGGTCATATTTTCTTGACAATAATAACAATAGTCTGAAATATCTGACACACAGTTCTACCGTGTCTTTTGTGTATGGTTTTATGCGGGGCATTATTCTTAAGTATTGACCTTGGAACTCTCCAACAGTAGACTAGACTGCGGTCCAGTCATGTTTGTTATCGAATTTGCTTCAAAACAAATCCCGAAGCCAAGCAACAGCTGTTAACTTACCGCTGAATCAAATCAAAATATTAACGTCTCACCGCGATTGGGTTCACTTTGTGGTTAATATTGTCAATAAATTAACCGTAATGACGTTTAAAGGGATCAGTTTTCAAAAACTTGTTTTATTTTGGAAGAGCAAAACCATCCTTCAAACTGTCAAATATCTAAGAGTGTCCACGAAAATGGAAGTAGAAAGAAAACCAAACTCTAACCAATGGAAATATTTGTATGTTCACCGTGTTCAAAAGAAAGCATCACACACAGTAGTTTTCTCTATTTTGTTATTTATAATATTGTCTTGAACGAACGCAAACGAAAATATTTTCTGAAATTAAGTTTTTCTTAGTTTCAGGTGGAATTATTTTACGGGACTCTACTGCGTATATCAAAGCGTTCTTAGACTGCCCTTTGTTTTTCAGATGTAAATATACAGTGTCATTGAAAACTTGTTGAACTGTGGGCTTAGCCTGATAACAACAACAATAAGGATCAGTCAAGATGCGTCATCGATTTTCATTCATTCCCTGTCTAGTGTATACCACTAAAGACGACCACTTCCTGTGTTATGAACAGCAAGACGTTCATTATGATCGGCGATAAAGACACAGAAGAGAATGCGACTTGGGATGATAGACAACAATCAATGAATAGCTTTATAATGAGTCCGCAAATAATCAGGGGCATTTGCCCCTATTTTCCTTTCTTTATATTATACTAACTTTTAAATCTGTCAACAGACAATTATCAGTACTGAAAATTATTATCGAGTACAACATGATATGGAAATATAAATATAGCCAAAATAACTATTCACAAATATTAAAAAAAAAAATTGACCAACTTTACTGAGACGCGATTACTTGCACGAATAATTCTTAACGCAATCATGGTCTTTGAAAACTGGTATGATGTGGAAAGTTATTGAAACGCACACCGATTTATAATTCATTTTATTATTTCCTTCGAGTGGGCAAGCAAATTTAGTGCACTCAATTGAAGAAATGCAATTCTGAACCAAGTATAAGGTCAAAAACTTAAGTTGACTATAATTTGACACAGGGTGATACGTTTTGAGAGAAAAAAAAACACTGTGAACATTGCCCATTCGGTTTAAGCTGAGGGAAATTCCAAGATGTTCTGGAAGAATCTTCAGTGTCAAATTCATGGAACCAGCACAATGTACACGATTGGCGTATTATTATAGCAGTATGAAATTATTTGATGCGTGTGTAAAATAAGTTGTTTATTGTCCAGCTTTCAATTGCCGAACCCGTATCCCCAACTCCAGGTGCACCCTGTTTATGAAACACAAGCACGCCGTTTTCTGTAGTTACGAGATCTTATTTTTAGCTCGATGTGCCACAACTCATTTGCAGAGAAAATAATCACACCGCCTGTCTTTCCCCCCTTTTAACGCTTTCCAAAGTTCTGCATGCGTCATCGATGTAGTGTTCCCGCAGATATTTTGCCGTAAACACCACCGCCAGATCAAACTTCACACAGGGGTGATGATATCACGCAGGAATGTTCAAATGTCTACTCATAGCTATTTTTGTAATCGGTACTTTCTGGTTATGATGCCTTACGGTTATTTTCCCTTACAATCGGAGGGTGTTTTCATTGAAACTTTCTTTTAAATAATGGATAATGAAGGAAACAATTGCTCAGGGTGACGAGAGACCGATATGAAACCAAGGAGCCTCCTGTGGCACTCTGGCTTTTGTTTGAATGTGTTCATAATGGGGGGGAGGTAAATATGCGTTTATGAAGCACCTTTTTGAAAAAGTTTTTGCTCGTTTAAATAATTTCTAAATATATTTGTTTTTGTTTTGTTATTAATATTTTTTCAATGAAAGTGGAGCTATACAGCTCCATTTATTGCATTGCTTGTACACGAACAATTTTATTGAATGGTTGATTGATTGATTGTTTTTTGATTGATTGATTGATTGATTGATTGATTGATTGATTGATTGATTGATTGATTGATTGATTGATTGATTGATTGATTGATTTTTTTTATAGTAATTGATTGTTTATTTATTTTTTAAATTTTTTCCTGGGTTGAGGAGGCTACAAAGAAATCAGTTTCAAATGTTTATGTTTGATGGAAAAGTGGAACTCGACGTGGCAAATTGAACGGCGGCAGCATCATGTATGTATCTGTGATACTTCAGTTTGTCTTTACATCTTGACGATTTAACATTTCTATTATGAGTTTTCAAAGTGAGGAAGTTGTCTTGTCGTTACTGAATTAACGTCAACCCACCTGATCCCATCTCCGTGGACAATTGATCTTTGAAGTTGTTCGGTGAGGCGGGCCAAGTTTTCCCCCAAAGGTTGCGACATATAATACTGACGTCATTTCCCTCTTGACACTCACCCCTCGACCTATGCGCCAGCTGGCCCTGTGGAGTATGGTCATGATTTGGTGATATTCATATAACAACAAAGGCCCACACTGTAATCTGAATTAATATTATGTGGGAGTCCCCTATTTGAAATGAAAATCATAAAACAGTCAATTTGTCTTGATTATATATAGGCCTTTGTTTTAATATTGGAGAAGATTTTCTTTCTCTGTGGTTCATTTATTGAGTAATTATCATTTTAGAAGTAAAACTAATAAAAAATAACTCACGGGCTTTCACGAACAATAAAACAGTTATATACTATAATCGAACAATGATCGTTATCGCCCACTTAAAATTACGAGGGGGTGGATTAATACACTTATGCGATTTTCATTTATGTCCGTGTAGTTCGTGTCAAATTTATTGACGGTAATTCACAAATGAAATACCCTAATAAAATACATGTCTGAAACATAGATTAAATTTTCCAATCAATATTTTTGATTCGGCTTGAGATTGATGTGAGAAATTAGATTAAAAGTATGTTTAAACACACCGACGTCAAGTGTTTCATCTATACGCGTCGTGTGCAATAATACGATGGGGAGAACCACCAAAATAATAGAAAATGGCTACCCGCTCGCATGGCATTACAGGAACGGTTGGAGGTGCATGAGTCACCTGTCTTGTGTGTCATCAAGACAGTAGGGAATTCTCCCCTGAACCACCGAATTAGCTCAAGAACACGCCGGTGTCGGCCAAAAGGTTCAGTATGTCCCAGTCTGTGCGTTTAGGTGCAGCCAAGAAAGCACTGTCCTTGGACAGTGGGTTGGGAATGGGAGTAGTTGGTAAACAACAACAGCAGCCGCCGCCGAGTCATCAAGGTGCCATAAACGCTGCGCCGGATCGGACTCTGTCCGTGGACAGTACACGCAATAAAAATCTCCTGGGCGATAATGCAGAGAAGCTTTATAGCACTTGTCACATTGTACCTGAACCATTTACAATCAGTGAAGAGATGCCAGTAGCACTCAGTTTACCGGGCTCGGGTAGCAATAACAATGCAACAACGTCTTGTACAACCTCATTTTCAAATGCATCAGTCGGGAACCTGGAGGAGAGTGATGATGGCATCATCGACAACATCTCAGATCTGAGTAAAGTGAAGATGCGGACATCCTTGGAGATGAGCCCCAGAGATAGACGGAGTAAGATGCTGGATGTCCACCCAGTCATCGTGACGGGGGGCAGGGATGTGATCGACGGAAATGCCAAAGCATTCTTCAAGATGAAGTATTACGGGAACGTGCAATTGGATCGACGTATCACTCAGCCGATGCTGCCGTGGATCCTGGCCGATAAGCTGCGCCGGGCGAAGAAAGATGTCCAGAACATTTTCCTGCAGGTGTCGTCGAGGGGAGTACTGGGCATTTCCGAGAGCAAAGGCTCCATCCTCTTTGAACACTTCCCTCAGAACATTACACGCTTCTCGCGTGGTCACAACAAGAAATGTTTTGCGTATCTATGGCGATCGGAGAGTGACTCTAACTTCACATGTTTTGTCTTTGAAACGTCTGATCCCGATGTGGTAAGAAATTACAAAAATTATCAATATTTATTAACAATTTATGAAAATTACAGCAATATTCAGGCAGTTTGTCTTTGTAAAGTAGGCTAATTGTGATAATCAAAACCCTACATCCTACATTCATACATGTTACGATTATTGCAACTAGTTGTGAAGATTTTCCAATAAGCCATTTTAAGATATGGTGGACACAACACTGACACTAGTATTAGTATTACTTGATTGGGTAAATTTGTCTGTATAGGCTACATCCAACCAAACAGTGCACTCCTGAGTCCTAAATAGTCCTACAGTGTCCACCAGTGACCATATCTGAAAAACGCTAATGGAAGTGCCCTTTGCCTTTGCAAAATGACAACGGCCCTGCCTTCTCAAAGATGAAATTCCAGGGCTGAAGTAGGTCTTGTTAACTTGCTGTAATTGAAAAAAAAAACTAGGGTGTCTAAATTCCCTCTTTCATTGCAGATAAAAAAGTACTTTATTTTTCATGAAAGGTAAAATGCACAAATTGTTAATGGTCTCACGTGGGGACAAAAAATTGGGAAATAATTAAATAGTGAATGAGACAGATTTAAAAAGGGGAGACATCTGTGGAGAAAGGAGAAGGCATAAAGTCAAAAAACAATCATTATCTTCTTGGATGTTCAGACCATGGGGTTGACTGGTGTGGAGGTGCCTTACATGCAGTTTCTCCCTACTCAGACGAATAGTCTCTCTGTTGTTAGTAATGTTACCTAGTGCCCAAAGATTGTAGAGCGCCGTAGGCGCAAGATGGGGAACTGGGCCTTTATCTACTGTTGCAAAGTGAAATATGCATGGGCGCCATTTCGGCAAGTGAATGCCTGTGTTTCCCATTGATAGCAATTGTCCTTGTCTACACTGGTCCGCACGTATCAGTGTTGTATCAATAGAGTCACTTGCCGAAATGGCGTCCAGTGAGATTTCAGCCAGAGTTCCCCATCTTGCGCCTACGGCGCTCTATAATCTTTGCTAGTGCCTAAATGAAAGATGCACACATGTAAGTAATGCAGTGTAAGAGTGTTCAAAGTTAACTTACTACAGTCTGAGTAGGACCTAACCTTTTAACATCATTCACCAAAAATATTAAAAAGGCGGTGTTGTTGGGGTCCGAGTTTACACCCAGCAGGTGCCACTGTGGCTAACACAGTAAACACCATGTGTTACTGTCGCAATGTTACTTGCAAAAGGCCTTTTGTAAGGCATGTAAAGGGTGCTCCACATATTACAGTCTATTTTTCCAAAAAGCAGACTGCTAATTAAAAAAAAATTACTCTCCTGGGCTCATACGCTACAGACTTGAAGACTTCATCAAGCCCCAGTCTGGATTTACTGCACTTGATAATGGCTGTAGTCTACACACATCTACAATAGGCCTCCATTTATTATTATTTTTGTTTATTTATTTATTTATTTTTTTATTTTTTTATTTATTTTTTCTGGGGGGGGGGGGCGTTTTTATGTACTCTGGGTGTAAAATGGTGAACCACCCCTAATGTAAAATACTGTACTCAGTGCTTAAAATGATTATCAGTTACCCGTCGAGCAGTGCGTCTTCAGCAATACTGAATAATCTGCTTTTATGTAAACAATTTTCTCTTAACTGTCTCTGCACAAGATGTTTTCGGTCAACATTTCCAGTGATGCCCAAAGATTGGGGGGTAAATTTATCAAAGAGGATCAAGGATGATGCTCATGACAAATTACAGTCAATGGACGTAAGAGTGGTTTGTCATTTTGCTGAGTGTAATGTGCTTTCAATCGGCAGCTATTTAGTAGTCTACATTACATGGCTTACATACATGCACATGGCCTACCCGACAGACTCATTACACCTTAGCAATTAAAGCTTCAATGTGAAACAAGTTTTTATGTGTTCACGTGTATGAAGAAGAATGGACTGTTTTTCACTGTAAGTCGATACTGTATACATGTTTTGTGTGGGCTACAACGTGTACTTTTTGTTTGCACTGTGCTTTCAAAACCATTTGTTTTCAAAACCATTTGCTTGTTTGATGTACACACAGCAGAAGATCAGACATGTTTTTGGAAGGTTAGGAAGTGCTTCCTTGATGATGTTGGAACAGTATTGAATATTACATCAAACAATCAATTTCTGCAGGTTCATCAGGTTGCTGTAAATGTACGTGACGCATCCAAGGAGGCCATGAAGTACAACATCATCAGCGAGGAAGAAAAAGCTGGAGTGGAGGCCATCGAAAACCTCCGCATCAACAATGCAACCATGTTTGAGGTGCTGTACTGCGGACGGGTCACCGTCTCGCACAAGCGCGCCCCGCCAACCCTCATCGACGATACCATCGAGAAGTTCAACGTGCACGAGATCGAAACCAAGAAGAAGAAATTGGCCGTGACTCGTAAACGCCATTTCTCCAGCGGAGATCAGAATGGAATATCGCCAAGCAGTGATGATGCATCCATGGCGACAGCCTCGGTAGACACTGACAGGCTGAGCATGGAGGACACTGCATCATCCGTCAGCTCCGAATCTATTACCTCGTCTCCTCTCAATCCAGATGCCGATGGGGACAACGGAAGCATTGGTAGCCGATCCAGCCAGAAAGACATGACCAATGCCCTCTTGTCACCCGTCACCAGGGATAGAGTAAGTTCAGCTGGGGCAGGGATGCTGAAACACCTGGATGGAGGCTACGGAGATACATCATCAACGGCTTCATCGACGGCCTCCACAGCGTCAGCAGAGACTAAAGTGTTAACAAGCGGACACAATCGCACAATGCTCTTCCAGATTGGCAAGACAATGCTGACTCTCATTAGCCCTGACAAGAAATCCTTCATGCTCACCAAGAAGTTCAACGACATCTCGTTTTGTTCACAGGTGAGTTCCAAATATTTAATACATTATTCTGGTTTTAAATATAAACTATGTTTGTGTTAAAAGAACATGGACAGCATTGGTAATCGTCAAAGACCAGTATCTTCATTTTATGTGACCCAACATACATGAAACAATATACCTGTGAAAGTTTAAGCGCCATCGGTCATCGAAATTTTGAGAAAATATACTTGGGAAAAAACACAAATTTGTGTTCAATGTTTTCAAACATCAGGTTTTGGCCGCGAGATCACTCATTTCTCAAAAAGTGTAGCATTTCAAGCAAAAATATTTCAAGGGAAGTTTCCTACCATGACTATCTTTATACCATGTAACTGGCAAATCTGTGGGTATTTACATTTTTACACCAGTGTTGTGCACACTCTTTGAAATAGCACAATTTTGAAAGCTCAAAACCAGTTCTCAATTTGTTCAACATGAGAACTTACAAAACACAAAGTACTTGGGATTTAAAAAAAAAAGTGCCTAGTTTTGTGCAATTAAAAGCAACTCTCAAAACTTATAAAAACACAAGAAGGCCTGTAGTTAGTCTCCGGTGTAGACATCCACAATTTGTTCCAATCTTCCGAGTGATTGCTGTTTCACAGTAAGAAATCGTCGCCCCTGTTCTGGAACAGAGTAATATACGTTTGTACTGTCTGTGTGTTGCATGCTGTAGATTGTTATCATCATGTTGTCATCTCCTAGCTATCCCAAATGCAGTGTGCAATACCGATGCCTTTTTAATACTTAAACATGTAACAAATAGGGACAACACTAGGTTTTCTGACTGCCTTGATTTGGTTGGTTTCTTGTAAAACTTGTACAAAAGTGTTTTAGTTTCAACTTCGACTTACGTACAAGTACAGTGTATTTATGTACTGTATAGTCCACTCGTTTTGTCAATGTGTGATTTTTAAGACGCCATAAATTTTTATTACAGATTTGGTTTTATTTTATACAATGGCCAAAGTCCTTTTAAATGTGGTCTTCCTTTTGAGCAAACTATATCTGCATGCTGATCAGAAATCATTAAAGTCATTGATTTAAATACAGAAATGTGTGAATTTTACTAATCTAATACAGAAATTGTGTAAATTTCACAAAACGTGAACTAAAATCATATCAGTTTGTTGTTGTAGGTCTTGTTTTTAACAGAATGTATTCATACAGATACTGAGTTTTCAGTGAAATCGGATTTAGTTCTTATGGTGTGTACAGGGAATGTACACATTATACATGTAGTATATTTCCCTCTTTTGAAAATAGACATTGGGATTACTTCAACCAAGTGTTGACTCAACCAAATGTATTCACATCAGTCAGTCAGACAGATCAACCTTAACACAGTACATGTTGATCCAGGGCCTTGAACAGAATTTCTCATTCTTAGGCCACATTCATGTTTTGTATTTTATAAGTAGGTACGGTATGGCCTGGCATTATATGTAAATCAGCAGAGCTTAACATTGCATTTGTATGTCAATTCTCCCTCGCCCTTACTGTGTCGTGTCAGATAGGCTATTAACTGAGAAAAATTTGCTGGAGGACGTCTTTAAAATGAACTTGAATTGAAAGGAAAAAGAAAAACACTGCAACAAAAACAACAAAAATTTCCCCTCCAAGTGTTGACTTAAGGTTAAATTGAACACGGACAATTTTCAGAAATCTGGTTTAAAAACTGAATGTTTTTTTGTGCATCGGTGAGATGCTGTTGCCATCCTTCAAAATCAACCGATTTATGAGTTACACGATCGTATCATGTACATGTATGTAGTCCATCCGTACTACCTCAGATTTTTCAAAGTCCTTCGAAGATCACCTCAGTATTAAGTTTTGGGAATCATTAAAAAAAAAAGACAAAAATGAATTTAACAAATTTTTGCTTTTGTGTGCAGCTCACCATGCAGCTTTAATATTTTTTTGAGTGAAAGCAAGACATTTATTCATCATGTTTTTTTCAAGATTTTTTTAATTTGGACTGACTTTGGAATTTCGAAGGCTTTTTTGCCTCAAGATGATGATGTTGTAAAATCGTTAAAATTTCAACAAGGTTATTTACGCAGGAATCACACTGGTCTGAAGACAGAGAATAATCTATCAATTCTGCTCACTATGAGCCGGGTAATGCACTGAGCCAAGACAGTCAATAAAAACTGCCTAAACAAGCACGCCACACTTCAGGAATCCTTCCTACTATTTGACATTACTGTAATTTGATCTCACATCCTCCCCCAACAGGAAGGATGGGCAATTCCTCAGTACAATGTAGATCACATCACATTCTCCAACTGCTGCATGCCGCTGTCGTCATTGCACGCTATCTAAGATTAATTGTAATATTCAGAGTAATTCTTTATAACAGTAGTTACTGCCTTGAAGCCTGTGGCTGCTGTCTGGGGCTTTAATTTAGCGAGAGCCGTGACGTAGTCTTTGGACAATACACGTACAAGGAATTTGCGGCAGGGATACTTGGACATTCTTTGCGGGCGTGATAAATATTGCTTACAAGTGCTTACGGTGGACTTCAATTGTGTTTTTCTATTCAGGAACGCAAGCATGGTGTTCGTGCCTTTTTGGCTTGCAAGGTTTCCCCCACAACAGTTTCTGAAATGTTGTCAAAAGTGAACATTTATCCTTTGAGGTTGAAGTTGTAATAGTCTGTTTTAGACATGGGACGTCAAATGTGGAACTTGGTTAATGCCAGTTGTAATTGACGATTTTACACACTTTTCAACTAATATCAAGGACCTATTGGTTTTCAAATTCGACAGATTTTGTAGAACTCAAATATATAAGTTTCTGTTGAGGTTCGATAGCAGGTTAAAAAATTTAAAAAAAAACAACATGAGTGTTATACATGTATAGCACATGTATGCCCCTTAACACAAAACAAACGCTAAACCATACAATATTATTTTAACCAAATGTTGTAAATTAGTTACAGAACAGAGAAAGAAAACAGACAAGGAAAAAGACAAAATGATTTGGGATTTGATTATCTCTTGTTAATAAAAAAAATAAAATAAAATAAAAAATATAAGTATTAAGTTATCAGGTTTTTTGACAAAACATTAAAAAAACAGGTACATGTTGTTCATGTCAATGAAATGGTGCCAGACGGCTAGGTTAAATATTATTTGACATAACACTGTCTTGTTTTATCAAGATTTCAAGATGAAAGTTTTTCTTGGGCTGCCCGTTTTTTTCCCTTCACCCAAGTAAGCTCCCAGACATATGCTAGATAGATGTTGATCTGGTAATTCTATAAATCACCCTATTGTACATTTTTATATGACTGAAGGGTGTATCAGCAGTGCAGTTCTGTTTTGTTTGCATGAGTCAGATTGGACTTGTTTAGCTTAAGCACAGTAAACATCTCATCAGGTTTACTGCAAATAATGTCAAATTATGCTTGGCAGTGCAAACTCTATAAAGAGATGCCAATTGTACATGTACAGTATGTAGGTGTTCAGACACTGATAGTTGTTTTGAAACCAAAAGTACAATTATGGTGTTTACATATTCAGTGTTTTATTTTAGAACTGCATAAAGGATCTTTGAGGGGAAAAAAAATCAATTTTTCCATCGGTAAATTAATTAGTAGTTGCTATTTGTTGATTCATTATTTTTACTTTTTGATGTATATGCCATGCCCACTTTTATGTGGAGTTGTCCTTGTAAACAAACTTCTGCTATTAGTAAACAAAAATGTAAGGAACCAGACATTTAAAACAGCACGCTTGAGCTACTGCTTGGACTAGTAACCTTGTTTTCTGGTATGCAAAAATGTTAATTGTTCTTTGTAATTTATTTATTTGTTTATTTATTTATTTAATTTTTTTTGGAAAGCAGCTTTACGATGTTGGGTGGTGGTTTTTACTCCCATTGTATTTAGTTCCCATAGTCATTAAGATTTGAAAAGCACCAGTTAGCTGAAAGTTTGATGGCAATGTTTTTAGAGAAGTACTTCTATTAAAATGTTTATTACAACAGTACACATAGGTTGACTACATTGTAAGATTACATTAAGTAGTCACTTCTGCCCAGATCTTGGCGTTGGTGCGCCCATAGCCATTTTGACATTGATTGGGAAAGCCCTTATGTCCTGCAGAAGCTTGACCCTTAAAAAGAACAATAACATCTCAAGGCATCTATTGAAGAGGTACTTTTTGTCTTTCTACAATAAGACTTTGAAATGTAATAGGATGTGATCAAAAACAAACATCAACTCTTCAACTTAGGTTTCCACAGAATATTTATACCAATGACCAAAGTCCTTGAAGTTCACAATTACATGTATTGACATTACGTGTCATACTTCCTGTCTGGTAAACACATTATAAAGAGTATTTTCCCTTTGACACAATTGAGTTCCTTGATACTCAGAATTAACATGTACTTGTAGAATTTGCCAAAATAAAAGAATATTTAAAGGATAAGTTTTTCCTTAAACCTTACATTTAAATCAACCTTCCCAAGCCTTCAAAATCCAACTGCATGATTTGTTTGATTCTGCAATAGTGGACTGATGAATGCATTTAGTAAACTGAAGATGCTTTATTGTGGGATCAGGCATGTATTGTACATACCACCATAATCAGAATGTTAACAGTTTGGGTGTTGAGTTACCACATGGTGCTGGATTTCATTAGAGCAGAGTGAGGAAGGATCCTAGTAAATCACTATCTGAAGGTAGTTAGGGTTAATTTAAATGAAACTTAAGAAGAGCTGAAAAGACAACTGAATCAGCTTGCCATTGATATTTTTTGGTTAAATGTACACTATGCAGATTGAGTTTGGACCCCATTAAAACCTTATTTCCCGAACATAATGCCATGGGGAAATTTCCACATTGGAAATCCACACCAATCTCCAGTCATGGCCACAGTAGGGGAAACAGTAGCACGGAAGATGGTAAAGATGTCACCGTTGATGTGCCGCCATATCTCGTCACTTTAGTCGGCACTTAACGTTTATCTTGCAGTGCCGTGTGCTTGGGTTTAAAGTGACAAGCTTATCAGTAATGAACTGAAGCATTCATTGAAAAAGTTGCTGATCAATTTTCCAATTTGTAAGTAAAAATAAAAAGAAAGAAAATTACCAGAGGAAACTTTTCAGTATAATGTGTGCATTTGTCAGGATTTCATATGTAGCAATTGTCTTAAAAATATAATAATAGTTCATATTTAACATGTAAATAAGGGCATCTCAAAGGGCTTATTACTATCTTTAAGACAGGGTTTTGAAATTTTTGAAATATGAAACCCATTTATGTAGCACCTTGTAAGGGTTTACAAGGTGATGCATTCAGCTGCCACTGCCAGAAACACCGGGGCAAACCCCTTCTCTTGTAACTGGGTTCTTTTTCATGCATTACACAACACACAGGACCTAAGGCTTTACATTTCATCTGAAGGACGAAGCAATAATGGTTAAGTGTCATGCTTAAAGGACACAAGTGTCAAGACCGGGACTTGAACCCACACTCTGCTGAATCAGAAACACCAGAGCTTGAGTCCAGTGCGCTTGACTGCCTGGCCACGACATGCTTCTTGTGTCTTAAATTGTGCACTTTGTGGATTGCATGTAAATTAGTGTACAAATTGCAAACTGAAGTGATGCATACCTGTTTCTTTAATGAGAATTCTCTAAAAAAAAAAAAAACACCAGGGCTCTCTGTATCCCTATAACCATCCCCAACTTGACATGTTCCCTGTATCAAATGCCAATTTGACAATATACTGTACATGTATTGTCTGTCCGCATTCTGCAAAAAGAACCAGACTATTTTACCTTCAAGCCTCGGTTCAGTTATTAACATAGACATGTCCATTACATGTAGCTAACAAGTTAACAATGTAAGATTTAAAGGGTTGCATGGTGAGAATACAATGAAGTAAGGATTTGCGGTGACACCATGTGGTTTATATCTCTTTTGAATATAATATGTGGTTCCGAGGGAACTGGTTGACTCATTGTTTCGGGCAGTATACTCTGTCTCTTGACCATGGACAGAATTTACATGAACTGTCCGAAACATTGAGTCAACCGGTTTCTTTCCGAACCACATACATTTATACTCAAAAGAGATATAAACCATAGATGGTATCACCGCAAATCCTTATTTTATTTAAGGTACAATGTCAGATTACATTGGTGTACAATGTACAGTGTTTCCAATAGACATCAGGTACATTACTATTTCAGTGTACATCATGGATCATACAGTGTGTTGATGTTAACGCTTTGTGTACGGTTTGAATGACTTCCATTAACAATGAATTTGTCCTTGAAAAGGATACGTGACAGGTGAAAAGTCAAGGCAAACAAACATACATGTACATGCATACAGCACCACAATTACAAGGGTACCTGTAGGCAACCCTATGGGAGTGATGACATGCAACCCTATGGGAGTGATGACATAATTTGTTTTAAAAAAAGGGGGATTTCCCCATTTACTCCACCTTGACTTGTACAGAAGCTATTTACGGCAAGGATTGTGAATATGGTTTTTGAATTAGCACAGTTACCAAGAAAATCAAAACTGAGAAAAAAACAAAAAGCACAAGCCCCGTAGTTATAAACTGTGTCATGAAGTCTTGAAAGAAAACCAGAAAACTTTTGAGACTAACATAACAAGCAAATACATTGCAGCGGCACCATGTACATATGCAAACATGTAGGCAACCATGAAGGGACTGATGACATCATTAGTGAAAAACAGAAAGTGGATTTCCCCATTGGCTCCACCTTGCAAAAACAATTTTGCAATCAGAAACAGAAAAAAACCCCATAAATTCTTGGTTTTGAATCAGCGCTGATACCAAGAAAAGCGAAATCATTTTTGCTTTTTGTAAATTGGATTACATTGTAAGTGCTCATGTCCATTATGCTGACCAGGAAACAGTGTCTAGTGTCTAGCCTCATAACCAAGCACGTAGTTAGTAGCACCACAGGGGAACACAGACAAACCCCTATGGGAGTGTTGACATAAGTGGTAAAAAAAGGAAAGGGGTTTTCCCCATTTTCTCCACCTTGACTTTTAAATGTACATTGTAAATAAGTTTATTGCGAGTAAAAAAAATTATTGCCAATATGGTTTTTGAATTACAAGATACTGAGAAAAGCAGCAAAAAAATAATAATAATAGTAATAATAGTAATAAAACAAAAAACACAAGCCCCATCATATCATTTTAAGATTTTATAATCAAATGCTCATGGCTGTTATGGTGACCAGAAATATTTCAATAATTCACCGGTGGTGACAGCCCTGGAGCAAAGACACCCTGGTGTGTTTTTTTCCCTCTTTTCCTTTTCACTTGAATGCATTAAAATATAAATCAATAGATTTTTCTGCAATACTGCATTATGTGCTGCAGACTGCAGATCTTTGCCTGAAGATGTTGCGGTCAGTATATAATGTACACGCCATTATTATGGTGAATTCATCTGTTATCTGTATCCCATTCCAATCTGTGTATGTAACCAAATTGAGACAGGAAAAGCATGATTTTCCTCTTTTTGGGGGCATAGTTAGTATGGCATTCATGTATAGGTGCAGTTACTAGAATACATTTTGCTCATACATCTACATGTACATGTAGGGTTTCATTCAGAGATCATAGTAACAAGGAAGGTGTCCCCACCTTTATAATAATAATAATAAGGTATTTATAAAGCGCCTTATGCGAAGCCTCAAAGTAAGAGTAAATACAATTAGGTAAAAATCAAAACTTAAAAAAGAAAATACCTTTGGCCTGATGCTTTGTCCTTGTAAGGGCACAAAGGCGGTTTTTCCTTATTGACCAGTAGCCGCCGGATGACGTGTATACACGCAAATGTTTCCCCTGTCTGGAAATGGAAGCCGTGTTAAGACGCCATGGGATACTGTAGTTAAGGGTAAATGATGTAAAAATATTGATGCAAAATCACAGAATCTGATGATGGGACATTTCAGTTTTTAAGAAAGAAAAAAAGAACCCATTGAAAATATGTTGGTCAACATGTATAAAGTATAGCCTATAAATTGTTTTTGGAATGCTTTTTTTTTTGTTTTTTTGTGGAGTATTGTTTTTAGGAGAGGGGTAATCATTTAAAGTTGTGTGAGGTGTTTCAGAACCATGTTCCGAATATTATGCAGGTCTAATTAGACTTAGACAAGATGCAATCAGCTCCCGTGCCCCTGGTCATTGTCTCAGTGCCCCTTGAATTATTCCAGTACAAAATCTCCTCATTGAGGTGCCCTTTACAAAGGAAAACATGCCTTATCCTCACAAGAATGAAGTATCCGGCCTGTATTCATATGTATACACAGTATGTTTATTCAGGAAGTTTTGAATCAAGGTTGTTACCAATAGCATGTTCTTTGTACCAGGACTCCAATTTTTTTGAAAATTTAGGGGCCATTCAGAATAGCCAATGTTAAAAAAAAATTAAATATCGAAAGACTTCACAATGATATATGGAGTTTTATCCTTGACTATTTTGAATGGCCCCATACAATTCACTGTGCCACACAGGGTTTGTTTTCGTGCAGCTCAACACATTAACTACATGTAGATTGCAAATAAAGAGCAAACTGCAGATTCATCCTCGCACAGCTAGCAACAAACAAAATAAAAAAAAAGTGGTTGCTACGTAGCTTGCTAATGTTTACTGCTAAACTTCCTTCACAGTTGAAGGTGTGTAAAACGCAAAGGAGTGGTGAAGGAAAGGAAATTCACCAGCAGCTTGGCGTGTTGCCCAGACTAAACAGATGATGCACTTCCCTTGATTAAAAACAGAAGGGTGATGGCAAACACGATTGGGAAACAATAGCTGATACTGGGAAATAATTGACAAGTTTGGTTATTGGAATTGTTTGTTTTTGTATTTCATCAAATAAACCCAAGTGGAGGCTTGCTAGATTCTCACACAGTGTAACTCACTTCATCAGGTGACAATCTTCAATGTACACACGAAACGGTGTGTACATGTAGTTGTTGTACAGGACTAAAAAAAACACAGAACTGTCGGACTGAGTCCAGTAATTTTAAAAATAGCTTTATGCCAGTAATCTTGCATCAAAAGAATTCTAGTATTATGGGTTTTTTCCCCCATCAATGATCCAACACTAAATTTCAATTCACTTAAAGGTTTAAACCTCCTCAAAAAGGTTACAATTTAAGTTTTAAAAAAAGGAAGACAAAAAGTAGTTAAATTGGAGCTTTGCAGGCTTGTACAGTTTGTACGTGTTCTTGTTATGATTGATGGAACTTCATTTAGTTTGTACTTCAAAATCACCTTTAAAAAAGTTTAAACACCACCTCAGTTATTGTTTAGTATTCATACGACTACAGCTGCATCGCCAAAAATGATTTTCTTGTTGTAAGAAGATTTTCCCAGTCTTTGTTTCTTGATTTGATAAATCCTCAATCAAAGGTTTTCTTGAATCAAGAATTTTCATTTTCTCTTAATAAGAAAATGTTAAGAAATCTTGTTGAGAAATATGTTGCTATGAATTTTCTTATTGAAGATTTTATTTCTTGCAAGATTTCCTAAATTAAGAAAAAAACACTGAGAAATATTTTCTAATTTCTTTTTATAGGGAGTGACAAGAAAATGTAACTTTTCTTAAATCAAGAAACAAACAAGAAACACAAATTTTACGCTTTAAGAATTACCGTTAAGGTTTTCTGAATGATATCAAGAAGAGTTTTCTTTAATTCAAGAATTTATTTCTTATTTTATAACCAAACATTTTTTTCTTATGTGTAAACATGTTCATACAAGAGGTTAAGAAAGTGTTTCTTGGTATGAGAAAACGTATTTTGCTATATAAAGTATCAAATTATATATCAACATTATTAAATATGGCTCTCCTTTATTTCTTCACGAAGAAAGCAGGTGCATGGATGAACATTATTTATTTTGCAGTGTATTACTATAGTTATCCCTTACAGCAATGAAGTATCAGTTTTTTATTTGAAGGGAATTGAATTAAGCAAAAGAAACAAAATTTGTTGCAAAAACACAAACCACCATGCATGCACTGTGACACTACAGTACTAGTCAGCATTACTATTTTGATGGGGCAGTCTGCAATGAACACAGTTTCTGTCACTCCATGAGTCACGGTGTGATTCCATGTCTATTGCTTCCACTTTCCAAAATTGATTGTCACAATTTTGTTCCTTGATTTTTCAAGATTTCCGTAGATTTTCTTGGAACTTGCTTAAATATTTGTAGTAAAAAATGCAAATCACACTGTCATACAGTAACTACAACTAATTGCACATTGTATATCGCAGACCTAAGCTTAGCGTACGATGTCAACGAAACCAGACTAATCAAGCAGCTGCCGGGTGTAACCCTCTGTTCCGCAGATACCCTGAAATGGTCACAATTTTCTTTCAGACACAAATTTACTGTATTTTTACTTATTTTTCACTTCCTTAGAAATTTCCTTTAAGGACGTTTAAATTTCCTTAAAATAAGGAAATTTCCTTAGGAGTGGAAGCACTGCCCCATTAACTCCACCTCTATCTGTATTATACACTTAACTATCCTATAATATCGAGGGGAAAACACTGAAAAGACCTAGGAAAGTTTAGGAGTTGCCTTAAGTAACCTAGGTTAAAAAAACCGTCACCATACCTGTTTTTAATCCTTTTTAATCCTAGGATAGTTAAGGAAATGCCTCAACTATCCTAGGAGAAAAAACATAGTGAATGCACTGTTTTTAATCCTAGGATAGTTAAGGAAACGCCTCAACTATCATAGGAGAAAAACACAGTGACTACAGCTGTTTTTATCCTATGACAGTTAAGGAAATGCCTTAACTATCTTAGAAAAAACACTGTGATTACATCACTTTTCATTTGCTCACAAACACTGTATTTTTAATTGAACGTCTTGATTTTTTTTTATTTTCAACATTTCTTTAATTTTCTTGTGTAGATTTTGCAATTTCCTTAGAGCTCCAGCTCAACATTGGTAAGAAGACAAACATGAATGTCCACAGATGTACATATACCTTACATGGTATAAAGATAATGATGGTAGAAAACTTTTCGTGAACTATTTCTGCCTGAAGTGTTATCATTTTTCTAATACGGTAATAAATGAAATAAGATCCAAAATCAGTTTTCGACTCAGTGAGACCTATTGGAATGCGTACAAAAATACTGAATGCATTTTTACCATTTTCTCACAAATGAAACAACTGAATGAGCTGACATTTTCACAGGTTGGTTTTATTACAGATATCTTGATTTGTACAAAGAATGGAAGCATTTACAGTCAGTTTACCAATGTTGAGCTGGGGCTTTAAGTTCTTGGAATTTCCTTAAATGATTCACTGCCTTAGATTAATTTCCTTAGGAAGTTAAAATTTCCTAAAACAAGGAAATTTCCTTAAAACAAGGAAATTTCCTTAAAACAAGGAAATTTCCTTAGGAGTGGAAGCACTGACTTTAACACTTTATTTACAAGAAATAAAGTCTGTAAAATCTTACAATCACTGCTCTGCCAAACCAAGAAAGAAAGCACTTTTTCCACAAAATGCCTGATTGGCATAAATTCAAAATGGCCGCCATTAGGACTAGCCACCATTCAAACAACTTTCGCCTCTATCTCGGGATCTGATACTTGTAGAGTCTTAAACCTGGTGTCTATACCCATGTATTCAGGGTCAAGGAATACAATAATAACACTATTTATATAAGGAAAAAACTGCCTAGACCTTTAAATGATGAAGTACATCAGGCCTGCATTTCCATCATTAAATGAAACTAAGATTAACTTTGTTATCAATACAATTACTCATATTATGAAAAAAAAAATCTTTTTGATACATGCACCAAGCATTGAATGCCATTTACGATTTTTTATGTTCTTGTAACTTATGCCCCTCCCCCCCATTGCTCAGCCTATTTTCATTTGTTTCATTCAACTCCTCACTCCTCAAGGAAATGCATTCAGAGTCCCTGATTGAAAAAACATATTGTCTCTGATACAGCAAAAGTGAACACTGCATATTTTTTTTCTTCTCCAATTTTGGTACACAGTCCAGTGTTTGTCTTGAATCCCTAATGAAAATTGATGGAGTGTGTAATTGCATCAATTCCCTTGGATCGTTGAACTAAAAGCAGTTCAATGTGCATCGGAAACCAAGAAGCGTAACAGTTGATAGGTTTTCGACCAATGTGATTCATATACCACCATATTATTGGCAGGCCCAGGGAGTTGGAAAAAACAGGTCTGACACTATAATAAAGGGCACCTCTATTAATGGAAATTTGAAGTTCTACTGGAACATTTCAAGGGGCACCAAGGCAATGACGGGGGGGGGGGGGGGGGGCAATTGCCTACTACACTGCCTTCGAGAAGTATCAGGTCTGGAAAGCAAGATGCTATCTAGCATCTTGTTTTGAGTATTCAATTTAAAAGCAGAAAATAAAAAAAACTGGGTTGCCCAATTATTAACGCCTTATACTTTTTCTTACGTCAAATGACAGGTAATACAAGTACTGTATGGTAGATGTACAAGTGCAGACAATTTTTAAAAGGGTGTTCAAAGACGAAAGCAGGGGATGTCTGCATAGGCCTGCGATACTTGTTCTTGTAAGGGCAAGGTGTACATGTAGTTTTGCATTGATGAGGAAATCTTAAAATTTCTACTAGAACATTTCAAGGGACATCAGTGCAATGACAAGGGGTATGGAGGCCCCCGTTGCCTCCGTAAAGTAAGAGGCATGAGATTTTCCTGAAATTCAAGCTCTTGTAGTCTGTCATTTTAATGAAAAAATGGATGTAGGTTTCTCATGGAGTTTTGTAAATCTTCTTTGTGGGAATTGTACATTTACACTTATCATAGAGCAAGGATGCTCCATGCACTTTTATGTGTATTGGCTGGGCATTTGCAAATACGCCAATTGTTTTCCCTCCACTTTAATTTGATGTGATCATTCCACAAGTAACAGAAACATCAAAGCTTTGTCCATCAGATGTCACTCACTGAAGAGATTTGTCGGTGATGATATCACTGCCAATTGCTCAAGGGTGATCTCCAATGTGTGCACGTTCACAGTATTGCTTGAAACACCGCTCTATGCTTGAAATGAATGAAGAATGCTCAATTGCTCTTTGCCACAGTTGGTTTGTTTAGTGTCAGGTCATTATTTTAATGACTGCAAGGCCTTTTTTTATGAGTGACAATTACCCGGAGGTGTTAGACAAATTGCTCTGTGGTAGTGGTATACACTGACACCAGGACGTCACATCATGGTCATTAATTAAAGGGCTAGTATCCATTGAGCAAGGACAAGGGACCAGACTAAATTTCTTCTTTCATGGTTTAAATCTTGGAGGAAAGGGTGTAACCCAACTGAGGCAGGAGTGAAAAAAAGAGTGTGCCAACTGTGGTGTTGAGAAATACTTTATTTATGATTGCTGATGTACAGGGAACGTGACAAACATGGTGGCAGCAAGAATGGAAATAGCTTTTTATTGCCTTAATTTCTTCTGCTTTCTTTCTCTTTTCTGTGTAGCCCTCACCTAGAGTGGCCTTGTGCGTTGTGATGGGCAACTTACATAAAATATATAAAAACAATATATAGACTGTGAAGTACTACATTCATGTACATGTGTGTTCATGAAACTACATGTACTGTATCGTACATTGATCACAGAAGTCCTTGTCAAGACTCCTTCCCAGCGTAGCGTTGTGGTTTTTCTTTTCCCCATCAAGGAAAGGGCATTAATTGTCAATCCCAGGTGAATTGCAAGGTTCTGAGATCTCTTTGTTTACAGCAAAGTCTAACAGGAAAGACCTACACACTGCTAGTACACTCTACACATTGTACTGTGCAGGCATCTCAGCATTTGCAGTTGGATTTAACGTTTTATCCACGTGCACATTTTATGTTTAATCAACGAGTGGAACGACAGACGCTGGAAGAAACGCCCTGCTGATCAAATCTCAGGGCTTATAATTAATATCAACCTACTTGACACTTGGAAGCTAATTAATCTTCAAGGATTGAAGTAATGGCCTAATAAGGTGTTAGTTCCCATGGGAGGTTGAGAAATCACAGCTTTGTCTGTCGCCCTCAGAATGTAGGCCAACATGTATGACCATAGACAGAGTGGGTCCGCTGTATGTTATGATGCTGTGCAGATTGCTCAAAACAGTTGAATAGTATACAATATGAAATATCAATACGAAGTTGTCACAAATATTTGTACAAGTAGTATTTATAAGAGATTGCAAAATGACTAGCCTTGAGAGATCTTAAACTACTCTAGGGTTGAAACATAACTTTACATCAATGTCTTTTGGAAGAGTGAGTTCATTATTTTCCTGGCCTGATTGCACCAGGGCATTTGCTTCTTGATAAAGGGCACCTCTATGAGGAAATTGTAAATTTCTATTGGAACATTTCAAGGGCACTAAGGCAATGACCAGGGGCAATGGAGGCAATTGCCTCCGTGAAGTATCAGGCCTGATTTTCCATTGTCAATAACAACACCATCCAACCCAACTTTAAGAATTTCATCAAAGGTGATCTATCACAATTTAGTAAAACCAAGCAAATAATGTTTTGTGAAGAATATTGTACATTTTCATAGTTCGTTGTTCTTTTTAATTTGGGTTTGGGTCCCCATATTTATGCTTATACATGTATTTTTGTGACTTCGACAGTATTTCATATGGAATATTTCTGCGGAGGATTGGTACTGAGCATGTAATGAACAAACTTTATAATCAGTGAGCTCTCAGATTGAAACTTATTAAAATATATATATAAACACCAATCCTGTACTTTTTCTGTTGTTAAGGCCATCTGCTTTAAAAAAAAATTAAACAAAATTAATTGGTGGAGATCTGGAAATAACATTTTACAAAGCCACCCTATGTAGATTTTGACACCTTGATGTCGTCCATGAAATGTTTTTTTTATGGATGTTTGATTATTTGGATTGTAATCTAATTATACCTTTTTTTTAATATATATATATAGCCCTTCTTTGATACAGTGTGAATTTCTGCTTGTAAATTGTGTGCACTGCAAGATTAATTTTTCAGGCACTTCGATTTATTGATTATTACATTGTAAAGCCAATGCAGAATACATGAAGTGCAGGCCCACATTGAAAAAACGTGTACAGCGTATAATGTAGTCATATCATGTGGCGACTAGTTTATGCACAGTTGCGTACAGACACATTATGACAAAGACCAGTTACAACACACACACACACGCATACACAGGAACTCATAGAGGCAGCAATTAGTGATTAAAGATTTATCAAATTTGAAAATTTGCATGTTTGCTTACTGAGTTTATATTTAACTTTGTAAGGTCATTTCGTGCCTAGTCATGATAGTGTGCATTGTACACATTGTAGCAAAGACTATTTGAAGACATCATCCCCCCAGAATAAATTGACAAATTATATTCTTATTTGCACACATCGCTGAGGTTCAATGCTACATGTAGGGGTTCTGAAGCACATATGCAAGATGGCTTGTAGATATTGGTTTTAAATGTCATTGAAATACATACATAATTTACTACGACACTGACATACATTTACATTGTGTAAAATGTTAGTTTGCATCGTACAGTGTGTACATGTTCGCATTATATATGACATGGAAACTGCTAGTAAATACTATAGATTTATGAATCACATACTTTATGATGACATTTCATATTGTAAACAAAAGGCTTCAATTAACTTTGAGGAATTTTCCGAAATCCTTGGTGGCTTTTTCTTTCATTAAAAAAAAATGGCTTTAAATTTGTTTGGTTAAAATACATTGCAGTGTGGGATCGTAATTCAATTTATTAGTTAATTTACACGTGTATGTGTTTCTTTAATGTTTTGTTATGCTGTGTGTACCCTTTAACATTTTTAATGAAATAAAATGTGTATCTGACTGAAGTTTGAACACAAGATTGGAGGCATGACTAATTAATTAAATATGGGAAGTACTGAAAATCAGCCATATTGCGAATTAGATTTGAATACTGTCTGGTACAATGACTTGATAGTCACAAGTGACCGCTTTTCTAAAATTTAAATTCCTCAGACTACAGAGACAATTGCTGTGTCACATGGATAGGGGCAGAAGTTTTTGTGGAGTTACGGAAGAGACTGCGAACACCCATACAATCATGACAATTCTGAATGAAAGTGTGAATGGCACAACAGCACCAGGCTTTTCCCATCTGGAGGTTCCTATAAAAGCTTGTCCCGAACAATCTGACACCGCAGCACTGTTTTTATTTAGTCTGGGGAATCTAATTTGAGTGTCCACTTGTGACCAATCAAGTCATTGTACCAGACCTGATTATTCAAAATCTAACCCACAAATGGCTTAATCGTTTCATTTTGATTTTACAGTGATCCAACCCAAAAGTGTTTCCCTTGACTTGTCCAAGAGTGTCCAATTGACATTTTTGAAATGTAGATAAAGTGGGTTTAAAAAGACCATGGATTTATTGTCAAGAATTGAAGTCACATGCTCTCTTTAAGGACTCCTTGTCAAGAATTGAAGTCTCTGCAATTATAGATCCTGCAATAAGTGATTTTCTTCGCCGTATTTAGTTTTGAAATTCCAACTTTTTACTCATCCTCGTCCGGTTCCTGGAAAAGGTCACCGCACTCTTCCATCTACAGTTTCAAACTTACCACATATCTCTCAGACTCTTAGAAATGGTTCACCATATCTTATCTAATGTCTTCTAGTCATATTATCTTGTAAATAACACCTCCAAGATAAATGTGCATGTTTTTATATATTTGTTGTCTTCTCACCACAGGGCATTAAAGAACCCGAGTTCTTCGGCTTCATTTGCAGAGAGAAGTCGACCGTTTCCAGCTACATGTGTTATGTCTTCAAGTGCCAGTCGGAGCCTGTGGTATGTACACACATCAGTTAAAAACTTACTATTAGATT
The DNA here is from genome assembly GCA_911728455.2 of Marthasterias glacialis. NCBI lineage: Eukaryota > Metazoa > Echinodermata > Asteroidea > Forcipulatida > Asteriidae > Marthasterias > Marthasterias glacialis. Next base: position 9,604,049 of record OU452228.1, on the reverse strand, counting down.
TGTAGGATATTTGTTTCTTTGAATCAGCTCTGAGGTTAGGAAAGTATGAAGTTAGTGGAGACAATTGATCAATTTTACAGTTGAATACGGTCAGTGGTCCCTGATCTTGAAGTGTTGTGGCGGAGCAGTCCGGTGCACTGGACTCAAGTTCTGGTGGCCGAGTTTGTCAGAATGTGGCTTCCAATCCTAGACTCGACAATGAGTAAGACACTTATACTTAATTTGCTTCTCTATACCCAGGAGTATAAATGGGGACCGGTGAGGGCTGAGGTGGTAGTGTATGATTAACCTCTGAGCCCTATAACAGGCTGCAGGAGGTTGTTTACTCCCAAGGGAGCTGGAGACATTCCAGGAATGATTAAAAGTTTGTCTGAAGACAGGGCTAATTTTCTGGCACCTTGAGCACCTTTATGATAGATACGTGCACTTAACAACCCATCAAAATCCAACTGCATGTTTTGTTTGATTCTGGTGTACTGATGGCTGCACTTGTATAGTGTAACTGATTATTCTGTACGGGAGACCAAGCTTACCTCCATAATCAGAGTCCAAACAGTTTAGATGTCAAATTATGATGGTGTTGGATTTTAAAAGTGAGGAAGGATCCTGTTAGATCACCCAGGGGAGTTATAGGGTTGGCACCGTGTAATAGCAAACATAATTTGGTTCATCAGTGACTCCTTGTGCTTTATAACTGCATGTAGTGAAATTTAAAAATAGAGTGAGGAATGATCTTACATGTAGTAAGTCACTCAAGGGAGTTAGGCTCGGCATCCTGAAGTAAAACAAAATTAGTAGGAAACATTTAATTTGATTCACCAGCGACTTCTTGTACTTTATTGCATGCAGTGGAGTTTTAAAGTAGAGTGAGTTATGTTCCTACATGAGAAGTCACTCAGAAGGGAGTTATCAAATGTACGGATAGCGTCCTGAAGTAAAACATTTAACAGCGAACAAGTTCTATTTTGAGTCATCAGTGACATCTTGTGCTTTATAACTGGGAAGTAGGGAAAGTTTAAAAATCAACTTAATCATTCCATGTTCCTGATGTAAGGCCCATTTCAAATGTCGCGCTCTTGCCGTGTTGAATTTAAATATTCTGATTTTGTTCGATTCAACACGAAGTTTGAAATCACTTTTGGAATTCGGCGCGGCAGAGGCGTAGCACGACCATGGCATGACAGGCCCTGCCGTGCTAGTGGCAAAGTTCAGCAGAAGCACGACGTTTGAAACCACTGCCACACCAATTCCGGGCTATTGCCAAGCTCAAATTATTTGACACGGCCAGAGCGCGACGTTTGAAACGGGCCTAAGAACATGCCTTGCAAAATCTGAACAATGCACTTTGATCAGTTCATTCGAAGGTCTCTGTAATTGTTTTTTTTAAGGGGGGGGGGGGGTCTACCTGCATGTCTAGTGATACTGTGCCATTTTTGGGTGTGTTTTTTTTTGCCCATCCGTGTGACTATAGTGTTTCTTTGTGGAGATTGCTTGCTTTCCTCTGGCCTGCTGGCAGGGTTACCTTGTCTGACTGTTCAAGAGAGGATTTACTTCAAATTCATGTACCTTGGACAGTTTAAATCCATTCTGATAGTCGAGAGGCTGTCACGTGGCCATTTTTTAAACGTGAAGTATAGACATGGTAAATAGTGTTAAAACATAGACTGAGTGAATCGAGTAAAAAAAGGGGGCTATCAGACAATTGCGCAGAGTGCACAAATTTCACTGTCCAGTTTAAATTGATAGCATGCAAATTAGGCTTGCGCAAGTTTTAATCTTGCTCAAGTTAGTTTGAAACTTGTGCGCGCAAGTCTTAAACTTGCACGGCAGGAGGATCTTAACTTGGATAGAAATTTTACTCAGAGTCGAGGTGAGCTGAGGCTAAACTGTCAGATTTTTCTCAACTTTTAAAGGGTTGTAAATGTTTTTAACAGAAAGGCATTTATAAATGGGAATAAAACCGTGTTTTATAAATGGGAATAAAAGTGTGTTGAATCGGTTTGCAACAAGTTGTTTAAACACACTGAGGCCAGGTTCTTGATAATTGTGCGTGTCTCGGTAAGATTATCAAGAACCAAGCCCCAACTAGTTGAAAACCTATTCACCACACTTTTATTCCCTTAGTCTTACACATTGCAACCACACTCAAGAACCCTCATCATATGGTTGGTCTAGAACTGGTTTAAGAATGCTTCTGATGTGTGTACTAACTTCAACTTGCCCCATTGTCCATTTTAACGATGGCTCCCCGGGTTTATTAGAAAAGACAGAGATAGTGCATTCTTCATTGATGACCCCTGCATCAGTGTTGCAGTGCCTGTTAGCGAAAGTCTCCTAAAGCCATTGCAATTTCCGCAACCATCATTTTCAGTTACATGTATATTTACACTGCAGTGTCTTTTTTCTTCTTCTTCTCTTAGCTACATTATTTTGGTATTTTGTAAGGTGCGGACTGTTCCGTCTCAAGTGTGGTTTAGACATAGCGTGTTTGTGCGTGTGAAAAGTTAGTGAAGATGATACATTGACTTTCCTTGAAACCCTGGGTTAATTTGAAAGGTGAGCTGTTTATTGAAGGAGCTCATTATTTACTAGGATATTGATACGTCAGATATTTGTGTGATGAATATAGCATATTGGTGGCTTCAGTTTGGGTCAGCTTCAGGCCAAGTTGGAACTGCAGCATCTTTGGATGTGATTTTTAGTTTTTGGTTTCATTGGCACTTTGAAGTAGGGAGCGAAGCAGGGATATATGTATTATGGCCATGGGTAATACTGCTACTTGAGACACTACATCCTTCCCTTTTCTTGAACCCACCTTTCAACTCCCTTCAAACCCCAGTAGGAAAGTTTTCCTACGGGTGTTTTAGTTAGAAATTGAAAAGAGGTGTCCATATTTGCTCAAGCGTTTATAAATGACAAATGAAGTAAAGTGTTCAAATTGAAAATAGGGTGCCCAAAAGACACCCAAAGACCCCTCTGTCTAAAGCACCATGTTCTCCTCCACATGTTCAAATCCCTCCACAGGCCTGACGCCATTCATGTGAAGGGTAAGGCAGGTTCTGCCAAGTTGACGGCACCTATATGAGAGAAATACAAATTTGTGCTGGAACATCTCCAAAAAGGCACCGGGGCCAATGGCCAGAGGGCATGGAAGCAATTGCCCCCGTGAAGTTTCAGGCCTGCTTCCACCCCCACTTGAAACTCTCACTCTTCCCCGCCCACATCTTTCCCCCCCCTTCAACTCCTACTTTTTAGCGATAGCGAAAGCAATCAGGTCCCTCGCCCACGGATTCTGGGATCTGTGCCTCGCCACGGAGTCTAGGAATAAAAAACTGTCAACATTTACCTGTTTACTCAATGCAGTACGTAGTTCCCAAGCACGGCCTGTTCCATAAGCTGAATTAGTCACAGCCTAATCCACCCCTTAATGGGATTTCTACGGACAAGGTTGGCCGTACAGATTGGAGATTTCGTTCTAGGAGACTCTGTAAATCGAGGGGGAACGTTTTACTGCATTGGGGATGACCTACATTATTTGAATAGCATTCCATGAGCTTGAAGTCAATCTCCCACTTCCCTGCATTCAGAGTTTACCTCTCTGTAATTTGTTTACTATAACTTTACTGCCCTCATTCCTGCAAAACCCTTCCTTTTTTTCTTTTTCTTTTTCAGTTTGTTGTTGTTTGTTTGTTTTTTGTTTTTGTTTGTTTGTATGTTTGTTTGTTTGTCTTTTTCTTTTTCAGTTAGTTGTTAGATGTTTGTTTGTTTGTTTTTTGTTTTTTTTTGTTTGTTTGTATGTTTGTTTGTTTGTTTGGTTGGTTGGTTGGTTGGTTGGTTGATTGGTTGGTTGATTGGTTGGTTGGTTGGTTGGTTGGTTGGTTGGTTGGTTGGTTGGTTGGTTGGATGGTTGGGTTGGTTGGTTTTAAATTTTGTTTATTTTTTGGGGGGTTTGGTGGGCTTTTTTTTGCATTTATGATTTCTGTAGGATTAGGAAGTTCACTCGTAATAAAATTTATATTTGTATTTTATTTATTTATTTAATCCAGGGGGATACTCATTTATTGATCACTTGTTTCACAACAGAAAAAAAAACATACAGTGGAAATAAATCTTATAAATTAAGTAAAAAATTGATCATGGTATGCTTCTGAGAGAACACAGCATTTACTTAGAAATATTGCCCTTTGAGGTGAATACATTTTTCAAAGCAATTTTCTGAGGTCATTTTTCAGAAGAATAAAATATATAGTGAATGATTGTTAAAACATTGTGCTGGCAAAAACGACTGAGTAAAAATAACTGATCAATGTTTCCCAAAAAGCATTAAAAGAAGGAAAAGTTGTCAAATTTGAAAAATGATAAGGGGTAATAAAAATGTAATGCAATATCTTGAGGACACTTCAGGGTAAACTTGTATCCATCCACCTGCCCACCTGTCGCCAGGACGCCAGGACGGGTAAAATCAGTTAGGGCAGGAGTGACTACACTAGTAGGTGATTACGACCTGCCAAGCTACATGTACCTTCCTTAGACAGTCTGCTGACCAATTAGAAGGTTCTCTTAACATTGAAGCATTCATTTACATGTAACCTTGTAGTGTTAGGATGTAATGGAAGGTGAAACTGTTTGAAGTACTCTGTTAAAGAAATAGTATGTTACATAAATGTATGGTGATGGTGTGAGATTGCAGGGAAAATAGTGTTGAAAAGGTTATAATTTGTCCGAAATGCTGACATATTTGACTCACATGTGTCTGAATTTAAGGTGTTTTTTTCTCAAAGAGTAGCTCTATTTAAAAAAACTCCTTTAGAGCTAAAACAGTTTAAAGTCACCCTCTGCTCTCTCTGGACAAGGTATGTCGTTGTTTTTCGGATGTTTCTCAAAAAGTATAAACAGTTGAGTCGTGACGATCTCTTCCAAAATCCATTAATTTACATGCTAGAAAATCCTCAGATTCTGCCAGAATCTGAAATCCACCTATTTCATGTTTCAAGTCTTAACTCTAACGTTCCGCCTCGGAAGTCTTAGTACAGTTGCACACTTGCGATATTGTGCTTTCACACTAAAAAAAATGATGTAACCAGCGAAGCTCTCACACTCGCAGCATCTATATTTAGACAGGTGGTTTGAAATCCCAGTTCAGTTTGGACAGGCCTTTTCTTGAAATTTCGAAATCCGTGATGAACCTGGGGATATTTGATCTGCAGAATCCAAAATTCATTTGCAATTCATTTGGACTGCATGAGGGCGCTTCCAACGGCGAATATCTTTGTATCACAATTTTGTATCTTGTTTGGACTGCCTGTACAGTATGTTGTTTTCTTGTATCAATGGTCAAGTAAATAATAATAATTATAATAATAATACTAATAACAACAATGGGAAAAAAACTGCTAATTTGTTTCGTAAAGTTGGTTCACAAACGCCCTCACACGGTTAAAAAAAAAACCTGGGCATTCACGCCCAAGGGTCCATTAAATCAGGATATTACTCTTTATTATTGAATCTCATTGAGGGTAAGATGGTACACAGGGGAGAACCCAAGGCAAACCTGTGTTTCATTATTACATTGCATGTGCCTCTCTGTTTTTTAAAATGTCAAAGGTAGTAATGGGGGTGGGGGAAGATTATTTTGCCTTTTTTTTTTCTTTTTTCTTTTTTTTCGATTCAAGCTTAAGCTGAGTGATGCAATATATTCTAGTCATAAAATTCATTAGTCCTCGATGTGTGTTGTGATAATCGAATGAAAGTATTTTACATTTCTGCATGGTCTGTCCATGGACAATTCATTACAAAAAATCTTCTGGTGAGACAGATGTTGAATTTAAATCGCATAAAACTTTATTGTGCATACATCGATATGTTTGTAGCCTTCAACCTAAGAAAAATCACCCTAATATTTTCAGAGATGCAACCTAATATTTTCTGAGATTTCCTATTTTACAACCTATAAATACAAAACATTTTTAATGCTTGAACATTGAATAAAAAACATCTTATGAAATATACATTCAATATCTGAACAAATGATACTTAATGGACTTCTTGGAACAGTTGTTTTCATAATTTGTATTTTTAATAACAGAAAAAAACACGGTAGACCTGTTATAGCTGTTTTGCATTATAAACATAACCTACATGTATCATGTACACAAACATGTACCTGTCAGATAAGTTTCACACGTCTTACCAAAACAGTAACTTTATCACTGCACTGCACTGCACGGTTCCTAGAAAAGTCTGATGCATGGTGCGAGTGTTTTTTAGCCATGTAACCTACGGAAGTAAAGTACGTATGTACTTGGTCCCATGTCGGGAACACAACACCAACGATAAACAGTTTTAAAACCATTCTACAGTTACCTTCCGTGCGGGAGAACCGCAAATGTGGAAGCCTATCTCGGTGAACCGTACTGCTTTTTAGTTCGCATTTCTAAATTTAGAAGAGTGGGCAAGTTTCACTGTTCAAGGGGGGAAAAAAGGGAAAAGACGATGGGAACAACATGAGGTTGGCGTAATTTGTACTTCAAGGGGCAAAGCTTCTTCTGAGCTGAACATTTTACAGAGAATGATTGTGCACTTTAGTCAGTAAAGGTTGTATCAAAATTAAGATCCCGGGTTCTAAGGAAAAGCTGTTGACTTTGAGAATCTGTTTCTTTACCTTCAAACTTTCTCGGAATGTAAAACTGGGCCAAAACAAGAAGGGTTAGGAGGAAGTGGTTTGACATGCGCTAGTAATTTTTCTGAAACAGCACTTTGAGCCTCAGTTAATAGCAATTGAAGGGATTACCCTTCCTCCTGACTTCTGCTCAAAGAAGCAGAAGGACTCAGTACTGCAGAGTATGAACGGGAGCTGCAAGCAGAAGGGTGGAACGGAGCTGATTATAAAGTACTATACATGTATATGGGATCATTCTGTTTCTGGTTGCCGATTGAGGTGCAGATTCCGGTCTTTAATTGTAGGAGGAAAAAGGAGAATATAACTTGTAGATGTTGAAGCAAGCAGATGGTATTTAATAATTAGAAGTGTTATTGTGTTGGAGGCCATGCCGGGTCAATGGTGTTTGGTGCTGGTCATTTGAAATGTCAGAGGAGATTTTGTAGAGCAGTTTTAGGCAGTAACCTCTTCTCTTATCTTGTACATGTGCCTCTCCCCATATTGGGCCAGGGGCCAAGTTCATTGAGGTCCTAAAAGTACAATACATAATACTGTTGAGCATTGTAAGTCAGTTACAGAATGCCCTCTTTTGCTATTTTGTTTTTATAACAATGCTTGTGCAGGTCTGTTATGAAACAACGAAGGCATCAGAAGCAATTGCCTCCACGCACCTTGCCTTGTGTCCTTTGTGTTGCCTTTTGTCCTTTGAGATGTTGCAGTAGAACTTAAACTTTCCTTATCGAAATGACCTTTAGTATTAATGGAAAACTGCCTTGCTCTTTCAAAAACAAATTATCAGGCATGCTAATCAATTCGTTAAACAAGTTATTCCTAGTTTTTTTTTTTTTTTTTTTTCTGGCCTTGGGGGTGGGGGAAAGGTACCTTGATCTTCACACATGAGTTGTTACCTTGCAAGGAATAATTATTCACACATTACATGTATGTCATAAAAGCTCCTGTTTTGAGCTAGGACCTACATTTTCTCTAATGCCCTCAGGACGTTTTATCCATGATCTGAAATTTGTGTAAATGTAGAAAATCTCTGAGCAAATATTAATAAAAAAAACTGGAGAAAGTCTGTGTAGGAACTGATTGATGTGACATGGACACAGGCACTTTGAAGAGTGTCACTGATGCACTTGGGGTGTTAAGAGTTTAATGTGATGGACTTCTTTTGAATGCCTACAAGGTTTTCTATACGATGTCCGATCCTAAAACTCTGTTTGCTGTATATGTAATGGAAACATGGGATTCAACATGAACTCCACATACATTGTACAAAAAAAATTGAATTTTTTTTAACAGGACCTTAGAATTGACACTTAATTTACAAATTGACACTCAAGGGTATGCAGGCTTGTGATTCTCAAGGATTGTTAATTGATCTCCCCTGGACTTCAGATTTTGTTGAAAGGTGCAAAATTGCCATAAAAGACAGCCCTTTGTTATAACCAAACCTTCAGATATCTGTTTGAAATGATGTAGAGAGTCTGTTTGGCTTGTCGTGGCTGAGTGGTTAGTGGGTCGTCGGACTCAAGCTCTGGTGGCTGAGTCATCGGAGTGTGGGTTTGAGTCCCGGTCATGACATTTGTGTCCTTGAGCAAGGCACTTAACCATAATTGCTCCGTAAAAGTTGGGGAGGTTGAGCCTTCTGCTCTACCAGCCAGGCTTCTGATGGATGATACACAAGCCTACATCCTTACAGACTGTAAAGGGGGCTGCCCTGTTTCAGCCCCAGGAGTAGGTGGCAACGGCCCCTGGAAAAAAAACAGTTGATTTGTAGCCCACACCTCGAGTGGCTTACTGGCCTTGTGTGTCTGGCGACTTCCATAAAAATAAAAAATAAAAACCTCTAAAATGTAACCTCCTTGAAATTCATTTGGCTTCATCTCCACACCAAGAGGAAATATATCAAATTTTCAGGGTTTTTTTATTTCTAAGTATATGTTCCATACAACTTACAAGCCAGTGGTTTGGTCATATTTCAGGCCGATCTGAAGATGCCAGATCCACAAAATAATTACTCAGAAACTTCCCGTTTTCATCAAAATCTATTATAATAACAGTATATTGTAACTCCTCACCCAAACCTGTAGTCTCCCAAACCAGGTGATGCTGGATTTGAAGAGATTTGAGGTAGCTGGGATCAACGAAGGACGGTCAGCTTTGGCACCAAGATTCTGTAGTTTTGTGAACACCTGTTTTGACTTATTTTGGAGAAGTCCTGTTTGATCTTTTTTCTCTTTCGTTTGCTGTGCAATATGGACACCCTGCTTTTCACATCATGGGAAATTCAGACAACCTGTTTCTGATTCCTGGATTTCTGGACAGCCTGTAACTTGATTTTATTATTCCTGATGCGGAGTCCATCTACAGCGTGTGTGTATGTGTGCAGCTGTACTCATAAGTGTGGATTTCTTCTGGTTGAATTGGATATCTGTGCGCCCAAGCTGTGCACAGCAAGGTTGCTATACTGGATCATGCAGGGAAGGAATTATGCTTTGAATTATAAAACCATGCATGTATCATGTAATCAACGGGTGTAGTTGCAAAGTTATTATGTACACCTACACATGTATGATACTTACAGGGCTTGAATTTTTTGGGGAAAATCCGCAAGACCGCAGGGCTTGTAGCTCAAACAGTTTTTTTGCACCAGAATTTCTTTTATGAGACCAGAATTGCAACGGGAAAAAGAAATGCCAACACAGTTTAACATTTGAACTGTTTTATTTTGAACAAGCAGTAAGAGAAGATTTGTCTCATTCATATTATGGGTGAATGTTCTTCGATACTAAACAGAATTGAAAGATACTTATCAGACTGAAAGTCAACATTTGAACAAAAATGCAAGATCACAGGATTTGTCCAGTCTTGAGTTAACTGGCCTGATACTGAAATCACTGGCCTCGGGCCAGCAGTCCAATGTAAATTTTGAGCCCTGATTTGCACAATTTGAAAACCATTTATATAAATAGGACTTTAACCTCCCTAAGGGAAAGCACATCATTATTATTATTTTTTTTTTAGAAGAGTAAATAAAATTCTGTCCCCGAGTTTTCAACCATACAACAAACCTGTGAACATTTCATTAAATGTTTGTTAGGGTTTTTGTGCATGTTCAAATTGGGCTTGTGAAAGGGCCTTGTCACACAGGGCAATTTTTACTGGCAACTTGGAGGCAACCAACTGCACTGCATGCACACAAAAAACACTTTGGTAGCCGAGGGTTATTTTTCTTTCAATCCTCAAGAAAATTTGGTGAACATTTCAACTATGAATGCCTTTTTTTCTTCTTGGAGATTACCTGGAACTGGTTGCCTGTAAATTGCCTCGTGTGACAAGGCCCTTTAAGATTGCAGCAATTCTAATTCACGATTTATTGGGTTTTCATAAGCTATTTCATAAGATATTTCCGTGCCCATATTTCAGATGGAAATATTCCTGTTGAGGATTGGTACTGTTATGAAATTTAAAATCAATCAGCTCCAAGATTAAAACTACCTGTAATCTCTTTTTTCCCCCTTCTCTTTTTATAAATGCGGCAATCTTATATTTTACCTTGAAGCAAATAATACTATAACAATAATATTGGATGGAAAATTTGAAGTAGAAATTTATAATTTTGATGCAGAAGTAAGTTCAGGTGATTGTTATTCATCTTAATACAACATACTAGTGGTTGAGACTTCTGCTGTAATATGTTGGGGTCAGGGGTTCGAATCCCACCTGAGTAGCCTGTGGATTTTATTTCCCACTGGACTCAGGAAGTATAAACAGTGCAGTTATTACATCAATTCAAATGAAATTACTTTCCAACTTCATTATTATGGCACAGAGAGGAATCTTGTTCCTTCCATTAAAATCAATTTATAACCAAACAGAGGCAGGATGGGACAGTAGTCTAGTCCTTTTTTGTTTGTTTTATAAACGGTAAATTATGGTAACATGCAATGCTGTTATTGCACATTGGGAACTTGACAAAGATAACACAAATGTCTTTAGCAACCTGCATTGGAAACTTGACAAAGATAACACAAATGTCTTTAGCAACCTACATATTCTGCACAGCAGTATTTACATACATCGTTTGTGTTCATTCGAAAAATTCTACACATGTAAAATACATTCTATCCTGGAAAAAAAAAATGAACGCACACACACACATGGTCCAATTTCATTCAATTTACATCAATAAGTGGTGTTACTTGTCCAAATGTAGTAGTCATTACACCGACTAGCAGTGTACAAACAGCCCTTTGCTGACTCACTCAAACAAATTTAACCACAAATCCAGTGTGGGGAAAAAAAAACATACTCTGCTTAGAGCTTTGCATTTTAAGTGCTGCATTATCATGCACAGACCAAGCCATTTATTATGAACACGGACTTTAAATTTATTTATTGCCATCATGTGCGCAGTCTGTCAATGAATACCTACAAGTGTGGCGTCTATAGTTTCCTTTATTTGTGTTTGTTCCAGATACTTCAATTCCTAGAAAGAAGTATAAAATTAAGTTTTATATGCAGAGGTCTGACATAAGAGAAAAACCTAATTTATGGGCAAGGTTGCTTGCATGTTGAGATTTAAGGTGCAAGGTTGAATAAAACACACACATACAAATCATAAAACCTTCCCTATAAACACTGGAGATATTTCTTGTTATTTCTTGAACAAATCACAGAATTGAGATGAAGAAATTGTTGGAATCACAGACAGAGAACTTAGTCAGGTGAACATAGTTAACCGAAGACATGTTTTTTTTTGTAAAACAATGGTTGAAGGAACATTTTTGCTAGGAGATTTATTGTTGGCTCAAGCAGTATTACATAAACATGTATGGTCACTGTTAAAAATTGTATAGATTTCATAAAATTGGTTTTGCATATATATTTTGGAGCTCCTGGTAAATGGAGTTTATTGATCAAGACTGGTCTCCAAAGTACTTGTTTGGCAAAAAGAAGCTTTCATTTTCAGAGAAAATATACATATTTTTATTTATACACAGATTATGTGTTTAGAACAATACACTCCAATACATGTTTTACATTATATCATACCAATACATTATTGTTTTTCGAACAGCTTGAGGCTGGGGAAAAAATAGTCTGGACCCTTGTTGTGAAATGTAGATAAGAACTATCATTGTATCCAGGGTATCTGACAAAGATGTCTGTGGTGTTCCAGTCTATTGAAAAGGAAGAGCTGTGTATTGACCCCTTGAATGCATGTCACACACCACAAGCCATGACTGTGTCATGCTCACCATTATGGAAGTCAATAGCAAATATTGTAGAGCGCTGAAGGCGCAAGATGGGGAATTCTGGCTGAAATGTGAAATCCCGCTGGACGCCAATTCAGCAAGTAATGCTATTGATACAACAATAGATAAGTGCTGATCAGTGCAGACCAATGACCATTGCTATCAATGGGAAACAAAGCTGAAATGGCACCCATGCGTAGTTCACGTTCCAGCAATAATATTTCAGTATTTCACGTTCCGTTCCAGCAATAGATAACGCTCCAGTTCCCCATCTTGTGCCTTCAGCACTCTATAATATTTGGTCAAGAGGTCTACGTGTAAATACTGCGTTCACCTAAAATGGGCACCACACTGTTTAACACGCAGAGACATTGACTTCCAAAATGGCACAACCAATGATCATTGTGATGATGACTTCAGGTGAATTGGGTCAATACTTGTTGATGCGTTTATTAGTAATTGGTTTGGTAGAGCAGCAGAGCGTGAAGCATGACCCAGAGACTTTTACTGGTGGCCTGGGGAAGCTTCAGTGTGTGCTGTGATGACATCTTTTGTGTGGACACAGTAGGCTCCTCTCTCTAGTGTTTAGTATTGAGGAAGGAATGTCAGTTATGCAGAAGTATCCCTGGAAGAAGTAAACACTTTAAGAGAAGGAAGCAAAACTGTGGACAGTGTAGTATTCAGTTTGATTTTAACCATACCCGTGGAGGTACAGACAGACCTGTCAGGCAGTTTTATCATGGAGGAAGGAAACTGGTTTTACCAACTACTGAAATTGGAATGTCCAGGAAATATCTCGGTTTACACACAACACCAAGACAAAAATCAATGTAAGTTTTAACTTCTATGGGACTTCTTGCTTCTGCAGTACTTTTGCTTTTTTGATTCCACACATGCATCAAATCCAAGGGCTGCACTGAATACTTGAGAAGGATGTTTTGTTGTCAGTGGTGTAACCAGAGGGAGGGGGGGCAAGGGGGTGGAGCTCCCTCGCTCAGTACCCTTGCCCTCCCCACCCCCTTCCCAAATGAGATGGGAAAAATGCCAGAATGAATGGTTTGATAGATTAAATATCCCCTTAAAATATGTCTTTTGCCCTGCTTGCCTGCTTGCCCCCCCCCCCTTCCCCAATGTGAATGTCTGGTTACTCCACTGTTTATTGTGGGAGTGTAAGGGACGATTTGAAGAGACCTGTCTCTGGTCTGCAAGAGACGAGATTTGTTGGTGTCTTTCACCTCCACTGTTTTTTAGAGCCGAGGGTGGATTGGACAAGTCCAATAAGGGGGATCTTGTTGTGCAATTGACAATGTTGTAATCATAGATGCTGGACAGGTTTACTTTTCACCTGTTCAGCTGGAACTGTTCTTTTCAGGGGATGTCTATTGGGGTAGCATTTCCCTCTGTGCCCATCACCTTTGCATCAGGCACTTGGTGAAGAGGACGTATTGATACACCCTGGTTCTTCTTGGAAAGACTTCATAAACACATATTAAAAGAGACGCTTCCTTTGTATTCTGCAACATTTCTGTTTTGTTGGAAATTCTGTCCGGATCTCATTGAATATGTTTTAGCAATAGACACACTGTTGACCCTTTGCAATGCATGTCACACGCGGCCACTGTGCTGCACTCACCATGTTGGGATTCAAAAGGCTGTACGTTTAAACGCTGCAACGCCTAAATTTCGCACCACACTGCAGTATGCACACGGACCTTGACTTCCAAAATGGCACAACTTGGATTGGATCAACAGGCTAATTGACACAAATAACAGAGGAAGGAAATACATGTGTGACAAGAACATTCACTCTCCTGTCGAACTGTTGATCAAATAGGTTAATGCATTCACCAAAAAGGAAACAATGCCAAATCAGATCGCCACGTTTTCATTTGTTGTTGTTTTTTGTGTGTTTTTTTTTTTTACAACAAAATGAATTTTATTCACCCAGATTGGATGAGAATGTTGATTATAACAAGTTAAGTAGTGGCGGGTCGAATACAGAACTTTTTACCCACCAAAGTTTGATGTTAATCATTGTCTCCAAGAAGCCCTTCATTTGGCACTTTCTCTCACCCCGATCATGATGATGTACATGACGATAAAGTTTTCAAAATGCACTTACTTCACATCAGCGAATATGCATTATGGAGTGCTACATTAAAAAGGCATTCATTATGGAACTGTTGTCATCTGACATTGTCAGACAGGGTATAATGTTTAGAGCTACTTCACTTGTTGATTTCTGAGAAGAGCCGCCATGTGGCGTTTTCTCAGTAGCTTTGTTCTTGAGGCATTGTCTCTTCCTGTCCGCTCTCCCAATTGAGACAATAACTGCAGCAATGCACAGCGACTGAAGTGTCAACTTCACATGTTGGTAATTTCATTCCATTAGTCCTCTCTCTCGAGGAGAATTAAGTGCTAACTGCGGGTACACAGGACGCTCAGAACAGCTCCCAGCATTTTTTTTTTGGTGTGTTGTCGCTTCTTTGACGTTAAAGGTTGCGGGTATTATTCAGCCCAGTGGGGGGAACTGTTAAGGGAACCTCTTCAGCTCAGGAAAACAACCATGAACAGGTTAATTAAAGATGCGCGGATCCTTCAGATAATACCTGTAGGAATTAAATGAGGAACTGGAGACACGGTTTGACTGCTTCTCATTATGAGGATCATATCCTCTAGAGCTAATTGGCAATTTAGCTTTATATGGAATGAAATGGGATAAGGTGGGGTTTTTTCCCTACTTGTTTAACAATAACATGTGCATTCAACAAAAAACAAAACTGAAAAAAAGTGCAATTAAGTTAGACTGGGAAAATGTCTGTTGATGATCTGCATTCAGCGTTCAACAAAACAAACACTTTGTGAAGTACTATTTGTACATTACTTAAAAATTGTTGAGGGTAAAAATGTAGGACTTTCTGAGAAGAAGTTTCTACATAACTTAGTTGTTTTCATTGCGATGTTATCGAACCAAAAGTTAAGTTGAAAACAAGTAAACACACAATTTTGGATTGTTTTTTTAGCACATGCCTAACATGGTTTTACAAACAAGTCAAACAAGCATATCAAGTTCACTTATTCCAAAATTTACATTGTATTCTTCAGTAAGGATTCCAAGATGCAGAACGGATGTCTTTCCCTACCTTCCGTCCACCACCTCCATCCTCACTAATGCTGTCCCGGTGAGAAGGCAAATTATAATGCAGTCATTGAACCACTGCCACAAGTGCTCTTGAAAAAACCCTTGAATTTAGGGGGCTCCTAGATGGAGGTATATTTAATCATTTAAGGGCCTGTACAAAGACCTCTATCATGGTGTGGTTGTGTATGGTTCCCTGTGTACAATGATATGTTGATAGTGTCAATTTCCATTTCTTATAAAGGGACCAGGGGTGGATTTCAAAAGACTAGTCCTAACTTATGACAAGTCCTATAAGTTAGGACTAGTTACCCATCCTAACTCGAGATAAGACTAGTGCTAGCGCTCTGTGAAATCCACCCCAGGGCTGCCTTTCACAAAGCACCAAGAATCATCGTGAGATGACGTGTCAGTATTACCATAGTGATTTGTATTGTGACATCACACTTTGCTCAGCAGTTAAGATTGATTCGCAGTTTCTTCTCAGCCTCAGTGTGGTTGTATGTGGTGGAATAGGAGAGAAGTACATGTGAGATGGTTGTCTGTTTGAGAAAGATGTATGTACCATTGGGTAGACGACCTACAATTATGGTCATATATTTCGTTGGACCTCACCCTGGCCCCCCGATCAATGTTGGCTCTCACTGCGCAGTCTGCTCCAGTTGGGATTAACAACATTGAGTGGGGGAGCGGGGGACGAGGGAGAGTTATTATTACTGTGGCCCAAGCGTTCCGGTCGGGATTGTAGAAGTCAGATGCCCAGGTGTAGTACCCAAAGGTCCATGATCAAGACATTGAGTCATGTGTAAATTACATGACAATAAAAGCTCAATTCTTCAGAAGAAAAAATTTAAAAATAGAAATAAAAATACGTAGTAATGATATAAGCCAGTTCTGGCCACTGGGTTCAACTTATGATTCATAACAATATAAGCCCTCCCTCCCCCCAAAAAATAATAATAATAAAATAAAAATAAATTTAAAAAAATGATTTAAAAAAATTTTTATATATATTTTTTTTAATAATAATAAAAAAAAGCTAGAGATCTTTAGTACTAGAATTGGCGCATTTGCAGACAGTTTTCATCGGTTACACAACTCCTTTAAGGCATTAAGGTGGAGTGACGGAATATCAATCTTGCCATGAGTTATTCCAAGATGTATAATGGACTGACGTTTCCCAGAAGTCCTTGCTCTATGCCCAGAACAATAACATGTAACAAGTATCCTCATATACATGCAGACCGCATCCTTTGCTCATATCACTCTCATGCAAGAAGTCAATCAAACTAAACGCCCGGATTTGTTGTGCCAGTTTCATTTGCAACAGACAATCTGATCAGTTCTGGGAATAGAAAGAGGGTGGGGGGGATTAACTTCCAAGGTAAAATTTTGTGTGTTATCGTTGAGAATCTTACAAGAATGATGCCAAGAATGAAACCAACACTTTCAGTTTTTAATGTATGGGTCATTCCATGTCAAATCACCCAATGGGTTAAACCCTACCCTCTTCAAATTTGCCCGAAGTTCATCTCAAGATCATGTGATCCACAAGGTCAAATTCAAGGTCAAAGTAAAGGTCAAAAGGTCATCAAACCTAAAATTGCTCCTACACTAAAACTAATGGCAGATTTGGATTGCTTATGCAATTACCTTTCTAAAGACACCAATATCAACATATTTGGCTTACAGGTTACTGAGATATGGTCCTTAGAAAAATGGCGCCCGCTCCCATTTCGGCCCAAATTGCCGAAAAAGGGCGTGTCATAGCGCGAAAACTGTAAGTGCAATGGGGCTGAAATTTGAAATTTCAGATTTTTTAGCTAAAAGTACCCTATGAACCAAATTTGAGCAAATTTGAAGAGGGTAGGGTTTAAATTGCCCTTTTTTTTTGGTGACTTGACAGGGAATGACCCGTATGTATTCTATCCTTTAAGTATGGCAATGCGCAGGTTTTTTTCAGTATTTTGAGCTCCAAGGCTCAAGCTCCCATGTGTGTAATGTAGCCTGAATGCCTTGCTTCATCATCTTAAGACAAAATCTTAATGAGATTTTCAATCCAGAAAGAATGTTACTCTGTACATCTTCCGTTGGCTTCTGATAATTAGTCAGTTGAGCCGACCAGCAATGTTAGTTTGGTTTGGAGGGATTGGACTCTTTTTACTATCAATAGGATTGTGTTATGAGGTGTTTTTAAAAAGTCATTTTTGTCAATGTGATTTTTAAGATTATTAAGTTGTTCACTGAAGAAAGAATTTAGGCATTTTTTTTACAATATATTATGCATTTAAGTTTCTCTGCTGCAGGAACACAGTATTAATAACCATTAATTTGTTATTTTAGAATATCTCAATCATTAGAAATGTGTCATTGAAACTGGCATTGCAATGCAATACATATTCAAGTAGATGTACACCAATAATGCAATGATAACTTTCCAAGTGGCAGTGAAAGTTTTCAATTTTGTGTTATATTAACGCTGTCGCTATGCTCTAACCAGCATCTGCCCTCCTTACTAAATGACAGTGTACAGTGGTGTAACTTTCATTTGTCTGGGGTGATGGTGTAAGTAATGCTCTTGGTTTACGTGTCTTTGCCCCTCCCCCACCTCGATAAAATTGCCCAATTAGTCCCTGATGCATTGATCAAGTTCTGCAACACTATAGCCCCAAGCTGCTGAAATTGGCCCCAAGGAGGTGACCAAAAGGTCAGGAGGTTTGTTTTGTCGCTGTTCATTTCCCCTCAAGTCACGCTCACCTGTGCTGAAGTCTGACCACAGGATCTCCTTATAGGTGATTTACACATAAATCAATAATAAGTTTGCCTAAAAATGTGCAGGGTGTTTTTTTTTTTTTGGGGGGGGGTTGGAGGGTGGGGAGGTGGAAGTGTGGGTTCTGTATGAAGAAAAAACAGCAGGGACATTGTCTCACGCAAACATCACACCCCATTTTGCATCATGGCTGAACAAACATTTTTGGGGGCATATTTTTGTTGTCCTCAGCAACAGTTTGTCCATAAAAATTACACAGCTGAGCACAACAATTCAAGAACATTTCCCTTTTCAACTGTTATTGTGACTCACACTTCTCACTGCCGAGCACATTTGATACTTTGACTAAATAAATACAGGTCTGTGGAAAGCTTAGAAGCATCCTAGGGAGTGAAACTATTATAACCCTGCTGGTGAAACACAGAGCTTAATTTACCACATGGGAGTTTTCTGTTTGCAAGGGCAGACCTCAAGTTGAACTCATTAATGCTTAACTGCTGCATTTCTAATCACTCAGAACACAGTTGGAGTTGATTTCCACCAGTGAGTTTATTTATTCATTACAATGTGTGTACCGTAGAGCCAGGGTAATAGCCTACCTGGTACCTGTACATTTTTCACACAATGTCAGAATTTAGGGAGTTGGCAAGAGGTTTTGCAGGTACCTTTCTCTGTAAACTGAATGCGATTTTTTCTTAAACTGCGCTCGGTAAGTTGTCAAATTTTGTGATTGTCTGCACGACAATACTTGCGTGTGAATTTCAGATTTACTTTACATTCGTTGCTGGAGATGTTTTATTTGATCGATAAGTTCGAAAAGGAAAGGTTAAAACAACAGCCCTCCTCCATGCTGCAAAAGAGTTGTTTGGAAGAGTTGCCAAATGTGTTTTGAACGGAGTTCTGAAGATCCCTTCTATGGACACGAGTCTCTCCTGAACTGCAAGGAGAAATCATCAGTGAACTTTTGAGGTTGCACTTTCGCACTTGTATACTAGATTTTAGAAACCGGATTTAGCTGATAATGGAAAATTTGCTTCTTAAAGGTTTGGGAAGAAAGCGGTAGTGACTTTGCAACAAGTACTTGTAATTTGGGGGTGTAAATATTTAAAGTCGAGGTGTAAATATTGGACTTAATTATTTTATTTCCATGAATCGATTTCAGGTTGATAGCATTATGACCACACTCAGGCAGTCCTTCAATGTCGCGCTGCAGAAAAGTAAACTCCACGTGATCTGCGGAACGTGCCCAATGCACCAACTGCACAAGCTATGCCAGACGTTGGAAGGTATGTCGTATCCCCAGACTAAATAACATGCCAGAAAGCTTTTAGGGCTACAGACATAGTTGTTTGCAGGAGTATCATTTTTAAACGTGATATAATTTGATTTATTACGTGTTTTATTTGAGGAAAGGAAGGTAAAAGGAGAGCTGGAGGATGGACGGAGCTGTTTGTCAGAGTATCTTCTTCTTTTTTTAAATACGGCACAATTTGATTTGTGAATGTTTTCGAGGAAGAAGCGGGTAAAAAAAGAAAGGAAAGATTAGACGCTTTGTAACTTGGCACAGTTTTTGCCTATTTATTGAGTAAGAAACAGTCTATATACATAAAACGAAATGAAATTTTTACTCTGTTTTTAGGCTGGTTTCAATAATTTAGTTAAGTGCTCAGGGTGTTTGTTGTTTTTTTTTTCCCCTGTCCTTTCTTGATTGTGCTAAACCATCAAATTCTCTGTTGCGGAATGATGTAGGATTGAATAAATTTTGCCCTTTACAGACTTAGCCATGAAACACTGTAGAGTCTAGGCTCTCCGAGCGAGTGCGATGACAGCATTTGAATGCAAATTGCAGTCCAGAATATGCTACAGCCTGCATCGAGCTGGCCGCTTGAACATGGCGCATTTGAGGTGTTTTTTTTTTATTTGAGATGTTGTAAAGCACTGAGCGTACCATGCTTTACAACAATGGAGGGGAAATATCAATGAAATATACCCTGAAATATATTTATAAACAAATAAATCAGTCATTAAATTATTGAAAAACTAAGTGAGGGTATTGTATTATTTGGGGTTTTTTTTCATTTGAAAACCCATGAGTGACCAAAGATAAAAAAAATAACAATTATGCTAAATACATGTACAATGCAGTGAAATTCGACAGTAGTTTAAGAAAATAAACAGTCTTTAAAAAAATAATAATACTCTCTTAATGTAAAAGAGTGAAAAACCACTCCTTTTGTCCGCCATACCACTCTTGCAAGGAGCCATATGGCGGACAACTCTTTTTAGAGTGAAAAACATGAATTTTCACTAGATTCAGAGTGAAATTCACCCCACTTTCACTCAAAAAAGAGTGGTGAAGAGTGAGTTTCACTCTCAAAAGAGCCAAACTGACACCACTCTGGCAAGCAAGTGAAACTTTCACTCTTTTACATTTTGAGAGTAATAATTAGACAGATTAGAGTTATAAAAAAAACAAAATCAAAAAAGCAATATGAGCGCTTGCAACATTATAACTTTTGTTGTCTACTTATCTAGGGTAGTGAAACCAAGGGATCTTAGTGCTATGCCTTGTACTTAAAGGTAAAATGTATGATTGGTAAAGCAGAGTTCTTACCTTGTGTGATTCAATATATACATGAAAAAACAATCCTTTGAACATTTGGGCTCAATCTGTCAACCGAGTCGGGTGAAAATAGTGAAGAACTGTGCACACTTTTCAGCATGTAAACACATTGTCCCTTAATATTGATTGTTACGACAGAAATTAAAATCGGCATCTCCCAATTCTTATTTCACGACTTTGACAGTATTTCAGACAGAAATACTTCAATGGAAGATTGATACTGGTATGAACTTCATAATCAGTAAGCTTTCAGACTGATACTAATATTTAAAAAAAATTGGTTGAATACCAATCCTATAATCTACCTTTAAAACATTCAGTTTTACCACAAGGCGATGCACTAAACATGTTTGGGGAGATCCTGAACTAGGCATAGCATAATGGGATTGAACACCCAATACTTACAAAGGAAGCTCGAGTTCTAGATGGGATTTGAACCTGATACCATAGGGGTGAATGGTTGACGTCAGTGAAGGTACATGTACATCAACCTGATTCCCAGCATTGTACATTCGTATACAAATTCATGTGTCGTGGTAAATTTAAATCTGACAGTCTATGTTGAACATGTATTTTTTACTGAAGAAGCATGGAGATTAATGCCTGCTTGCATGCATTAGAACTACTCATTCACAACTGATTAGAGCAAGTGTTACATTTGACAGCTTGTATGTGTTGTCTATACGTCTGGCATACATGTAGCCTGCTTGTAGCGTTAAAGGCAAGATTGAGGTAAGACGACCTGGCGTGTCGTCAGGTTTGTAAGGAATGAACATTTGGATGCTGATGATAAGAACTTAGTGTGGAAAACATCACTGAATTCTGCGTTAATTATGTACGTTCATGGGGGGTATGTATTGAAAAACATGAAAAAATTAAAGGGATTTTTATGGTACAACATCATTTTATATTTCTTATTTTTATTCCAATTCTGTGATTTTCCGGAAACGTATCTTGAAGGGATGACACATCTGCATTAGTGGTTTTTGAGAGTTAATCTGTAGTCCCTTATATAAGTTCACAAGAAACACGGTATACATGTACAATTCACATGTTGCAGTTGTGCTGCATGTAGTTGTTTGTTTCTGTTCAAATAGTTAAAAACTAATTCAAAAAGGTGAATAATTCTGTATGTGTTTACGTATAAAAGATTATTTACCTTACAAATAGTATGTAACAAATGACCTTCTGATATTCAGTTTTGAAAAGTTGACATGCATATTGTTTGTACAAATGATTTTTACGAGACTGGTTCCATTTTGTTCTCTTGGGTGTGTCAGGTCAGTCCCCTGAGAAGGCGCACAATATTTTGCTGAAGCAGTTGGAAACGCTGAGTGAGTCAGAACGCAACTCCGTGGTAACAAAAACAAAGGTGTGTAGTCTGATAATTCATTTGGGTGCCGCCATCTTAGTTTCTCCTATTTAAACCAATGTAACCAAACCGAGGCTGGAAGGAAAAATGGTCGTGCCCTTTTTTTTTAGAATCAGTATTTATAATTGCTGTATCACACAGGGAACATGACCAGGATGATGGCACGAGGGGAGAATGTCAAATGAACAAGGGTAGAAGGTCCACGTCCAGGTTTTATAAAGCAGCTAAGCATTCATGTACATGTAATGTATGTTAAGCATGGACACTTTTTGCTTATCAAAAACAGAACCTACTCAATACATTGATGATTCCGCTTAACAGCATGACCAAGGCCCAACTTCATGGCACTTCTCACCACTGAATTCTGAACTTATGGCCCATATGATCACATACTTTATAGATGGGTTGCACATGACGTCAACAATGGGAAAAATCATCCATCTTTAATGACAATGACAGCTCATTTTTTCGAGTGCACAACTGTGCAATACACATAAGTACTGCACGCGGCACGCATGCATTTCATAAACTCCTTTCATGATTGGTTGGCTTGTTGGTAAGCAACTCAAGCTGCGTTGAAATTTACAGAGCTTGACGCGGCTTCGAGCCAAAATGGAAACTGTCATCAACGATGGCGTCTATTGCAAGCCATCTATAGGGTGCCGTAATGGCAGCACTCTGTGGTAAGAATTGTCATTAACTTGGTCCTAAAAGCAAAGGATCTAGGACCAATTTCATTAATGTTTTTACTGATAAGAAAAATTGTTGTGCAGGAAAAAATGTGTATAATTATCATGAGAGGTTTCACAAGCAATCCAAAAGAGTTGACAGCGCATTTGCATATTCACAATGGCTTGAAAATGTTGTGTCACTCATCTGCTTACAAGAACCGAACCGGCGGTAAGTTAGCGAGCCTTCTGCTTTGCTTACCGTTATAAGCAGAGATTATGAAACGGAAATGCAGGAGTACTTCTTGAGCAGAGAATACATCTGCTTACATTACAGGCTGTATGAAATGGGCCAGTTCACTTATTAACCCTCCTATAATTAGTGCACTTTGTTCAAAAACCCGTTAAATCCAGGGAATTCCACAGTTGCAATTTTCACACAATACCACAACAATTGTGGAATTTTTGATCCGCTTCCACAAAGTAAAACTATGGAATTTTGAAGAACGTAGAGACCACATACATGCAGTCCCATGGCATCTGGAAAACAAGATACTGTGTGAGCATAGCAGGTCAGTTCCACATAATCCTGCAGTAACTGTTCAGTGTGGGACTTTGTTTATTTCACCGTGGAACTTTGTGGTACTTGTGCACTTCTCCTCAGAAGAACATGCAAAAGTTTGTGGGAAAGCATACAAATGCACCACGGATGTAAGGGGTAGGCAATTTTGTGGAAGTTTGTGGAACACATGCATAGGAGGGCTAATGTCCAGAATTTTGCACACATTCTGTATTTAGCCCATTTTGTGGGTTAGCAAGGAACCCTAATGCATACTTTGCATGAGGATTTCTACCGTTGTAATTTGACATTATACCCTATAAACCGAGTGTGACTGCAGTGTGAGATGCTGCATTAAGTGCCCATAAATCCGGTACATTTTACAAGCCAAAAGTAAGCCATACTTTAAGTGACATTGTTCCCTCGCTAAATTGCTCATGGTATTTATTTTCTGCTTTTAACAGCTTTACTGCGCCCGAGACTCTCCAGAGTTGAAGCTGAATTCTTGCAGCTCAGTGAATTTAAATCCATCCCAAATACCCCCTTCCGCCCACAAATTTTTCCAGCTCACAAAATCTGGAAAAAAAGTAGGCCAGATGGAGAAGTCTCGGGAGTCTTTATATTTTTAGTCTTAGCTGACTTTCGAAATGTGTCTTTAAAGTAGACTGTCTTTAATGTAGACATTTTAGCCATGCTTCAACCATCTTTGTTCTGTTCTCAATATGCCATTTGTGCATAAACAGTGGTGAATTGTCATGTTTTGTCAGTGCCAGCCAGACTGTTACTTCCAGCCTTATTTTGATTACATTTACATGTAGTGGAATTGGAGAAAGAAAAAAAAAATGTTTATTAGTTTGTTTTCATCCCACGAGCTATTCAGATAAATTTGTGAAATGGATAGCATAACAAAACTGGTCTAAGAGAAGGTGCCCTATTTGAGTCTTTTTTTTTTCCACACAAGATACCTGCAGGTTTTTATTAAGTGGAACAGGCAGAAGACTTTCAAGACTAAACCTTTTTAATACATAGCACACTTGATTTTGACTTGCCGTGGTTCATGTATGTATAAGGTGGTAGGGGGGGGGGCAGGGCTAGGTCCCTGAAGCAGCTGACCGAGTCTACAGCACAAAGCACAAGCCTGAGTCTTACAGCCAGTTCTTGTTTTTCTAAGTGCAAGTTGGCACCTTTGGGGCCTGATAGTATGAAGTGAAGACATGCAAGATAAATAGAGAGGTAGCATGCCTCGGTTGTCGCTTATAAAAGGAAATACTGGCCGACACCTGGTGTGATGAGAACTGGGCGAGGGGCCCCCTTGCCGATCATGTCGTAGCGTGATCGATAGATGCAATTATTCTGTCCAGAAATAGACGGATAAGTAATCTTTGTTTTCCCAATGCATCATGTACAGATTCAATCTGTACAGAATTAGGAGTGAATTTAAGTTGTTTTATCCCATACAAGTATATTTTAATAAGCTGTTTGCTGAAGTGGGTTTATTATTATTATTTTCTATTATTGTTATTATTTATTATTATTATTTCATCTTCCGCTCCAGACATTTTGCCTTAAAGAAATTTTAGGTTTACATAATTTGGTTTTAAGCCATTTTGCACTGTTTATGGTTTGCACTCATTTTTTGAAAACGTACAAATGTGTACATATTTGTTTTTTCAATTAGCATTAGTTGCAAGTTTGCTAAATATTTGTGAAGTATTTTATTTATTTTTTTTTCAAAATCGGTGATTCATGGTCCAACCCAAAATATTTTGGGAAAAATAACAGCGTTTCAGAAGAAAATTATTTCCTGAAACAGATTGTTTCAGAGAACCACCAGCTTTATACCAAGTAAGCGTTCAGATTAAACGTATAAATAAACCTCTCTAGATATGATGTCATGAGCCCAACAGCGCCCTCATAGATGTTAACAGAAAGCTGATAGTTTCATTCTGTGCAACACGTGTGTGTGTGTGTGTTTTGATTGTTTGACCACCGCTGTGTCCAACACAGTTTGTACACATGTCCACGTCCATATGTACTAAAGATGTACGTATTTGCTCTCTGAAAAAGAAGCCAAACTATTTGAAATGTGTTTACTTTCAGGAGGCCAAAGCTACGAGTGCCCAGGAGGCTAATGAAATCATCATGAGCCATCTGATTAGCATCTGTGAACAGCAACAGAATGCACATACTCACAACAGCGACACGGAGGCGGGTAGTGGGGACAGCACCCATGCAAGTCCTATGCAGGTATTGTGTAGACTGCGCAACCACGGCTGATTTCACCAGTACGGCTTCCCAAAAGGGGTTTTGGCCAGAACTTCCAAAAAAGGATGTCCAAATTTTATTCCAAATGAAAAAATAGTGTATAAACTAGTAACATTTAGTACCTTGAAAGGTAAATTACAAACTAAATGTAGGGGTCAAAAAGCTGCCCAATATGGACAATTAGCAATACAGTGCAAACCTGAAAGTTTACCCGGGAGAGGAAATTTTTCTTAAAAAGCGGTTGAGTGCAAAAACACTCTCACAACCCAGCCATGCACAGGCAGTTTGAAACCTTGAAATGGCAAACATGAGTGTGAAAAACATTCACTGGCCTCACACCCACAAAAAAAACCCATCTTATGGCGTAAACAGTAGAGCAGTATGACCTTGCTGCTTTTTCTGCATGCAAACCATTTATAACCAGGTCGTTGCAAGGCAGGCCCAATGCAACGCAATGACCCAAAACTTGTCATTATTTTTCCCATGGTACTCTGCGAAAATGGACTTTCCTTGGTAAACTGTTGAGAGAGCACTGTATAGAAAGTCCCCCAGACTCAAGGTGGGGGGGGGGGGGGCGGGTAGGCATGTCAAAAAGACACCTTAACATCCCCTTGGCTAAATACATGTAGCTGGTATTAAGAATATTTTCAATTGTTCAACAGAAAATCTTCATTAAAAATTAGCCGGAAAGTGTACTACCCATGTTAAAATTGGTGACGTCTTGATCTGTTTTCTTCTCTTCGTTCCTTAGGATCGGAAAGTGCTCACTAAAGGACTATCAACAGAAAGTGGCGAGGGGAAAGTTGGTGCTTTCAAGAAGGCCAAGAAGTCACTGGCGACATCTTTTGAAAACCTGTTGTCTAGAGTAAGTAATAGGATGTTGCTCTTTCTAAAAAATGAGTTTGGGAACATAAACCAAAAGAAATTGTGGACTTTCATGTATTAAAATACAGAATGTAACCACCAGGCAAACAAGTGTCCTGTTTTGTAGAGCTGTTAACATAGACCATTTACGAAATCACGGCTTGGGCTTGGGCTCCGGTTTGGGCTCCGTCTGCCTGTTTGAATCCCCGTAAGGAAAGCACATGTTTTCAAAATAACTGACAGAGCCTAAGCCCAAGCCCAAGCCCAAGCA
Source organism: Marthasterias glacialis (assembly GCA_911728455.2). Taxonomy (NCBI): domain Eukaryota; kingdom Metazoa; phylum Echinodermata; class Asteroidea; order Forcipulatida; family Asteriidae; genus Marthasterias; species Marthasterias glacialis. The sequence continues at coordinate 9,577,596 of OU452228.1, read as the reverse complement.
GTGGTTTCGTAAATGGCCATAGTGGCTCAGATAATGCCTCCTCATATCATTAGTAGACCTTCCCCATGCCTTTTTTCCCCCCTAATTTTTGTTTTAAGTTGTCTGAAACTTTCGTAGGTGCTATCGAAGCACACTTTCCCTTTGCCAATTAAAGTAATCCCGCTTTTGGCCTGCAGTGCCCAATTTGATAAAGCTGTTTAAAACAGAAAAAGGTGTTAAGCAAAAATTAGAAGGCTACAGTCGCAAACAGTACACACTACATCACATTTTATCTGGTAACTGTTTCTGCTAAGCAAGGTTTTTTCTGTGCTTATTCAGTTTATTAAATCAGGCCCTGCTGTAGAAAACAAGCTGCATTAATCAAAGAGTTCAGCAAATGCCCAATTTAGAATTCTGCATAGTGCACTTTGCCGGTTTCAGTAGGTTTTTTAGCCACAAGAAGGTGTAATGTGAGAAGTTAATGCGCTGGATTGTTCAGCAGTAAAATTACAACAGGCAAGACAAAGTAGCGCTTTTAAGGTAAACGGTGAAAAAAGGGAACAGAAAGTAATAGTTCAGACTGATGGGTAGCCTACGTGTCAATGACAATTAGCCAGTTATTTAGTTTTGTTTACATGTTTACTAATGAATCCTCTTTTCGTCTTTTTGCCGTAGAATAAAAAGAAAAATTCCATTGAAGAGCAGACAAGTTTCCCCAATACTGGTTACAGGAGTAGACAAGGCACTGCAGAATCTATTAACAGTGTAAGTTACAGTAAGCCGAAGTCAATTTGTTAAGATCTACAGAATTTAATTTAACATTTTATTGATAATTTGATTTTTTACACTTACTGGCCTAATTGGCAACTCTATTGGGATTCACACTTAAGAGCTGGGCCAAATTGCATGGGCCCCTGCTTACCTCAGAATATTGCACTTCTGGTGCACTTTAAAGCGCTTATTCAAGGGACCATAAGCGCACTTTTCCGCGGTAAGCAGCATCATGATATTGGGCCCTGATTTATAGGGCAGGTGTCTTCCGAAATATGTCTTATTGAAGAAATGCTAAAGACTCTTTTTTTCTACTGTCATGCCGAGTAGTAAATTCAACACTTATTTTTCTTAAACAGTCAGTCATAATGTTTCATTTTTCATTAACAATTTTTATCGTTTTATCTTTTGGGCTTTTTTAGGAGTCCCCTCATGAATCCCCACGAGAGTCCCCAGTTTCCATGCAAAAATCCACAGCCCTACCCAACCCCCCTGTCCAAATCGTCACCCCGACCCCACCCCAGAAGTTCAACATGGACGACATCCCCACCCCACCCAACAGTCAAGATCGGCCCCGCCGACCTAGCCCCATCATGTGCAAACAGGACAGCCTACCGGAGTTCATGGTATCCCCAATGACACGCCCTCGCAGTAAAACTCTCGGTGACACGCCTTCACCATCGCCCAAGACCCCACCCCCGGAAAGTAGCTTTCAGTATCCACAGACAGCTAAGACGGCTCTTCAAGCGGTGCAGAAGCCAGCCCCAATGCGCAAGATGCCGCTGTCAAGGTACAATTTCTTTCAATAATTGTAATAATAATACATGTAGAATTTATAGATCACCAAATTTCCAACGGGTACATGATACTTTAAGAAGTAAACAGAATGACAAAGACACACAAGAGAATATCTATGATTTGTAGATTAAGATGGGTCTTACTCTTTAAAAATAAGGATAAAACAGTGGTATGCTTTCTGAGAGTGGTGGGTGATTCTGTAACTGACGGAGGGAGGGGGGATCTGTATTTTGTTTTCTCACTTTTCAAGACATTAGAATAAAATTAACTTCTGGTTATAAAAGCAGAGGCTATTACCTAAGCCATAATCCAATTATGGATGTTAAAAAGAGCCCTCAATCCCAGTTCATGCATAAAGTCTGCATTTTGAGCCTCACTTGGCAATCAAACCAAAAAAGAACAAAGGCACCCAGACTAAAATTCAGTAAGTTTGCAGACTGAAAAAAATATTGTTGTTTCTTTAAGCACACAAGCAATTGACATTATTGAACTTGGGATTTTGTGCTGGGTACACTAGTCTTCTTTTAGATACATGTAGTGGAAAATATTGGTTATTTGCCTAGCTGGCAAACTGGCTTTCACATCCACCCCCTGAAAGGAAATGACAGTCAGCAAATTGGCTTCCATTCACCCTCCTGAAGAAAATGCCCTGGCTACACCCCCTGTCCTGTTCACGCCACACCATGACAAATGCTGGAAGGTGGTGGATATATACCCACAAATCACTATGGAAACTAATAGCTCCATTTCTCAATACATTGTGTTGGATTGATGTTTAGGCCTGCAGTCATAACTGCCACTAAGCGGGGGTTCAGCTTTACTAAGAAATTGCTGTGTGTTGATGTATTTCAACAGCGTCTTCTAAAACTTGGGAAGGCTTTCAAAAAACATGTTTTTCTCAAACAAGGAGATCTTACTGGGGTCTTTACCAAGGGCTATGGATACAATAAAGATTAGATGAAGAATGTCACTCTACTTGAGTAGTATAAATTTTGTGGAAAATCTGAAGGTCTAATCAAAATGTCACGGTGACTGTGTGCCTATTGATATGGAGAGCTACGTGTTCCCTCGAGAACAAGAATCCCATGTTTTTTTTCCTTCTTCAGGTCTGTTTGTTTACAAAGTACAGCGTAGTAGTGTTGAGATTCATTGCTCGAGGGCACTGTTTTCTAAATGAACAAACACTTCAAAGAAACCAATTATGATAATAAACGTGTTTGTAATAGCAGTTTAAGAGGAAAGTCTGTTAGCATTCAAAAGAAAAACAAATCTGAAGGGATATTAAATAAACACCTGGAAAAGGAAAAGGAAAATTTGCAAATTTCTCTTTTTCTTTTTTTTCTTTTTTTTTTTTTTTTTTGCTTGGGAACGAATTGAACAAACATGTTTGTGGAAGCTATTTGAATTAAAGAGGTCCAAAAAATTAGGTCTGAAAGTTGCCTAAATTTCAAAAGTATTCATTTTAATATTATTTTTCAAAGTTCTTGTTTCGCACTTTATCAAATCCTATAGGCGTCTCAAAGCGCTAACTATTTTAATGACAGGTATGCGGAGCTATGTTTGAATTATGAGACCCATTTGTATAGCACCTTCTGAGAGTTTACGAGGTGATGTGGCCCAATCTGTTGGCCCAACATGCCAGAAACATCTGGGCAAACCCCTTCTGTAAATCTCTTAATGAGTGTACTGTTTTGGTTTTTCTTTGTTTGTTTTTTACATTGCACAATACACGGGACCTATATACCCATCTGAGGGACGAAGGAACTATGGTTAAGCCATAATTGGTAACCAAATTCACACTCTGACAACACCAGAACTTTAGTCCAGTGCACTAGACAGCTCGTCCACGACACTATCATTAAGGGGAATTTGTTTTATAAGTGAGGCGGTCACGTATCATGATAGCCTCCGTAGCTTATAAGCGAGATGATCTTGTATCATGATAGCACAATCCTCCTCACTTAATGAGTGGATGCTCTATCATGGTACCATGATAGCGAGGTGGTCATGCTTGGCGGCTCGCTTGTAACCTACGGTGGCTAGGCAAATCGGTTGGAGTAACCAGACAGACCACATTATCTTTCCTGTTTTGCAAGACCTGTCTGATATGGTTTTTCTCATTCTTTTGTATCCAGAACGAGTAGCGCATTCTATGATGACAGACCACAGACCCTGACACTAAGCCCTTACAGTCCTCACCCAGGAGCATCCACAGCTCGTAGGATGTCATGGAGGCAACAGATCTTCAACCGTGTGGTCACGCCGATCAGCGAATCAAAGCACGGACAAGGTATTGACCTCTAACATATGATGTCACACGCCTGAACAGCGCCCTCACTGAGGTCAAAGGAAGACCCTTCATTGGCAGGAAGTTGTGTGTGGCGCGTATACACACGTGCTTGTTTTCCCTGTTTGATCTCAGCGGTGGCGGCCTGTGCGATGGGTCTATCCTGGTCACGACAAACAAACAGCTTAATGAAATAAATTATATCAAATGTCAATTTCAAAATAGAGACATTGCATTACTGCCCTGAGACACAAACTATTTAATTGAATGAATTAAAGATAGTTTCGATTTATAATTTAAAGTAACACACTTCTCATGAATAAATCTCAAATCTTAACCCTTCTGTTTCACTTTTAGGTGTATATAGTTTAGAGATATTCCTTTAAAAAGTCAGTAAATCAGTTTGGGGATTGAAGTTAGTTGTGAATTTTCAGGCTGACAGTTTTCTCATGAGTCTGTGTACATGCTTTTGAAAAACAAGGAGTTTAAATCCTGTCAGTACGTCACCTCATGTGCATCTGCAGCACGTGCATCTTTTGCACACACACATCTGCTTGGATGCCAGTTCCAAAGCTGGCAGTATGTTTATGTGTAATGTTGCCCCTCAAAACACTCGTTTTATCGTTCCGTGACAGAAACTGAGTCTTTGCAAAATGTATCTGAAAGTCAATCATGGTCAATCACATGTGTACTCCTCAAAGACAAAAACGAGTTTGATATATTTCCTATGGGTTTCGGATTATCATTGAAGCCGATTTCAGTGAAGCAGACGTGGCTCAGAGTGGAATTATCTTACACTTACAGGATTTTGGACACTTAAAAAAAATCAGAAGCTCAGTTGAACCATGGGCGAGGTATATTACTGAAGAACTTATTCTTTTGTTTTCAATGAGTTAATCAATTGAGACATAGGTTGTGTGCAAGACATTTATCATATGAAGAAAAAAAAACACCTGTTCAAATTAGTTGTTTACATATAAATATAAAATGAGTCTACTATTTTATGAGTTACTTGTTTTACAATGGAAATTGTTTTGTTTTGGAATTCAATTGAGAGAGATATTGCATTACAAATCTACCTCACTTGATGCAAATTTCACCAGAGTAACTTATTTAAGACACACATTCTTTTGCATTAATATTAAACTTAGAATATGTAGGACTTCAAAATTGTACTGGCATTCGTGAGATTCGACCCTTTGCATTCTGGAGTAATTGTTTCAACCACTGGGCTTGCCCATTGGCTAGAGGGGGTCTGCTTGATTCCTAGAAACAGCAGGTGTACCAAAATGGTTTTGAATGGTTAGACCGATCCGTGAAGCTCTGCCCCGTAATGCGTATTGGCCAATCACAACTCTGAACACTCATCCAAAAGTCTGACACGTCAAAATCTCATTATGAAAAAACAAACAAGTTTCTGCCATTTGGATTGTGTCTTTTGCATGTTGGGCATGGCAGAGCAAGACGCATATGTTGTATATGCTACCCACGAGGGCGCTGTTGATAGACAGTTGCTATAGTAGACGGGGCTTCATGGATCACTCCTCTCTCGCATTGAGGGATGGAGAATAGTTTTCGTTTTGCCAAACAATTGTGCTGTGTTAAATTGAAATCATTTACATGTACTTACAGTGACAGATATTAATGAGGAAGTGGAGGAAGATGTATTTGAAAATGAGGGGGTGCCATCCATCCGAGGGTTGGAGAGGCAGGAGAGTTTGCCAAGACCAAAGAGGTTCAGCTCTAAGCAACAGATCTGTGATCTGTGGAAGAAAGCCATCAGGGAGCAGATATTACTGATCCGTATGGACAAGGAGAACAGAAACTTGCAAGGTGAGACTGAGGGAACATAGATGTAGAACTCGTAGAATGCCGAGCTCAATTGTCTTGTGTGTCTGCTGTGCACGCTGCTCTGCTTGCCCTCTATGGCAGCTGCTGCGGACATAAAATATCAATACCCTGTGGCAAAGTTAACCACATCAACCAATGGGAAAGCTGAAATTTACCATCACAGCTAAATGGCAGCGTGCATGATTTGCCTTAGAGCAGACACAGACAGACAACGTGGGTGGTAGGGTTGGCGTAGTAGTATCTTTCCTCGCCTTCCACCTCTAGGACCCCTGTTCGAATCCCGCCTGGGGCACTATGTGGAGTGGGTTTTTCAGTTCCTATCAGATTGAGTGGGTTTTCCCTGGAATATTTCTGTGGGGTATTCCTCCCACATCTGAAGCTGAAACTTCCTTCCTTGTCTTCTTTCCTGGGGTTTTTGGCTAATATAGTGATTAAGATCGCTTTCCGAGTCGGGCCCCTCCGTTATGAGAATCAGTCTTCCTTATTACTATGGGATACAGGAAACATGACAGTATAAAGTTTCAGCATGGTGAAAGTCTATAGACCAACATCTTGATGCAGCCATTTTGTATTTCTCCCATTCCAATAAGTGTTAACAAAACTGAGACAGGAAGGAAAAATAGTCCAGACCATTTTCTAATATGATAAGAATAAGTTGTCACTATGGTTATTGAATACTGGGTAACTGAGCAAATGTGGTGGCAGGAGGATGCAGGTCTCACCTGAAAAGTTATCTAACTAAATATTATTTCAATGTAAAAATAGAATTAGCTGTTGCAAACTGCTTGCCAACCAAAATGGCCTATGGTATAAATAAATATAACAAAAATTGTTAATGGCCTCACGTTTTGACCCTGGCAGAGTCTTTCTCAAAGGCTAAATGATATTATTTCCTAATATTATTTTCTTAGCAAAACTTGGAAGGCACAAGCATCATCTGTCAAATTGCATGTGAGCTGCTAAACATATTCCCAGCTTTTACACACAAAAAATAACTGCTTTTTGTCCATCAGTTTCGTGTAATATAAACACGTCCTTCCTACTACTCTATCCCACTAATCGTTTTGATGGAGTGTGGATTCAAATCCCAGGTGTAAATGGGTAACTGTGAGGGTAGAGATTGTTGCCGGTGCTGCATACCCCAAAGGAGTTGAGGATGTTTCGGAATACTTAAGGTCCAATAAACAGTAATAGTGTAAGGTGCTTTGATACATTAGCTAAAAAGAGACTAATAAATGACTTCTATTTTTATTGCTAGTATAGAACTAGTCAGGTCTGTTGTTATACTTAGTCCCATTGTTGTTGACCATCACAGCTCGGCAAGACGCTGCCCACGAGAAGCGGATCAAGCTAGACTATGAGGAGATCACACCATGTCTGAAGGAGGTGACGATAACCTGGGAGAAGATCTTAAGCAGACCTAATAGGAGTAATTTCCGACTGACTCGAGATGAGATGAATAATACCTTCAGACAAGGTAGGTAGCTAATAATGAATGTGCCTCAATGACCAATGAAATCGTCAGGGGAATAGTACATACTTACCACTACCAAATCACACATTGCCATCAGACAATAGCTGAAGACATTTTTTTCAGTTATAAACTGTAGATCTGGCCGCAAATTTCATAAAGCTTGTAAGCAGACGTTTTATGCTTACAGAGCAATACTTAGCACAGTTTCTATTTCGTCATGTGCTTGGTAAAAGGGTGTAAGGCCTCACGCCCTTTTGCCGGGTGTTTCGTCCCAGTATTAAAAGGGCGTAAGCAATAAAATGGCCCCTGACATGAAATATATGGCATTATTGTTACATTTATGTTGCTAGAATTAACCCAAAGACATTTTTTCCCATTCCCATGCAGAATTTAACCATAATAATAACCATAATATATAAACTTTTGAATCGCAAAAAAATGATAAAACTTTCCCACTCAGTTTTCTTGAAACAAAAAATTCACATCATTTGCTTACGCCCTTTTATTACCGGAAACTTGTCATTTTACCTGGCACATGACAGTTTCATAAACACTGCTAACCGTTGGCAAAGCAAAAGGCACGCTAGCTTGCCGGCGGTTCTTGTAAGTAGATGAGTGGCACAACAGTGCAAATCCATTGTGAACGCCCACAATCGATCGTTTATGACATACACGTTTGCTTCTGCATGTTTTTCTGCTACAGCAAGCACAACTCTGTGCTTACCGGTAAACAGTTTTATGAAATTGGGCCATGTGCCAAATGCAAAGCAGAGAATGCTGCTTATTGAACTTGTCAACTTTACAAAATATTGCGGGGAACTACATATAGTCACAATTTTCATTACATGCTATGCTGGCTGGTAACCTATTTCTGTTGTGCAACATCTCAGTTCAGCACTTTGCGTAAACTGGCCTCGGATTTCATTAGTTTGCTAAGCACAGAAGGTTATCGCTTAGCAGAATTGGGTTACCATCCAAAGTACTGTGTAATTTCAATTACTTGTAACTGGTTCCCTGCTAATTTGTCTTAATAAATAAAAGTTTGTAAGCATTATTTTTTTCGGAACAGCTTTATAAAATTGGGTCCAGATCTTTGGATTTGTAATCAGTGTCTGTTTTGGTTTGTCTTTGGCAAAGGTATACCAAAGAGTAGGAGGGGAGAGATATGGCAGTTGATCTGTGAGCAGCAGAAGCTGAGCGGCTGTGTTGTGAGCGCCAAGATACCTGAGCACAAACCCTATAAGGAGCTACTCAAACAGTTAACCATTCACCAACATGCCATACTCATTGATCTAGGTGAGTGAGGATAATGAATCTCTGTCATAATCACGCACTGACATAAGCGTAACATTTGACGGGTAGTTCCATTTGGTAGTTGACTGATCCTTCAAAACCCCACAACTGCCTGTTTTTTGAATGGTAGAGTAATTGTCACAATCCTACATACCTTTTTGTTGCATGTACCACATGTAATGCATACATCTTGTAGACACAGGCCATAGTGTATTTATGACTACAGTTTCTAACCATTTGAGCAATACTGAATGATGATGCTGTGTATTGTTTAATGGATGCATTCCAAATGAAACCATATTACAGCCTAGCATTATCCTGTTTGTAAGAGTGACTGTACGCCACACTTACTTTACACAAACTGGCTCCAAGGAATGCCAGAAGCTCTATAGGAAATGCATTGAGCTAATTTCTCTGAGGATTTATGTATGCCCCCCAAAGAATTGTGGGACTAGCCTTTCACACATTTGGCAGTGTCTCAAGGCCCTTTCAGAATTACTTGTTTCTGTCAAAAGAAATGCTTTTAAATGACGAAATGAGTGATTTTTTGTGACATACAAAATAACTGCATACAAAATGACTACATACATGTACACAGAGGGTAGTACTACATGTATACCTGCAAAATTACTACACCCATGTACCTACAAAATTACTACATCCATGTACCTACAAAATGACTACATGAAAGCATCTAGAAAACTATTACATGTGCTTGCCTGGAACTACAAAATTACTACTTACTTGGTCATTGTATCTACAAAATGACATTTGTCTGAGTTCAGATAAACACCGTAAGATAAAGCTTTGCATCAAGCAAGGTTATAAAAATACTACCCCCCAAAGTGAAAAAAGTGGTTGTCAGAACATTTTCCGTAAATCCCTCTTCTTTGAATAACAAGGATTAGCTATTTGGAAATCCCTGTTGTCCACTTCAAAAACAACCTTACAGTGAAGTAAATGCAGGCCTGGTGTTTCACCAAAGCACAATTTCACATTGCCTTCATGCCCCTTGAAAATGTTTCAGTGGATATGGAAACTTCCTTCGTAGAATTGCCCTTTACTTAGGAAAAACTGCCTGGCACAAACCATGCAAGCATTTATGTGTAGTGCTGTATGACGTGTTCCACAACAGTATTCCGTGTAAAGTGTATTGTTAAAATTCTCCATACAGCACCATACATGTTAGATAACATTACAAGACCCATCGGGTAAGTGATATGGTTTTTTCTTCTTCTCACGAGCATCAATTACGCTGAACTCCGATGACGATTTCCATCATTTCCATCTCGCGTTTCAGGTCGAACCTTTCCAACTCATCCGTATTTTGCCAATCCCCTCGGCCGGGGACAGCTCTCACTTTTCAACCTGCTGAAGGCGTATTCCCTGTTGGACACGGACGTGGGTTACTGCCAGGGGCTAAGCTTTGTTGCCGGGGTGCTGCTGATGCACGTGAGTCACCCGATAGGGAGTTCTATAGGATGACGTTATTCATGGTTGATGTGCACACTACAAATCCATCTCACAAGAAATTAATCGTCAGGTTGTCCTTTCCTAGACCAAAAAAAAACCCCAAAACAAACAAAACACACATACATTTATTTATTACAATTTCTTTGTGAATTTGCCTTGAACAAGATAAATACAAATCAAGGAACAGGACGCATGACCTTTTCAGAATAAAAAAAGCTGTAATTTTTTTAAAGTAAGAGTAAAGCATGTTTGAAGAAGGAAGCTTTCCAATGATATTTATGAATTTTCTTTTATGAAATGTTTTTGGCAATGTCAATTATAAAAATAGGACATACAACTTGATTTGATTGTAAGTATTACCTCTTAACGATATTTGGGGTGAGAGGGACGAATTTGTGATTTAGTTGAGTTGCACCAAATGTGTAAGATTTGGGTGGTTTCTTATTCGGTGTACTTATGTGTCGTTGACAGATGGATGAGGAACAGTCATTTGAGATGCTAGTTTATCTTATGTTCTCACTGGGCTTCCGTAGACAGTACAAGCCAGACATGATTGCGTTGCAGGTTAGTGTTAAGAATTCTTCTGACAAACCCAAGACTCAAACCTCCTTTCTTTATGATCTATTGTAGTATACTACCACTTTCATTTTATGAGGCAGTCTAGTCGTGTAACTAAAGTTCTCCCTTGGAGAATAAACCAAAACAAATATAAACAAAAAGACTAATGATGGCAGGAATGATTGGCTTTGCCATGCATAAGTGATGTACCCATGGCTCATTTACCCTATGATACAACACCAACTACGTGTACTGTATTCCATGCATGCACACTGTATACATTGGCTACCTCCTGCCCCGTCACCGGTGGGTATTTGCACTGTCAATGTGCACACAGCAGAGAAAATCTAGCTGTTTATTTTCTGTCCGCGTAGATCAGACCATCCATGCGGTGAAGCATCATGGCATATACATGGTGGGTGCTTGTACTCTTGCATTGCATGTGACCAAGGGCCCACTTTTGTAAATCTCCAGAGCAGAAAATAATGCGGATTAGATTTTATCTGCCGAGCCAATGTGAGCAGGGAGCCATCTAAAACCAATGATCATTATTATGAATCAGCTGGTAACATCTTTGCAAACTTCTTCATATTATTATTTTGGCTTTACCCTTACACCGATGTGGGATATGCACTTAGTGCTTTCCACAGGCTGCCCAGGTGGTGTAAGGGTAAAACAAAAATAATTTTCTATTTTCCCTGACGCAATTATTACATCAATTGAACTTGTTTTTCTTTGATATCCAAATACTCTGCGTATAATTTACGGGTGTACATCTTTTGAAGAGTTCTTCTTCATATTTGTGATGTAATTCTTAGCTGTGTTTAATTTTTGTTTATTTTCCCCAAATAACTCCTTTTTTCGTATTGTTTACTGTCACACCAGGGCCAAATTTCATAGAGCTACTTAAGGCAGGAAATATTGCCTAATAATTTTCTGCTATCCAAAAAGGAGCAGGATACCAGTCACAAATGGTACATGTGACATGATATTTTGGCTGGTAACCTTATTCTGATAAGCAATTTAGTTTATGCTTAGCTATTTTTGTGCTGAAGTAGCTCTATGAAATTGGGTTCAGAGGTCATTAATTATAACGATGTGAACCATATTTGATTTGGTAGTTTGTAGATGCAGACTGTGTTTTTTCCGTATGAGCATTGCCAAACTTGCTCACCACTGTCTCCACACCTTACGCATTCTTAAACATACCTGTATGTTTGATAATTTATTTTCCACAGCAGTCACAAGACAAGGTGTTACAAAGTAGTGGCTAATGTAAGCTAAATAGATGAGTAATATTGTAGATCCCCCCCCTCCATTGCAATACAACAGACACCTGCAACACACACCGTTCTAATCATGCTAATTACATCAATATTTAGATTCAGATGTACCAGCTGTCTCGTCTGCTCCATGACTTCCACAAGCGTCTGTATGACCATCTGGAGCAGAATGAGATCGGTCCGTCCCTCTACGCAGCACCCTGGTTCCTCACCCTCTTTGCGTCTCAGTTTCCCCTGGGGTTCGTTGCAAAGGTGTTTGGTAAGTTGCATGAGAAATGAATGTTGACGCTCTGTGACAAAACTCCAAACGGGGTTTACTTACTCATCAAATAGATGGGTAACAAGAGATTTCAAGTAACACCTTATTAGGGCCTACATGTATAATGTCAGTATTTCGCATTATGCAGACTGTTAACGGCACCATATCGCATCGATATCATGGCTGACGTTTCAGTTGTTTTCACTTATAATGTCATTTCAATATTTTGAAGAAGTTGCTGGTTTTGGCGTGGGGCGTCACAAATAAAAGATCTAACTTTTGTAAACAGAGAAATACATTAACAGAGAAATACAAGATGTAATAATAAGGGCAGAAATTTAAATGAACTTTGTTTCTTTCCCCTGAGTCAATAACTGCATCTCTTGAAATCAACTCCTTTTCTTGGTAGAAAATGGTTAACGTCCAGACTACCAACTAAAGTATTTTTTAGCCATTTTTTTTTGCTGTAAATATCTATGGATAATACACGTTATAGAAGAGGTGTGAAAATTCCTTTGAAATCAAATATGTCCTTGAAACATCCAAGTGCCTAGATGCAGCTCTCAGTATAAAAACAAACAGCGTCGACGTTTTATTCTTAAGCAGTTTGTCACAGCCTTGATACATCAACATTGTGTCGGTACACCACTCAACACACTCAATATAATCGCTTATAGTATAAGGATCTTCTATTTTCTTGATTCCATCCCTCAAGGAACCCTAAGAAAGCATTCTCAAGTCAACCGGAAGCTCACATTCTAATCCTGTCGGCAAGAGTTTGTTATCTCAGCGCTGACTGTTGAGGGGGGGGGGGATTCAGATGTCTTTGTGTTTCACCAAAGTCTTGTATCCTCAAGTCATTTTTTTGTAAACTGTGCTCTATCGCTAGAACTGTGATTTTCTTGGCTGTACACAAAAAATAATCTTGAAATCAGAGCTAGTTATCTCCAAGCTGACCATTTCCCCTATTCTATGCGTGTAGTTTCAGTTTGGGTTCTATCTTTTTCCAAATTCTTGAACCCTGTTAAAGCCCCAGCTCAACATTGGTAAGAAGAAAAACAGAAATGTTCACAGATTTACACATACCTTATGTGGTATAAAGATAATGGTGGTAGAAAACTTTCCTTAAAATATTTCTGCCTGAAACGTTATCGTTTTTAAAAAATAAATTAAGAAAGATACAAAATTTGTTTTCGTCTCATGGAGACGAAAACTCTGCCTTCAGGAATGCCTACAAAAATGCTTACTTCATTTTACCATTTTTCGCAAACGAAACAACGAACTGCTGACATTTTCACAGGTTGGTTTTATTACAAATATCTTGATTTGTGCAAAGAATGGAAGCATCTACAGTCGGTTTACCAATGTTGAGCTGGGGCTTTAAGTGGTAGTTTGCTGTAAATTCTACGTCCAAGTTCTAGTGCAGTATTTTGTTACAACTTTTTATCTAAAAGGTGATAATTTCCCCAAGGTTTTGTACTTTCAGACCTCAGCTTTCTTGTACCCCTACACACAGTACTTACGTTTGTGTCAACTTGAATGTCGTATCGTAATTCCATCGGCAAACAGTTGTTATCTCAGAGCTCATGCTGTTTTCCCCCTTATGCTGCGTTTTCAGATCTGATCTTCCTGCAGGGGTTTGAGGTGATTTTCAAGGTGGCTTTGATCGTGCTCGGCAGCCATGAAGAGCTGCTATTACACTGTGATGGCTTTGAGGCCATCATTGAATTCTTAAAGGACACACTGCCGATGCTGGGGATTATCCAGATGGAAAACGTCATCAATAAGGTGATTAGAATTAATTATTTAAGAAAAGTATGGGGGATGAGAGTATGTTAAACCATTGTGAGCATAGATGACCTGTTTTTTCTTAACCTTTTATGTTTTTGTGTGTCAAATTTTTTTTTTTTGGGGGGGGGGTGGGATGTGCTGGACCCAAATATGGCAATCAGTTTCAAGCCAAAAAGCTTGCCCTCGGATATGGTTTATTCATTCATTAATCTTTACATGAGGGAAAAAAGCTCACATCAAAATAAAACTGAGTTATGGAGGCATAGTCTAAAGACCAAAGTGCAGGAAAATTGTCTTTATAAACAAAACACTGGACTATGGAACAGAACTTACAAGAAATGATACAAGACGGATAGAGGCCAGAACTAAAGAGATAGAGGACAGAACTTGACAGGAAAAACAAGTCTCAAATTGACAACTTTTAGTGGTTCAACGATAGAATTGCTGATTTTTCAGGAAGATAAACTGTAAGTTTTTAAGCTGAAAAGCTGACTCGTAAGAAGTTGGCGAATGACTATTCATGATGAGAAATTAGTTTCACGAAAAACGAAAATTATGTTTTAACCAGTTCTCATTTTGAAACGGTACATCGTTTTTATAATATTTTATGAATTGGGAAGATGTTCATGTTTTGAAGATCACAATGAATAACCTCACAATAAATTCATACTTATTAACGATTGCTGATACTTGTGTTGTCAATCATCCTGCAGATAGTAATGGATTTGTATGTTGTTGTTTGTTTTTTTGTTTTTTAATCTGTCATTTCCCAGGAAATACACTTTGCAAGCTCACACAGTCTTGTGGGGAGTTGCCATTGTTGTTCTATTATTCCCTTTTCTTTTGAATTACCCTGTGGGGACCAAGTTGAATACTGAAAAACGTTGTGTGGACCTTTGTTCCATTATATAAAAATCCCCACAACTTTGTGCATTCTGGTACACAATTTTCAATGTTTCATTTATCAGTTAATTTTTTTTTCAGCTAGGAAGTGTCCCAAAATCTTGATTTTAAGATCTTCGTTTTTAAAGTCTTTGTTTATTCAGCACTCAGTGATACGGAATCTGATGAGAGTGTACCCACCGGGCCTCGAATTAACCCACGGCACCCACAGCAATTGCTGTGGTGCCCTGTGCTTTTGCTGTGGTGCCCTTTGCAAATTTACATTTTTCCTCATGGATGTGCCCCTTACCAGAAGAAAACTGCTGTGCCCTTTCAAGAGTGAAGTTCAAGGCCTGACCCACTATTTGTATCAGTCATGCAGCTTTTCAGCTGATAGCTGTTTTCCTCTTTTTTCCTTTAATAATGGTACCATAGGAAACTGAAAAACACTGTACAAAGTTAAGTGTGGTCGGCCATTTCCTCTTTTTTCGCATTAACAAAGTTGCTTGTCTGATGTATTGTTTTGATTGACTTCTTTTTCAAGGCCTACCAATTGGATATTTCCAAGCAATTACACGCCTACGAGGTGGAATACCACGTTCTTCAGGAGGAGATGGCGCCCTCGCCTGTCCACCAGCGCTCCAGGGCGGTGACGGACACACAGAAGCTGGAGGCAGCCAATCGTAACTTGCGCCGTCATAACAATGAGTTATTGGAGCAACTCCAGGGAGCCCACACGTCCATTCACAGTCAGGAGGCCATGATCCACAACCTGAGGGTAGGATACAAAGCTCACGCTTACAACACAATTTAATTTTGATTCAATTCAATTTAATTTCACATTTAATTCAATTTAACTTTACATCTTTCCCCATACTGCTATGAGGATTAGCAACCTTTACATGTAAACTAAGGAACTAGAACAGGGAAAAAATCAACCTGAAATACGCAGCGAGATAAGAACAAGAGCATGGGGCTGTTTTGATGAGCGGAAGCTTGTTGGAAATGGCCTGACAAAGAAACACAGCAAAAGACAAACAGACAAAAGACATGACAATGGGTACACCTACATGAGACAACAAAACATATCCTAAAGACAATTAGAACAATGAAAAGATGGCAAAAGAGTTCAGGCATAAAACAAAAAAAACTTTTTGTGCTTAATCAGCTCTATGAAATTGGGCACTGGACTCAAACTGGCCTCTTGTCACTGGGCATGCTCGGGGGTCCAACGATTAAGACATTTTCCCTAGCATGCGGGATCATGGGTTTGAATCAATAAATTATATTCATGATCCCTGATGCAATTTTTACATCCATCAAAATGGTTAAGCCAATGTTTTGTGCTTAGCTAATTGTTTTGGTAAGCAGTTGTATGAACAAGGGAAAATGCCTCATCAAAATCAGTGAGCTGTTTAATTAAATTCTCAATATTCAAAGTGAATTGCTGCATGCACAAAGTTGCTTTCTTTTCACGTACGATTATCAATCAGCATTTTCTTTGTCATTATTAGAAAAATGAAGATAAACACAAATCGGAGATCCGCTCTCTGAATCTAGAGAGAGCCGCTCTGCTGAACACTGTAGCCAAACTCCGCAGCCTCCTCCCAAAAGACATCCTCCTGGAAGATGCTGGCATCAACTTCACCTCCTCCATCCTGTCGGAGAGCTCCTTCGATGAAAAGGACTCCTCCCCGGACCAGAAGGCTGACAGTGGGACAGGAAACCTCTCCGGCTCCCAGACCTGCTCCCTGGACGAGCTCGACACAGAGGTGGCCTCCATCAACAAGATGAAGAAGAAGTGGGGTCGTAACCATAGCAATGGGAGCTCGGGGAGCGAGATCAGCACGAGTGGGAGTAGTGAGATGGATATGCCAGCTGATTCCCTATCATGATGAGTCCCTCTCATCAGTGAGTTCTGATATAGTCAGTTGAGTATCGCACGTTGGCGTTATATCTAGCGGCATGAAATTGTTTATAGCGAGAAGCTTGATATTTAAAGAGATATTAATGCAATATGCCGGGGGCTTCTTGCACTTTGGTTCAAGATGTGATATCCGTGGTTTTGAGCTATTTTCATTGTTATTTCCAGGAATGTTGTTTATCATTGATTACACTTCGCAGATTGACTTCTGAGGAAGAGGGAAGAAATTGATTTCTTGAAAATAGTTTTTTTCCAATTATGAAAAATACTTGGAGAATTTTATTTAAAGCGCTTGTTGAATATCTGTCACTAAATAATTTTTTGGTGAACCAACCTTGCAGTAATATGCTGCCGAGGTTCATTCTAGTTTACTACTTAAAAATTAAAGGCTTTTTATAAAGAACAACATTGCCGGAAAAAACACAATAAGACAATCAAGCCCCAGGCTTTATGACCAAAATATGTAATAATGCAACAGTTGGAATGTAATACTTGACGATATTCCAGTGTATTG
This sequence comes from Marthasterias glacialis, assembly GCA_911728455.2. NCBI lineage: Eukaryota > Metazoa > Echinodermata > Asteroidea > Forcipulatida > Asteriidae > Marthasterias > Marthasterias glacialis. The sequence goes on along the minus strand of OU452228.1, from coordinate 9,560,459 downwards.
TAATTGAAGACGGAGAAACAAATGCTACTTAACCTTAACTCCACTAATCCATCAAAACCCATAGGTCTTGCCTGGATTTAATGGTTTCAGTACGTTAAAGTCAATCAGATTATGCTTGGCTTGGGAACAGGCATGGTTGTCTTTTCTACACATTTGGCACATTTCTCTACATTTAGTAAAAGTCTTGTAGGTGAGCCATTTGGACAGTCAATTTACAGCCGGTTTGGGCACCTCATTTCCAAATTGCGGTGAAAACCCAGGAGACGGGCGTCTAGATCTAAGCAATGGCAAGAGATTTGTGTTGCTGATGGAAACTGATGAATGCGGGAAGAATCATAGAAATTCATGCAGGGGAACGCTGTGCTTGATCTTCATCTGTGTCTGCTGTTCACGCCCTCTACGTTTACCAATGGTCAACAAAGTATTGATAGCAATGGACAACAAAGTATTAATACCATGTGACATAAGCATACGGCAAACTGTACCGGGTCGAATGGGGAAGCTCTAATTTTTTTTCGCTGAGGACTTGCGCACAGACTGATGTACCGTACTCAGCATTCTCCGCATTCAATTTCTATGGGAAGAATCCCAAGTTCAAAATGCTAATGTAGTTAGGGTAAGACCAATCAATGGCATTCATTTACATGTACATAGTTGTGTTTCAGAAGCAGAAACAGACAACATTTCGTGTGTGAAGGTACAGGAAGTCCGAAGAGGACATTAAAGATTGAAGTCAGTTTATTTTGCCAAAAATGTAAAAAGTGTTAATGTTTCATACAAATTGAGAATACGAAAAAAGTATTACTGAATTGATCGTACTTATTGGTCTGCATACAATGATATTAGGATGATGTATGTTTACTTATTTACTCAAACATGTGCCCATATATCCATAATATCAGTCGGCACTATTATTTTAAATAAATTTTATCTCTCTTTGTTAACATCAAAAAAGAAATTTTGAAGGGAAAAAAAAAATCATTTGAACTGATTAGGCACATTTTGTTTCTTGAATAAAAAGCCGTTATCCAGCTGGTAGAAAATGAAACCAGTACCTTTAAATAAATGTCATTTTATTCTTTTTTTTTTCTCAGAGATGTTTACATTGATCTTTTTCCTTTCATACTGCCAAGAGAGAGTAGTACGATAAATGTATATTACGGATAAATGTTGATACTATTTCAATTAATGATGTAAAAACAGTCTCTGTATAAATTGTAACCATTGTACATACGTTATTCATTTCAGTGCTTGCCAAATCTTTTGTACTCAGCGAATGTTGCAGCAATACACTGTCAAAGAATATAACACCAATAATGCATTAAAATTAAACGCTGTAAAGTAATCGTGTCGGGGTTCACAATCTTGTTTTGGACATAATTGTTCTTGTGGTGTGAGATTTAGTTAAGACCAAAAAAAAAAAAAAACAATGTTGGAAAATGGGAATTTGTGTAAAGGAATGGTGTTCAGGATGCCCTTTTTATTTTCTGGCCTGACAATACAGTTTTGGCAAACTCACACAATCCTGTCCTACTAAGTTGTTGGGAAGCAGACAAGCCACCTGGTGCTGGTGCATGTCATGAAGACCAAGGAAACTGTAGGGCAGAACGATGTCTCTACAAGAAGGACAACATCTTCGATGGCCTTTTGCCACAAATCTCCACAATGTCGGCCAACCATATCGGCCAACCACTTAATGCAGTTACTTAATACAGCCACTTAATACAACTAAGTTCCAGAGTTGGAACTTGTAGTAGATGTTGTGAGAAGGGTAGCCACTGTTGGGATAAGTTCTCTTACCCACAAGAACCCACAAGAACAGTGTCAAGGATTTTCCTTTTATTGATCCAATTCACCTGATTTTGGAAGTCAATGTCTCTGAGTGTTATAACACTAACAGTGTTGTGTGCATTTGAGGTGACGTGGCGTTTACACGTATACCTATTGATTTCCAAAATGGTGAGTGTGGCACAGTCCCTGCAAAGGGTCACTTGTCAGCCTCCATAATGCTGTGATACACCAAGTCACTTGCTCCAGTATGATCTTTGACCTGGGAGTTCCAATAGGAGGCTTTTGAGGACACTAGGGGGTAGCAGACTTACCAGGTACAGGCCTCGATCTTAAGAAAAACGGGGCAGGCCTTTGCTGGCCAAATCGTAGAAATTGTACAAGGGCATGCTGGCCAAGTTGGTAGTGACAGTGCAAATGTTCTGAAGGGCCTGCTGGCCAACTCGAGAGGGCATGAGGCCAATGGCCTCGGTGACCTCGGTTAAGATCAAGGCCTGCAGGTAAATCCATTGTTCTCGGATATATGCACATGCTCAGAACTACGCATACAATGTAACCTTACCCGGTAAGTCTGCTGCCACCTAGCGTTCCAAAGTCTCCCATTCCAACACACGGTGTTCTCTCTGAGTGCAAAGAACCTCTGCTTAGAAAAGAAATGGGTTACCAAATACCAAAGTGTCATGTAATGTACATTGCTTGTGACTGCAAAGATTTTGCTTTTAAACTGGATTTATTATTTCAGCTAATAGCTTCATGGAATTGGTCCTGGCGCGGTTATTTTAAAAGGGCACCCTCGTTACACCAAAGTATTATGTGGTAGATGCAAGAGATTTTTAATTCAAGTGAAAAAAATCATCTCTGAAATTGATTTTGGCAATCTCAATTGTTTAAATAGATAACTTAAGATAATGAAATACTGCATGCATTGTCAAACACAAGTTGTCTCCAATTGTGTTAGTTGTGATACAAATGAAGAGCGGTCTATCACATTTAGTAATAATCACTAATTAATTTAGACTAAGCCCAAAGATGTAACAATAATGTATATGGAAGCTTCAAAAGTGGCATTTATTTTAGTGCATAAAGTCATAGACCATATTATTAGTTCGTTGGGAAAGTTGTTTTGCCAAAAAGCCCCAATTTATCCTAAGAATTAGGTATATTACTCTCAGTTATTTGTGGAAATTTGTCAGTCGTTGTTGTATTGTTTTGCTTCAGAAGCTGACATTAACACAAGTTGTCAATTATTTAACAAGTGTGGCCCAACTTTTTAATGTATTTCTTGTCATGAAAGTGCGTGTCGTGGTCAAGTCACTGGATTCACTGGCTTTGGTGTTTCTGATCAGCAGAGTGTGGGTTCGAGTACCGATCTTGACACTTGTGTCCTTAAGCAAGACACTTAACCATTGGACTCCAGATGAGACACGACGCCATAGGTCCTGTGTGCTGTGTAATGCTTGTAAAAGAACCCAGTACACTTATCGTTAAGAAAAGGGGTTCACTCCGGTGTTTCTGGTATGGATGGCTGCATATTGCATCACAGCACCTTGTAAACCATTACATGGTGCTATGTAAATAGATGGGTCTTATAATTCAAACATAGCTCCACATACCTTGTAGAAAAAATAACGTGTGCTTTGAGATTCCCTCGGGTGTGATAAAGCGCTATTTAAGAACTGCGTATTATTTGAAGCAGTCATTTCAGGTTGTACTCTGTATTGATGAGTCATTTATGTAGCATGGATTGAATCATGTATTTTGCCAACAATATCTGATAGTAATGTCATAATAATATTACAAATTTGTAAAGTGCCAACTATCTATATTGGTGGGGAAAGTACAATAACGGTTTTGGAGGGGTATATACATTCAAACCAGTAATTTTCAAAGAAAATAGAACTAACCTGAAAACGTGCTCACCAATTGAAAAAAAAATGATGATCCATATCCCTAAAACCAAGATGAAAATACTGTAACGACACTGATAATAACAATAACAATACACAGTTCTTATATAGCGCTTTATCTACACCCAATGGGCTTTGCAAAACGCTTGTTATTTTGACGGCAGGTATTCAATGATGAGACCCATTTATGTAGCACCTTGTAAGGGTTTACAAGGTGATGCCGCTGCAATCTGCAGCCAACCATGCCGGAAATACAGGGGTAAACCCCTTCTCTTAACGATAAGTGTACTAGGTTCTTTGAAGTGCATTATACAACATATGGGATCTAAGGCTTTATGTCTCATCTGAAGAACCCAAGTGCATTGACCGGGACCCAAACCAACAATCGGACAACACCAGAATGTGAGTCTGATGCACTAACTCACACTGCCACAACTCTCCCATTGTATTCAAAATCAATGTTACAAAAATATTGTTAATGGCCTCATGTTTCGACCCCAACAGAGTCTTTCTCAAAGGCTAAAAAATCAATATTATCTCACCCAGCAGTGTTCACTAAAGTTCAGTTACTGTTGAAAACCAGGCTTAGAGATGAAATTCAGTTTTTGAACCATAGGTCCTAAACATTATTATCCCACCTTGTTTAGAGAAGTTTCAGTAAGAACATCAATACTTTGATTGGCAATTATAAGTGTGTGCTAAGAATTCCAAACAATTTTTTTTTTCCATCAAGTTTTGATCGGTCAAATTGCAACATTCATGGATAAAATTTCAAAATGAAGTAAATATTTTTGTTGATGTTTATTTTTATAATAATTGTAAGTTTCCTTCCCTATTTGTTTAGTAATATCCCATCACGTTTAAGGAGGCCTCTTATGTAAACTCAATGAGAAGATTTTCCAGGAAACGCATTCCTCAAAATAATTTTTGGAGGCCTTTGTTATAATCGTTATGTTTCAGTTAGAATAATTGCAGAGACAATATTTATTTTGATAAAAGCATTCGGTTTTTGTTTCACATTAGAACTATGGCTGGATCCATTTAATGTTTGTAAAAAAGAAAATGATGAAATATGTTGTATAGATTGAAGAATAATAGATTTGTTTTGTACTTAAACTAATTGCATTACCATCACGTATGGTTTAAAAATTGTTGTTTTAAATTCATTTTTACAATGTTTGAATTTATGAGGGAAGCAGTGCAACGTTTGTAATTGGTTAATGAAACAGCATTGTAGACTTCTATCATGCCACGGCCATCTTTGTTGTGTGCCCTGCGTGCATATACTGAATATTGAGAAGAAACCATGAAGTAAATACAGATAGGTTAGAACTGTAGAAGGAGCCATACTATTTTCTATCCTAGCCTCAACTTGGTTACATTATCTTTTAATTGTGCATTAGGATAAATATCCATGCATCTTGTTGTAACCATCTTGGTCATATTCCCTTTTTAGTGAGTAAGGTTACTCAGTGTCAATGCACACAGCCTATTATTCCCCTCTGGCCTCGTTTTGGTGGCACCAAGATTTGGGCAGCTACTGTTGCTATGGGAATCCAACACTTCATCACATTAATCACATGACATTCAAGCCACATCCGTAGCTGCAGCTGCTAACTCTGACAAGGCCTTATATTGAAGAATACAGGATGGCTTTTTCAAGATGACGCTTGAAAGACCAACCTGCACTACTGCTGGTGTTTTCTTTCATGTGGAAAGTTAGTTTTAAACTAACGATTATTGATTTAAAGATTAATTTTATACAAAATCGAAAATAATTAAATGTTAGTTTTATTGACTTATTTTGTGAGATTGGCCCTTTGGGTTATTCCATTTCAAATTAAAATACATGTAAATGTGGAAACAAGATTATTGAAGGCAAATTTATTTTATGAGGTGTATTGTTAAAAAGAAAATGCTTGCACAAAGTTTGTAGGATTCTGGACACTCAATGCATCACTGACTAATTTTATACGAAATATTTATCAGTTATAGAAAGCATCTTAATTTCCCTCGTATCATAGTCACTATAAATAGAAGTGGTAATGTACTTTGATATATTTTCTTCTTTTTCAACCAGCTTTCTGTTGATATGTCAGAAGTTTAAAATTAGTCAGATTTATGAAGTGTTAGGCTGGATAATAGACTGAAATAAATCCAATAAGTGAAAGTTAAGCCACATGTGTTTTGTTTCATGGTATTGTGTGTCATGGTTTTGAATCTGGTTTTGTTATTATTTTTTATAATGGTTTGGGAAATATTTCTGTTTCTGACGAGTGTAAGGCTTTCGGCCAGCAGCGGGGAACACATAATAATACATTTGTTTTGTGTGCAAAAATGCATTTGGTTAATGAAACTTTTGAAATAGCTCGGTAGAAAGTGGGGGCGGGGGGGGGGGGGGGGGGGGACAAAATAGCTACATTTGGTTTAGGACTGTGAGCATAGAGAATTGAGATAGGAGCAGAGGCAGTTAGGTTTGTCTCGTTAGGTCCCTGTTCTCTGCTGTGCTGTGAAGAGACTTGTGTTTATATCTCGCCATGTGTTGATTCTGCACATTGGAGTAGGTTTCTACCCCTTCAAAAAAAAGTAGCCCACACCTCAAGTGGGCTTTGTACCTTGTGATGGGTGTATTACGTTAAAAAAAAATTTAAACAAATTTAAAATAACTCGGCTCTGCGTGACTGAAATTTTGAAAAGAAAAAAACACTCAAACTCAAATAATTCTGGTTATCTATCACTTTAAAAAAGTGATTACTCCAAATTATTTGTGCTTTTTGAGGAAACTTTACTTTTAAAGTAAAACAAAAATTTTAATTCGAAAGGAGAGAATCAATTGTAAATTTTGATGAAAATGATCTGTTGAGGAGTTAACTTTTTGGGGGCCTTTTGGTGTCATGCGGGAGTATTACTTTCCCCTCACAAAATAAAAGTGTATCCCTTGTAGCATAATAGCCAATTGACTAGAGCAATGCTTTCCCCGCTTTCCCCATAACCATTTCCCAGTAGAAAGCTAGAAAGAAAGAAATTGCCCAGGGGTTCAGTACAGCCGGCCGGCTGTCCGCTCTGGGGTAGACATTCCGGTTTCCACCCACCCACTACTATCGATGTCTTTCCTTCTGCCAAATGAAACAAGTTCTGATGGTGGGAATTGTTCTATGACAAAATTAGTTTTAAGGAAGTAAAAGTGCACAAGACTAGGCTCTTTTTAAAAGTGGATAAAAGTTGATGACATCCTTGCTCCATGATTATTGCAAGTCCTTTTTTTTCTTCGACTCAAATTTCACCCCTTGAAAGTGCCCAAAAAAGGCGAAACTTTTCAGTTGAAATTTTTTTTATTCGGAAAAAAAGGTAAATGTTCAATAATCGTTCATTTGATTTTTTCCCCCAGGCAGTTTTAAACCCTTGAACTTTGAACCTTCTCAAATCTCTGACAGCCGAGTAGCCCGAATTTTTCATGAGGCACGCATGATTTTGATGGTAATCTACTATTTATTTTCAACCGCGCGGTGGCGCTGTTTAAATTATCGACGCCCAGATTTAGACATTGAGTGTAAGACTGAGAGCACTTCCGTCTAAAATTTCAGACCATTTCCTTGTCTTTTGTGCTGTTTGGGAGTGTGAAAGGTAAGTCAATTGGTGTTGTGTATCATTTCCGCATTGTGGTGGTACCTGTGTGCCTGTCATGTGTACTTGGTGAAGGTCTCAAACCTGCGAATATGGGTAAGAAATTGGTTTCTTTCTGATTTGATTTTGCTGCCGTCGTGCTGGTGGTGTGTGTGTCTTTTCCACCCTCTTTTCCATGTCTGTCACACTCTCAGTCTCAGTGTCATTCCGCCTTTTTGCGCTGTGGACACACACTAGCACTGGCGCAGTGTCAAGTCAAATGTATCTGAAAGGAAAGGTTCTGGTTATTTACTTATTTACTCGCAACACAGTTGAATAACAATGGCATTCCATTGTCAGGCGTAGCCGGGTTTATATGAAAGGCAACATGAGGTCAATGTGGCCCAGCACAATGTTCTGTTGGTGTAAAAACTGAAATTGTTTTACTTTTTAGCTCAGACAGTGGGAGTGTTATTTAAAAAAGGTATTTCTGTTTTTTTTTATTTATTTTATTTTTACCCCCATTGCACAATTGTTTTGGTAGGTCCACAACAACTACAACTTACAAGACAAGGGGAAGAGAAAGTTCCTACTCTTTGGCATTTTTTTGACTTGGACGGTTGCATTAGTGCCCCAGGGAAGCGTTGGTGTTTGGTCATTTGGTATGATATCCAGCACTACTCCTAGAACTATGAGGTTCGTTCCGCTATCGTCTCCACGTGGAGACGATAGCGGAACGAACCTCATAGTTCTAGGAGTAATCCAGCACTACCCACTGTTCCAAAAATTTTTCAAATGACGACAAAGATTCAATAAAAATAGCTGGAAAATCGCCTAAACTGGCTTTTCAAGGTGTCAAAGATGAAATAGTAGGCATTTAATTGTACTCACGATCATTTTCTGTCCTCCAAATCAACGTTTTTAGGTTCAAAACCTATGCCCACCCTGCACCCGTTAGATCAAATTCAATTCTGTACGAGGTCATGTGACACTTTGCATTTGGGATCTGGATATTCGTCAGTACCTGTTTACTTACGTGTAAAAAGATGTCTTGTTCACCGATGCCCTGAGCTGAGATATTGTTTTGGGCAGTCAATGCCGGATACCAGCTGTGTAGTGTAGGTTGGTTGAAACACACACTCCCTCTGTAGCCATTGTGGGGGTCGTTGCAATATTTTCCATTCCATATTTCAACTAGCCTACACAACACAGCTGACATCCTGCGTTACCTGCGTAAAATAGTACGTAACTGTGGGCAGCCATCAGCAAACATGCAATCGGCGTAGTGTTAATATGACTTTTTACATGTAAGAAAAGAGTCGTTGACGAATATCCAGATCCCAAATGCAAAGTGTCATGTGACCTCATTCAGAAGAAAATCTAACGGCTGCATAGCCGGCATTGGTTTGGGGCCTTAATCAAAATTTTTGTGGACTCATAATTTTGGCTCTCGGCGCTCGCTCACATGAAATTTCCAACCTTTTCGATTTCGTACAATCTCATCCCTGCATCTTTGATATCTTGAGAAGCCACTAGGTGATTTTTCAAATATTTTGTTGTGTCTTTGTCGTCATTAGGCAATGTTTTGGAAACAGGGTATTCACACAATCATAGCAACTCGTCTTCTTCACGGCCACAACACATATTCTTCCCCGGGGCGCTAGTAATTTGACCGTACAAGTCAATATTTAAAAAAGGAGTACAGGGCCCCAGTTACTAGGTCTTGTACAGAATTGTGTTACACAGATTACCCTGCCTTACTTAGGTCTTATTTGCAGTGTACTGTAAAAATATCTTTGAAATGTAACTTGGGGTTTATTCATGTTATTAGTCCAAGTAATACTGGACCCAACACCGCGTTTTTTAACATTTGGACATTATCTGGCATATGTACACGGTCTGAGTGACAATTTGTTTTTACCTGTGTATAAATGCCTTACAGTATAAATCAAATTCGGAAAACAGAAGTGACTGAAAACTGTTAAACTCAAATGAGCTTTGCAGGAGATGTTGCCCATTAACATGATGGTGCGATGTCTGGAAAAAAAAAATTAAATGTTCGGCTAAAATCTTAACTATTTTGCACCTATGTTAAAACTAAAGATTACAAAAGTTAGTTTTGCTTCTTATTATCTGTGCATACGCATTTGTAATTTACATGTAGACCCAACCAGAGAGGTTCAGGAAGCCAACCCGGCTGGTGGCAAAATGGCTGCTGCCACTGTCACACTACAGGATGCCCTGTCTAATGTGGATCTCCTAGAGGAGTTACCACTACCAGACCAACAACCATGTATTGAAGCAACGGCTGTCTCCATTACATACCAAGCCAACTTTGACACCAACTTTGAGGATAGGACGGCTTATGTGACAGGAATGTCCAAGTATATCGAGGAAGCGACAGTTCATTCTGAATTGGTAAATATAGTTAGCTTATTATTGTTTCACGTTGACAAGTTCCTATGTGAACTTTGGATTAAATTTGTATCTTGGAAAGGAAATTGACAGACCTGTAGACTAATCTGAGTCGCTTGTTCATGGGCGTTTACACCACTGCAACTATTGCCGCCGCACGCGCGCATCAAGGCACACGCACTGTGAATTCTCCATGCTGATTGGTACATATGCGCGCTGACGCACATGTCGTGTCACGCGTGTGTGCGGAGGTCATGGCTGCGGTGGAGTAAAACACCCTAAACGAGCTCTGCCCAGATTGGTGTATAGGTTATTCATAGGTCACAGGCCGGTATTAGCAATCACGTTTCCTGAAAGTTTTTCTTGATTTGGTATGTTGAAAATAATTGTTGGACCAATTTCTGCTTAGCAAGTCACGAAAATCCTTCAGTAAAACAGATTGCTGATTCCTGTAGTCAGTTTAACATTAGTAGCATGGAATTGCCGAAATGTTTCTCTAATGTGTGCAACTGTCGTACATTGTATCTCATACCATTGGTCTTGTTCAGGAATTGTTTTAAAGAAAGCTACAACTTGGTGCATTTATGAACAACTTTGATTGCAAACACTGAGGTCACGCCTTGCTAGATGCAACTTTGACTTTAAGATAAATTTTGTTATAAATCTACAACATGAGTCTGTTATCCATCCATATTTTTATCATTGTGAATGTTCTTCACAATTACTGTTGTTGTCAATGCATTACATTAACTTGCATTAAATGTTGTTTTTCCAGGAGCCACTGTTAGTAAGATATATACTCAGTGAGACCCTATGTATCTACATGTACATGTACTACATGTATTGTAGTACTACGAAAACTGATGTTTTGTTGTTATTTTTTTAGGTGCCTACTAACGTTTCAAATGCAAGTTTCTTTGTTTTTGTGGTGTTTTTGGTCTGTGTGAGTATGTGTGGGTGTTGACTACGGCAAACAAAAAGAAGACAACAAAAAGAACAGAAATTCTAATACATTGTATGGCTAAAAAATCTAACCTTGTTTCACCCCGCTTTCAGAAGTTCAGTAGCTTTACTGGCTTTCCAATCAAAGGCATACATGTACATTATAACACGTTAACTGCCGACTACGAGTATACTCGTAGAAAATGAAAGGTCTTTGCATTGTAACTTGAATACACTGGCACCACTGATGGCGTAACCAATAAGCTGCTGGCAGTGGTGAGGACATGCTTCTATAAAATGTACATGTTCAAACTATTTAAGTAAGTACCTATTGAGTGTGCACGCATACGCATAGGCCCTAATGCTTGGCAAATGGGAACGCCATGTGAAATTATGCACGGCAGTCAACATGTTAAACTGTTCACTAACATTAGCGCTATAGCTAAATGTATGAGTGATAACTCAGTACCTTATTTTCCTCACCAAACTTTTTTGTATTACCCCTGATACTAGAATATTAAAAAAAAAAAGGATTTTCCTCATCTGCCTGTTGCTAAAAGGTTTTTATGCAGCTATATCAAACCATTGGAATGAGCTTTCTTTTAAAGTCAGTTCTCTTACTTGGGTCAAAATGTATTTTCTTGTATTTTGAAGGCTAGTCTCCTTTTATATTATTTTTGTATTCTTTTAAAGTTATCAATTTGGGGGTAAACAAAGAAAATTTGTCTGGAGTGGGATTTGAACCTGTTACCACCGGCTTAACGCTTTACCAACTGAGCTATCCAGCCCTATAGTTCTCTTAAAACTTAACTTTTAAAGTTATGTGTGAAGTGCTCTCATGCCAAGTAGGCCAATAAGAACAAAGTGCCTGAATTATACATTATTATTATTGTTGTTATTGTCATTGTATGTTGCAATTTATCTTGATTGATGACTGCTCCCATTGATTGTATGGAACCTGCATTCTCACAGAACCTACCAGCAACCATGAAAAATATGGGTCTATCAGATGTTGCATATTTAAGTGTCAAAAGTAGAGACGACATTGTGAGTTGTTGTTTTGTGGCAAGATGCAAGAAGACAATAAAACGCCTGATGACATGGATTTCAAACCCACTGAAAAGCATGGGAAATTCACCAGCATGAATGATGTCTTGACTTGTATAGTGTCAGACTAATGAAATCATAACATGGCCCTTTCCTTTCATTATATGGATGCTGAATTTGATACATGTATGTGTGCGTTCCTTATTTATTTCTATACAAACCCATATGCTTCTTAATTTGCACAGTTAACCAAAGATATATTTTGCTTTACAGTTAAATGCTTATAAAATAATAGTCTTTTTACTCCATGATCAACTCAAAATTCGTCTTAACACCAAGGCTTATACAATAGGCCTAATACATAGTACCTCATGGAGGCAATGAAGGCAATTGCCTCCATGCCCCTGTTTATTGCCTTGGTGCCTGTGGAATTCCTCATTGAGGTTGCTCTTCACCAGCAAGAAACTGCCTTGTCCTTTCAAGAAAGAAATACACAATATCAGGTCTGATTCACCGTAAATGAACTGGTTCTTCCGTTATTTTATCCTGATCAGTTTTAGGACAACTGAATTTCATGGAAGTTTGAGTGAGGAGGACATTTGAGTTTATTAAAAGTAAAACACATGAGAATGAATAAGTCATGTCATTTTAATATTCTAAGATGGCTCGCGGATTTAGGTATAAGTTAGATCCTGAAATCTGTTATTGAAAAGGTTTCTGCTGTTGTTGAAAGCGGTTTATAGAGCAAACAGCTCTGAAGGAAACAAAACAAAACAAAACAAGGAAATTACAACTGACCATATTTTCTTTCAGGAACACAAACGCTGTTCTCGCCATAATAGCCTCCCCTGTTTCTGTAATGCACACTGGCTGGCTCTTACGGCATGCGAGATCCATGGAGCTTTTGTTCTTGTCGCATTTCTTTGCCTGGTTAAATATCCCCAGCAGACTGCATTAACTCATGTCTAAAAAAATATACACTATGCCTCATCTAAAAAAGGAATTTTGTGCTCAGTCAATAAGGCCTGGCTTTGCATGATTGAAGTTGTACCTCGGGGGGGGGGGGGGGGGTGGCTTTCCCTTTTCATTTGAAACAACAAAAGTAATGGTTGATTGCGGGGGAGAAATAATGCATGCTGGGACACTATTTCACTGAAATAGTTCATCTTTTATTTCAGTTAGATATAAAAGCTTAAGAATAAGATAGTGTACTTCTATCAGCAGATTTAAACAGGTATACAGTGCAATGTATAACATCAAAGAAGAACATCAGAACCTAATTTGCATTGTGAGATTCATGCCAAACATAGACAAAATCAGTGTCTAAGAAACCTTAAATCACCAACAGAAACAAACCTGTGAGAAGTCGAGCTCATTTTATTGACCACTTTTAGATCCGAGTGACTCCCCTCATCTTCATGCTCAAGCTACAATTCTGGACAGTATTTGGACAGTTGCATACTCTGCCCCCACTGTGCAATATTAAGTCATTTGTTTTGTGCTCTGCAGCATGATCCAGGGGTGTGATGGACATGGGTGTGATGGCAGGGGGGAGGGTTTACCAATCCAGATGTGTATTTGTGGCATTTGGTCGGCCTTGGAAATGTTTTGTTTATACCCTGAAACAAAACAAACTGCTGTTAAAGAGACATTTAACACTTCAACAATGCACAAATCACATACTATGTATGAAGACGTAATGGTTGTGTGGGATGTTGTTCACTTACAGAATAAACTGTTGGAAGAAGGAGAGAGTTATGCGGTCAACCTGTACACGTGGAGGAGCTGCTCCAGGGCTATGCCTGCTGTAAGTCCATGGTTTCAGTCTAATAATAACAACAACAATAACAACAACAACAACAAATATTTTATTTTTAACAGTGTCTTTAGCCGAGTTTGCATTAGATTAATATTTAGCCGACACCATGGGTAGCATCCAATGGGTAGATCTTACCGCTGTTTGCACCGGAATTATTTGATGTAGGTAAACCAACTGAGACGATGGTGAAACAAACCAACTGACTAAGTATAAGAACACGAAGGCGCTATGCCACTGACCTTTAACCGAATGTGAAGACATGACCTGGCTTGACAACGCTATTAAGCAAGGGACGACATTATTTTCTCTGAGTTCTGTATACCAGTGGCACCACGACAACAACATGAGTGTGATGAACACTGATAATAAAGTTGCATAAACAAATATAAAGAAGTCAGGGAAAAGTTCAAACGGGGAGAGTTCATCAAAGTGGAAATGAAACTGGAGATAATCACCTGACACTGTCATCACTGCAGGCTCAGCCTTTTTCATTGTAGTCTATGGTCACTGAGGAAACAGTGTCGACTATAAACTGCATCACGCGTCGATTTTACCATTGCGTGACCGACTGTAAACTGGACAGCAAAATTTTGTTTGTGCTTAGCTACTTTTTGTACTTAAGCAGCTCTATGAATTTGGTACCAGATAAAAATTTACATAGAACTAAGTAAGCAAAGAAATTTGCTAAGCACAGGCAGATTTTGCTGAGCAGAAATTGTGGCTTCTTCCTCAGATAAATGTCTAGCTTTTCAAATCAGTTGTATAAGTTCAGACTCAGTAAACATTTTATACAAATCACACACAGCGGAACTTGGATTCAGTTTACTTGTAATGCAAACTTATCATACGTGTATCTGATCCTAAAGACAAAGTACAGGATTGATGATTATCAAACAAACATTTTTGATTAGTTTCAATCTGAAAGTTCACTGATTATACAGTTTGTACTTGTACCAATCCTCCAGACAAATATTTCCATCTGAAATACTCTCAAAGTCAAGGAAATAACATTTGAAGACATGACAAATCACCACTGCTTATATCATAATTGCTGCAATCCAAATAAGTTAGATATATGCACAAAATCCCTCACAAAACATAAACCATTTTTGTTCTTTACACTTAAAAGTGATCACCAAATTTCAAGGAATTTTCACGGACTGATTGTATGGTGCGTTCACTGAAACAAGAGGATGGGAAGGAATTTAATCTTCCAGAAAACATTGATGTACTCACCTTTTAATATATATGTAACATGTACATTTATTATGCATTTCACCTTTGGGCAACAGATCAAGTCAAATGACCAGAGCAACCGTGTGGAGATCTATCAAAAGTTTGTGGAGGTGATTGAACCTGAGGTCACCAAACTGGTCAACTTTATGTACTTCCAGGTATGCAATTTTAACCATACATGTACTTTTTACTTTATATTATGTGGATCTTTTTACCATTCATCTTGTATGTGAGATCATTCACCACTTCATCTGAACTTCATCATGTTTTATGAAAGTTTTAAGGTATGATACACGATTGGTTGAGTTTAAAACAAAAGACAATTGATTATAAAGAAACAAATACTGCCAGATGCGAGTAAGTTGCTCCCCAATACTTAGTTCAGGTTGGCTTTGTGGCTTCTTCCCTGCCTTTCACGTCCTTTGTGAACTCCAGTTTGAATCCCACTTTGGACCCAGACCCTTGAATGTGGATTGGGTTTTCAGTCCCTACCTGATTGTGTAGGTTTTCCCTCATTGGGGTTTTCCTCCAACATCTAAAGCGATATTTTCTTCAACATCTTCTCTTCACAGGTATCTTCAGACCTATGGTTTACAGTGCAAAAAGATATGATAATAATAATGTAACATGTAAATTCTGTTTTACCAAATTGAAATAGGCAAAAAGTTTACGGAATCACAACTTTTTCAGTGACTAGCCAGGGGGACAGTTAGCTTGTCATTAAGCTGGTTACTGGGCGCCTTTTGGGGTAGATTGGGGGTCAAACCATAGAAATAGTGAGGTAAACCAGATGCAGTTGGACTTCTGATAAAGCGGTTAATATACAACTTTTGAGGGTTTTTTATTGACAGTTTTACAATGTAGTCAGTGTAAGATAAATGCTTGGTTTTATTTTTAATGTCTTGAAATATTTCAAATGGGAATTAGTATTGCACCCTCTTGCTGTCAAAAATAGGACCTATTGGGTTTTCTTTCAATATTGTCATTTGTATGGGACTTGTAGTTTGAAGTAATAAAAATAATCCTGTTTTTTTCTGTAGGACTGTAGTGGTTGAAAAAAATAAACTAGCCAGTCGACCACTCCAACAGAATTCAAACTGATCCCCAGATGTTGTAACTGGCATTAACATACTAGCTAGCGGACCAATGTTAAAGGTGAACCCTGTCCTCATTTGAATTCTTCTAACATCTTTTATTCCCCAGCAACGAGCCATAGATGTGTTCTGCCGTGATGTCAAACGTCTGTGTCACTCGGAAAGGAAAAAAGACTTTGTGTCTGAGTCGTACCTGTTAACCCTAGGTCGTCTTATTAACATGTTTGCTGTATTAGATGCACTTAAGAACATCAAGGCTAGCATCAGGAACGACTACGCTGCATACAGAAGGTAACATATTGTATGGTTTAATTCTTTAAAACGTTGCATGGTGGAGAAACAATTTAGTACGGTTTGCGGGGACCTAACACCATTAGGAGTTGTGGTGGCTCTGAAAAGAGCTTTCTCATGAAAACGATCAGAGCATAATCAGAGTTTCTTTGTGCCAGCGGTACCCTCAAAGAAAAAAGATTCTGGCAATTCCGCCCGAAGAATCCAGTGAGGGGGACGGGACCCCCCAAAAAAAGAATCCCGGTGGCAACTGGTTAAAAGCACACCCCAGACTAAACAAAAAGTGTTAAACAGAAATTTCTCAAAAAAGGAAACCTCCTAATTTTATGTTATCTAAATGTTTTGTTTATTGTAAGCGAGAGGACAAATGTACACTTTGTTGAACCAATTGTGTATTATAATAAATTATTAATTTCGACTGCGCAAGTTCATGGAAAATATATGTTCAGATGCGCATTACAATGTTAAAAATAACAGAGTAAAAACATGGTTGAAAATGGTAATTAAAAACATTTAAAACAGCCATTAATTAAATACGTAAAAAAGAGCAATAATTAAATAGTCTACAAATATTTGTAAAACACCCTGAACTGTCCTATAATATTGAGGGGAAACACTGAACAGACCTAGGAAAGTTTAGGAAATGCCTCTACTATCCTAGGAGAAAAAACCCATTCACTATACCTGTTTTTATTCCTAGGATAGTTAAGGAAATGCCTCAACTATCCTAGGAGAAAAAACATGATGAATACAACTGTTTTTAATCCTAGGATAGTTAAGGAAATGCCTCAACTATCCTAGGAGAAAAAATAGTGCATACACCTGTTTTTTTATCCTATGACAGTAAAGGAAATGCTTCAACTATCCTAGAAAAAAATCACTGAATATAGCAAGTTTAAACCCCAGGATATTTTAGGAAAACAAGCTTCTTACCTAGGAACAACAGTGAACACGTCTTTTTGTTAAATTCTAGGATAGGAAATGCCTCATTTATACCGGGAAGAAACCATTGCTCAATATTTGATTGTTTCTTATCCTAGGATTGAAATATTTGCTTGTTCTGTGACAGAAGAAAATAAAGCTTTCTTGAAGGGATACATGTACCTTCTTTTTTAGTTACATGTGGCCATGAAATTACCTTTATGTCAAATTTAATTTTGTTTAAACTTTGGGGATGGCATGGTGCTTTTAACTACCTCTTGCATTAACCTCTTCGCTCACGCTATCACTATCAAGCAATAAAAAAGCTGCGCTAACTTTTTCACTATATTGTTCATTCTATCAAAGTAGACATGTTTGTACTTTTAACCAGTTGAAAACGGATGACTTGAATACATGCAAATGTTTCGGAAACGGAGGTTGTGTAAAGACGCCATTACGTAATTTCGGACCACCAGAGCAAGGCACAAAGTGTCAGAATGTCAGTTTTGCAATTCACGCTGCATGAATTTGACATTTTCTTGGTCGAAAAACAAAACGGACGATCCAATATAGAGAATCTTTGTTCTCGGCATTGTCAAGTCAGGGTTTCTGCCAGTGGTTCCTGTGCCAGTGGTAACCTCAAAGAAAAAAGATTCCGGCAATTCTGCCAAAAGAATCACGCGGGACCAAAAAAAAAAAGAAGAATCCCAACGGCAACTGGTTAAATGAGTAGGGGGTTATTGTTGAGATTTACCGTTGCAAAATGTTAAATTGTCTACAAAATAATGATCTTACAGGGCAGCTCAGTTTCTGCGAGTCATGGCTGACCCCAACGCTCTCCGTGAGTCCCAGGAGGTAGTGATGTTCTTGGCCAACAATGACAAGATCACCCAGACACTCAAGGAGAACCTGACCAAGATTGAGGGGTATGAGGAGCTCATGATGGACATCATCAACCTGTGTATGGAGATGTATGAATCACGGCAATTTGTGGTCCCCAGCGAGAAGCACGTATTGGTTAAGGTATGGTTAGACCAAAAGTTAACTAAACACCCAGTAGGGTTGAAGAGGATGTAATATCTTGCTTTGAAGGTTTCCAAGGATTGAAAGAGGGCACAAACTGCCCCTTTTTCTGTATGCTCTTTAAAAAATGCAGATTTTTATGAATCTTGAGACTAGCAATGACCCTTGAGTAACTTGTGAAAAGACAAAAATGTGTTTGTCTAGGTGTTTGGCAGGATTTGGTCAACAATCTATAAGTATATGGGTTTTTTTTTTGGGGGGGGGGGGTTTACGTATATTTATGTTTATATTTATTTAATTTCTCGGGCAGTCATAAAAAAGGACATACGCAATCAAAATGGCAAAAACAGCAAAAGATACAACAAAAACAATAAAAACATAGAGAAAGGGGAAAGTGAACCAGCTAGAGCCCGATGGATTGCCTAAAAGAAACAAACTTCTGTCTAGAGGCTCTCCTCTCCAGCTGGTTCTAAGGAGAACAATAGTTATTTAAAAAAAAAACTACAAGTTTACATGTACATTTATATCTTGGGATTTAGTTATTTAGGGTAAGGTTTACAAAGAAATCCCTGTATGTAGCTTTTATCATTTTTTCATAATTATTTTGTTAATTCATATTAACCCGTGTAAGACCATTTGCTGTATCGATTACATTTTATAATTCTGTATGGATTTGTGTGAGGTAAATATTCATGTATCTTAAGAAGCAAAAACCAACGATGAAAGTGCTTGACAAGGATTTACCCACATCATGTAATTTCAGGATTTCACTTTTAGTCTCAGATGTCATGAAAAGCCAATTTATTTTGTTGTCATTTCACAGGTGTTGGCATTTGGTCTTTTCCTTTTGGATAGCAAGGAAATCAACATCTATAAGCTAGACCAGAAGAAGCGCATCAACCTCAACAGGATCGACAAGATATTTAAGGTACAATGAATTACCCACTTTGCGTCGGTATTAAAAATAATTTAAACCTGCCTATGTGCATTGCTATTTTATCGGAACTGCGGGAATGATGTGTTTTTGAAGATACCGTTGTCCCGATGAAGCCCTGACTAAATGCAAAGGCAATAAAGGTTCTCATAAAAAGCACCAGGATTTATTGTTCTCTTCCAAGAAAATATGATACGCGTTCACTGTGAATCGCATAACTTGGCCGTAAGATACGGCCAATAATCAGCCCCATGGCTGGAACCTATGTGATGGAATCTCGGTTCACTCAGGATACCTCCAATTGAGCCGAATACAATGACAAACATTGGTGGCAACCCATCGATCTCTTGTAATCCACTTTGTATGGCAAAAAAAAAAATAATGTGCAGCTGCACACTGGCCTCAAAGGGCATAATATTTCAAGGATTGGATTAACAAAAAAACCTTAGGTACAAATAAAGATACTCAGCAAAAGTAACCAATTGGTGGTTACTTTCCTCTGGCAGTTTAAGCATAACCCTTTCCATCATAGGAAGAAATGAAACAGTGATGTAACATTTTCCACTATAGGAAAATAAAATGTGTTTAATGCCTTCATCATGCAAAAAAAACAAGAGCACTTTTTTCATCTAAGGAGGGTTAAGGGAATGCCTCAACTATCCTAGGAATTCATATATTCAAGTAGACTCAAATATTAACAAATTGGAACTTAATTGGTTACAAAGTATTATTCGCAGATAAATCCAAACTATCAGCCCATGCTTAGTCATTACATGGATAACCTCCATAGTGTTAATAGCACTTCCAGGTTCCCTCCGTGGGTACCTGGGTACCCGGGTACCAGACAGGTATTCACATTGGGTACCCAATTCTAAAATTGCACAGCTTTAATTTTCTTACAGCAATAAGAGCTTCCCAATTCCTGGATACAACTTTTTGCTGATTCTTAGTCGTCTGTTTAATTTTCATTTTTCAGCAACTGGAAGTCGTCCCCCTGTACGGTGACATCCAGATCCCCGTCTTCTCCTACATCAAGAAGAGCCCAAACTACGAGGCTCATAAGTCCTCATGGAGTTGCGACTCCAGCAACAGCTCCCAGTATAACTTACTGGAGCATCTCTCATCGATACGTGAGGACCACACAAGGTACATCAGCCAGCTTGCCCGTCACAGCAACAAGGTAAGTTATACTTTTTTATTTGTACCATTACACCAGTGTTTGATAAGCGCTGTATACTTGGTACTGCCTGAGTCCTGCAGAAAGAATACTACTCGTGTGGGATTCGAACCCACTACCCCTGCATTGTTTGCTATGTTTAGTTCCAGTGAGGTCTGTCCTACACAGTGTCAAAAAGTGGCAGTTAATTGCTTTTCAGAATCAATATCTTTATCCAATTATCAGAGCATACTGTAAAATATAATGGTACGACACACCAAAGGTTTTTTTTTTAGAGCCACCCTCAAAATAATGTTAACATGATGCCCCTACAAATTTTATAATTTGACTTTTGAGGAAAGGCCATGACGAAACAAATCTTTACAAAGTTCGTTTTACGCCACATGCCCTTGTTTTCAAATTTAGTATAATGAACACTACTTATTTCACTGGTCAGTGCAAAAACAAAAATGGTGCAATAATGTCATATCTCCTAAAACCTTACCAGATTGTACCTCCGCCATGCAAAGTTTTAAATCCTACTCATGTACAAGGTGTTACCGCAAACCTTTCTAGATTGTATCTTCATCATGCAAAATTTCAAATCCTACTCATGTACACTGTGTTACCGCAAACCTTACTAGATTGTATCTCCACCATGCAAAGTTCCAAATCCTACTCATGTACATGGTGTTACTGCAAACCTTTCTAGATTGTATCTTCACCATGCAAAATTTCAAATCCTACTCATGTACACTGTGTTACCGCAAACCTTACTAGATTGTATCTCCACCATGCAAAGTTCCAAATCCTACTCATGTACACTGTGTTACTGCCAGTCTTTCTAGATTGTATCTCCACCACGCACAGTTTCAAACCCTACTTATACATGTACATGTATTACTTTGCCTAACCCAGTACATGTATGTCCTGTCACTGTAGGAGATGACGACCGCAATGAAAAACACAGGGCGCTCTGAAGCAGAGAATAAGCAACTGTACAACCTGGCTCTCAAGGGACTGTGTCTACTTTCCAAATGGACTTCTCTGGTCACTGAGCTGGTAAGTTACCTATCACTTAATCTTTATATATACAAACTGTGCAAGTCTCGTGTGTATTCAAATGTACGGACCCCTTAAATTGCGCTAACTGTTTTCTTCACATGTTAAAGTAATGTACATGGGAATCCAAGGTTCCCAGATATATGTTCTAATACTCACAAGACTTGCACAGCCTGTTATGCCCTGACCTTCAGTCTGCTTCCCGGAGTTCAGTGATGATTGTAGCAATGATAATTTTAAGGGGCCAGACTGTGTAGACTATCATACTCACTCATGATGGCATCAATCTTCGTGGGCAAAAGAATGGCCTCACATAGTACAGATCGATGCTTGTGTTTTTTTTTAAATTGTACTAGTGATTCGCTGTATGTCTGTTGGAAACAGGCTGAGTGTATCATTATGATGTGATGTTTTGAACATGTTTATGAGTACTAACATTATAGGCCCTGGGTATGTATTATTTGAAAGCTCTTATTGTACACATATGGACTGGCAATGAGGGAAATAGTGCACGTCTATGCAACCCGAGGGCCTGTGAGTGACCAAGAGAGGGTCCTATTTCCTATTGCCCGAATAATGCCAGTCCATATGTGTTTTGTAACACACCTCAGTCCAAAATGTCGGTTAGAAGAGTAAATTGCGTTTTTTTGGCCGGAGATTCTTCTCAATCCGCAGACGCTGTTGTTCTCTTGAGGGCGCTCTTTACCAGTCAATAGTTTTTGGGTTTTTGAAACTATTTCCCGCTTTGCGAACTATTTTCCCCAAATGAAGCGCGTGCGGTGGGTGTGGTGCAGATTTCATGTACTAGGCTATATTAGTTCACCCCACGCGACCGTGTTTCAGCCAATCAGGATAAAGAACCAGGGAGAGGTGTGTTATAATCCCATCTATTTGATGAGCAAACAAACACAGTTTTGAGTTTTGGCAGGAAGTGCCAGATTTTGTTATTGAGTGTCACATTTGTATTGATTTATGTTGTGCCTAAAACTATCAGGATAGAGTCTTTAACTCTCTCTCGGGTTCAGTAAATTTTGTCTGCGTCTTTGCTCTCTCTCTCTCCCCTAACCTTGTACCAGCATTTTACATGGATTTCTCCTTTAGGGTCACTTGAATGAACTATTTCTAAATTATTTTTATTGTCATTCTGACAGTGGATATTATTATGTTGAAGTTTAAAAAAACAGAAAATGTGAAAACATTTGGTTTTTTGCTAAGGCTCTTACTAAGTTTGCTCTGAGATATTCATTCACAAGTATTGTATAGAGGTTGTCAAAGAAAGCATACAGAGTGTTAAAACCTTGAGTAAGAGACTATTCATGATGTGTTTTATTTTTGTTTTCAATATCAGTTTTCTTGGAAGTTGATCCATCCAGCTGACAAGCGCACTAATCCCAAGATACCAGACACAGCTGAAGAATACGAAAAGGTAAGAATGCTGCTCCAACTTCCTTCATTACACATTCATCATTCCAGGCATACAACTTTATCCTCTGTGTCATCCTTGAGTTTATGCCAAAGGAAACTGAAAAAGAAAGGTTTGCTGTCCTGGGCAGTTTCCTCTTTTTTGTCTGTAGTTCATAAATGTACATGTACATGTACATGTACATGTGCCGCCATAGAAAGAACTAACACATCACACGTGATGTTAACTGAAATAATATACAGGCATGATATTTTTCCAACTTTAATCTGATTTCTGGTTTTTTTTTTTTTTTTTTTAGCACTCTCAAAATTCAGTCAAGTTGTTGAAGTTGTTTTTTAGCATGTTGAGCAGCCCGAAAAAGTCTGTCAAACAATATACTATAATTATGTATCCTGTCCCTGTGACTCAATTTTTTTATTATAGTAATGGAAGACTTTTAGGAACACTAGGTGGCAGTACCAGGTGTATTCATTGTTCTTGGAAATGTGCACATGCTCAAAACTGAACAATTGAAATTTACCTGGTAAGTCTGCTGCCACCTAGTGCTCTAAAGTGAATTTTGGTTTGTACTTCACACACAAATATTAAAGTATGAATTTCCACCATTTTAACAATGATGGCGTTAAGCATAAACAGGACCTGCAGGAAAAAAAAATCCACAGGCTCCTCGGTTGGGATTCAAACCCACAAACCCCACATTCTAGAGCAGGTGTCTTCACTGCTAGACCGCCAAGCGTGCCCGGTGTCGATAGGCCAGTTTGAATCCTGTAATTAGCAATGGGCACTGCGAACAATTTAAGTGTAGGAATAAAAGCCCAGATAAATTATTTATGAATTCTTTAACCCTGATGCAATAATTACATAAATCTAACAGAAAGGTGTTTAATTTTTGAATTATTGCCTCCCCCCCAAAAAAATAAGGGGGGCAATAAAGATATGCGCATGGCCTTTACAGTAGTTTCAATGCTTTGCTACATTTCAGAAATAACTGATAAATGCCTAAAACCAATTTGTTTTTGATTTGGACAGGCAACTCGTTACAACTACAGCAGCAGTGAGAAGTTTGCCCTGATTGAAGTCATTGCCATGATCAAGGGCCTGCAGGTGCTAATGACACGCATGGAGAGCGTGTTCCAGGAAGCCATCCTGCGCACAACGTACTCCGAGATGCAAGACTTTGCACAGATAACCATCCGAGATGGTCTGCGGACCGCCATTAAGAAGAAGAAGAAGCTAATTGAAACGTAAGTTAAGTAGAAATAACATCACCGAACACATAGTTTGGAAAACTGCTTTTATACTATAGCTAGAGGTACATGTATCATCTCTTAAATGTTTAGGTCACTTTTTTTGTTATTTTTAAAGTTTATGAACATGTTCTCTTTAATAAGAAGAGTATTAACTCATGCCTTTAATACTCCACTGTATAGACCATGATGTCATTTGAGTAGGGCGCCCTCAGCAAGAGGTCAAAAGCAGGTTGCCCATTGGCCCATTCTGTACTTATATGTGCATTTCCAGTGTTTCATCATCGTTTTACTTCTAAAAATCTAAGACGACAACATGATGACATTAATGCAAGGTCCATTCAGTGTACTGCAGATTTTTGTTCAGAACTTTTTGCCCATTTTGAAACTTGTGTGTTTTGGATATTGATATAATATTGCACTAAGTGATTTATTTTGATTTCTCTTCACAATGCCTACTTGAATGTGTTTTATGAATCTGTTCTAACTAATTGCAAATTGTAAAAAAGCTAAATTGACTTTCTTGGGCTCATTTCACAAAGCACTAAGATTCATCTTAAGATGAGTTGTCAGTATTACCATAGTGATTCATATTGTGACGTCACACTTTTCTTAGCAATTAAGATTGATTTGCAGTTAAGATCACTCTTAGCTCTTTGTAAAATCGAGCCTTGGTATTGGATCTTGCACACAAATTTTATAATTGTCTGAACTTCTGAAGTATATTTCTTTTACGTGCTTGGGGATTCTGTTGGACTTAGAAATTTCTGAAGTCTATATTAAAGTTATGCTTTTAACAAAACTGGTATTTCTATTCTGTGTAAATATTCAATTTTCCATTTATATCTGTTTAGTTTATTTACATGTATTTAGTCGTGTTTATTATTTGTGTTACACGTGTTAAGAAGGCAACTCTCCTTTTGACTGACTAATTCAAATGAAATTGAATTCACTCTAACTAAAATGAAAGTCCTTTGAATAAGAAGGACTTACAGTTGAAATGCAGGGAATGCTTTGATATTGTTGAAACTCTTCCAGGATTATCCGTGCTGTACGTGAGACATGCTGTGACTGGGAGAAGGGTGCCGAGCCCAAGGATGACCCATGCCTCAAAGGGGAGAAGGACCCTAAAACAGGGTACAGCCTCAAGGTACCCAGGAGGACAGTGGGACCTTCAAGTACACAGGTGTGTTCAAAACTTAATTGGATTGATTGGTTTTTTTTTCAAGACTGTCCCATATCGTATGTTTGTATCCTGCTTTGTGCTATTGACCAACATGTATGCACAATAACGAGAGGACAAAAAGTGGTCAATCATAATGAAATGTAGTCTCTGCACATTTCAATTTCTTTAGGGAGTCTAAATAATAAGTGTGTTTTTAAGGCTGGTATAATTTCCCCTGTGCGTTCTATGCAGTTTTATCTAATCACAGGGTACAGCATTTGCTGTCAGCAGTAAAGCATGGAACATCATTGTAAAGGATTGATAAAATGTAAACAGTGCATTCATTTTGTATCTCATTTTCAACTGTTTTCTTCATTTATGACACACTTTATTTTGTGATAGGATGCCAACTATTTTAACACATTATAATTTGCTGAATGTTATTCCTTATCTATCTGTTCATACCCTTAATATATTTGGACATTTCCCTTTATGAATTTATTTATACCTGATGCTTTATTTGATGTTTGATATTCTTATTTTTTTCATAATGTTTTTTGAAAAGGTGTATAGAGTTTTCATTTGCTGACTGTTGTTCGTTTTGCCCATACAGGAAATGGCATTTCCCTCATTTGGACATTTTTTTATTTTGATGTTTATTATACATGTATTTGATGTGGTATTTGATGTTTTTTGCAAATTTGCCAATTTTATGTATTCATTTGGTGGAAAATAAAACTACATTCATTTGAATAAGAAAGGCTGAATATCACACTTCACTCTGGGCTGGGCATACCCTTGCGTCGTCACGTGTGGTTACTGTTTGGCTTTGGTCTGCCATTTTGGAATCCAAATTGCATTTAAAGATACTGTGCCTGTCGTCTAAGAATTTTAGGCGACTCTCTGCACAGTGACACACTGGGAATCGGACTCCAAAAATGACACAACCAAGATTTATCGTGGATGATTTTCATGTAAATTTGGTCAATACTAAAAAGATACAGAAAACCTTAATCTCTGAGGAGTAAACATTTAACATGAAATGTGAGAATATTAAACTGAATTTTGTGTGTGACTTGTCCCATTAGCTGTATATGATCCGTACAATGTTGGAGTCACTGATAGCAGACAAAGGAGGCACAGGCAAGAAGACACTCCGTAAGGAGCTGGATGGGTCCTCCTTGGAGGCCATTGATGACTTCCACAAGAGGTCCTTCTTCTACAAGCATCTCCTCAATTTCTCAGGTAGGCCCCGACTCCAAAGTGTTGATCGTATTGAACTCTCCAATCTACTCAGTCAGAGATTTTTCTGTATTCTGGACAATTTTTTTCTCTCAGATTGTTGGCGATCTTGAGGGCCTCATTAACTGAAGTGAAATTTAATAACTTGTTCCATGTTTTGCATTTTTCAGAGACACTGCAGCAGTGTTGTGATCTGTCACAGCTGTGGTATCGAGAGTTCTTTCTGGAAATGACAATGGGAGATCGTATCCAGGTCAGTGTAAACCTTGATTCCTTTGCAAATGGGATCATGATAATAATAATAATAATAATAATAATAATAATAATAGTACAAGACATTATATAGCGCGTAATGCAGGAGCCTCTATGCGCAATAAACACAGAACATAAACCAAAATTACATAAAGTAAAGTCACAAAAATGTGGATTCAAACAAGTGAGTTTTTAAAAGTCCATTGAAAATCTGAACAGAGTCAGCTTGATGATTATGAAGAGGTAAGTCATTCCACAATGAAGGTGAAGGCTCTTTTTAGTAGAATTTAGTAGAACCAGTAGTTTGCATCAGTAAGGATTGGCCAGCCCTTGGAGATTTTAATAGTGAGAATGATTAGCGTAAGGATGATTAAGCCTCCCAAATTATTATGATGTAACAGGATGCTTTTGGTGATGTTTGGTTGCAGCAGACTTACCAGGTTAATTCATTGTTCTGGGAAGTGTGCAGAGAATTACCTGGTACATGTATGTCTGCTACCAACTAGCATGCCAAATAGCCCACACTGATCTGTGGTCTTTACTTTGGTAAATGCCGTGTCATTTAGTACTTTTGTCGTTAAATGTTGTTCTGGTTAATTCCTATACAGTTTCCCATTGACATGTCGATGCCATGGATTCTGACTGACCACATCCTGGAGACAAAAGACCCAGCTATGATGGAGTAAGTAAAAACACTAATCATCCTTGACAACCAACAATGATACTCTCTCTTCTCAACTGTAAACATTGTTTTGTTATCATTATTCCTGCATGTAACTTTCCTCACTTTAATTTTGTGTGCTTGCAGCTGCCCTTTTCAAATAGTGTATCATGATAAATGTCATTTCATTTTTAATGTATTTTCTTTTAATATGAATTAATTTATGATGAAATGAATTGAAATCCGTGTGATATTTTTGATTGTATTTTTTATTCTCTATGACCATTTTCATTGTTAACCTCTCTGCATGTATTTCTCATTGTTGATTGTATCTGTTATTATTGATCTGAATATCAATTGCCTATTCCATTTTTGTGTATGCCTGATTTCTTTTTATTCATCTTTTTCTTTTGATTAATTGCCTACCAGTTTGCAGTGCATTGAATATGTGTAAATTGCATGTTTTATGAAGTTTTTGCAGTATGAGTATGTTCTTTCATTGAAGATTTATTGCTGTATGGAAATATGTCTGTAAGAGTTTTGTTGGCTCAGAGAAGATAGATGTGTAACAAGTTAAACCTCATCAAATCCTCATTTATCCCTCAGGCTGACCATGCAGTATCATCCACTGTGGTTTTGAATAATAAACTACATGTACACTAGCCTGCAGTCTGATAACATGTGGTGAATGCATCCACACTTTACACAGTCAACCCTCCTACTGTCTGACCATTCAGTATCATCCACCATGGTATTAAATGATAGATGCACTATACCAGCCTGCAAAATGATATCATGTGGGGATACACAGTCAACCCTCCTACTGTCTGACCATTCATTTTCTTCTACTGTGATTTTTGAATGATAAATAAACTACGCCAGCCTGCAATCTAATAACATGTGGTGAATGCATTTACACAGTTCTGTGCCAGCATTCTTAATCCAGGCAGTTGAATAGTTTCAATCAATTTGTCAATTTTCAAACATTTTGTGTTAAGACACCAAAGAGTGGAGTATTTGTTATAGATTTAGGGCAGTTTTTGGCCAGACAATTGGTATTCTGTATTTTGTTTATTTATCTTATGTTTATCAGCTTTTAAGTGTTCTTTGCTAGAAATTAACATCTCATATTTTCTTGATGATTGGAAATTATTGAATGGGAGATTTGGGAACGATGGGTCAAAGCAGACTTAGTATATTGTCATTGCTATGTAGTTCTCAGCATGCACACATTTCCAAGAAAAATGGATTTACCTGGTAAGTCTGCTGCCACCTAACGTCTCCATAACTCTCCCATTAAATGATGTGTGTTGACCCTATACACTGTTGTTCTTGTCAGGTATATCTTATACCCATTGGATCTGTACAGTGACAGCGCACAGTATGCTTTGACTAGATTCAAGAAACAGTTTCTCTATGATGAAATTGAAGCAGAGGTGAGATACAAGATGGAAACTTGGTGATAAATCTGAAATTGGAAATGGTCTTTTCGTTTATAGACTAATCCG
Organism: Marthasterias glacialis; assembly: GCA_911728455.2. Lineage (NCBI taxonomy): Eukaryota > Metazoa > Echinodermata > Asteroidea > Forcipulatida > Asteriidae > Marthasterias > Marthasterias glacialis. The sequence goes on along the minus strand of OU452228.1, from coordinate 9,531,723 downwards.
AGCAGCTCGCTCATGGGCATTTACACCACCGTGGCTATGGCCGCCGCACGTGTGTGTCGACGCACTCGCACTGTGAATCCTCCATGCTGATTGGTACATATGTGCGCTGACACGCTATTGTCGTGTCGTGCGCGCTTGCGGCGGCCATAACTGCGGTGTGTGTAAAACGCCTTAAACGAGCACTGCTTGGATTTTATGAGTTTGACCGATTTTCAGTTGTGTATAATGTTATTGATGAACACTTACACCAATATTCGCCACAGATGGGTGCTCATGGCGCTCATTAGTTTTTTGCTGGTATGCAGACCTTAGAATTATGAGATCCATTTTATATAACATCTTGTAAGGTGCTGCGGTGCATTCAGCAGCCACTGCCAGGAACACTGGGGCAAACCCCTTCTCTTAACAAAAAGTGTAACTGGGTTCTTTTACGCGCATTACACAACAGACAGGACCAATGGTTTTATGTTTCATCCAAAAGACAAAGCAGTAATGGTTAAGTGTCTTGCTCAAGGACACAACTGTCAAGACTGGGACTCGAACCCACACTATGCAGATTAGAATATCAGAACTTGAGTCTGGTGCACTAGACTGCTCGACCACGACTGCCCATTTACAAGTATGCACATGATGGGGGGCGGGGGTAGCTTTTCAACCCAAATTTGAACTAAAAATATTTTCCATGGTCTGAGATGTGTACATTGATACAGGAGAATGCTTCTTCATAGAGATTTGCAAATGTATTGATGCCAAGCTTCATTAATCCATTGTTTTTTTGTGTGTGCTTATTTGTTTGTTTTGATCAGGTGAACCTGTGCTTTGACCAGCTTGTGTACAAACTCAGCGATCAGATCTTTGCCCACTACAAGGCACTGGCTGCCAGGTAAAATTAATCTCCATCAGTCTGCCACACTGAAATATTTGCTAGATTTTCAAGAATTTCGTAAGAGGGCCATTTAAAATATATATGGAAACATTGGCTTTTCATGACATTTTATGACAAGAGTTTTGTTCAGGTTTTGTGGTGCACAATATTAGTGACAAGCCAATTTTGCTGTTATAATAAAAGTTAAAATATTAATGAAATATCAAGTAATAAACCACAAGGGAAACTGTCTAGGTAAATTTTACATTTTTTGGGTGAACAAAGAAAAGTTTACTAGAACGGGATTTGAACCTACGATCTCCGGAATTTCGACAAAATATGAGACCGCCAACATAAGGTTTAGATAGCTCAGTTGGTAGAGCGCTGGCACGTTAATCCAGAGGTTGCAGGTTCAAATCCCTTTGCAGTCAATTTTTCTTTGTTCACCCCAAAATATTAATGAAGTAATGTACTTTATCTAACACTGTTGAGTTAAATGACAAATGAAAATTTTTGAAGATATTTGCAACCATTTTAGTTGGATTCCCTGTTTGCCAGTATTATTACATGTATTAGCACCAATAATCAGTGCAATAAAGGGGCCAGACTATTTTTCCATCTGCCTCAGTTTCATTACAGACATTTGTATAGGAGGAGAGATTTTTCCTCTGTCACTGAGAGTATTTTTGTCTTCTTTGCATACAGCATTTTGTTGGATAAGCGTTTCCGTACTGAGTGTGAGATCTACGGTATCGGCATAGCCTATCCTCCTGCTAACAGATATGAGACCCTACTCAGACAGAGACATCTACAGGTGAATGATCATGCAATTACCCCAAATGACAATCAATTTGGGGACATTTACACCCTGCAAAATACCCCCTTTTGTGAATTGGGAACATGTTTTTTTTCCACACCTTGTTTTTAAAAAAGTAAACATTGCTGTTGTGAATGCTGGATCCTTGGGTTTGGAAGGCCTCTCTTGTACAAATATAGGACATTTCATTCATTTATTAATTCTGTTTGTAAAGCCAAGGATTCTCAGAAAAGCGAACTTAATCACTTTACTAGCCAAGAACCCCATGGAGAGAAGACAAGGAAGTTTCAGTTTTAGATGTGGGAGGAAAACCCCAGAGATTTATTCCAGGGAAAACTCACACTATCAGGTATCAAAAATTGTGAAACATTTGCTTTAGTTTTTGTAAGTTCTTGAATTGTTTTTTTTCTTTTCACAGTTGTTGGGTCGCTCAATCGATTTGAATCGTCTGATCACTCAAAGAATCAGCACAGCTATGTACAAGAGTCTGGAGATTGCCATTATCCGCTTTGAGAGCAGTGACCTTACAGGCATCGTGGTATGTAGCTGCCAGTAGTAATCTCTTCTATCAGTTGTCTTAGGTCAATAAAATCCCTCAGCATTCTTAGCTAGGAAATGCCTCATATTGATCAAAGTTCCCCAGTCCTTGGTAACCAGGGCTTGATTTCACAAAGCACTAAGATTCATCTTAAAGATGAGTTGTCAGTATTACCATAGTGATTTGCACTGTGACATCACACTTTGCTTAGCTATTAAGAGTGATTTGCAGTTAAGATCAATCTTAGCTCTTTGTGAAATCGAGCCCGGGCATGCAACTCCTCGGATCAGCTGATTTCCTCGTTTTTCACCTCACACTCATGCCATTGAAAATTGAAAAAAACACTGTACAAAGTCTTGTAAAGATTGGAATTTCCTCGTTTTTTGTTAAGTCCAAGTTGCATGCCTGGGTAACTGAACGATGATTGATAAACCATCATGTGTTAGATATGATCCTTAAATTTGGTTGGTTGAGCAACTATGTGCGAATAAGGACATATCATCCACTGTGGTTTTGAATGATAAATAAATTATACCAGCCTGCAATATGACATCATGTGGTGAATGTACAGTACACACATTTCAGTTCTATGCACAGATGTGCCACCATACACAGTCCTCGCTGTTGAATGGTTGGTCAAATCACTGGAAAATATTGCCAAGAGTTAAAAAGTGAAATCTTGACATGCTTTTTTTTCCTTCCATTCTACCAGGAGTTAGATTGTCTCCTTGAGGTGAATCGGTTAACCCACTCCCTCCTGAGTAAACACATGAAGCTGACAAACTTTGGATCCATGCTGAGGGAGGCCAATCATAACGTCATGGCGCCATATGGCCGCATTACTCTTCATGTCTTCTGGGAGCTCTGCTCTGACTTCATCGTATCGTTCTGCTACAATGGCTCCACAGAAAGGTACAACTTTATTGCTTTTGAATGGTCTTCACAAGTAGGAATATTTTATTTACACCGGAGAAAATTACGATATTACTGTTGTCTGGTTCCCTGTCTGTATTCTGTAGATCAAGACTTTTAGACCAGTCTCTGCTGGCATTCAGTTTTCTCAGTGTTAATCAATGTAAGATTTAATTTAAGCAGTCTAGACACAACTCTTTTCACTTGAATGTCACTGAATTTAACTACAATGTAGGTGATTAGTTTTGAGCTATTCGAGAAGGATGCCAGTGGTAAATTATTTTTTCACTCTTTCTAACCACACCAACATCATCATCATTGATCGACCGAGACTGGGCCTTCGTTAGGATCGGCAGATCTGACTTTTTGGACTTGAAAGTCTTGGCATATTAGTTTGTTACATGTTTTTGTGTTCCTCCACTTGCAGTGTGTAGGTGACCACACCATGCAAAGCTTCATTTACTGTTGAACTTTTTACCAATCGAAAATGTCTTCAGTCTCGTTCACCTTACAGCGACTAAAAAAAAAGGATGTGGTTTTTGTACAAAAGTTATTTTTATTTTTCACCTTGACATAGGTTTGTACGTACCAAGCTGGCCTTCGTCCAGCCACACAACAGGGACAAACCTCCATCCTCATCACCATCCTACATCTATGGCAGTAAGGTAAAAGGAAATGCCATCCAAGATTTCACTGCTTGATCTGTTGTATGAAGCCACAAAGTTCTATATGTTTTTAGTTTATACCGATTCCAATTAAACATGATTCCATGTATAAATTTGACTTTGTTGATTCTGTTGGAATATTCTTTATATAACATTGTTATATTTGAAATGAATGTATGTTGTTGTTGAACGTGTGATGGGTAATGTTCTTTTTTTCATTCATTCTAACCTAATTAACAACTCACAAGGAGGTGAGATGCATACTCCTAAGGATTTGAGATGGTTTCAGGAATGCTTAAGGCCCAATGAACAGGGGTAATAATATTGTTAGGCACTTCTTTTTATCATGTCGCATGCACACGCACTAAACAAAGGTCAGCCAAAACTGAACGCATTGTTTATAGCATTATCAACAAATGCATTGTCTTCAGCTGTGCACTGTTGCTCCAGTTGAGGGCAGCTTAGCAGATGGTCCATGGTTTGTGGTTCAATTCCACATTCACAGAGGACATCTTGGCTGTCCTGATATCCCCACTTGTGAAGGGTTACCTTACAATGTGAGGCACTTGGAGAGGCCCACTTGGCTGGAAAAAAACACAAAATGAAAACGTTATTATCGCTCTCTATATTTTTGGTAACATTTAATTTCATTTCGTTAAAATGATTTTTATGCTAAAGTGAACAAGTTTGTCCAGTTATATTTTTCAGTAAAAATGTCATTGAAATGAGCATTCTGAATATGAAAATTTGTCATAACTATGTTGAAATCTTGAAATGTATTTCAATGTTGACCACAGCACGCTCATCATTTTTCTCCTGTGAATTTCATTGCAGTTACTGAACACTGCCTTTGCGACAGTCAACAGTCTGTACAACTCATTCGTTGGAATCCCACACTGCCGTTGCATTGCTCGGTTGCTCGGCTACCAGGGTATAGCGGTCGTCATGGAAGAACTTCTGAAAGTCATCAAAAGATCGGTAAGGGACTACAGAAAATATTTCCAAACTTGAAACTGTTTATATTGGAGCTGATTTGATGGTAACAATTACATTTGCTTACATTGTCAAAAGTCATGGGTAATTTGCTTTTCTTTGTTTGCTTGGGGTTCTCCCTTTGATGATGGCAACTGTTTGTAACAATGATAGTAACGACAATAATAACATAGACTTTGGAAAAGCACCTTTGCCCAAAGATACAAAGGGCATCCCAGAAGAAACTTAATGGGTGAAGAGATACGCTTTCAAGTTCTTTCTGGACTGATAAATGGAGATGAAGTTCGTGAGAGGTTGTGATGGAGGATTCCAGAGCTTAGGAGCCCATGAAGAACAGGCCATCTATCCCCAGTGTGCTTTCTGTGCATTACACAACACACAGAACAAATAAATGGCGTGGCAGATGATAAACAGGTTGTGCGTGTGGAAAGTGGCGCTCCAAACAGTCAGAAATGTAGCTGGGAGTCTGGTGCAAGAGTGATTGGAAGGCATGTAGTAAAATTTTTGAGGTGATGCATTTGTTCACAAGAGTGACCAGTGGAGTTTGTGTATTTGCGGGTAGTAGTTTGACAAAGAGCAGGGTGGGCAACACCAGCCAAGCAGCCTTGTTTTTGAGGCATAGGAGTTGACTCGTTTTTTGAAATGTGGCCTTTGTATTTGCAATGATCTACTAAGCGTTGAAATTGTTTCTGTTTTGTTTCAGATGAATGACTACATCCTTCCATATGTAAAGCTCCTGATGGAGGTCATGCCAAAATCATGTAAACTACCAAGATTTGAATATGGGACCAAAGGTAAGTGGCTCTGAGAAAAATAAATCAACAAATCTTAATCACTGTCCACCTAAAAAAAAAAAGAATAAACCAATAACATTAAACCCAAAAGATCCCCAAAAGATGGGAAAGGGTATGGTTTATATTATTATACAAGAAACATTGATAAATCATAGTGAAAACAAGCGACAATAGAGAGACAATATATCGTTGCAGTTTTCACTAATTGACATATTGCTCAAAACACAATTGTTTTCACAAATTTTAGTGATGTCAATATTCAGAAGGCATTCACTGATACCTTTCTTTCTGCCAAGTATCAAGTCTTGAAACGTCTTGGTTGCTATGTTACAGTTATGTGATTGACCCAAAAGATGGGTGAAACTGAAATTTTTTGTTTCCACGAAGTGGCGGATTGTAGCCTTGTGCATGTGATACTGCATGTGACACAATGTGATTTTGTATGTTACTTAGTTCTCTCGAAGTGACCGAATGGATCATTCCATACAGAGCAATGTTTAGCGTGTTCCAAGAAGTGACACAAGTTCTTATACTATTGCACCACTTCTTGAAAACTTGAAAACCGTGTATATTGAGTGATTGATTTTTTTTGGTGAAAACTGTGACGATTTTGAAAAAAAAACCCTGATGTACAAACATGATAAAATTGTTTGAATTTTACTCTTTACCTTGTGTTTCTTATGTATCAATAAATCATCTAACTGTTTCTCAAGTATCTAATCCATTTAAGTACATCATCTAACACCTTCTGAGAACAGTTTCTTCCTTCCTTTGGTTCAACCAATAAACAGACACATCTCCTTTGATATGCCATGGATTATACCTTCTTTTTTTCCATATCCAGGCGTGGTTGCTTACTACTCCGCCCATCTCCAAGACATTGCTCAGTACCCTGACCTCAAGATGAACCTATTCCACAACTTCCAGGAGATTGGTAATGCCATCATCTTCATGAAGATGATGGAGCAGTGTCTGGCTGTGGAGGAGGTGTGCGATCTTCTCCACGCCTCGCCGTTTCAGAACATCATCCCAAAGCCACACGTCAAACGTAAGAACCGTTCTTTCTTAATTGGTATAACCTTGTAGTAAATGATGACTACGGTTAGAGGGTTCGTAATGAACCAGTTGAGTGTGATCGATGACTGGGCAGCACCATTCACCCCCGGCCATACGGCAGTCTCATGTCCAGTAACCCTTGAGAAGTGCCTTGTCAATTCGTTGGTCAGTACTTCTGATGACCAGTGAGCCCAGGCTCAAGGTACTAAATACAACTGTCTGTTTTCACTTCTTGGCGTTAAGCCACAAGCTCATGTCACATGGGGCAGTTTATCAGTTCCAGGCAATCTCCAACAAGAAAACTCCTTCATAGTTCAAATTCCTCTTTATTTTCTTGGGGACTGTAAGTTAAAGCTAGGAGAATGTCACTTCTGCTGCGGAAGTGTTCCTTATGCATGCAGTGCAGTTGGTTGCTTCCAAATTGCCTGAAAAAAAATTACCCCGTGTGACCAGGCCTTTGGGGCTTCGTAACAAGAGGCAATTTTTTTACTGGCAACTTGGAAGTTTCAACAGTATCTCACTATCACTAAGAGTTTTATCTGAAAATTGATCTCCAACTGTTTTTCGTCCTTGAGTTGGAACTGGTTGCCAGTCAGTTGCCTCATCTGACATGGCCCTTAGTTTCTGCACACATCCTTTTCAACGCTATGACTCTAAGTGTATTTTACATGTACCTAAAATCAAATGCAAACAGTGTGCATTAATTTGGTACAATGCATAATGTAATTATTTTTTGTCATTATGTATGTGACTTGAGTCAACTTTTCAACATTGTTAAGTGACACTAACCATGGTCTTTGTGATTAACAACTCCATAGATGTATCAATACCTTGTTTTTACAGAGTAGTATTGTTATGGATGTGTCATAAATATGAACTTTATTTTGTTGATGACTTCTCTGTGTTTTGTCATATTGTTTATCGTGTGCTTCCCCCCCCCCCCCCCAATATTTGTGACATGCTCTTGTGAAATCAATATGAATACTAGTTGTAAAATCTCTTTACAATGCCATATTTGTATTATACATTCCATTACAATGTTAAGAATTGTTGTAGTTTTGATTATGTATTGAGATAATGCATACCAATAATTAAAAGTTGGATTTTTTCTTGACAATTACCTGCGCCCAGTACTATCTCATTTTGCATGAACACAGTGGAGCAAGACACTTTAACCATACAATTGCTTCAGCCTTCATTTGGGACGTTGAGCTGTGGTTCCTGTGTGATGTGAAATGACACATAAAAGAACTCAGTACACTTGACGTTAAAAGAAGGGGTTTCCCTGATGCATTAGTATGAAGGTGCTCTTGAAATGGATCTCATAATTCAAAAACTTAGCTGTGCATACCATCAGGTGTGATAAAAGTCTTTATAAGAACCGTGTATCATTGTGTTTATTTTTTTCACATTTTATAAATGGTGCATTAACCCTCCCACTGCTCGACGATTCAAAACCATTCAAAATTCCAACTCTGACGTTTGCCCATTACTATTGTACAAACATGTTAGTATCATTTGAACAGTGTTGATATAAAGCTGTACTACATTCAAAACCATTCACAGCATATAGGGTCCATTGATTCACCACAGCCTTGTACTACCATTTGAAATGATCCTCACGAGGCTTTGTATCGGCTTAACCTACCATTCAAAACCACTTGGGGAATCAGGCAGTGTACGCAGTTATCTCACCATTCAAAACCACAATAGTCAGTGGTTTCAAATGGGGCAGTAACTTATATGAAAAAGGCACCGAGAGTAGTAGGGTTAAAGACCCTGTAATCAGACATAATGTTTTTATTTTTAGAGAACTTGGGGGAATGTTGTTTTTATGTATCCATTGTGTATACTTTTTCATTTTTATTATTGAAAGCAAGCCAACCATGTGCTTTTAGCATTTGCTCAATTTAGTTTCCACCCTGTGAAGATCAAACTATCAATTTTTTTTCTACAATGGTGAAACATCTGGTTTGTTTTCTCACAGAGGGTGAGAAGTTAGAGAATAAGTTGAAGAGGCTGGAAATCAACTATGCTCCTCTTCAGGTGGTGCCTGTTGTTGAGAAGATGGGAACACAAGAGGTAAGGATTAGATGTTGTCAGCTCAAATCTCTGTTTCTCATCATTTCGACGGAGGCTATCTTTTCTTTTTTTAGTCTTACTGTTGATTGTCACTAATTACTGTTGATGTATTTTTTAATACATGCATAATGATTTTCTTGTTTTAGTATGGTTTTTGATATGATTTTCTGAACTCCTGTGTTCTCTTAAAATCAGTAAGATTGTTATGAAATAGCATGGGGAAGTCTGTAAAGGCCCATAACATGTGTTTGTCAGACTTTGTCCTCTATATAATTGGCCCACTTTTTTTCAACGGTCAACTAAAGAGACACATTACCTTCAAATTTCGTAAAATTTTGCTGTTTGGGAATAGCTCCTTATCCTTTTTAAGAGTTGTTCATGCAATAAAACACATACAGGTGTGTTGTAATTAGTGAGTAGTGATTGGCGAAAACATACATTTGTCTCTGGAAATAAGACCAGCAGAACCACACTCTACATAGAAGAAACATACGGTCGGCCATTTTGTGGAGTCAACACTTTGGTTCTACAAAATGGTGGACCGTATTCTGTCACGAAATTAAACCCCCCAAAACACAGTTTCAAGGGATATTTATGTGAATCATTATATTCTACTTTTAATATATCTTACCAACCATATTCATTTCATGACAAATGCTTTTTGTAGCCCAAAAGCGCCCAATCTGAAGGCAATGTGTCCCTTTAATTCAATATCATTCAGATGTGATAAAAGCACTAAGCCAGCCTATAATCGACACAATACACAGTCAACCCTCATATTCACTTGGTTTTTTTTTTTTTTTTTTTTTTTTTTTTTTTTGGGGGGGGGGGGGGGGTGGAACCATTCACGTGTGCATTTTTTCGGTCTCATTTGGATGGAAAGGGGGGTGGGAGGTGCCCCCTGCCCCTCTGTTGACGCCTCTGTTTAGACACCTGCCAGCCCTTCAGTAGGATAGGATGTGTTGAATATGTATGCAAACAGTACACAATCTAACCATTCAATATAATCCACTGTTGTTTTGAATGATAGATAAACTATGCCAGCCTGCATGATATCATGTGGTAAATATGTATCTGAGCAGTACGCAATTACCCCTCCTATTGACCTATAATTAAATTTTACTCTGATGGTCTTGTAAGATACAATCACAGTGGCAACCTGCTTCTGAGTTTTGTGCTTTTAATGAGGGGAAACTTTCTGCCCTTTCAAGATTAAGGCCTGACTGTGATAACTGCCCTTGATAAACCTGACAATGTAAGCATCTTCAACCCAAACCAACTCATTATTTTTCTTGTTGTAACCAACTAGCAAATTGCCGATGCTAGGGAGGGTGACCTCTTGACTAGGGAGAGACTCTGTTGCGGACTTACCATGTTTGAGATCATCCTGCACCGCATCAAGGGATTCTTGTCTGACCCTACGCTGCAAGGTCCTGAACCGGCAAACGGTGTCATGATCATTGATGAGTGCTCTGAGTTTCATAGATTGTGGAGTGCCTTCCAGTTTGTCTACTGCCTGCCACTCAAGGAGCATAACTTCACACCAGAGTAAGTCAAATCGGCTTCTTAGTTTGTCTCCAAATAGAACTGTAAACTTTATGTTGTGTGTTAAGTTGTACCGATCTCCTTTCAGACAAGGTGATGCCTTTGAAAAGAGCTGTTTGGTTTAGTCTTAGGCCCGTTACAAACGTTGCGCTTTTGCCATGTCAAATTCAAATTTTTTCTCTCGATTCGACACGGCAGGAGTGCGACGTTTGAAATCACTTTTGGATTTCGGCGTGGCAAAAGCGTAGCCTGACCATGGCATGACAGGCCCTGCCGTGCTATTGGCAAAGTTCGGCAGAAGCACGACGTTTGAAACCACTGCCACGCCAATGCCGCGCTATTGCCAAACTCAAATGATTTGAATTCGACACGGCAAGAGCGCAACGTTTACTAAAGCTAGAGCAATAACAGCTTGCTAACCAAAAAGTTAATACTTTCCTTTCACATCCTTGCATTGGATATCCTCCTCATGCCTTTGTGGAGTCTAATAGCTGAGAGGTCTAGGGCTCTGGACTCAATTTAAAAAGAAACTCAGGTCCTGGTTGTGGCACTTGTGTACCAGAACAAGACACTTTCATGGTTGCCATTGTGCCCTTGAATGGTACTTTAAGCAGCAGGTCCTGTTTGGTGCGTCGAACACCAAAATTAATTCACATTTCTGATCCTACATTTTGTTCATTTTGTTCATCCAGGGAAAGCTATGGTGAAACATATTTTACCCAATGATCGTTTTCTCCGGTTTTTTTTTTTTTTTTTTTCCTCTATTAATTCACATTTCTGATCCTACATTTTGTTCATCCAGGGAAAGCTATGGTGAAACATATTTTACCCAATGATCATTTTCTCCGTTTTTTTTTTTTGGTTGCCTTTATGAATTCACATTTCTGATCCTACATTTTGTTCATCCAGGGAAAGCTATGGTGAAACATATTTTACCCAGTGATCATTTTCTCCGTTTTTTGGGGGTTGCCTTTATGAATTCACATTTCTGAGCCTACATTTTGTTCATTTTGTTCATCCAGGGAAAGCTATGGTGAAACATATTTTACCCAATGATCATTTTCTCTGTTTTTTTTTGGGTTGCCTTTATGAATTCACATTTCTGATCCTACATTTTGTTCATCCAGGGAAAGCTATGGTGAAGGGCTGAACTGGGCCGGTTGTGCCTTGATCACCCTGCTTGGCCAACAGAAACGCTTTGAAGCCTTGGATTTCTGCTACCACATCCTACGAGTACAAAAAGTCGATGGTGTAGATGCGGACATCAATGGCATTGTAAGTGTGTTTCAACACAAAGAGTTTGAACAAAAATTGAGCTGGCCTTTACATTGAAAACTATGTTCATATTTTACCCAATGATCATTAGCATACATGTATACCATAAGAATATTTTGTATATTTTTGTGAGTATTTTTTGCCATTCACAGACATGTGTGTGTATGTGTGTAAAATATCTAAAGAGGTAGTTCTTTTGAAATTTGCCCATATTTTGCTCAATCCTTGTCATTCATTTTGTTTCGGCTTCAAGGATGTTGTATGAATTTATAATGTGCTGTTATTTATCATCTTGCTTTTATAACTGTGAATCTCTGCATTGATTATTAGTCAGCAGCCTCTAATCTGTTTTTCTACTGTATTTATGTTGATGTCATGGCCCAACTTGGGTCACTGTCCCAATTGCTAATAGGTGGACCTGTTCCATCTTGGGCACAACTAAAGTCAGGGTTGTCCCAACTGTTGTTTGGATGCTGATTTTTCTGTGTTTTAATGCTTTGCCATTGTTTACCTTTCTTTATTTGCTCTTTCTTCTGTTTGTTTCTGTGTTGCATTTGAATATGTAAAATTGTCCATATAAAAGGTCTAACGCAACCATTCTTTATGTACCACTGATTTGCTACACATAATCAACTGAAGTAAATCATGGTTAGGTGTAAAATGCTTATTGTAGTAAGATATGTGGTTTGTAAAATATTTTTTACCAATTTTGTTTTGTATGTTTGAGCTATATGTGTGTTATATTTTGTTCTATTATCTATTACATTTCATGTATTTAAAGTTAATTTCTCAATTGATCATTACATAAAAAATATACTTGTATGTATTAATGAATACTAAATGAAATTCATAAAATCAAACTTCTGTATATATTTAAAATTTAAGAAAATATGAATGAAATTATAAATACTGTTGTCTTTGAATCATCTTCTAACTTTCTTGATGATTTTCTTTGATAGCCCATCGGACGTCTTGTAGACCGCATCCGCAAGTACCAGATTCTGAACAACCAGATCTTCTCTGTCCTGAACAAGTACCTGAAGGCAAACGAGAGCGACACCACGCCTGTAGAGAAAATCCGTTGCTATCAGCCACCCATTCATCAGTCCGTCATTGATGGAGGAATGTAAAAAAAAAAAAAAAAAAGTTTTGAAAGACGGAAGAATGCATCCCCTAGAAGTTTGGGGGTAACTTTCTAGATTGATGCCCCTCGAAGGGCAGTAGCAAGGATTTGGAAATGAAGTCTCCAAATGTGCAGTCAACCAGAAAATATGGTATCCTGTGAATGAGTGTATTTTGTATTATTTTGGTTGCCCATAGAGACACACAGCTGCCCATCTGGCAAACACCACTGTCTGAAATGAAGCAACATTTCAGACAGTCCCTCTATTTTTTAAGTTCAAATTGTCTTCAATTGTTGAACACCTTAATTTATAATAAAAACAACTTCAAAAACACCAGCAAACATAACAGCCCTTCTATTTTTTACACAAGCTGTCTCAAAATGGTGTTTTGTTTTGTATGTAAAAGAGAAAGTAAAAAGGTGGGGTAGGGTGGGGTGGGGGTGTATAAACCAGTTCAATTTTCTTATGTACTGGTAGGTTGCTTCTTGCCCTTTTCTACATATTTTGCAAGTTAAAAATGTATAATGACACTAAAGAGAAAAGTTCCAGTTTATAATAATACCAACAGATTGTTATTTATTTTGTTGTTAACCAAGCCTTTTTATGATAATAATAGCATTGTTTTTGTTTGTTTGCTTGCTTGTTTTGTTGTTGTTGTTGTTGTTGTTGTTTTTTTTGGGGGGGAGGGGTGTGTTAAAAGCTGGTGTTGCCTAATAATGAGGTTGACTGACAAGGTCAACACAAATGACGAGTCAACAACATTGATGCAGCACTTTATTGTCAATGTGGTCATCTTAAGTCTTGTTCCTAGAATACAAGGGTTATGTACGTGCGCATTCCCTGCATAATTCCAAGTTTGTGCGTGCAACCAATGGGCAATGACTTTCCAGCTCACTCGTTCAGGTATAACCAGACTAATTGTGTCTGTTTGTAGGGGCAACGTTGCTTTGAAATTGCCAAGAATTTTGTTGATTAAAATGAAAATGCTGCATTCAGTTGGATGTCAGGAATGAAAAGAACTGTGATGATCAGACTGTATGTGGAGTGTCTGCTACGAATGGGGAATGGGCATGGGGGTTATTTATAAAGGCGGGGGTGGTAGGGGAGGGGGGGGGGGGGGAGAGAGGTGGCGTCACAAATCACCTGTATGGCCGATAGCCATAATCCATGTGATGCCCGGCTAATTTTTGATTACAAAATTAAGTCATCAAGCAAATAATTTTTGCTTAAAATAATGTCTGCTTATTATCTGTTATGGCCAGGTTCTCAGTGCCTATTTTGCTCACGTTTTGTACCTAACTTATTCAGCTCTTCCTCTTTTTGTAGTACTTAAACTAAACAGCAAAATACTTACAAGGTCCATTCTACACAGATGAGTTTAATGATACTTGAACATATTGACAACTTTTGTACATCATAGCAAATTACACCTGTTCAGAAATTGCATTTTTAAAGGTTAGAGACAGGTGAAGTTTTTTTTTTATTACTAACAATAAACATTGATTGTAGTAAACATGGTATAAAGTAATTTTTCCCTCAGATTTTGCATCAAAAGAACTTTCAACAATTCTGCACGGTACATTTGTAAATACAAACAGCAATGTAATTGTGTGGTCATGGATATATTTAAAGGAAAACAAATAGTTGACACTGAAGAGAGTGGCTTATAAATTACTAGACATCAGTTGTGTCAGGTGTACTTAATCTGTTAATACACAATAATTTAAATTTTTCTTTACCGGAAATTTGTAAAAGGGATTATACGTATAATATGTTGTGTGGTTGACAACCATTTTTTTTTTTTTTTTTTTTTTTTTTGGTATACACAATGAGCGTCTGTACATAGCACACCCTTCTCGCTTGAAAACTTCTAACCTTCGTCACATGACAACCAATTACAAAACCAACAGATCCAACCAACAGACTTGAAACAAAAGTCTGCAAATGTTTTATGGCATTTCGTAGAAAAGGTTTGAACCAAATCTGCAAACAACGCCCCCATCGGCAACTCTGCAAATTTACAAATAGCTACATAACCACATCACAAATCCCATATCGTTGTAGGACAGAGCTTAATCTAAAAGATAACGAGACACAAAATAAAAACAATATTTGTTTGTTAAGCCCTGAGCAAATTTGAGGAGATTTTGGTAAGGTTTGTATCACTGCGTGAGGTTGAACCGTAGGGCTGGCAAAATGCGTCATTCTGATTGACATGGAGATCGAGGTGCTTCAAATAAAGCCACTCTCAAACATCATTAAAACACAAAAAACACGTTGGTTTCATGATTAATTAGTAGATTCATTTGTATTATTTATGTACAGTGTGGATGGTGGTGTCGATGAATGTCCAATTGCCATATTATGTGATGCAATTGGTATTTTAACCATGAAGTTTATTCTATCAAACTACATTGAAATATCAATAAAATGTAAGAAAATTATGCTGTAAAAATGTGTTTTATTCTCGGTCATCAACTGTTTTAGTCTACTTTTCTGTGAGTAGGCTGCACCAGGAGGACAGTACGAATTGACCGTCACGGATAAACTTTGAATGAGTTTGAGTAGCGAAATGACTCTAGTACAAAAACTGATCCTCATGCAATATTTTGATTTGTATAATATAAATGGGTACATGAATGCATCTGAACGCTGTAATTTCTCCCATTGTGGAACGAACGTTTAGTTTTCTTGTGAGACATTGATCAATACATAAAGGGAACATGACGTCATCACCTGTCTACCGCAAACTATTAAGACGATACATATGTGAGAATTTGAAGTGAAGTAGGTTAGGACAAGTTTCATCATTATCAAGGAAAAACCAAAGTGTTGTTTTGCTACCACTGACCATCTTGTTTATAAATTATAAGCTAACGGCGAATGGTCATTACCATCGCTCCCGATGCACTACTACTTTACACAGTCGTAGAGTAAGTTCGATAGTCGTCAACATTTCTATACTTAAATATTATATAAAGATAGTTTTCCCAAAACGCCATCTCTCACATAAATTTGCCCTGGTCAGACAATCAAGTTTCATCTTTCTATCTCATATAAATGAGATTATTGTTTCTTCGATCTATCTTGCTATCTTTATCTTTTTGGGCCGGCAACTTGTTGGGTTTTGGCTTTGAGGTGCGTCAAACGTTCTAAAATGTTCAAAATGGTCCCTTCAATATAATTATCTCAAATTACCATCCTGCCGTTCCACGGCTTCCATGAAAACTAATTCCAAAAATGGCGCAGGTCTCGTTTGAAAAATTGGGACGAAGTTTATAGTTTATAGTTTAAAGGTAGACTTCTTATCTTGTTAATTAATATTCGGTAACTAATTGACAGACAGAGGTCTTATTCTTTTTGCGCGAAGCTTTTCGTAGTATCCCATTGATGCTCTGACACAGACCTGGACATCCGCAGGTAGGCTCTCAAAGGCAGGGGGAGGTTCAGGATTTTGGAACCCGGTACTTTGAAATGCCTTACCAAAAAATCCAGCTCTCTTGTTGGCAGTATTCAGTGCCTTTGATACTACCCAATTTTCGGCGACTTCGCCTCCTGCCTCCCAAGATAGAAGCGCTGGCTGGTATGGAATGCTCACCTTAAGACAGTACGCAGACAAGATGCCTGGTGGGTCGGCCAACAGGTCATCGGTGTCGAGGATGACAGCTTCTTGATGAAGGTCCTCCTCCACGTACACTATCAACTCGTACAGTTCTTTAAAACCAAACCCCGCGGGAAACACCGTGACTGGTAACGTAAGCAAATCATCCATCTGTTTGGCACATGATTCACCGAATGTTTTTCGTAATGAATTCTTCCATGATGAGAACACCTTGGCCGGATGGCGAATCAGGAAGCTGTATTTGAAGCCCTGTGGAAGCATGTGATACTTAGCATCCAGATAGTGAGCCATATCCTTACAAAGTAAGATCTTGCAATCTTTATAAGATGCTTGTAAGAGCTCATCTCTGACATAGCTATAAGTGCAGACTGACGCTTCATAACCACGGACCTCTTCGTCACTACCTGTAGGGTCAAGTATCTCTTCCAACCGCTGCTCTACCGGGTTCGTCAGATCTGGAGTTCGAATCTTTCTCTCTGGTCCCGAATGAAAGGCACACTCGTAAGGCTCATTCACAACCTGTAGGCCTTCAACAAAACTGAGACATTTGACCAATGCGGTGGAAACTGTACGGGGCACGCACCACAGAAAGATTCTGTTCATATCATCAGACATCCTTGATGGCTGTCATAATTAAAAACAACAAAGTATTGTATCAATAAATGTGAGAAGCAATAAGTAGGGGTTGTTTCCAACAAGTTGATAATGATATACTGTACTTACTTGACGTTTTGGTGTGAAAACGCTGCTTG
Organism: Marthasterias glacialis; assembly: GCA_911728455.2. Taxonomy (NCBI): domain Eukaryota; kingdom Metazoa; phylum Echinodermata; class Asteroidea; order Forcipulatida; family Asteriidae; genus Marthasterias; species Marthasterias glacialis. The sequence goes on along the minus strand of OU452228.1, from coordinate 9,514,683 downwards.
CAGTTGCAGTGAACGTTGAGCGTTGTCTTCCTTTCACATGGTAGGCCTATATTTTACATAAAAGCTTGTTGTGATCTTTGACCAAGCCTTAGATGAACTTGCTGATATTGTGATGGGGAATTCCGGCAACTATTAAACTTGACTCAGTCTGGTTTAGATTGCACGGTTTATTACTATACAATCAGCAATCTTACAACTGTGGGGGTGGGGGGGGGGGGGGGGGGGGGGGTTTACAGAGCTACCTAATAATACCTTACATGTCATATGCATCATTGGCCTTGATTGTGCAAGATTTCATCAACCTTCTTTGATATTAAATTTAATTTTGGGATCCCTTGATTTGAGGGGTGTTCGAACAAGTAGACTGGCTACAAGTTCACGGAAGTATTTTTTTATCAATCCGCGTTATTCTACAAGTTGTCGTTTCGCTGTGTAAAAACATGATATTGATAATTAACCAAAACTGTGTAAAGATAAATATAAACGTTCTACAACGTCTGGAAAGGTAATTAGCTTTGATTATCTTAGCTTCGTTGGGGGGTAATGTGCTGGGATTGAATCTGTAGCGCTGGATTTACCGGGATGTAAGCAATATTGAAGGGCAGCCATTGGGGCAATAAAGACAACAAAAAGACAATCCACGTTAATCTGCAAACTTCTTGAGTTTACACTGCAAAGAATAGACTTGTGAACGAATGATAACCACACAATGCTCTTTGGGGACTCTGCACAGTGCTCCACAATTAGTTATTACGTAGTGATCTCAAAATAAATACCAGAATGTCTGAATTTGGGGGATTTTGTTCTCCCATCTTTAAAAAGGACTATCACGTTTACTTCGGAGACCGTAGTAGATCCAAAATTGCAAGAGCTGTAGAGTACCTTTGATATTCCCCGTACCCTATAAATATGGTACGACAAGCACACCGACTTGAAAACTCAATCTTATTGCCCCGGGGTCCGGTGTTTAGTAATAGAACTTTGCCAGACTCGGCTGTATGCATATTAACTATTAGTTTAATATAACACAGTCATGTAAACGGAGACCAAAATTTGAAATAGGGACCTTGTTTTACTTTTATTTTATTATTCTCTTCTTCTCCTTCTTCATAGTGAGTAGTTTGCGTGAAGCCCAGTGAACAGTACCGGCAACATATAGCTTATTAGATTATTTTGTGTATGATAACGTGGCACTCTTCTTACTTTTATCAAAAAAAACTTCATATCTTGATGTGTGACATTGATGTTTTTTTCTTACTTCACACCGAGAAGTGAATGGGTTTAGCCTAAATTCACACCATTACGTTTGTACTCACACTTTCTCTTAATTTGTTTGACAGTATCCCAAGGAAGACATTTTCAGGAGGAAAAAACCCGGAGTTTACGGAATTACCGGACAAATGTCTTTCTACATAGGTGATAGGATTATTACACAAACGTACATGACAACAAATAAACATTTTAATATCCTGACCATTGAAAGGATAACCGTTTTTTCACTTAGGAACCAAAGTCTCTTTCTAAAAAAAAAAAATTAGAGTAGCTATGGACGAAACTGACCGGCTATTATAACTTTCTTAAACCCGCTACCGATTGCCTGGCATCCTTTATAACTTTACAAACCAAAAATGTGTTTGTGACACAGAGAATAAATTCAATACCGTCATTTTATAAGACGTAGTAATGAATTCATAATCAGCACTTAAGATAATTGTAGTTCGTGTCTAGGCAGTTCAGCTTTTGAGGATACTTCGAACAGAGGTGTGATTTTAGTGGTCATGTGAGCGGGAGGCACTGAGCTAAAATGTTTTGTGACTGTCAAGTCGTTCGGGTTTTGTACAGACTTGACCATTTCATTGACCTTGACCGGACAGGCACTCTTTCGACGTCATCAAGCCACCATTGATGCTACTGGCATTGCACCTCGGCTGAACTCGGTGAAATTGACCGGAACTTAGCACTGTGCCGTCATGCAGTCATTGGGTTGATATATTTAGTTATTTATTTGATTTAAACTTCATTACGTTAAATAAACGTTAAATAAACCTTAAATAATTTAAAAAATCATATCTTCAAAACCAAAAGAGCTACGTTCAAGATTCTTTTTTTACATGAAACCTCTTATAAAGATCTACAAATGCGGTGCACAACGTGACCCCATTTGACCTTTACTTCCGGTCGAAACCGGAAGTTAAAGTAACAAATTATGTTATTTTGGGCTCTAGAGCCTAAGTGAATGAAAATATGAAAAAATGTTCAATGCATAATGTTTTTTTAACTCAAGAGCATTCTAAAAATATGATGTGTGACGTCATAGCTACGTCACAACGAAAATGGTACACGAGGTCGAAAAAAAATTTATTTTGCTATCTCAAAAAAAAGAGCATGTACGGACTTGAAACTTACCACGTACTTAGACCAAAGCGTGTACATGACAAAGAACAAAATTTGGAATGATGACGTCATCGATGACGTCATTATATTAAATTGAAGTTTTCTATTAAAATACTCATATCTCCAGAATCAGATATGCTACATACATGATCTTTACACCATATGAAAGGTCATGAAGTATTAAACAAATCTTACACAGGGTGTGACCCCATTTGACCTTTACTTCCGGTCGAAACCGGAAGTAGTAGTTTGTTTTATAAAAAATCGTATCTGAATAATATTATTTTGTGTATTAATATAATAACTTAATTTTAAGGCCCTTCGACGATTCTACAATTGTTTACAATGTGTGACCTCATTTGACCTTCATTTCCGGTCGAAACCGGAAGTATAAGTTTGTACATACAAAATTGTGTATCTTATTAATGAAACGTGGTACATTAATAATCATTACATCAATTTTGAGCTCTCTGGCAATTCTAGATATTATGCACAAAGTGTGACCCCATTTGACCTTTAAATCCTGTCAAACCGGAAGTTGAAGTTTAATATGACAAACCCTCATGCATAAAGATAAAAAAGTTCAAATAAATATTTCGCCCGTCAGCATAGCATAAAAAGACAAAAAACCTGCACACAATAATGACCTTAAAATTACGTAATTAAGCCGAACACCGTGAGTTTGTTCACAAACTCTAAATTTCTAGTTATTTATTTGATTTAAACTTGTTTATACACGGTAAACCATTCAACCAAGGTTGTTTTTCCAAGGGGCCGTGTGGCATAAAAACATGCGAAAATGTGAACAATATACAAGGTAAAATAAATAAATAAGTCAAAAGATGAAGACATTTAAAAGCAACAAGAAGCAAAAAGAAAATCCAGATGGAAAAAATAGGACCAGTAAAACGAGTTCGAATAATAAAAATAGAAATCCAATAAGAGGATATGTAAGTTAAATTTAAGTAATTACTGTAAAATGGAGATATGAATTAATTATACAGAGAACCCCCCCCCCCCCCCCAAGGTTGATGTCTTTTTCGCCCTCACGTGTGGCCTTCATGCGTGTGTATAGATAGATGTTAAACGCAGTCAGTGAACCATAAAACAAGTCAACAACCATTTTTAAATCGATAATCTGTTCATTAGGAGGGGCTGTACGTGACTAAATTAATTACCACTTATAAATATGCATTACTGAACTTCATATCTAAGAGCAAAACCATTTGTTTTTGATCATTATGTACTCGGTTTTATCATTTATATGATTGTTTTTGATCATTTATTACTATATTTGTTTTTGGTCATTTAAATATTTCATTTTGGTCGTTTATGATATTGGTTTGGTCCATTATGTATTTGATTTTGTACTTTATATTTGGTTTTAAACATTTAAACATATAAGCATGGCTTTGCCATTAAATACATGGTTTTGCTCTAAATATTTAGTTTAGTAATGTATATTATAAGTGGTAATTTAGTCACATACGGCCCTTCATAGTTTATATGTTTTCCCAGCCTATATATATAAAAAAAAATCATTTAGTACAAAGGAAAATTCAGGATTGGCATTCATCGATATTTTTATATATTAGTATCAGTCTGAAAGCTTACTGAATACGAAGTTCATACCAGTAGCAATCTTCCATAGAAATATTCCTGTCTGAAATACTGCCAAAGTTGAGAAAAGAGAATTTGAAGACCCCCGATTTTAATTTCGATTGTAACACTGGAAAAGGACAATGTGTTTACATGCTGAAAAGTGTAAATGGTTTTTCGCTATTGTCTCCTGACTCATACGGCGGATTGAGCAGAAATTTTCACGTTGAAATTCCAGTCGTTTAAATCCCACAGAGCTTTGGCCTCAACTCAAATATTTTACGCACTGAGCTAAAATGGTCTGCGGCGGTCAAGTCGTTCGGGTTTTGTACAGACTTGACCATTTAATTGACCTTGACTGGACAGACACTCGTTTGACGTCATCAAGCCACCATTGATGCTACTGGCATTGCATGGATTGGCACAGCTGTAGTATTATGCCACCATTGACCCTCGTCTGAACTCGATGACATTGACCGGAACTTAGCACTGTGCCGTCGTGCAGTCATTGAGTTGATGTCTTCGGCGCCCTCACGCGTGGCCTTGCGTATTCTATGGATGGCTGTTAAGCGCAGTCAGTGAACATTGAAAAAGTCAAAACCTCTTTTTAATCGATAATCTGTTTATTATGAGAGGGGTGTAACGTGACTAAAATACCACCTCTAAATATACATCACTTAACTTAACATCTAAGAGCAAAACCATTTGTTTTTGATCATTTTTATACTTGTATGATCAATTGGCATTATTTGTTTTTGATCGTTCATTATTATATTTGTTTTTGATCATTTACATATTTCATTTAGGTCCTTTGTATTATTGGTTTGGTCCACTTCATATTTGATTTCGTCCTCATTGTTTGGTTTTCAACATAGATGTATGGCTTTGCCATTAAATATATGGTTTTGCTCTTAAATACTTAGTCTAGTAATGTATATTTGTAAGCGGTAGTTTAGTCACATAAAAACGGCCCCTCATAATAAACAGAATATTTTTGATATGATGACATTTCATTTAAACCTTTTATTTCATTCTCTATGTACACAACTTTAAAGTGATTGGTACAGAATAAAACCCTGTTGTTGTTTTTTGTGTATTTAAACTCAGTTTTGTTTTGTTAATCAGAAAAAAACACATGGCGCCTAAGTTATTCATTCATTCATTCATTCATTAAAGGTTTATTAAAAGTCACGATTACAACAAACTGGCTGAATTGCAGAGATTAAAAACGAAACAATTACATCGCGTGAAGCATTAATAACAAAACATCAACCATTAAATGTGAACATTTAAATTTGGTACATCAAAATATATGCACAAATAAGAAAATAAAAGAAATCCTTGGCGTCTATGTTAGGAGCTTATAGGAGAGCAGAATCGGTTGAAATGGAACTGAGATTAAATCCAAATCACATAGACGAAACATTTAATCAACTTCAAGAAACAAAGTTGCCTAGATTATTCGGAAAAAGACTACATAGGTAGGCCTACCCTTCACATACTCAACATTATGTCTTATAAAAAACTCACTGAACACCGTTTGTACACAATGGTGGATCAGCCAAGAGGTCATTGGTGTCGATGATAGGCTCTTGATTTATTATTTTATTTCTTTTATTTTAAATCTTCAGACAATAAAACACTTATTCACACTTATGAAACAAAAAGCATAATATTAAAATACAAATCATATGTATATAATATAACTACCGGTAGCATTGCATTGTAAACATTAAAACCATAAATATAGCTGGAGTACAGTATCCCAAAAACCAAAGAAACGAGAAAAGCTGTTGATGACAAAATGATAAGACAAATGACACTATCAACAGAAAAACAGTCAACTATAATGGGTATTAATTGACCAATGAAAAAGGCCATAAATGTTTTTTTTTTAAAGGGACATACTCTTTAAAACTTGAAAGCGAAACCAGCAGGAAACACCATGGATGGTAACATCAGCAAATCGTCCGACGATTCACCGAAATCTGTTGATCAGTAATATTTTCCAAGATGAGAAAATTTTGGCAGGATGACAAATCAAGAGCTATGTTCGAATCATTTGCAAAGGGGAGCACTTAGCATCAAGTCAGAAAGCCATATCCTTACAAAGTACTTTGAATCTTTATAAGATGCATGTAAGAGCTCATCCCTGACATAGCCACAAAGGCAGGAACAACTCCATTATTACATTTTTATGATATGCTATGCTTGAATAAAAAGTGGGTGCCTCCATCACGTTATGTTAAAAAAACCCCGTCATTTATACATTATTCATAATCAACTAAGATACCTATAGTTCGTGTCAAGACAGTTCAGCTTTTGATGATACTTCGGACAGAGGGGTGATTCGTTTTGAGCGAAGTTTTTCGTAGTATCCCATTGAAGCTCTTACACAAGTATGGACATCTGCAGGTAGGCTGTCCAAGGCAGGGGGAGGTGCTGGACTAGAAAACCCAGTGCTACTAAAAGCGTTATCAAAAAATCCAACTCTCTTATTGGACATTCTAAGTGTTTTCGATGTAACCCACTTTTCGGCGACTTCACCTCCTGCTTCCCAAGACAGAAGCTCTGGTTTGTATGGAATACCCATCTTAAGACAGTAGGCAGACAAGATGCCTGCTGGATCAGCCAAGAGGTCATCAGTGTCGAGGATGATGGGCTCTTGATGAAGGTCTTTCTCCACATACTCTATCAACTCGTACAGCTCCTTGAACCCATATCCAGCAGAAAACGACGAAATTGGCAACTTAAGCAAATCCACTTCTTTGTCGAATACTTTGGTCAAGGATTTCTTTCTTGATAAGAAAACCTTTGCAGGATGGCGAATCAAGAAGCTATATCTGAATCCTTTAGGAAGCATGTGGTACTTAGCATTAAGATAGTGAGCCATGTCCTTACAAAGTAGGATCTTGGTATCTTTATAAGATGCTGATAGGAGTTCATCCCTAACAAAGCTGTAAGTGCAGACTGACTTATCATAACCACGGACCTCGTCGTCGTCAGGGACTGAATGTATCTCCTGCAAGCGCTTCTCATACGGGTCCGTCAAGTCTGGATTTTGGTTCTTTCTCTCTGGTCCTAAATGGTAAGCACACTCATAAGGCTCGATAACCACCTGAAGGCCTTCAACAAAGCTGAGACATTTGACCAAGGCGGTGGATACTGTACGTGGTACGCACCACAAAAAGATTCGTTTCATATCATCAGCCATTATCGTTGATTGCCTGCTGGAGTCCTGTAATATAAATGAAACAGCAAGATGATAAACTTATAGTTAAAATGAAGAAATCCTTCCTAAATTTTTAATTTAACCATCAGTACCATAAATGCAGCAAGTTTGAAGGGAAATACCTTATGTCTGCCGTAACCAATATAACATCGAAACTCATATACCTGAGTTCCAATCCCCGGTCGACGTTTTGATTTTCAAATGATTAACTTCAAAGTACTTTTTAGAATTTCCTAGTTTTATTGTCACTGTGAAAGTTATTGTTACGGACTTTAGTTGTCTTTTTAAATATCAATTGTAGCTCTGCCGTTTTGTACGCAAGCGTATTGCCGCCACGTGAATAAAACAAATTCTCACTTTTATCGTGTACGTACACGATAAGTTTTGACTTTGCACTTATTCTGTACGTACACGACAAGTCAAAACTTATCGTGTACGTACACGATAAATTTCGACTTATCGTGTACATACACGATGATTCCAAACGTTTCATGTACGTAAACGATAACTAAGAAACTTATCGTGTATACATACACAATAAGTCAAAACTTATCGTGTACGTACATGAGAGATTGTGTACATACACGAAAACATATCGTGTACGTGCACGTTAATTAACGTGCACGTACACGAGTGCGAATTGTTTTTATTCACGTGGCGGCAGTACGCTTCCGTACTTTTGCCCTTCTGTCCATGCTTTTTACTTATGCACATAGGAACAGTGCACGCCAGTCTTCTAATGTCATAACCTTTTTATCCTTAATTATGAGTGATATACTAACACATATCCCTGGGTTCATCGTATCATTTATTTGTAGAGCTTTCTGGCCGGGGATATCATGGCACAGGCATGTTGTGTCATTACACAGGTAGTAGTTTTTTTACAATGCAATAAGGGTCAAGGATCATTGACTGATGTGATTGCAGAGGGGGGCTGTGCCCCTTTCAGTTAATAACATGAATTATTTAATTTTCCTAACAACACAATTCTTGATCAAAATTATTGACAACAATAACTTTTATGTACACATTTTATCGGTTATTTATACAATGACGTGTTCTCTGCTTGGTAGAAATGAAAAAGTATACAGTTTCACCTCACTGTAAAAAGTGGCGTTCACATATTGTTGGGCTGATTTATCTAGTTTTTGAATGACTAACTCCACCGTATTAGCATTACTATAGAAATAGGCAACTATAACCAGTAAACTAGTAAAATTTGTGGGATGTAAAAATCTCGTTTGGGAGGAGTGGTGGCTCTGAAAAGAGCCGATGTGGTTTCGACGTTTCGAGCAGTATACTCTGCTCGTCTTCATCAGGAGAAAGAGCAGAGTATGATGTTCGAAACGTCGAGTCCACATCGGCTCTTTTCAGAGCCAACACTCCTCCCAAAAGAGATTTATACATGGTAATACCCGCACATTTTACTAGTTTATTAGTTATATTTTCCTATCCTGCACACCATGCAAAGCTTCAAACATCACTTAATTATAAAAATAATAGATAATAGTTTTTATAAAACCTGTAACAATTTCTTCGCATTTTGAAAATTCACGGTTTCTCGACTGCATGCATGTTGTAACTCCTTGAAAACTAGGAAAACATTGAATACCCTGCTTGAATTTTACATGGTCAGAATGTTTTGAAAAATTGATCAACTTCTGAATACTTACCAAGCGTTCACTGTGTAGTCTGCTGTCGTTAAAATCCCATACAGCTTTGGCCTACACACACATTGTTATTGTAAGTAGTGGTCAAGGGAGCGAGAAGCACTGAATTGCAATGTTTTGTGACTGTCAAGTCGTTCGGGTTTTGTACAGACTTGACTGTTTCATTGACCTTGACCGGACGCACTCTATCGACGTCATCAAGCCACCATTGATGCTACTGGCATTGCATGGATTGGCATTGCATGGATTGGCACAGCTGTACTGGTATGCCACTATTGAACCTCGGCTGAACTTGATGAAATTGACCGGAACTTTGCACTGTGCCGTCGCGCAGTCGTTGGGTTGATTTATTTGTTTGATTTAAACTTATTTATACACGGTAAACCATTCAACCGAGGTTGTTTTTCAAGGGGCCGTGTGGCCGTGTGGCCGTGTGGCATTTTTGTTTGTTTGTAGTATCAACATAGTTTTACAGCGTTCCTTTGCATTGTTAAGGATTTTGGATTGATTGGTTGTTTTATATTGTTTCTTAATTAAATCTAGTATCTGGTTTATACTGTGATATTTTTAAGTGTGGCATTTTGGCCAGGAGGGTGTTATCGTTTCTTTCGTCCGGGGGTGTCTGCAAGCGCCTGTTTGTTTTTTCTTGATTTTAGATTGTATTTTTTTTAAATTAATTTTTGTATCCTGTTTTCTGAGTTTATTTGTAATTTTCGTTTTGTGTGGTTTACATTGCCACTATTTTTTGAGAGTTTTAAACTGTTTAAATAGTTTAAATATTTTCTTTAATCTTATACAAATCATTATTTTATCTATATATCCCGGTTGACTGTAAAGTGCCAGGGAGCATTTTTTAAAAAATGGATTTGGCGCTTTATAAATTTCCATTATCATTAATTTATTATTATAAAAACACGCGAAAATGTGAAAAATATACAAGATAAAATAAATAAATAAGTCAAAAGATAAAGAAGCTTAACAGCAACAAGAAGCAAAAAGAAGAACCAGATGGATAAAATAGGACCAGTGAAAATAGTTCGAATAATAACAATAGAAATCCAACAAGAGGAAGTTATATTTAAATAATTACTGTAAAATGGAGATATGAATTAATTATACAGAGACCCCCCCCAAGGTTGATGTCTTCTGCGCCCTCATGCGTGGCCTTCATGCGTATTTATAAATGGAAGTTAAACGCAGTCAGTGAACCATAAGTCAACAAGTCAGCAACAATTTTTAAATCGATAAGCTTTTCCTTATGAGGGAAAAAAGAGCAAAACCATTTGTTTTTGATCATCTTTATACCTGTTTTTATCATTTATATGATTATTTTTGATCATTTATTATTATTATTGTCTTTGGTCATTTATAAAATTATTTCATTTTGGTCCTTTATGCTATTAGTTTGGTCCATTATGTATTTGATTTCTTACTCAATGTTTGGTTTCCAACATAAATGTATGGCTTTGCCATTAATTATATGGTTTTGCTCTTAAATATTTAGTTTAGTAATTTGTATTTACAAGTGGTGATTTAGTCACAGACGTCTCATAATAAAATGGTATCATAGTAAATAGCCAAGGGCTGAATTGCAGAGATTAAAAACAAAACAATTACATCACATGAAGCATTAATAACAAAACATCAACCATTAAATGTAAACACTTAAATTCGCATATCAAAATATTAGATGCTAATACAAAAACATAACGGCTGGAGTTAGAAGCTGTATGAGAGCTATGATATCAATTGACTAATAAAAAGGGCCATAAATAATTTTTAAAAAGGGACATACTCTATCAACTCGTAAAGTGAAACCTGCAGGAAATACCATGGATGGTACGTGAGCAAATCGTCCGACGATTCACAATAAAATGTTGAAGAATAATCTTGTTCATGATGAGAACACCTTGGAAGCGTTATGATACTTAGCATCCAGATAGAAAGCCATATCCTTGCAAAGTAAGATCTGGAAATCTTTATAAGATGCTTGTAGGATCGCATCTCTGACATAGCCGTAAAGGCAGGAACAACGCCATTATTTGATTTTCATACTAAGCTTCAATATAAAGCGGATGCCTCCATCACTTCATTTTAAAACCCCCGTTATTTAGACATAATTCATAATCAGCACCTAAGATAATTGTAGTTCGTGTCTAGGCAGTTCAGCTTTTGATGATACTTCGGACAGAGGTCTAATTCGTTTTGCACGAAGTTTTTCGTAATAACCCATTGAAGCTCTTACACAAGTCTGGACATCTGCAGGTAGGCTGTCCAAGGCAGGGGAAGGTGCTGGACTAGAAAACCCAGTGCTACTCAAAGCGTTATCAAAGAATCCAACTCTCTTATTGGACGTTTTTAGTGTCTTCGATGTAACCCACTTTTCGGCGACTTCAGCTCCTGCTTCCCAAGAAAGAAGTTTTGGTGTGTATGGAATACCCATCTTAAGACAGTAGGCAGACAAGATGCCTGCTGGATCAGCCAAGAGGTCATCGGTGTCGAGGATGATGGGTTCTTGATGAAGGTCTTTCTCCACATACTCCATCAACTCGTACAGCTCCTTGAACCCATATCCAGCAGAAAACGACGAAATTGGCAAATTAAGCAAATCCACTTCTTTGTCAAATACTTTGGTCAAGGATTTTTTACTTGATAAGAAAACCTTTGCAGGATGGCGAATCAAGAAGCTGTATCTGAATCCCTTGGGAAGCATGTGGTACTTAGCATCAAGATAGTGAGCCATGTCCTTACAAAGTAGGATCTTGGTATCTTTATAAGATGCTGATAGGAGTTCATCCCTAACAAAGCTGTAAGTGCAGACTGACGCTTCATAACCACGGACATCGTCGTCGACAGGGACCGATCGTATCTCCTGCAAGCGCTTCTCATACGGGTCCGTCAAGTCTGGATTTTGATTCTTTCTCTCTGGTCCTGAATGGAAAGCACACTCATAAGGCTCGATAACCGCCTGAAGGCCTTCAACAAAGCTGAGACATTTGACCAAGGCGGTGGATACTGTACGTGGTACGCACCACAAAAAGATTCGTTTCATATCATCAGCCATTATCGTTGATTGCCTGCTGGAGTCCTGTAATATAAATGAAACAGCAAGATGATAAACTAATAATTAAAATGAAGAAATCCTTCCTAAAGTTTTGAACTTATCGTGTACGTACACGATAAGTTAAAACTTGTCGTTTACGTAAACAATAAGTCATAGCTTAACGTGTACGTACACAATGAACCAAGACTTACGTGTGCGTACATGATAAGTTAAAAACTTATCGTGTACGTACACGATAATTATCGTGTACATACACGAAAACGTATCGTGTACGTACACGTTAGTTTCACCACATTGTAAAAAGTAGCGTTCACATTTTGTTGAGCTGATTTATTTAGTTATCGAATGACTAAATCTACCGTATATTATCATTATTATAGAAATAATGGTTTTTATAAAACCTATAACAATTTCTTCATATTTTGAAATTTCACGGTTTGTCGACTGCGTGCATGTTGTAACTATTTGAAAAACTAGGAAAACTATGAATAATACTGCTTGAATTTTACATGGTCGGAATGTTTAGAAAAATGTATTAACTTCTGAATACTTACTCAGCGTTCACGGTGTAGTCTGCTGTCGTAAAATCCCACAGAGCTTTGACCTACACACACACTATTTTAGCGGTCAAGGGAGCAGGGAGCACTGAGCTAAACTGCTTTGTGGCGGTCAAGTCGTTCAGGTTTTGTACAGACTTGACCATTTCATTGACCTTGACCGGACAGGCACTCTTTCGACATCATCAAGCCAAAATTGATGCTACTGGCATTGCATGGATTGGCACAGCTGTAGTATTATGCCACTATTGACCCTCGGCTGAACTCGATGACATTGACCGGAACTTGGCACTGTGCCGTCGTGCAGTCATTGGGTTGATTTATTTAGTTATTTATTAACTTGATTTAAACTTGGATAAACACGGTTAACCATTCAACCAAGAGTGTTTTTCAAGGGGCCGTGTGGCATAAAAACATGCGAAAATGTGAACAATATACAAGGTAAAATAAATAAAAAAGGTCAAAAGATAAAGACATTTAAAAGCAACGAGTAGCAAAAAGAAAATCCAGATGGAAAAAATAGGACCAGTAAAATAGTTCGAATAATAAAAATAGAAATCCAACAAGAGGATATGTAAGTTATGTTTAAATAATTACAGTAAAATGGAGATATGAATTAATTGTACAGAGAATCCCCCAAGGTTGATGTCTTTTGCGCCCTCATGCGTGGCCTTCATGCGTATATTATCTGTTCATTATGAGGGGCAGCACGTGACTAAATTAATTACCACTTATAAACATGCCTAACTAAACTTCATATCTAAGAGCAAAACCATTTGTTTTTGATAATTTTGACGCCTGTTTTTATCATTTATAGGATTGTTTTATGAGCATTTATTATTATACTTGTATTTGGTCAATATACATTTCATTTTGGTCCTTTATGTTATGGTTTGGTCCATTATGTATTTATTTCTTACTCGATGTTTGGTTGTCAACATAAATGTATGGCTTTGCCATTAAATAATATGGTTTTGTTCTTAAATATTTAGTTCAGTAATTTCGTATTCATAAATAGTGATTTAGCCACATATACGGCCTCTCATAATAAACAAATTATTCTAGATTTTATGAAAACTCTTTTAAACCTTTTATTTCATTCTCTTTGTACACAACTTTAAAGCGAGTGGTACAGAATGCGGAGGACGCACCACAGAAAGATTCGGTTTATATCGTCAGGCATCGTTAGCTAACTGGCTGTCACAATAAAAAATAGCAACAAAATAACTTGTGAGAAACAATTTTCTATTCCCCTGTTAATCGTACCAGAGCACGGGCTGATCATTCGAACAAGTTGGTAATTGTACACTAAACTCACTTAAACTAGGCCTCACCGAGTTAGTAACAAAATGCTGCATGCAGTTGCAGTAAATATTGAGCTTTCTCTTCCTTTTACATACTGTAGGTCTACTGTTTAGTATTTTGTTTAACATGAAAGTCACCTCTCTAACTCAGTCTGTCTTGATACCCTTGTGTGTACAATTTTCCTATTCAAAAACCACTGAATCGGAATGTTTACTCAATGTTGTTAATGTCTGTTAACAGAAAAAAATGAGACTATTATTTGAAAACAGGGTTCACGTTCATTCATCCGTCTTACTTAAACGTATGCCGTATTGACCATGTTACCTGTGACATCACATGTTTACAAAAGAGCCACAGAACCTGGACTTCCTGCAGGCAGGATTTGTACACGGCTCAATGGGAAAATACTTTAAATCTTTCATTTTATGGAGATTGCACTGTCCGATTGTCATCAGCTTTGGATATGAAGGAAAGGGGCACATCTCACAACTAGTTCAGCTCTCATTTTAATAGCCATTGAATTTATGTGGAAATTATGATACAAAATGTAAAATTTCTCATATGTCCCATGCAGTATCTTGCCTGCCAGTAATTGCCCTGGAATGTACAAGGTCACTCTTTTGTAAACAAGGGTCACATGGTCTATACAAAAGTAATTGAATACTGTCTGTGAAGGACTTTGGTGCTAGGGCGCCCTCTTTCCAGCCCGATAACCATTGAAACAGAGAATAACTTTATACTGCTTTATTTTCCTCTTCATCGTTTGTGTCTGCCACATGAGGTAAAACTGGAAATGCAGAAATTAAAGTGTAACAAAGTACAAACACAATGGGTTTGTGTACGACCGTAAAGGTTGACGAGAGATTTTGCACAAGATAAACAGAAATACATGTATTAAAGGTCGAAAGGTCAAACAAACATAAACTGGCCATCTATACACCTTCTCTGAAGTAGTACTTAACAATAACCCGTAACACAATTAAAAATAGAATAGTAAACTCACCAGTATTATTTTGGTGTCTGTTTAACTCAACAATTGGTTTCGAAAAGTGGGGAAAACTGCACTTTTCTAGGTATATTTGACGAGAACGAGCTTTAGACAAACAATTACTGATAGCGGAAACCCGGGGAAATCCGAGAGGGCGTTAGACCTAATTTGGTGTCGCTTGAGCGGCGGGGAATTTAGAACATAACACTGGCTGTACATTTTTATTACGAACACCAACTGATAATCCAATAAAGCTATCTGAAAGTTCATGTACCTGCCAATGCGGTGTGTGTAATGTGCATGGGTGACAAGTTTTCACGTTCAAACCATCATGAGCATGGAGTAATGACCCTCTAGTGTTCAAGCTGCTCGTTAAAAATAGGAACGATTTGATTCATAATGACACGTAGTTTGCTTAAACATGATGATGATGATGATGTGAAAGCCTTTATACGTTCATGACAAAAAAATCTCAACGGTAGGCCATGTAGTTACAAAGTTCCATCATTTCAAAACACAAAGAACTCCTCTATAGGATAACGATGTTCGGTAATCTAGACTGAGTCGGTTATGGCCCCGATAAGGGTAACAGAGGCCTGATTCGATTTACTCGAAGTCTCTCATAGTACTCCATTGATGCTGTCACACAGGCTTGGACATCCGCTGGCAAACTCTGACAAACAGGAGGGGGTTCCGGACTGCAAAACGAGGAGCTCTGTAGGGCTTTGCCGTACAATATGTTTTTTTTATTGATAATATTCAGCGTCTTGGACGTTACCCACTTTTCGGCGACTTCCTCCCCTGCTTCCCAAGACAGAAGCTCTGGTTTATATGGGATACCAATCTTGAGACAATAGGCAGACAAGATGCCTGGTGGGTCTGCCAATAGGTCATCGGTGTCGAGGATGACAGCTTCTTGATGAAGGTCTTTCTCCACGTGCTCCACCAACTCGTACAGCTCCTTGAAACCGAAACCTGCAGGAAACACAAAGGATGGCAACGTAAGCAAATCGCCCGACGATTCACCAAAAATGTTGACCAATAATCTTTTCCATGATGAGAACACCTTGGTCGGATGGCGAATCAGGAAGCTGTATTTGAAGCCCTTTGGAAGCATGTGATACTTAGCATCCAGATAGTGAGCCATATCCTTACAAAGTAAGATCTTGGAATCTTTATAAGGTGCTTGTAAGAGCTCATCTCTGACATAGCCATAAGTGCAGACTGACGCTTCATAACCACGGACCTCTTCGTCACTGATAGGATCGCGTACCTCCAGAAATCGCTTCTCCACTGGCTTGGTCAAATCTAGATTCTGATTCTTTCGCTCTGGTCCCGAATGGAAGGCACACTCGTAAGGCTCATTCACAACCTGTAGGCCTTCAACGAAACTGAGACATTTGACCAATGCGGTGGATACAGTGCGGGGGACGCACCACAGAAAGATTCGATTCATATCATCAGACATCGCGGATGATTGGCTCGCTCCTGTCATAGTAATAAAACACCAACAGAAATATCCAGTAATGAACATATTTATAGGCTTGACACATTTCTTTAAAAAAATATTTGCCGTATAAAATTACATTAAATGTATGCGTAGAATACGTGCTCTCTGATTGGACAAGTCATGTATAGTTTCATCCTAAACCTTAACCTATCAGTGAATACGTTAAGTTCCCCTTTTTTGAAATTCTTAACTGATTTAGTCCTTCGGAATGGCCAACTGACTGAAACAAATAAACGCATATAAACTTTTCCTTATTATGCTAACAATTTCACGTTATTGGTGCAATACCAGCCGACACTTGTTTGCGTTATAACACCCCCCATACAGCTAAGGTTATTTTTGCCATTTCGTTCAAGAAAACGAAGTGCCTTTGACGCATCAGTGAAATTGTTCGGTCAAGGAACAGACGACGAATGCCATTTATTCGTTCACTATGAGAGAACCAGTTAAACAACGAAGAAAGTAAACAAATGGTACATTAATTATAGAACTAATTCCAAATAGTGACTGATAATTCCAAGATTTTGTTTAACCTTCAGAAATAAAGAAATGATCCACTAAACGGCACCATTATCTGTACAAAGAGAGGAAAAAATTCACTCTATAGATTCAAGTATTCAAATGCCCCGGATATATACCAAAATTAGTCTGGTTTCTTATTATTTAGGAGTGTGTAGGTGTGTGTGTGATACACAGCCGTTTGTATTCAGTGAATAATGCACACGATGGCTAACTCATAAATAAGGCAAATGCAGGGGCACCCATCGGTCGTCTCCATCTGAGGTTCCGGGCATAAACACTGAGGGTTGAGAGAAACGGTATTCCACTCGCAGTGGCGTAACCAGAGGGGGCAGCCCCCCCCCCCCCGGTTCAGAATCCTTGCACCCTTGTCCCCCCTTGCCCCCCCCCAATAAAACAACAAAACGAAAAAACACACAGATTAATGGTTCGATATACTGGTTATAGCCCCCAAATTATGTCTTTGCCCCTGCTTGCCCTGCATGCCCTCACCCCCGCCCGTGAAAATGTCTGGTTACGCCACTGTTCCCCTCTACCGATAGCCCGGAGCAGGAGAATGCTTAATTAAACCAATGATCAACATTGTATGCTTACCTTATAGCGTTCACGCTGTCGATCGTACTGTCACAATCGCAACAGTGCTTAATGTGTGAAAATGTGTCATGCAGTAACCACAAAACGTTTCTTATATTATTAGCATTTTGACATGAACGCTGTCGCAAGGCTGTAGCACAGAGGAGCCACAACATGCAATGTATTCGGTCAAAGGTTAGTGTCGGGACATCTTTAGACTTGTTCTAGTCCCAGTCAGTATGACCCGGAATGCGTCAAAATGACCCATAAACTAGTCAAACTGACACAGAATACTGGTTTAAATTCCCAATAACTAACCACTTTCTGGGTCAGCCTGACTTAGAAATGGGTCAGGTCCCCCGGAACCCGGAACATTCGTAAGGTTGTTTATACACCCGTATGCCCTCAACTAAACTGAGATATTTGACCAATGCGGTGGATACAGTGCGGGGCACGCACCACAGAAAGATTCGGTTCATTATCATCAGACATCGTTGATGACTGTGGCTGGCTGTCACAATTAAAAAGCAACCGAATATAGTGGGCCTGTCAAATCAAACTGTGAGAAGCAATTAGTTTACCCCCATTCATTGTTCCCGATTAGGGGCTGTATCATGTAATTAGACATCGTTGATTGCTTGCTCATTGTATAATTAAGCAACAAACGAATAAGCCGGTAATAAAAACGATGGGGGATTGGCGGGTGGATTGCTCTGTTAATTTACAACCCTACAGTTATTAGCTGCCTCTGATAAGAATAATCATACTTGAAACCCACTGGATGATTAGTGGCAGAAATACTGTCCAATATTGGTACCTGGCGTTAATAAATGTTTAAACATGGTAAATTTCGGGTTTTGAAATTACTTTATTTTGTATTATGTATTATGTGATGCGCACAGACATGATAGCTTTTTGAGACGTGCGCCCTCAGGGGTCAGTTCATTGCCAACGATCGCGGGTAGTTTGACTGGACGTGGGTCGCGCAATAACGCCATTAAAGCAGCATACTGTCTTACTGTAACACGGATTCAGTCTAAGTCCGCCTTAGGGTCAAGTCTACGCCATCACAAGCTTGACAATTAGGCCGTGTCCGACGGCTGGATCGTCGCGGCATCATGCGTTGAAGTGTAGAACGTCCGTAGCATTACCCTTGTCACAACAGCCCCAGCCCTAGCCGTAGCCTCTGGTCAATCGTTTCCGCGCGAAATTTCAAAGTGCACGAATTACAATGACTTTCACGTAACTTGCCTTTTTCAGATTAATTTTATCGTCTGCTCTCACAAAATTGATTGTCTGTAACGTCTAGAGCAGCTAACTGTAAGCCTACACTGACCGCATCCCTACAGACAAGTAAATTTACACCAAATATATTGGCACCGGTATAGACATCCAATCCAATCCTTGTTTTCCAGCGCTACCGGTGAATTGGGCCTGTGTTTAATCACTGAGGTATATCTAGTATGTGTCCGTTAGACCTTCTATACCTCTTGTGAAATTGAGGTAATCGTGGGATACAAAATTGTACTTGACAAACAATCTTGTAATTGGCCTACGTCAGAATTACGTCAAAATCTTGTCAAAGATTCAGTTGTTGTATCTTGTTTTGATGCGGGAATTTTGCAAACTTGCAGTTGGCTTACGTCAGAATGCCGTCAACATCTATTCAAGGACTCGGTATTTTTCTGTCTTTTGGCCACGGGGAACGTGTCTTTAACAAATCATGTCGCAATTTGTGAAGAAATGAAGTGTGAATGTTACTTAACAAAGACGCGAGGTTTTTTGTACTTTTTTGTTCACTAACTCCAAGTCCCCTGAGCAGGCTTTTTAGATTTCCCTTACTAGTGAGTAATTTGATTGTTGATTGCTATTATGTCAAGTTTCGTCTAATCCACTTTATCGCCCATCGAGACAATTATAGTACACAGTATGCAATGGACTTTCATCCCCGCTGCTTTCGTATATCACAATAGCTTAAATGAATCGTTACTACACATAAGGTCAGAGTACTCTGTACGCCAAGCCTCGGTTTGAGTTGAATGGGACAACATACAAGATGGTTGCACTGTAATAAAGGCATATTACTGAAATGCTTATTTCAGATACGGAAATAATATAGCTGGATTGAAGTTACCCGTGACTAGTATAACTAAAACATGGATTTTTTTTTTAAATTAAACTCAGTTCCCCTTTTCAGAATTTCATCAATTTATCCACAGACAAAATACCGGCAAGATTGTTAATATAAGTAAAATCGAAAGCTACCAATACTTCTCCCTTGCAGATACTTGGTAATTAAAGATGTTTGAAAGCGAATTTGTTTTTAAATCGCAATGTTTCAATAAGCAATTGGTTAAAAGCGCAATGTTTAAAAGCGCAATTTTTAAAAATGCTATGGTTAAAAGCGCAATGTTTACCAGCGGAAAGTCGAAAAGAGGGGAATTACACAATAACAATAATTGTATTTTATCACACAGTTCTGCTTACTATGAAATACCCATTATTATGTAAACTCGACTCAGTGCGGGTTCTTTGTGTCTAAATAATGGATTGACAAGGCGTATATACCACGAACCCGTATTTGCCCCCATTAATCTTGATACGATACAATGGAAGAAACAAGTTTATAGATTGAAAAGTAGTATTTTATGATGACTGCTTCGTACATGGAGCATGAAAAAGAGAGTTTAAAACAAGGGTCCATGTTGCCAAGATCTATCTCTATTGAACCGAAGTCCCATCGGTCCCCACTGCATTAAATCTCCCATCTAACAGACCTTCATCCTTGTCCCATAAAGACAAGAAGACGCGGTCAAATGAAGAATTAGATTCCAATCTTAAGAGGATAGGCCTATTTTGGAGAATGGAAATGCCTTATTATTATGAAACGCTACAGTGTCTTTTATGTACACAACATTAGTGTCCTTGTATTAAACAAGGCTTTCTTGAGATCTTCTATAGACTATACAAAATCATAACAAAACATTACCAGCAACCGCAGAAGATCAGACGTGATGACATACAAAATGGCACACGGTGCATTAACTTCCCCAGTTTTATTGCATGAATTTATATTGACACAATGGATAGCCTTTTTCTCATAGATTGAATTTGTAATATTTTCTTCATTTTGTTTTTGCCTTGTTGAAACAACTTACATTGCGAAGATAAAGCACTCGTTTTCTCTTAGATGCCGGTACAGAATTTCCGTAGACACGTTTCAGTCTGAAATACTACAATGTGGGAGAAAATTTGGTCATAAAATACTCGGTTCTTATATCGAAGTGAGGTTTAAATGAGCACAAAGTCTCATTTAACAAAAAAATGAATCGTTTCTAGTTGAGCACGGACCAGCTCTACGGTGTGTTGAAAACGTAAACCATCTCATTTGATGGAATTTTTACGGGTTAGTTGCGCTATGGTTGTATTATGTGTTTCTTGATATAACTAGAGTTGTAGGGGAATCAATGTACTATTTTTTGTATTACAAAACCCAATGATTATGTGCACCATCACCTTCTGCTCATGTGGCTTATTACAAGCTTATTAAAAAAATGATAGTAAATGATCAAGTTGTTTACAGTGATGCAATTATAACAAACATTTTGAACTCTTATTAGGTTTGGCTCCAGATCGCCAGCATCCGGCATTTCATAGTGAATTAAATGCTTCTCACACACTGTCTAGAAATTGTCAGTCACGCCCTTAACTTAGCAAAGACACGCGATGATAACGTGGAGTATTATTTTCCCTTCGTACACAACGTTTGTCCTGAAAACACTATCAGCTCACCAGCCAAGTCCAAGGGCTTTGGGCTCTTATTATGAAATTCCAGAACCGCCATTTGAACGTCGCATCCGTCGCATTGTCGCATCGCATTGTCGCATTGTCGCGTTGCAGTCTCACATTGTTGACTTGCACTGCTATGGGCGTAAACAGCTAAGACCGGCAATGAACCATGCGACAATGCGACATTGCGACGACCCAACGCGACAATGCGACGGCACGACGCGACAATGCCGCTGCCCCTATACCAGCAGTACAAAAGTATGCGACAGCACCACGCGACGGCATGACGCGACGGAAATGTGCTACTATGACAGCACAACGCTACAATGCAACAGCATGATGCGGCAATGCAACAGCATGACACGGGACAATGCGGCAGTCCTGTACCAGCGCACAGTGGGCCAAAATGAGATCAAAGTGCGCCAAAATTATGTTTCACCTTGCTCGTTGATGAAAATTGTTCTCCAAGAGTTTTCCGACCCGTAGAACTCGATGGTAATGTTTTTAAATGCATATGACGTCATCTTTATGCCGATTTATGATTGGTCTGTTGTAGTTTACAGAAATAATGGAATCGGTAGCACTGCGGTGTATTTTGTTAAGATATCTGGTTTATAAAGCTTCAAGTCTTTGAATGTTCGTAAATCCTCAGTCTCTTTACCATCTTTTGTTTGTTGTTGTTTGTTGAGGTGTTTGAGTGTTTGTTGTTGTTTTTCCCCTTTTTGAGATGCAAAGTTTCCAACTTAAATAAAGTCGATTGTTTTACTTACCGCTTAAGATGAATCTATATCTGAAGTATCACTGTGCTGTGTGTGTTCTGTGTCACTGTCATCGTCATTGTCCGAGCCTTTTAGCATATCTTTGACTTCACTTGGGAGAGGTTTTGATTGTCGGGTCTTCATTGATCTGCTGCTGATGACAATGTCTCCTGTCACCATGAGTCGATGAAATACATCGCTCATGGTGTCCACCCTGGATGTTTTACGTGCATGCCTTAGTTTGAATAAATTGTTGTCTTTATTTCTGGCTTCTTGAGCTTCCTCACTCATCATCCCAATTGGAAGTACGGAAGATGACAAAATGTCAGCTCCGTGAATGAGAAGAATGTGAACACTCACTGGCATCACAAACCAAGGGTATTGTTCAACTAGTAGTTTTGCTGTCTCCATGCAAAATGCACCAAATTTGACCGGGTCCAAGGGAAGTGTGCATGATAGGGCAATGAGGATCATGTGTAACCTGTGGATTAGGCTTTTATTCAGTCCACAAATTACTGCAAAAGTGTTTTCTGCCTGAAATGCTCTTCGTGCAGTGTTTCCATCGTTTGTGTTTCCAGTTCCTTGCTTTGGCTCATCGACTTTCAGTCCAAGTTCAGATTTGAACCCATCATGAATCTGCTTTTTTCTGCTTGCAAGCATTGTCTTATCAGCTTCAGACTGCACACGCCACTTACGGATTGGAAGTCGATATGCGATATGAAGAAGCATCTCAAAACATCGGATCCATTTATGGAGTGGTGAAAGTCCGTATTTGTATCTCTCTTCTACTGGGGGAGATATCTCTGTCAGGTTGTTGAACTGTTTAGGCGTTGCCCCACAAATGTAACATCTCATAGATGATTTGGTTGAAGTAAGAGCATTGATCACCTTTTGGTCCACCATGGTGAGGTGTAAATCATACTTCACTAACATGTTGTCTGTTCTGTTTTGATCCTTTTCAAGCTCGTACCCAATTTCTAAAGTTACACTGATAGGTTGGAGTTTCTTAATTTCCTCATTCATACAACGGCATTCCTCCTGACTTAACTCAGTTGTTTCTTTTTTGAACTGTAGGTGGATGGGCCGGCAAAATCGTGTTGAAGAAGGGACTGGGTTCTGCCACAAAATTTGATCCTTGAATTTTAATTGTATTGGAACAAGTGTAGTACAAAACATACTGGCATCTGATTGATCAACAGAGGAAAACCTTTGTTTATATTCGCTGTGTCCTGATGCACCATCAAAGCCCCACTTGCACACCAAGTCACATGATAATTGTGCACCTTCCTTAAGACCCTCGACAACTTCAGTTATTGACTCTTTTTGTTCCTGGATGATTCTGAGCGCAGTGTGATCAAGGAGACTCTGCAGAGGCACTTTTGCTGAATCCTCCATGATTGATATGTTATTCGGGTAACACTTTTTTTTGGCCTCTCTGACTTCATTGTAGGGTGGATATATGTTTGCATTTTTCCGTTTTGCTGCAGATCGGACCGTTTGATAAGCCTGTTTGGTCATTCCTGTTTCTACCATCAATGATAGGGCCTCATCCGATGAGAAATTGTCTTGTTTCTTGACTGGCATTGAAATGAGCTTTCTCAGCTTAGCTGGTTTCGACGGAGACATCATTGCAAATTTTAGGACATACTTGAGGTCAGGATTCTTTCTGTATGCACCCTGTGATGCTGCATAAAGAAGTTCACTTGGCTGTTTTTTAGTAAGAAGTACATGTGCTTTTCTCTGTCGTGATTTTTTTGAAAGGAATTGCCAGTCTTTTGGGGGACGTCCTGCAATGGATTGCGGTTGCGAAGTTCCTGGGATTGATGAGGTGCAAGTATCATCTGAGGTAGCACTCTGCATCAACAAATGCTCAAATTCATCAGGGAGTGATATTATTTTTTTGGTCGAGCCACTCTGAGTTCTTGCTCAAAAACTTTGCTTTAATACGAATACTTCTGGTCCACCTTTCCTTCATTCGATAAAGAAACATTTTTACTGCTTTGATTTTCTGTTGTTTCAGGCCATCAGAAACATTTGACGTAAACCCAAGAAGAAAATTGAGGCATTTGTTACAAGACAGTTCGATATTAGTGATTGATCCAGAAGAATGCACCAATTCAAACAATTGTCTCCGTGATATACGTGAAGAAGCCATCTTTCCCATGCAGTAAAGGTTTCTTAGACACACTGACTGATGTAGTTCAAGAAAAATAAGCTTTTGCGTAAACCCAAAGTGACTGCTCATAATATATTAAAAATATTTTCCCATGCAGGGCAGGCTCAAAGACAACGTGCGTATCGGGTTTCACGTAGCTTAACGGCGCGTGACGACAAATAAAGCCGACAGGCGCTCATAAATTAAAACGTATCTTGGAAAGTTGCAAGAGGTAGCAGCCAAATCTGGTACCAAAATGTAGGGGAGACTATGGGGATCACGCCAGTATAAAAATTATGGCGGGAATCCACGGAAATCTAAACTTTCCTTGTTATTTTATAAAACAGATCTGTTTTTGTGCTTTTTTGGACAGTTTTTACCCCAAAATGGTATTGATTAAAATTTTCAAAATTTTTTTAACCTAATATTTTTGAAATATGACTTATGGACAGTAGTTGTACAAATTTTAAAGTAAATGCCTGTTCGCAAAAATACCCATATTATTTTTTTAACAAATGCACCTACTTTTAGTCACTTAGCTTCATTTAGGCAATTCTTTGTGTTCAAAAACATAAAAAAAATACTAAAAAATATTTTTTAAGAAAAACATTCTCAAAAAGTGAGCTTGGGGGTCTGATCTTTCAAAAAAACTTTTTTAGAAGTGGAACCGTCACACACCACAAAGCACTATTTTGGCGCACTTTGATTTACCCCTGGCCCACTGTGCAGCGGTACAAAACTATACGACGGCACGACGTAACGGCAAAATGCGACAATGCGACAGCATTGCAGGACAGTGCGGTGGTATGATGTGACAATGCGACAGTACAACGCGACAATGCAACGGCCCTATACCAGCAGTCAAGCTATGCGATGGCTCGACACAACGGCACGAAGTGACAATTGCACGGCACAACGCCGCAATACAATGGCGCGACTATGCGGCGTTGATGGCGTAAACGGCTGGGGACTTATTTATTAGCGTCATACATGCGACGTTCAAATGACAGTCTTGGACTCCCTGTTGTTATTGGAAGGGGCTTTAGGATACGGAAATAACCGTCCAACTAAAATTCAAATAAACCCAAAACTTCAAATTACAGCTTTTCCGTTGTCATCTTTGCAAGGTCTCATGATGGCCTGCCTAATAAAAAATAATAATAACATCCTGCAAGGTCATTTATATGCGCACGAAATGCAATAATCGTGACAAGCTGCTTTCATAAACGAATTTCTTCAATGCTGACAAGTTTTCACAATAAATCGCTGAGATAAATTTTATTGGATGTACTGCCCGTTTTCATTCATGTTTATTTTTGGGAATGAGATAACTGAAAACAATATTCTTTTTCTGATTGCAACATCATGCGTAGGCCTACGCCGTCCAACCCCCCTCTCTCCACAATTACTTGAAGTAATGTCTGTCACCCTCCGGTTTGCAACGAGTCAAGTAATTTCGACCTTCTCACATCGTGTGATAGAATGATTTAGTAGACTCTTAAAGGCTCATTATATCATTTTAAGAAACATGGGCCTTGAATAATGATTGGGATCCATCAAAGAGTAAAATGCTTAAAGGCATTGCATACGTTTGGTAATGACTCTGAAAATTTTTGGCAATAAAAACTGACTTGGTAAGGAGTACGGCAGCTTTGGATTGTATAATGCATTTTGAGAAACGTTTCACTTCGAAGTACTGCAGTTATGGAAAAATATATCACTTTTTATCCCCCAAAAACTTGAATCTGAGAAGCGTTATGGCCGTAACGCTTCTCAGAATGTGTATTCCAATGACGGATACTTCTGCGTGAACGCAACCGCTCCAGATTTTTGGCGATATCTCAAAAACGCTGCCACCTTTTGAAATGAAATTCACACAGGTTAGTTTTATGGTATATATCAACAATTATATAGCATCAAGGCAAACGTACGGTTCCAAAAACCAAAGGTATACTTTGCCTTTAAGCTGCCTCGTAGTAGACTTTGGTTCAAAGCCCCGGCTCAACATTGGGAAGTGTCTGTAAATGATTCCATTCTTTGCACAAATCAAGATATTTGTAACAAAACCAACCTGTGAAAATGTCAGCTCATTTCGTTGTTTCATTTTGTGAGAAAGCGGTAAAAATGCATTCAGCATTTTTGTACGCGCTCCTTTAGGCAAAGTTTTCGTCTCAACGAGACGAAAACTAAATTTTGGATCTTATTTTATGTATTGTTTAATGACGATAACACTTGAGGCAGAAATACTTCAAGGAAAGTTTTCTACCATCGTTATCTTTATACCATGTAAGGTATATGTAAATCTGTGAACATTTGTTTTCTTCTTACCCGTGTTGAGCTGAGGCTTATATGGCTTTAAGGGAGTGAACACGATTGGAAACACTAATATTTCTTCAAGGGAACTCAGAGAAGACCAATGTATACTCCTATTGGAAGTTACAAAGGGATTGTGTAAGACTGGTTTTTACCAATTGAAATTCCAAACAAATCAACAAAATAGCCCCGAAAAATGTGTTTCCGTCAAACGATCAGGAAGACTGGCATGCCCGTTAGCTTTCAGTTTACTCCAATGAGTTTGGTCACAGCAAGCAGGGCCATATGATACAGAAGCGTATTGCCGCCACGTGAATAACAAAAATCTCAATCTTAACGACTGCGTACACGATAATTACGTACACGATAAGTTTGAACTTATCGTGTACGTATACGTTTGAACTTATAGAGTGAGATTTTGTCTATTCACGTGGCGGCAATATGCTTCCGTAATATGACTTCATAGTAAGCATAAAACTTTAAATCTTGCGCAGCAAAAAAAAACCCCGTAAAGTGTACATAATTGAGAAAAGAAATTTTATACAGCTTTGTGAAACGGGCCGAGATGTAATTAGGTAGATTCAGCGTGTTTGCTATACTTGCCATAATAAATAACTCAAACACTGACAAAAATTTTCCACGTTGCAATGGCATAGAATAATTACATGCAAGTTATTAAAAGGCGTAAAGAAACTGTGCTGTTTGATGTGCCGTGGAAAGCACATGTAGTAATCTTTAAATTATGGATACACATTGCGTAGTACGGCAGATACAAGTAATGGTGATGGGATTGTGCCTTTGAAGATACAAGCATGGAATTTGGCACACAGAGTATGTCACGAGAAAGATATTTAGCTATAAGGCCATTGAGATTGGTTCCTTTGAAAAATATAGGTAGAATAACAAGCAAACGGCAGCCATTTTGGAAATTTTGAAAATTGTTTGTTATACTACATTTCAAAGGACAAATCTGCGATGGTCCTAAAGCCAATTATCTTTCTCATGACATACTCTGACTGTGTGCCAAATTCCATACTTTTATCATCAAAGACACTATTCCCCAAAAATATTTCCAGAATCTGCCTCACTAGTGTCTATTAATAAAAAAATTTTTAAAAATTAATTCTGTAATGTTTTTGCAAATTTATAACCGTTCGGTGAAATGTTTACATATGTTTCTAAGAACAGAATGACCGTACTCTTTCAAAGCAGGTTTACCCGTCCCCTTGAGTCCAGGTAGACGTTACAATCAATAGTTGTCTGATACATCTTCCTCTAATTGCCCTCCTTCTCATTTTGAAATATTGATTTTTCCCGTCAAAGACATGATTGCTGTGGTTTAATTGTTTCTTTCGTCCGTAAACGACGACGATGAAGCTCACGTTAACTACCGCGGTGGGAGATCCAGTCTTGAAATCTTCCAAGCTCGTGCTGGTGATTATATAATGGTTTACATCGCTGATACCACAGCCTAGTCCAAAACTCAAGCCCGCCTGCATCGGTGTGCAACTGTAGCTGGTCATTACAAATGATCATGATACAATATGAAAATGTTAAATAAGACTTATACAAATCACTGATTTAGAAAAAAGTCATCTCAGAAAAAAAAACATTAAAGTAGTATTGCCTTGTAAAGTTTGCGGTATAACCATGTATAATGAAACATTTGTTTTGTGGTGGTTCCAAAATATACTGGTAATGTAACAACTCGACGTTTCGACCAGTATGCTCCAATTGTCTTCAGGAGAAAAACTGGACTCTGATGCTGCAGGCTGTATAAGTATACTGCGGAGCAAGATGGCTCTGTTGGGAGCGTAATAATACATAGGGCCTAGTTTGTTTCTCTTCTGATAACTTGATTCTGCAAGCCACGTTATCATTTATAAACTCCATTGCCAAATTTGTCGTATGGATCGTCTCCTTGTAATCAACGATTGGTTTTCGATATTGATATTTCCTCAACAATCAATTGATATATCTGTTGCTATCTTATCCCCTTCCCAAAGCAGAAAGGGGGATCTCAATCAAATGGAGTTTCAGCTGAATCCCGTAATGTCGTGACCGAATCTCGAGGACCAAAAACAATTACACAAAAGGGTCGTATGTTTTTAGAAACAGGACCCGCGAGAGTTTAAGTGGATATCCGACTATACCCGGAGTACACTTAATAGAACCCGATGGTTTGATATTGTACTGATGTAGCGCTCCCTCAGCACTTACGCTGCATACACACGAGGCAGTCCCCCCCAGGAAATTGTATTTATCTAGGATTGTATGTTGCCTCTGCTCTTGCATCATTATTGTCCACAGATACTGGGCATCTCACTGGCATGTCTTTAAATTTTTACTCCCGCTGCAGAGGCAGTCTCGTCAAATTTATACTAGGCCTATACTTCAGTTGCCCTAGTTCCACAAAATGTTTCCGTTTGGAGCAGTTTGGGGAGGTGGATTTCCGCGGTAACGGAACGGTGCACCGTGCCCGTACGGACGGATCTGTTTGTGTGAAATTGTAAACCAACGTACCCGTGGGTGCTCCTTATTTCTGCCACGGTGCCCGCTGTACAATTCCAATAAAAAAGTACAGCGTTTATTTTTGAAAATCCCCTTGAATGCTTAAGTTGAAAAACAAATTACCGAGTTAGTAATCATGGGGGGAGGGGGAGTCAAATGATTTAAACTGATTATAAAGTTTTCAGCGTGTGTACTACTCCTTTCTTTGTGGGAATATTTCCGTCACAGTCGAGAAAGAAGCATGGGAAGACCTTCAAAGACGCTGCTTATGAACGCTCGAATGAAAAATCCCGGGTCATATTTGACCCTTCAAAAGTTTCCTGTATACCTAACCAAAACATCCATAAACTTGTGTAGGGGCTAGACATACCGCACTTATAAACTTCTACAAGTTTTGATGTAGGCTAGGCCTTATGTACGAGAGGATTTTGATGGATTTTTGGAAGGTTTATCAGCTAGAAAATTACACAGTCTGTAAATGTTTTAATTTCATAAATTGTGTATACAACTTTTCCTTCGGAAGAATTGGTCAACACAGGGTTAGAGTAAAACAAAACTTAACCGGTTATTTATGATAATCATTTACCTAGTTAACATAGACGAACGAGCCTGGAGCAACTGGGGCAACTGCCCCCCAAATTCGGGCAAAACTGGGGGTTTGGGGCAAATCAAGAAGAAGACAATAAATAGAAATACCTTTTATTACAAATTGTTATACTTTTTTGTCTGTGTAAAATGTCCAGCAAAATACCCCTCTGCCCCTCTTAACCAAAGAGTCCCATACACTTAATATGGGCCAGTTAATAAGGAAAGTAATCCGGATTACTATACAACAGTTCAAGGTTAAATCGTGAAGTGTTGGTATCACGACGCGTCTTTTTGTTAAGCTTTTATACCGCCCTCTCTCCCCCTGCAGATTTCTGTCACGATGTGCCCCTCCCATTCAGAACAATGTAAAAAAAAAAAATAATAATGAAAAATCGGACCCCATTTCGGTAAACGGAAATCTATGTTCGCTATCTTCAATTGCATAAAGGGAACCAGAGTAATGTGGTAACATTTTAATGAAGGTTTAAGTTTTTTTTGAAGGGAACGCATATTACTTTGCCGTGATTTATAGTTGCGTTTGGTTGTGAAGAAACTCAAATTGAGTCAGAATAACTCAGATCAAGTTAAATCTGTATTTAAAAAGATGGATATTGGAAGTAATCCAGCCAATTCAATGCCAGATCAAGTCAAATTTAAGCTCAATCAATGTACAATAAATACCAGTGCAGATCAAATCGCATTAAATTCAATCCAATCATACCGGTATCGAATCAGTTCAGAAAAATCAGATGTTTACATCACATCGTACTGATTACAGTTTGATACGATCAAATCATATCTGGTGAAGTCTAATCAAATCTAACCTAATAAAATCTAATTGAATCATTCTCTTGTAATCGGTGTGTGTGTGTGCGTGTGTTTAAATATTTTGCTCTTGCGCGCGCATTTCAAGCCACTGTCATCGTTAAATCCTGCATGATTGTGTTTAGTGATCACGGCAGGAACTTACACTGGTAATAGCAATGCAGATTCGCAGGCAGTTATATAGGGACCACGTCATCTGGCAGAGCGGTATACTTTCATCAACAAAACCTCATCTTCATTTTGTTTTACGCTTCCTCCGGGTTTGCCAGACTGCACGATTTGTTTTTTAAAATTTCTTTGCGAATCACGAATTCCCATTAGCTGCATCACAACGGTTTTTTTTTCCATTCGCTTCACGGCCGGACCAGCTGCAGCCTCACCGATCATCAAGCTATATAATATTGTGTTATTAATTGACACTGTATTGTTTAGTAAATATTTACTTCATTTCATATTGTATGCGGAGGCTGATTGGAAATCTGTGCAGGGTCAGGCAATGTGCCAGACAAAAATAGACATACCGTGCAGTGCTATCGTAATGACTGTGTGGGGATGGAGTATGACTAGCCACGATTTGAACATGACGAGTTGTCGATATGTTTTCAGTTTGGGTGATGGAAGGAAGCCCCCAAAGTGATTAGTGTGGATTTGTTTGTGTGATTTTAATCGAAAACGAGATGAACTCCACTATCGATTTAGAGATGGAAGGGGCAACAGTTTCCGAGATGCAGACGACAGTGCCTTCTCCTACATCGATCCTCACTCCGGTGCAACGAGTGATCTTGTCCGGTATCATGGTCTTCATCTGCATCGCGGGCTGCCTGGGGAACATTGTTGTTATCTGCGCCGTGGCACTCTCCAAGAAACTCCGCTGCGTTACTAATATCTTCGTGGTGAACCTTGCCGTGGCCGACCTCATGACGTGCCTGAACATCCCATGGATGGTGGTGGCCACTCTAAGCGAGGACGGCTGGCCCTTACCGGATTGGATTTGCAGCTCATGTGGATTCATTCTGATCGTATGTATCGGCAGTAGTATTTACACCCTAGCGTGCATTGCAACCATCCGTTATGTGGTGATAACGGGCACCCCAGGACGATGCCAAACACTCTACACACCACGCAAGTTATGCAGTATCCTCATCTTCATCTGGACAGTGCCCTTGTTAATTGCCTGTGTGCCCCCCGTCTTCGATCTTGGCAAACTGGGGTATGACTTCAAATACAGCTCCTGCACTTGGGATACCGCCCATCGTAACTCGGAGATACTCAGTAAGGTATTGGCTGGAACTTTTTACCCGCTGCCCTTCATCATCATTACCTACAGCTACCTGAAGATCTTCTTCCACGTGCGTCAGCACTCTCGGACTGTAGGGGTAATCTTGACGGTCAGCTCAACCGTTCGTCCCGCTGAAGCCTCCGTGGCGGCTGGGGAAAACTCGTCCACTGCACCCGTCATCCCTTCAAGGGAGCACAACAGCTCACTGTCTCACAACCCGCCGAGGGCAAACAGTCATCCACGAGAAAACAATAACGTCCGGGCAAAAATAAACAGGAGACAAGTAGAAGTCACTAAGAACATGTTCTACATCGTGTGTGTCTTTTTGTTGTGCATATCTCCATATGGGTTCAGTCTATTTTATGAGAAAAGTGACCCTTTTATACCATATGCTGGTATGTTCCTCTTCTGTAACAGTTGCGTCAACCCACTTGTCTACGCCACTAAGCACCCCGTTTTCAAAAAAGTTATCTGGTTCATTTTCAAGTGTAAATTCTCTAAAATATAACTATACCTCAACAGGAACTGAACTTCTTGTGTTTGTGTTTTGTTTTTAAAGTGCTCAGCGCTGATTTGTGGAACATGTATGATACTTTCTGTATATACAAAACAATTTTAAGGACTACACTTTTGAGAGTTGTGTCGTGAATCAGAACATGTCAGGTTTGTTGCAACAAGTCGACGAGAACTTTATCTCGCTAAAGGGCATCCTTGTCGTGTTCCCTACCCTTGCATTTACGACTGCTGAAATCCATTTAAAGGGACCAGATTAATTTCCCCTACCAGCCTCGGTTTGGTTGCAGTGGGTTCAATGGGAAGACAAGGGATTCACCATACCATGAATGTCTCTCGGGAAAGGGACGTCTATGTGGCACCTAAATGTTGTCCAAGACCTAAATTGTAGCCCGGTACTAAATGTAGCCTAAAACAATACGCCCGGAATCAACTGTGTAGCCCCAACCCTATACCTAAATGTAACACAACCCTTTACATACAATGTATTCCGGAACCACTGTCGTACTGGTATTCCGGGCGACATTAAGTTACACGGTAAGGTTGGTGCTGAATTTACGCACAGGGTTGGGGCTGCTACATTTAGGTCCCGGTCAACCCTTTTAAACAGGGGCGTGTCTACGGAAAACAGCCCCCCGCCCGCGCTCCTGTCCAAACATTTGACACCCATCCTCTAAATAACTTTAATACAGTATGAGCTTAGAATACCAGTCAAGCTTGTAAATCTTTTAATTATTACAAAGTATGGCACTACATGAAAAATATAAACGCACCTCCCTCGCTTTCACTGATGCAAATTGGTCTATGATTGATGTGGCAAAATCAGGTTTTTCAATTTTTTTTCTGGCGCCCCCTTCAAGTGTCGCCCAGGGCACGTTGTCATACCTACCATACCTATAGATACGCCTCTGCTTATAAGCGCCGCACACACGTCAGTTTAAATTAACAGCGCTCCTCCTCTTTATAGCAGATACTTTTACTTGTCATTTATCTTGTATACGCACAAGTTAAAAGGGTACCAGTCGAGCAAGGGTACCAGTCGAGCAATACATATTTACAGGGTATTTTGGCTCGCAGCCTGCTGAAGGTATTGTACTAAGCAAAAATGTATGCTGATATTATTGATCAATGCTATATTGATTTAGCTGCCAATAGCCTCGGTATGGTTACATGAGTTTAGACTGGAGTAAAAACAATATGGCTGCACCGTAACAAAATGTATTCTTTCCAAATAATTTCAAGAGGCTTCACAAACTTTTATAATAAAGTTGTAAATTTGATATTTGTTTTTTCCCCATAAATCAGTCGTGTTGTCTCACGTAACCTGTTAATGATCTTTGCTGGCAGTACAAATTGTGTTTGTATATAGCCGAGCCAATAAAGGCACTAATTACAACCTTCAACAGATCTGCTGTTTGACTTACACAATAAAGGACGCTCTTCGGCGTAAACCTTGAGGTAAAACTGTATACAGTAGATTTCTAGTGAAGCACCTGATTGCTCTTTAAGAAATTAAAGTGTCGAGAAATAATCACATCACAGTCAATTACTTTTAGACTTGTCTCAACTGTGTCATTTTAAATTGTTGTTGATTGTTATGCCCCCACACCACACACACACATTGCATTTTTGATGAGCACACGGTCTAATTATTACGAAAGCGTATTGCCGCCACGTGAATAAAAAAATCTCTTATCGTGTACGTACACGATAACTTATCGTGTACGTACACGATAAATTTGAACTCATCGTCTATGTACACGATAAGTCAAAATGTTCGTGTACGTACACGAGAAGTTGGGAATTGTCGGGTACGTACACGATAAGTTAGGACTTACCGTGTACATACACGAGAAGTTATTGTGTACGTACACGTTAATTATTGAGTACGTACACGATAAGTCAAAACTTATCGTGTACGTGCACGACACACGATAACTTATCGTCTACATACACAATAAGTTCAAACTTACCGTTTACATACACAATAAGTTCAAACTTACTGTGTACGTACACGATAAGTTATCGTGTACGTACACGATAAGTGTGAGATTTTTTTATTCACGTGGCGGCAATACGCTTCCTTAAAATGTCAAGGATCCCATAAGTAATATCTTAAAATCTTTTTATATGACATTGTAAAAACACATCATTCGTTTTCGGACTTGCACCATTTTTATCCCCAAAAATCGAGCTTACTTCTAAATGCATTTTCCACTCCGTGGCTTATCATGTGGGAAGTTTGATTGGGCAAGATGGGGCAGGAAGGGAACATGTCAAAATATGAATGGTGTACTTCTCTCTACATTGGTGTATCCAGTGTGAAGTCGGATGGGGGTATAGGGGCAAGATGGGGCAGCAAGGCACCTCCCCCAGTATGAATGGAATACTTCTTTCTTTATCGGCGTAGTCAGTGTGAAGTCGGATGAGGCAGGGGCAAGATGTGGTCTCAATATGAATGGTGTACTTCTCTCTTCATCGGCTTATCCAGTCTGAAGTCGGATGGGGGTATAGGGGCAAGATGGGACAGAAAAGCACCTCCCCCAGTATGAATGGTATACTTCTTTCTTCATCGGCGTATCCAGTGTGAAGTCGGATATGGGACTAGGGCACGATGGGGCAGGATAGGCAATTTCCTGCTCTATGTGACCGGTATGGTCCTCCCTTCAGTGGCACATCCGCAGTGGGAAATGGAGGGAGAGGGAACACC
This sequence comes from Marthasterias glacialis, assembly GCA_911728455.2. NCBI lineage: Eukaryota > Metazoa > Echinodermata > Asteroidea > Forcipulatida > Asteriidae > Marthasterias > Marthasterias glacialis. Next base: position 9,479,831 of record OU452228.1, on the reverse strand, counting down.
CCCGTCCCTCGTTTCATTAATAGCCAACCCTGGGAAAACTGCTAATTGAAATACCCGGGTGTCATGCACCAATCAATTTTTACTGAGCTGTCATCGTTGTATATTGCGAATAGGCTTTTGTTTTTAATACGTTTAATACATTAATTATTTTTTTCTCCGAACCTCAATACGGCGGTAATTCTCAGCTTCCTCAGTGTAAACGTAGGATGATAATAGAAACGTTAAATAGTACATACGAGCTGTCCACAGCGATGTCACCTGCACTTTCAAAGGACTTTCAAATCATATACTTTGTACAAGAGTCCCAGCTAAGTATAACTACGTTTTCAAGAAAGTTATCTTAACTCTGAAGTGTAAATTCTCTAAAATATGACTATACCTCAACGGGACTGAACTTCTTGTGTTTGTGGGTTTTGTTTAATGAGCTCAGTGCTGGTTTGTGGAACAAGGCACTTTCTGTGAATACAAAACAATTGTAAGTAGCACACTTTTGAGAAAAAAGGAGACAGATAAGACATTCTTTGTCTTCAGCAGTACCGCTGCAGAATAAAGAATACCTAAAGAGAAAGCGTGGATATATTTTTGTCTTTCCTTGTATTCGATATTCCACAGCTGCACCTCTGTGTACGATTTTGCAAATAAGAAAGTGAAAATATAATCATGACAACTGATTCGATGGGGTTACAAAATAATGAACATCAGCGGGAGGAAAAATAGACCAAAACATAAAAGCAATGCATGTAAGGAAACAGCAATGCAGAAATATTATAATAGGAGCGCAATAAATGATTGTCCTTACTGGTTAAGTCGAGAACACATTATTGTCTATTTCAGAGTGAATTCAAATCATGCGGTCCGATCACTTCAAGTAATCTGTATTGCGATCCTTGGAAAATCTTATGTACTGAGGCATCGTTGTTTCCGGAGTTACGAGACGAGACTGTGTGCTTTACTGGCTTCATTTTGGTTTAAAGGTGCCATCACGTCGAAGTCTTTCAGTGAACAGTTCAGTCACTGTGTCAATAAAAAAATACATTGGACGCCCTCTAGGACTAGCAGAGTAAACTGCCAGGGCCCACAGAAAACATTGCTTGAAACAAAGTCCCTGACGAAGCCAAACTCACAGGGAATCAGTTATGGGAATGTATGTTACCGGTACTAAGTATATTCATTTCTGTTCAGCCATAATACTTAAAACAAATTTCTTTGCCAAGCAAAACTCGCAGGGAACCAGCTATGAGGAATGTAGTTGGTAACTCATTACTCTTTAAGCCAGAATTTTCCATGGTCTGCAAATGTTATGTTCTTAACAGCCTTTTGATATTGCCAAGCAAAATGAGGTAAATAGTCTGTGCTTTCGCAATGAGTTTTCATATCTTCTCGTACTCGGTTACTTTTCTTTGTGCACACTGCTCGTACTCTATTGCTGTATTTGTACTCGAATACAGCAACTTGTGTTCTCAAAAGAAATGTACTATTAATTCATATAAATCAACTGGGCTTATAACTAGGACGCTGAGTGCTTCTGCTGTAATAGAATGTTTTGCAGATTACTTTTGTTGTACAAATTACATTTTTCTTTGTTCGGGATATAATTGGCTCTGTGTTTTGCCGACCAGGCAACTGATGAACGCAGTCATTGACACCTGTTTGTGCACTGTGAGATCGATTTGACGTTTTGTGTGTCTCGTCCCTGGAGCGAGCCAATTATTTTTTACCATACGCGTTGACAAACACCTGTTGGGCAGACTGCTGTAATTACGAGAGACCATTTTCATCTTCTCATTCAAATCAGCGCACCCAAACCGAGGCCGGAGGGGGGAAATAGTCAGGCCTAACAATGGTCGACCATAAGCCAGGAACTCCAGGCATGACGTCACCAGGTTGCAAGTTATTGTAGAAGCGGCACCCAGATTAGAATATATTCATTAAACGCGTATATTTGGACAAGCAATTGTATTTTAATTAAGACCCTGGGAAGATAGTTAGCCCTTACAATAAATACCATGACTTCATGCATTTTTTTTGACCAATTGGAAATCCGTAAATGGGCATCGTGAAAGAAGCTTAAGTCGTGTCTCCTGAAGCTTTAAGGCCGTTGGCTGCCACGACAACGCTGAACTTGAAGTGTACTTTTCGGTGTTCTGGCCATAGGCACTGCCGAAACATTAATTCGGCCAGGGTGTGCATGGCCTGTAGCCCTAGCCACAGGGCCAGACTGAATCAGTCAGCAGAGGAAAAAAACAAACACTCGTAGTACTCTATTTTGACACCGGTTTCCACAGCTCTGTTCTGAGTCAACAAGTATCCAGGCGATGCAATGATGCAATCCTCTTTAAAAGCCATTTCCCACTTATGGGTTGAATGTCCGATTACTATTCGACCCCAGCCACTTACGGTAGATGGGTAAAATATACCTGTTAGGCAAGCTTGTTTGTTGCTAGACCCGCAGTAATTGTACATTAGACATTGTTTTTATCTCGCGTTGACTCGGTATTTTTACGCATAATGTATGTGCAAAGTGCAAGGAGAAGAAAAAAAAACCCAGTTTGATTGCATAAAATCCATTTTTAACAGTGGCTTATATACTATTTCCATGAATCAAACAATTTTAGAATTAATGACTTGACTTGAGGTGTGTTTAGAAGTCTTGACGTATTAAATTACGAATTCATCCGGGAAGTAAATTTTGTTATTCATGTGGTCGATGTAACTTGAGTTAACCATGAATTCCCATAGATTGCTCAAGTACAAAAAACACACTCTGCCAAAAACAAAAAATCAATTATTGCATAGACGTTTCTCCGAAAAGGTAATCGTTTTATCAAAAGATTGTTGATAAATTAATCCACAATTGGTCGGGTCGCATAGAAATTTAGAATATAAAAACAGTCTGGATTAGTGTAATCTTACAAAAATTCAATCTCGTTCCATCCCTTTAGCGAAAGGTCTATGGACGTAAACCATGATTGAATTCAAACTGCAATTAATAAATCGTCTTCCCCGGTGCTGCAAATTGTCCGCCATGGCAAAGGATGGTGCTGTGACAAACAAGTCTAATTTGAAAAGTGACTCGACGTAATGCTCTTACGGTTGCGCCGGGTTTTCTGCCGAATCTTTTTTAATGATTATTTTTTTAATTAACTGCAATTTCAAAGGCAAAGTAAATTCCGGTTCGAATTTAAGGGGGGGGGGTACTGCAGCTTGCATTAGGGGCGGATACAATGAAAAGGATTGTGATTTTCAGAACCCCACCCCCCCCCCCCAAAAAAAAAAAAAAAAAAAAAAAAAAAAAAGACTCTGATCAGTTTCAATCTGAAAGCTCACTGATAAAGTTCATACCGGTGTCGTCGTAGTGTGGGTTATTCCACTGAATGTTATAATCATGACGACACTGGTATGAACCTTTTTTTTTGTTCTGAAAATCACAATCCTTTACTTAAAATTAGTTATTGAGTGAAACGTTGGTCACATTTTAAGAATCATCGCAATGAATGTTCCCCTCTGAAAGGCATGTCATCTTTAAACTCACATCAATTAAATTAACGGCAACAGGTTGCCCGGCGGACGCTCCCACACCGCTCGCCTACAAAATTGGGACTAATGAAGTACCCCGAACCCCTTTGGGTCGTTATACGCCATGCCTCTGTTAGAGAAAAACGTATCACTCAAATCAATTCGACTGCCAAACTATCTCAAATCTTGACACGTTAAATATCTATCACCGTATGATTATTATGAAAGCTCAGAGGTTTTGTAATTCCGGTTTGGGGGAAATTGACATATTTTTGAAGAAGTAGGTTAATATATAATTATGGTAATGCGTTTTCAACCACTCTTAACCTATTTTTTTTTAGGGGGGGGGACACAACTGGGGGATCGAAGGATACTCGCCCTCTCATAAAATTTAACAAAGATTTACGTTGCGTTGTAGCATTTTGTTCGGGTTCGGACAGTCTGAACAAAATCTTAACTGTTTGTCTCTGAAATATTCGAGAATAAAAGCAACAGTTTTGGAAGATACATTTTCTGACAAGCAACATGTGGGGTTGGTCAGACATACACAACTCAGTGTGACATTTCACTTTGTGCTTTAGCTTTAACGAAACCCCAGAACTCCGTGTAATCTAATGGAGCACCTAATTTATCAAGAGTTCCGGGTTAGATCGGCGACAGGGGGCTTTCAGAAATGTTGTTTTAATCGCTCGGGAGGGACTTTCCATCATAGCTGCCTGGATTTTTAGACTGTTGTTTCTCCATCTGGAATTGAGTTCGAATTGAATGTCGGTCTCTGATTGAGGTATAGGTAAGGTACTCTTACAAAAGAGAAGCTTTTAGAACGGGGCGCTTTTCGTACTCGCAATGTTAGCTTCACGTTCATGAAAAGGCGGAAAAGGCCTTCCACCCTTCAAAGGGAAGTCTTCTGAAGAAATAAATTATAATCCATACATACAACCTGCGTTCAGTTTAGTTTGACTAGAGATATGTAGAATTTGAAATTTTGTAGGGGAGAGATACAATTTAGCAAGGTTATCGGTAGTACTGGGCACATGAAATATCTCTCTGTGAGTTGTGGTGGTTCTGAAAAGAGCCGGCGTTGTGACAACCCGACGTTTCGATCAGTATACTCTGATCGTCTTCAAGATCAGGATGCTCTGCATGATCGTCTTCAGGAAAGCTTTCTCCTAAGGACGACCAGAGCATACCCATCGAAACGTCGAGTTGTTAAACCACTGATTCTTTCCAGAACCACCCCAACGCAGAGAGAGATTTCATGTACATTTTGTTACAAACCTTGTACTAGACTGGAGATGAAAAGTTATTTTTGCGCTTCAAGACAAGATTACAAATGCTGCCTGTCTTTAACTACAATCTTACTCAACCTTGTAAGCAAAATAGTCAAGATGTTTTCTGACACCAAATCTTTAATTGTTTTAATGTCGATTTAAACGGAACTAATCCAATCATCGGCACAGTTAAACTAGAATTGTAAAGTCAGAAAGGCCTTCACTTCTGAGTGAAATAGAACGGTGATTATGGTCCGTTTTAAATTGACGTAAATATATATAGATGTAATTATTTTCATGGATGAAGTAGGAGAGCTGAGAGGGGCGGGGCGGCGGTGGAGGTCACGTGATAAATGCATACACGGCTTTGACATGGGCCATGTTCAAATAGGCGGCTTTTGGTTGAAGCCAGTTGCTTTATTTTTGCCATGTGAGGTCGAATTCCCTCTTGTTAAAGGTTACGGTATGCGTAAACGTACACAATGCTCGTCATGGTAACCAGACTGTTTTCACGGGCACCTGCAAGCTCACTTTCAAAATGTCAATACTTTTCGGGAGAATCAAACCAAAGAGCTGCATTTCAGTACAAGGTTTTTAATATGGCGGCCGCGCTTTCAAACCAACCGTATAACTAGGCGAACAGGGTAACTTCAGTTGCAATGTCTTTTTACCCTTTTTACCTTTGCTTCCAACTACAAACAAAGGTGGCTATTACGTCATCATCAATCACAGTTTTTTTCTTGGTTGCACCATTTTTGAGGTCAATGTATCTGTATATTTTACAGTGTGGTCCGCAGTTCAGGCGACGCGGCGTTTACACCTATTGACTTCCGAACAGTCGCCGCGTTTGACGCGCTTGCAAGGGGTTCAGTACGTACTGTACGGCCTCGTTCTCAATTTCCTCATACTTCGTTAAAATCAAACTTGCCCTGTGTTAGGTCTGGATTGACTCTAAATTTAGATTTAATAAAGTGCAAAAGTCGAACAATAGTGGATAATTGTATTTAGACTGTTACCATGCGTGTGTAACCTAGAAATTTCACTTCTACAATGTCAATTTATTTTCGCAGTTGTATAAATTTTCAATAGCCAAGGTTTGATCATTTTCGTGAGCGATGACAAAACAGTTTAAACGAACGATAAACTCATCCTAGATTGGGAATACTCAATCAAAAGAACAAACATTCATAACTGACGAGTTTGAATGTGAAAGCTTATTAAAACGTCACGAGAAATATTCACGACTGAAATACTATACACCGTACAAGAAAATCTTCCTCAACCATTTATTATTTTAAACGTGCTAAATCGAACCTGAGCGCACAGCGTCGCGTGCACAAAACATCGCGTAGCTAAACTGCAACTGGATTCAGTGTTTCGTCGCGTAAACGCGACTATATCTTTGACGAGATTTGATGACATATTAATTTTGCTTTACTTCAAATAAATCATGTATACAACTTTGAAATGGTGATTTGTTCAATGTAAGCAAGCAAAGGACCCTGCCCATTTATCAAGGCAAAGTAAACGAATTACTGAGAGGTCGTGAAGACACGATCGCATGACAGTGTGGATAACAAAACAACATTACACTGCTCCAAGGACTTTCCTTCAGTTGGGGATAAATCAATCAAGCATCGGGACTTAATCAAATGTAGCGAGCAACACTGATTTTGTTTTTCTTGCCGTATACGTGGGGAGGGAAATAAACACAATTTTTTTTCTCAAATTACTTTTTATTATCAAATGGCAAACATTTTGTGTAAAGGTAAGGAATAACTTTGCTTTGTAGAATGACAGTAGAAAAATAAATTGACACTTTAAAATATCATAAAGCCTTCTTGGTATAAAACGACCTTAGGCGTGCGAGCCGGGCAGGGGGAAGCTGCCCCCCCCAAAAAAAAAAAATATATATATATATATATATATAAAAAATCGGGCAAAACAGTACAAAAAATTCGGGCAAAACAGTGCGAAAAAAAGGTAAAAAAGAACATATGTTTTATTAGAAATTGATACTTATGATTTTCTCTGAGTACAATTTCGGGCAAATCAACCCTCTGCCCCCTTACCCAAAGAATCATCATACGCCTATGGAAACAACCTTGTCAGAGACGGAGGCCTTTAGCAAAATTCATAAACCTTCCAAGCAGTGTATTTTGCCTTAACCTATTGCCGTAAAGCTACAATCCACGTATAAAAGAAACCAGTCGCTACCAATGTTTATCACATGTATTTTCCCATGGTGAGCGGTTCTTTTATGCAGGATCTTTCTGCGCTTTAAAATATATCACTAAATCAGCCAACAAAACTGCTTAGTACGCAAGTATTTTCTTCTTAGCCCCAATCAGGTAACCATACTCTACACACAAAATTGAGCTAACACGGGCGTTATTTTTTTCCTAACAAAACACTGGTCATCACGGTTTTGTATTCTTCTTTATCCCCTGGTAAACATCAACTTTAAGGGGGAACCCATTTTATTAAGAGTGGCTCAGGCCAAAATAATACTGTACATTTTATTTTGAAAATGTGTGAGCAGTGCTGTTGTGGTAAATATACTGACAAATTATAGGAGAATAATTTACCAAACTCTTTGTTACCCATGGTTTTGTTTTTAGAGGCCAAAATGTCAGCTGTGAGCTTCGACTGATTTCTTGCTCAATTCTGCTTCGTCATCGTTATGTTTGTTAAGTAACGAGTTCAAGTTCGTGCCTTTTAGGTTCAGTCATTAGGCCTGTAGGCCTAACTGTGCAGAATTGCTGCTAACGAGGGAGTTGAAGTCAATGAGCTGATTTTGTTCTTGGCATCTGCCCGTCTTGAGAGACAACGGAGTCCTCAGCTGTGGGTCAGTCCATTGTGAGGTATAGGACTGCAGGGTCGGCTGTGATCGCCCGCAGTCTCAATCTTAGAGCGGCAGGACTTGTTCAAGTTGCTGCTGGTGAAATCAGAATCTCGATGTGGTAGTTTTGATGTTGATGCTGATTGATATAGATCATTTTTCATTGATTGGACCGTAATTTTAATCACTAGGACACTTGAAAAATAAAAATAAATAAATACGCAGATAAGATAGATACATACCTAACAAATGACCAAAAAATACGAAGAAACAAATAAATAAAGAGAGGAAAATGGACAAAGACGTCCAAAGCGGTGAGATATCAAGCGAAAAAGGTTGACGCAAATAAATTAATTGAAGTCTTCAATTTCAAAAAGAAGGCTTGGGAAGGCTGGTGACTGCGTGGTTGTAATTATGAAGAGATCAATATAATTTCCATGAAAGGTAGTCAGTGAAGAAAAACTCGATCTAAAAATAAAAAATAAAAAAATAAAATAAAACACAAACACACACATAATTATATGACAATTTGCGGAACAAATTGTTCTTTGTTTCCCTGAAGCAAGCAATCAGCAGCAATTCATTGTGGGAAAGTGGAATGTCGCATGTTGTAATAAAAAATTAGAATCTAGCACAAAATTTAGAAGACGAGAAAATTTATTGGTGACTCATTACTTAAAGGCATTGCATACGTTTGATAATGACTCTGAAAATTTTTGGCAATAAAAACTTACTTGGTAAGGAGTACGGCAGCTTTGGATAGTATAATGCATTTTGAGAAACGTTTCACTTCGAAGTACGGAAAAATATATCACTTTTTATCCCCCAAAAACTTGAATCTGAGAAGCGTTATGGCCGTAACGCTTCTCAGAATGTGTATTCCAATGACGGATACTTCTTCTGCGTGAACACAACCGCTCCAGATTTTTGGCGATATCTAAAAAACGCTGCCACCTTTTGAAATGAAATTCACACAGGTTAGTTTTATGGTATATATCTACAATTAAATAGCATCAAGGCAAACGTACGGTTCAAAAAACCAAAGGTATACTTTGCCTTTAATGGGGCCTTGAGGGTTACGTGATAACTTTTTCATTGTGCAAAATGGAGCACTGTGAAGAAATTTATGACAAACGCGGTTTGATTTTTTTCAAGTGGCACAGAATGAAAGACATTTTAACTTTTTTTTTTACGTGTATCCCAGGAAGTGATGCTTTTGCTTATTGGCTTAAGGTTTGCAGAACTTGCAGAAAACAAACTAGTTCTATATTTAGCAGTTCATGTTGAACCAAACTCTCCGAATCCTCGTAGCTTTCCTCCCACTTTTGATTATTTTGATGTGTTCATCAGTGCTGGTCGTGTTCCCAATGTGCTTAAAGCAGTCGCTAACAATGACTGTACTCGAACAGAAAGGTACCACTTTAGTCTCCTTCCCGATTTGAAATGTTCTTACATTCGTTCTCAATGGCCAATCGCAAGATTTCTGCACCGAATGAATGGTTAATTGGTTCTTGTAATCCTCTTATTCATAAATAATAATAATAATAAAACACACTGTTTCCACCATAATTTCTCAACTTCTTATAAATAAAAAACGAGCTTCAAGTAAATAATGTTCAACCCGTGACATTTGCAGAATGCCTATGGGTTTTGATACGGTACCGTGATAACACAAACAGGCAACCAATAATGTACTTCTCACACTCTGTTTACAGAATACAGAATGACATAGATCGCGGAATATCATTTGGTGTCGAAAGTACTGAAAAGAGAAAAACCTGTTGATATTGTTTGAATATTTTTTACAAGTGGGTATATACGCCGGAATACACTGATGTTCCAGATGATATGCCGGTGTACAGCGCCCTTAGAGGGTCATGTAAAGTAAAAATAGAACAGGTAAAAACAAACTAGAATTCATTTCGTTCCCTCAAAATATTTGACGGGTCGATTGCGAGGGAACGAAACACATTTCCTGTTTTTGCAAATGTTATATTTTTACATGTCGTTTTAGGGGCTCCGTATCAAACCTATTTTGGGAAGAGCTGCTTTCATTCCAACCCGTTATAGTCTTTAAATAGTGGGACAGATAGGGGAAATATTTGGGGGAATTGTGCCTTTAATGATACAAGCATGGAGTTTGGCACACAGTCAGAGTATGTCATGAGAAAGATATTTGGCTGTAGCGCCATCGAAGATTTGTCCTTTGAAAATACATAGGTAGCACAACAAGCAAACGGCAGCCATTTTGAACATTGTGAAAAATTGCTTGTTATTCTACCTATATTCTTTTCAAAGGCCAAATCTCAATGGCCCAAAAGCAGAATATCTTTCTCATGACATACTCTGACTGTGTGCCAAATTCCATGCTTGGATCATCAAGGCACAATTCCATCGCCTACGGTACCTGCCATACTAGAACATTATGATAGAACGTGACCCGCAAAAACATTGTACACCCATGACGGGTTTTTTGATTGTGGTGGATAATGCACAGTTCATATGGTGAACACTAATATATGGGTCAATACGTAATGATAACAATGAATGATTTAATTGCTTCAGACAGGAAACCGTATTTCAAGATGATTGACGGGGACCTGAATTCTAGGTAAATATTTGTGTTGTAAGTTGGGTATCAGCAGAAAAATAAGTTCAATCAATTGACACCAACAGTGAGAAGGGGAAAAAGAAGAAGAAAAAAAACACACTCATAATGCACAGTTCTTCGGGAACCAAATAATATGGCCCCTACACACACACACAAGAAGACAACAAACGCTGAATGAAAAACAAAATTAAAAACAGTGAAATAACGATAATAGCACGTAGGCCTAAAGTTTGCCATTGGAAATGGTCAGGGATTTTGGCCGAAGATGTCTGCTTGATCCGGATGATATGATCAGAAGCTTCGGCAAAATATTAACAGTAAGGAAGTATTTTTCCTCGGTAATGACCACTCGGACTTGTGCTGTTTTTTAACCATTTTTAATCATAGAGGGTATTTACATTGCTTTGACCGAGGTGCTTTTTCCGAGATCCCCGCATCAGTGCAGATTTCCTTTACTTGTTTATAAGCCATAAACGTGCACCGATGATACAGGGGTACGATACTGTAGTTCAACCTCGTCAATCAAGGTGTCACTTTACGCATTGATTACATCTAGCAACTGTGTGGAAAAATAGAAACACTTGTACCGTAACTGCATTTACTATACCGTCCTTAGTGAAAGTAAAACCTTGACACTGAAACCTTACAATTTGGAGAGAAGGTCCATGGCTGCTGCATAATAAATGAATAAGTGTAAGGCGTAGACATGTTACAAATCTTAAAGTAAGTTTTGCAATCTGGGGGCTAGTCGGAGTTTATTCAAGGCGACGAAGGCTGGGCGGGCAACACAACTTCAAACGGTCGGTTTCCCAATTTGAAAAACATCAGTTAAAGGTAAAATACAGGCTAGGTAAAGTTGATATTGCAGCGTTCTTACTTGGTGTGATTCAGTATGTACATGAAAAAACATAAACCTATGGAAATTTGGACTCAATTCGTCGTCCGAGTCAGGAGAGAATAAAAATGAAAAACCGTGCACACTTTTCAGCATGTAAACACATTGTCCTTAATTTCGATCGTTACAACCGAAATTAAAATCGGGGTCTTCAAATTCTATTTTCTCAACTTTGGACAGTGTTTCAGACAGAAATACTTCTATGGAAGATTGGTACTGGTATGAACTTCATAATCAGAAAGCTTTCAGACTGATACTAATAAAAAATAAATAAATAAGGTTTGAAACTTTGCATGGTGGGATTACAATCTAGTAAGTTTTGCGGTCCAACCATGTAATTATCTCTAATGAGTTGGGGTGGTTCTGAAAAGAACCGATGGCTTAACAACTCAACGTTTCAATCAGTATGCTCTGATCGTCTTCAGGAGAATGCTGGATGCTTCTTAAGTACTGCTTAATTTTTGTTGTTGGTGAATACCAATCCTGTCTTCTACCTTTAACGTACCCCGATTCTATAATGCTGTTTGAAAACGATTTGCTTGAAAAATTCAGAATGCGCTGATGAAATTAAACAAGCCATTGATATTATATTTCCATTATAAGCAAAAACGAAAATGAGAGGGTCAGTCAGATGAGCTCAAAGGTGCTTGGATATTGTACAGACTTTTATTGTTGTTTAAGCAAGAATAAACAACCTGGTCTAAAGTTACATTCTTAATTAAAATTTGCACGTTAATTTTACTTGGTATTTGGTAATAACATTTTAAAGTGAATGATGAAAACACAAAGTTATATTCACAACAAAATGTAAGTGCAACAAAACACCCCAAAACCACTGAATAAAAAAGCTCTCTTTTTCTTATAAAATGTTTATCAAATTAAAGCATTGGGAAATATTTTTTTCAAACAGTAGTAAGTAAAATTAACCACGTGAGTGAATTTACTGCAGACACATTAAACAAAAACTAACAATCTGAAAAGAAATACACACAAAAATTATAATGACAAGTGTAAATTTAACTGAATGCTGAACAGCACACAAATTTAACAATTTTGAATATTCAATTCAACATTAATGTGATTTTTATCAAAATGTCTTGTAATGAAATACTGAACGTTAGTTTAAAAAAAATAATAAATAAAAATAATACAAATGTAAAATAATATTTCAAAATTGTTAGTTACCACTCTGTCCATTCTGTTTAAAGGGAAACCTAAATAAGGTACATCATCTTTGGAGTAGGCCAAACCCCTTTCTTCTGGTCAGCTTACTCTTTTTTGAATCAATAGGAAATATATTTTTAAGGCTGACAAAACTGGTGCTTCTGGTATGCTTACTTTTTTGCATCAAGATAAAGTAAATTATTATAACGCTAACAAAACTGCTCTAACCGATAGTTTACTCTTTGAATCAAGGTAAAGTAAATATGTGTCATGCTAACAAAACTGCTTCAACCGGGAGTTTACTCTCTTTGAATCAAGATAAAGTACACATTTGTCATGCTAACAAAACTGCTGCAATGGGTAGATTACACTCTTTGAATCAAGATAAGGTACATATTTGTAATGCTAACAAAACTGCTGCTACCAGTAGATTACTCTCTTTGAATCAAGATAAGGTACATATTTGTCAGGCTAACAAAACTGCTGCTACCGGTAGTTTACTCTCTTTGAATCAAGATAATGTACATATTTGTAATGCTAACAAAATTGCTGCAAACGGTAGTTAACTAGCTTTGAATCAAGAAAAGGTACATGTTTGTCATGCTAACAAATCTGCTGCATCAGGTAGTTTACTCTCTTTGAATCAAGATAAAGTACATATTTGTAATGCTAACAAATCTGCTGCAATGGGTAGTTTACTCTTTTTCAATCAAGATAAGGTACATATTTGTCAGGCTAACAAAACTGCTGCTACCAGTAGTTTACTCTCTTTGAATCAAGATAAAGTACATATTTGTAATGCCCAAAAACTGCTGCAATCGGTAGTTTACTCTTTTTGAATCAAGATAAGGTACGTATTTGTAATGCTGACAAAACTGCTGTATGCTTGTTCTATGTGAATCAAGATACATTTGTACTTACACATATAAATATACATCGGTACTGTTGGGAAACCTCTACTACATTTGCACTGATATTTGTTTTATACAAACAACGTGTGAAATTTGACAAATTGTGGAATTATTTAATTCATAGGAAACTCCTACACAAGGAAGTTGTGAAAATGAAGCTTTGAACACGGTATACACCCCAAAATACATTTCACTGAAAATGTCCAGAAGGGAAACTGGTATACCATTATCATATCGTGCACTGATTATGATTTGAGATATCCCTGTACCTTCATATTAAACAAAATTGATAAGATTGTACACTCTACTCTGTTTAGTGGGCCCTTGTGAATATTTGAAATCAGCATTGACTCGTATCACCAGTACAGTTTTTCCCCTACACATGATATTCATAAGGCAATTTAAAAAGTCAAATTGGAGATAATTTGCCTCAGCTGTGCCAACAATGCCTACATGATTGGAATTACCTACGCCTGTGGTTAAATCCATCAGCAAAGGCTTGGTAAACTAAGCTCCTCCAAAAACCAACAGATTTTAGAGGTGTATTATTCATTTTGTTTCATTCACTTATTAATTCTGGTTGTGAAGCCAAGGATTCTCAGAAAAGCGAACATAATCACTTTACTAGCCAAGAACCCCATGGAGAGAAGACAAGGAAGTTTCAGTTTTAGATGTGGGAGGAAAACCGCACAGACATATTCCAGGGGAAAACACACGCCATCAGGTAGGGACTGAAAAACCCAATCCACAGTCCTAGAGGTGGAAGGCAAGGAAAGATACCACTACACCAACCCGACAACCAATCATTGTTCTTTGGGAGGATAATTTACTTCCATCCTAGTTTTAAACAAAACAAACCCCCAAAACAACACATCAAACCAACCTGTGAAAAATCCATCACTTTAGGTGATCCCCTTTACAATAAAAAAAAATTAAATTAAATAAATAACTGGTTTGTCAGGGACTTTATGCATGTTCCACATAAGTGCTTATTTTGATTGTGGCCATCAAATTACTTAATGGTGGCTTTGGGGCTTTTCAAATGCTATTTTGTCAACTTCAGTTGTCTGTAACAATGTCCTTTCAAATCATTAAAGGGAAAGTATCATTATGTAAAAAAATAAAATAAAGTGAAAAAAAAACCCCCAAAATCTAAGTTTTGTAAGTTTCCTCCTATCTTTTAGTGTATAAAAAGCACATCGGCCAAACAACCTGTGAAAATTCATCACATTTGTTGGTCACGTTTCAGTGAAAACAGCGAAAAAAGTGTTACGTTTTGTATTGTACTTTGTACACATTGTATTCACATTTTGGCTTATTCCGACTGTGGCAATTCAAAGATGCAAATGCTGTCTACTTGACTTTGACAGTATTTCAGATGGAAATATTTCTGTTGGGGGATTGGTACTGGTATGAACTTTATGATCAGTGAGCTTTCAGATTGAATCTAATCATTTTTGTCTTAAACAAGTACTCATCCTGTACTTTGACTTTTCAAATATCTTTAACATGATGTTAATTTCACTAAAAGATTAGATCGACGGACAACGTTTTAAGACACTCATGTGTCTCATAGATAGTGAAGCATTCTGATGATGATTGAGTGACGTCCCTACATTTGTGCTCAAACCAATAAGAAATCAATGGTTGCCATGTTACATGTACTCAGTGAGTCAATACACCTACTAGGAAATCCTACAAAGAAATTTGACAAATAAATTCCACGAGCATAAAGTCTGTCCCTAGTTAATCATTTGTGCGTAGGGTTTGACTAATGGTGATCACTGTAGAGAATTTGTGTGTGTGTGTGTGTGTGTGTGTTATGTCTGTATAACTCCCTCCATTCGTCCTTGGATCATGTTAACGAAAGACAGAAAACTCAAATCAATCAACTCCATTCATTTTTATATAAAAATGTCATATCCCCCCCCCCCCACTCTGGGACGTTTTTATACTTAACGGTCATTAGATCCTAGACAATTATAAGTCGTACGATTAGTTTCAAAGGGATGAAGGTACAGCTTTGGTGTAATAATGACATTGATGTCTCAATTTAAATGACGTAATGTTTGCATTGTCATCAAAGAACAACATATATTAAGGGGGGGGGTGTAGTTTTAAAATCATCTTCAGCCTATCCAGGTGTTGGTTTTAATCCCGGTCGTGACACTTGTATCCTTGAGCAAGACCCTTACCTATAATTGCCTCTCTTCATCCAAGGGTAAAATGTGTGCCCATGGAGGGGGGGGGGTACCTGTGTGGTTGATTGAGCTTGATGCACTACTTGCTCCCCGGGGAGTCAAGATGCGCCATGAGCGACAACATTGTCTGATAGTGGCGCTTATATAATTATCCATAATCAGTATTAGAGTATGTCCTACACATCACACAGCCTTATCGCTAAGCAGGTTTATTTGCTGATCGAAACCAGCCATAAATAACATACAATCATAACCCGTTTCTGCATAAAAGGATTTGACTCCGTTAAGAAAAAAAAAACAACACGATTTTGTGCTTAAAGTAAAAGTACATCATTGTTTTGGGAAGGGTAAATTATATAGGAGACTTGTGAGACGCTGGCAGCAGCAGACACAGCAGTCCTTTTGGACAGCTCTGAGCACGCGTGCACATGCTCAGTACTGCACGCTAGGTTCTGATCATGCGTACTAACTGTTAGCACCATGAAACAGGACCGCCCGAAAGTCTCCCATTCCACCCTCTAGTTTTCTGTAAACACACCTTTCAGCCAACTTATGAAAATTTCATCAAGTTTTAGTTGTTCAATTTTTAGAGAAAACGACGAACACAAATTCATGTTTTGTCACGGAAATTGTACACTTTCAGAGCTATAAAAAAAAAAGCAACTGTAACTTGTGGGGATTTAATAGGTGTTATATTTGCATTGGAGATAAATAATATTATTTGTGTTTTTACCCATACACCGATTGTGTCCTTCCCCCCCCCCCCCCCCGAGTCTGTGGAAAAAAACCACAGGCATATATTACTCGGTTGGGATTCGAACCGATGACCTTTGCCTATCTGCAGTAGATATCTTACCACAAGACCACCAAGTTTGCCCGGTCAGCTAGAGACTGCTAAAATATAGGATTTGAACTACCTCTAGCTACCGGGCAAACTCGGTGGTCTAGTGGTAAGACATCAGCTCTAGAATGGCCGAAGGTCGTGGGTTTGAATCCAACCCAAGTAATATGCCTGGGTTTTTTTTCTAAATAGGATTCAAGAAAACCTATTGGTGTATGGGTGAATACACATAAAATGATTTGTGGGGTATTTAAATGATATTTCCTCGACTTTGACAGACAAATTTATCTTCAAGTTCGCTACTGCTTTCAGATTGAAACTTTTTGTTTCCGTCCTTTTTTTTTAAAGTTCCTAATCCTTTACTTTCGGCTTTAAATGGCTCCATGAAATGGGAGCCCAATTTGAGGAAAAACCGATCAGCCAAAGTATGCTGCTCACATACATCTATCTCATTTTTATTCTATAGCCCTGCTCAATATAAGTTAGGAAAATAGCAGGCTACAACTAGGAAGTGGCTTTTTTGTGAGCTAAAAGGACACAACAATTCACACCTGCCGGCTCACTGTTTATGAAGTACGCTAATGTTTATGCATTTTTGTTTCTGCTTTAGAAAACAGCTTTTGGAAAACTAGGGTCCTCTTGTGCTCAATATTTCCATGAAATTGCCCGCTTGTTTATACATTTTGAGCGTTTTCTACAAAGAGACATAATTTTGCTGGTCATCTATATTTAGAGTAACAATTAATTCTAATCATTTTTTTCTACATTAAATCTTGAGTTTCCATATTAAAAGCCCATGCCATGCAGTTTTTACCAATTGACCCAATTCACCAGACGACATCACCCATGATAAATCTTGGTTGCACCATTCTGGGAGTCTGATTCCCTGAGTGTTACTATGCAGTGTGTATTTTAGGCGACACGTGCCAATTAGACATGCGCATCATCTTTACATGCAATTTGACTTCCAAAATGGCAGAACATGGGCAGACGGTGGCCGAGTGTGATGTCAATGCAAGGGATCTATACCCCTACATAAGGCTGCAGCCATTTTGTTTCGTCTTCCAATTCAAATCAATGTATAACCAGATCCAGGCTGAAAAGTAAAACAGCCTGGCTCCTGCTTCAGTGCAACGAGGAGTAGCATTAACACAGTCAGGATTTTAGACAAAGATAGCTGTATCATCCTCTGAGCACAATTTCATAAGCACAAAAATTAGCTATGCACAAAACAATTGTGCTCAACCCGAAATAGGTTACCAGCCAAAAATGCCATGTCATAGGATCATTTTTGTGACTGGTTTCCTGCCAAGTTTTGCTGAGCAGCAATTCGCTCCGCAATCTTTTCTGCTTTTCATCTCTATAGGACTGTATCAAGATCTAACAGGTGCCCACCTTAAACTCATAATATAAGTAGAATGTTTGCGCGCAGTGAAAAAAAAAAATATTAACATTAACAACTTGGGAAATTATTTGGATGTATTACTTGTTATTCTTAAGAAACATGCACGTTAATTATTCATCACAAAATACTCAGCAGGAACTGGCTAAAAATATATGATAAATAAATTGCTATTTTGCATATTATAAATTTACATATTCACGGCGATTCAGATGATGACATCATCTGATATCGACAAATGCTTTGGGGAACTTGCCCGTCTTTCCTTTCAGTCGTCCCTTCAGCCAATCAGCACTCACATGCTCCAAGATCTCAATGACATCACCATTCTGTGAATAAAGAAAAAGAAAGTTATCCATTGAGTGGATTTGTAAACCTCCGAGCACAGTTTCCTCACAATGCCACAATCATTTGCCATCACAGTTTGTTCAAATTTGTCTAAATTTGAAGCTGTTTCTGAGATTATTGGCTCGGTGGTCTAGCAGTTCAGACATCAGCGCCCAAATTCATAGCTCTGCTTACCACAGAATTCCGTGCTTAAGGTACCCTGTAAAACACACCAAACTGTGGCTGTAAGCGCATATTTCCGCGCTAAGCAGAGCCGTGAAATTGGGCCCTGCTCTAGAATGTATATACCATGCCCGATATGTGGCAGAGGGAGGCCCTCCCCCCCACCAAATGTTCCCATACTCTTAACACACGCTTCCCCTCTTGTACAGAAGTACCCACCCCTAAAATCCTCAAAAGAATTCCAGAGATTCCCAGAACACAATGAAGACACAATAGGAGGAGGTTATACCCTGCCACTAATATCGAGCACCAAATGAGAATGTGGGGATCATTGGTTAGAATCCCACCCAGGTAACTTGTGTTTTTTTGTCCAACAGAACTCAGAAAGCACTGAGCGTACAGTGCTTACCACACACCAGTGTTGGGTTACACCAAAATAATATACATATACAATTTGTTTGCATTTGGATAGTTAATAATTAACTTAAATTCTCCAATGTACTCGTGTTTGTTTTCAAAGCATACTTAGAGCTCGGGTTTTGTTTTTTTAATACATTGCGCATTATTGATTGATTATAATGTATGGATGCATAACTTAACATTATGTTTGACTGTAGTGGGTTTTTGGTGAAACAATGTGGATTTAACAATCCTCTCAAACTATGACAGCTCAAGGGTCTAATAATGCCCCCAAACTGTGACCCATCCTAGCCCATGACCCCATCTAAAATGGAAACTGTTTCAACTAAAACAGTAATTTTTGTCAACAATTTACAAATACCAAGCGACAGTTCAATTCTCACAACGATTTGAATGTCCTAACCATATTCCTATCACCCAAGAGATAATCTTGGGGTAACCTTATCCAGCATAATCTCGATCTAGGATAACCTTTTATCTGATATAATCTCGATCTGAGATAATCTCAATCTGAGATAATCTTGATCAGAGATAATCTTTATGTGAGATAATCTTGATTTAAGATAATCTTACAACGATAGTGAGCTCATCAGCCTCTTCCGCATAGAAGTCGTACATGGCTTTGCATGTAGCGTTGCTAGACGCTGTGCCGGATGCACTACCTGTACATTAAAAAACATAATAAAAGATAATTGAAAGATCAATCTCATTTGTTGATCAAATGTGAAGATAATTATAAAAACATGCAGTTCTTATATAACGCTTTATCACACCCACAGGGCCGCTCAACGCTCTCATCAATTTGAAGATCATTATATCAAATCTTAATTACTTTTCATCTGAATTGTTTTATATTTTGAGCTCAGCTCCCTAGGCAAAATGACTCTTGTGCTGTCAAATTTAGCATGACATAAAACTGATCAAAAATCGATAAAATGTTGGTAAAATCAACTCATCTACACGAGCATGTACAATTCTGCCCACCCTGCTCAGATTTGAGTCTTACAACATGTGTCCCTTTCTTCTTTATATCGACAATGTAACCTTTGTTTACAAAAAAAGATTGACCTTGTACATTCCACTGCCTTTCTGGCAGGCAGGATACTACAGTGGTCATATGGGAAATTTGTCTCATAATTTCCACATGAATTCAAGAGTCATGCAAATAACAGCTGCACAAGTTTTGAGATGTACCCCTTTTCTTCATATCAAAAGTTGGTAAAAATCAGACTGTGCAATCTCCATCAAATAGTAAATTTTATTCTTCCACGGTGCTGTGTGAAAATCCTGACTGCAGAGAGTCCAGGCTCTGTGGCTCTTTTGCAAGTGAGGTTACATGGTCTGTTATGCTGTAATTCTTGCATCTCATGCATGGCGGGTTGTTATGAGACACAGAACTTAAAAATGGGGATTATGCATAATTTATATCTGGACTTTGAAAGGGGAGTAAATGTAATTTTTATCAACGTTTTGTCTTACTGTATTATTGTTTAATCGTAAAATTACACAAAACAGTGATTGACTTTCCGTGTTTAGACTTCTTGTGAATTGCCAATATTACATAAATTCAGATGGCCTCAAGATACTACTAAGAGGCTGGGGAAACTCACCCATCTGCTTCCCAACAATGTCCACGAATGACTTAGGGAAGATACCGTCCCTCAGACCCAAGCGCCCTCTAAGCCAGTCATCACCGACGTACTCTAGCAGGGTGACACGATCCCCAACCTTCAAGGCTAGCTCGCCTTCTGCAGCAGGCTCAAAGTCAAACTTAGCGATACATTCACCAATCTGTCAGATCATGTACAGTAGACAAACTTGACTTTGTAGTATTTGACAGTTTGCATGGTGGAGATACAATCTAGTAAGGTTTGTGGAAACACCATGTACATGAGTAGGATTTGAAACTTTGCATGGTGGAGATACAATCTAGTAAGGTTTGCAGTAACACCATGTACATGAGTAGGGTTTGAAACTTTGCAGGGTGGAGATACAATCTAGTAAGGTTTTTCGGAACACCATGTACATGTGTAGGATTTGAAACTTTGCATGGTGGAGATACAATCTAGTAAGGTTTGCAGTAACACCATGTACATGAGTAGGATTTGAAACATTGCATGGTGGAGAAACAATCTAGTAAGGTTTGCAGTAACACCATGTACATGAGTAGGATTTGAAACATTGCATGGTCATAAAAGTTTATAATGATACTGATTATGGTAGTTCTAGTGGCATTTTCTATACCAGAAGAACTTAAGCAGGAGAGTGTGGTAGGTTACCTCTGATGGACTATCAGTGAATGCAGGTAGATTGGTCGGGATGTGATCCACAAATCCCGAAGGGAAATTCCCCTTCATGCCTCTGACCTCTCCGTGCAGCCACTCCACGTTGACTTGGCCGAGAACGGTGATCCTATCACCTTCCTATGCGTGTAAAATAACGGCACTTACTTGAGATTGTAATCACTACATAGGAAAGACACTTCTTTGTGGTTTTCAACAACTACACCGTACAGCCAGCTGTGAATGTTTCATCCCATTATGTGATAGTGTTTTCAAGAAATCATGTAATAGATGTAATAATTGCAACGCAGATAGGAATTATTAGTCGTCGTTTTTTTATTACCCTTACACCAATGTGGGATAAGCACTCGGCGCTCTCCAGTAAAGGGTGGTATTCAAAGGCTAGTTACTGTACCAAACATTATTCAAGGCCATGCTGCATGGTAGATGAAGCTGCTTGTGATGAAGTGTTCGTGTGAATAGAAGATAACACAAAAACGTGACAAAAAGGGGTCATAGACTGGTTCCTGGTCCCTAAATCATTTTCTTCTGACTGTATGCAGGGACTGGTAGCTACTACCGATATGGCACTTTTGATTGGCCCTCGATTTCTACAGTCAGACTGAAAATGATGTAAGGACCAGTAACCAGTCTAAAAGGGGTCATTGCCATACAAATATATGTAGCTTTATGGGTGTATGGGTCAAATAAGCAAAGATGTACAAGAGATCCTAAAAAAAAAAATGATTTCATTTGATCATATTCTCAGACATTTTCTGAATTTCTAATCGCTTCGTTACTATAGAAGATTCTGACAATCTTACCCACTCAAACATCGGCCTTGCACAGTGCTAGTGATAAGAGGCAGGCCTGACTATTATCTAATTAGACTCTTAACACTCTGTGCTCCTTAATGAAATTTTAACTCACCTTGAAACTGATTTCGTTGCTTTCGGCGGCTTCAAAGTCGTACATTGCGGTGGCTACATTCCCTGCCAGAATGAAATGTCGGTCAAATCAGACTAGGGTTACATACCATATAGGGTTATGTGACATCATAAACATGTCATGCAACTAAGGAATCATGTGGCTACTTTTTTAGTTGTGGTTTAACCCTAACTCCCTTGAGTGATTTACAGACAGAATCCAACACCATATGGTAAACACAACACCTAAACTGTTGAACTCTGATTATGGTGGTATGCCTGATCCCATGTAAAGCATAATCAGTTTACTGGTCCAGTCCTCAGTCCAACAGAGTCAAACAAATGACGCCGTTGGATTTTGATGGGTTAGGGGGTTGGGGTTAGTCAAACGTAAGCTGCAATACATAACTCACCATCCAATCAAAATCAATTGGCAAATTTTGTTTGGTTCTGTTGTTCCGAGGACTTGGCTAATTACAGTTTGATCAAGGCCAGCCATACCACCATATTATAAATCTAAACTGTTTGAGAGTTAAATTAAAATATGGCATTGGACATTTTAGAGTGAACAAAGATCCTAGCAAATAACCCTAATGACGTTGCATTAATACTTCCAATCCATGTTACACAGGAAATGCATTAACTCAGCAAATTTGTCTTTCCCCTCCCCCCCAAAAAAAAATAATAAATAAATAACAAAGTATAGTGCCTGTGTGGATGCAATTGCATTTACGAGAGGTCAACAACTCTTGACATAGAAAGCTCTATGTCGTGTAAATATGCAGAGTACATTCAATACTTCTGCTGTATCCATCCATCATCCCTTTCCTTGTTGACTGCGAACTGAGTTTGAAACGGAAGAAGGAAAACTGTAATGCATTAACAAAAGTAAACAGCTTTACGTTTACTAAACGACTGGTCATACTGTACCTGAGTTACCATTCATGACGCTGGTTGATTTCTTGGTAGTAGGTAGCGCTTCAATGATATCAACGTATGAATCGGGGAAGATCCCCGTCTTCCCGTTGTGTTGTCCCTTCAGCCATTGGGGACCCGCGCTATCCAGTAGCTTGATCACAGCGCCCTCTTTGAATGTGAGATCGCTAGGATTAACACTGTCGTAATCAAACTTTGCAATGCATCTCGGTCCACTACTGCAGATTAGAAACAACCAAGTAAAGCTGACTACATTGAAAGAAAACCTGTCATTCTCCCATTCGAACCAATGTAACCAAACCGAGGCTGGAAGGGCAAATAGTCTGGTTCCTTTTTGTGAAATGAATATTAGCATCTATTACTGTTATTGGATACAGGGAACATGATCAAGATGGTGGCAGCATGATAAAGGTCTATACTGAGGGATCTTATCTGTAGTTTGTAGTCCTCGAGTATTTAAACAGGCCTTGAACTTCACTCTTGAAAGGGCCAGCAATTTTCCTCTGGTGAGGGGCACTTCTTATGAGGAAAATGTAAATTTGTATATTGAACTTTGCAAAGGGCACCACAGCATAGGGCACCACGGCAATTGCTGTGGGTGCCGTGGGTTAGTTAGAGGCCTGTTAAAATAAGGCTGAAATATTTGTGGATATTAATTATAAAAAAAACTTACCAGACAACACCGCTGTTTGTTGACTTTGCTGGAAGATCCACCTTATAAATGATGAAAAATAAGGAACATATTTTAATTGGCTACAGGAGAAAATATATGGGACTTTTTTATCTATACCCTGTACAATCATGATTGGGTTCTTTTTCTTCAGAGAACAATTTTTCAAACCATCTTAACACAAACTAGTCAAAATTTCAGTGATAAAGTGCTTGCCTTTTTAATGAAAGAAGCTACAGGCTTTGTTAGCTTAAATACAAACTGCATGCTCGTTGCTGTTGCCTCGTTGATTTAAAAATAAACTGAATGTTTATTCATGTTGCTTTGATAATTTAAAAACAAAGTAAATGTTTATTCATACCGTTTTGTTCATTAAAAAATAAACTGAACGTTTGTTCGTAATTGCCTTGTTGATTTAGAAACAAACTGGATGCTAGTAGGTGTTGGCCTGTTAATCTCAAAACAAACTGAAAGCTTTAATATTCATGTTGCTTTTCAAAATCAAAGAGAAACAAAACTTGCATTCAAACACCATTTTCTGGAAGATGAAAACTTCTCAACATGTACTGTGAAATCAGCCCCAATTTCTACACAACTTGTTTAACCCTTTATAATACTTGTATAGTAATCTTTAAGAACAGATTGAAACACTTACAGTAACTTTGACGTGATTTGCAGGGAAGATACCCGTAGACCCTCTACACTGTCCTTTATACCACTGGTCTCCAACCCTGTCTAATAGTATGATGGTATCTCCTTCATCAAAATGTAACTCATCAGATGCTGAGCCTTCAAAGCTGAATACGGCTACTGCACTTGGCTCATTAGATTTTGACTGTAGGAGGTTTGGGTTGGGTAAGAAATTTGTTGTAAAGATACTAAACATATTTTGTGCTGTCCTTGTACCGTTGCTCAATTTGAACTTTGTATATTAAAGATGCCTTGAAATCTCTTGTATGCTATGCACACAACGGTGAAGTAACCCGTGCCAGACTATCTGTCAATGCATTGTATGTGTGATCAAGAAGTTCCACAGATTGCCACAGATTGCCACTGCAGAAAATGTCCAAGGTTGAGAACCTTATCCCTTCCAACAGTGGCCAAAATTCCATTGCAATTGAGCACAGCTAGTGGTTTTTCCTGTTTGCCGTTCTCATTGAAGTGCACTGGGTAATGGCTCTACTCTCTACATAAGCATGTGTGGGCTTCAACATGCCCCTGTTGTGGCATAGTGTGGTACGGGTTGGTTGTCTGAAAGAAAACTCTTCATTTGCCCCGTTTCTATGCAACAAATATATTAATGAATCTGCATGTCTCTCGGTGCTGAGGCAGTATTCACCCCATTTTCTTTAGTTTATGCATACTTGGCTTTGATTTATTATAACAGTGATAGATTGTACTCTGCTGTGTTTGAGACTATACATAAAAATGTCTATGATATGAACATACAAATCAAGTTCAATAGAAAGATAATGGGGCTTGGAGAAATTCCTCCATCTTGGATTATTAAACCTGTCCTGAATATCATACCGTGGCTGCAGGTTTTGCTTCCTAATGATAAAGACCTGAGACAATACGAAACAGAACAGATAAAACATGCCTAGAACACGTACTTTAGTCTCTGTCTGTGGAATGTCTTTGACGATTTTCAGGAAGGCTGCCGGGATTAGACCTTCCGAACTGCCGCATCGTCCCTTCAGCCAATCAGCATCAATACGCTTCAACAGGATGATCATATCGTTTGCCTGCGCCACAAGATTTGTAACATTTTTACAAAATTAGTCACAAATTTTTACTTTTTTTTCCCCCACATTATTTTTTACACGTTGTAATATTGTACACATTTTTCATACGAACAGTTTTGCAGAATTCTGTTGACTAGGCATGAATCTTAATGATAGGTTTGGCCTTGGGCAGTTAATTGTATCCACAAACATTTCCAAGGAGTTCCATTGTCATGGACAATTGGCCAGATGGAAGAACAAAAGACACAATTACCCGTGTTAATTATTGTTGACTGTTGTGTGTAATTGGATTGGAGACCATTTGATGCACTGTCATGGTTGAATGGCTTGTCTGTGGCATGATACGGATATCTAACATTAGAGCCCAAGTCTTTTCTGATTGGATTTTTTAATCTGTTGATCAGGTGCATTGAGCAACAGTAACACACAATTTTTTAAATAGCACTTTTCATCGCCATCTAAAAGCTCTCAGTATTTTTCGACAGGTATGCAGAGCCATTTTAAATTATTATGCTCATTTATGTAGCATCTTGTAAGGGTTTACAAGGTGATGCAGTGCAATCTGCAGCCAACCGTAGCAGAAACACAGGGGTAAAATCCCCTCTTTTAACAATAAGTGTTTTTCAACGATAACTGTCCTTGTGCATTACACAGCACATGAAACCTACAGCTTTACGTCCCGCCCAAAGGACAAAGCAGTTGTGGTCAAGTGTCTTGCTCACAGACACGAGTGCCTCGAACAGGACTCAAACCCACACTCTGACAAAGCCAGAGCTTGAGCCTGGTGCAGTAAACTGCTCAACCACGACACCCTTATAATGATAGAGCGCCCTCTACCATCAGGAAAGTGAAGGGGCTCGCCCCGGTATTTCTTGATTGCCATCACAATATTCACAAGTAATATTATTTTTATGTTGGAGATATTGGTTAAAAAAAAAACCTTACTTTTGCAGATTTAAATGCAATGTACTTTTTACCTTAAATCCAAGTTCATCTGGTTGAATTGGCTTGTAGTCATACAAGGCAATCCCATGAGGTTCTGAAACCTACAAGGAAGAAATACCAATCAGAAAGTATACAAAGTACAAGTAGAAAGATAACTTCCAGGCTCTCTCTCTTCTCAATGCTCAGTTGCCACCAACCAATTTGGTTGGCTATAGATGTCTATGCTTACTGCTGTACTTTAAATTTACAAACACCTTTCCTTGGCTTGACGACATGACCCAATATACCCCATTGCATATGACATCACAAACTCAAACAGCACCCCTTACTAAGTTCAAAGGATGCCCTATTATTGGCTGAGAGTTGTAAGTGGCGTGTACACACAGAGCACATTTCCACTGTTTGACCCTCAGCCATGGCGGCCTATGCAAGGGGTCTATTTCACAAAGCAGAAAATACCGCTTAAAAATTGTTCGCTAATAAGAAAAGAGGGCATGTCACAAACAGCGCAGGGCTCAATTTCATGTCGCTGCTTACCATAGAATTCTGCGCTTGCAGTGCCCTTTAAAGCCTCAGCTCAACATTGGTAAACCGACTGTAAATGCTTTTATTCTTTGCACAAATCAAGATACTTGTAATAAAACCAACCTGTGAAAATGTCCGCTCATTTCGTTGTTTTCATTTGCGAAAAAACAGTAAAAATGCATTCAGCATTTTGGTACGCATTTCTACAGGTAGAGTTTTCGTCTCACTGTGACAAAAACTTATCTTGGATCTTATGTCATTTATTGTTTAAAAAATTCAGGCAGAAATATTTCAAGGAAAGTTTTCTACCATCATTATCTTTATACAATGTAAGGTATATGTAAATCTGTAAACATTTTGGTTTTTCTTCTCACCAACATTCTATGGGATGCAAGCGAAGACCTCAGCAGTAAGCACAGCCATGGAATTGGGCCCAGATAGCTTGGTATTTTAGCCTGGTAACTACTGTCCTGTACAGCAACAATTGTGCTTTGGTAATGTTGAGTTTAAAATTACAGCTCTATGAAATTGGGCGAAGGGCAAGTCCTCTCTTCAAGAAGACGATGTAAATAACCCCCCCTTTAATTATAAACACATCCAGCTCTATTAATAAACACAGGAACTCATGTACTGCCATTGACTAAACATTACATTTTGCACCGACCAGGAAATACAGGATCTAGGAATTTGGCTCAGGTGAAGTAGTTTTATTACAAGGTCATTTATGACTGATTCTTTGTCATGGACTGCTAAACCAGATAATCTCAAGTCCTTCTGCAAACATGCTACTTTGTCAATGCAAGGAGAGGAAATGGCCAAGCACACATAACTTTGTAGTATGTTCAGTTTTATTATAGAAAAAAGCATAAAGCTAACTGGCTGATCAACTGATCAACAAAAGTTACATGCCTGCTTGTGGAATGATTTTTTATGGATTTAGCCGAGTATGATCTTTTTATTTGTGTTTTTTGTTGTTTCACCCCTACACTGATGTGTTAAGCATTGTATACTCCGTACTTTCCACCGAGTCCTGTGTAAAAAAATCCACAGGCATATTCCTCAGGTGGGATTCGAACCGACGACCACCACCATTCTAGAGCAGATGTCTTACCAACTAGACTACCGAGATTACCCCGCAGCTAGAAGCAGTTGGTAAGATATCTGCTCTAGAATGGCGGGGGTCGTGGGTTCGAATCCCACCCATGGAATATGTCTGTGGATTTTTTCACAGTGCTTAACACACGTTGGTGTATGGTGGGTAAAAAAAACAAAACAAAAACCCCCATAAATAATATTCTTTATCTCCGATGCAAAAATTAACATCTATTAATTTTTTTTCTTTTTCTATTTTTTTTTTTTTTTTAGTCATTCATTTATTTATTTATTTTTTTTTTTGGGGGGGGGGAGGGCAGCGGGATAAAGTTTAACCAAAGTTGGTAAGCAATTTAATACGATCCGATTTGACTTTTTTCCTTTAAAACTGGTGAATACAATACTATACTAAAATTCTTCAGGTCAAGAAAAGTTTGTTATTGAATTTATTCCATGTATTCATCATATAGCCAAATAATCTGTTCATTTACTGTACTGTTTGGCAAACCACTTAAACCTTGTATTGTATTGTAAAGTGGGTCACTTATCTGTAATGTCAATTTCTGGTAAAGTCAGGTAGTGGGTTTATCTACCGTGTACGGTCAAGTAAACCGTTTACCTACCATGTATTTATTATACAGTGGATGCCCAGGTCCTGGTCGAGGTGGAAGTGACTCCGACTGGGATGATTTTCTGCTTTGTGGGCCCCCTGGCTTCATAGGGGCCTGCCTCTTTGGTTTCTGGCTTGAGGATGACTTCAGCTGGTTACTGGGGGCGTTGGGTCTGGGCGGAGCAGCACCTTTAGATTTCCCTGGTCCTGTGGAGGGCTTTGAGGACAATAAAACGACGTTTTATCAAGCTACTGTGATTTTAATATTATTCTGCATACATGTATAATACTTCAGGTCTGTAAATCGTCATGGCTCTTTCCCGATTCCAGGATTTTTGTTTTTATCGTTCTCGTTTTGCCGGTAGTGAAAAATGATGTGGCCCTAAGCACTAGCTTTTAGTTTTATGGTTGGCCTTCAAAATGTAACGTCCAGAAGGTTTTACTTTGGCTAATATGGGACCTACAGAGTATGTGATTTTTAGGGGAACCTTGAGTTCCCAAGGACGTTGCTTCAATGTATGAAGGAAATAAATTTGCAAACTTTAAGGGATTCTAATGCTTGAACATGCGTCAGACTTGCCCAATCTATTTCGATTGACATTCTATAATGGCAGTTGACATTCTATAATGGCAGTTGATATTCTGTGTGCATATAACTAAAATTGTGAATACTTGTTAAGGCAAACTTGTTGAATAGCAAACTCACCCTGGGTGGTGGCACCTTGCGTTTGATATCAGGTGAACTGCTCCGACTGTTGGGTTTTGATCCTGGCTTGTCAGCTCCCGGCCTGATGATCGTTGGCTTGGAGCGAGGCCCACCTTCTGACTTTACCGGCTCATTTGAGATCTTAAACTTTGGCACTGGTACTGCTCTATGCCCACCTGCTGTGGACGGCTTCGGGGCTGGCTGCACAGGGGTCTTAGGCGGTGGCATAAGACCCATCAGGCTGTTCATGCCGAATCCAGACCCGCCTTGCTGCCCTGTGTTTTTTGGTCTTGCCCTTGCGGAAGGGTGCTGCGAAGCAGAATTTTTTGCCTGCGATTCGTTCACTTGGTTCATACTTGATTTGGCTATACTGAAGATCGACGAAGCTGCTTTGCGCCCTTGCTCTGATCTTGCGATGGACACACCAGCCTTGCCTATGTTCTTAGCATCATCAGCAGTGACGTTCTTCGCAGCTGAGCTGGCTACCTGCCATTTTAGGTCACCGGATGACGAGTCGGATGATCTAACATCAGATGCTGTGCCCTTGGCTATGCGTGAAAAGGAGCTCACCGCCTTGCGACCATCTTCAGATTTCCCTAATTCCTCCACAGCTCCGCCAATATTATTCACGTCTTCGGCCGTTGTGTTCTGGGCCACTGCACCTGCATACTGAAATGCCTGCACCTCATTCTGTGATCTAGTTCCATCAGATGCAGCTGCATTTGCAGCCACGCTGCCAAACCTGAGGGCATTCTCAGTTCTTGCATTTTTTGCAGCGGTGTCAGTAGTTTTGTTCTCTGGTTTGGAGTTCTTTTGAAAAGTGCTGTCAAACAAGGACAGTATGTCTGATCTGGAATACTTGTTTCCAGTAGTGGGGGGTTTGAGAGGCATAGTTGGTCTTGGGGGTTGACTCTCAGAGTGTTTATGTGAATCTGCAGCGAGTTGGTTATCAGACGAAGGCTCTGAACTGTTCACAGATCGCTGTGATGGTTTGGGAGGTGCAACGGGATGAGGTAGTGAAGGTTTTTCCGCAGGCTTTGGAGGGACCACAGTGTGTTGGGGCACAGCTGGTTTTTCCGCAGGTGTTGGACGAACAGATGGATTTGGCACTTGCGATTTGAACCGACTTACAAGTGGCTGGGTATGTGCTGGTGCCTCACGGGGTTTGTTTACTGCCTCAAGTTTAGGAGCTACTGGTACAGGGGGGAGCACTTTCACTGGCTTTTCACTGTTGGGTATGACTGGCTTTGACGACTCAAATGAGGTGTGATTCACAGGTTGTGGCGGTCGGCTCGGAGCTGCCTGGCTACCCCCTTGGGGTGCTTCATCAATACCTGCATCGACTGTTTGATGCCTTGGCTTAGGCACTGGTTCAGAGCTCGGCTGGCTGGTATCAAGCTTATCGGAACTCCCTTCTGTAATTGAACTAGAGGACACCGACCCAGGATGTACGTAAGCTGCTTTTGGCCTTGAGCTTGGCAGGGGAGGGGGGACATAGGGGCCTTTCGGCCTGTTTGATGGGAGTGGTGGGGGTGGACCAGACATGTTGGTTGCACCAGTAACACCAGGTGGCTCTGAGAGGTTAACAGTGAAAGGAAAAGAAAATCATAAACACAGGGCATACAGCATGCTTACAACATATCAAACGTACACAAAAGAAAGGTGCAAAGCTCGAAGGGAAAAAACTCATTCATGCAGGCAACTCCCATTGAACAAAACATTAGTTTTAACACCATGCCACCGCTATGTTAAAACTCAAACAATGCGTGCAAATATGTGCCAATGCTGAATCATCCCTCATCGCCATAGAGCATTTGTTTGGTTTCCATGACAACAATCTTTCTTAAAGCAGAAGCCCATTATGTTAATTTGTTTTTGATAAAACTCACAGCGTTTCACCGAAACTTTTGAGTACACCACTTGATTGACTCACCTGATCTATTTTCAACCGACTGTGGGTTAGATCTTGAAGCTTCTACATCCAAATTTGAACCACGTCTTGGAGCAGCAACAGGATGCTGAGATGCCCTCCCTGGGATGTTTGAGGTGCTGTCGACTGCAGGTGTCTGTTTGGGAGCTGCTGGGGTTTTCAAAGAGGGCGAAGGGACTGAACCAGAGGTGCCTTTAGAGAACCCACCAACCTCACTGAGTGGTCTGGCGGAGACGATGGTTATTTCTGGTCGTCTGGTGGTGGGATAAAGTATCCATATGATAAATGTTACACATGCACTGTTCACAGCTCCAATCAACAGTGGAACTTTTAGGATCTTCTCTATGATAATATATAATGCAAAATGTGTTTATTATACACTGACTTCTTTACGGGTATGTCTCTTTTAAGAAGATGATACACATTCACCTCTCTGAAGGAGAAGGCAATTTTTCTTGAGAAAAGGGCATTTAGAACAAAGCAGTAAGACACATCATTATTGCATTATCCCTCCCATTGTTTAACCATTCATATTCATTCACTGTGGTTTTGGATGATTTGCACTAGGCCAGCTTGCAATATGATACCATGTGGTGAATGCGTCTACACGGTACAAAGTCAACCCTCCTACTATCAGACCAATCAATACCATTCACTTTGCTTTGATCGATAGATGCACTATGCCAGCCTGCAATATGATGGTATGTGGCAAACACATCTACACAGTACATACATGCGGACAGACAGTTCTGTGCACAGTTCTGTGCCGCCACACACATCCCATATTTTTAAATGGTTTCAAATAGAAGTCAACTCGCTGTAAAATGTTACAATAGTAGGAGGGTTTAAACCCCATTGCCTGTGTTCATGCGTTCAAAATACAACCTTGTTTCTATCATACTTTTTCTGGGGATTGCTTCCAGAGGATGGTTTATCCTTGATGCTAGGCCCCTGGGACAGAGGGAGATGGACACTAGCTGGTCTAGTGCTTCGCTTGATCTGAGGTTTCAAGTGAACACTTGCTGGTCTAGCTTTGAGTTGGACTGGAGGTCTTCCTGGGCCTGTACAAGGGAATGGTAACAACAATGTTAAATTGTTTCCATTAGTTTATTAAAACCTGGTGCCATTCAAAACATAGCAAAATGTCTTATAAGTTTATTCAACTGCAGGATTAGATATTTGTTGTGTTTTACCCATACACCCATGTGTGTTAAGCACTGTATACTCAGTACTTTCCCTGAGTCCTGTAAAAAAACAAAAACACCCATAGGCTCGGGCGGGATTCAAACCCAACACCTTTGAGCGGATGTCTTACCACTAGACCACCGAGCTTGCCCGGTAACTAGAGCCAGTTCGAATCTTATGCAGGATTTAACATGCAGGATTTAAAATTGTTGTTTTTACATATTGTTGTTGTTCAATAGTAATTCAAACAATGAATACAGCATTTGCTAGATGTTGCCAATTTTGCTTTTGTCATTTCTTAAAATAATTGGAGATGCTGAGGCCATGTCCTCTGTAAACCGACCTGTTTTGTTTAGCTCCTTGCCTCCAAAATGTTTTTTTTTTTTTTTTTTTTACATTGAATGAGGCAAGCAGACCATGAACAACATTCCTTTTATTGCTGAATGTGGCCCAAGCTTCCTTTAGGAATACTGTCGTTCAAAGGAATTGTGGATACTAATAGTATGCACTTTAATAGATTGCACCATCTATCTACATGTAGTGAAACCGATCCTGAGGCACCTGATGAAGAGGGTACATTACCAGTGGATGGTCTTGCTGGAGGCTGTCGGCGAATCACAACATCACTGTGAAAAATTGAAAAGAATATTAGAAATACAGGCCAATCCTTCCCTGCAGTAATCACCAACCTTACCCAATACGAAACACATATAAATACATAAACATAAAAAAAAACAAAAAAATAAAAAAAATAAATCAGAAATAAACACAAACAGTTTCAACTCATGTGCATTAGACCCTCATAATGTTAAAGCCATCTTGTTTATCTCCCCATTCGTTTAAATGTACTCAGACCGAGGCTGGAAGGGCAAACTAGCCTGATCCCTTTATGATTAAGTAACAATCAGTATTCATTACTGGAAATGTACACGGGGAACGTGACAAAGATAGTGGCATCATGATAAAGGTCTACATGAGGAGATTACTAAGCAGGTGCAGTGTTAAACCCAAGGTGCATTTTTCAAATGCCTCTTCATCTACAGATGCAAGGAGATACACCGAGGGGGCCATTCTGAAATTGCCAAGCAACAACAAGTTTGTGTACAAATGTTCAAACATTGGTTATTCTGAATGTCATGTTATAAGTCGTTTGCAAAATTGACTGTTTCAAACATGCTTATTAGATATCAACTTGTAAATACAAAGTTTGAAAATGAAAACAAACAAAAACATCTGCAATTTTTAATGAAATTTGTTGGATTCTTTCAAACTAAATTTCCAAACTATTCAAAGCAAACTAATGCAAGTTGTTATATGCTTAATGTTTCCCCTCCACAAAAATTCATTTGGAACAATCCAAACTCTTATGTACAGAGACTGTGGTACTTGTTTGTACATCTACAGCACTGCACACATTTACTTCAACAGATTGCAGACTGTATTGTTAGAACCAATCACCACAAAGTGTTTTCTTTTTATTATTGTTCATAGTACACTGGCATAGTACAGGTGTCTCTGTGATCTTTTGATTGTTAAAAATGAGACTCAAAGTGCAGTGTATAACTATGATTCTTTCTTTTAATAGATGTTAATTTTTGCATCGGGGATAAAGAATATTATTCATGTTTTTTTACCCATACACTGATGAGTGTTAAGCAGTGTATACTCAGTACTTTCCCTGAGTCCTGTGAAAAAAATCAACAGGCATATTCCTTGAATCCCACACGAGGAATACGCCCCTGGATTAGTTTTTCACTGGACTTGGGAAAGTAACTTAACACACATTGGTGTATGGGTACAAAACACAAATAATATGATTCTTCCCATGTGCAAATAAATCTGTTGCTCAGGGCAACCAAGCATTTACAGTCTACACGTAGGTAATCTTGACTGATGATGGTCGGCCACAATGTGCCACAATTTAAGTGAGGTTTTAATAAAATCAACATCCTCTTTTTAAAAGGATCATATCAATTCGGTGGACGCAAAACAGGGCATTAATAATTTTCTTTACAAATATGAGATTTTTGAGTTTTTTTAATGGATGTTGGGATTTCTTTCCCTTTTTTAATATTCCTCTCGAGGAATTGGTTGCAAAAAATGTTAAATATTGACCTTAAAAAAAAAAAATTCAAGTGGACATTCTATTGCGCAGCCGGCACTTTCCTGCATTCATGCCCAAAAGAACTAAAAATGGCTTTTAGCGAGTAGCATTGTCAAGCCCAATGTAGACGTAAAAAATTGCTTATTTTTTTTAAATAATTTTGACACTTTGTAATCATTCTGTTCCTCTATGTATACATTTTGTCAACTTTTCTGGACAGGTAATGATATAATCTGATCTAAATTAAAGGGAGATAAAGTGGCAGCCGTATACGGCATTTTAGCCAAAGAGTAATTTTTTACTTTTTTGAGAGCACACAAACTTGAACAAAGTACCTGTTATCAGCAGGCTGTGAGTTTGTATCTCCCTCAGATGGTGAGTTAGAACTCTGGTTAGAATTGTCCTCATCAATATTAGTAGATCCTACACATGCATATATGAAACTAAATATTTAATATACTGCGCATGCAAACCAAACGGGGGAGAGTTAAACATAAAGCAAATAACAAACTGGGCCCAGCAAAACGATCATGCATTTTATCAGGGATTTTTATAAAAAAAGAGGAGTCACTTAAAAATTTAGACAAAAAATACCGCATCCAATGGCCACTTTTTCACCTATTACGACCAAAAACACAATCTTATTTGGGTAAATAAGATATTAGTGGTCAAAATAAGTGAAAAAAGGGGCAATACGGCATATTTTCCACACAACAAAAAGGAAGAAATTAATTTCACACAATGGTACAGCATTGATAAAGAATGGCTTAAGTTACAAATATATTTCTTCAAAGTTTGCTACCTTTATCTTTTTTAAGTGACAAACTAAGTTAATTTTTTAAAAGTGAAACTTTAAATTTTCTTCAATTTGTTTACTTTTTTTTTTTTTTTTTTTTTAAGATGACAGTGTTTAGAAAGAATCATTTAACTCGAATGATCCTTTCTAAATTCTGTTTCATCTTTACGATTTAAAAATAAAAAACAGTAAACTAATTCAGTAATTAAAGACAATTTTAAGTTTAAGTCTGAAACATTTGTCTTGTGAAAAAATGTGATAAGTTTAAAATTTAAGAGCCCAACAACTGGAAAAGTAACTTTTAAAACTGCATTCCATTACATTCATTTATTTAAAATGTTATCAATGGTTATAGAAAGTTTATATGTCGGAAATAGACGTTAAATTTATAACAACACTTGACGTTTATCAACGATACAAGAGACCAAGAAGGGTGTATGTAACGTTAGTTTTGGCTGATCATTTACTAAGTTAATAAAATGATTAATTTTACCAGATTTTGTTCCAGCTCGTATGATTGTAGGTCTTTTAACTGGGACAGGGTTTCCAGTCGATTGCTCACTCATCGCTGACAAGGAAGGGTTCAGAAGCAAGTTTAGATTATTTTTGTGGGTGACCGTTTTGTGCAGTATCTTGTGATGATCATATCGTTACGGGGAGAATCGCTGTGCAAAACGCTTCCGCATCAGTAGCACTGTATGAGACTTGTATCAGTCCTTTACTATCTTATATTGAGTTGTCATTTTTTGGAAGTTTTACCATTATAACACCGTGATAAGCAGTTAGCACTAACTATGTAGCAGTGTTTCCAGACTTTCCCGAGGAATTCATTTGCAGGCAAGGGTGGGATTCGAACCCAAGACCCCTCTCCCATTCTAGAGCACTGACGAGACCGAATCCTAGAGAAGTGGGTATCCCCCCTCATCATAGCTCCGCATTGTATTCATACGCCAGGTAAAAGTCTATAAAAAAAAAAAAAAAAAAAAAAAAAAAAAACACTTAAAATTGAAATGTGATGATTGAGTGAGAAGCAACTGGCCATTAATTGCATAGGCCCTACTGTACAATTTAGTTATAATTTTATAGCAGAATTGAAAGCATACATAAAAGAAACATCTGGAAATTGTTATGCAACTATCGTGTCATGAAGCCGCTTCTCTGAAGGTTATCAAGTTGGTGTCATCGTTTATGGCCATATAGGCATTTGTTTAAATGGTGTTATATTCAGGTGCAATTTTCTTCTAAAATTTGCCAATAATATTTGTTTCTTCCCAAAACTGTGTCATGTAGTTTGGCCTACCAAGGACGACCCGAGCTTACCTCATACAAATGGCGCTTGTTTACACTGACAAGAGTGACCTTGTACATTCCAGGGTCTTTCTGGCTGGCGAGGGGAACACCAGGTATCATTACGTTTCCACATGTCTTTATTCAACAAATAAACAAGATAACAAAGCCCAGGACACTTACTGTCAGGCAATCACCATGATTACTGAGAATAGTAATGTGAGATAGACAATAAAACACTAAGAGCGAACATACCAAGGCAATCGGAACAATACAATGAATGAAACAAGTTTGCCAACTGAGTGACTCATGCTGACCAAAGACAAAAAAGTATGAGATGTGCCCCTGCCCTTTCTTCATAAATCATATCAAAAGTTAATGATCGGACAGTGTAATCTCCATAATGATAAGATTTATTGTACTTGCTCTATGGTCTGCGGCTCTGCGGCTCTCAAGTTTTGTAACGAGTGATGTCCGGGTTGCATGGGGTCGACACCCAGTAATGTACATTTTATATACACAAATTATTATTATTATTTTATTCAGATAGAATAAAAAAAATTATGCACAACAATACAATAGACAATTGGAAAACAGTGGACGATTCCTGATGTCACAAATATTTAACTAACTTAACAACAGTAATACAATAATAAAAAAAGAAGGAAAGAACTTAATACACAAAGAACGACAATAACAGTATTAAATTAATTAAGACTTAATTCTTTTTTTGTCTTTCAAATAATATGTTGACCAATCGGCGAAGAGCAACGCGACAAGTACATTAGTCGCTTACCACCAGTTGAAACAGTGTGGTTATCTTTTTACCCGTTATTAAAATGCTTGGTCGACTTAACAAAGTCTAGGTTGAAGACACTTTCGTAGTCTGTTTCCGGTACACATTCTTTCACACAGAAAACGCGCGTCGGGGATGCGTAACCGTAGAGGCCAACACCAGACATTATGAACAAGACATTTCAATATGCGGAGGGACAGCATTACTAAACTCCTTGTTTCCAACTTATTTTTCAAATGATTCAAGATCAGGCAGCTTTCTAGTACACCATAAATCAGTTGTAAGCTTCCAGTGACATTTTATGGGCAACAACTTTGAATTTTGAATAATTACAACAGTTTGACCTAAAATTCACTTTGTCACTGGTGCTCCACCACACTATCACCCTTTGGCTTTACAAAGCAAGGATAGATACGCTGTACGACCAGTCGGATACCAGTGTGAAAATCTACCATCATGATGATGGCGCCAAATACCTAGGGAGTGTTCGTTGCAGAAAAAGCCGTGGTTTTTGACCAAATGATACCGTGAGTATGAGATGATGTGCTTGAATTCAGTAAGCTGGAAAGCAGAGTAAAATACAGTTGTTTGAAAATGTGTTGTTTAAAATGTAATCAGAAGCCACTAAAGTGAACAAATCGGACGCTGAATATTTAATTAGAAGTAGAACTCGCTTGCAAAACGAGCATGGTGTGTGTGTGTATCATGTGTATCATGGCCACCAGTTCAGCATAATGAACTTACAATACATACATTAGTTAGTTGCACATTATGGATGGTTAATTTGTTCTTCATTTTCTAAATAAGTCATCTGCACATAATAAGTTAAACGTGGTGTGTTCTTGCTGTTTTTGTAAATTACATTTCAGATTATCCTGCATTTAATTGTGACGTTAATGTAAGCTGTTGCAATGTGTTAACATCATCATAATTTTTGTTGATGTGAATGAGATCCAGATAAACCATTTTTAAAATTTTAATCTGATAAAGTGATATTAGTAAAGGAAAAGTGTCGATATCCGACTGCCACTTTCTAAGGGATTTTAA
Source organism: Marthasterias glacialis (assembly GCA_911728455.2). Classification (NCBI taxonomy): domain Eukaryota; kingdom Metazoa; phylum Echinodermata; class Asteroidea; order Forcipulatida; family Asteriidae; genus Marthasterias; species Marthasterias glacialis. Next base: position 9,441,665 of record OU452228.1, on the reverse strand, counting down.
AGATTTTTTTAATGGATGTTGGGCTTTATTTCCCTTTTTTAATATTCCTCTTGAGGAATTGGTAGCAAAAATGCTGATTATTTAAAATTAAAAAAAGAAAATTCAAGCAGACATTTCATCACGCGACCGGCACTTTCGCGCATTCATGCCCAAAGGAACTAAAATGGCGTTTTAGTGAGTAGCGTTGTCGAGCCCAATGTAGACGTGAAAATGGCTGTATTGTTTTATAAGATTTCGACACTTTGTAACTGTTCAAAGTGCCTGTTCCTCTCTGTACACATTCTGTCAACCTTTCAGGACAGGTGAGCATATTTTGACCTAAATTAAGGGAGATAAAGTGGCAGCTGGATACGCCATTTTAGCCTTAATAAATTAAGAGTAAATGTAATTTGTTAAACCTACTATCAATGAAAATGTCATGACGACACAATCAGGTTTCCCTACAATGAGACAACTGTCTCAATGGTGGGAGTCATGGGTTCGAATCCCACTCGAGGAAAATGTCTGTGATTTTTTTTCACAGGACTCGGGAAAGAACTGAGTATACAGTGCTAAACACACATCGGTGTATGGGTAAAACATTACAAATAACAGACAGTTCTCATTCTATTCATTGAACCGTTGGACACAAGACTAGATAAAAGGCCTATTTGAGTATTTTATTTTATTTTTAAGGCCTTGTCACACGCTGACTACACAGGGCAATTTTTCCAGGCAACTTGGAGGTAACCAACTGTATGTATAGCATGAAAAAGAAACTCTTCAGTGACAGAAGTCAAACAAGAGACATTTTCATACAGTATCTAACTAAATAGTAATACTATCCTCAAGAAAATGATGTGAAGATTGAAATGTCACTGTTCGCCTTCATGGATGATGGAGATTGCCTGGAGCTCTCTCTCTCTTAGGTCATCCTGGTTGCCTGTAAATTGCCCTGTGTACCATGGCCGTACGTTAGCGTTTATACAAACAAGTAGGTTAGGCATAGAATTTTATCTTTGAGAGGACGGGGCCATTTTCATTTTTATACAAAGCCTTTCCAAAGGGTACTTCCATTGATTGGAACATATTTCAGTCTGAAAAACTTTTGAAGTGGCACTAAAACTAAGGCCAAGACCAGGGCAACAGCGGCCAAGACCGGGGCAACAGTGGCCATGGCCTCAGTGGCCTCTGTAAGGTCAATATAATAAATGTCAAGTTAAAATTTAGTAATTTGTCTGATTAAAAGCCCAAAGCTTGCTTGACAAGTCCTGTTTTCCAGTAATAAATTGATATAATGTAGCTAACTGCCAGATTTTATTTTCAAGCATGATATAATTTTCAATATTATAAAATTTTATCAAAGCAAAGAAAAAAAGAACAGGATTACCTTACAGTGCATCAGTTGTTATCTTTTCCATAACGTAATATTTGACCATATTTCCAGATGCTGTACCTAAGTGCAATTGTCAACCTACTCCACAAGGTGTGAGCTCGTTCACGTCAGTCACACGCAACCATCATGTTCAGTCCAACCATGGCGGGAACCAGTGCAAATCATGGGCACCAGCCTGCGGAGGTAGGCCAGAGTATACTTAACTGAGACACTGTCGTGACATTAGAAAGTTTGAAATCTTTTCCAACACATCTTTGTATTCTTATGATAACAACCCCTGATCCTAACTTACATTGCCAGAAAAAAAGTCATATGCTGCTGGAGGAAGTCTAGAGTATTGGCATTATTATTTAATTGGGCTACCCCCCTTTAAAAACCTTGCCCTGCGAAATACACTAAGTGGTAAAAGCTGTTATGTTTTGTTGCATTTAGCAGTCAAATCAAATCCCATACTCTGTTGCACTGTGCTGAAGTTAGCCCCGGGTTCTACAAGGTTCTGATACGTTCTACGGGCCTTGCGCTTAAGCTTTTTGTAAAGTAGCCGAAGGGGCTAGTAAACTGCTTTTTACTTGCCCCCAGGAAGTTTTTGTTGCCCAAATTTTAAACATGCATTGTCATAAATGTATCTTCCTGATGCTGATACTAATGGTAGCGATCACAACCAGTTCATAGCGGTCAAATGAAGTTACACTCACACAGTCAAAAATAAATTAACACATTTCTAAAATGCATTATTCACATCTGAAAAGGAAGAAGTATGAGCATTATGAACATGTAAGTTGCACAGTTTTCAGTAGCCCACAGGGCAAGTTGAGAAGTGGTGTTTACTAGCCCATAACAGTTTTTACTAGACAATGTACGCCGGGCTAGTGCCAAGCGTGAGCCTTGGTTCACTACAATGCAAGACCCCAGCAAACTTCAATGCTTATTGGTGCATTTTATAGCATGGTAAATGCCCAGTGCCAAAGCTGGTGTAAACCAGTTCGATACAGACTGCAACAAGATCCCCTGTTGCATTTAGCACGGTTTTGGTTTCTGCTGTCTTCTTCTTAATCCTGCGAAACTCAGGGTGAGTGTTGGACAGCCACTCTCTTGTTGCAGCATCAACTTCTCTGTCAGGCCCTGGGCCCCATTTGCTGGGCAATGGAGTAGGCAGTCATAGATGGTATGGCCCAACCTCGGTCCCAGGGGTAATTGATCTCGCCACACCATTTTTTTTGGTACCGAGGTTGGCTCGATCATTACCCCTGGACATGAAAATCTCCCATAATATGGGAGATTTTAGTTAGGCCTGTGGCTGATCCACTTGTTGTGCTGCTCAAATATGGTATCCCGCAAAGAGGCATCATTAATCATAGAGCAACTGGTCCCCTCTCATTCTTCTTTGATTTGTGACCTGTCTGACTGTATGCAGTGTAGGGTGACTGCGTAAAAATGATTTATTTGAAATAAGATCGCGTCAGAATACTTGCATTTGATTACTACAAGCGCTCTGGGTGGTTGAACGTTTTTAACAAGCGTGGGCGCAAAGCAGTCAGTTTTGGGAGCCAATTAGCATTGTTTTTCAGTGCTTCACTACCAGGGGTTAGAAACGATGGAGAAAGGTCCTTGCTCTATGATCACAGTAGATGTAAAGAGAGAGAGAGAAATTCCCCCCTGAATTTTTTTCAAAATTATTCTCTTACAAATGTTTTGAAATTGTACTGTTTTAACTGTGTAGGTTTTCCGCAAGGATCTGATCAGTGCCATGAAGCTTCCTGACTCATACCAGCTGTTACAAGATGAGTACATGGTCATCACGGACACATGGAAACAAGAATGGGAAAAGGGGGTCCAGGTACCGGTTAACCCCAGTAGCATCCCGTCAGTGACATGTGAACAGATTCCGGATTGGCAACCAGTGAACTTTAAATTGTAAGCAACCCTTAAAATATATTCTCTTGTAAGGTTTTTTTTTTTTTTAATTTTTGAAAGGGCGAGGCCATTTTTCTATGTGGGGTAAAGAGTACTGCCTTGATACAAAAGTCAGAATGTCTGTGGAGACATCTTGAGGTGGGGGTGCGGGGGGCACCAAGGCCATGACCAGATCAGAAGAAACAATAGCCTTGGTGACTTCCATGTAATTCTAGGTCTGGTGGTTTCTTTTTTTTAGTAAGTTGTTGTCTGGTTATTCTAAACGAGATAGCACAATGTTGGGGGGGGGAAAAGGGTGTAATATTTCAGACAAAAGCAAATGCAAAGTTGATTTGGACATGAAAGGTGTACAATTTCTGCCTTTTGACCCCTTTGCGCTGACGTGGCTAGTGTCTGCTAGGCTTGCCATTTTGGGAGTCAAATTGCTCTTTAAAGTTATGTCAAGGGTGTAAACGTCGCGTGGCCTAAAATGTGTACTTCACTGCATAACACGCAGGGAAATTAAATCCCAAAACATGCATACACACCCTTGCGGGGGACTTTTATACAATGGAACAAAGGTTCCCACAACGTTTTTTCTTCGTGTCCTGGCCCCGCAGAGGGATTCTTTACAAAAGAGAATAATAGAATAACAACAGCGAGTCCCCACTGTAGGTGTTAAAAAGAATGTATGAGTTGGTGATGACATGGGGTGATTGGGGTCAATCGGGGCTGTGAAATCACTTTTGAATTAGTAAAATTGTGCATCATGTTTCTTTACCCCTCATTACCCTGTTTTACAACCGAATCCTGTAGAACTGGTCCCCGTGTTGTGCCTTGTTTGGTGGAGGGTATTGGAAGGATTCTCTTGGATGCTTGATTGCGTCTGCACAAGGAGAGAAACAAAGACCTATTTATAGTAAATGAGACTTGAGCTTGCTCTTGACTTTGCTGTTGATTAACAATTTACCCTACATTGTCACTTGTAGACCGAGGAAGTTGATCTGTATGTCAGGAGGAACAGCTGAGCAGGAAGATTTTGCCGAAGCTCACCTCAAGAAGCTGGAGTCCGTTTGTCTGTATGACCTTGACGAGGTTGATGAGCAGTGGCTGGAGATTGTCAATCAAGAGAGAGATGAGATGGGTAAGGGGACTGCTAAAGATGAGGATTATTGAAGCATCCTTCAAAACAGGCTATTCACAATACATTGCGCCCTCAACTGTTTACACCGAGGAGGCCGTTTTTCTTCTTCTAAAAGCGGCCATGATACACTGTGAAAACAGCCTCTCCTGCGCAAACTGTAGAGGGGCATTGTATTGTGAGTTGCTTGTATTCAAACTGCATGTTTTGTTTGATTCTGTTGGACTGAGGACTGCACCGGCAAACCGATTATGCTTTACATGATTGATATCAAGTGTAACACCATAATCAGAGTCTAACAGTCCATGGTGTTAAGTTTTCAGGATGATGGATTTTGTTAACCAGTTGCCGCTGGGATTTTTCCATTTTTTTTCCCCATCCCACTGGTGGGGTTATGGTGTCGGAATTGCTGGAATCATTTTTCTTTGAGAGTACCACTGGCACAAAGAAACCGTGACAAATCCACAGAGAACAAAGAAGTAAAGCCAAGAGAACAAAGATTGGCTTTATTGCACCGTGACTTTCATTTTCTTTACCGAGAAAATGTCTAATTTATGCACCGTGAATTGCAAAGCATTGGCTGTGAGCCACAGTATAGGATTGGAACTAAACCTGGAACCATGGCTGGATCCCTGGTTCACTCCGACTTACCTCCATTGAGCTGAAATACAATGAATCAACAATGGTGGAAGCCTCTTGATGTCTCATAATCTTCCTCTTGGAACAAAAGGACAAAGGTCTGGAATTGGGGATTACGCAATAACCCCCGCATAATGCAGAAATTTGGCAAAATATTCAAGTGCAATCTGGCGCTTTATGTGGGTGAAACAAAGCGCTACACGGCGCGTGCATACTGTGTGCACGCTTCGTGTTAGAAATTTTTTGGGTGCCCTGTACTCCAGGCTTGAAATTTTACACCAAAAAACCAAAAAAGACACGTCATCTGTTTGCTGGCACGGTAAATATTTGAATTGATACACGGCCTCTGGCTACAACTGGTTAATGTTAATGAAAGGATCCTGGTAAATCACTTGAGGGAGTTGGGGATAAGCAGAATAGTGTCACTTTTTTATCATAAATCTAAGAACTGTTTGTCTTGTGCCTGTCAACCCAATTTCAAAAGTATTGTCTTATTTGCCAGGTCATGTGAACATGCACATCTTTTGTCTGTTCATTGTAGCTAAATATGAATCATGCATACTTTCTCTTAGGCGATCCACCCATTGACGAATTCACCATGGAACAGATAATTGAAGAGTGCGAGATGCAGGTAAGTTGTATATCTCTGTTTGGTTGTAAATATATGGTAGGCAGATTGTTTAAAAAAACAACTTGGCTTGATTTATATTGACGTTCTGAAGAAGCCAAATATTCAAAAATATATTCAAAAATATTCACAGCTCATTAGTATTGCCCTGGATCCAGACTCGATCACGCTTACCAAGTAGAAATTGTGCTGATGTTGCTGAAGGATATTGTGCATTCAAGCTTTATAGGATTGTGTTGGATGATAGCAGGGTCCCTTAAACGGCCCATATGGACTAAGCCTGTATTTGTGATCTGCGCCAATTTTCATAGAGCTGCTTTAACAGAAAAAGTTGCTAAACAACTTTCTGCAAAGCAAAAATGAGATGGATACCAGTTACAGATAGTACATGTCACATGGTATTTTGGCTGGTAACTGTACTCTGCTAAGCATAGTTGTGTAGCGCTTAGTCCCTTTTTGTGCTTTAAGCAGCTTTATGAAATTAGGCCTTTTTCTACTCACGTAACATTTATCCATTTAATTCTCAGCCAATGAATTTGGGATGTGCTTTTTATTTTATGTTTATTGTGGTCATTTTCTTATCTTGGGCAACAGCAAAATTTTAGGGTGGCTTGTGCTTGTACGTAAAGTGCTCCCATCTCACCAATACCAATGTGTCCCTTGTTCGATTCCAGGCTAGGGCCATATGTGAGTAGAGTTGTGCATTGGTACTCTCCTGTGCCACAAGGGTTTTTTCTCCAGGCCATCCAGTTTTCCTCCCGGAGGAAAAACCAAACACTTTCGATCTTAGGCTGTGCTCCGTTGTCATGGTATGGGTTAATGTGGCTGGCTGCCTGCCAAATGCGCCCTGGAATGCCTGCATCTCGAACGGCTGTAGCTTGAACACGTGTTGCTGCGTCCTTCACAATTTTGCTTCTCATCTGCCAGTAAGGATGATTAGCCTCCCAAATTATAAATTATTATAAAAGTGTTGAGATGTGCCTAACCCCTGTATTCTTTACACATTAAAGTCTCACCCTCAAACAGCATCGACATGGTGGTACAGTAATAACATGCAGTTCTTATATAGCTCGTTATCTATGTCCGACGGGCATCTCAAAGTGCTCATAATTTTTAGGGCAAGTATGCAGAGCAGTGTTTGAAATGTGCGACTCTTTTATACAGCCTCTTGTATGATAAGGCTTTACAAAGTTGACAGTCCAATCTGCAGCAAACCATGCCAGAAACCAACCCTTCTCTTGACGATAAGTGTAATGGGTTCTTGTATGTGCATTACACAACACACAGGACCTACGGCTTTATATCCCATCCAAAGGACAAAATAGTTACGGCATAAAAGTGTCTTGATCAAGGACGCCAAGTGCCATGACCGGGAACCGAACCCACACTCTTGACAACACCGGAACTTGAGTCCATCACTTGGCCTGGGCACTCCAGTGCACTGCCGATATTTGTGACATCGATTCAAATCTTGTCAAATGTTTATCTTGTGTCTCTACAGTGCCACAAGAACATGGAGCATGCAATGCAGACAGAGGAAGGGTTAGGTATTGAGTACGATGATGATGTCATCTGTGATGTATGCAGAGCGGTAAGTTCAGAATTGTCAGGAACAATACAACAGCATCCGGTTTACAAAGTGTACATGTTGGCTGAAAAAAAAATGGAATTTTTATTGTTCTTTTCTGTAGGTGGTATTGTGTGTTACACTCTGTCATTTTAATTTGATATGATTTTCTGATTTTATGATCTATTATCCTGTGTTACTCGAATACATTTTAATGTTTGGCTTGCTTTTTATGTTTGTAGATTGCATTATCTGTATTTTATGATTTTGTGTTGTGCAAATGTGCTTGGTTATTTCATGGAATGTAATTTTTAGAAATGATGATGACTTTGCTTTTTTCTCCTACACACTTTTCCCACGCTCTTCTTGAATCGTATTTGTATTTTCTGATAAATTACCCCATTTGTCTGTTGTGCTTTTATAGTCCCCATCTCTCATCTATACCCAGTATATTTCTATGATGCAATATTACTTGGACTTGTGAAATATTTATGATACCTTAAAAGTATGAAATATTTTTCAATTCAGCATGTGGTTTCTATTTGATATATTTTTATGGAAATCAAACATGAACGAGTATTCATTCCCACTTGTTTAAAAGCTGCACTTAGTTTTGTACATCCATATTTGTCATAATTTCATGGCCAGTGGCATATTTTCGGTCTTATGCTGTTACAAGCTCAAACAGCGCCCTCACTGAGGACAAAGGAAGATCTATCAGTGATCATGGACCAATGGTTAACTAGTGGTTGGTTCGTGACGTGCGTAGCCCATGCGCACTGAAGTTGAAGTGCAAACGGCTAGCGAACTATTCGTTTTTGTGATAACTGGTCCTCTCTGCACTGTAATATTAAAATGGCTATTGGTAACCAGCGATGCGACAAACCTCGATAGGCTGATCGTGAATCGTCAACTACACTAGTTCAACCATTGATGACTAGCTTGTGTTCCATCAGAGTTAGTTGAACAATGTTTTAATTATGGTCCTTGAACGAACTTGCTCAAAGGTTAAGAGTTGTGCGTGGTGCGTACACTTGCCCACTTTTTCATCCTTTGACGGCAGCGTATGCAGGTGGTCTATTAGAAACAATCATGTGTTTGTTTGTTTTTGTTAAAATGTTTATGAGAGAAGAAAAAGCAGGATTAACTTGTTTGATTTATCTTTACAGCCCGACTGTGAAGAGGGTAATGAGATGGTATTCTGTGATAAGTGTGACATCTGCGTACATCAGGTAAGATCTCTGAATTTGAAGTGTGAAATGAGGTGTTACCTCCAGCGATTGTGGTTCACATTAAGAGGTACCTTTGTTGACAGGGTTTTCTTTAGTGTTAGAGCTACAGAAATGCGACGTGATGTTTTCAGGGGGACTTTGATGTGGACGCGGCTCAAGACACTGGTAGACAAAATGTCTTTGCTACTGAGTTGTTCCTTTTGCGTGTAGCGCAGTTTGTTGCTTCTTAGTTGTGCGTAAAAATTGCCCCGTGACATGGACGTTACCTTGCCACGTTGTATAAAATCATTCTTAACAATTTTCACCCGCTTTCCTCTGATAATTAGACGGCTGAAAAGTCATTTATGATAGACATGATGTATTATAAAAATATACTGTTAGCCCTCCTACTGTCTGACTGTTCAATATCATCTACTATGGTTTGAAAGATAGATAAACTATGCTAGCCTGCAATATGGTATCCTATGGTAAATGCATCTACAGTGTACACACATGTACAGTTAGTTCTGTGCACAGTTGTGTCACAGCCAAAGATTATAGAGCGCCGTAGGCGCAAGATGGGGAACTGGGCCTTTATCTACTGTTGCAAAGTGAAATATGCATGGGTGCCATTTCGGCAAGTGAATGCCTGTGTTTCCCATTGATAGCAATTGTCCTTGTCTGCACTGGTCCGCATGTATCAGTGTTGTATTAATAGAGTCAGTTGCCGAAATGGCGTTCAGTGAGATTTCACATTTCAGCCAGAGTTCCCCATCTTGCGCCTACGGCGCTCTATAATCTTTGGTCATAACCCGTGCAGTTGAATGGTTTCAAATGGTCGGTCAACTCGCTGGAAAATGTGACCAAGAGTAGGAGGGTTAATATAATAACGGAAGTCTGAACGTCATGGTTTGTGTGGTTTATTTGTATACATTCAGGCATGCTATGGCATTGTGAAGGTACCTGAGGGGTGCTGGATGTGCCGTACCTGTGCTCTTGGTATTCAACCTATTTGCTTGCTGTGTGGAGTGAAAGGAGGAGCCATGAAAAGCACAAGGTGAGGTCTTGACTTCTGGAACAATCTTCCACCCCCCCTCCGTTTTTGTATGCTGCTTGTAAACTCTAGAACAAAATCCCCCATCAGTCTTGCATGATACTTGTAAACTTTATAGTAGATTTCTGCATCGGGGATAAGAGTGTTATTTGTGATTTTTTCCCATACACCGATGTGTGTTAAGCACTGTATACTTAGTACTTTACCGAGTCCTGTGAAAAACCTCACAGGCATAATCCTCAGGTGGGATTCGAACCCACGACCCCCCGCCATTTTAGAGCAGATGTCTTACCAGCTAGACCATCCGAGATTGCCCAACAGCTAGAGACAGTTTGAATCCTAGCAGCAGGTACCACAACCATTATAATAGATGTTAATTTTTTGCATTGGGGATAAGAGTGTTATTTTATGGTACCTGTTGCTGATAGGATTTGAACTGCCTCTAGCTGCCGGGCAATCTTTCCCCTCGTTCTCTTTCCTCTCTGTTCATTTATACGCTGTGGTTGCCGTAGAGGGCGTGGCCTTAATTATAGATGTTGTTGTATCTGTAGGCCCCCTCGTCTTTGTTGATGGTTGATTCTCCCCCATTCCCACAAATCTCACGTTAAATTTCCAACCTTCAAGTATCACTGTTTCTCAGAGCAAGTAATAACGTATGTTTTTGTTTTTTTCCGTCACAAAGGAGTGGGACTAAGTGGGCCCATGTAAGCTGTGCTCTATGGATCCCAGAGGTTAGCATAGGATGTGTGGAAAGAATGGAACCCATCACTAAGATATCCCAGATACCGGTAAGATGGTCACCAAACTTCACAATTAAGAAGGGAATAAAAGAGCGGCGACGGGGTCACGAATCAGCTGTTTAAAACTGTCAGTGTCGTGGCCCATGTGATAAGGGCCCAAGCTGAAGGCGAGGGCCTTTGTCGCCTAGCCGCGACACTGTCAGGTTTTAAACAGCCAATTATGACGGAGTCACCTCTCTTTTATTCTCTTTCATATATGCCCTTTTATTGTTGAGAAATTAAATGGCGACAAAAATCAGAGAATAACACAACAAACTTTGCTCGCTTTGCAAGTGATTTTTGCTGTAACGTTACGTTCAGGAGCCCAGCTTTGCACTAAGTGTCTTAATCGGCTCAGTTTTCAGCCAGTGTATTGGCAGGGTCGATTAAAGCCCCAGCTCAACATTGGTAAACTGACTGTAAATGCTTCCATTCTTTGCACAAATCAAGATATATGTAATAATACCAACCTGTGAAAATTTCAGCTCATTTCGTTGTTTCATTTGCGAGAAAACGGTAAAAATGCATTCAGCATTTTTGTATGCATTCTAAGGCAGAGATTTGGTCTCGCATGAGAAGAAAATTAGTTTTGGATCTTATTTCAATTTTTATTCAAAAACGAAAACACTTCATTCAGAAATATTTCAAGGGAAGTTTTCTACCTTCAATATCTTTATACCATGTAAAACATACGTAAATCTGTGAACATTTGTAGTTTTTTGATATCTCACCAATGTTCAGCTGGGGCTTTAAATCGGCATTGTTTGTACTGGTTGCAACACACCACATTACCTTAAAGTGACCTTCGTGAGAGTTCAAGTTGTGACAAAAATAAAGATTTGGAAGTCAGCTTCGAACTTTGTGTATGCCTTTACTGCAGTCGTTTCTAGAATTTGTGTTTGCAATTTCTGAAAAAGAGAAGTAGTAATTTACAGCTTAGAGCATATGGCATTATACCTATTGAACACAGGGGTTTAACTGCAGTTTCTTGAGACTAAAGCCCGGTTCATACTTCACACGAATGGGAACGTGAAGCGAATTTGACTTCACTCTCCTAAATTCCCAGCGAATTTCTGAAACTGTTTAACACAATTCGACTTGAGCGAATTATTTGTTGCGAATTTGTGACGAAGGTTGCGAAGGTATGAGCGGACTTTATAGCACTTCAGATGCAGATATATATATATATATATCTGACTTTTGGGAAATATAAGTTTTATAAATGGTTGTATTCTTATATTATTAATGGTGGTTTTAATCATGGTCTAGATTAAAAACCTTTATTTTCTGTTAATTTAAATTACCAAATGCTCTACTATGTTTTAAACATTTTCTTTTCAGGGAAGTCGCTGGGCATTGATATGCAATCTGTGCAGGGTGAGAACGGGAGCTTGTATACAGTGTTCGGTAGGTAGCAATTTTCAAGTGTTCAATTTGCATTTGGTTAATGGATTTGTTCACCTAATAAGTACCTTTTTGTTGAAGATGCTAGGTCCGAATTTTGGAAGTTTTGATCCAACAATTTAAATTTAAAATATCATCTGAAGGGACACGTTGCCTTCGAATTAGGTGCTTTTGGGCTATATAAACATTTGTTTGTTATGGAATGAATACGGTTGGAAAGATATTTTAAAAGTAGAATATAATGATTCACATAAATATCCCTTAAAATTGTGTGCTTTTTGTTTAATTTTGTGACAGAACACGGTCCACCATTTTGTAGAACCAAAATTGTTGACTCCACAAAATGGTTGACTGTATGTTTCTATGTAGAGTGTGGTTCCACTGGAAGTATATCAGAGAGGCAAATTATGTTTTTTTTTAACCACTACTCACTAATTACCACACACTGTGTTTTATTGTATGAACAACTCAAAGGATAAGGAGCAATTCCAAACAGCAAATTTGAAGAGATATGAAGGCAGTGTATCCCTTGAATCATTCTTACTGGGTTTACGAGTCAATTCTTAACCAATACCTTTCTTATTCTACTCTATAGGTTAAAACCTGCAAAATCGCGTATCACGTCACTTGTGGTTTTCAGAACAACTTGGACATGAAGACATACCTTGATGACGAGGTGGAAGTTCGTTTCAGAGTAAGTGAAAGAAAAGACTTAATGAAACACATTTTTTGTTGTTGCAATTTCTAACTCGTATGCAGTTACCTTAGAAACTTTGTATTTGCGTTTCAAGTGGTGTTTTTCAATCCTGGGATTGACTAAGAAATTTTCCGTACAAATTAATAAGCTTTCTATTTTCATTGCACATATTACAGAGGTTTCCCTTAACTTTTTTTCGCTCGCCTTTTGGACTAGCTTTATAACTATCGTTGCACTCTCCTGCCCAACTTGCTATTTCCACAAAACACCACAGAAGACTGCGGAGACTAAGTCCACAGTACGCAAGCCATGGGGTTTCCACGTAATACCAGCTATACAAACAGAAGAAACCCATGTTACTAGCATAGAAGGTATGGTACTTTGTAGTACCTGTGTACCAGTGAACCTGACTGTTGAGTAGTTCACTAGCCTTCTCACTAGTGCGCATGTATTTGTAAGAACCTTTTTAATCAAATCTGTCATTCTTTCCGAACGATTTTTTGGTTTAGTTTTGTTTTCTTCTCCCAGATACACAAGTGCCTGGTTTGAGTACCTTCCTAGCTGGTGCAGTTAGCTGCATGATTATAATTATGTGAAACCATATTGAAAAACCACAGCATGGACACCAAAAAATATCAATGCCAAGCACCCATGTTGAAAGAAAATCTCTGTGTTTTTAAACTCAGTGATCCATTTTCCATGTTTACAAGGAAGTACCTCATTTTTAATTTGTGGTTTCCTGATGTGAAGCTTTTGTAGTGAAATTCAAAGTTTATTTCACAATCCTTCGCATATTTATTTTGACTGGCCTGAAGGCCTATGGATGAAGTGCGTTGAATTGCACATGAGTGGGAAAGTGTTACTGGTGTTTTTTAGGTGTTCGGCTAGCGGCCGAAAACCTATTGTTATTGTTCTGTTTTTTTGTTTTTTTTCTGGGCTTTCTTAGTCGTCGAAACTTGTCCGCAAATTTTCTCAAAAAGTTAAGCTTGTATGAACTTGAAACTTACCATGTACAAAGATATCAGTGAGTAGATGAAACCGCTAATTTTTTTGAAAGATGACGTCATTGATGACGTCATGACGTTAAATAAACGTTAAATAATTCAAAAAATCATAACTCCTGAAGTACACAATGGATTTTTACAATCTATACATCATCGGAAAGGTCTTTAAAAAATAATTAAATGTTTCACAGAGATGACCCCAATTTGACCTTGTCTTCCGGTTCAAACCGGAAGTTGAAGCAAAAAATGCTTAAAAAGTCACAATTTAAGCTGTGGAGTCAATATGAAACAGAATTTGGACCTGGTTTCAGTGTACGAAATAAAATGTAGTTTATGACCTTTGAAAATATTACATTGATGACGTCATCAAATGTTACAGTTTGTTACGACGACGAGTTTAAAAATAAAAAAAAAATTATTTCAAATTGTTATTAAGCAAACTACATGTTGAATTTTTTAGTAATAGATAACGACTATAAAAGCCTAATTGTAAAATTTTAACAAAATTGGCCGTTGCATAACGAAGTTATATTAAGGTGAAAAGTGCCGTTTTTAGCGCGATCGCCGATAGAGTCTGTACAGTTACCACCCCCCCCCCCCCCCCCCCCCCCCCCGTGCGTGTGCACTCTAGGATTTTACTGCGTGTTGTGTATAGTATATACACAGTGCTGCTCGGTAGTAGTGTCAACAACAGTAATGCGTGCACAGTAACCTTGGCATGCTTCCAAGAAATGAACCTGCGAGGCGCATACACAGTGCTTTTACAAAATAAGACCGTTAATTTGAAATAGCGCCCTCAAACCTGTATGGACGCACACTTCTTTATTTTATTGACACCACGTAGATGCCGAACAAAATGGAGGGCAGCAAGGCTTAATGTTTCGATAAAAGGCAAAATGAATACTATTTTGAAATGTAATTAAGTGTTGTATACTATCAGTTATTTTTTCACTTCGTGGCTGTTTACATGAAAATTCCAATGTAAAAAGATACTGCAGCCTTCATCCATGTAATAAATAATTCAAAAAATTCATAACTCTAGAACGGCAAATGCTACATTCAAAATCTTTGGTGCATATGAAAGGTCTTGTAATGTTTGACAAATTGTATGCACACCGTGACCTCATTTGACCTTTACTTCCGGTAGAAACCGGAAGTTAAAGTAACAAATCATGTTATTTTGGGCTCTAGAGCCTAAGTGATTAAAAATATCGACAAACTTTTAATGAATAATATTTTTTTTAGCTCAAGAGCATTCTAGATAATTATGTGATGTATGACGTCATAGCTACGTCACAACGAAACTAATACACGAGGTCAAAAAAAAATTTATTTTGCTATCTCAAAAAATAAAGCATGTACGGACTTGAAACTTACCATATACCTAGACCACAGTGTGTACATGACAATGTAAACTTTTTGGAATGATGACGTTATCGATGACGTCATTACATTAACTTGAAGTTTTATACTAAAATAATCATATCTTAAGAATAATACATGCTACATACATGATCTTTACACCATATGAAAGGTCTTGAAGTACTAAACAAATCTTACACAGGATGTGACCCCATTTGACCTTCACTTCCGGTCGAAACCGGAAGTAGTAGTTTTTTATGAAAAATCGTTTCTGAATTACGTAAATTTGTGTATTAATATAATTACTTAATTTTAAAGCCCCTCGACAATTCTGCAAATGTTTACAAAGTGTGACCTCATTTGACCTTCACTTCCGGTCGAAACCGGAAGTATAAGTTTGTACAACAAAAATATGTATCTTATTAATGAAACATGGTACATTAATAATTGTTACATCAATTTAAAGCTCTCTGACAATTCTAGATACCATGCACAAGGTGTGACCCCATTTGACCTTTAGTTCCTATTAAACCGGAAGTTGGAGTTTTATATGACAAACCTTCATGCATAAAGATCAAAAAAGTACAAATAAATATTTCGTCCGTCAGCATAGCACAAATAGACAAAAAACTTGCACACAATATTGACCTTAAAGTTTTCAATTACGTAATTGAGCCGAACACCGTGAGTTTGTTCACAAACTCTAAATCTCTAGTTGTTGTTGTTTTTTCACATTGAATTAAAAATGTTTTTCTCTCTTCAAGTCCTTCTGTTTGAAGCACAGCAAGAAACGGAACGCTGATTCGGACACGGACGGTACACCCCAAAAGAACTCGACAACGGGGACACCGAAGAAAGAGAAATCTATAGAAGAGAAAGACAACGAGCGTGCAATAAGGCGAGTGATGGACAAAAACATGTTTATTGACAAGCTTTCTTAGTTCTGTATTCAATTACCTATCGCCAAATCACTTAAAATCTGAAATCAAATCCTGCACCCTAACCCTCCGAAATCCTCTTCAAGAAGTTGTCTTATTTTGGAGGATGAAGGACACCAGTCCTAAAGAACAATTGCTTATTACTGGACCAGTCATACCAATCTTGTCCATGTCCAAACATATTGGTGTTGAGTGACCATTGACTGGAGGGTAGTGGAGGATTGAGGTCACCTGTGGGCAAGTGGGCCTAGGAAGTAAGGGTTAAGTTCAGCCAAAAATGTGTGCTCATACTAATTTTATTTCGCGGATGTGCAAGGAATTTTGTTTGCTTCCTGTGTACTTCACTTGATAATGGATTTCCGGTTAAGTTGCTTTGATGCAGATAATTGGCGCTAGCCCCTAACTAGAACATGGCAGACCTAATACTTCCCAGTTTCACAAATTGCCTCTGTTTTTTTCTGCAGGATTCAAAATGTGACAGAAGATTTCTACAAGTACGCTAAAGTAAAAGAAGTGGGCACAAATCTAAATATGAAGGACGACCTTGATGTGGTCGACCTTGTGTTTGAGTACTGGAAGCTCAAAAGAAAGGTTAGACATTTTGATTTTACTTCAGAATAACAATAATGATACTCATAACGTGTAACGTGTAATTGTTTTGCACCTTTTCAAGCCAAGTAGGCCCCGCAAAGGGCCTCACATTCAGGCATGTGATTTCTCAGGATTTTCTCATAATCTCCTTGAGCCTTTACATTTTTTTGAAAGAAGTAAGGCAGTCACCAAAGGGAGAAAAAAATGGTCCACAATTTGTCCAAACCTGCAGTGTTGTATTTCTGGTGAGGCATAGAGTCTGTAAACCTCCTGAATTGTAACATCTGAAAGGTTCCGGGTCTAGGGTAAGGGGGAAGTCAGGCCACCAAGCAAGTTTTCAGGAATTTTCACATTCATCAAATCTCATCCCTGTACATTATTGTTCATCAGGCACTAAGCACTCTTGAAACAGTTTCAACTCCTTATGAGTATGCAGCACACAAGTCGCTAATTAATTACATCAACCGTCTCTACCCCCTCTGGCACCCATTTACTTCTGGGTGATGAGAAGCGGTTATGGTCAAGTGTCATGACCGGAATTAGAACCCTTTCTTTGGTTACTTGACTGCCAGTCCTGTGCGCTAGACACGCTATCAAGTTATGAACAAACTGAATGATTTTCTTTTTCTCTTAATATTTGTTGTTTTTACAAGTAATATTTTTAGTCATCAGTTGAAGTTTAATGTGGGTTTTCATGGTCACTTAATAAGCAGCCAATTTCACTTTCATTCATTCGTATTAAACTGATTTTGCCTCTTTAGTTGATGCTGTCAATCGAATTAAGAATTCTAGCATTCCATTTCATTTGCAGGCATTCAAAATAAAAGCTGTATGTTCAATTAAGCATTTATGTCTACCATTTTTAATAATGTGAATTTGTCCTCCAATTTACCAGGGTAGGCTCGACTGGAGATTTGCTAAAATTGACAGAGAAAAACTGTTGTGTTGTATTCCTTAGTTGTAAAAATATATATTCTTGTGATAGGTTTGGAAAGTGATATAATTTTCATTATGCTTTAAAATATTTAGATAAAAGTTACCTTCAATAGACCGATCCATTAAGCCCCGCACCCTTATGTGTTGACCAATCACAGCCTTGGAAGTCTGACAAAAGTCTGACACGATAAAATCCTATTGGAAAATTTAAACGTGTGTGCATGTACTTACAGCGTGCATGTTCATGTCGTGCAGTGTGGCATTGAAGAGACGCACATTGTGCTGCCCATGTGTACAGTGTTGATGAAGCCAATGCTGTGATTGGTCAATTTGTTATGGGGTGGTGCTTAATGGATCGGTCTAATCTTGAATTGATGTTCTGTTTGCATATTTAAATGTTTGGAATTTAACTTTTGGCGTGTTGTTTATTTATCCCAAATGGGGTTGCCATATATGTGCTGAGCTATTTGCAGGTGTGAGGGCTATAATATTTATATGTTTTTGAATAGTAATTTTGCAGAATGTTTGTCAAAAGAAATTCCACAGTTTCATTTATGTATTTCAAAATATTCCCTGTCACCTTTCCTAGTTAACCTTCTGATGATATTTTAAGAAGTGAATTTAAACATAACTTTTCTGATTTTATATTAGTCTGGTTTCAACAAGCCGCTAGTTGTTCTTCAGAAAGAGGAATCACCGAGCTCCAATGAGGAATACAACCTCCATGCTAGGATGAGGATGTTTGTTCATCTACGTCAAGACCTAGAGAGGGTAAGATGCAGGTTTAGTCTGAGGGGATAGAGCGTTTGGGGGTGGGGGAGGGGTGCAATTGGGTTTATACAACCTCCATGCTAGGATGAGGATGTTTGTTCATCTACGTCAAGACCAAGAGAGGGTAAGATGCAGGCTTAGTCTGAGGGGATAGAGTGTTTTGGGTGGTGGAGGGGTGTAACTGGGTTTACACAACCTCCATGCTAGGATGAGGATGTTTGTTCATCTAGAGAGGGTAAGATAGAGGCTTGGTCTATGGGGATAGGGTCGGGAGATTGGGGTTTATACAACCCCCTTGCATGGATGAGGATGTTTGTTCATCTAGAGAGGGTAAGATAGAGGCTTGGTCTGAGGGGATAGGGTCGGAAGATTGGGGTTTGTACAACCCCCTTGCATGGATGAGGATGTTTGTTCATCTGCATCAAGACTTAGAGAGGGTAAGATTGAGGCTTGGTCTGAGGGGATAGGGTCGGGAGATTGGGGTTTATACAACCTCCATGCTAGGATAAGGATGTTTGTTCATCTGCATCAAGACCTAGAGATGCATGTGTTGCACCCGGGTAATAATGAGAATTATGTAGTAGATGTACATTAATAATGATGACTCTTTGAAACAAAAACACTGGTGAGTTGCTCAAAAACTGCTTTCGATATATTAGAAGTCATCAGTAATAAGAATTCAATAAAAATCACCAATTAAAACCACTATATCAATAAATCCCCAATAAAGGAAATCTTATACAACATAAATCAATAATCAATACCCAAAATCATAAAA
The DNA here is from genome assembly GCA_911728455.2 of Marthasterias glacialis. Taxonomy (NCBI): domain Eukaryota; kingdom Metazoa; phylum Echinodermata; class Asteroidea; order Forcipulatida; family Asteriidae; genus Marthasterias; species Marthasterias glacialis. Next base: position 9,422,897 of record OU452228.1, on the reverse strand, counting down.
AAATAATGCAATAAGTCACTACTGACATAATTCTATAACTTCTCTTTGTTCGTCTGAGACCCTATACTCTGACTTGACTAATCCGGCTTAAGCCTGGTACCAACTGTTTATTGCAGTCCATCAAGTCAGACTAAGAAAATTTAAAAACAAACATATTTATGTAGGCACTAGATTCTGTCTCTGGAAAACACATGAATATAATTAATCACAAATTCCAGAATTCTACACTTCTAACCAAATAACTGCAGAAACATAATTAACTTGAACCTGTCTGTCTTTGATGTGCTTGTTCAAACAAACTTAAAAGAAAGCAATCTAACAGATGTAAAAAAAAAATATGACCGATTTGTAATTCTAATACTTTTACCATTTCCTTATAAAATAACTCTACATCAGAAAAAGATTAAGAACACAAAAAGTAAAAAGAAATGATCCTTAAGTGAAACAAATTAAGCAATCCAAATGTATAAATTATAGCTTTGAGCGGAAGAAGTAACATTCTTTGTTCTCTGGCATATCCTGCCTGACCTTGTCTCTAGTTAAGGATGTTCAAAACTATGACAGCAAAACTATTATTTCTTTAAAAACTAAATCAATATTTAATACTCTAGAAAGATATGTTTAAAGTAAGCTGAAGTGGACTCATAAAGATTAATCAAGAGTAATATAGAAGTGAACATACCTGTCAAATAATAGTACAAAGACACTGGTGAGTTGTTGCTCACAACTGTTCCTTAGGAATTTCCTTAGGACATTAAAATTTCCTTAAGATTTCCAAAATGTTTCACTTCCTTAAGCATTTCGTTAAAATTTCCTTAAAATAAGGAAATTTCCTTAGGAGTGGAAGCACTGCCCCATTAACTCCAGATCTATCTGTATTATACCCTGAACTATCCTATAAAATCGAGGGGAAAAAACACTGGACAGACCTAGGAAAGTTGATGAATTGCCTCAACTATCCTAGGTTAAAAAAACAGTCTGCCAACCTGCTTGTTTAATCCTAGGATAGTTAAGGAAAATGCCTCAACTATCCTAGGAGAAAAAACAGTATATACACCTGTTTTTAATCCTAGGATAGTTAAGGAAAATGCCTCAACTATCCTAGGAGAAAAAACAGTATTTACACCTGTTTTTAATCCTAGGATAGTTAAGGAAAATGCCTCAACTATCCTAGGAGAAAAAACAGTATTTACACCTGTTTTTAATCCTAGGATAGTTAAGGAAAATGCCTCAACTATCCTAGGAGAAAAAACATGGTGAATGCACCTGTTTTTAATCCTAGGATAGTTAAGGAAATGCCTCAACTATCCTAGGATAAACAACACAGTGACTTCATCTGTTTTTTAATCCTATGACAGTTAAGGAAATGCCTCAACTATCTTAGAAAAAACACTGATTACATCAAGTTTAAACCCCAGGATATTTTTAAGAGAACAAGCTTATTACTTAATAACTGAACATTTCCTTAGGAGTGGAAGCACTGACTTTACCACTTTATTTACAAGAAATAATAGGGATTGAACTTATGAAACAGAATTTAGCAATTAATTGTAGTCTAACATTGATTCAGATTTAAAATAAATTAGTTTAAGATTAATAGTTACAGTTTAATGTTCTTATTTAACCCCCCCCCCTCCACTTTAAGAAAATATTTCTTAAGAAAATATATCTGTTGCCATAACCAGATTTTCTTATCAGACATTTCTGGTTTTAAGAAAGGTAATTGTAATTGATGAGTTTAAACTGGACAAGTTTTCTTGTGTTAAGAAAAGCAATTCTTGCTGAAGAAATTCATCTGGTAGGCCCTATTGCATGAAAGTGTTTTCTCACTTGAGCAAAATAATTTAGAAATAAGAAAAATTATTCTTGAAATGAGAAAATGATTCTAAAAAAAGAGAGAACAGTTTTCTTCAAGGGGTAAATGACCAACATATTAAGACTATTTTTCTTACCTTGATAAGATTATCTTGCCAAATTTGTTATCACAAGAATTCTATTCTTTATTCAAGATTACTTTCTTACGCAAGAAAATTACTTTTGGCAGTGTGCATGCTTGGGGGTTGGGGTGGGGTCAGAGGATATTATTATACATTGTTGTAAAACCTACTATGTGATCAAGCATACCACCATAATCAAAGTCCAACCAGTTATAGTGCTGAGTGTTTGGTTTTGGTTTTGTTAGAGTGAGAACAGATCCTGGTAAACCACTCAAGGGAGTCGGGGTTTAAAGAAACAAGGATTGAGAAGTATGAGCCCTCAGGGGGGCCTTGACGAAGTTTCTCAATTAAAGTTTGCGGTGAGATACAGCCTTTGGCTTGGTGAGGGGGCGATGAAAATGAGGCTAGTCGGCGGGGTGGTATATCTCAAACTTTTTCATTCCAGTAGAGTTTGGACGAATTTTAAAACGCTTGAATATTTACGTTGTTATTTACCTTAGCAGAGAACACAATGTTTATTGGTATGTACAATCTTAAAGGTTGATTACAGGGGTTGGAAGTCATCAAAACCAAACCAACTCAAAACTTACTAGATTGTATTCCCACCATGCAAAGTTTCAAATGTTATTTAATTTTTTTATTAGTACTAGTCTGAAAGCTTACTGATTTTGAAGTAATGATGTAAATTTTCTGTCTGAAATACTGTCAATGTCGTGGAAATTGAATTTGAAGACCCCCATCTTAATTTCGGTTGTTACAATCAAAATTAAGGACAATGCTGAAAAATGTGCATGGTTTTTAATATTTTCTCCTGACTGACATGGCGGATTGAGCCCAAATTTTCACGGGTTTGTTTTTTCATGTACATGTATATGTTGAATCACACAAAGTAAGAACGCTGCACTATCAGCTTTACCAATCCTGTATTTTACCTTAAATAATATATGTGACAATACTTTATTGACCTGCTTTCCTTAATAGATCCTCTTTGCTTTTGATACCGAAGACAGTTATTTTGGCGTTATATTTAAGTTGTTGTCTTTACTAAGCTCAAAGTTTTAACATTAAGCCTCTGATCTTGCAGGTGCGAAATCTTTGCTACATGGTCCAGAAACGCGAGAAACTAAGTCGACAAATGGGCACGCTGCGAGAGGAAATCTTCCTGAAGCAGAGAGAAATCTTCAGCAGTGATACGTCAAGGTTTTCCAAAGAGGATCTGGATTTCGCTGAACAAGCCGCTGCCCTTAGCTCTCAGGTTGCCGAGAAATCTGAATCCACTTTTGACCTGTTTTCAGAAGTCAGTGTTGACGAGGATAAAGTAACTGAGGAGGTGAAACTAGTGGAGGACATCGTGATGCGCAGTGTCGTCAAACCTAAGAAATATTTTGAATCCAGCGAGAGTTCCTCTTCGGAGACGGAGAGTTACAGCGAATCAAGGAGCAGCTCCAGAACAGAGTTTTCAAAGATGTCCTCGGAGTCTGACCAGAAACCAACGAATCTGATCACCGATTTGGATTTCAGTGCTGCGGATGTTGACAACGTTAAGCGAAGTGTGGTGGTTGAAGGGATCGATCAAAGGTTGATGCTTGAAAGGAGCGAACCAAAGACCAATCAAACGCCATCCGGCAGCACCCATGAACACACTGTCAATCATTCGGTGAACCTCAATAACAATAGTTTATTGAGGCAAAGACAGCGAGGCAGTCATTTGAAACGAACTGCGTCCGACCTTGATCAGGCCGATCATATACAAACGAAACGCACCGCAAGAAATGGTAGACATACACAAAATTCAGTAGTGAAATCGAAAATAGCATCTTACCTCAAATCGTCAAAGTTAGACTTTCAGAAGCAGGACCTTAAACCCTCACAGGGGAAGTTATTGAGTAGTCCAACAGCTGAAACAGCTGAGAAACCAGCGCATCCACGGCATCCGCGGCCGACGCTGTCACCGAGACAACTCCAGATGCAGGAGGAGGCAGCTCGTCTCAGAGAGCAGATGTTCGCCTCCAGTCCTGCTTCACGATCCCTCCTAAGCGGCTACCGCATCCCGAAGAAGAAATCCATCCCATCCAGCGAGTCCTCGCCCCCTGCCATTGAGGCAGACGTCGCCACCGCGTCATCGCAACCCGACCGGGAGGACCGCAGCCAAACCGCCACCCCAGAGACACGCAGTGTCCGTCGGAGAATCGAAGATGAACTCGACCGGGAGAGCAACTGTAGCGACCGTCAATTTGAGAATATTGACTCGGAGGTCAGTATTTGTCTCAAGGGGAAGGAGTCGCCCAGTTCATGCGACTCCGAAGACGACATCATCATCGTCGACGACGACCACCAGGAACAAGTAACAAAGCAGCTTTTATCCCAGGGCTTGAGCGGCCCGAGCTCAAAACTCACCAAAAGCCAAAGTGTAGATAGACCTGACGTTAATAACAGAATGAACGAGAACAAACCTGTTACAACTAGGTTATATGATGCTGCATATCGTTTGCTCAACAGCGCTATTCCACTCTAGGTTAATAGTTGACGTCTTATATTTCCTTCTTCGCGGTGTCTGAAAAAAAAACTTTCATAGAGTTTTATTATTTTTCCGGTGGAGGTACAGTTTGTTATTCAGGGTTTTTGTATTGATCATGGTTAATCAAATATTCCTCAAGAATTGGAGCCACTTGTTGTATTTCTGGTTTGCTCTGAAAAGTGAAAATATCGTAAAACACTTAACTGCCGTTCTAAAACACAATAGAAATATAAATTTGTAATTCTTTATAGTTGTTGGTATTCTCAAATTCTCCATGTACTTGGCTTTCAAATGGTGTATCACCTATATGTATATTGGTGGGAGCAATACCAACTGGCCCATAGGCCCACTAGCCCACTGGCCAGAGTCCAGTAATTTTACGCTCTCCAGTAAAACCCACAACCGAACAAATCTTGCAGTCTAGTGTTTTTTCCAAACACATACTTAAGGGGGTCTTGTCGAAATTATTCCGGGACAGATAATCGGAAATCATTCCTCCGCTGTGGAATTGTTGTTGGATCTCCATTGGGTTTCTTTTTTTCTATGGTAGACATTGTTTTCCTCGCCGAACGGAACGCAGTTCTCTGATACACCCTGCTGAGCAGTCTGCGGTTTGACTGGCTGATTAATTGTGGTATAAACAAACTTGCATTTGGAGTGAGCTGGAAGGTTTGGAGGTCATTGGTGTGTGGTGTAGTTACACCAGCCGTTGAAACCGCAAATCAGCCCCTCTCTCCTTATTTTCCAGTAGATAGCGATCTAAACCTCTGGGGTTTGTAAACAATTGATCTCTGGAGGAAGCCAGGCGCTGCTAACTTCTCCTATGGTTTCTCCAATACTGCCATTGCAAGCAAGGTCAATCAACCACTGGTAATAAAACTTGTCCTGGACTATTGTTAAGGGCAGGTTGTCATGGAATAATTTTAACAAGGTCCCTACTTGCCCCCTAATTTTATCCAGGCCTCGGATCTCTTTGTTGACAAGAGTGTCATTGTTGGATGTAATAGATAAATGTTTTGTGTGCATGTATGTAAGAGCATCAGGAGTGGCATTTTCATACTATATTGGGAGATCTCTTACCATTCACTCCAGTGAATGTGTGTACATTGTGATTGATGTTTCTGTTGCATCGGGGATGAAGAATATTATTTTTGGCTTGGGTTGAGCCTAATACACCAATCCAGTAGGCCACGCCCCTTGACAAATTGACCAATCACAATGCGTGATTTAAGGTCCGACAAATTACCGCCATTTTGTCCGACATAACTTTTTAATTTGTGTATTGCTTACTACACACTTTTCGTTGACTTTACTTTTGTTTCGTATGTACAGGGCAATTCTTTTACAAACCCGAGTTTTATCCTTAACCATGGTCAAGCGGTCTTTATATTTTAATTGTAACTCTGACTCTCGATACCCTGACAAGAGAGGAAATGTACATTTTTGGCCTTTTCCAAAACCAAAGTCCAACGGAGAGAAGTGCTTTCGGTGAACATGCAACGCACGTGTATGTACCATGATGTCAGGCTTCCCACATTTATGTACATGTACATGTACATGTACATGTACATCCATCATGTGGCGATCGTGACACGTTGTGTGTGGTTGCTTGGTCGTTGCTGTGGTGGGCGTGGCCTACTGGATCGGTGTATTGTTGAGCCTGTTAACTGATGTGTGCTGAGCACTGTATACACTAATCCGAGCAGCGCTCGTTTATGGTGTTTTACACCACCGCAGCTATGGTTGCCGCACACGCACTGACATGACAATAGTGCATCAGCTCGCATATGTAACAATCAATGTGTGCGTGCGGCGGCCATAGCTGCGGTGGTGTAAACGCCCATGAACGAGCTGCTGGGATTAGTCAATACTCGGTGATTTGCCACAAGACTGTGAGACCACTAAGTATACAGTGCCTACCACACATTGGTGTCAGGGTGAAACCAAAGTAATATTCCTTGAGACCTGGAATTGCATCTTTGAGAGGTCAAGGCGGTTTTCATTTTGCAAATGTCACTCTCATTGGAAAGTCTTGAAGTCTGTGGGAAACTTCTGAAGGGGCACCAAGGCCAAGACCAGGGCAACATAGGCCATGACCTCTGTAGGTTCCATGTAATTCCTGGCCTGATCCTGTGTTGATTTTGTGTCTTCTCACAAAAGCACTGACAAATAATATTTTGTAATGTGGGAAAGTGATCTAAAACAACATGGACAAAGATCAACCCATTTGCTGCATTGTCATTATGCTGCATTGGACCAAGAGCATGACATATTGTTTGTTTTGTTTGTTTGTCTGTTTGTCTGTTTGTCTAGTTGTCTGTTTCTCTTTGGACGAAATACTTACTTTGTTATGTGTAAAATCGCGGCCCCAATCTACCACCCTTCTCTCCCCCCCCCCTCCCTATCATTTAGGAAGGCAACCATTTTCATTAACAGTTGCAAATGTTTGACTGAAATATAAAATTATAAGAATGGTTGTGCATCATGTAGATTCATTCACCACATCATATTGTTGCAGGCTGGCACCGTTTATCTATCATCCGTAACAACAGTGGATGACATTGAAAGGTCATACAGTAGGAGGGTTGACTGTGTACATGCACTCACCACATGATATCATGTTGCAGGCTGGCATACTTTACCATCCGAAACCCTAGTGGATGGGATAGAAAGGTCAGACAGTAAGAGGGTTGACTGTACTGTGTAAATGCATTCACCACATGATATATATATATATATATAGTTTACCATTCAAAACCAAAGTGGATGATATTGAATAGTCAGACAGTAGGAGGGCTGACTGTGTACTGTGTGGATGCATTCACCACACGTCAATTTGCAGGGTGGCATAGTTTTATCTGTCATTCACCACAGTGGTCAAACAGTAGGAGGGTTGACTGTACTGCGCGGATGTATCACCACATGATATCAATTTGTAGGGTGGGTGGCATAGTTTATCATTCACCACACTGGATGATATTGAATGGTAAGACAGTAGGAGGGTTAATAATGGCATTGTTGAGCATTTTACGCACGATGTTGTGTTTGGTTGGGGAAAAAAACTAACATACTCCTTGTGTGATTTACCCTGAGCACAATGTCTGACAGGGATGCTCAATGGGCTGCATACAGAAACCATCAGAAGCTTCTCATAAAAGCTATCTTCATTGTGATAAAACAATCGCAGGCCAGTAAGATTTGAAGGTCAGCATGGTGTAGGAAGACACTGAGTAGGCTTAAACAGGTAATCAGCCATGTGAATTAAATTTGTCTTGGTTGGTTCTGAGAAGAGAAAAAAAAATGGGGTTGAGATACAGTAGCGTCTCAAAGTTGTGCACAGTCTGCTCTGCTGATCTTCAGGAGAATTCACAGGTCAATTTAGGGAATTTGCAATTTGGACTACAGGTGTTTTACGAAAACCAATGAGCCATTTGCGAGTTAAATTTGAATGATGTCTGATAGCAATGCCTTAATCAGTCACAAGTGAAAGTTCCAGCTGAATTTCTCAGACTAATACCAGTGTTGCTCTATGTCACATGGTTCGGGGGCAAGCTTTTGCATTGCAACCTCCAGATCAGCCAAGACTGATATCCATGTGCCATGGATTTCAGTGAGAATTGTTTGTGGTCTCTTTCTGTAACTTTGTGACCAAACAAGGCATTGTACCAGACATCATTCGAATTTAACTTACAAATGCCTTATTCTGCGAGGTCTATTCTAATCTGAATTCTAATCGCTGAAAATAAAACTTTATGAAAAATGAATTTGTGTTTTGCTTTCCCGATTGGATCCCAAATAATGTTACAGGCTTATTTGGGTGTTTTGTTGGTCTTTTTTTTTTTCTTCTTTTTTTTTGTTGCTTTGATCTCATTGCATAATGCTAAACTGCTTTATTTTATTCCATCACTGGCAAAGTTTATTTGTACATGTGGTGTTTACATCATTGCTGAGCTGACTATGAATGTGTAGATATCGCTAAGTTCCTCCTTTTGCAATTTCTTTGTTAAAATTCGTTCCTGAATAAATTTGGACTTGTATATAACAGACATTATGGCAGATGTATGTAGTTTATTTCTCAGACAAGCCACAGTGTATTTTTTTATATGTATGAAATGAATGAATGAATGGCTTCGGCAGTGGCTACGGCCGGAACGCTGAGGATTCCCATTCTTCAACGTTGTCGTTGAAGACAGAGGCCGTAGCCGTAGCCGAAGTCGCTTGATTCGGACACGGCCTATGTATTTATAAATTTTACTCGTACTGACACACGAGGTAGTTTACAGAAAACCAGTTCTGGGAAAATCTCCAAGAAGAAAATGGCATCCACACTTCGGTTTTCTTATAAATTTCTTGGGACTTGTAAGACAGTAGTAGAAAAATGTCTCTTCTGCTCTTGAAGTGTTGGTCTTGGTTGCTCTGAAGTTAGTTGCCTGTAAAAGTTGCCTTGTTTGACAATGCCCTTACTGGCCCGTTTGCTTTGTTTTTGAAAGGGCAAGGGCAACAAGGCTTTTCCTTCTTGATAAAGGACACCTCTATGAGGAAATGGTAAATTTCTATTGGAACATTTCAAGGGCACCAAGGCAATGACCAGGGGCAATGGAGGCAACTGTTGCCTCCGTGAAGTATCAGGCCTGCCCTTTGACCTTTTATTTTCGTGTCGCTGGTGCTTTAAAAAGACTGCTTAGAATTTAAAGCATTACTTTGACAACGAAATATAAATATCGGGTAATTTTACAATTTTTAGAGTACTTTGCACCTTACAGTTATTATTTTTGTTCTGGTGCCCTAAAATGAAATGAGAATTTTAGTGTTAAAGTATTGACAAGTATTCACCTCTAAATAGTTTTGCTGTAAATTTTGTGTGTGTTTTTTTTTTTTCCAATGCTATTCCCCGAACTTGGACAGTAATTCAGAAAATATTTCCCGGGAGGATTGGCTGTGGTAAAAGATTCAAATTTATCTTCATAATTATTATTTTATGTATTAAAAATACTCTTGGCAGCCGAACTTGGGCTGAATTGCAGTGTTCATAAATGTGTACACCCAGACAACAAAATGCCAAATTGACAGAAAACTAAGAGAAGTTAAAAATAAAAATAGTTAAAAAGCCTTAACAAATAACACAAAATAAATTAATAAATATGTGTATATATATATTATCAGTCTTCTATGGACAAATCATACAAAATTTTAAAAGTGATCAATTTTTTTTTTTTTTTTTTTTTTTTGGCAACACTGTTCTTTGTTTTTAATAATATTACTTATTTGTTGACTTGGTCATTTTGAGGCAACAGAGGGCGCCATATATCGACACCGTTAAGTTCTGGAATTACATCACTTTCTTGTTGTACACCGGTCGTGCTCCTCTCAACGCGGACTGACTACTCCCACCTAGCAGACAAGTTTGAAAAAACATTAAATGGTAAGAAACCAATTTGCATTACAAAATTAATTAACGTTATGCCTACCATATTACTACTTCATATTTAATGTGAATTGGAATTTTACCATGGGCTAACTTTGTTCCTAAGTTTTATGTCCTTTTTACTGTCAAACCTTTTTGCTGTTGATTTCTCCCGTCTTACGGTTACACGGTCTTGAGTCGTTTGTTGAAATGTCAAACTCAAACCTGTAGTACAACTACATACATGTAGGTAGTACACACTAGCACGGAGGAAAAATAGTAGGCCCTATTCCTGTAGTTCGATTAATGTGTTTTGCTTGACAATATTATTAGAAGGTGGTATACCATGCCCGATAAACCCTGCCACATATCGAGCACCAAATGTTTGGTCACTCACTCGTCTGAGTGTGTGTGAGGCCAGGGCCATACTTACTAGTACTACTAGTAAGTATGGCCCTGGCCTCACACACACTCAGACGAGTGAGTGACCAAACATTTGGTGCTCGATATGTGGCAGGGTTTATCGGGCATAGTATTAAATACTAGCCTGTGTCAGTGGAAACATGGAGGTAGAAACCTCCATGGTGGAAATGACGGGCCTAATATTTGTAAGTTAGTAATGTCTGACCAGCTGCTGACATTTTATGCACTTTTTAGATATAGACCTTATGGAATCATTTTTCTTCTAGAGTACCACTGGCACAGAGAACACTTGACTTTTGGCAAAGCCAAGAGAACAAAGATTCTCTTTTAGAGGGGTTTTTGTTTTCCTGTCAAGAAAATTCCATCCACGCACCGTAAATTGCAAAACCTACATGTAAGCCAAGAGCTACGGCCGAGGATTGAATAGGAACTCGGACTTACCTCCTTTGAGCCAAAATACAATGAATAAACAATGGTGGAAGCCTCTTGATGTCCTGTAATCCTCTTCTTGAAACATCGCTGATAACACAACAACGCTCGGAGCCCACAACGCTCACTGTAAAAATCTGTTGAATATTTAGCACCATCTATCCTCTTTGTGTGGGTGAAACAAAGCGTTGCACAGGGAGTGCATACTCTGTTTATGCTCTGAAACAAATGTCCGGGCGACCTTTTTCGTCCGGGCTTGGAATTTCACACAAAAATACAATAAACTCATGTCACCTGTTTGCTGGCGGGGAGAATATTTGCATGGGTACACAACACCCCCCAAGAACTAGTTAACATAGAATAACTTCCGTCTTATGCTCCTTGTTTTATAATTTATTGCTGTTGCAAATGAAGAGTTACATGTTTGTTGACGAAAAAGTAGCTAGCAATGGGATAATTTTCAAATAAGCTATATATGCATAGTATGGTTCATTGATGTGGTTTTCTTTCCTCCATGGTACAATTAAGGAACTGTAAACACTGAATATTTAATACCAAACCAAGTTGATCTCCTATTTACCATTTTTACTGTTACAAAGCACTAAATTGCTTCCTTTTTGGGGAAAATCAAATGTGACTTTGCTTTTGAAGAAATCATAACGACCCCTTGACAAGTTGTTTTCCATGTGGGTGCCTACTAACCACTCCTCATGGTCATTCATCATTAGCATCCACTGGAGGGCCACAAATCAGGTGGCTAGAAGGACAACTAATTAATTTGCATTTTAATTTATCTCAACACATTGTTAAATTGCAAGTTGAATCTCTCAAATACACGTAGTGTTGGTGCGAGGTAGCTGGTTTTATCGTTTTTATCTCGGACTCAGCAGCACTTGCACCAACAATTTCTCAACTACATTGCCAATTTTCCTTTGCATCATGGTTCTTAAAAAACACAAATAAAAACAAACAAATAATTCAAATAAGTACCAATTCTGTGTTCCCTTTCTGAAATTTACAGCTAATGACAGAATATTTATAGAAGAATCAGAGGGAGTCCAGAGTAGGCCTATAAATCAATCCATGTTAGGTCAGATTATATTGCCTGTCGTAAGTGTTCCGCCATAACTGGGACACATTTACACTCACGTGAGCATAACACACGGGTTAACGTAACACAGTTTTTTTGCATAGTGGAGTCAACATCGTTGGTCAGAGGTCATCTGTGATGCGTATAAAAACTAACACTGGGCATATGGTATAGGACATCCACAATGAATTAGTTATTACTAAGAAGCTGACAACAGCGAGTTGTATTCTTGTGAATGGAAAAAAGTATTCTTTCACACAAGTGCGATATGTACGTTTATCTTCCAGTACGCGCTAATCCTCCAATCAGATTGCTCAACGGAGTGTGATAATAAACCATATTCCCAGAAGTCTATATTGCACTCTGTGTATTTTGAGTATCATGCGTCATTCTTAGTATACAGACAGTGCAAAATAACATTCCTAAATTTGCACGTTGCACGTTTTGCTCTTCATCAAATAACGCTAAAAGTTGTATCGTCTGCGTCCCATATCCAACTCGGCCTTCGGCCTCGTTGGATATGGGACGTAGGAGCGCTGTATTTTCCCGTATTCCACTCGCGCTTGTGTGATAACTTAAAGTAACAGGTCTCTCAACTCTAACATTCATGTAGTATGCAAATGTTTAAAAAAAAATCTAATTCATACATTGTACGTGTTTGAAATATTTACTCACTGAACATTAACAGCTGATTCAACCTTAGTCTAAATCAACCATTGTGCATTGTCATGAAGGTTTGTTTTTTTTGAAAGGATTTGTTTTTGTGAAAATGGCATTTTTGCACGTATGCCCTTTTCAATTTTTATCAAAAGAGTAGGCCTACTGGGAAAGCTGGGAATGTTATTGTTAACAAAATTTGGGTTTGGTTTTTGAAAATGAAGTACAATAGACCGATTGCGCGACAATGTTGACATGCGGTCATGTGGCCTCCTACTGGGTATAACGCCATACAGCTGTTGGCAAAATACGTGTAAAGAGATAGGCCGTGACACAGAGTGAGTTCGAAAACAGTACATGTAGATTTTACTTTTGTTAAGTGATATAGTTAATCAGCCCCTTTATTCAAAGTGTTGTGGCATTAATTTAAATCACATCTCTGTTTCATAATTTAACAGAATTCTACTAAAAAGAGGTCTTTTTAGCCATGCATGATGCACTACCAGCGACTATTATATAGCCACACGCCTGTTATTTTGTTTGCAATGTAGGCCTAAAGGATAAACAATGTTGGAAAAGTGAGCATTAATACCTAGCCTTGCAAAATTTCAAATAGGCAAAGGAATCACACAGTTTTGGAAAGCAATTTCTTTGGATGATTTCAGCTTCAAAACTTTGAAATTTTTGTGTTGAAAAGTGTGTGGTTATCGCGGTCGTCTGGCTGGCCTAACGTTCCGTCATGCACTGTACACATTGTGCACATTTATACGTAACTTGTACAATTTTCAAGACATGCTGGAACTGTCCTTACTGGCTTTATTTAGCCACTCGAAGGTCTCTGGTACAAACTCTGGAATATTTTTCACAGAATTCGAGCAAGAAAAGCCTCGATCGAATAAACTAAATGCAACAATCAAAGTGTACCGTACCGCACTTTCCTTTGAGGACGTTGTTTGTGTTTACATTTTAAACCCAGAAGGGGTCACGTGACGCGGGTCGCGCAATCGGTCTATTACATGTAGTGTGTGCATTTTGATTCAACAAATTCGTGTACCTCTGTGTTTTTAAGGAATTTTTTTTTATTAATGAAGTTGTTGGAAATAAAGATTTTTATTAATTGTTTTTTTATTTTTTGATTTTTTTGATTGGGTAGTATGTTGTATTTGAGTTACCGGTACTTGTAGATTCTGAGAGTTGTAAAATCTCTTTACCAACACCAGAGGGAATTTTTCCAAGAATAGCCCCAGTTACAACCTCCCTATTGATTTTTAATCCCTGACAATTTTGTATTCAACTTACATGTAATACATCATTAGCAGGCCTCGATCTTAAGAAAAATGGGGGCTGGCCAAATCAGAGAAATCGAACAAGGGCATGCTGGCCAAGTTGGTAGTGACAAAGCAATTTTTCTGAAGGGCATGCTGGCCAACTCAACAGGGCTTGAGGCCAATGGCCTCGGTGGCCTCGGTTAAGATCAAGGCCTGCATAAGACCTGATACAATGTTCTTGTAACTGGGCAAGGCAGTTTTACACTGATAAAGGGCACCTCTAGGAAGGAAACAGAAATTTGAACTGGAACATTTCAAGGGGCACCAAGGCAATGACCGATGACAAATCAGGCCGGCATCCATTAACAATCACGATCAAGAACAAGTGCCAAAAAGTCTGATATGTGATTGAAAACCACATCACCATTTGGATTGCTGCATGGTGTCTTTGAGTGTGGCGCGATGGTGCAAGACCTTTTTTTTTTTACCACACAATTTTTTCCCCGTGTGATCCACAAACTGCCCTGACAACATGAATCACCCCACTAGACGAGAAGGTCTTGCACCTGCTTGTGTACACAAGGCGCTGGGCAAAACGAGACGCGTTTGTTGTGGGGCAGAGCAAGACGCACTTACATGTCGGACGCACTACCCACTAAGGCGCCATTAATTGACAGTTGCTGTGATGGGCGGGGCTTAGTGGATTCGTCTATTCAAACAATCTGGGTCAACAGTTTTGATGTGGTTGATGTAAACTCTTTAGAAACATGGAAGATATTCCATTCTATATGTGAAGACCTGTGTGAATTATTATTTTTTTTTTTCTTTCTTTATGGGGTAGCATTTCGGCAGCACTGTACTCTACCGACCTGAACACCGAGTCACACTCTGAAAAGGGAAGGAAGCAATAAACATGAACTACGCTCGCTTCTTGAATGCTGTTAGCAGAGCAAGACGACCGTCACCCCTACGGGGTCTGAGTAAGTAGTGGCAGTCTGGCTGTGTGTGTTACTGACTAAAACAACTGCCTGTATTCTAAGGTCAGGGATTAAGAATTCTGCACTTCACTCAAGGTTTACTTGGTTAAGACAACGCATTATTATTGCACCAGTGTTCCTAACTCCGGGGCTTGCCCTTGATACAAGCAGGGTGTACGTTGTCTGGTAAAAGCTGCTGTGGACTTGTGGACTTATGAACTTGGCCAGTGGGGCATTAACCTTAACTTGCTTGATTTTATACTCATTGGCCTGAATCCTTTTCCAAAAATCCAATAATGTTAACTCAACATCCAAACTGTTGGACTGTGATTATGGTGGTATGCCTGATCCCATGTAGTGCAGTCCTCAGTCCAACAGAATTGAACTAAAACATGCCAATAGATTTTGATATGCTGGGGATGGTTAGGGTTTTGAAAGATTCACAGCCTTCCTCAAATGTGAATGAATAAATTTAGATATTTTTCGTTAAGAATCATGCAGACCAGGGAAAATTGCACGTTTGTCAAAACATTGTGTTAGCCCAAGAATTTGTCTAAACAAATAGAGAAAAACAAGTGGTTTTTAACAATATAACCCAATTAATTAATTGCATTAATTCATTGTACCCATGTTGTGCATTTTCGTACCATGTGAATTTACTTTATTCAGATTAATGTATAGGGCCTACATCTTACAGATTATTACCCTTTTTTTTTCATTCAGCAAAAATGATAACAAATCTTGACATCGGTTATAAAATCTATACAATCCTATATTTTATGTCATGGCAATGATGATAAAAAATGCCCTTTGTTTAGTGAAGCTCTTGAAGGGTGAAAATAATTATAATTTACAAAGTTTACAAACCCAAAGTAGTTGAATCTGAGATCTTTCTGGCTTATTTTGGCTAGCCCTCCAAATCCACATTTATTACAGTCGGTAATGAGGTTTTATACAGGAAATGCACACGAATAGTGTTGAAAATTTACTGGGAATCTAGAAGCAGGGGCTCCAAAAAATATCATTGTTATAATAATGTCTAGTTCTTATAACAGTGCACTTTATTACACCCGGGGCAGGCCTTGGATCTTAACCAAGGCCATTGGCCTCATGCCCTGTCGAGTTGGCCAGCATGCCCTTCAGAAAAATTGCACTGTCACTACCAACTTGGCCAGCATGCCCTTGTACAATTTCTCTGATTTGGCCTGCAAAGGCCTGCCCCGGTTTTTCTTAAGATTGAGGCCTGCTGGGGTATGTCTCGAAGCGCTCATTAGTTTTAGGAGGAGGTAACAGAGCTATGTCGAATTACATATATATAAGACCCATTTATATACATGTAGCACCTATGTAAGGTTTGACCTGGTGATGCGGCGCAATCTGCAGCCAGCCAAGCCAGAAACACCGGGGCAAATCTCTTCTCTTAATGATAACTGGGGCCTACAGCTTTAACGCTGCATCCAATGGACAAAGCAATTCAGGTTAAGTGTCTCAGAGTACTCATTGAAACAAGTGCTACGATCATGGACTAAAACCCACACTCCCATTCATACACTGCTGTACCGTTTTATTAACTGGTAGCTTCCTGTGAATAGGGTTCAAATTATGACCTTTTTTTTTCTTTTTAAAGCTGAGATCCTCCAGCAAAGTCCTCCTGGCACCATCTCTATGGCAACCGGTCTTCCCAATGTTGAACAATTTCCATTTGAAGAGGCTACTTTCAAGCTTAGGTAAGAGCTCAGCTTTTCAGTAAAAACTGTTTAAAATGAATTTAACAAGTGCTAGGCAAGAAATAGGGAAACAGTCAATTACACTTTAAATTAGCTGGCGATATGTGTCTGCGACTGTGATTTGTGACTCGGTTTCAGACTTGGCCTTTGTAACTCCTGACTTTGACTTGACCCAAATGTCTCAGGCCTCGGTCTCAACACTGAGGATCGGACACAAGGACTGAGGACTCTAATACAAGACTGCCAGATGAAATCCATTCTTGTATTTCAACTTATTACTATATAAGTATTGTCAGCTTTAGGTGAATGTTTCAGGCTGCCTCTCCTCTTCATCATGTTCCCAGTATACAACAGCAATAATGACGGCTGACTTCTGTCAGAATACAGAAATGGGAGCAGGCTATTTTTCCCTTCCAGACTGGGGTTGTGTCCTTAATCAATCTCAGACCGTGTCCGAAGCCGCCAGCTAGCGGCTGCAGTCAGCATGGTCAGTTCCCATTGACTTGAGTGTTATTTACGGCTGCAGCCAAGTAATTCAGATACGGCCTCAGCTCAGCTATGGATGTACGGCCATTGGCTGCAGTAATAGGATTGAATAATAGGCCTTTTCAGCAATTCAGCTGCAGCCACTGCTGAAGCCATTCACATAGACATGGCCTTGGCTTGTTTAGGCTGTGTGGCTGTGGCTACATGTAGGTTGCTGTGAATGCCTATTCCTCAATGTTGTACATGTAGCTGAAGCCAGCATGGCCATGGGCTAGGCGTAGCCAAAGTTGCTTCATTGTGACAGGGCCTTAGCATTGATTAGATTGGACAAAAAAACAAAATAATGATGTACAAATTGTAGGACTGACTTTGGTACTGCTCTGGGCCTATGGGCAATAATATGATAATATGATTGAACTGAATTAACACACATGTGTTGATCATAATTAACTTGATATGTCTTTTGTGCTGCAGAGATAATACCAGCATGCATATTAATGCCACAGAGATGAAGAAGGCTCTACAGTACTCGGCAACACCAGGGTAAGTCCCAGAGAAAAATAGGAGAAATTTGCAATTGATCAAATTTAAGATGGCCCAGTGTGGATTTCACAAAGGACTAGGACTAGGACTAGTCTTATCTTGAGTTAAGACGAGTAACTAGTCGTAACTTATAGGACTAATCATAAGGTATTAGTTTCTAGTCATTAAGTAGGATTAGTTTTGTGAAATCCACCCTAGCATACACAGCCACATTTTATGTCATTTTTGCATTTTTATTTGTGTTAATATGTGGAGTTCAATGTTTTTTATCCACTCAACTTCTGTTATATTTTCATAATACATGTTTTACATTGCTGTGATATTTATGTACTGCTGTTACCCTGATTCTCCTCTAATTACATACATGATTGCAGTCTGTATTTTCTGTGACTATTCATCAAGCTCAGTTGCAGTAGTATTTTCTTTGACGCATTGTTGTTTATTTATATGCATTCTTGTAAACAACACATATGTGCTATTTTGTTGTGACATATTTCTGCAATTTGTTATGCTGCAATGTATCCATTCTATTTCTTAAATACTTGTGTGGTATTTAAAATTCTGTAATACTTGTGTAATATTTATATTTCTGCAATACTTGTGTGATATTTATTCTTCTGTAATACTTGTGTGATATTTTATTAGTGATTAATCCTGCTCTAATAATTGTGTTATATTTGTCTGTGTTTCTTCTGTAATATAACTTTTCTTTTACATTTTTTGTCCAGTGATATATTTTGAAATATCTTCTTGAATATATTTCTGTAACATTTATATGATTCCATACTCAGGCTTCTTGAGTTACAGGAATGGCTGATTAATATGCAAATTCAACTTCACAATCCTCCGACGTTAGACAGTAGCGATCCAGACACCCAGATGGATCTGATTGTGTCTACAGGAAGCCAACACGCCCTCAGCACGGTAAGGGCAAATTCCGTTAACTCTTACAGTCCCAAATCTACCCAAATCCAACCCTGGGGCCAATTTCATAGACCTGCCTCAAGCACACAAAATTGCTAAGACTGTCTAGCAGAAAAAAGAGTCACCAGCCAAAACTCTATGTAATGTAGATCGCTTGTGAATGGTTCCCTGCAAGTTTTTGCTCTAATAACAAATTCTTCTAGCAAAATCTGCTTAGAAGATTTATGGTAACCCCATTTATCTTGATTTGCAAGGCAGTAATTTTACAAGTAATATAATTTTATCGACTAACCTACATGTAAATATATTTACTATTTTTCAATTTCTTTTGCAGTCTTGTGAAATGTTACTAGCGAAAAACGACCATGTCTTGACATCAAGTCCTCTCTATCCAGGCACAGTGGCAATTGTAAGTCAAGATTTATGAAATATTTTCTCTGCCCATGAAACCGTAGAGAAATTGTGGTGATTTGGAAATGCACAGTTGTTTTCAAGAATCACTGATTTGTCATAACTTTAAAAATTAAGGCAACCAAGGGGCTTAAACTTGGCAGATATGTTCCCACTGACTCAAGGATGTGCCTTTTGGTCATCTTGATCACATTGGAAAAGGTAAAAGACTATAGTATAGTTTCTGGAAGTTTTATAAAAACCTGAAAATGTTCTAAAAGACTTTAGTGCAGGCTGCGGTACTAGTCCTTAGATGCCATCATGCATTTAATGTCTGACTTGTTTTTCCCCAGCTTCGTCCCTTAGGAACCAAGTTTCTGACTATTGAGGTTGATGGTGATGGAATGAAAGTAGAACAAATACGGAAAGTCATGTCACAGTGGGACCCAGCAGACGGCCAGAGTGAAAAGTAAGCTCTAACGCCCTTCTTTGCTCTCCCTGTGTGATGGTGCTTTTACAAACTTATCATGAACCACAGGCCGAGACCGGCCATGGACCAACCTGAACTTAGTTTCTTATTCAGATATATAGCAACGTGGGAACTGTAATTGATTGAACTGAATTATTATAAAAGTGAATCATGAACAAGGAGCCATCTTGTATTGAATTGAACTGAATCTATATAGAAATGAATCATGAACAAGGGTTAATGGCCGTGAGATAATGTCGGAATCCTGACAATAATTCATTTTTTGGTTATTAATTAACTACCACTTATCATTGGTGTATTTTTTCTCGCAGTACCTTAAATGAAAGTTTACAACCTTTTTGAATCTATAAAAACAGCTGTCTAAAACTTATATCTAAATCGGAACAAATCGGCCTAAAAATCAGACCTTGCTACTTTCAGTGACTGTTATGATTTTCTATCCAGAAATGCCTTAATTTGATAAAATGAGCTTTTGTTGGTTCAATTGCATCTAATTATCCATGGTATTAAATTTTAGAACCTCATAACCACTTTCATGATTTTCTGGGTTTTTTTTCCCCTTCCCAGTTCTGACATTCCTAGGGTTTTGTGTGTGGTGCCGAATGGTGACAATCCATCTGGTGCTGGGCTATCACTAGAACGGAAGAAAGAGATCTACGCAATAGCACAGAAGTATAACATGATCATCATGGAGGACGATCCGTACTACTTTATCCAATTCAACAAGGTGAGTAGAGGTCATGTCACGTACCATTATAGACCTGCGCATGACGTCACTGCAGTGGGGCGCCTCACGTAGAGGTCAAAAGGAGGTTGCTCCTGTGCGCTGTGGGTACACAGCTGTGCGTTTTCCATTGTTTCATCATCGATATACATCTAATGTGGCGACAGGATGATGTCAATGCATAAGGTGCATTGCTGTAATCTGTTTTAGTTTGTAATTGTTTATCTGTGTACATTTATGTACACTATATGTAAACTTGTGTATCTCCTTTTTTTTTTTTTCCTTCAGTATTTTGGTGTATTTTTCTGTTTTTCTATGTGTTCAATTTAGTTTTTGGCTTATTTATATTTGTGTAATTTTTACCTGGAAGTTTAATGTAATGCTCTTGAACAGGCTGGTCCTGGACACAAAATTGTTAATGGCCTCATGTTTCGACCCTAGCAGAGTCTTTCCCCAAAGGCTAAATAACAACACAACACACACATATACAAGTATTATACTAGAGAAACAGAAGCAGTCAAGTAGAAAGAAGTGAAAAGAGTAGAAGCAGAAAGCAATCAGAAGATGCAAGGGGTGAACAGTTGAAAGGAGACCAAGGTTGGGTGGGGGAGCATAGAGGGAAGGGGCTAGTTAAACCACAAGAGGGTGGAAACACAAAATCATAGGTGGGAAAAGAGGAGAAATGTAATTAATTAGTGAATTAGACAGACTTAAAATTACCTTTAATATGTGTATGATTAATCTTTTTAATTTTCACTTGTAGCCAAAGGTCCCGAGCTTTCTCTCGTTAGACATTGACGGTCGTGTTCTCCGGTTTGACTCGTTCTCCAAAATCCTCTCAGCAGGGTAAGAATCTGTCATTCTTATTTCCTGCTTTCCTAAACTGTTTTAGTCTCTTCACCCACCCACAGATCATTTGGCTCAGTGATGTGAGCTCCTTTAGGGAAATAGTGCTCATCAAATTTATTCCTCTTGAGCAGATATTGGCGGGAAACACATCATTTATACATCACTTATGAGTTAACGATTTGCGACTTCTTTGATCTTTGCTTAGACTTGGAGTGTGGGCTTTGGAGTGTCACGGCTGAGCGGTCTATCCCGTTTGAATTGGTTCTGGTGGCAGTCATCAGAATGTGGGTTGGAATCTAGGGTCCGTCGGCCATGATGCTTGTGTCCTTGAGCAAAGACGCTTCAAAATAAATTGCGTCTAACCAAGGTGTATAAATGGGCAAGGGCTGAGATAGTATCGTGTTGGATTTACTCATAGCGCTCATGTAAAGTAGTTTAAGGAATGGTCCAAGTACGCCTGATGACCAAGGATAATAATGATTTACATCTCCATGATCTAGTTACTAGGATATGTGTGCTACAATGTATCATAAATACAAAGCCTCATTATTTTGTATAGATGGATCCACCTTTGATTGCTTACTATGTTGTTTGTTTGTTGTATTAATAATAATTTGTTCTTACAGAGCGCACATATCCTTTTAGCTAGATCAAGTCTAAGCTCTTAATTACAACATAATCCTTGTTCATTAAGCATACGCCAACCAATCCACAAACTTTCTCAACTCCCTGGGTGGCATACAACCTCAAGCTGCTCATATTAGTGCCAAGGGGTTAATCCAACATAATGCTGTCTCAGTCCCTCGCAGCTTCCCATTTATACACCTGGATTAAGAGAAGCAATTTTTCTGTGAAGTGTCCTGCTTACGGACTCGGGTGTCACAACCGGGAATCAAACCCACACAACGATGACTAGGCCATCAGAACTTTAATCCGATGCGCTCAATCATGACATGCCAGTGTGGCCAGTTTGTAATTCTCATCATTTGTAATAATTATACCGCTTTGTTTTTTTGCTGATAACATTTGTGTGCTGTTCAAAATGATATCAAAGTTATTCATTGTGTGAAATACCTGCAGCAGGTTGAATTGTGTGCTGCAGGTATAAGGTCAATGCATTGTTGATAGTTGTAACCTTTTTATTGTTTTCCTGTTGTTCTAAATCTGTATACATCAAAACTGAACAATATTTCCATTATTTCATCATCCACCTTTCTGTTTTCAATTTGTACTAGTAAATTGAATTACTACCAAAATTGAATTTGTCTTGCTTCTATGACCAACCTCTTTGTTGTTTCCCCATTGTTCTTCAGTTCTTCCCAATGAATTGAATTGAATTCTATTTTTTGCTAAGGCTGACCTCTTTGTTTCCCCATTGTTTTCAATTATTACTAGTGAATTAAATTGAATTTCTGTTATTTCTGTGATTGAAATCTTTATTGTTTCCCCATTATTCTCAATCATTAGTAGTGATTGAAATTGAACTTGGCTTGCCTCTATGGCCAACCTCTTTGTTGTTTGCCCATCGATTTTCAATTCTTACCAATGAGTTGAATTGATTTCAATTGTTTCTATGGCCGACCTCTCTGTTGTTTCCCCATTGTTCTTAGTCATAACCAGTGAATTGAATTGTTCTTCTCTTGTTTGTATGACCAACCTCTCTGTTGTTTCCCCCATTGTTTTTTTCCAATTCTTGCAGGTGAATTGAAATATAAATTGCATGCTTTGTATGATACAGGATGCGTGTTGGGTTTGTGACGGGGCCTAAATACCTGTTACAGAGGGTCAACATGCACATGCAGGCATCTGTACTACACACCGGTGGTATGGCACAGGTAGGATTTTTACACACTTAACTCAATAGCAGGGATTGAAATACCAACAGAGTCCAGTGCTTTTAGCATTTTGCCAGTAACCTCACAATGAAACAAGCTTGGCAGTCTAGTGTTCTACTCCCCAACAATATCGTACACATACAGTTGCCACTGGGATTCTTTTTTTTTTTGTACCATCCTCCTGGCAGGATTTTTTTGGCGGAATTGCCAGAATAATTTTTTCCTTGAGGGTATTGCTGGCACAAAGAAACCCTGACTTGACAATGCCAAGAGAACAAAGATTCTCTTTGTTGGATCGTTTGTTTTGTTTCTTGAGGAAATGTCAAATTCACACAGTGTGAATTGCAAATCATCAGCCGTTACCTACGGCGTAGGAGTGGCACTAAACACTGAACCATGGCTCGATTGCTGGTTCACTCTGACTTACCTCAATTTAAACGATGGAAACCTCTCCATGCCTCGTAATCCCCTTCTTGGAACAAAAGGGCACATGTCTATAATCAGGGATTACACAAAACCGCCTCTAAATAACCACAAAATGCAAACATATTCATGACGTTTTTTTGTCCTTGTGTGGGTGAATCAAAGCATTAGGCGGGCGTGTGTGTGGTCTGTACATGCTCAACAGTTGAATGACCGAGAGACCTTTGCTCCGGTAGTCTGAAATTTCATAATGGCGTCTTTACACGGCCTTTGTTTCCAGGCAGGGGAAGCATTTGCTTGTATTCACGTCATCCGTTTTCAACTGGTTAAAAGTTCAAAAAAGTCTACTTTGATAGCATGAACAAGACTATAGTAAAAAAGTTAGCGCAGCTTTCTATTGCTTGATAGTGATAGCGTGAGCAAAGATGTTAAATGCAAGAGGTAGTTCAAAGTACCATGCCATCCCAAAAGTATGAACAAAATGAAATTTTACATAAAGTTAGTTTCAATGCCGCATGTAACTAAAAAAGGACATGTTTCTCCAAAGAAAACTTTTTGTATTTTCTGCTGTCACAGAACAACCAAATATTTCAATCCTAAGATACTGAACAAACAAATGTTCACCAATGGTTTCTTCCCAGTATAAATAAGGCATTTCCTATCCTAGAGTTGAACAAAAAGATATGTTCACTGTTCTTCCTAGGAAAAACAGTTTTTTTTCCTAAAACATCCTGGTATTTAAAACTTGATGTATTCACAGTGTTTTTGCTAGAATAGTTCAGGCATTTTCTTAACTGTCATAGGATATAAAAAACAGGTGTACTCATCGTATTTGTTCTCCAAGGATAGTTGAGGCAATCCCTTAACTATCCTAGGATTAAAAACAGGTGCATTCACCATGTTTTTTCTCCTAGGATAGTTGAGGCATTTCCTTAACTATCCTAGGATTAAAAACAGGTACATTCACCATGTTTTTTCTCCTAGGATAGTTGAGGCATTTCCTTAACTATCCTAGGATTAAAAACAGGTACATTCACCATGTTTTTTTCTCCTAGGATAGTTGAGGCATTTCCTTAACTATCCTAGGATTAAAAACAGGTGCATTCACTATGTTTTTTTTCCTAGGATAGTTGAGGCATTTCCTCAACTGTCCTAGGATTAAACAAACAGGTTGTCTGACTTTTTTTCAACCTAGAATAGTTGAGGTATTTCCTCAACTTTCTGTCCATGTCTGTACAGTGTTCCCTCATTATAGGATAGTTCAGGGTGTAATACAAATATTTTTAGACTATTTAATTATTGCTCTTTTTTACGTATTTATTTAGTTGCTGTTTAAATGTCTGTTTTAAAATTTTATACCATTTTCAACGTTTTTACTCTGTTATTTTTAACATTTTAATGCGCATCTGAACACATATATTCCATGAACTTGCGCAATAGAAATGAATAAATTATTATAATACACAATTGGTTCAAGAAGGTGTACCTTTTTTTCAATCTTTCTTTCAATAAACTCAACATACAGATAACCTGTAAAAAAACAATTAATAAAATTAGGAGGTTTCCTTTTTTGAGAAATTTTTCTCAAAAGTCTGGGGTGTTGCCGCCAGAATTCTTTTTTTTTTTTGTCCCGTTGTCCGGGCGGGATTCTTTTGGCGGAATTGCCGGAATCTTTTTTCGTGGAGGGTACCACTGGCAAAAAGAAACCCTGACTTGACAATGCCAAAAGAACAAAGATTCTCTTTATTTGATCATTCGTTTGGTTCTCGACCCGAGAAAATGTCAAATTTACGCAGCGTGAATTGCAAAACATCGGCCGTTTCCTACAGCATAGGAGTGGTACTAAACATGGAACAATGGCTTGATTGCCGTTTCACTCTGGCTTGCCTCCATTGAATGAATGACCTATGGTGGAAGCCTCTCTAGACGGCGTGTGTGTGGTCTGTGCATGCTCCATATTTGAATGATTGGACTGCTTAAGCTGCTAGGGGCCAGTCATTTAATAATTAGTGTTAATTTGTTTTTATTTTTATAAATATTGATAGGAGGACAAAGTAATGTCTCAAATAAAGCAGATATTATTGATCACTGCTTTCCCAGCTCAGGACAGTTCAATGTCTTTTCCAGGAAATCCAGTTACAGTTTTTAAGGACTATACATGTATAATTAGACGTGCAATTTTGTCAGTTGAGGAAATTGCCAGGAACACAAAACTTTATACAATGTTTTTCTATCTATCATTGGAATGAGGTGGATGACTGAGACAAAAAGCGACCAACGACAGCGGAAATAGCATCGACAATCTGAAAGGGGCTGTCGTCGTTGTTGGGTTTTTTTCCTTTATTGAAACTGCATTTTGATATTCAGTTATTTCCTGTGACCCACCCCCACAAAAAAGTCTGATTTCTTTAAACTTCCAATTGCGTGTAAACGGGTCATCCGGCACTTACTGGTTAAATTATCAAGTTGTTCAATGAGCATTGAGTTTGCATCCACTTTCTTTCAACATTAGTGACATTTATTGTGATTGTTTCCTCCATGCAGATGTTGATTTTCAAGTTACTAGAACAGTGGGGCATGGAGGGATTTTTAAATCACACTGATAAGGTAGCAGCATTTTATGAAGAGAGGCGTAATATCATTATGGAATCTGCAGACCGATGGTTGAGAGGTGAGCATCAAATTCATTAGTGCCATTATCTCAATGTAAAAGTAGGTTCCCGGGTGTACAAGTAATCAATGGATACATTCCAGTTCCCATCAGGAACCTTGTTCATCACTCGGCTGTGATTGTTTGGGTTCTTACTTCACACAATCACAACCGACTGGAAAAGGTTCCTGATATAGGAACTGGAATATATCGAGTGATTACTTAGATTTGTATTCCAGAATCTACTTATATTGGCTTTTATGAACAATCCTCACAAATCTTTTTAAGTGTTGCATTGTCTGTTTCTAATTTCTTTTTTCACTTTACTGTAGTTTCCTTCTAAAGGGAGAAGTAGTTTAACCCTTCTTGGTCTAGGGCATACTATAGCCCTGGAGGACTTTCACTTTTGTATAAAAAGTGACGTCCTGGATTAAATGAGGGTCCATTTGTGGGCTTGAAAATTGTCAGTGCTCCATAATTCAAATTTTACCTGTAAGAAGCTACTAATCTCACCAGATTAACGTTCCATGGCCGCATACAATTTTTGGAGGTGGGTTTTGGACATCAGATATTCCTCATAAAGTGAAGTAATTTGGAAGGCATGTTTGAGAGAAGGAACAAAATGGAAACTTTTAAAGTTGAGAGCTGGTCCCAATTTCAAAAAGCCTGTAAGCGCAAAAACTTGCTTAGCACTGAAAAATATTGCTGAGCAGAAACAGGTTACCAGCCCAAAATCCATAAAGTTGACATTATTGCGACTGGTGCCCGACTAATTTTTTGCTTAGCAAAGAAATTGGCTAAGCAGTATTTTCTGCTTAACAGCCTTATGAAATTGGTCCCTGAATTATTTCTGAAAATGACAAATTTATGAGGAATACCTGACGTCCAAAACCCACCGCTACCAAATGTATACAGCCATGGAATGTTATACCGGTGAGATAGACCTTAATATGCATCTGACGTCAGGAGTCCCATAGAGATATGTACAACAGCGCCCTCAATGAGGTCAAAACGGCCCTAAGTTTGCTGTAGGAAAACGGCTGTGCATACCCTCTATTAGTAGCTTCTTACTCGTAAGAGATGAATTAAGGAGCTCTGAAAATTGTTCGCCCCAGAAACGGGCCCTCATATCTAGGACTCTGTATCTGTGTACAACACATAGTCCTACATAGGGCTTGGGCAAAACACTTCATTTGTTTATAAACCGCACACAAATGGCAACATTATTTGTTTCCATCACAGTGCATTTTGGTAAGATCTTTATCATTTCAAGTAATCCGAATAGTCTTGTGAATCATACATAGATTGCCCATCATGGAATTTGCATTTGAGGCATTTAAAGCACAAAAAATGTTACTTAAAACAAGAGTTGACCAAATTAATGGAAAATCATTAAATCGGCTGTCATTTTGGATTTATTTGAATTGGTACTGCACAGTATCCGCCATCATCAAAGTTCACACAATTTGGTGTTGAGCATAGAGAATGATGGGTGTGCATATTGTTCTGAGGCTATCTACGCATTGTATGGCAAATTTAAACTTTCCCTTTTGTAAGTTTGGTCAGTTCTGCTATACATGACTGTATAATTTTCCTACTGAAACTAGTCTACAAGTTTTATATAGACTTCTTCTTCTCGCTTATGCCTGTCTACCTGAATGTCTAAGTCCTGTAAATGCAGCCACTACACTGCATCCTGTTTGCACTCAGAGCGCCATAACCTCCATGAAGACACCTCATTTTATGTAGACTGTTTGTAGCTTTATGAAACTGTGTAATGTGACTTGTCAACTAAGGTAATAGGTTGCGTATTGAGCAAGTGCCGTGAGTGTTTCACAAAGGATATTTGCATTTTAGAAGGCTCTGTTTATTATTATTACTACTATTATTATATCAATGAAACCCTTACAGAATCTTTAGATTGCAGGAATTTAGTATTAAGCTTGCAACATTTTTATTAAGATTGCCACAAGCTGAAACAAGCTTTCTGCTTGCACTTATTCCTGCATTTATTCCTGCAAGCTCCTTGCCAGCTCAATGCAAATTTGTAAGCTTGTATTGTGATTATTTTTGGCTCAAATTTTTATTCAAGCTTGCAATATTTCCAGAAAACTTGCAAAGATGATTGCAAACTTGCTGAAAGTGTGTTTGTTTGGTCGCAAGCTTGCAGGGTTTGTTGCCAGCTCACTCTGTGGATTGCAAGCCGATGCTGCTTTCAGCTTTTCAACAGGCTTTCAGCATTTGATTTGCACTTCATGATTTTTCTTTTAATTTTTGGTGATCTGTTTTACACACTAGTCAACCAAGTGTAACTTAGTGTTTTTTAATCAAAATTTGTAAAAAAACAAACAAAAAAAACAAGTTCAATTGTAGCAATTTGTCCAGTTACTTGTTGATTAAGAATCTAATATGATAGTTTCTCAAATTATATTTGCAACATTAACACTGTAACACAAATTTCATGTTAACACATTTCAAAGAGAAAATGCTGATTATTGTAGTCCTCATATTGATCATATTGATTTACCAACCAGGCTTGGCTGAGTGGCATGAGCCTCGTGGCGGCATGTTCCTGTGGTTGAAACTCCTGGGTATTGAAGACACTACACCACTCATCATGAAGAAGGCTAGAAACAAAGGTGTCCTCTTCGTACCGGGAAGCGTCTTCTACCCAGAGAGTGATAAGAAATCTCCTCATCTCAGAGCTGCGTACTCACTCTGTACACCAGAGGAAATGGATAAGGTGAGATACTTTAAATTTCTTTTTTTTGTTTCTTATTAACATAGAAGCTGAAATATTCTCTGTAAATTTTGTCTTTCATTCATAATGAACTATTTCATGTTTTTTTTTTTACTTTTTATTTATCTTTCATAGTGCATGTATTGTAAATATTGATGCTTTATTCAAATATTATTCCATTGAAATCTCTCTGTATTTTACAATTTTAATATGTTTTTGTGATTGTGTTTCAATTGTATTGTTTGTTTTCTCATTTGAATGATACATCTGTATTATGTTGTTGATATTTTTAAGCATTTCTTCAGTTCTTTATTTGCTCATAACTTGTGGATATTGCAAAATTCTTTCGTTTGCAAGAACTTGATCCAATTCTCCTGACGTCATCATCACAATAATCTTGGTTGCGCCATTTTGAAAGTCAATGTCCCTGTGTGTTATACAGTGTATGCGCTTTTTAGGCTGTGTGGTGTTTACACACAAACCTATTGACTTCCAAAATGGTGAGCGTGGCACAGTTGACCTGCTTGTGACCTTCGTGCATGGGGGTCAGTGGACCCTTCTCAGGTGACATCACCATTTTGTCGCTCGTCATGCTGGAGTACCCACGCGTGCGCGTCACACACGATACTAGAACTGCATGGACATGTGCTATGAAACGCAACGCTGGATGGCACTGCGCGTATTCTACATGTGCGTACGGGGGTCCAGATAGCCGACCTCCCGCTTTGCTATAGAACTATAACGTCAGTGAGGAAGGTCTATTGAACCAATTCACCTGACGTCATCACCATAACAAATCTTAGTTGTGCCAATTGTAGTGTGCTTTTCGCACGTGACGTGCGTTTACCCACTCACCATATCTGTACATACAATTGGACTTCCAAAATGGCAGACGTTGGACAGACAGAGGCCATGTGTGATGTCAGTGCAAGGGGTCATTAGATTGGTTTCAGAATATTTATGTGATTTATGCATTGCACATTTTTCATTTCCATGTTTCATGTGTTATTTTCTTCACTTTGGCTGGATCAATTTTAATATGAATCTTATGATGTGTTTTTTTTGTAAGGTTAATATTATTTTCTGTGGTATTTGTGGTGAAGATTATCATTTCATTGCTGTGCTTGTATTCAGATTGAAGTTATTATCGTGAGATGTGGATAGAGCCCCTTTTCACATTACAGAGCCCACTGCCAGGAAATGAATCCCCAGGATATTCCTGGGTCATTTTAACCCCCACCGCCACCCAAGGCTCACTTGACACTCAATGAGCACTCGGTATCCTAACCCCAGGGTTACCACCCTTAACCTTAGTCTCGGGCAGGCTCAGCTGGTGCCCCGAGACGTGGCTATTTCTCGGGAGTTTGCCAGGGTTCCAGTGGCGTAGCCAAGGGTGGGCCTGGGGGGCTGGGCATAAATTTCCAGTCCCCCCCCCCAGGTGCCCCACCTTAAAAAAATGTAGATCATGTAATTCATTAAAAAACATGGTACCTGCCCCAACCCCCCACCCCCACTGAAAAGCAATGCCCCCCCCCATGGCCCAGTAGTAAAAAAAAACATGGCTAAACCCCTGCAGGGTTCATTGCAAGTGTGAAAAAGTCCATCAAATTCATTTAAACATATGAACGGTGCTTAAATCAACTGCCACTAATTGTCAAGTCTATGTTTCTGTACATTAGTTTAGTGTGTGTTAGATGAAGTTTAACCAGTTGTCTTTTTGTTAAGGTTTATGTATGTTCATTTATGGCATGCACATTGGGGTTGGATCAACATAAGGCGCTCTATAAATATATTTATTACTTATATTGTTGTCATTAAAATGTGTGTAGGCATAGATAAAATGTTACGACTATTTTAGGCTTTCTGTAGTTAGTCTAAAAGTAATGAGTTACTTATTAGACTAATTAGGTCGAATAACTTGTAGTTTTTTTTCTTTCTTTTTTTTTGTCTTGTTTTTCTATTTTGCATGATTGAAAATTATCGATACCATTCATCAATTAACTGTATTAATCAATTTCATCTTTCTATGTTTTGTTCAAAGGGTATGGAAAGATTATCACAGATCATCAAAGACGAATTATTGGAGATGCGCCAGTAGAGGGCAGCGCTACGTTCTACGGGAATGTTTTTGCCATAACCCCCTTGTCTGAAATAAATAGCTAGCCACCATAACAGCTTGACCATATGATAGTGTCATATGATCAGGGTATGTTGGAGAGCAAGCAAATACTTAAATGGTATAGTACCTTTATAATTGTACAGCCCTTTTGTATTTTTTTCCATTGAAATGAATGTAACCAAACCGAGGCTGGTTGAGAAAACAGTCTGGCCCCTTGATTGTGTGATGACAATCACCATTCATGTTTACTGTTGTAGACAGGGAGCGTGACGAAGATGGTGGCAGCATGAGTTTGCCTGAGAACCTTCCAATGTACATCAACATTTTTTTTTCTCAACACTCTTACATTATAAGATTAAACCGTACTCACACCTTGTCAGAATACATGTTTTGTCTGATTCTGGACTGAGGACTGCGCTAATAAACTGATTTATGCTTGTGGGATCTGACAGGCATATCACCATAATCATACTGATTAGTCCAACAGTTTGAGTTATCATGGTGTTGGACTTTGTGAGAGGGAGGAAGCATCCTAGTAAATCACTCAGGGGAGTTAGGCTTGACCAGTTCGCTCTAGGAGTACCAAATAACATGCTGAACTCAAATGCAACACACAGCGGTTGGCTTATTAACTGGCACTCAAGTTTCTGCGCATGTTGGCAGTGAAGCAACAAAGGCAATCGACTCCATTGTCCTTTGTCATTGCCTTGGTGCCTTTGAAATGTTTTGATAAATTTTTACAATTTCCTCATAGAGGCGCCCTTTATCAAGAAGAAAATGCCTTGGTGCCCTTGCCCTGTCAAGAACGAAGCAAGGTCTGCAACAGGCCATATGTGGTGAGACACTGTAGTGGATTGCGCGTATACAGGCAACTGGTGGAGTCCATGGGGTCAGGGTTCGGTGGGCCCGGGCAAAATGCACTGCAAACTGAATGGTTTAACTCTTTTGCATGGGTTTGTGCCCAATGCCTTTATTGAAGACCGGTTCTTATTACATACCAGCAAATATTTTGTAAAGAGGGATTATTTTTTTTTATTTTTTTATTTTTTTTATGCAAATGTCATGCATGTCATGAAGCATTTCATCTCTCTCTGGTACGCTGTCTGTTCGACTGGGGCGATGATCGGCCGTCACGTAACGACTTTCCCAATGGTTGGATCGGCTTCAAAAACAACCGTAAAAACAGATACGACCAATTAAAATATGTTTATGTCTATTAGAAAACGTCTTTATATGGGTGTCCAAACTGAGTTTCATCGACGAAACAAATTGTTAATGGCTTGAAAAAAAGGTTGCTTTTTGACTAAAAACAAGAGTTTTTAATTCCGAAGCGAACTGGTTAATATGCCAGTGTACCCATGCCAAGCATACATGTAGTCAGTTGTTAAACTTCATGATGACGGAGTCTGGCGCGGCTGCTGTCACAGAGTAACACATTCAGTTACAGAACTTGTAGCATAACAGGCGAATGATGTTAGTTAATTTCTAAAGATCGAGTTCCATTTTTGTGGAAATGAAAGTAATCTCTGTACATCTTGCAACGTGTTTCTGGTCATGAGCACCAAAAACACACCCCCTGTGAATGGTTTGTGGATGGCTAGGGTTTGGTACAATTTTAAAAGACATTTAAGATCAGATTAATAATGATAACATACATTTATACCGTGCTCCTTACTATGTTTCTAAGTGATGTTGTCCTCGCAAACTATTGGGCAAAGCCAGGGTCCAGAGTCAATAATACATAGATACATAAAATACAAAATGATATGCTTATAATATTATATCATTTAACCTGTGAATGGTAAACAAACTAGATAAGGAAACTAACAGAAAAGATGACGGTGCAAAGATTGCTTTAGAAGGTGGGGGGCGGGGGTTGACCTATTACAAAGATTTGAATAAAGGATGTTTTCAAAATTGTTTTAATATTGTGTAAGGATGAAGCAATTTGAATTTGGGGTGCGGTGTTGTCACACGAGGGCCATGCATAATGTGAAGTTGAGAGGATGTGGAAGAACGTTGCCGTGGTTGACAGTACTTTTGGTTTAATGAGTTTTGAGAGATATGTAGGGCATTGACCATTATAAATTTTGAAATGCTCTAGAATGCGGGGGTCGTAGGTTAGAATCCCACCTGAGTAGAATGCCTGTGGATTTTTTTTTTTTTTTTTGCGCTGGTCTTAGGAAAGCACTGAGTTTACAGTGCTTAGTGACACATCAGTGTATGGGTTAAAACTAAAATAACATTCTTTATTCCCGATACAATTGCAATTGTGGTCTAGTGGTTAAGACCTCTACTCTAGAACGCCGGAGTTCTGAGTTTGAATCCTGAGTAGCCTCTGGATTTGTTTCTGTGGAACTCAGGAAAGCACTGAGTGCTTATTACACATCAGTGTAGGGTAAAACTAACAAAACAAGGTTTTTTTTTAAGTTGTTAAAAAAAATATTATGGGCTTTATTTTTTGTGGTGTCTGGAAGTGACTTGATTCAGGACAGTTACTTTGGTATTATATAACCAGAATAAAGCCTCTCTTTTGCACAAATTAAGTTTATTTTCCAGTAAGAACCCATGGTTTTGCTTGTCCTGTCTATTTGTATTATGTTCTGGTATTTTTGTTGAACTTATGCGTCTTGTAACTGCCAGTATTGTTTCTTATTTCTTAATTCATGCGGGTACAACCATATGAGAATCTCCATTTGGAAGAAGTGTTTGGTTTGTCCTCAATGTTTTGTTACTCGAAATAACGTCTCTTGTCGTCTCGTCATACGAACCCACCACTATGAAGGACCGTCCCTCCATACGTGAGATCTGACCAGCGCCCATTCCACATGAGGATAAGCTCACATAGCTAAGCAAAACAAAAGTTGCTCAGTGAAGGCAGGGAACCTTCACAAAAAAATTGCCCGTGTTCAGTGCTGATCTTTGAATTGTTTTCTACAGTTTCTGTTTGTTCGAGAGATTGGGAATTTCTAGGTTTCCAAAAAGTCCATGGGTTGAGATTGTAGTCGTGTTGTGTACACAATGTCTGCCAGACAACACTGAGTTTGTATCGGATTGGTATGTACCCACCCTGTGGGGTGTATACATCAAATGCTCAGAGGTCCGACTTCAGGTAGTGTTGTTGAGGGTAGGGATGGAATAGAATAGTGATGGGTTGATTGTAGGTCTGTCCAGAGTCTTTTATTTTCTTGGGTCAGCTTGTAATAATTTACTTTTATAGAAATATATATCAGTTATAATGGGTTGTACATAATTCGCCATAATGTTTAGTTGTGTAGGAAATCCTTTTGCAATAAATCAGGGCCGTGGAGTGAATGCAGTGTGCATCAGTATCTGCCAGTCCTTTTTTCCCATGTATGTGGAGGGTTATGTTATAGCCGAAAGGCAAATATCAGCTTTTCCATTTGTCATTCAGCTTAATTTCTTTGGGTCATATTATACGAGTGTCGTGTGGTATTTATAACTCCTCAGCGGCTAACTTTCAAAATACACACAAACACACTCACACAAGCATGACAAGTGTGTAAACACCTGCAATCGGGGACCTCCGATTGTCCCTCTTTTGTTTGTACTGTTTTGTCAACGGCTCCCATTGCTTTTGTACAAGACTTTCCAACCCTATCGTTCCTTTTGGTAGAAGTCCCTGGTTTGAATGTGTATACCTACCCTCACTCACACACGTTTGCCAAACCAAACCGGTAAATCAAGGACTTCTCTTTCTTCTCCCATTGTCTGGACTTGTTTTTATTTTTTTAGCAACTTTCCCAATGGTTTTGTACACTAAATTGGACTGAAGAACACCCAGACCCCTTTGTCAGCGAGGTAGACATGCTCATGCACACACAAGAACCAAGCTCAGCATTCTCCTGGGCCCAATTTCCAAAAGCTGTTTACTGGGCCCAATTTCATAAAGCCTGTATGCACCAAAACTCGCTAAGCATAGAAAAAACTTGCTTAGCTGAAATAGGTTACCAGCCGAAATTCCATATATTGTACATTGTTTCAACTGGTGCTTCATTCATTTTTTTGCTGAACAAAAATATTCACTGAGCAGTATTTTCTGCTTGACCGCTTTATACAGAGCATACAGTGCTTATCACACATCAGTGTACAGGGTAAAACCAAAATATAAAACTGTCGTATTGAAACAATTCAACATATAAAGTCATGGAATTCATTCCAAAGACTTCTTTCCTAGAGATTTCTGATTTCTTGGTGTATCTTGAGTAATTGTTTAGTTGTCCATAAATAAAGTTTGGGTATGGCACATTTTTTTTCTTTCGTAAGGGGCATTACATTAAAATAACAAACGTATGAAACATTGCCGCCAAATTAATATGCAACGAACAGAAACAACACAATTCTTATTAGGTAATTCAGCAGTGGTGCTGGTTTTATTGTGATGTCCATATTTTATTTACTTTTAATTGAAATGCTTGAAATAATAGTCAGAAGATATATTATTTGAAAAATAAACTTTTAAGAATTTCGTATAATAGAGTGTTATATATGTATTGTTGAAACAATTTTTATTTTCAGAGTGCTAAAAATAAGTTTAAAATAGGATCTCTGGTTTGAGAATGTATTGAATTTATTTTAGAAATAATTATGTAATGTTTAGCTGTTTGTGATACAGTTGTCTTTTTAGTGCTTTAAAGTTAAGCTTAGTATAGCTCGACACTTCGCCCTCGGCAATGTCACATTTTTGTCAAGAATAATTTGTTCTGATGAGATTGTGTTCAGGCCGTTACATAAGGTTTGGCTGCGTAGTAATGAATAATACAATCTCGGGCAAAACTGGGAGGAGGAATGTATACGATTTTTAACATATGGGTCAAAGATACAACTATACTGCCACTGGTAAGCTTACTCTCTTTGAATCAAGATAAGGTACAGCATAGGCAATGTTGGTTCACATGCTATTCCTACTACAATCACTCTTGTAGATTGAGGTTATGAATTTGAATTTCTTGAATTCATATAGATCCTCAATTTATTCATATCTGAAACAAAGTATTAGTTAACCAAGACAAAGTCTTTCAGCCAATTAATTCCCGTTTAACCTCTTGAATAAAGGGAGTAGGTATGTACGTGGGACTCTTATATCATGTATGTTTTTTTATGTTACAATGGATTTGAAATGAATTAGACGATTTACAACCTTTATTAAAGTGAAGAGGAAGTGATATCCAAGGTTTTTCTTTTTTTTTCTGGTGTTGCTTGCTTAAATACATAACCCTCGTGCAAAAATATTAATGATCTTATCATAAATGTGAACATTTTGTGTCTTTGGTGGTGTTGCTGTCCTGACGATACGGCCCTTGATTGTCTCTCTGTTGTCCCTTTTTTTTTATACAATTTGTCTCAATTTAAAAAAAATAAAATAAAATTAGCCATTGCAAACTGGATAAGGCGCCTCCGCATCATTCAACCCCACTGTCTGAACATCCAAGAAGGAAATGATTAAATACTTTCTGTCTTTGCACTCTCCTTTTTCCACAGATGTTCCCCCTTGTTTTAATCTGTCTCGTACTTTAAATTATCCCCCCCCCCCCCCCTTTTCCCAGCTTTGATTTTGTCTACTGACTGCTTTCTGCCTCTCTCTTTTCCCTTCTTTCCACTCGACTGCTTTTGTTACTCCAGTATACTTTAGGGTAAAAACATGAGGCATTTAACATGTTTTTTGGGGGGTCTATATTTTAACGTACAATATTGTCTGAAGAGAAGCTTTCAAAAATTATTGCAATTCTTTCCCCCAAATTTGGAGTATAACAAACCCCATGAACACTGCACCATTGTCACAGAAAGCTGTCTTGTTTGCAAAAGAGTGAATCACCCCAAGTAACTTCCTTCCTAGTCGGCCCTGGTAATAACATTTAAAGCCCCTGCAATATTCCAGTATAAATTCCAGTTTAATTTCATGACAGTATCTTGGAGTTCTGGCCAATTCTTGAGTGTAGAAAACCTTGATTTTACTATTTAGAAAAAAAGCAAATCACCCCTAGTAAATTCCTTCATAGCCCCTAGTATCTTACCCCTGGAATATTCCAGTATCAACATAAACTTAACATGAAGAGATGCTTATCTTAAAGAATACAGTGCATCCCTTGCCTGTTCAAGAACGTGAAAGCCAGGCCTGCTTTTTAAAGACGGCGAACTGTAAACATATCGGCAGCATATCCAAACAGGTAGTCCATATCCTTTTGCTCCAGCATTTCCCACTGTCCTCCATCGATCAGATCCTTTATTGTAGCTCTTATTCGGTTCTTAATATCTTTTTGCTCTTGGGGCTCGTTCTCAAATGATATTTTGGTGAGACTGAAAACCATAACGCCACCTTGTGAAAGAAACAAATAAAGAAATAATAAATACACTAATTCCTAGTGTTCATAAACCAATACTACTACTACCACCCAGAGTGTAGCCAGCAATTTTGTCTTGGATATTTGTTAAATTTGGGGAAGTCGAGGTTTGTGTGGAGCCCTGAAGTTTGTTGAATTAACTTCACAATGCATTGGCGAATCCACAACCAAGATGCCATTATTACAACTAATAGTAATACCCAGTACTGTTGTGTATACCTTGCTTTGATATACTATTGTGTGTAGTTGTTGAGAAGTCAGCTATGGTGTAGTAATGCCTATACCATGTTGTGTTTGAGTGATCTGGCCACATCATGGCATTATCCATTAACAGCAGCCAACCCCACCCTGGGTATGGCAAGCCAAATGCCCAATAATTTGATAAACACTGTTTATTGCCGATAAATAGTGTTTTTCGGCGGTAAACACTGTTTTTCGAGAAAAACTATGTTTATCACTTGATAAATAAAGTTTATCTCGATAAACACTATTTTTTCGCCGATAAACAGAGTTTTTTTAGATAAACAGTGTTTATCAAGTGAAAAAAAAAACTGTATTTATCGGTCGCTAAACACTGTTTTTCGTCGATAAACAGAGTTTATCACGAAAAAACTCTGTTTATCGACTGTTAATTGCTTGATAAACAGAGTTTTTCGGGGTGATAAACAGAGTGAAAATTCCCCCAAATCGAATGATTTGTTTTGGTAACTTAAGTTTAATGGCCACTTAAAATACGGCTTCTGACTGGCACCCCAAAACAAAGATATTGAACAAAATAGAGAGACCGTTAACATTAGGGCTAGAAAGCTCAGTTGGTAGAGCGCTGGCACGTTAGTCCAGATTTCACAGGTCCTTAAGGTTTATTTTATACATGACACAAAGGGATCCAAGTTTAGGTTCGAGTTTCCTGTGCCTAAATTCTTCATTTTTTTCGAGTGATAAACATAGTTTTTCGACTGAAAAACTATGTTCATCGAATGGTAAACATAGTTTACCAAATTATTGAGCATTTGGCGTCAGTGAAAAACCGTGTTTATCAAACTATGTTTATCAAAAAACTGTGTTTATCAAGTGATAAACTGTGTTTATCAAGAACTGTTTATTGAAAAACACAGTTTATCGAAAAACTCTGTTTATCACCCCGAAAAACTCTGTTTATCAAGCAATAAACAG
This sequence comes from Marthasterias glacialis, assembly GCA_911728455.2. Classification (NCBI taxonomy): domain Eukaryota; kingdom Metazoa; phylum Echinodermata; class Asteroidea; order Forcipulatida; family Asteriidae; genus Marthasterias; species Marthasterias glacialis. Next base: position 9,384,759 of record OU452228.1, on the reverse strand, counting down.
TTTTTTGAAGAACAGTGTTTATCAGTTGATAAACGGAGTTTTTCACGATAAAGTCTGTTTATCGGCGAAGAACAGTGTTTAACAGTGATAAACATAATTTTTCTTGAAAAACAATTGTTTATTGGTCGAAAAACAGTATTTTTCGGCGATAAACAGTGTTTATTAAATTATTGGGCATTTGGCTTGCCATATACGTGGGCTTAACTTCAGAGAGCTACTTAAGCACAAAAAGTAGCTAACCACAACAAAATAAGGTTACCTGCCAAAATACCATGTCACATGTACCATCTGTGACTGGTATCCTGCTCATTTCTGTTCAGCAGAAAATTGATAAGCAAAATTGGGAGCTGCTTAAGCACAAAAGTTTGCGTAACATATTTCTGCTAAGCAAAAATTTGCGGGAAACCAATTAAATACAGTACATGTGGAATGGTCTTTTGGCTGTTTACCTTATTCCAGTAAGCCAACATGTTTTGTGCTAAGCTACTTTTTGTGCTTTTATAGCAGCTGTTTGAAATTGGACCCTCTGGTCTTTACCACAGGCATTGACGAATCCTTGTACTGTTATGACCTAATTATTAGATAACAAAACAACTTTTTAGCCCTACCTTTCTTGACGATTCGGTTCCATTCCATAAATGCCTCCTCAGAAATGTGACCAACACCCATTGCTCCTATGCAGGTTAAGGCATCGTAACAACCTAAATGCAAGAGTAAGGTACAAAACATGATTAAAAATTATGATCAATTGGTTTAATCTTTAAATTCAAATGATTACTATATTTTGGAAGAGGAACGTCGTTTCCATCCAATGAGCACACCATCCAACCAACCAGTGAAAATTCCCCAAATCAGATGATTTGTTTTGGTAACTTAAGTTTAATGGCCACTTAAAATACGGCTTCTGACTGGCACCCCCGAACAAAATAGGGAGACCGCCAACACTAGGGTAAGATAGCTCAGTTGGTAGAGCGCTGGTACGTTAATCCAGATTTCACAGGTCCTTAAGGTTTGTCAGAGTTTTCGTGCAAGCTCATACACAAGCTTATTTCTTTTGTGGCAGATTGTTACTTGCATGAACTTGATAATCAGAAGTGAAAGAAAGAAAAGGGGTTTACATTTTGTGCATAAAACACAAGCTTATTTCTATTGCTTTGGTTTGCGAGACTGCCAAGACTGCCAAAGTCGAGGAGATTTCCTTGATTTTGACAGGAATGTTTCATCAGAAGAACGTACTACTCTGGAGGATTGGTACTTGTATGAACTTTTATAATTAGCAAGCTTTTAGATTTAAACATATCAAGTTTCTTAATTTTAAGATTACCAATCTTGTACTGAAACTTTGTCCTGACGATACTTCCCAGCTGCAAATTGAACCTATTAACATACCATCTTCGACTCCCTTGAGTTTGTTTTTGCCTAGGCTGTCACAAATGAGCTTTCTGTAGACTCCTTTCGGGGCGCTAATATCCAACGACTTCTGAGAAAAATCTACAGCGTCGATATTCTTAAATCCCCGTTTTGCCAGCTAGGTCAAATAAAAAGAATTAATAATAAACCAGCTCTTATGCAATGCATACATAGACTTTGGGAAAAGGTAAAAAAAAATGGTATAAATAAAATTACAAAAAGGAAGATTAAAGAAGCTGACAATCTTAGTGTAATAATGAATCATTGATAGATTGTTCTTAATCAGTAAAATTGTCTAATGAAATGCAACTTTTTGTTTTCAGCTTTCTTTTGGCCACATTATGAAAAACAAAACAGGAGGAAATTGGTGTAATTTTGTTGCATGTTATGAACTGTGGATCAGAAGTGGATTAGTTAAGTGGCGATTATTTCTCTACCTTCACTAATGTCTTTAAGTCGTTTACGTAATACAAAGGACTATGTTCAATCAACTGTCTAGAATAAGATATTTTATTTTTTAAAGGGACTCGTGCAGTATCCACCAAGATCAACACCTAAAAACTAAATTGGATTGTAGTGGCGTTAAATTAAATTATAATTTATACAGGGCCCGCCCATCAATTGTATTTATTTATTTGTTTATTTATTCCTTATCTTTAATCAGGGTAACTCGTTCACATAAATGTTGTCTCCCACGAGGCCCTGAGGATAACATTAATAAAACATAAATTAACATATTGTGTACAGTTTAAATTAAAACGTAATTAAAAGAGCACGATATAGACAATTACAAGATATCAGTCAAAACCCTTATATATAGTATTTTAGAGGGTTTGTTATGCTTTTATATAAACAAAATTGAAGGTGATTATTCACACAAGTGTATAGAAATAAATTGATTTTACCTCCACACCGACTTGCCCGGTACCCGCTGCACAGTCAACAATGAGGGCGCTCTTATCCTCTACTCGTTTACTCAATTCCTCTGCACCACCCACTGGTGCAACATACTTTGAATTTTCCAAATCCTGAGAGAGCAAGTAAAAAGAAAGCAATGGTTCAGGGGGAAATCTACAAATGGGTTGCACTTCTATTCTCTAAACAATTTTTATGATAATTTGATTTGTGGAGCATCTGCACACAAGGAAACCTGCATCCGTAAAACTCCTTCCATACATGATATGCCTAAACCTTTGTAGCTTGATGAGGTTGGCATGCCTAGCCTCCCATGCCAGGAATTGTTTGGACTTGCAGGGAAAGATTGTGTCTGGTTTGAGGTAGCAAAGTTGACTTACCTGGTCGTAATGCTCGGCCCATTTATCATAGAATTGTCCAACAGCTTCTTTGTAGTCAGCCCTGCCAGACAGTTGATAAATCATCTTAACATTGACTTCTGTATCTCTGATTGGAGTGGGATCCATTCTAGTAAAGAGTTTGCACTCAGTTTTCCTCTGCATTATATGTGTAAACAGATATTATTTATATAAGATAAAAAACACTGTATTAACCATACCACATGGGGAGGGGCGCACCTTGCCCCCATAATTTTCTAGTGCCCCATGCCCCAAGGTGCCCCCATAAAGAACAAAAGCCAGATATGTGTACTTTTTTTTCTTGGTCCCTGTGCCCCCTCCCTACATGAAGAGCAATTCCCCCTCCCCCCGCCCTCCACCCGTTCCCCCTCCCCCCGCCCTCCACCCGTTCCCCCTCCCCCCGCCCTCCACCCGTTCCCCCTGTGAAAAAATCCTGGCTACGCCGCTGGGCTCTAACTTTTATGTTCTAACGTTGAAACCCTGACAACAAACTTTGTTTCTGCACGTCTGTGTCTAGCCCCATACATTGTGCCAATACGCTGGAGTCCAGCGTATTGGCACAATTTATGGGGCTAGTCTGTGTCTATTCAACCAGTATCGATAAAATAAAATGTACAATATAATCATGATATTATAAAGATATAACATAATTATCTGCGCTTTCTTTTCCTTTCTCTTTCTTTTTTTTAGCCCTCACCTCGAGTGGCCTTTGTGCCTTGTGTTGGGCGACTTCCATAAAAAAAATTTAAAAAAAAATCAAAAAAAAAATCAATGTAACCATAGAGTATTGATATTTTTTGGGGAAAAAACAGCTGCACCCAGGGCAAAACAAATTACAGAAATACCCCATATGGAAGCCACATCCACGGCTGTGTCGAGTTGATCACACGCTTGATAGATCGATCCATTAGCCCCGCCTACTAACATTTTGACCAATCATAGCCTTGATGACAACGCCACTGAAAAAATCAATTAGTAAAAGAAAACAAACCGCCGCCCCTGTTCTGACACACAACAGCACACACAACTGTTCTTACCTTTGAAGTTTTGTTTAGCTTTAGTTTTTTCGTATTTCTGGTGGTGCAAATCCCACAGCAGTGGTCCTTGTACAGTCGTGTACAAGTGGTTTAACCATAACAGTGTTCCTGTCTGCATTGTTCTTTGGACTCAATGCACCGCCATCCACCCGGTGATTTTGTCCCCCAAACGTCGAATTTTGTCGAAATTTTGTTTTGATAGAGCACCCTTTTGACTCAGCTTCCTTCAGCCCATGCCATCATTCACGGATACTGGGCAATGTTTGCTGCTTTCAACAGTTTGACAGAGACCCAACCAAAGCTGTCAGGATTGCCCATTTTCCTTCAAAAAAAAATCACAACTTGAAACCCCCAATAATAACCCAGTACATTAGAGCATACAAGGACCAGATGAACTCACCTTAGCTGAAGTCAAAGATGATCCATCCACTATTCCACAGCTGGGATCCAGTCAAGCAAAAGTACCCTGTGAAATGGTCCCCGTTTGGTTCTTGTTGGAGGTGCAGAGGGGTACAGCTCCAACAAGAACCATTATGCCTCGCTTCTGTGCCACTGCCACCAATGGACTATTGAACCTTGCACGTGCTCATGTATCACGTGTTTTTTTATTGCCCACGACAACCGCAAATAACAGACTAGGAAATGACGGTACTTCTAGCTTTTTAATGGCCGGGGTGACCGACCTTAGTTCTCTGATGTGGTCCTACTCTAGAAATTATGATTTGTTGTATCCGATGACAGAACATTCGTTTTTATCTATTTAGATTGGATTCGATTAAGTATTTTAGTAAAAATGAAATATAGTAATAAACACTTCCAGCATTTTTATGAAACAAAAAGCTTTGCACCGAACATTGTATCGTTATCGTATTTATCCAGTGATAAATAAATACACATGACAGTGAACGATGCCCGGTTTGAATGTGCGTGTGTGTGCTGTTATGCTCAATTATTAGTTTAATGTTGGCTTTTTACAAAATGAGGTCACTGATGGTATTAGCGGATGGAATTCAATTCAGTATTTACAAAATAACCATGTGACCATTGCACTTGCATGTGCCTAGTTGGTGGTCCAATATTTCCCGCACTCCAGTAAACACAAAGGTAATTGGCTGTCAGAGCAAACCTGTGGCTGGGCACTAATTACTACCCCCCCCCCCCTCCAAACACCCCTTCCCTCACAAACCATACCACCCGACCTCCCACGTCATCTTAACTTTATGTTGCTTTTTATTTAATGCCGTGCGATTTTCATACACGGCTTGCCGGCTTTATAAACGCAATTAATATCATATGGATAAACAAATCACATTTAAAGAGAACAGATTACATCTTTCCTGGTATGTCTATGTCAAACCTTACGGAAAACTTCCTGGAGGAGGTATTTTGTTCCTCACTCCCCACATATCCACATATCCCCATATCCCACCCACTAACAACCACACCACTCCTCCATCGCCCCCTCCCTCTCCCATTAGTCCATATTTATTTAAAGGTTTCAAAATAGCCTGTCCCCACACTGTGCTTCTCATCTTCCAGTGATTGCACCTAAACCAATACCAGGTATTTGAAACATTGTGAGTGTGTACCGGTATTTCATTTTCTGTCTGTCTTACACACAAAAAAAACTGTTTGACGCTCACGCTTCCAAAAAAAAACCCATCAAAAACTGTCTTCGTGGCTACACTGTCTTCCCTATTTACAATTTCTCTGCATGCTACATGTATGATTTCGCCCTTCCTTTTCAAACAGGAATCACACAGTTTTTGGAAAGCCATTTCTTTGGATGATTCAGCTTCAAAACTGAAATGCTTGTGTTGAAAAGTGTGTGATCGCGTCTGGCCCAAACGTTCTGTCGTGATGCAACCAGTAAAGAAAAATGAAGAAACAGCTTCTTATTAGAAATTGGTATGTTTTTATCTGAGTAAAGTTTTGGGCAAATCAATCCCTCTTCCCCCCCCCCTTTTTACCCAAAGAGTCCCCATATGCCTATGTTGGGTGCTTTGGGGCTATAACAAGCGTTTGTTACTAAATGAAATGGTTGGATCATGGTTGGGTACACACAAGTGGAATATAATTATTCTCACAAACATCCCTTGAAATAGTGTGTTTTTTGTTTAATTTCGCGACAAAACAGTGCAGCGGTCGTAGAACCAAATTTTGTGACTCCACAAAATGGAGGACCGTATGTTTTTATGTGTGGTTCCCGGCCCTGGTTGTATTTCTAGAAGTAGAAGCAAGTGTACGAGTTGTTCTAATCACTATACTCACTTAATATTTCAACACACAGTGTGGTGTTTTATTGCATGAACAACTCAACCCTGCTTTGAAAGTTAAGTGGCAGGGAACAGCTGATTTTAAAGTTACAGGCCCAAAGCAGTGGGACTCCTGTTTGTATGCAATCAATGTTTTCTTCAAACATGAAACACCCTCATGACCAAACTCACCTTCGCTCAAGTCAGAATAATGATAAAGTTCCCTGTTGCACCGATATGTTTACTGTATGGACAGTGAAATAAACCCCGCATGCCGCAGCTTATAATGAAGGCCGGGTATTTTTTATTTATTTTATCAGGATGGTAGGATTGTTAACATAAATGGACGTATATCGTGAGTTTCTTAGTCTTCTCTGAGGCAGATGAAGTCACTATTAACTGCAATTAAGACCCCAACTATACCATGCCCAATATGTGGCAGAGGGAAGGCCCCCCCCCCCAAATGTTCCCATTCTCTAACACACTCTTCCCCTCTTGTACAGAAGCAACCCCCCTAAATTCCTCAAAAGAATTCCAGAGATTTCCAGAATACAATCGAGACACAATAGGAGGGGGTACAAACTTGCCACATATCGAGCACAAAATGCCCCCAACTCCCATTCCAGAAGACCGGTCTTGCCTAAAAATGTTGTTATTATGAACTAAAATAATCCGAGTCATGAGTACCAATTTGTATTTAGTTGCCTTTTTATTGCTTTGAAGTTCAATTTAGCAAAGCTTTATACGTATCCACCAGGCAAAATTCCATATTTGTCAAAAGTCATTCAGATGTTTTTTATAATAGATGTTAGATTTTTGCATCGGGGATAAGAATATTATTTGTGATTTTGCCCTTAAACACATGTGTGTTTAAAAGTACTTTCCCGAGTGCTGTGAAAAAAACTATGTAAGCGACATTTTCAACACGAGAAAACTGACGCAAGGAAACTCAAGATGCAGTGGCTGAACTTTAATAGATATGCAGGTTTCTATCGGAAAATAAACCCTGTAATACAAATACAGAATTACAGATTAATACATCGTCAAATTATTGTAACATAAACACAAGTTAAAGTAAGAAAAATTAAGAAACAAGTTTTACTGATACAAGGTTTGCCCCAAATACCTTTGCAGTGCATTTCCAACTTACATAAACATGAAAATCCACCCTCAATAGTCTGATCAAACTCCAATTAAACTTGTTGCCTTTACCAGAAAAATAGCTCACAGTGAAATCACACATGGCTATTAATGCATAAACAAATCCCAACCCAATTTAATGGAAATTTAAGGGTTTAATAGAAATGGTTAACAGAGACATACACTGGTGTTCCATTATCTTAATTATATGGCTATAGTGTACACTGGAAATGAGCCCAGCAAGGACACAGATGTACTTTAACAAAAGTTAATTGACCATGAGGCTATACCGAAATAAGAAACATACCCCATCCAGCCTTGGGCAAACTCACAGGGAGAGCTGGACCATACCAGCCTCAAGGTTGGCTATACACTAATGTGTGGACCAAGGGATGGACCACCGCCAAGGATTAGCTAAATGCCCAGCTGTTTGGAAAAGAAATAAGAAATTATGAATTAGTGCACCTATGGTATACTCAAGAGTCACACTATGAAAATGAAATAAACAAAAAGGTAAACAACAAAACTAAGATACAGAGATAAATACAAAATTGCAGTATAAAGGTAAAATTATCAAGGTGAATCGCCTCGCTATCAAAATACTCAACTGAAATATAAACTCAGTCATGGAACACTCCCTGCTTGATAACAGGAGCGCATTTACACCCTTTTTGGAAATATCCCTACCCATTTTACATCAATCATCTATCCATAAGTCCAGAGGAATATCGCTGAGTTATGTTCATGCTCCAGCCGAACTTGTCTCACAAAACAATATTGTCTCACTTGAGTGAAATTACAACATGTAGTGAAATCCGACACATTTATTTAAATCCGAGATCAATCATCTCCCATAACTCAAAATCTCTGGCATTTTAGCAAACTTGACGCTTGCTCCCAAACTTCAGTGAAAACAAACCATTCCTCTTTATCATTTAGAACCATGATGCAAGAACGAGTATCCCTTCATTTAAATACTCCCGCAATGAGCATTAAAGCAAACGGCAAATAACTTTAACAATTACAACTAAAAGTTAGATCAATATCAAAAACTAATTCAAGTGAGATAAAAATATAAACCTAGACTGAACCCGATAGGAAACAATTTGAAAAGATGGAGCAATTGTTACTGAAACTTGATTTCCAATTGATGGTAATATGCTGGCTAACTTAACGCTTGCCTGACGTAAATATTTAACTAATTGTCTGAGGCTACTTTCTTCCCGGGGGAAAACAACAAATGCAAAACTCTATTCGGCAGACCATGGAGGCGGGCAGACGAACTTACTTCGGTTTCTGTCCGACGAGCAACATATCCATCACCCCATTCTACCCAAACTCCATACTTCAACAAAGTAAGCCTTTTGTCAATTGACAAATATTATACCATTACAATCAATTGAAACAGAGGCAAGTAATAAATGAAAGATTACCTTATTTTCGGAACGAAGAAGCTCAGGGATGAACAAAACTCACACAAGGTGGCAGGAGAGCTTTAAGGTCTGACCCTCCCCAATGCTGGCAAAATGCAAGTGTCTAACAACGCCCGCCTGCAGCATGCACATTAAATCCAAATATACCCCCTACTTAGATGGAGGTGCTGCACCTACTTAGCATAAATTGCAAGGCCAAATTATAGTCCAGCCAACCGGACCTTGAAACAATAAGGAGACAATTCTGGCAGGCTGCTTGGGAGACCATCGAGCTGAAGCCTAATGATGTTGTCCTGATAGTCGACCAGAACCTACACCGAGCCCAGCGGCCAATTGGGAGAGTAGAAGAAGCCTTCCCAGGAGTTGATGGACGTGTTCGCACTGCCAATGTGCGCGTAAAGGACAAGGTGTATACCAGTCCAGTTGCTCGGCTAATCTGACTTCCAGAACTGACAGATGATGTAACACCAGTTAAGGCCTGATTGAGGACTAAAGACATTCTAGAGCCATTTTAGCAAGTAGATTTAGTACCCAATTTTAGGGGCGGCTGTAAAAAAGTCTCTAGTGGAAATGTATATAGCGTCCTCTATTGACAGTTTTTCCCACATGATTCCAATCACTTGTTAAATCTCCACGTTTTTTATCAATGGTCTCCAATAATTCGTCAAAATCACCTAAAATCACTGATTAATCCTTGTCCATCAACCAGTATATTCCCGGCCCGTGCGTGCAGTATAAAACTGAGTAGGACCTTTATTATTTTATTGGTTCATAAGATGGGCTATTGAAAGTAATTGTGGACTTGTTTATAAATTACATGGGTTGCTTGGGAAATTTGTTATTCATCGGTTATGTTATACATGTAGTAGTGCCGTTACTGAATATCTTGCCAAAGTTGTTGGGGTTCTAATATTATTCCATTTCTTCTAAAAGTTTACCTGCCAGTAAAGTTACCATCCTAGTTATTAGGCCTACCCTATTATGGGATTATTTAGGGGTTATAGTTGATCCTGTTCCTGTTATAGATTATTGGTGTAATTTGAAGTCTTTATGGTTTCCATGTAATAATCTGCGCCTGTAATTTATTCAAACTCATTAGAATTTATTGTTCTTTATTTGTTCAACCACGGGTAAAGCTCACACTGGTAACACTCCCTGTTAAACGACTCAAATAAATCAAAGAAGTTAATCACTGGTCTGGTTGTCACATTTTTTCATGATGTGATTAAGCATGTCCGTTGGTTTTGGCTGGGTATAAAAGGAAACACTCAAAACCAAGTTGATGGATGGAATGCATATTGTTTTTAATGGTCAAAGATAGTATCATAATAGATAATATAACTACTGCCACCGGTAAGCTGACATAAAAAAGGTAAAGCATCGACAACGATTTTGGAAGACTAAATAGAACTATTTTAAGAATGATAGAAATTTGCTTTGTTTTTGCTGACTTTTGAGTATGTTGAGTATAACCCACCACCATTGCTACAAAAAACCGTGGCTTTCTTATTGAAGGAAGTAAATAAAAGGCGAATGTCCCCAAATTAGTAACCGTCTTCGTGTATAGCCCATGAAAAGTTCCGGTATATTTTAGCCTTGATGTCAAGGCTGTGCGGTAGCTTTACTTAATTATGTGACCTTGACCTCAATTTATTTATTAATCACCTTCAACTCAAGAAGTTGGGTAAAACAATGTAGCCTATCAGCAGTTTGAAACGAGACTTAAGTTACTCACAATAATTACTGCTAAATCAATATTATGTGAACGGCAAATCCGCACTCAGAACAATATGCAACAGTTATACACCAGCCCCCTGGGCCTTGAGCACACAGCTCGGTCCCGGTACAACCACACAACTCGCTCTGCCAATGCAGCCTTCACACAAATCCCGTAGTTGTGTACCCCGCACACAGCGAAGGCAACCTTCGGGTCGTAGTTCAACTTAACCCTGTCAACTACACCGCAGTATCGTATCCGGCTGATCGTCTTGTGTTAAAACACAACGATCGCCTGCACGCGCAAAGCCTAATAACACAGCCTAAATTCTAGCAACGAGTGATACGGGCGAACCCTTGCACCACTCCAAAAATGCAACAAATGCTGTCTGAATTCACAAAGCAGACAAACACTTACGTCTCGCTTCCAAACTTGCTCTCGCAGGCTCTAACTAAAACTAGCACTGTGAACTTAACTCGTAACTCGTATAAATGTTGGAACAAATCCTCTAGACTCTCCACTCTCCAGACTCTCCACTCTAGACTCTCCACTGCCCTGCAACCCAAAAACAGCAGCTTTTATCTCGTTTTCTCGCCTGCAATTTGCACGCCCAACAGCGCAAAACATCTTACATTAACTTAAATAGCTTCTTAAAGATTATGCTCAAAACAGCCCAACTAAACTATAAATTGCGCACAATTAAAATGCACCTGACCTTTAGTGGCGCGAACTGCCACCTTGCACCCTGCCATTGGTGCAACCAGGTCGCCTGACCAACTACGTCGTTCACGTATCACGTGCGACGTCACATGACAATAACAACTCATGCACTTCCATTACAATATTGTTAGACTTTACATAGCGTTGCATTTCTTAACGGAAAATTTGCTTCCCTTGCCCAATCAAGAACAAGCCTGGTTTTAAAGACGGCGAACTGTATACATTTCAGCACTATGTCCCAGCAAATAGTCCACATCCTTTCGCTCGAGTATTTCCCACTCTGCTCCATCGATCAAATCCTGTATGGCAGCTCGCATTCGGTTTTTAAGCTCCCTTTGCTCCTGGGGTTCAAATGCCGATTTACCGAAGGTGAAAACCATAACGCCGCCTTGTGAAAGAAAGAAACAGATAATCGGCATCACTACAGATTTTTCTTATCAAATGGTCTTGGAATAGTGAATCAAAATCACGTATTTGGGGTGGGGCGGAGGCGTGTTATAAAGACTGTCTGCTGAAAAAGAGCATATAGCCAGCTCCTGATTCGGTATTGCGTAAAGTTTTGTATTCGCTACAAAGCTGTAATTTTTTACTGTATTTTTATTTGTGCGTACAAAACCAAATTATGTTATGCTTAGAAACTGTTTGAGCTTAGTAGCAGCGATATGAAATCGGGCTATTCACTGCAGGGTGTCGGTTGGGGGCTGGCCGCTGTTGGCCTATGGGCCTCACATTCGGCGGGATCCACTAAGCCCAAACACGGTCATAGTATAACTCGCAGTAAAGACATGGTCCTCACCTTATTAAATAAATGTTGCAGACATAAACATGACTTTTTAGAGTTATACCTTTCTTGACAATTCGCTTCCACTCCTCAAAAGTGTCTTCATTAAGGTGACTTGCACACAATGCTCCTATGCAGGATAAAGCATCGTAACAACCTAAATGAAGGCAAGGTACAAGACATTATTAGGTGTAAAGGTCTAAACATCATAGGCCGTTTCCGAAACCGTGGCTTGGGCTTGGGCTTAGGCTTAGGCTCTGTCGGTTATTTAGAAAACGTGTGCTTTTCTTACGGGGCTTCAAGCAAGAGGACGGAGCCCAAGTCGGAGCCCAAGCCCAAACCGAGGTTTCGTAAACGGCCATAAACACGATTGATCAGAAGGCTGAATATAACTCATTGGGGTTTGGGGGAAGAAAAGGTTTCATTTGCATGCACTATAGTTTCCAAGAAGCACACCATCCAACCAACATGTGAACATCATCAAAGTAGTTTTTTCTCTCTTACCATTTTACTAGTCATCGTTTGTCAGTAGTTAAACAATATTAGACAATACAAACAAACGAAAAAAGAAGAAACAACCAGTTATCGTGTTAAACCTATAAGACAAAAATGTAGTGAAATTTGGTTGGATGCACTTCGTAAATTCAATTTCATGATTAGACATCCTCCAAAGAAAAACGCCGTTAAAGGTTTTCTGCAATAATGCATTAATGACTGCATTTATACACTGTGAAAGTGGCTATTGTTATACGTATAGATGATTTGCTTTGGCAGCCGGTATTTTTTCGGGGTGCACGTTCACACGCAAGCTTAGGCCTATTTTGAGACATAGGCCCTATATAAATATTTCTCTAGAAGATTTGTGAGCTTAGTAATCTGGAAACGTTCAGATTGAAGTGTATTTAATTTCCTTTTTCTTTTTGCAAGAAATGTAACATTGTTATACCATCTTCGACTCCCTTGAGTTTGTTTTTTCCTAGGCTGTCACAAATGAGCTTTCTGTAGACTCCCTTCGAGGCGCTAACATCCAACGACTTCTGAGAAATATCTACAGCGTCGATATTCTTAAATCCCCGTTTTGCCAGCTAGTTCAAATAAAAAGACAGATAAAAGTGATAAGAAAACATTTCTTATTTAGTGCATAAAACGCGTGAGGTTGAAAAAAAAAAAAAAAAAAAAAAAAACACAGTCATCAAAAAAACCTGGTCTCTTTAAGTTACTATTGACTTTTAAACCTTCATTATCTGCAAAACAATTGTTCATAATAGCCTGACGTTTCGACCCTACAGCGGACTCTTTCTCAAAGGCTAAATGACAACACAACACAACCCACACAAACATACATGTGTTGTGTTGTGAGAAGACTCTCCAAGGGTCGAAACGTCAGGAATCATAAGAATCTGATAAGATTGGTACCAGTGTTCATGTATTATTGCATTGGCTTTGAATTGAACGGCTACTACAACTATTTACAAGTATATCAATAAGATTATTATTTACCTCCACTCCAACTCGACCCGTACCGGCTGCACAGTCAACAATGAGGGCACTATTCTTGTCTTTTACTCGTTTAGCCAGTTCATCTGCACAAGCCGCTGGTGCAGTATAGTTTGCAATTTCCACATCCTATTAATACAATTTGAAAAAAAAGCATACGAACAAAAAGCTATTGTTCAGGGGAAAAATCTACAAGATCGTACATCATTCTGAGATATTCGCAGCCCATATATGGTCAGGAAAATTCTATACCAGTATACTATTCGACCCACACACCCGCTTAGTTGTAGATTGATGATGACGTTGGCATGCCTATCCCACATGCCACATTGTTTGGATTTGTAGTACTAAATACACAACAACAAAAAACAGAAAAGCATTTTGAAGGATTTTGGAGGGTTTAGGGGTGGGGCAAATGAATTTTTACCTTGGGAGTCCAAAGCTGACTTACCTGGTCGTAATTCTCAGCCCATTTATCATAGAATTGTTCTACTTTTCCTTTGTAGTCCGCCTGGGTAGACAGTTGAGCAATCGTCTGAATATTGACTTCTGCATCTCTGATTGGAGTGGGGTCCATTATGGTAATAAGTTGGGATCAGTGTTCTCTGTTAACAATCAATCAATCAATCAATCAATCAATCAATCAATCAATCAATCAATCAATCAATCAATCAATCAATCAATCAATCATTAAATCAATCAGTCAATCAGGCATTTGTAGAGCGCCATCATTCTAGTTGCCTACTCTGAGGCGCCTTAGCAAAGTGAAGTGAAGAAAAACTTTGAAAACAAAAAACAAAAGTTCAGCAGAATTTCACTTGGTGATGACCGGTGCAGTGAATTAAATGTAAGCATATTCAAAGAGAAGTGTCTCAAGCCGGCTTTTGAAGGTCTGTAATGAGTCAAGTGACCGCAGTTGATGGGGGAGATCATTCCATAATTTTGGTGCACGTGAAATGAAGCTTCTATCGCCTGATGAAGAATGAGATCTTGGAATGTTCAAGAGTAGTATATTGGATGATCTGAGATAAGGCCGGGGATGGTAAATACTCAGCATGTCCCGTATAATATATGCTTTAAGTGTTGGGGTGATGTGGTCAAATTTTCTTCCCCTGGTAAGAAGACGTGCAGCAGCATCTTGGGCATGTATAATGTTCACCCCATTATTATATAAAGAAAAACCCAATGTGACTTCGTTATAGTATGGATAAGGGTATGTCTAGACTAGACGTGTTTGAAGCTAGGTGTAGGTTGGTTACTCGTATATTGATACAGGTCTAGTGATATCATCGTGTCCAAAATGTTTCTTAATTTCCTCGTCTGTTTTTTTTTTCTCTGATCTCTTTTATTTTCTCATCACGTTCTTTGCTAGATCATCAATATCATCACAAAGATTGCCATCTGGGTAGTGTATATCATCACCACGAACTCGAGCATTTGAATAAGTTGGATATTTTATGTTTAGGCCCCATGTCCATTGAACTTGAGTTTTATCTACAACCATATCATAATATATGTTTTACTTTTTCTTATTATTAGTACGACGATGAAACTTTAAAAACAAAAAATTAGCAAAAAGAAAAGTAAATTATGTGGGTCGTATATAGATCATCATAAAAACTTCCAAATAGGTGTAAGTACTTCGGAACCTCTACCTCATCATTATTGTCAAATAATAAATATTTTCTACAACCAATACAATGTTCACAGCAATAACAATAAACAAAGTTTTTTAAACAACAATGGGGACAAATTCCTAATAAAGGATTAAAACAATATGGATCAACATCATCACCATAATCTTCTTCTTCTAGTATGAATATATTTTTCCTCGAATTACTTATGTGTCTAATCAAAGCTAGCCCAACTAATTTTTTTTTTATAGAATTGGTAGTTCTTTAATCAAAGTATCAGATAGTCCTGTAATTAGATTAAATGGAAGGTGGTTTGGTTTGATTCCCATTTGTTGGTGGTATTTTAATATACTTGTTATAAGATAATTTTATCTCTTTAAGTAGTGTTTCCCGCTTAGAGCAGTACCCGTTGGCATAGCCTCAGGTCAACTTTGCAATTGTTGGCTGATTTTCGCGATGGTGATGATAAATTGTTGCATACTGGATCTAGTGATCGGATACAAATGGGCAGGCCTAACCTAAATTAATAAATATTGCTTATGCTTAGATATCAATATAATTTGTGTAAAAACATCAGCCCACCAAATGAGCCCCCCCCCCCCCCAAGAGAAAGTAAAAAGTACTGTATAAATAAATAAATAAAATATCAAAACATAAAAAACACTAACTTTTATTTTATATTGTATAAATGACATTCGGTAAAAATATCACCTCACGTCATTTCACAGAAACAGAACCAAGTGCAAAACAAAAACACTCACTTTTACTTTAAATTTCTCAGTGTGGTATATTCAGTGACTAGCGACAGAATAGTGAATTGAGCTAAAACTATAGGTTTGGAGAACTATGGACAACACTCAACCCACTGTATTATTAGCGCCCAACCCACTTAAATTTAAAGAAATTCTTTCCGCACATTACTCGCCCATTCCACTAGCGCCCCTCGCAATGTGCAAGAGTCTTCAGTACTGAAGTTGGCACCGAACCTAGTTACATAACCCATAAATTACAGCGCCTTATGGGGATATGTTTGGTCTGGAGTTAGAAAAGATCGCCATGGGAAACCACCAAGGCTGGGGAGAGTGGTGTAATAGACATACACAAGAAGGTCGTCTAGGGATTGGGACTGAATTATGAACAAAGGGTACTAGTGTCATGTGGGTCTTTTTAGTAGAATAATAGCAAGACAAGTTCTCACAGAACAATCTACTGTGTATAGCAAAGTAGATATAATCACATGGTGTTACCGCAAACCAAATATACATTGATACCTTACCATGCAATACCTCAAATCCTATAGTCTTTTTAGCTGTTCCGACATAGCAGTACCTTTACTTCCGGTCCAAACAGGAAGCTCAAATGAAGAAAAAAAAGCATATCTCCTGTGCCAAATGTCCTAGAGTCATAATCTTTGTACCATGTGTGGCCTACATCACATGTGACATTTTGTTATTAGGCATGACCCCACTATGACGTTTACTTCCGTTTGAAACATGATGCTCATAAAGTCTGACGACGCCTTCTGCAGACTTGCAATGAAGGTTGCGTTCAGAAACTGTAGCCAAATTAAGTGACAAGGTACAAGGTACAAGATAGAAAGACAAAACAATCGGAACAGCTGTGATTTTGTCCTAAAGACAAAATCTTAATGTCTAGTTTTTATTTCCTACTAGAGGCTAGGTTGGTCCCAACTGCAGAACAGTGGAGTCTTGATAGACACCGGGAGACATAATTAGAATAACAAGATGCTAACGGTTTGGTGGTTTTCACAAGACTGCCCTGCAACCTGCTGGCCATCTCGGTAGACGCCCAGCAGTGGCACGCTTCAGTGACTTTATTCATGAATTCACAAGGTACAAGGTTCAAGATAGAAAGACAAAACAATCGGAACAGCTGTGATTTTGTCCTAAAGACAAAATCTTAATGTCTAGTTTTACCTTGTTACTACATTATTCTGGGTTGTGGTTGTGGTTGTGGTTGTGGTTGTGGTTGTTGTTGTTGTTTTATACACGGGGAAAAATATCCCAATGTATACACGGATGCGTGCACAACATAGCAGTGAAAGCAGGCGATAAATAATTTGCAACTTAGGGGTGCGTGCCACGCAGATGACGTGTGCTACAAAAATGGGTTTGGTGAGGCATGACTCCGTTAAAGGCATTGCATACGTTTGGTAATGACTCTGAAAATTTTTGGCAATAAAAACTTACTTGGTAAGAAGTACAGCAGCTTTGGATAGTATAAAGCGTTTTGAAAAACGTTTCACTTCGAAGTACTGCAGTTATGGAAAAATACATCACTTTTTATCCCCCAAAAATTTGAATCTGAGAAGCGTTATGGCCGTAACGGCTCTCACAATGTGTATTCCAATGACGGATACTTCTTCTGCGTGAAAGCAACCCCTCCGGATTTTTGCGATATCCCAAAAACGCTGCCACCTTTTGAAATGAAATTTACACAGGTTAGTTTTATGGTATACATCTACAATTATATAACATGAAGGCAAACGTACGGTTCCAAAAAACAAAGGTATACTTTGCCTTTAATGTTATTTCTTGCCGAGTGTCTGTAGACCTATTTTAATGGGGAATGGCTTATTTTGAAGGGAATCGCTTTGCTTGAGGAATACATGGGGTTTGAACGGCTACAAAAAAGACAATTCAAAACAATTCAAACCGACTACAATCATAGTACGTCCGGCCATCGCATAAAATGGCGTGTGAAACCGTCAGTGTCGCGGCCCGAGTGAAACAGAGGCCCGAGCTGAAGGCCGCGACACTCCTTAAATCTTTTTACAGTTGTGGTGTTTTTGACCCCCCCCCCCCCCCCAAAAAAAAAAAAAAAAAAAAAAAAAAAAAGGAAAAAAAAAAAAAGAAAAGAATGCGTCCCATTTTACCCTAAACCGCTCATAATTCATAATTCAAGTCAGTAAACTGATTTCCGTCATGGATATAATATCCAAAGGCAATTATCACCAAGTGGGAAACTGGCTCCCATATACCAGAGAAAAGGACCAATTGTCACGCCTTAATTTACCGACTATCATTGTTACAACAACAACCTGCTCATCAACAGTTGAAATCCCAATGCAACAGGGTCGCCTGTTTGTGTGCTCAGACATTGACCTGCAAAAATCATAACGTGAAACAAAACCCATCAACCAGTACATTAGAGCAGGGACTGGATGAACTCACCTTTGCTGAAGTCAAAGATTATCCATCCACTTTTCCACAGCTGGAATCCAGTGAAGTAAAAACAAGACTGTGAAATGGGGCCCGTTCGACGTACCCTCTGTCTGCAGATCAATACAAAGCCGCTGACCTGCAACTTTGCCTGGTAAATCAATGGTCTATGACGTACTTATACACGACTGTTATAATGTTGAAGAATGGTCCACTATTGTGGCCTTGGGGTTCTTCAAAATTGCTCAAATTGGGTGTTAAAGGGTCTGTATACGTTTGGTAATGACTCTGAAAATTTATGGCAATAGTAACTCACTTGGTAAGAAGTACAGCAGCTTTGGATAGTATAATGCATTTTGAGAAACGTTTTACTTCGAAGTACTGCAGTTATGGAAAAATACATCACTTTTTATCCCCCCAAAATCTGAATCTGAGAAGCGTTATGGCCGTAACGCTTCTCAGAATGTGTATTCCAATGACGGATACTTCTTCTGCGTGAACACAACCGCTCCAGATTTTTGGTGATATCTCAAAAACGCTGCCACCTTTTGAACTGCAATTTACACAGGTTAGTTTTATGGCATATATCTACAATTATATAGCATTAAGGCAAATGTACGGTTCCAAAAACCAAAGGTATACTTTGCCTTTAAAGTTTTCAGCTCAGTTGATGTTTTCAGTTCAGCTCAGTTCTCTCCATGTGTTTTGATGAAGTTAAAATCCCTTGCTGTTAAAGAGACATGGATTGTAGTGGGTGCCATGGGCACCCCCCCCCCAAAAAAGAAATAAAATAAATAAATAAAATAAATAAATAAATAATATAATATAAAATATTAGAAATTGGTCCGTTTATACCTATCTGTGTAAAATTTCGGGCAAATCAATCCCTCTGCCCTCCCCCTTATACCCAAAGATTTCCCCTATACGCCTATGTTGGGTGCTTTTGGGCTATAAAAAAGTGTTTGTTAGGAAATGAATATGGTTAGACACGACGGGGGTGGGGGTGCACCACACTAAATATGCTTCCATAGTAACCAATGCTAATGATGCTAAATATTCAAAACTACTCAAAAAATACTTAAAAGTCTCTCAGCCTCTAGAAAACAAATCAAACATATTTTCTGACAAGTGGACTTCATTTTTCTTTTCATTCTTTAGTAGGTTAGCCAGAGTTCATCTTGGAAAAATGACCCTACACAGTTTAGCAAAATAGGGCCATTTTAGAGGGCCAGGCTACCCAAAATGCTCCAGGATGACAGCTAACAACCACAGGGGCACAATGTTGAACCATTTTTAAACAATCCATAAAAGCAAGGACCTTCAAATCTTTGATTTACAGAAAAAGTTGTGGGTTTACATTTGATTAGTGAGGCTCAGCGCATGGATTTCTCTCTACTTAGTGTAGCGCACCCAGGGCTCCTGGTGTGGACGCAGTGAAAAGTAAAGCGCGCCATCAACGTTGGTACCTTCTCATTCACGAACTAGTCTGGCTCCCTGACCAAAGATTCCCTGACGACTCTTGTCAGGCATCATCCAAAGTTAAACATAGATTATGACGCAAGACATAAATATTCATTACTTGTCACCAACGGTGGACGATGTCATTGGATAAAAAACGGAGCGCTGATGAGGGGCTTTGTTTACTTTAAAAAAAGCCTGGGATAATCAGTTTGTCAAAATGTTACAAATACATTCAAATATTGTGTTGAATATGTTGGGGGGAAAAAAAGGAAAACGATAATGGGATGTGTCTTAACAAAAGAAATGTCCGCCCATCAACCACACTGTCCAAATATTGACGACAACGACTTCGGAGCATTTCGGATATTTTCGGATTTTCCAACCCCCCCCCCCCCCACCCGGTTGGATACGTAAGCAGAATATAATGATTCACATAAATATAAATTTCAATTTGCCTTACACCTAAAAACACCTAATGGATATTTATTCACATAAATATCCATTGAAATAGGGTGTTGTTTTTTTAAGTTTTGTAGAACCAATTTTGTTTACTCCACAAAATGCTGGTGGACCGTATGTTTCTACGCAGAGTGTGGATCAGCAAATATATGTTTTGTTTAATCACTACTCACTAATTTCAACACACTATAGGTGTTTTGTTGCATGAACAACTCTTAAAAATGATCAAGTAAAGTTAACAACCCAAGGGGCACAATGTTGGACAATTTTCTAACAATCCATAAAAGCAAAAACCTTCAAATCTTTGACTTACAGAAAAACTTTTGGGTTAACATTTTATTAGTGAGGGTCAGCGCATGGATTTCTCTCTATTTAGTGTAGTGCTCCCTTTCAAGGTGCAATGATATGTGATTTGGATTTAAATTATCACTTACGACATCCCAAATATATCACTGATCACATAACTGAAGAATTGAGAACAAAGGATTGGATGAAATTGTTTTTCACAGGATCAGAGTGTACGTGTCTCCGTTGAAACCCTGAACTCTAACTAAATGGATCCGGGTGTTTTGATACGACCGAGGACGTCCTCGCTTGGCTTTCGCACAAAACCAACGGGGACATCGCTTAGAAAAACTGAAGTCTAAACAATGGGAGAGCAAAGGAAGTTCTCGATTTACCGGGGTCGAACCAAGTCTGCTGCCACCTAGCGTTTCCCCCAAAAGGTCTTCCATTGGAACTCCTTCGAAATTCTCTGGTGTAGTCAAGCTCAAAGCAACTGAAAACAGAAGATTTTAAAGTTCAGATAATATTTAGTTCGAAATCCTATCATAGTAAAATAAAAAACAATAAACACCAAGCAATTTTACCAAACTATCGAAATTGCCCACCAATCGAAATAAGCTCCGAGGACTGTGTACCAAATTGATGACGAACATAATTATTATTATTTTTTTTCAATTTTGGGATGAACAAAAGACAAATTGACTGCAGTGAGATTTGAGCCTCCAACCTCCGGATTAACTTACCAGTGTAAACCTCAGCTATCATGCTGCTCTTGAAAATAGTTCTTCTCGGAAATACTTCTTGGAAATAAAATAGCGATGGTACTAACGGGCTACTAAAAGGACTCTGTTCCTTCTGACCCTCGCTGGATACCGTATTGCTGCAAGGAATAAACTGAGTAGAAGAAAGTGTCCATACAAAGTAGGCGGAGTGGAGCACATGTCGTCACTGGGTAACCATGGGAATCAAATCACACAGACTGGCTAGTCCCGGTTCTATTATCAACACCATGGTTCCAGTGAACCACGGAGGTAAAGAGGCTAGAGATTTGCCCTGCGTTAAATATACAGCTTCGAAGCACCAACCTGTACCGGAGGGTCAAGAATGTGTCAGCTTTCATGGTTTTGTAACACGTACAATTGGATGATAGGTGTTACTTGAGTTTGGCCGAACATTATAACACATTATGTCTACAGAAAACTTTAGGCTCACTCCAGGTCGCGAGTGTATTTTGGGGACTTTGGTTCAAAATGCTGAAAAGAACTTGAAGTAATTAAACTGAATAGCTGCCAAACGCGACAGCTGCAGCTTCATGACATTGAGAAGCGAAACGTTTTAAAAAGGCAAAAGCTGAACCGAAGTGTGTGTGGATTTTCGCGCTCAACTATGCACGTTTATAGTCTGGTGTCCACGCACTGAGTGCTAAGTGTATTACGACGTTGCATTTTGGGTCATCTTTTCATCATTAACAACAAACGCACATTTACCATTGTACCACCTTCGAGCAACATTAGAGCCATGGGACTTTCCCTTTACGCAACACAATCAGTGATTACGCCACATTTTTGTCATAAACAAGGTCATCTTCTTTTTGTTAGAAAAGTTCATTGAATACATGCAGCAGCCGAGTGCTCACTTCCTGGTGCCAGCCACAGTCCTGTGAAATCGTGCTCAGAAGTGTATGTACGCGGGTGCAAATATTCATGTTGTGAAACTTCACCAGGAGTGGACACTTACAGATGAGTTCCTACCACTGATGCACCAACAAAAAAAGAAAAAAAGACAAGCTGCCAGTAGTTCTGGTATTTTGGAGGACTCCTGATTAGGCCTACTTATCATTGGCCACTGTTTACACAGTTGGTCTGTGCTTTCACAATCCTTAGTAACAGTAACCTCTATGCAATAACGATCGGCGACCGCTGATGAACGTACGTCAACAGACCACCTAACGAACATTACACTGTGCCCTACCTAAGGTAAGATTTACGGGGTCTCATTACCAGGTCAAGATCTCTCGCTGTTGTCATTCTAAAGCCCCCATTTTGAGTTGCCTTTTTCGAGACCACTTTTGAATTTTTTTACTAAAACACACGCGCACCGAGGTATGAAAGATTAGTTGTTAAAACTTGTATTGATACAAACTGACCTGGAAATATATCTGTCTGACATACTGAATAACAGTAAACTTTACTTCTTCTTTTCTGACGTTTTGAATCTCAGTTTATGCATGGAGGCGAAGGCAGAACTCTAGCTATATGAGTATGAGTCTGTCCATCCAAACTGAGCTTTGGTGGCAAAGTTTAAGGAAAAGGGTCGACGCATAAAGTGCACGGACTCGATAAAACATGAGTGTGCATAATTATAGGACTTTAAGTCTTGAACCGATCAACGCAGTCAATACACAAACAGTATTTGTCCATAGTTTTCCCTACTCGAAGACTTGTTGTTGCAGCTGCTGTTGCTGTTGCTGCTGCTGCTACTGTTGCTGTTCGTTGTTGCCACTGTTAGGTGTTGTTGCTGTTGCTGTTGCTGCCGTTGTTGTTGTGGGTGTCGTTATTGTGGTTGCGGTTCGGTTGTGGTTGTGGTTCTGTCATCTTCATTCATCGGTTAATACATAATTTCTTGAGTTTTAAAAAGTATAACTATTTTTGTTATTTGGGAGCTTTAGCTTTTCATAAGCTTGATATCATTTATGTCTTGAAAAGTATTTTTTGCTGGGATGAAAACTGCCAAGTTCGAGAAAATTGTCGACAATACAGCGTTCTTATTCCGATTTACCGAGTGGTTTGTGGAGATGAAGGGAGCTACGGAGCTCTAGAATTGCTTTCTGACTCACTGAAATCCCGTGAGTCATTTCACAGTCTGAATAAGTCGAATGAACTTCCAGAGCTCCATAGCACTGTTAGAATAAGCTACACAAAATTGGTAATTTTCAGGAAATACCCTGGTTATATTTGACATCACCAGTGGGCATAGATTGAAAAAAAAGAACAAAAAGAACAAAAACAACTTGTTTAGGTTATTTTCAGGAAATACCCTGGTTATATTTGACATCACCAGTGGGCATAGATTGAAAAAAAGAACAAAAATAACTTGTTTCTGCTTTCGGTTAGCCTCTTTGTGTGTGATTTAACCAGAATCCAATTTCACAAAGGTGTTTACAGATAGGTAAATTGTTGTGCTTACTATTATCTGAAAAATTATTACGGCATGCGTATTAAAAAAAATGCAAAGGGTATGTCTATTTCCGTAAACGAACAAGATCTGGCAGCGCATGTGAGTGTGCATTTTGTTCGGATGGTATAAGATGGGGTTATGAAATCGAGAAACTGTTCTAAATAAGGGGCTGCTCCGTAGAAAACGTCCCCTTACAAGCTTCATGAAATAAACACCGACTTGAGATGAGTCTTTCGCCTGAGTTCACAAAACACTAAGATTTATCTTGAAGGTAGAAAACAGGATTGGTATTCATTGTATATGTATCAGTCTGAAAGCTTGATGATTGTGAAGTTCATACCAGTATACCAATCTTCCATAGAAATAGTTCTATCTGAAATATTGTCAATGTCGAGAAAATAGAATTTGAAGACCCCGATTTTAATTTCGGTTGTACCAACCGAAATTACGGACAATGTGTTTACATGCTGAAAAGTTCACGTGGCTTTTCACTATTTTCTCCTGACTCGGACGACGAATTGAGCACAAACTTCCACAGTTTTTTTTTCTCTTCATGAATATAACCTATTGAATCACACAAAGTAAGAACAATGCACTGTCAGCTTTACCAATCCTATCGGTATATTTTGCCTGAGGGTCATACATCAACAGGTTTTGGACGAGTTGGTTCCATATGAAAACTAACCTTTGAAAATGTTGATCAAAATTGGTGGTCACGTTTAACAACAAAAAGGGCTGGTTTGTTTTGGCAGTGGTTTTTAACACGTTCATATTGAGCATATTACGGCACTCGGAATAAACCCAACGTGACCTAATGGCCAAATTTTATAGATCTGCTTAATCAGAAAATATTGCTTAACGATTTTCCTCTCTGCTAAGCTAAAATGGGCAGGATATCAGTCACATGTATGGTACATGTATGTGGCATGGTATTTTGACTGGTAACCTTATCCTGGTAAGGATAATGTTCTTGTGCTGAGCTGCTTTTTGTGCTTAAGCAGCTCTAAGAAGTTGGGCCAAGGCTTATGACACTTATAAGCAATAGGCCTATTTTTTAATGCAAGAGGGCGCCCTTTGAGGGTAGATCTGGGGTCAAACCATAAAAATAGTGTGGTAAACCAGATACTTTTAGACTTCTAATAAAGCAGTTAACATACAACTTTTGCGGTTTTTTTATTGACAGTTATACAATGTAGTTAGTGTAAGAAGTTTGCTTGGAAATTTCGTATTTTTAATGTTTTGAAATATTTGTATACTTTCAAAATAGCTCCCTCCGGCAGTCAAAAATATGGCATTTTGGGGCCTGACCCATTTCTGGGTCAGAATGACCCGGAATCCGTATCAAAAACTGACCCAGAAATGGGTCAAACTGAAGCAGAATCCGGGTTGAAAAACAAATTTGTGTAACCCTTTTCCGGGTTAGCCTGACCCAGAATTGAGTCGGGCCCCTAAGGACCCGGAATCGGGATCAGTTCTGACCCAGGAGTTTTTAGAGTGTTTGGTTTTATTTCCTCAACTTTGACAGTAGTTTAGACGGAATATTTCCCTGAAGTATTTGTACTGGACTGGTATTAAATTGACATTGAGTGAGATTTCACTGTATATTATTGTCCATTTTTACCATTCTTGTTTTTAAGTTCCCGCATAAACGAAGGTGTTTTTTTTATGTGTGTAGTCTCCATTTTACGGTATTTGGTTGTGCCACGGAAGGAGATATCTCCCCACGGCTGTATAACCTTTGAACCCTCACGTTCATCAGCAGCAGCACGCTGAATTTCCTTTATAAAGAAAATCATAAATATACAATACATTTCCTATGTCACAAGCTCATTTCAATACAGTTGTTATAGCTTGCGAGTTCTATGACAACATTCATACAGACATTATTGTTTACTGATTGTTAAAAACCGTGATCGGAATGCTTTTATACTCTCGATGTAATACCGTAGACATGAAACAAGTGTAGCCTGTGTTTTCCAACCATGGGCTTCAACACTTTTAGTTTATATGGTTTATCTGTGTCCAGCTCGCTGTGCTTGGTGGATTGAAAAAAGTTTATAGACCTTGTGCGTATGACGTCACTATGAGCATTCGGTACAGGAAAGGGTTCAGGTGAAAACAGCTACAACGCACGTTCGATGCTGCGTTTGACCTCAAAGATGGCTGCGAATGCAAAAAAGGTCTATTCTGAAATACTATAGACCATGTAACACAAAAAAGAGTGACCTTGTAAACTCCAGGGCATTTCATGGTAGGCAAGATCCACTTGGTCACATTGGAAGTTTTATATTTTGTCTCATAATTTCCACATAAATTCAAAGTGTTATAAAAAATAACAGCTGAACAAGTTTTGAGACGTGCCCCCTTTCGTCATATCAAAAGTTGGTAAAAATCAGACAGTTCAATCTCCATAAAATAATAGATTTAATCTTTTTTTTCTTCGATTGAGCTGTGTACAAGTCATGCCGGCAGGAAGTCCAGGCTCTGTGGCTCATTTGTAAACATATGATGTCACAGGTTACGTGAACTAGAGTCTAAGTTTAAACAGAAACTCAGTTTGAAGAGTCGTCGAGCATTTCAAAAATAATGGTGCATAAAACTGATACATGTGTTGCTGAAAGAAATTGTTTTCAATTCCCATGTAGAATTATGGCTCTTATAATTAAAAAAAAGTCAAAAACCTGCTTTAAAAATAATATAATATTGCCTTCAGTATCTAATACGTGCGGTATTATTATTATTATTATTATTATTATTATTAATAATTAACAATGTTTTATTGAGTGGCTGGAAAACGTGCAAACTTTCACAACTGGTTTCGTCATTGGAACACAGTCGCACATTGTTTACAACCTTTCGACCATTAAGTTAAATTTACATACAAAGTGTATTCTATTTGCAGATAACAGTCACCGCTCCCTAGTGCTTTTGAAGTTTGAAGAGGAACGTCATGATTTTGTCAAGTGCACATCGTTTGCTCCCTTATGGCCGAGATGGTTGGTTTCTTGCAATCATCTTGCTGAGTCTTCTCTTACAAAAGACATATGCAGCGTGTCCAGCAGAGCTCTGCGATTGTTCTAGATACAACACTTATAAAACGATCCAGTGTAACGTTCGCAATCTCACAGAAGTTCCTCTCGGGTTACCCGCCGACACAAAGACCCTCCGACTGGAGTACAACAGGCTCACCAAGCTTGCAGCCGCCGATTTCGCGAACCTTGCACAGCTTGAAAAGCTATATCTATACAACAATCACATCGACGTGATCGAAGATGGGGCTTTTCGTGGTCTGTCAAGTTTAACCCACTTGTATCTCACAAGCAACATCGTCAGCGGAATTACAAACGGAACTTTTGTGGGAGCCCCGAAGTTAGAGAAGTTAATTCTTCGAAACAACCGCCTTTCGGATTTGCCTCATGGTGCATTCCGTCAAGTCCCCCTGCTCAGCTTCTTAGACATAGCGACTAATAACCTGAACGAGTTCCCAGCTGACATCTCCCAAGACTTGGCGAACCTCAAAGTATTAGACTTGTCCGGGAATCCAGTCACATTGGCGCCATCATTCGGACAGCAACTGGGGACATTGGAAGATCTCCGTTTGAAAAATATAACCATTAGTGCCATGGGACAATTTCCCGCCCCAGCATCGGCTTTTGATGGATTGGTGAATCTAACAACCCTTGAGCTGCAGGAGAACTATCTGACCGAAGTACCACAAGCTGTTAAAGCACTCCCTAATTTAGTTACAATCAGACTTGAAGATAACTTCATCAGGACTGTAAAGGAGGGGGATTTTCACGACCCCTCCCTCCTTCAGAATCTTTACATTGACAGTAACTCCCTAGCTGAGATACCCACAGGCGGATTGTCTAAGCTGCCCCAACTCGTTCACTTGACACTTGACTATAACTCAATCGCTACAATCCCAGCACGGGCCTTTTGGCACAATACGCAGCTACAAGAACTGTCCCTGTATTCCGCTGGGATATCGGCCATCGACAAAGATGCGTTTCGAGGTCTCAAAAACTTGGAACAGCTGACGCTTAACAATAACAACTTGACGACCATAGTAGGCAGGGTCTTCGACAACATTAACCCAACGCTAAAGGTGTTTCTAGACGGGAATCCACTGCTGTGCGACTGCGCATTGCGTGCATTTGGAGGATGGCTGAAGAACATCACATCCGAAGAAGCTCTCAAATGCGCGGCACCTGAGCGTCTACAAGGAACCCAGGTGGTTGATTTAGAGCCGGAGGAGTTCGCCTGCAAACCGCGGTTGCTCGCCAACACCGCGCCCACCACTTTAGCCACACAAGGTACTGATGCAGCACTACCGTGTAGAATCGAGGCTGATCCCACCACGGAGATCTACTGGATCACCAAGAACCACTCCCTTGTCTATCCAAACCAGCCGAAGTCCAAGGTCCACTTCCTGTCCGGGAGCAACGGCACGCTGATGATAACCGCTGTCAGCCTGACAGACCAGGGGTCGTACACGTGCGTTGTGAAGAACTCTGCTGGAGAAATGTCGGGCTCGAGCACTCTCGAAGTATCATTGCCGAGTTCACCATCAACCCTTGACCCTGCAACGCTTTACACAGCTAGTGGTACAGCAGGGTTGGTTTATAGTATTGCAGGAGGTCTCACAGTCTGTGTGGTCGTACTCTTACTGGTCGCCACAATCGTCGTTCGCCGAAACAGCAGACACGTGTCTAGCATTCAAAACAACCCTTTACCACCTGTACCACCAGAAAAGGAGGGCTGTGACGCGGAACTGTACGACGAAATCCCAGGTGCTCATATTGACGCCGACGGATACGCTACCCGTATCAGTACCTGCCTGAATCAATCTTCAGAGATCAACCCTGGGGAAAAGACACACCCTGAAGACCAACAAATCGTCCACACGTACCTGGATCCTAAATGCACGAAGAACGATCACCACCAACAGGAGGAGTTTCCTATCGGATGTGATCAAGGGAACCTTGTCGTGGATCTTTCGGGTGATCATCAGCGCTATTCCACCAGGGATCCATCCATGTCAACTGGTTACATGACAATGAAGCCATTGCCGCATCGGGAAAGCGAATGATAAAAAGAAGCCCAGGATAATCGCAGCGGAGAGGCTCTGTTTTCGAAATTAGACCCTTGTCATGGTGCGGCCAGATTGATTTACTCCCATTCAAACCAATGTAACCAAACCGAGGCTGGAAGGGCAAGTAGTCTGGTTCCTTTTTGTACAATGAATATTAGCATCTATTACTGTTATTGGATACAGGGAACATGAACAAGATGGTGGCAGCATGATAAAGGTCTATCCAATAAAGCTGCGAAGCCAAACAAAAAAATTCTTTGCAAATCAGCCGCAACAGTGTTATATCGGTCGTGTCTTGACTGTGGCTTGATCGTCGCGTTAACATGCGCGGAAGCAAAGATGCCCAGCGGCGTAGCGAAGGCACTTTCTTTGGGGGTATTTGGAAGCCTAAATTTGCCAACTGACATTATCAAATGAAAGTAAAAGCGCAATGACATGGGAATCACCAACATGTGTGGGTTCAGGGGCATAGCCCCCGAGCGCTCATGAAGTTTTTTCAGTGATTCGAAGGTTTAAAATGGCCCTCAGATGCCAATCCCCTGTTTGAGTATATAAACACTGGAGTTTATAGGGACATCAATTCTTATGGGGGTCCGTGGCGAAGCCCCCGGACGCTCTACGGCTGGTAGTGACTTCAGAGCGTAGATTTCTGCACGTTGCCGAGAATATTGAATTTGGTAATTCAAAGTTCGACTTATCACACTACAAGGATTAAACTAAAATTTTCAGTCGGCAAATCTCTAGGCTTGCCGAATGGATTTGTGTTAAGCCCGAGCCCTTACTCG
Source organism: Marthasterias glacialis (assembly GCA_911728455.2). Classification (NCBI taxonomy): domain Eukaryota; kingdom Metazoa; phylum Echinodermata; class Asteroidea; order Forcipulatida; family Asteriidae; genus Marthasterias; species Marthasterias glacialis. The sequence continues at coordinate 9,355,378 of OU452228.1, read as the reverse complement.
GGTAAGTTTGGTGCTCAATTTGCTGACTGTGGCTCTAAGCTGACTTAGGAAATATATTGGGGGTGTCACCCCCCCCCCCCCCCCCCACCGGTCGCTACGCTGCTGAAGATGCCATAGAAACCCTCATAGAGACAGCCGAAGCCGTAGCCACAGTCGTCAATTCCGACACGGTCTTACATAGTACGTTACATTTTGGCTGGTAGTCTGGTACTATGCTCAACAAATTATGTGTGCGTCTACCAGCTTTATGAACACGACGTGTCGGCCATTTTGACATTTGGGCATTGCCTATTCAAAATTGACTATACATTGGGTATTATTGGCTAGCTTTTTGACAGGTAATCTGGCATTTACGATGATGGTTATTAAAGATATCGCAAATTAATGATTATTTTATGATGACTGTTTATACAAGTTAATTTGTTTGGGCCTGACGAAATTATATTTGTTGACTCCAAACAGAACAAACACTGTCGTTATTTCCACTCATGTGTAAAATGTACACAGTGGTTGTTCGCATTGTCCTTTGCTCTGCTTTGGATTTCACTGGTATTATGCTCATGACAAGAAACACAATAAAGGCTACCACTTTACATCCGTCACGTAAGCAGGTTTTTCCATGGTTGATTTTGTTTTAATACTAAAACAAACTTGACTTGATAAGTGTTATTTATTTAAATTTGTACTTTCAAATTTTAACCCCCCCAAAACGGACGGAAAAGGTGGTTAACCTGTTACGTTTATTTGTGATGGAAGTTTGAGGGTGATTTAGAAGGGGAAAAATGAATCGACTCAAATTATTTTCAGTATAAGCCTGCATGTCAATTCAAATGTTGAAACACTTGTTGGTTTTAGGGACCTGAAAAATACCTACAGCCATTGGAAAAACTGCTAACGCGGTGGTAGATTAGTGCTGTGCTTTATTGTGTTTATTGTAGTTATTTTTCTTTTTTCTTCTTATTTTTTTTTTGGGGGGGGGGGGGTGTTGTAACTTCAATCACACGCAAGCTAATTATTGTGTATTGTATTTTCTGGCGTACATTATTAAGATTACGATTGTGAATTTATAATCGGCTTATAAACAGTTTAGAAAAATTCAAACCATAAAACTTGTATGTGTAAAGAACGCGTCATATCGACCCATAGTTTTCAGTACCCATCGAAACCAAATATGCGGTCAAAGTCCTTTTTTTTACTGCATGAAGAGTTTGATAAAATGTACCACTGGATTTAGGGGTTGAAAACCAAACTAAGAGTGAGGCCCAGCGTCTGCAGGCATTCAAAGCGGTTTATGTCTCACGTCGTGGCCGAGCGGTCAAGCGGTCAAGCACACCGGACTTAAGCTCTGGTGTTTCTGATCAGCAGAGTGTGGGTTCGAGTCCCGGTCGTGGCACTTGTGTCCTTAAGCAAGACACTTAACCATTATTGCTGCGTCCTTCGGATGGGACGTAAAAGCCGTTGGTCCCGTGCGTAGTGTAATGCATGTAAAATAACCCAGTGACACTTATCGCTATAAGAAGGGGTTTCCTCTGGTGTTTCTGGCAGTGGCTGCTTAATGTTCCGCATCACCTTGTAAACTCCTATAAAGTGCTACGTAAATGGGTATCATGATTCAAAATTTAAAAAAAAATGTCTTTAAATAATAATAATAATAATAAGCGTCTTCATTGTTGGTAGATACGTGCGGTAATAAGAATTCAATATTATTATTATCACTATTATCGTAGATTTTTTATGTATGCTGGTCAAAACTCATTTGCTGAAAAGGGGGCACTCGTATCAACAATTTATACTATAAACCACTACAATCAATTACACGGAGAAATACAAACTGTCCGCTCATCGTATAGTTTGCATTTGTATATTTTGTGATGATGTTTTTATTGTTGACAGGGTTCCGGACGGTAATACATCTTGTGATGACGGTTTTATATTTTGTATTTCATTGACAGCCCATGTGAAACTTGTGTCCATTGAAATGTCTGAAGATTTAAAAACAACCATCAATTAGGGGTTAGAAAATTAACAACACTGGACACAGTTCATAAACCATGCAGCTCTGAGCAGGATTAAATTGCACACAATATAATTATGTATATTATACATATTATCTTGTGTATACTTGTGTTGATATGACCCCAATAATATATCAACCTTTTGAAACAATCAGTAAAAGAGAAGTTGACGACTCTTTGCAAATCAAGACTTTTTGAAATGTTGGTAACGATTCTTGTTGACAATGTTTAGGTTTTCCCGGCCAATGTCAACAAAAACTCATTCAGTTTAACACCCGACTCATTTCATTCCTTTTGAAAATGAGTGCTCCGTTGAATCAGCATTCTTCAGTCAAAAGGAGTGATTAATTTTCAGTAGTTTAGCATTCACTGGTCAAATAAGATCATTTAAATTCACGAGGTAGCAAAGATCGTTCAGTTTCGTTAAAAGCCAACTCAACAGCAAGAGGATTACCATGTTGCGGTTGGGAATTACGGAGTTTCGTGGCCGAACAGTGTATAGCACCGGACTCGGTTCTGGTAGCTGAATGTGGGTTCGATTCGCGACCTTGTCGGCCAGGACGCTTGTGTCCTTTTGCAAGACGCATGACCATAAATTGCTTCTCTTAACCCAGGTGTATAAATGAGAGCCTGCTAGGGCTGCGATGGTGTGTTGAATAAACGCCTTTAGCGCTCACATACAGCAGCTTGAGGTTGTACGCTCACCAGGGAGTCAGCGCCGTCAATTTAGGGTAAAATTTAGGGGGCACAAGGGGGGGGGGGGGGCACCATTTTTCGTAGGGGGGGGCACATTTGACCAATTAAAACTGTAGTTTGCGTTTGTATTTTTCCTAAACAAGCCCCTTTTCAGCGCTCTTCTGACGTGTTGAGGTAAAACAAAATACATTTTGCATGTAAATAATATATAAAATAAATAGTTAAAAAAACATTGAAATTACTACATAAAAGCTCATAAAATGTAACATTTTATTCTGGTAATTTTCAATCTCATAAGTCCAGATTTCAAATGGGGGCACCCGGGGGGGGGGCACGGACATCAGTTGGGGGCACTTGCTCCCCCCCCCCCCCCCCCGCCCGTGCCCCCCCCCCCCGCCTCCTCGTATAGTTACGCCACTGCAGGGAGTTGAGAAAGTTTTGGGAATGGTTAAAGTACCATGTAAATGTAATGACTAATGAGCAGGGAGTACAATGTACGTAGTTGTTATGTGCGCTATTAGTATATGTAAGAATCTGTACCCGGGTAGCTTATAAGTACCATCAATATACGAAACCATTTAATAAAAGCGCTGGAGCGTAACTTCCTGAAATGAAACCCTAGATAACAGCGGATATGTGCATGTGGGCCGATTGTTGTAAACTTGTATTTTGTTTCTGTATCAACGTAATTTACTTGTCATGTATCTGCGCATCTGCCCACATTAGGCTAAGCGCCCGTGTCAATACTTCCTTTTAATTGTTTTAAACAATTGGATGAAATAAACCGATTGCGCGATCCACGTCACGTGACCAGTAGTGGGTATTGAATGAACAAACACGACGTCCTCCATTGGAAAGTGCGGTACGGTATTGTTGCATTTTGTTTATTCGATCGAGGCTTTTCTTTCTCAAAATCTGTGAAAAATATTCCAGAGTTTGTACCAGAGACTTCGAGTGGCTGAATAAAGCCAGTAAGGACAGTTCCAGCAAGTCTTGCAAATTCTACAGGGAACGTATAGTGTTCACGATATGGTAGTACATGGTTGCACGACGGAACTTTTGGGTCAGACGACTTTTCAAAGCAATAATTTATCAGCTTTGAAGCTGAAATCATCCAAAGAAACTGGGCTTTCCTAAACTGTGTGATTCCTTTGTCTATTTGAAATTCCGCAAGGCTAGGTATAAATGCTCACTTTTCCAACGTTCTTTACCCTTTTATAATGATTTACGCCTAAAAACATCGTCGTCCGACTCCGACGCATAACTCAAAAATAAACCTCTTTTGTAGTTGAATACTGATACTTTATGAAACAGTAATGTGATAAAAAATTAATGTCACAACATACAACTTGAATCATAGAGTTGAATACCTGTGTTATTGTTACACCAAAAGCCGACTGTTGATGTGACCTTGTCGGTCACAACATGTATTTGCACGTATAGTTTGCCATCAGCTGAGATGACGTAGTACCCACTACAGGTCACATGGTGAAATGTAAATACCCGTCGCGCAATCGGTCTGTTATATTGGAAACTGAAGATTTGAATACAAACTGTATACTTTGTTGCCATTTTTTCTAACGGCCGTGGTGTTATAATAATACATTCTGGTGTTTTTGTTGTTTCTTGTGAGAAAAGAGTTTTGTATACAAACGCAAATACTTATGACGGCTTATTACGATGGTTCATGTTTTTTCTCATTGTGCTATTCACGCGCAGGCTAAACCTGGTTCAGAAAAAAAAAAAAACAAAAAAAAAACCTGAACGCATTGCTTACAAAGCATTATCATTAAAAGTTGCAAGGTCTTTTTTCCTATGCACGGTTGCTCCAGATGTCTTAAAAATATACAGATATACACATCAAATCTGGGCCCAGTTTCATAGAGCTGCTTAAGCAGAAATTAGTGCTTAAAGATTTTCTGCTGATCGAAAAATGAGCAGAATACCAGTCACAGATGGTACATGTGGCATGGTATATTGGCTGGTAACCATGTTCTGGTAAGCAACATTTTGTTGTGCTTAGGATATTTTTGTGCGTAAGAAGCTCTATGAAACTTGGCCCAGACTGGGCCATAATTGATACGTTTCTGCAAGTAAAGTTCCTGACGCTCTTTACCTTGAATAGCGGGTACTCGTACGTTATGTTTTTATTCAGCGGCGTAGCCACCTTGTGACAAATACCTCCCCCCCCCCTCCTCCCCACACCCAACAATCACTTTTCTCAGTGAGAAATTTAGACTGATTTGAACTTTGCTGCACACTTCACTATCATTAGGCCTATCCCCAGTTCCGCGCACACAGATTGACATAATTATACTGGCATTCAACCAATAAAACCATGAAAGCTGACGTAATAGGCCAAGGTCACAGGGCGGCGCTACAAACGGGAAATGTTTAACCCAAACTTTCATTGTTCTGATTTGTGAAAACCAAGACAGGTCGCAATTGGCCTTTTTCTATACGAGTCATAGAAATCCTACAATAGCACTAGCTGGGTTTTTTCCCGAAATGAAGACCCGATTGAGCTTCCTTCCTCTACATCTAAGTTTTGACAATAAACATCCTGAGAAAATCCAAGAATACACTATGTTTTGTTTTCTTGTTTTCTCATCAATTGATCCACTGAACGTCACTTGTTTTCCTATAGTCCTGTTTGTACTTTCAGTTTAACGTGTTTTCCCCTGTCGTCGTCGTTGGTTTTAGCATCAACAAGGCCATGAGTCAGGTATTCTTTTTAAGTATTTCGCTCAATCATTGTCCAGTAACATTGATAATGAAACAAACAAGATTCAGTAATGAGTAAACCACACTGAGATTATATAATAATGCTGGGATTGAAAACTTTGCATGGTGGAGGTACAATCTCGTAAGGTTTGCAATAACACCATGTACATGGGAATAGGATTTAAAACTTTGCATGGTGGAGAAACAATCTAGTAAGGTTTGCAGTAACAGCATTTTTGAAACTTTGCACGGTGGAGATACAATCTAGTAAGGTTTGTGGTAACACCATGTACATGAGTAGGATTTAAAATTTTGCATGGTGGAGAAACAATCTAGTAAGGTTTGCAGTAACACCATGTACATGAGTAGGATTTGAAACTTTGCATGGTGGAGATACAATCTAGTAAGGTTTGCAGTAACACCATGTACATGAGTAGGATTTAAAACTTTGCATGGTGGAGAAACAATCTAGTAAGGTTTGCAGTAACACCATGTACATGAGTAGGATTTGAAACTTTGCATGGTGGAGATACAATCTAGTAAGGTTTGCAGTAACACCATGTACATGGGAATAGGATTTAAAACTTTGCATGGTGGAGAAACAATCTAGTAAGGTTTGCAGTAACACCATGTACATGAGTAGGATTTAAAACTTTGCATGATGGAGATACAATCTAGTAAGGTTTGCAGTAACACCATGTGCATGAGTAGGATTTGAAACTTTGCATGATGGAGATACAATCTAGTAAGGTTTGCAGTAACACCATGTATATGAGTAGGATTTAAAACTTCGCATGATGGAGATACAATCTAGTAAGGTTTGCAGTAACACCATGTATATGAGTAGGATATGCAACTTTGCAGGGTGGAGATACAATCTAGTAAGGTTTGCAGTAACACCATGTACATGAGTAGGATTTAAAACTTTGCATGGTGGAGATACAATCTAGTATAGGTTTGCAGTAACACCATGTACATGGGAATAGGATTTAAAACTTTGCATGGTGGAGAAACAATCTAGTAAGGTTTGCAGTAACACCATTTTTGAAACTTTGCACGGTGGAGATACAATCTAGTAAAGTTTTGTGGTAACACCATGTACATGAGTAGGATTTGAAACTTTGCATGGTGGAGATACAATCTAGTAAGGTTTGCAGTAACACCATTTTTGAAACTTTGCACGGTGGAGATACAATCTAGTAAGGTTTTGTGGTAACACCATGTACATGAGTAGGATTTGAAACTTTGCATGGTGGAGATACAATCTAGTAAGGTTTGCAGTAACACCATTTTTGAAACTTTGCACGGTGGAGATACAATCTAGTAAGGTTTTGTGGTAACACCATGTACATGAGTAGGATTTGAAACTTTGCATGGTGGAGATACAATCTAGTAAGGTTTGCAGTAACACCAAGTACATTAAATAGTAATTAACAATTATTGTAAGAAGACTACGAGTGTGTACAATAAAGGGTGAGTCAACGTATGCCTACCGCGCAATATTCTTGGATCAATACGTCAGGGTCTGTTTTTTTTTCATGTTCAGCTGCTCGATTTAATATGCTGCAGAAAAGAAAAGCGTTCTGAAGTTTGATGTACTCTTCACTGTTTTCTTGGTGTACGCCAGGAAGCAATACCACGTCAACCCAGACTTTCAACCCCGTAGAACTGTCATGGTGACTTCGTCTTTTGCCTCAGTCGGCAATAGACGCAGACGGGCTCCAAGAGACTTGGATCAATAGACCATGCATGTAACCTTATTTACAAAGAAGAGTGACCTTGTATATTATATTGGGTCTGTCTGGCAGGGAAGATACTGCACTGATCATATGGGAAATTTCACATTTTTTGTGTCATAATTTCCACACAAATTCAAGCGTTATAAAAAATAACAGCTGTAACAAGTTTTGAGATGTGCTCCCTTCCTTCATAATCAAAAGTTGGTAAAAATCAGACAGTGCAAGCTCCATAAAATAGTAGAGTTTATTCTTCCATTTGGGCTCATGTACAATAAAATCCTGCCTGCATGGATTACAGGCTCTGTGGCTCTTTTGCAAACATTATGATGTCACCCTGATTTCATGGTCTATAAATTGCAACCACTTTCCCTTCTAATGGTATGGCTTTTAATAATATTAACCTCTCTATGGACGAATATCCCCCACTGACTACGACTAGATCAGGCACATCGAGGCATACTAAACGTCACTCGGGATCAATACTAAAGAGGGGAGTGTTAACACCTACCACCCACCCGACCCATCACCCGGACACCCCCGGGTTCACCGAGTGATAGCTTACGGTTCCCGTAGCATGGCAGGTTCTGCCAGAACTCAGCAGGACGAGTTCCTTCGAGAGCCAAATCTACTCAGCGAGAGTCATGATAGCAGTATCACTTCCGTCTAACGGAATCTGAAACCATATCGATACTTCCTCATGCTTCGTCTCAAACCTGGCCAGTCTTTAATTTAGAACCGCGGAACTGTTTTTCGCAACACGCCTCTATTGAACAGTGGTACAAAACAATATAGTTTTTGTTTCATCAAAACGTCAAACTTGGGACATTTGAGAGGGAAAAAGCATACAATTATTTATTCTTCAGTGATGAAAAGGTGAATTATATGGCCTATATCATTAGTCCATATCATGCAAATGAAGAATAGACCTTTCTTTTGCAACGTCACAGACGCGGGTTTTGGCAACCATGATTGGCAAAAGTACGACGGGCAGTCTTCACTGCAACAGTGTAGTATTCAAACAAAAAGTAAACTTTTAATTTTGTTGAAAAATGTTAATGTTTAACTAAAAAGGGCAAATTTTTACAAAGGCAATTTATACATTTGTGACACTCAAGGCCTCCCAAATGGTTGTCAATGTTTGTAAACAAAAGAAATGTCCACAAGTAGTATTTACAAATCCATCGAAGACAATAGAAACAAGTTTTTAGGCACTTTATACTATTAATGTTATCCCAAAGAGGGCGCTATTTTACTTTTTAACCAAAAATATTTTTTTTTAAGTTTTGGCGTGAAGAGAGCAGTTTTTGTGAGGACTATCAATTAAACTTTTGCCTGAAAAGACAGCTGCTTATGTAAACATTTTACTGAAATTTTACCGTTTTTTCCGTGGGAATTTAATAGACCGATTGCGCGATCTCCGTCACGTGACCCCTGTTGGGTTAAAAATGTAAACACACACGTAATCCTCCATAGGAAAGGGTGGTACGGTACACAAAGATTAATGCATTTAGTTAATTCGATCGAGGCTTTTTTTGCTCGAAATCTGTGAAACATATTCCAGACTTTGTACCAAAGACCTTCAAGTGGCTGAATAAAACCAGTAAGGACAGTTCCAGCAAGTCTTGAAGTACCGTATAAATGTGCACAATGTGTACAGCGCACGACGGAACGTTAGGCCAGATGACCGCGATCACCTCACACTTTGAAGTTTTGAAGCTGAAAGCCCCCAAAGAAAATGCTTCCCAAAACTGTGTGATTCCTTTGCCTATTTGAAATTTTGCAAGGCTAGGTATTAATGCTTACTTTTCCAACGTTGTTTTTCCTGTTTTTTATAGTGATTTAGTCCTACATTACAAACAAAATAACACACGGGTGGCTACATAGGCCTAATAGTCGTCCGACTCCGGTAGTGCATGGCTTAAAAAACCTCTTTTCAGAAGAATTGTGTTAAATTATGAAACAGAGATGTGTTTTAAATTAATGCCACACCATACTACTCAAATAAAGGGACTGATTAACTAATTCATCGCTTAACGAAAGTATAATCGACTGTTTTCGAACTCACTCTGTGTCACGGCCTATCTCTTTACACGTATTTTTTCACCAGCTGTATGACGTCACACCCGATAGGGGGTCACGTGACCGCATGTAAACATTTTCGCGCAATCGGTATATTGATATACAACATTCTAGAGTGTAATGGACTAATCGGTATGCCAAGTTTTTCTTCTGCTTCAAACTGGCGGGAAAAGGGCAACCATTAATTTGGTCGAGCGCCCTCTATAAAAGATTTATTTTGCGTGTGTGTGTGTGTGCCTGTGTGTGTCTGGTTAACATATCCTGCAATAAAGTTTACAGCAATTAGTACAACACGTTACCCGACTATTTTATTTAACACTACACATGTATCTCCGCGGCCGGTGTTCAAAACCAGTGGTGCACTGTGCCTTAATTTGCCGTGTAATTTCGTGGGAATTTTGAGACTGGACAATGTCGAGGTTTTCTGGTATGACAAAGTGGAGGTTTCCAATTGTTTTTGGAAGTATTCTAGCTGGATTCACAACGGCTTTCGTATTCAGGTAAGAAATAACATTCAGCAAAAACACCCTCAGTCAAAACGCACAACCAAACCAGTCCACCATAATGTCCCCACATTTTTCATTAATTTACCAAAAACTAAGTTTCACATATTTCCGTGGTCCTTTCTCTATTAACTGAAGGAAGGAAATTCTGAAACTGAGTGACGCCTCTGACAATGGAGGTTAGAATAGAAATGGTCTGACTTGGTTAATGTACACGTACAACAATTTCACGTACATAAAAATAGCACTAGCAGTAGCAGTAGCACTAGACCCAGTAACTGGGGCGCTGTACTCCTTTTTTGAGATTTTGACATTATCTGTCGAACGAGCGCCCCAGTAAGGAATATGTAGTAACTGCGACGGTCAGGAGAATTTAAATCACCTCTGTTAATAAAAATGCCTTAGACTCAACAGAATTGCTCAAAATTCGTCTACTGTCTTCTCCAAGTGTTTATGGTGTAATAAAATGCATTTAATTGTACTCACGATCATTTTCTGTCCTCCAAATCGATGATTTTTAGGGCCTCTGACAACCCTGCCGTTACAATCGCCATTTTGATTACTAATGTTACGACTGTTTTCTGACTTGAAAAAAGTCGTATTAACGCTACGGGATCACGTGTTCGCTGATGCCCGGACTTGAATATTGTTTTGCGCAGTCAACGCAGGATACCAGTCAACGAACACCACAAAGTTCCATTGGTCATGATTGCCGAGCGCGTGCTGTACAATGTTGCCATTGTGGGGGGTCGTTGACACAGCTGATATCCTGCATTGACTGCGCAAAACAATATTCATGTCCGGGCATCAGCGAACACGTGATCCCCGCAGTATTAATACGACTTTTTTGCTCAAAACGACCCCCACAATGGCAACATTGTACAGCAGGCGCTCGCCCTCACTGAGGTCAAAGTTTACTGTAGGAAAACACTGTGCATACCCTCTATTCAAGTTAATAGTGTTAAGTACAACACTTTCTTTTACAATAATGTGAACATTCATCATTTCGGCTAATAGTTTTATTGTTTTTTGTATGAAAACTATGAGCACTGACCGATAGAGCCTATTGTCAAAGCTCATGATCATGTTAATGTTTTAGTACAATTCATAACTTAATTTCTTATATATATATACCAGAAAAATCCTGATTAAATAGGCCTTCACAATATAGGGGCACATTGCCCTCAAATCTCTCAAAATTTTGCTGTTTGGAATTGCTCCTTATCCTTTTTAAGAGTTTTTCATGCAGTAAAACAGATACAATGTGTTGTAATTAGTGAGAACATGTAGGGATTCAAAAAAATAATAAATTTGCCTCTTGAAAATACATGTACAACCAGTGGAACCACACTCTACATAGAAACATACGGTCCGCCATTTTGTGTGTTCAAAAATTTGGTTCTGCAAAATGGCGGACCATGTTCTGTCACACAAGTAAACAAAAGTCACACAATTTCAAGGGGTATTTATGTGAATCATTGGGCAGGCCTGATTGCTTCATTCGTGAAAGGGCAATGGCACCAAGGCATTTTCTTCTTGATAAAGGGCACCACTACATGTATGAGGAAATTGTTAATTTGTACTGGAACATTTCAAGGGCACCAAGGCAATGACCAGGGGCAACCAAGGCAATTGCCTCAATTGCCTCCGTGAAGTATCAGGCGTGATTAGACCCTATATTCTACTTTTAAAATCTTTCCAACCATATTCATTTCACAACAAACACTTTTTATAGCCCAAAAGGGCTCATTCAGAAGGCAATGTGTCCTTTTGATAGTTGGAAGAGTGAAATCATTATGATCATAATGTAGCGGTAGGAAGATAATCGTGCGGAGAGACTAAGGTATGACCACGATGTTTGATGGTATATAATTTAGTGCATCATATTGTATTTTTATTGTTTTTATTATTTATTTATTATTATTATTTTTTTTTTTTTTATTTATTTATTTTTTTTTTTTGGGGGGGGGGGTAGACAAGCAGAGAAAAATTTAAGATTCGGAATGCTCTCACAATATTCAACAAGTTTGATGGTTTGTCAGTGTTTGCTTCTCTCTGTGTAGAGTGTGAAACATTTATTTAGGGCAAGCTTCAGAGGACTTTGGAGGTGTCATGTTGGTTTTAAAATTGGGGGAATGGGAGGGATGAGAAAGTACTAAAGGAGAGGCGTATACAAGAATAAGAAGGTTTGGGATAAAAATGGGGAGAAAGAACGGAGTGAGGGAAAAGATATGTAAAGTTGTGATGTGGGGTAAAATGTAACGTACAGTATTCCATTTCTGGGCTTGGTAGTGTTGTGTGTTTTTTAAATTGAACAAAACTTAATGTTTTTAGAGTACAAACGAAGATCTATGATTTCTATCGCGTCTTTATCGTTATTTTACATGAAAATGTTACATTTAAATTATTTATCAGCAAACTGTTTTTCATGGTTGTACTACATGTACAGTCTCCCCTTATGACTTATCTTCCTGCGGCTACTTTGTACATGTATGACTTCACTCATTTTGAGCAATCATCCCGCAAAAAAAACAAAACCTTTTTGGTTTTTATGCAATTGCATTTTAATGTGGCATGCAAAAGAGCGAGAAAACGAGACTACGATGACAATGTGACTGCTTTGTGTGTCACACAGATCATGCACATGTGTAGTTTGCGCACACGCTGTGTACACCGTGATCGCAATGGTCTGTGTTTCGCGGCACTTTCGAGCAAAACGAACGGGGACCGACAGCGGTCGGGTGCGAAAGATCCTGTCCTTCTTTAATAATGCTAAAGATTCAATTGATATATCATTGTCCATTTTCTTTGTCAATGTTTACCTAAAATATCGGTGCAGATTATCTATTTAAAGACATTATTACAGGAAAAATAAGAAAAGAAATGCGGGTGGCCGAGATAAAAAAAAACTCCACAAGGGCACTTGACTGAAAACAAACAATATTTTTATTTCGCCTTAATGTGCGGTTGACTTGATTGATTTGTGGAACGTGATGTTGTTACTGTTACAATGTACATTGCTGTGTTCAGATTATGAGCTGATCGAAATCAACATCTAGATAATTGTGTTTTCCTGTTCCAGTTTTGTTGAGGGACTATAACAATTTCTCCAGTGACTTTCCCAGGAGATAAAAAAAACAAAACCCTTTACTGAAGATCAAAGGAATGTAATTTTTATTGTTGAACAAAATTTTTAACTTCATTGACGTATAAAGTTGGTATTCAAAATGCTGTTATCTCAGGGGAAAAAAAGTTGTTGACTGAAGGCCACAATCATCCCCTCACCCTGCTAAAAACAGCAAAGTGTACTAAATTGTAAAAGTTGTTGTATTTTGTTGCATTTTCAGCAGTCAAATCAAATCCCATGCTCTGTTGCTCTGATGCTGCATTTAGCAGGTTTCTACAGGCAGACAGGGCCCTTATATATGTTCATTCACAATCCAAGTCCCCAGCAAACTTCAAAGCATCTGTGCATTAAGCAGGGTAACTGACCACTGCCAAGGCGGGTGTAAACTAGTTCACTTGACAATGCAAAAGAATACTACTGTTTGCATTTAGCAGGGTTTTCATTTTAACTAAAGGTGTTGCCAGCCCTGAAGCTTCACGGAGGCAACGGAGGCAATTGCCTCCGTTGCCCCTGGTCATTGCCTTGGTGCCCTTAAAATGTTCCAGTACAAATTTACAATTTCCTCATAGAGATGCCCTTTATCAAGAGGAAAATGCCTTGATGCCCTTGCCCTTTCAAGAATGAAGCAATAAGGCCCGTGTTGCATTTTGATGCATTTTGCAGGGTGCTTAGAAAACAGGTGGTTAGTGTCAAAATTAACATGATATTCAGGGTAGCAGGAGAGCTACATTGACATACCATTACATTTGTGCATGTGTACAAGTACATGCATTATAGTACATGTAGTAACAACAAATCGAGACTGCCTTTACAGGTCAGTAGCCCTTTGAAAGCTAATCCATTTTTTTTCCTTCATTTTTTTTGGAGGAAACAGAGACAAAAACAAAAAAAGCATATTACAAAGAACTTAATCTCATTTTCAGTGCAATCAAAACCCTCTTACTGTCCGGCAATACAATATCATCCAATTACCAAGGCAATGACCTGGGGCAACAGAGGCAATTGCATCAGTGAAGTATCAGGCCTTGGGCCCCTGGCATATCTAAAAATAACACACCATTACAGGCATGGCATTTCATCTTTGAGAAGGCAAGGCCATCATTTTCCAAAGGGCACTTCCATTGGAAGGGGCTGCAAAGCCAAGACCAGGGCAACAGAGGCCATGGCCTCCATGTAATTCGTGACCTGCATTATGTTCAGGTTATTTGCATGTATTTATGCATTTTTCCCCCTTTGATTTGAGCTTGTAAATTTCTGTATACAGCTAGAAATATGTGTGTATGTAACGTCAACATGCACTGTGAATGTTCAATATTTAGCCCATTAAATTTAAACCTCTTTTATTATTGATTTTACAAAAGACAAGTGTGGCATGTTATGCTCGCTCTGTTGACGTTTGTTGGTCACTAAACATGCTAAAATTCACAATAGCTTTGAGATGGGTTTTTGAACAATTATGGTTTTGTGTCATGAGGTATTGTGTCACACTCAACGCAATCAAATTTATCAGGTCACAAAGACAGCAGTGGGTTGAAAAACCATTTCTTATTTGGTTGGACTCAAAATCAATGAAGTGCCTTGTGCAACAGTTACATGTGTAGGAGAAGGAAAAAAAAAGCAACAATGTAGTTAAATTTTGAGCAGTTCGGTTTGTGAATTCTTAACCCTAACCAACCCAAATCCTTCAATTTCCTTTTATCCAAATAGAAGGATTTTGAAGAATGGGGTATTAGGCCACTGCAGCAGAAAAGGATCCAGAATGATTTGGGTCATGGTAGTGTGTTTCTGGTGTGGAAGGATTAAGGAGGATATAAATGCTATTAGACTGTATTTGATGAAGATAGATTTAGAAGGATCAGGATCAATGTGATTTTGCTAAAACGTGATATAGTAGGAATTGGGTCATATGCAACTTGTCTAAACTATAGTTAACAGATTATCATGGGCTGAAAGGATTTAGAAGGAATTGTGTCATACACATGTATGCCATGTGGACAATATATACAAGGATTTAGAAGTGTGGGCTTGATGGTCTTTTTACCCTCTGAGACTGAAGGGTATTGTAGGACTTGGGGTATGTATGAGCATATTACAGTAGGCCTATGGTCCTAATTGGTTAGGGTTGATGGTGAGTGAGATCTTGCAGTTAATTGAGACAGCTAATTTTTTAAGCTGATGTCGGGTTCTGTGCTTGTTCCTTGATGTACGTATGCGTGTAAAGCCACGTCTAAACCGAGCGACTTCGGCTATGGCTATGACTGTGACAGTAACATTGAAGACATTAACACCTTGCCAAAGCCAATGGAGACACAGCCTAATTTTGTGAGTTTCTAGTAAAAAAAAGCATGCCCTCACATGTCTGTTCAGTGTCAATTGGCGATTTGCCGTTCACAAAAACCCAACTTGGTCGATCTGCCACAGGTTTGTGAACTATCTGTCCTTTTTGTCGTAGCAGCCATTCAGATTGCAATAATATTAACCGTTATTTGTTGTGTTACTGTAATGTAAATGTTTTTGACCTTGGCCGATTACCTGTTCTGTTTTGTTACCCCTCTGCAACAGGTAGGCCTACATGTTTCAGTCCAAAAGAAACATGACAACAATTTAGAAAAAAAAGAGAAGAAAAAGCTCCCACACATTTGAATCTACACTGTATATGTCATTTGAAGTATATGTAAGACCTCCCTTATTTTATGTAATGCATGTGGTAGGCGTGTAGACTGTGTATTCCAAGTACAGTGTTATACTATGCATTCAATGACATCACTCATTCACAGGCATGGCTTTACTCTGATCAAAACCTAAAACTAATCTTTTAGTCAGTAATACAACTAGGCATATTACATGTTTACATTATTAAATATGAATTATGAATAACTACAGCTCAGGGTGGCGTGAGGGGGGGGGGGAGAGTTTTTCACCAAGTTAGACTTTCAGTAGCTGGAGTTGGTTGCAACATTACTTGATATGTGAAGGAAAGCAGGGCTTGAAACTTACACTGGACCGCAGGCCCGTGGCCGGTGATTTTAGCATCTAGGGCCAGTCAACGCATGACTGGACATGTCCAGTGGTCTTGTGTTTTTGTTCAAATGTTGACTTTCAGTCTGATAAATGTCTTTCAATTCTGTTTAGTATTGAAGAATATTTACCCATAATACAAATGAGATAATTTTTTTTTTGTAGTGCTTCTTCAAATTAAAACAGTTCAAATGTTAAATTGTGTAGGTATTTTTTCCCCTGTCGTTGGAATTCTGGTCTTGTAAAAACAATTTAGGTCTAGTAAACATTCTGAGCTGCAAGCCTTGTGGATTCTCCCCCCCCCCCAAAAAAAAAAAGCACACAGTGATGAGCTACAAAACCTGGGATTTAGCCATTTTTCAAGAACGGAAGTCTGTCTTGAGTCAAATCTACCGTGCACCTTGACCTTGTGAAAGATAATTAAAATAGCATGCTGTAACCAACCAACAAGGGTAACGATGCTATCTGGTTACCATGCCAACGGAGTGTTCTGACGACTTCTCGCAGAATTGATTGTTTTTCTTCCTTGTGTAAAAAGTAAAATGCTTCAGGAGGAACTAGTGTGGTAATTATTGCTCGTAATTTGTACTGTGACACCATATATAAATCTAGTGAACTGTTTGCAATGTAAGCTTGTGCACACGATGTTTAAAGCACAATATCTTTAATACATGTACATGTACATGTATAAGGGTTTCTACAATAATAGACCGATTGCGCGACCTATGTCATGTGACCCCTGTTGGGTATAAAATGTAAACACACACGTAATCCTCCATAGGAAAGGGTGGTACGGTACACGATGATTAATGCATTTAGTTTATTTATTAAAATCGAGGCTTTTCTTGCTCGAAATCTGTGAAAGATATTCCAGAGTTTGTACCAAAGACCTTCAAGTGGCTGAATAAAGCCAGTAAGGACAGGTCCTGCAAGTTTTGAAAATTGTAAAAGTACCGTATAAATGTGCACGATGTGTACAGCGCGCGACGGAATGTTAGGCCAGACGACCGCGATCACCACACACTTTTCAATACAAAAATGTCAAAGTTTTGAAGCTGAAATCCTCCAAAGAAATTGCTTTCCAAAACTGTGTGATTCCTTTGTCTATTTGAAATTCTGCAAGGCTAGGTATTAATGCTCACTTTTCCAACGTTGTTTATCCTTTTTTTACATTGATTTAGGCCAACATTAGGAACAAAATAACAGACGGGTGGCTACATAATAGTCGTCCGACGCCAGTAGTGAATGGCTAAAAAAAACCTCTTTTCAGAAGAATTCTGTTAAATTATGAAACAGATATATGTGATTTAAATGCGTTGTAGCTGTTTTGACCTCAGCCCATTCCTGTACTAAATGCTCCTATATTAAATGCTCATAGTGACATCAACGGTCATACGCATAAGGTCTACCGGAGCGTATTGATGAGACCCTAGATTGTATTGCCCTGCATGGAATAATAGAGGGAAGTACTGTGATTAAAATGTATGCATGATTTCCGAGCTAGAAAAGATTACCGTTAGCTGATCCTACTGGTAAGGGTATTGAACTTGATCTTAATCATAACTCCATTGATCGTCATCAGAATACGTCATCAGATGCATTGCTAGCACTAAAGGCTGTTTCATACTAGCTGCGACTGTGCGTGTGCATCCATCAAAGCGAATGTTGGATTAAACGTTCATACTTCATCCAAATAAAAAATAGATAACCATTAATTTTTGCGTTCGCGTGCGGAAAAACCAGGGGTCAACATGCGTTCATACTTTCTTTGAAAAATTTCATACGTACGTGTGCAGTGCAATGATCCTTTTTTCTGTATCATTGATTGATTAAAGAAAATGGATGGAAGTGAGGAACTTCTCCTTTTGTCATTGCTGTGGCTGGCTTCAATAAGGTTTCCATATTCTTTAACGGGTTTGCCATCATTCATTCACTGACACTGCGTAATGCATCTGACAAATGTTAAAATATTTCAATTTGTCCGACTATGCATCCGGTTAGTGTGTACGACCTCTTTTTTATTTTTTTAAAAACTCGGATGCAGAAGCACAGTTTGATTTCGCACTGCGTTTCCATTTACACACTGCGCAATGCAGGCCTTGATCTCAACCGAGGCCACTGAGGCCATTGGCCTCATGCCCTGTCGAGTTGGCCAGCATGCCCTTCAGAAAAATTGCACTGTCACTGCCAACTTGGCCAGCATGCCCTTGTACATTTTCTCTGATTTGGCCTGCCCCCGTTTTTCTTAAGATCGAGGCCTGTTAATGGGTCCGCGCCCTGCGT
Source organism: Marthasterias glacialis (assembly GCA_911728455.2). Lineage (NCBI taxonomy): Eukaryota > Metazoa > Echinodermata > Asteroidea > Forcipulatida > Asteriidae > Marthasterias > Marthasterias glacialis. The sequence goes on along the minus strand of OU452228.1, from coordinate 9,337,194 downwards.
ACGTAGTGAAAACGCAGCGAGTATGAACCGTCCTTAAGTCTCACACAAAAAAGCACCCTGGCTCGTTTTTGCTCTCAGCCTCAGGCCATATATCTGAACTGGCGGCTGCAGCTATGGTTTTTGATGTTGCTGAGGGTGTTGTTAACCACTTACTGCCGGGAATTCCAAAACTTTTCTGTGCTCACCGACTGGATTGAACTTAAGAATTTCTGAAATATTTTTGTTGTTGAGAATATGAAACCATGACTAACCAAATAAAGGCAACAAACAATCTCATAAAATGTTCTGGGTTGCCTTTTTCTCTTTCGAGAAAATATGGTTTTTGTTCACCCTGAGTTTTCCAGGTTTACCACGGCCGATAACCAACCATGCCCAGTACACTGGTGGCAGCCTAACATTCTCTCGTTATCCTGGTTTTTCCAACAAAGGCCAAAGGTCTGTATTGGGTATTACACAGTATTTCCCGAATAAGGGATCATTCTGAGCATGAATTCCAGTACTCATTGTCCCTTTTTTGTTTTTACAGGGCAAATGAAGCATAATGTGGGGAGTGCATATAGGGTTTTCAGGCATGTTATCTGCCACGGGCATCACTTGATGTTTTTTTTTAAAACAGGTTCATCCGACTTCTGTTTGTGTCTCTGAAAAAGTTTTGCTCAAGTACAAACACGTCTTCCGGCATTTAACTGATTATACGGGAAGCCCAGTATATAATTGCTGTTGTCTTTATTTTGCTTGACAGACTGAACTTCATGCCAGACACTGAGGAGCTTCAGCGTAAACACCAACAGGAAGACACTGAGCACTTGGATGAGATGATAGCTCACAAGGCCCGCGTCAACGAGCAGAGGGCTCACATCATTGAGGAGAAGAAGAAATCCAAGGATGGGGTCACACCGTAACAGGCCTCAAGACTAAAGTCTTCAAGATGGATCTCTGAATGATGGGATTTCATCAGCTGTATATTGCTTAATTGAAAGATGTCTATAATTACTTGAATGCTGAGCATGCATGCTTGTTGTACAGTATTGCAAAATTGACAATCTGGAGATGTGTATATTGTATGAACTGAAAACTCTGATTACGTGATCAGACCCATTATTGTAATGCAGGACCCATAGTCACAGCAGCATCATCAAACTTTTTTAGGAGGAGAACCAAGGCCTGGCAGCCATAGAAATCTAATTAACTTGATATATTTTGAAACGAGTGTATGATTTGTTACACTGTTTTGACCTGAAGGGAGTAATCTTAGTTGTAATTTGAAGTTGGCGTCATGAAGGAGGCCTCTCAGCATGCTCATGGGAAATGTGCCGAGGGTGACAGAATTACAGCTGGCGAAAACCCACAGCACAATCTGACTACTCAAAAGCACTCAGAAACTTCAATAACAGTCGGAGTTTCCTCTCTGCGTGAAAAGACGCTTCTCGCCCAAAGTAAGTGTAGTGAGTCTGATGAGGTAAGCACTGAAGAAGCCTCCAAGGCAGGAAATCTTTCAAAGCCTAAGAAGTCCAGGACATTGTCGTCGGCGGCAACGCGGAGAAACAAGCTATCTCTACGTCGAGCAGCCAGCCACCAGGCCAAAGCCAAGGCACCCAGGGAGGTGTCCGAGGTGATCAAAGCCATTTTAGGGGAGACCACTTTGAACCAGAGCAGTGACTTTAAGGAACCCCTTGTGCGAGGGTCAGCCACTGCAACGAAAGGCAAACGGAAGATAGGTAGCTCACTCAGCAGACCTAAACATTACAGACCCTCAAAGGCTACAGCTCTGTCTGAGTTGAGCAGAAGTACTAATGTTGATGACGCTTGTCAGAGCGATGCGAGACCGACAAAAACACAAACTGCTGAACCGAAAACTAGAAATGCCGGAGTCCCCGTGGCCAATGTTGCTGTAACAAAGGATTCCCCAATCAAAGAATGCTCAGTGTGCGTGTTAAAATTGAAACTGAGTACAGACACGTCAAAGAGTCTCGACTCCAAGGACGAGGTAACTTTACCAGAGGTTCAGTCCACCAAACAGCCATCCTCCGAAGGTTCAGCACAAGTCCTCACCAATGACAGCCCTAGCCGTCTTGCTTCATCCCCTGAGCAAAAGAGTCCCCCTTCAGAAACCAGACCCTCGTGCCAAGACGATGGGACTACACAAAAGCACTGTCCACTTTGTGGGAAAACTTTTTCACGACAAGACACAGCAGAAGGTGTGAAGGACCACACGCAGTGGTGTTTACGACGACGATTTGCAGCTGTCAGAAAGACAGGTGATGGCATGGGTAACTCAGGTATGTCTTGAATTTGATTTTATATCATTTGTTTTTTTTTTACCGATTTTTTAATAATTCCATTTTACTTTTCTGTCAGACTGGGATTGATTCACACTATTTAATCTTGAGAAAATAGAATGACCTGTTGCAAACTGCTTACCAACCAAAAGGACCTATGGTGTAAATGCAAAATAAATTGTTATTGGCCGCAGGTTTGACATGTTTGAGACAGACTCTTCCAGGGTTGAAACGTGAGGCCATTAACATATTTTGTTACTTGTTATTCTTGAAGACTTTAAAATGTCTCAGAGTATTCGGTTTTTGTTGGTCAGGTTAAAACTGTAGGCTTGGGGAGGAGAAGTGTTTACGTCATGCAGATATGGATTGAACGACATTCGTAAATACCCAAAACATTTTGAGCAACGCAATCAATACATTGTAGCAGTACTTAATGTAAAGTATATAGTACGCTGTACGTGCTCATACACACAACCGTTGAGCGCGCTTGCAATTTGACCCGTTGCGAAACAGAGCACGAGGACGTGACTTGAATTGCAATTTGACAAAACAACTTTTTGTTTACAGATTTTCCTACATTGTTACACTTTTTAACAAAAAGGGCATTTATGAATGGGAATAAAAGAGTAGTGACTCAGTCTTAAACGGTCGTTTAAAACCAGCGGGGCTGTTGCCGTGTGATAAAGGACCTTGCCTTTGGCTCAGTCTGCCTTTGGCTCAGTCCTTTATCACATGGCCATGACCCTGCTGATTTTAGACGACCATTAAAGACCTCGTCTCCATGCTTTTATTCCCTCATTGGAATGCTGCCAGTATCAACTTTATTATGAACATTTTTAGCTTTAAACTGAAATAAAATTGAACAGGCCTCAAAAGGCCATGTCATACAAGTCAATTTACAGATAACTGATTGCAAGCAGTTTCCAAGAAGACGAGAAAGAAAGACTGATCCATTAAGCCCAGTCCCCTTATGTGTTGACCAATCACAGCCTTGGCTCTTCCACCAAAAGTCCGACCAAAGTCTGACATGATAAAATCCTATCAGAAAAATGTAAAAATGTGTGCACATACTTAAAACAGCTGATCAGCCGATTTCCTCGTTTTTCTTCTAGTTTCGTGCCATAGAAACCTGAAAAACACAGTACAAAGTGTTTTTGGCAGTTTCCTCTTTTTTTTTTGAAAAGCAGAGTTGCATGTCTGCTTATAGAGCGCTCGCTCATGTCATGCAGTGTGGCATTAAAGAGATGCACATTGTTCTACCCACGTGTACAATGGGGGACGTGGCCAATGCTTCATCTCTAGATCAAGAATAGGATACTCCCCACTTTCACATTTTTTTTCAGAAACACTGAGGCAAACCATTTTTCTCAGCGATAAATTTAATGGGTTCTTTTACGTAGATTAGACACACAGGACCTACAGCTTTATGTCGCATTCGGATGACGAAGCAATTTTGGTTAAGTGTTTTACTCAAGGACACAAATTCCATGACCCCACACCCTGACAACACCGTAACTTGGGAGTCAGGTGCACTAGACCGATCAGCCACAACGCCAGCCCTGTTGAAATACATGCATATCCTGCTTTATTATTGTTTGGTTTTGTCTAACCATTGAAGATGATACCAGTGGTGATGAGGAGCTTGCTCGCCGTCTTCAGAAGCGAGAAGATGAGAAGAGACAGGAGGAGTTGATGACCGAGACTGAGAAGTTCTTCTGTCACATCTGCCAACGTGAACTCACACACATGAACTCCACAAGAAGAGGTCAGCATATCAACAGGTACACCAATCCTCAAAAAAAAAATCCTTCATTTTTTTTCATTCTTTTTTTATTTTTATATTTAAAAAAAAGCATGCAGAGAAAAACAAGCCTTGAAGCATGTCCTGTTTTTCAGAAGTTGCTAAATAATGAACAGGGAACGATTTTGTCTAGCAGTTTTGCGTAAAATATTTAGACTGAACAAGTTTTGTACACACTAAATTGAGGTAACAAATGATGATATTTGAGTCGCAACTGATACTTTTTGTATAGCATTGTTCTATACAAGGAAATCGTTCACAGCTAAAAATATTACTTAAAGGGACACGTTGCCTTCGTATTGGGTGCTTTTGGGCCATAAAAAGCATTTGTTATGAAATAAATATGGTTGGATAGATATATAGAATATAATGATTCAGATATCCTGTAAAACTATTATTATTTTTTTTTCAATAAGTGACAGAACACAGTCCGCCATTTTGTAGAACCAAAGTAATGTGCATGCATGGCCCAAGTTATAAAGCTAATGAACACAGAAAGTTGCTTAACCAGACCTGAAGTTTGTCAGGACTTTCTCTGATTTCAGATATTTTTTGAAAGTCTTTATTTGCTTTCAGATTTGATACGAACTTACCCCTGAGGGAAAACTTACTAAGATTCAGAACCACTTCCACTCGACCAAAAGTGGCAAAGTAAAAATCATGTCATAAATTAACATTTTCCAATTTTTCTATGGTAAAGGTAAGGATATGGGATTGGTGAAACTGATAGTGTCGTGTTCTTCTGTGAAAAAAACAAGCCCGTTAAAATTTGGGCACGATCCGTCGTCTGAGTCAGGAGAAAGTAGTAAAAAACTATGCACACTTTTCAGCATGTAAGCAAATTGTCCTTAATTTTTATTGTTACAATCAAAATTAAAATTGGGGTCTTCAAATTCTATTTTCTTGACTTTGAGTTTGACAGTATTTCAGACAGAAATATTTCTATGGAAGATTGGTACTGGAATAAACTTCAAAATCAGTCATGTCAGTAAGCAGTCTGGTACTTATTTTTAAACGATTCAATGAATACCAGTCCTGTATTCTACCCTTAACATATAGTACATGTATTATATCAGTTTGAAATAAACACCAATCTGCTGTTTCGTATGATTTTTCTGGCATTTTTCCTAAAAAAATAATTGAGTCAAAAAATTAAGGATAGTTGAGGCATTTCCTCAACTTTCGTAGGTCTGTCCAGTGTTTTCCCCTCCATATTACAGGATAGTTCAGGGTGTAATACAAATATTTTTGCACTATTTATATATTGCTCTTTTTTCCGTTTTTAATTAATTGCTGTTTAAATGTCTGTTTTTCACTACCATTTTCAACTGTTGTTTTTACTCTTATTTGTAACAGTGTAATTAATGTGCATTTGAACATATATTTTCCATGAACTTGCGCAATAGAAATGAAGAAATTATTATAGTACACAGTTGGTTTAAGAAGGTGTACATTTTTTCAATCCTCTCATTTACAATAAACACAACATTCGGATAATCTGTAAAAAAAATTATAAAAAAGGAGGTTTCCTTTTTGAGAAATATCTGTTTAGCAGTTTTTGTTTAAGGTATGCTTTTAAGCTGTCATTGAATAATTAATGTTAAAAAATGTAGACTTTCTTTTCAAGTTGTTTTCACCCACCCGCCCATCTCCAAAATCCTCCAGAATCCTCCATAGTAAATTTTCATTATGCCCTAAATCCACCACAATTCTCCAGGATCTCATTGAAGGACACTTCCTCGATCCTCCACAGTCCTCCATGTACATGTATCAAATGTCGACCTTCCTCAATCCTTCATAATCCTCCAATTGGTGATTTTTGAATGTGCCTCAATCAACCAAAATCCTCCAAATCCTGCAGAGGATTATGAAGGATTTGGGAAGGTTAGGGTTAATTGCTGCCGACAGACAAGTGTACACGTGGGAACAATTATTGGGGTATGACTAGGAAGGAGGGGTGAAGTGTGAACACGTGCCCAGACATTCCATTGTGTAGCGATACAAGATTGATCAATGACAGTAGAACAGCACAGGCCATCTGAAAGAGTCTGTCGGTTGTTCTTTTATTAAATTATCTTTCTGTTTTTCCTTTTTTGTTCTTTGTTGAAAATTGCATTTGATTTTCAGTAATTTCCTTTGATCCACCCACGCACAATTTCAAAAAGGCGAAATTTTGAAACATTGGTTATTCTGAATGGCCCTTTAAGCAGAAAATACTGCTGAACAATTTTGCCTGGGCCCAACTTCAAAAAGCCTTTATGTTAAAAAACAAACATTTGCTAAGCATGAACAAATCTTGCTTTGCAGAAATAGGTTACCAGCCAAAATACCATATAGTCGACCTTGCTGCGACTGGTTCCCGTTTCATTTTTTTGCTTTAATAGCAAAGAAATTTTCTAAACGTTATTTTCTGCTGATAAGCTGTGTAGAATTGGGCCCTTGTGTTGAGTTAACATGTACTTATACATGAAGCAGTTACTAGTGAAAAGGCACTGCCGGTAAAAGCCAAATTTGTTCTTCTTTGCTTGTCCAATGACATGTAGGTGCATCGATAATTTAGAAGAAATTGAGCCACCAACCAGGATTGACAACAGTCGACCGCAACCAGCCTCGAGGAATGTCCCAGACTGTCCCATCTGCGGAAAGCATTTCAAAATTAAGAAGGTACAGTACCAACATAATTTTCTTGAGTTTATTTGCAATGCTTGGATGTATTTTACTGCAAATGCAAAGCTGATCTAGGCCTATTAACTTTCACTCTTCCAGAAAGTTTACTTGAATTTTACTTTCTTGACATCACCAATCAAGTGCAGGTGAAGAAAATGCACAACTCTTTGTACCAGCGTTGGTTTCACTAACAATGGTTATACCTAGACATCAGTAGTCAACTATTACTTTCTTACTTTCGTTTGAAAGACTAGCCATTTTGCAGGCTATTGTATGTATATTAGGTACATAAATTATGCAGTTTTAGTTGAAAGTATTATAATCTTTTGTCTGACTGAGTCCATCAGAATTGGCAAAACCAAGACTCGGGAGGATTTAGGATTTAGTTTGGGTTAAGTTTGGGTTAAGTTGGGTTAGGTTGGGTTCAGTTTGAGTTCAGTTTGGGTTAAGTTTGGGTTAAGTTTGGGTTAAGTTTGAGTTCAGTTTGAGTTCAATTTGGGTTCAGTTTGGGTTAAGTTTGGGTTAAGTTTGGGTTAAGTTTGAGTTCAGTTTGAGTTCAATTTGGGTTCAGTTTGGGTTAAGTTGGGTTCAGTTTGAGTTCAGTTTTGAGTTCAGTTTGAGTTCAATTTGAGTTTAGTTTGGGTTCAGTTTGGTTTAAGTTGGGTTCAGTTTGGGATCAGTTTGGGTTCAGTTTGGGTTCAGTTTGGGTTTAGTTTGGATTCAGTTTGGGTTAAGTTTGATTTCAGTTTGGGTCTAGTTTGGGCACAGTTTGAGTTCAGTTTTGAGTTCAGTTTGAGTTCAATTTGAGTTCAGTTTGGGTTCAGTTTGGTTTAAGTTGGGTTCAGTTTGGGATCAGTTTGGGTTCAGTTTGGGTTCAGTTTGAGTTCAGTTTGGGTTTAGTTTGGATTCAGTTTGGGTTTAGTTTGGATTCAGTTTGGGTTAAGTTTGATTTCAGTTTGGGTCTAGTTTGGGCACAGTTTGGGTTCAGTTTGGGTGAGGTCAACAACTGTTTATTCTATTGTTTATTCACAGCAAAGGGAATCTCATCTAAAGAAGTGTGCCAGAGAGAACCTTGTTTCACCCCAGCAGCTGATTGCATTAGTTAGGGTACAGGAGGGGGTCTCTGAACCTCACTCAGCCCAGGATACAGGTGATATAACAGCCCCGGTTTCTGATGGAGTAAGGGTCGCACTGGGTACCACAGCAGCATCAGGTTCTATAGGGGGCATAACACTGAGCTCTTCGGGCATGGGTGTAGCCACCGAAAATAGTGGACGTGTTGGTGTTTTGGGGGTGCCTGTTGCTTCTGCAACACTTGCTGAGAGCCATAGCACATCAAGGACAGCTAGCATAGTGAGGACAACAGAAGATACTGCTGGTGGCAGCCGGAGCATAGGTGCGTTGGAAGGTGCAGCAGGGGGTCAGCTTTTGTCTAACAGGCCCCCCAGATCCAGAAGAGGTAGGCCTGCTGGTAGAGGGAGAAACGCCACAAGAGGGAAGGGCAAGAGGAAACAACAGACCGAAACAGTTGCAGAGTAAGTAGAAATGAGTGAATGAATTAGGTTGTCACATTTGAACACCCCATTTAAATGTATTATGTATGCATGACCAGCCTGTAAATTATTGGAAATGATAGTACTGCTTATACATGTATATTGCACGGATCATGTGTTTTCTGCTTTGTGTACATCATGATCGCAATGTGGTCTGCATTTCACAGCACTTTCAAATAAAGTTTCTGAAGAATATCTGAACCTTAAAATTGTAAACATGTAACTGGATGATCGGTCGGTTAACCATGGAACTGGCATAGGCTTAATGTACACAATATTGTACTGTAGAATTGGTCATATCAGAGAAATTCAAAAAAGATTTTATCTTCTATTAATTTGGTATAGATGTGTATTTATCCTGAGGTTTTGTTGGAAAATGTATGCATTTTTTTGGCAAAGAAAATTATTTATAAATGTAGGGCAAAAAGCCAAATCTGACCTCTTTTATAAGTTTGATTAAGTTTCACTACACCGTGGAGAAAACAAAATAGCAGTGGGCGATAGTTTGACAATAAGTGGAGGGCTTTTAAACAGTTCCTTTCCTAATTTGAGGTGAGGATACCGGATTGTTTTGTTTCTTTTTCTTTTCTCTTGTGATTGTATTGTTTTGTCTTGATGAGCATTGCAAATAAAAAAAAATATAAAAAATAAAAAGATTTTATCTTGACGCCGTATCTAAAAAAGCCACCAAAAAACAGGATCTGTGTAAAAAACATTGTACCAATAGCATTGGGTTTGTGTGTACATCAGGGATAGTTTTTGTGAGATGCGACAATTGTGCAGTTCCAAATAATATGTGTGTCATGTAGATGCTATTTTTAGAGATACAGTGTTTTTGGCATTGACAGGAATGAATTGAGGCCTAAAATTACACGGAGTCTGTGGCTTCTCACACCCTGGTCTTGGCCTTGGTGCCTCTTCAAAATTTTCCCATAGACTTTAAGATTTTCTAATGGGAGTTCCCTGTGCAAATTGAAAATGGCCTTGCCCTCTCAAAGTTGAAATACCAGGCATATTTGTACCCGACTACTGTCAAAATTTGTAAGACTTAATACCAGGATGATGAAATAATTTTAAAACTAAAATTTTACCAACTGGAGGGTGAAAGAATGTTTTAGTGCAGAGCAAAGTTTCCATAGTGATGACCTATTTTTAGTTGAATGTACGAAGGTCAGCAGCTACAGATGTTGGTACAAGCTGTTTACAGCGGCTAAACTATATAATAGGTAAAACTCATCTACTGATTTATTGGATTATTTTTTTTACATTAGGCCACTAGATGAAGAAACAGGGGTAGCGTTAGCTTTATCTGCCTCGCTCGTTCAAAAACCTGACTCGCTTGGGTCAATAGAGGGTGCTGATGGACAGATAACTTCAGAGCCAGCTAAACCTCCTGGGAAGCGTGGACGCAAGAAAAGGCCTAGGAAGAAGGAAACAATCAAGTATGCTATTTTAGTTGTTATCATGATAATAGTTGGTTCTTATACAGTGCTTGAGCCAGGTATACTATGTTCTTTTAAACGTAAGACCCGATCATTGTAAGGGTTTACATGGTGCTGCAGCACAATCTGCAGCCAACCATTCCAGAAACACCAGGGCGAACCCCTTCTCTTAAGGATAAGTGTAACCAGGATATTTTAAAAATATTACACAACACACAGGACCTTTGGTTTACATCCCATCTGAAGGACAAAACAATAATGGTCAATTATCTTGCTTGACCACTTCCAGACGGTATTAAGACAAATTTACCTTGCCTCTGTGCGGGATTATTTTTTAGAAACTTTCGTCACTACTGAAATAATTTTTGTGTGGGGAATATTGCGGCACAATGAAACCCTGACTATACAAATACAAGACATCAAATGTTCTCATTAATGATATTACACAGTGAGGTATTATTTTTCAAATGAAAAAATACAAGATTATATTTGTCCGGTTGTGAGTTTACTACTAGCCTAAGGTTAAAATCACTTGCCTCAGGGCTGCGGTCCATAGTAAATTTGGAGCCCTGCTGGAACTCAAGCCTGGGCCAAAGCCGAGTTTTGTTTTAAGCGGTCAGAGGCCTTGCCTGAACTGGCAGCTGCGGTACTTGCTAAGGGCAGCCTAGATGCTTCACCTCATGTTAATGTGGTGCTCCAGCCGTAGCCGCTGATTTGGAAACAGCCATAATATCAGGTCAATTCATTACCTCATGCTAAAGCATCACATTGTGTTTGTTTCTGCATCTTATCAGGGAAGTCCCCTTACTTATTCAGAGAACAGAGGAGGAACGTAAACGAGTTTTAGGGGAGAGAATGGCAGACATAATTCTACCAAAGGTAACTTAGACATTTTTCCATTTGTTCTCTTTGATTATTTGTATCACATTGGGTTTCGTATTGCCGGATTGGACATCAGTTTCATTCATCGGGGATGAGTAATTTTTAGATTTTTACCTGAATTCAAAAACAAATTCTTCAGATATAAAGAAAACCTGCTCTTTGATCTTCTCCTGCTCTTCTCTAGCACTGAGGAAACTGTTCCCAAAAGCTCCTTGCAATCTATAACTCCAGGGGTTACCAACAAGGTGGAAGTACCATCATTTCAACATACTTCTTAGGATCTGGATCCCAGTTTCAGACCCTTTTGTCACCAATGTCTCTCACCCCTGATGCATTTCTGTATAATAATCACCATGCACCGAGACATGACAAATTTAGTTGTTTTTTTGTTTATATCAATTTGTTTACATAAAAATGTCTGGGGAAAAAAAACATACAAAACAGACATTTTGAAAAGAGTATGTGCTATGGTAACATGGAAAACATTGAAAAAAGTCAATTTAGGACATGATATTTACTTGGACTTTTTTTTTAGCTATAATGTGGAAGTAAGTTTGTTGGCGCTATGGGTATTTTGGTTCAAGCCGCTTGCAGCCACGATGGGCTGTAAAGGGAGAACTCATTATTTGTGTATTTCTTTCTTTAAATATTTAAATAACTTGTTTACGTTTTCTTTATTCTCCGTTGGATTCAGGGTAACTGTGTTTTACGGAAAACACCGATAATGAAACAGAGCAGAGTCGCTGTGAAACACAAACCGTCGCCATGGAGACGGAGTACAAGGATGCGAGCGGTTGCTAGGCGAACACGTCAAACGAGCGGCAATAAGTGTACTAATTTGACACAGGAGTCAGCTGTAATTGATAAGCAGAGGCACGAGGTGAGGAATTCAAGAGTGTCTCTTGAGGATGTTTATGAATTGGGCCCAATAGTGGGGCAGATAAGAAAAATGTTTGGTGGAATTGTGCCTTTGATGATACAAGCATGGAATTTGGCACACAGTCAGAGTATGTCGTGCATGAAAAAGATATTTGCCCATAGGGCCATTGCAGAGTTGAATTTTGAAAAAATATAGGTATAACTAGCTATTTCACAATTTTCAAAATGGCTGCCATTCCTCGTTATTTTTGTGAAATTACACGACACTTATTGTGTATCAATTATTAGTTATTAGTTAGTGATTACTTATATTTGGTTAATCATTACCTGCTGATATTGCGCACTGCAATCTGTGCAGTCAGCGACACCGTACGCTCTCGTGCACTGCACACTATAATTACATCTGCTGTGAGCGTGAATTAGAATCGCATGTAAACAGCGCGAGCTTGTTTGGCCACGCTAGTGCCCTCTTTTGGCAGATTGCCAGGCTACACGCTAAACGCGGTGAGATTTGCATAGAAGTACCTACCGAAAAGGGAAGAAAAAAAACTGGAAGTGAATAATATAGTTGTTTACATTTTGTCAGCTCAGTGCTTTAAGGTTGTTAACTGCAATTTCATATCTGTAATGATCAAAAGGGTGTTAATTGAAAAATGTATATAAATTTAACACGTTGACTGCCGATTATGAGTATACTCGTACTAACAGGTGTACCGGAGTCTGCCACTACGAATATACTCGTAGAAAATGAAAGGTCTTTGCATTGTAACTTGAATACACTGGCACCACTGATGGCGCAACCAATAAGCTGCTGGCAGTGGTGAGGACATGCTTCTATAAAATGTACATGTTCAAACTATTTAAGTAAGTACCTGTTAAGTATGCGTGCATGCGTATAGGCTCTAACGCTTGGCAAATGGGAACGCCATGTGAAATTATGCATGGCAGTCAATGTGTTAAAAAAAAAATTTAAAATCCGCAAATAAATGTTTATTCTTAGAAATTGATTGTTTCTTTTTGCCCAAAAATTACTTTGGAGACCATTTGATCAATAAACGCCATTCACCAGGAGCTCCAAAATATGCAAAAGCTATTTTATGAAATCCCTACAATCTGCACTGACGACCTGAGGTGACAATTTGACAAGTTGTAACAAGTGAATGAAAGCACTCTGAATGTATTAATAACTGGTTTTAGTAATTAGCAATGTTGGAATTGAATTGATTTGTATACAAATCGCAGATATTTGGGCAGTGTCGTCTCGGTTGTTAACCACACCTCCCATATGCGGAATACAATGGTAAACAATGGTGGCAGCCTATCGACCTTTCGTAATCCTTGTTTGTACAACAAAAGGATGGAGGTTTGAAACTGGGGATATAACACAATAGTCCCTGGAAAAAAGGGATATTTTGAGCATGAATTCTAGTACTCTTTGTCCTTCTCCGTATGGGGGAAGCAAAGCGTAGCATGGTTGGTGCATGCCTGCCTGTGCCTGCTACACAATGGAATGTTCGGGCATGTTAAGATGTCACCCCTTCATTTTCGTCATACCCCAAAAAATAGTTTCGGCATGTATAATTATCTGTCGGAGGCATGCCATATATACAACTTTGAAACAAGTTTAGCAGACATTCTTTTTCTGGTTTGTAAAAGTTGTGTGTATACATTTACATGTACATGTCGTCTGGCGTTCGCTGGTTAATGGTCCGTGCAATAACTGACAAAGCTTTTTGGATTGATCTCTTCTCGGCATTCTTTTGAAAGTCTGTTCCCCTCTTGTCTTAGATATTAGCAAACTTTTGTGTTGTTATTTTGCAGCCTGTGGACCTGTGGAGTCTAGCATCTGCCTCTGAACCAGGTGGCCAGACTCCTTTCTACGTTTCTCATTTATTGCCAGTGGTCACCCCTCAAAAGAGGAAGACATCACAGCGAGTAAAAGACGTTAATGAAAGAGGCTCTCTGCCAAGGAAGCTCAGTCCTGTAGAATCCACTCAACAGGTATGTATGGATGAATCAAAACCATTCCTAATGCAAGTTTTGCTTGGATCAGACAGATAAAAAAACTAGATCCTACCATCGTCAGTGTGCTTTGCTCCTGCATCAGTCGACAACATCTTCGAACCAACCATTTCAAATTCATGAAATTCCAACAAGTTTCGCTTAATTCCTCAACCCAGCAGTCCCAAATCAATGAAAATCCAACAAGTTTCACATGATTGGAATGTATTTTATTTTATTACATTTCTTTACCAAGTGTATGCCCAAAAAGTTAAAACTGGTTTCCATTGGGGCCTTGTGTTCATTCCTGCAAATCTAATTGGAACCTTAACCAGTTGCCACCAGAATTCTTTTTGTTGTTGTATTTTTGTCCCGTCCCCCTGGCAGGATTTTTTTGGCGGAACTGCTGGAATCTTGTTTTCTTTGAGGGTACTGCTGGCACAAAGAAACCCTGACTTGACAATGCCAAGAGAACAAAGATTCTCTTTATTTGATTGCCCATTTTGTTTCTCGACCGAGAAAATGTCAAATTCACGCAGCATGAATTGCAAAATATTGGCCTTTACCTACGGCATAGGATTGGTACTAAACCCCAAACCAAGGCTGGATTCCAGGTTCATTTTGACATTCTGTGCACGCTCCACAGTTGAATGACTGGCCGACCTTCGCGCCGGTGGTCCAAATTACATAATGACGTCTTTACACAGCCTGCATTTCCAGGCAGGGGAAACATTTGCGTGTTTTCACGACATCCATTTTCAACTGGTTAAAAGTACAAACAAGTCTACTTTTAAAGAACAAACAAGAAAGTTGGCGGAGCTTTCTTTTGCTTGATAGTGATAGAGTGAGCAAAGAGGTTAAATGCAAGAGGTAGTTCAAAGCACCATGCCATCCCCCAAGTTTAAACAAAATTAAATTTTACATCAAGTTTATTTAAAGGCGGCATGTAACTAAAAAAGAAGGTACGTGTTTTCCCAAAGAAAAGCTTTATGTATTTTCTTCTGTCACAGAACAAGCAAATATTTCAATCCTAGGATAAGAAACAATCAAATGTTCACCAATGGTTTCAGTATAAATGGGATAGTTGAGGCATTTCCTTAACTATCCTAGGATTAAACAAAGAGGTTGGCTGACTGTTTTTTCAACCCAGGATAGTTGAGGCATTTCCTCAACTTCCCTAGGTCTGTCCAGTGTTCTTCCCTCCATATTAGAGGATAGTTCAGGGTGTAATACAAATATTTTTACACTATTTAATTATTGCTCTTTTTTATGTATTTAATTAATTGCTGTTTAAATGTCTGTTTTTCACTACATGTACCATTTTCAAGGTATTGTTTTTACTGTTATTTTTACAGTGTAATGCGTATCTGAACATATATTTCCCATAACTTGAGCAATAGAAATGAAGAAATTATTATAATACACCATTGGTTTAAGAAAGTGTACATTTTTTCAATCCTCTCATTTACAATAAACACAACATTCAGATAACCTGTAAAAAAAATCATAAAATTAGGAGGTTGCCTGTTTTGAGAAATTTTTTTTGACAGTTTTTGTTAAGTCTGGGGTGTGCTTTTAACCAGTTGCCGCCGGGATTTTTTTTTTTTTTTTGGCGGAATTGCCGGAATCTTTTTTCTTTGAGGGTACTGCTTGCACACAAAAAAAGCGGACTTGACAATGCCAAGAAAACAAAGACTCCTTTTATTTGATCTTTCATTTTGTTTCTTGACCGAGAAAATGTCAAATTTAGGCAGTGTGAATTGCAAAACATCGGCCTTTACCTAGGGTATAGGAGTGATAGTAAACATGGAATCATTTTCAAATGCCATGAGCCTCAAAATTGTCGAATACCAGCATTATTATAATTATTAATATTATAACTAATATTCCAAAAAGGAGTAATAAAATATCACAAACAACTTTTCACAACAATAAATGCAGGTCAGGGGCTGCAACAGTAAAATAAATTACTGTTGGCCCACATATATACAGCCCCCACACGTAAAAAAGAGATGTTGATGGCATAGCATACTGTTTGATTGTCAAGTCATTGAACATGTTAGAAGTTATAGATTTAAACGATTTTCCACTACGATTGATAAATGTGTTATTATTACAGCCAAAATGTTGTCACCAAAAATCTCTTCATATTCACAAACCAGGATTTGTAGACTGCAGTATAGAATTCACTTGACTTTTGTGCTGAATTAATTTTAGAAATGTCAAAATACGCAAACAACTGATGTGTGGGTTTGAAACAGAAATGTCACAGTGTAAATATTAACTTGGAGGGTTTACTTCATGAAGGGCATGGAGCAATTGCCTCCATGCCCCTGGTCATCGCCTTGATGTCCGTTGAAATGTTCCAGTAGAAATTGAGATTCCCCTCGTTGAGGCCCCTTTTACTAAAGGCTTGCCATTACAAAGTATCAGATTGAACCTTTAAAATGATATTACACATGTATGTTTTTGAAATTGTCTTCTTGCATTCAGGAATAAGTGAAGTCTCTCTGTTTTCTCAATAAAAGTGGCAGTCTCTTGGCAATTACAGGGTGACTGGTGTTACATTGACCACAGTTATCTGGGATTCTGGTTGTCTGAATGGCGTTTTTGACTTGATATATTGATTTTTGTTTTATCAGTGACAAATTTTTTGCATGTATCAAGCCACAAAAAGCCTTCGGAGGACCAGATTTCCGGATACTTACGGTCATTGTGTCGTGAGTTGCCATTTAATTAAAGCTAACTAAAGCTTACAGTACATAAAAATCCCTCGCCACATTAATAATAATGGTAATAATAATAATAATAATAATAATGATAATAATGATGTACTTATTATGCAATTTGTTCAAACCAAGTAGGCCTCTCAAAGTGCCTTACAATACTATTACTCCTATTCATTGGGCCCTAAGCATTCCTGAAACCATCTCAACTCCTTTGGAGTATGCTGCCTCAACTCATTTGACGTATGCAGCCAAATGGGCACACATGTTGTTTATCATTCACATCAACAGTCTCTACCCTCGCAGGTACCTATTTTACTCCTGGGTGATGAGGAACAATTATAGTTAAGTGTCGTGCTCAAAGACACACGTGTCATAACCGGCATCGGAACACACACTCCAACGACTTGAGTTTGATGTGGTAGACCACTTGCCACGATATGCCATAATGCAAAACTATCAACATGCAAACCTATGAACTATGTTAAGATTCATGAATCACTGGCACTGCATGTACTATGTTCAAGAAAGGGTTAACATCCTTTTGGTAAGTCAGTATGTCATGCACGTGGGTCATTCCATGAAGTTGGGTACATAAAGTAAAGTTGTAAAGTTGGGTACATTTTTGCCAAAAATGACAATATTTTAACCCTAAGAAATACATTTTCTACTTTTCTGAGTTTTACCTGATCTGAATCATATTGTTCATACACACTTGCAACTAATAGTTTCTAATTTCATAAACCTATAAGTAGATCTTATTATAGTACGAAGTTCTCCACTTTTCTCAGAAAGCTGGCCGATATATAACAGAAATACATTTTTGGTTTCACATGTAACAGGACACCAAAATAGTGTCCGGGTTAACATGCGAAACCAGAAAACAGCTTTTGGGGCATATTTCCATTGATATTCCCTTAAAAATGTCTGCATTTTATTAACTAGTTCGGGATATATCTCTAATGAAATGATATGAAAATCAGACCTCTTCAGTGAATATGAGGCATACAGTATGAAAATTCGTCGATTTCACATGTACATGTAACATGGACACCGGTTCGGTGTTACATGTGAAATCTGTAGCTTTTGTGCTGTATCACTGCAAGTTTCAATTGCGAAAAGTCCACATTTCATTTGTTCAATAATGCTGTCTGTTAGTACACAGAATGTGGTTCATGGAAAAAAGTGTGAGAGAGAGTTCTTAAGATATAAGATACTGATTTCACATGTAATAGGGACACCAAAAGACTTGGGTGTCCAGCTACGGTGTGGCAGTTTATCCGTATCGATTTGTGTATAAATGAAATACATTTGACTTGTAAAATTCATGTTGTGAATTAGGTATTAGTGTTGCTGTAACTCGTAGAATCTGTTATGGGTATATCAATTATTGTGAATGTGAAAAAAAATTCACAAAATGTCACACCTTGTGTGAAGTTGTGTACCCAACCTGACTGAATGACCCACATGCAAGCCTGCTGCTCATACAAGGATCTCGCTGGTTTGGGCTCCACAGGCGGCGTACGTTCTAAATCACTCATTTCATCATTCTACAGCATTTCTCACGACAGAAACTGATAATATTGTGTGAACAGCAAGTCCGAGGATTATTTGTTCACATTTAAATCTGCAAAGAAATACAAGCTCCATGCATTTCCGACGGGTTTTCTGAAATCGTTGGAGCCAGTATGTGTGAAGTGGGTGTGGCTTACAGTGGAGTTCTGAACAGGATACTTGAACAAACTTTGAGGGCATGCAGCAGAAATTGAAGAACATATTAACAAAAGGTTAATTTTATTAGAAAGAAAATCATGTTTATCCATCGTAGTGTTCTGTTTTGTAGGTATAAATACTGTGCGTATTGCTTGAACTTGTGTGAAGTGGGCGTGGCTTACAGTGGAGTTTTGTTAAACTTCTGAACAGGATAGATGAACAAACATTCAGGGCATACAGCAGAAATTGAACTTTATTTGCAAAAAAAAAATATTTTTTTAGAAAGAAAATCATGTTTATACATTGTAAGAGTTCTGTTTTGTTGGTATTACTGTGCGTATTGCTTAAACTTTGATCTGTACAGATTGTGCAAACTACGATAATTTAATTTACAAAAATGACATGTTACGACTTGTTCACTGGGTATCTATAAAGCAGTGCGTAAAATGGCTCCACAGTCCTCAGTGTTCCAATCTGACTTCAGTCCTCTTACAATATTTACATGATCCTAACCATGAAGTGAAAATTCCTTGAGCGGTCTGCCTGAAATCTTGATTTCTCAGGTAATATATGACCATGTTCAGCCAGCAGCTTGCATTCTGCAGCACAAACGTCCACCTCAGGATGTCATATTTACTAGTGGTTTTAGTGACCATCAGGGCTATGACCTCCGGCAGCCAGCAGACGGCGAGCGACACCACAATGATGCAGAAGGTCAGCAGTGACTTTGTCTTAAATCTCATCCTGAGAGCTGGGTTAGCTGAGGGGAGCTCCTGCTGGGCGATGCGCTTTTTATGTCGATGAGCGATCACGGCGAGTCGTGTGTACAGAGCCAGTATGGTCAACACAGACGACAGAATGATTATGATGGTCATGCTGAAGTTGATAGAATCTTTGAACTGACATACGTTTGCTTCTTCCGAATACTCCGCTGGTGATACAATGATATAGATTACAGAGTAGCCTACAGCGAGAGTCCAGAGAACACACACCAGAGTCCTTGCTCTAGGCACCGTCATGATGCTAGGGTAACGCAGACAATGCACAATGCTTACATAGCGATCCACAGTCAATATGAGCAGAGACAGAATGTTCACATGAAAGAGAAGCGTTCCGCTGGCGATTTGAAAGCTGCACGAAGCTCTCCCGGTTTTGATGTGTGGCAGTAATGCTCTTATTAGGCTGGGTAGGGCATAAAACAGAGCCATGCCGATGTCCGAGATTGTCAGAGAGCGGAGAAAGACTTTACCCGTTGCTTTGATGGTGTTGACACGATGCAGTACAATCAGGCCAACGGTATTGAGCGTAACGTTTAAAATAATATTTACACCCAGAAGGACAATGTAGGTGTACCGCTCAGCGTGACTATGGAAGTCAATGTAACTAGCAGTTTGACTGGCAGCAGTTCTCATCAAAGGTACCCCCATGCTGTCTGTATTCGCTTGTTCCATCCAGTTCGCTTGTCCTCTACAACTTCTTTGATGATTTTGGTTGTGACTTTTCTTGATGGTTTTGTTGTGTGTATTAGCAATTGTTCAACGGATAGATCAGAATCTCCAATGATCAAGTGGTCTTCATGTATACATGTATGTGACTTAAAACCAATGACTGTTGCTCCAGTGTGTCCACATGGTGATGACCAATCCTTCAAATGGCAGAAACTATCCCAGTATCAACATTTCCTGCAGCCTCTGCACAGACCATACTGTCGTTATGGATCGTGCCAGCTTACTACTGGTGTTTGGAGCGTAAAGAGTTGCCTGCTTTATCAGACGTCACAGGCTTTTGACATACACCAGATGCAGACCCTTCATCGCCGAGATCCTTGGCAGTCTACCTTTGACCTTTTGGTCGGTATCATAGTATGCAATTGCAGGGTTCATACGGGCATACCAGCTACCTCAAATGACCATCTGTTTGCAGGCCCCAGTCTGCATGCAGAGTAAGCTCAGCCAATCAAACTATCAAGTTACTAATACCAGAGCCCTGTGTCTTTGATGCCAGCGATTTTTCTCCAGGAAAACAATCCAAGGCAAGTTGATAACAGAAGATTCCCAGATGGTGCACAGTGAATAGACCTTATGCGTCTGACGTCATGAGTCTCATAGAGATATGTACAAGCAGCGCCCTCACTGAAGTCAAAACGGCCATAAGTTTACTGCAGGAAAACGGCTGTGCATACCCTCTATAGGTTGTCAGTGTCTACAAAGTTGCAGTACAGTCGGGTACGTGTGCGTGTATACAAACAGCAGTCCATAAGCACATTCAAGAATGCTGTGATTCAGAGACCACTCCAGCAATGAGCAAAATAGCTGTCAGAAGAAAATTAAAGCCTACAATTTATGAATGCTCCCGTTAGTCTGAAGTACATGTACAGTGCTGATAAATGAGATCGGCAAATATGCCGTCGTTCTATCCCGTGTGTACCATAAAATCCCCCCAGACGGCAACACTGGTGGGGGAGAAGAAAACAAATACAATAAATGACAAATGCGAAAAGTACACCCTTAATGATTAGACTCTGCACCGGAGAAAATGAGAAAAACTGTACACTTGACGTTCAACGACTGTTAATCACAGTCAAAAGGGGGGACTAGTCTGTGACGATAGTGGAGCCCCCCTTCACTGGCATTTATCACCAGGCTCTTGATATGAAGAAGAGATGATATGACAAGCTGTCTTGTACATGTACATATACATGGTCATATGGCTTCGAAATAGATAAAAATGTTGATATTATTCCTCTATATTGCATGTAGCCAACTGCCTCAGAGTAGACTTCAAGAGAAAGTAAAATATCAGCGTTTGAATTCCCCGTGTGCCCGGTAAAAGGGCCTTATGCCTTACGCCCTTTTACCGGGCACATGAAGTATTTTGTCCCAGTATTAAAAGAACGTAAGCAATAAAATGGCCCCTGACGTGAAAAATATGGCATTATTGTTACATTTTTGTTGCTAGAATTAACTCAAAGACATTTTTTCCCATTCCCATGCAGAATTTAACCTTCCTCCAATAACTTTAGAATGGCAAGAAATTGATTAAACTTCCAGCTCGGTTTTCTTGAAACACAAATTTCACATCATTTGCTTATGCCCTTTTATCTGGAACTTGTTGTTACGTCCTTTTAACGAGCACACAAAAAAATGTTGGGGGAGGGGGGAGGCGAGGGAATTGTATCAGTCATGCAGATCAGGGTGACATACAATGTATTGGAATTCTAGAAATTCTTCTTTTTTTTTCTTTCTTTGGTCAAACGGTCAGGTTATTCAAATTAAAACACGCCATAACTTTTAAACTAATTGGCTGATTTTAAAGAGACTTGGGTAAATTAAACCTTGACACCTGCCCTATCCAGGGATGTTCATCAAATGACCATGTGGTGGTCAGAAGAAGTCATTTAATGAATATTCACAAAATGCTGCTTCTCCTTTAGCTGATTGCAACCTAACTTTATGCTTCACTGGCTCAAACCCCATTTGGGTTGTACACAGATTTGGGCAAATGGTCACCTATCAGTCAGCAGTGGCCATTTTAAGTGATGTTTAAAGCTTTGCATGGTGTAGGAAACTAAGAATACACTATTAACTAGTAAACTTGCGGGTACAACCATGTGTTTGAATCTCTTTTGGGAGGAGTGTTGGCTCTGAAAAGAGCCGGAGTGGTCTCGACGTTTTCGATCAGTATGCTCTGATCGTCTTCTCCTCGAAACGTCGAGACCACTCTGGCTCTTTTCAGAGCCAACACTCCTCCCAAAAGAGATTCAAACGCATGGTTGTACCCGCAAGTTTACTAGTTAATAGTGTATTCTTAGTGGCCATTTTATTTTTAAAATGTTGTTTTTACATTTTAAATTGATCTCAATACGGCTTATATCCATGCTTTGTGAAGCACATTGACTTTAGTTTTGTTTTTCTTCTCAGGGTGATTGACAAAATGTTATTAGAATTTATTTGACATTTATTTGAATTTATTGATGAAAATGATCAATTTAAACGTATTGAAGTTTGATATATTCAAAACCTTGCTACACTTGGGAACAATTTCCAGTGAGTTAACCTACCGCTTGAAACTATTCAACTGCACAAGTTGTGTACGGTGGCACAGCTGTGCACTACATGTACATGTACATGTACATGCATTACTACATATCATACTGCAGGCTGGCACAGTTTATCTATCATGCAAAAACCACAGTGGATGATATTAAATGATCAGACAGTAAGAGGGCTAAATACTGACTCACAACTTGGGCGATATAGTCCATGTACATATATTGATACAATAGTGACATTGTCTGATGTTATGTAAACAGTATACAAATGTAACACTGTTAGAGGGTGGACAGTCGATACTAGCTCCCTGAGGTATTGGAAGTTGACAATCTAGTTGCTGAGGCAAAGCCAAGGGAATTAGTTTGTCAACTTCAAACACCGAGTGGAGTTAATATCCACTGTCCATCCGGAATGAACCATGTTGTATTTGTTTTACTGTACCTTATACTTCTCTAGTTTGGCATCATTGTGCTCGAGAATACTTGCGCGGATTGACATTTTTACATGTGCTGCCATCATTGTGTATTTGTAGCTAGAGCTAGGGTGATGTCCGCGCGTGTGTACTACACCCGTGCCGCAGTTCCACTTAACTTAGTTACTTATTAAGGCATGTGCTTAGTAGACTGTTGCACATGCGACAGTCTACTACTACGCATGTATATTTAACCTGTGCATCAATAGACCTTTATCATGCTGCCACCATCTTGGTCATGTTCTCTGTATCCAATAAAAGTAATAGATGCTCATATTCATTGTACTAAAAGGAACCAGACTATTTGCCCTTCCAGGTTTGGTTACATTGGTTTGAATGGGAGAATATCAAGATGGCGGCACAATGATAACGGTCTATACTGGCACACGCTTGGTAAACAGCACAAATTCTTCACTGTTTTCTGTACATTTCATCCTGTTACTTGTCACTTGTGCTTGTGCTGTTGGATATGTACTAAAATCAAATAAAATGAAAAATTGTCTTTATCATTCTCCGTTTATTCAGAAATCTGCAATTTTTGCCACCACTTCTCCGCCACAGAGTTCCCCTCTCAGTCAGGGAAGTGTAGCCACGCAGTCTTTCACAAGCACATGTCGGCTCTTGGCTGAGCTGGCTGCAGAGAGTGAAGGCTGTCTCTACACACAGTCCAGTGAGACCAGTCTCATCAGTGCCAGTGGGTTCATTCCAGCTGAGAACAAAGATGAGGAGGAGGATGAGAAAGAAGAAGAGAATGAAGAAGAAGGAGAACCAGAAGAAGAAAAAGAAGAAGTGTGTGAACAGAGGACAGACGTAAGTCCCTAGTAATTTGTTTTCTATTAGACACTGGGCCGTGAGGTTATTACACCTTTAGTTTTCAAGTTCAATGACCCCCATCTGAGGTGGAGGTGAATAGTTGCTAAAATGGGACCCAATCCCTTCTAACAGTCTAAGCAACATATTTTTTTCAAAGGGTGATCAACAGCTAGTGTAAACACAAGAGCGATCAGGATCTGATCCTCCTTTTTGATCCCCCTTTCATGCTGGATCAATGCGGGATCTGATCCTGCAAGGTGGATCAAAAAACAAGTGTAAACCCAAAGCAGGATCAGACCCCGCAATCTGACCTGCCAACTTCTGGTCTCGAATGCGGGGCCGGTTGAAAAAAATGGAGAATGGACAAGGAAGTTATGAAAAGTCGGAGATCGATGTTCTTGCAGTTTTCCAACTTACGTGCAGAAAAACTTTTTGATATAATACAAACTGCAGTTGTTGTTAACATATCCAGACAACAGTTATTTCTTACTTTGCAAGCGGGAGGCATCAGTTCAGTTGTAAAACCCAAATTCGACGTCACTCTGTCATAATAACAATCCACATGTACGTGCGAGTCAAATAAGGTCTGGTTGAAATGATTTCGCTTTGCCTACACAGTAACTCTGCACGGCCATACTGCATAGAACATGGGTGATCTATCGATGGAGGCAATTACCAGATACGGACTCAACTGTCTAATTTACATAGTGCGAAACAAATGTTTCTATTGGCTGTTGAATTCCTACATAGCGAGTAACAAATTTTCCCATTGGCTGATTTTGCTGTATGGCAGACTGTGGCTGTAGGTCCTATCTCTATGCTCTGACCGTGGGGGAAACTTAGTAAATTGCGTATAATAATTTGCTTGCAAGTTTTATTAATATCAGTGACCTTGTTTAGTTTACCTTTTACACTAGCCATTAGAAACTTCCGTTTTAACACGGCAGCAAAAAGGAGGATCAATGCGAGATCAGACTCAAGTGTAAATGCGTCACCGATGAGCGTGATCGCCCTTGCGGGATCTGATCCTTAATTGATCTCCCTTGCTGGATGGAGTGTAAATGCAGTGTTAGATTCCATCGTGATGGATTTAAGGAAATGATACTCTTGCTATTTCCATATACCGATAACTATTTCACGTAAAAATCTTATTGTAAAAAGCACTGTTATTCCGTAATCCAAAACCACAGTGGATGGTATTGACTGGTCAGACAGTTTAATTAAATAGGGTTTGTTTATTTCTTGATTGATTTAGGGGCGGACTGTAACTGACCATGAACACAGTGTTCTTAGCCACCTCTCGGAGATGGTGAACAACAGGAGTTTCAGCGATTTACTCTTTGTAACATCGGATGGTTCTACGATCAATGCACATCAGTTCATGATAAAGCTGAGATGCCCCCCCTTGGCACAGGTAAAAATTAAACCTCCCCAGAAAATGTTCTGATTTTAAATATATTTTGGGTCACAAGAGTAGTCTTTATTGTACAAGATTGAGTTAAGTCCGGCTCAGTGGGATTTGAAACTTTGAATGGTAGGAAAACAATCAATTCTTTTTGCCGTAAAAGACTTCATTTGTATATTTATTACTTTCTGTAAGTGTTTACTGTTATGCGTTTGAAATACATTCAGAGCATTCCCAGTGGGTATTCATTTCCAGGCTGAAGATGTGTTTACTGTTTTGTTTTGTTAAATACTGTGGGAAAATAAATAAACCTAAACCTAAACCTAAACCTAGTAATGTCATGTAACTATTGCTCTAATGACCACGTCACATGATGCAACTTACAGGCATTTTCCAAGAAGAAAACAAAGCACGTTTTAATGTTGACCTAATTGTTTGTAGGGATAGTAAGACACTGGTAGATCAGTATCTGTTGTGCTTCTGAAGTGTTCTTTTTCAATGCAGTACAGTTGGTTGCCTCTAAGTTGCCTTAACCAGTTGCCGCCAGGAATTGTCCATTTTTTTCCCGTCCAGCGAAAATTATTTTTTTCGGAATTGCCTGAATCATTTTTTTCATTGAGCATACCGCTGGCATAAAGTAACCTTGACTTGACCAAGCCAAGAGAATAAAGATTCTCTTTATTGCACCTTGATTTTTGTCCAAAAAAATGTCAAATTCATGCGTGGTGAATTGCAAAACCTCAGCCGTGTGCCAAGCCCGCTGATTGGTACTAAATCCGAAACCAAGGCTGGGTCCCCGTTCACTCTGACTTACTTCCATGAGTCGAAATATATTGAATGAGCATTGATTGAAGCCTCTCTATGTCTCGTAATCCTCTTCTTGGAACAAGAGGAAAAAGGACTGGAATCTGGGATTACACAGTAACGCCTGCACAATAGCAAAAAAACAGAGAATTGTTGAGCGCCATCTTTCCTGTTTGTGTGGGTGAAACGAAGCGTTACACGGCATGTGCGTGCTCTATGCACGTTCAGCAGTGGAATGTCCAGGCGACCTTTGTTCCTGTATTCTGATTTTACACAATGAGGTGTTTCAATCAACGTCGGCTGTTTGCTGGCTCAAAATTTTCTTTTCCTTGATACAGATCAGCTGGCGCCAACTGGTTAAAAAATTGTCTGGCGTGGCAAGACCCCAATGAGTTTAGATTGTTCTGATAAGAACTCATGGTTTATTAACGGCTCAAGTTTTTTGGAGCAGCATGCTTGGATCATTTTCAGAGAAAAATGACATGGTTTACACAAGGGTGGCTAGTGGCTCGTGTGTGAAGCGCTCACCTCTCACCACTGTGGCCCTGGTTCGATTCCAGGCTAGGGCCATATGTGAGACGAGCCTGTGCCACGAGGCTTTTTCTCAGTACCCTCAGGTTTGCCTCCCTCCAGAAAAATCAAACGCTCTCAATCTCTGGCTGTGCATTAACATGTAGGTCAGTATGACTGGCTGCCAAAATGCACCTTTACATGCCTGCGGCTTGACCACATTGTAACCGCATCCTTGGCAATTCAGCTGGTCCACTGCAAGTAAGGATTATTAACCTCCCAAATTAATATTATTATTATTGTGATTCATTCCATCTATGATGGACTGAGCCCACGAGTGGCTGGGAGTAAAGGGGCTTTATCACGAAGACTTGTGCCAGAACCTCCACTACTTTTACTAAATTTTCAAGAGTGTTTTTTTGGGGAAACATGTTTTTTCTTTGCGGTACCCACCTCTACACTACAAGATTGGAACTGTCCTCTCGTCTCTGGGCAAGCTCGGTGGTCTAGTGGTTAAGATATCTGCTCTAGAATGGTCGAAGGTTCAAATCCCACCTCAGTAGTATGTATGTGGATGTTTTCTCTGCAGGACTTCGGAAAGCGCTGAGTATACAATGCTTATCACACATTAGTGTAGGGTAAAATGAGATATATTATGAATATGTTTTTCTCAGCATTTTCCTGTTTCATATTTATTCAGCTAATTGAGGAGGCTCCGTCATGCAGCAGCAGCAGCAATCAAGGAAAGACAGTTGACTTGCACGATTATAACCACACTGCCATTCTCTCTGCGTTGGATTTCATCTACGCTGGTAAACTGACTGTAAACAGCTTAGACGCCACGCAGGTTGAACAGTTCGCTAGAAGGTAAACTCATCTGTGCCCAGGTCCCAGTTTCATAAGAAAATCTAAGCTCAAACACTTGCACAGCACTGAAATCTAGGTTCAAAAATGCCATGTGAGGGTTTTCAATCATAACAATAGTAAGGTAGCAAAAGTGACGCTGTTGGAGCGGAGTGCTATTTGTTGATAACTTCACAGTCAAACACACATTTTGGTAAGATGTGAAGTTTCTTGTAGGTTTACACAGGTACATGCAACATATGAATTAAGTCTCTTTTGGCAAACAGTGTGAACTGCCTGTCTTCAGGAGAATGCAAGTAAAGACAAGTAGAGTACACTGACACTGAAACATCAAGACTCTGCTTTTATCCCAACCCTTGTTCTTCTCGGAACCAAACAGTTCTCTGTAAAAGCGTTTGAACTTACAAGGTCAACTACCTGTAAATCTACTCAGTGAATGTATATTATTTGTGAATGGTGTCCCAATCAGTTTTGCCCAGGAGAGAAACTTATTAAGTTGAAATTATTCATGTACACTTTTACTTTGTCAATTCAATTCTGTCAATTCAATACAACATTTATTTCCATACTTTCCATATCCATGTATTACAACAATTTAGGTAAAGGAACACAAGATTAAGTAAAAGTAGAAATCTACAGTTATAATCAAAAACAAAACTAAGAATAGAGGGTGGAAAGTATGGAGCTGTTCATAGTAAGCTGGGGCTTGTAGAGAACAGCCTTTATACAGACAGTTGACAATAATTACACAAACAATTGTACAGGGAGATAACAAGACACGCAACAAAGACAAGAGACGGTACAATCAAGACAGAGACAAAAGGAATAATGACATTATAATAAAAGAATGCACAAAGTCAGATAGTAAAGAAAGATCATCTTAAATTTTTTGCTAACGTTTATGATTGTTGTCTTTTGCTTTATTTCAGATTTTCCTTACCGGCATTGAGTGATTATTGCACTCATCAATTCAGCGATATCATCCACCCTGTCATGAATTCAAAGTCTGTTAAACCAACACAAGGAGAAGAAATGTTCCCCAAGGAGCAACAGGAGAAGACTTCAGGGCAGGACAGTGACACTTTCGTTGAGAAAGGCCTTGATGAGCTCATACAGAGCCTGTGGGATAGTGAAGATGACAGTGACCGAAGTCACAAAGAGGACAGCGAAGACGATGATGACAGTGACAGGGAGGTTGACGAACTGATTGCATCCTCACAACCAAGGCGGAGGGTTTCTCATCAAGCCACTGACACAGAGAGTGACGCACAGAATCAAGAAGAAGCCCCTGATGAGCAGGACCTCGAGGAGATCTACGAGTTCTTCAGCACTCAGAGGCAGAAGAACAGTCAAAGGAATCAATCTGAAAACCTTTCAGGCGTGATAGAACTCTCCGCAAGTGAAGAAAGCAGCGATGAGAGTAATGCTGTCGAGGAAAACCGTCATAACATAAGCACGGACAGTAGGAGACAATCAATAAGTATTGTCGATCAGCTTCAAAGTAGCTGTTCACCACAGACTCAGAAATCCAACACTTCTCTAGGTCAAGTCTCGATTGGTCTTACTGCATCACCAAAAGACGGCTGCATCAACCCAAGTGGGTCAAAGCGAAGAAGGTGTCAAGATACTGACCAAGCAGACAACTTAGAGACATTGCCTTGTTTTGTACGAATGGAAAAACTTTCCAGTGATCTGACTATTTCCCCATTGAAAGAAAACCGAGTCACTCTGACAGTCAGTTCCTGTCTGGAGAATCAGAAGAACTTACAATGTGGTGGAGGTGAGAGTAAGATCAGGACAAATGGTAAGAAGTTAATGAATCAGGGAGAAAAGGTGGATTATGGTAGAGAACATTCTGGCGAAGATTGTAGCTTTAGGAAAGATACAGACGCCACGCTTGCTGATGTTAGGGACAGCATCTTTTATTCTGATGATGACAAAGAAGTAGAACCAATGGACATCAGTGAGTCCTCACAGATTGATAGTCAACAAATTCCTAGGAGTCCGTGTCAGAATGATGAGCCTTTAAATGGAAAACAGACCAAAGAAAATCACGAGGCTGAGGATTCAATTTTAAGGATTCGACCTTTTGAAAGGCCAAGGAAACTAGCCAAGGAAACAAACTCCAAAACTGGATCATCAGACTTGATAAGTTCAACTCTCAGCCCACGGAAGCCTGACACCGGAACAGCAGATAGAACCACCAGTCCCTCAAAGTCCAAGCCGAGAACATCTGGGTTTGCAGGGTCAACCTCTAGTCAATCAAGCATGGAAGATGAATCAGTTCTCCCCTTTGTTGATTTTAGGAGTCAGCCGAAGCCGGACAAACCCCAGACCTCAGAGAGTGCTTCTACAGGGAAACCCCTTCGCCAAGAGAAGGGGTTGGTTAGTGACTCGCACAATTCTGATGATGGAGTCGTAGGATCTCAAGAGACGAGCAACAGTGATGTGATTGACCTGTCACAAGATGACGACGACGATGATGATGCAACTGCGCGGAAAGAACAGAGCAGCGAGAACATCCAGGATTCAGATAAAGATGATTCCTGGGTTGTACCACAAACCCCTCCATCTAAGACATCCAAAAGCAAGAGTGCGACAATGTCATTATACCACAAGCCCCCTCTCAAACAACAAGGTGCTGTAGACCCAGTAAGAGCAAGGAAATTCAACTTCAAAAGGCGTGACAAAACAAAAAGTGATGATGAAATGACTTCGGGAAGGATAGAATCTGAAACTCATCCCGTAAAAAGTACAGTGAAGCCCATGTCAGGTGATGATTTTACGCCCGTCACTGAAACACCAGCTGCCTTTAGAGCTGATATTAATAAGATCAGAGGTTCATCAACACCCATTTATGATCTAAGACCAGAAAGGGTTTCTCCTGACCATGGCCATGTCTCTCTTAGAGTATCTCCAGTAGAAATAGTCACAGACGGTGGTCAGAAGAAAGATGCGGAGCTGAGACATGTGAAGTCTCCATTTAAGGCAGCGGTTTCACCAAGACGACACGGCAGAGCACCAGGAAGACAAAGTCTGAACGATGCTAGCCCAGATCTTCGGACTGTCACAAGGGGCACGAAAGAAGGTTCCAACACTGAAACTATTGGCCTTGAAGAGTTAGACATTCTAGAGCAAAACACATCCCAAAGATCAAAGACTTCCGTAGCATTTGGAGATGATCCTGGACTTGATGAAAGTGAGCATGGCTTGTCTGATGTTTCAGACACACCTATAAGATCGACACCGGACTGCTTTGATGTTGATACTCCTTTGCTCATACGTTCCATTCCTGCTCCGCCCAGTTCACCCTCGCCTCCCCCATCCCCTACCTTTGTCAAGCTCAACAGTACAATGAGCCTACCATCTGTGCAGGAGAGCTTGGAAGAAACGATTATAAACGAGGGGAATACAGACTATGGAAGCCTTAGCTTGCGATGTAAAAGGAAGTTACAAGATAAAGACTCTGACATTCAGGAGGTACCGGCAAAGCGACCAAAAAGCCGCACATCTCAGTCAACCTCGTTTATCAGTGCAAATTGCCTCAGTTCCGTTTCTGATGAGGATGAAGATGTTCTCATCTCGACTGAGGATGAAAGTAACAAAAAACTCTGCAGGTTGAATTTGAAAGGTGCGGAATCCTCTTCGGTGGAGGGCGACACTACCCCGTGGTCAGGCCAGCTTTGTGTTGGTCAGTCGCCAACAAGGGAGTCTCCTGATTCGGGTACTGATATGGAACCTGACGAGGTCTTAATCGTCTCTACAGACGAGTCATCCCGAGACTCGTCAACACCTAGAATTCAAATCAACGAGACACTTTCGCCACAGCACACCGTCTCCTTCCAAGCAGGGTATCTTCAAGTTTCCCCGATACGGCAAGACAAGATTTCCCCTAGTCCCAAACCACTATCTCCTGAAAAGGAGACGACAGAGGAAGGTTGGTCCCCAAAATCTCAATCAAGCGCAAACAGGAATTACTCTCCCTCACCTCATGACGAATATGAGGATCAGTTTGCATACTTTGGTGATGATGGTGGTGGATATATGGATGATTACAACTTCTGTTCAGAAAGAGAAGAGGTGTTGGAAGAAAAGAGTTCGGAAGAAGAGATCAGGAAGCCAAGCTGCGGGGGGCTCGGTTCACCTAAAGAGGTGAGTGAATAAAACACAACTTGAATATCACAGAGATTTTTTTTCTTATAGTTTTTCTTTGAAATTTTGACATTTTGAAAAACCTTTGCCATTTTGATCTTTGACCTTTTGGCCTTCCCCTCCCCCCCCCCCCATATTAAACCATAAGCCTATACATTAATCCGAGCAGCTCGTCCATTGTGGTTTGCACCACTGCTTCTGTGGCCACTGCACGCCATGTGACAGTACTGCGTCAGCCACTCATATGTACCAATCAGCGTGGAGGATTCACAGTGCATGTGCGTCGACATGCGTGAGCGGCGGCCATAGCTGCGATGGTGTAAATTTACCTTTATCATGGTGCAGCCGTCTTGTTTTTCTCCTATTCAAATCAGTGTCGCCAAACCGAGGCTAGAAGAAAAAATAGTCAGGTTCTGCTTGAGCATAATGAATATCAGTAGCCATGATTGATATAGTTGACAGGGGACAAGACCTAGATGGTGGCAACAAGAAAACGGTATATTGTTACATTTTATCACTGGTGTCATCTTGTAATTTCTTTGTTTTTTGTTAGCCCAAGCTTCTGAGTGTGTTTTCTTTTGTGTGTAGAAACCCTGTACAGATGAAGCTCAAGTCACCAAGTATTCGTCATCACTGGGGAACCATGGCAACATGAGTATAAGAAGCTTCCCCAGTTCAGACGAGGAGAGGTCCCCGCTGCGATCCTCTGGGAGTGCACTGCAAGGAGGAGCATCTCAGGATGTGTTATCAGAGTCAATACTGCTGAGGAATGAGGCCCAAGAGTTTGGGTGCAGTGAGAGTTTCTTGCAGGACCTGAAGGCAGGACACATCGATGAGGAAGCTGCTTGGGGCGGGGTCAGATTGAGAGGGGGTGGTCCCAGTAAACAGCAACCCAAAAGTAAGACACAGAGTTCCTTCCAAGCTAGTTACTTAAAATAAATTAGCTGTTAGTTCAGTTAGATCATTCAAATATTCAAGATCACAATGTATGGTTGCATTCACAGGTATAACATTTTACTAACTCTGTCAGGAATGTAATTGCTCAGAATTTTTCCCGATTTCTGGATTGTCTCAAATCTGATTGAGCCTTCAAATTTTTCTTTAAAAAAGTAAAGCAGTGACCAAAGTG
This sequence comes from Marthasterias glacialis, assembly GCA_911728455.2. Lineage (NCBI taxonomy): Eukaryota > Metazoa > Echinodermata > Asteroidea > Forcipulatida > Asteriidae > Marthasterias > Marthasterias glacialis. The sequence goes on along the minus strand of OU452228.1, from coordinate 9,305,050 downwards.
AGAAAGGAGATTCTATATTGTCTCCCAAAGTGTAGTTTTGTTTTTCTAGTAATGCACAGAGTCTCTGAACCTCCTGAATTGTAACATCTTGGAGGTTCCTGGTCTAAAATAAGGGGGAACCCAGGCTCGCAGGCCGTTTTTCAGAAATGTTAACATTCGTCAAACCTTATGCCTGCTCTGTTTCAGAAACTGTTTCCGAAGTCAGCAGACAAGTCATCCAGACGCCCAGAGGCGGTAAAAAACAACCGATGGATAAAGAGACCGTAGATGAACTGTACTACCCGCCAGCACCTATCACCCCTATGCCCCCCTACGATGACATGAATACACCCCTCCTTAAGGTGATTTTTATTGTTATTATACAGTCGATTATACAGATATTGAATGGCTCAGAGTGCAATGTCAGGAATTTTATCACAAGGTAAAATTTTGACTGTTCCATTTCACGGGGCAAAGGTGAGTGAAATGGAGCAGTCAAAATTTTATCGAGTGATAATATTCTTTCCATTTTACGAATTGAAGCCACTTAATATTTGTTTTATATAACTGACATTATAGATCCTTGTCATTTGAATTTTTTTTCACAATAAACACAAAACCAAAATGGACACTGTTCGTCGTGCACCCCATACTCTAAAATTCTAAAACCCCTTTATCTAAAGAACGTGGTTGACAAGGATCTGTATGTCAGTTACATAATGTTACCTTGTCCCAATCCTGTTCGTAAGTGTGACAGAACTCCACTGTAAAAATAATATTGAGCATTTATATGGCACTCTACGAAGCACACAGCGCCTTTAACAACAAATAAACCCCAAAACGAAAAAAAGAAAACAATTATAAACAACACGTGACTAAGAAGCACCGACAACCGTTAGTGGAGGAACTTTCGCAAGAGAGCAACCACTGCGGAGTGTCGCACTCCCATCAGTTGTACAGACAGTAAGCTCCACTGATTACCAGAAACCCGTAGGAATTTTATTGAGCTAGTTTTTGTGCGAGAAAGGTTTAATAATCTCAAGGTCTTCTCAAAATTATAAGTTTCTGTCATAAGAACAGCCTTTGAACGATGATTTGGGTGATTTTTGGTACACAAACATATGCCAGCTTTGGAGCCAGAAGTAGCGAAAACTTTGGGCATGCGGCAGATGCGTGTGCGTGTGACACAACGACTTACCAACAGGATATTGAGGGAACAAATTCCCATTAAGGTTGTTGTGATCGTTTTCCATGTTGCTCCAGAATGAACTCAAGAGGTTTGGGGTGAAGCCTCTACCAAAAAAGAAAGCTCGTTTGAAACTGAAAGAGATGTACAGCCACACACATCAAGGTAAGTCTTCTTAATTAAATATACTGCAACACTTTCGTAGAAGTTCACCACAGTACATCCGTTTCCTGATCTTCATCTTCACCACCACCTCTCCTCCCCCCAACCCCCCGATCCACTAACCCCACCCTTCACTCGAAGACTTGTGGATTGTTGTGGCCAAGAAGTCTAGTCCGCTGAACTTAAGTTCTGTAGTTTACAGAATGTGGGCTTGAATCCCGTCCTGGCCAGTCGCAACACTTGTGTCCTTGAGCAAGACACTTTACCATAGCTACTTTGTCCTTCGGATGGGGCGTTAAGCCGTAGGTTTCATGTACCAGGATAGGTAGTACACGTAAAAGAACCCAGAACACTTATCATGAAAGAGTAGGGGCAAGTATCCTTATCTGTAGGTTTCCTCAAGCTTCCGAGCTACGGTGATTAAGTTTGCTTTTGAGGCATCCTTGATTTCATTACCAGAAAATAGTAATAACAATAAAGATTCCTATCTTATTGCCCCTCAGGTTTATCGTTTTTCCAAAGTATTTTATCAGACTATTTTTCCTTCTGCCTGAGCTGTTATTCCTCCAACAATAATAGGGTGGCATGGGTGGCTTGTGCGTAAAGGGCTCGCCTCTCACCAATGTGTCCCTGGTTCGATTCCCGGCTAAGTAAGTAAGGATGATTAGCCTCCCAAATTATTATTATTATTAGTAGTAGTAGTAGTAGTAGTAATAGTGGCTTCTTATATAGCCACTCAGTTATATAGTCACTCAGTGACGCCCATGGCACTCCAACATTATCACCCCTGGTCATTGGGACATTTACTTCATTCCTTAAACCATCTCAGCTCCCTGGGGAGTATACAGCCTGTGCTGCCAAGTATGTAGCGCATCAAGCTAAATCAATCACATGAACCATCTCTGCCCTCACAGGTACCCATTTACCCCTGGGCGAAGAGAAGCAATTAAATTTAAGTGTCTTGCTCAAGGACACAAGTGTCATGACCGGGATTCGAACCCACACCCTAATGACTTAATCATCAGAACTTGAGTTCAATGCGCAAAACCGCTCGGCCACGACACGCCAACAATGTTCAATTCTTACGTATTTTGTTTATCTTGAAGTTTAGTTTTAAATGTTTGTGTTATCAGCCATCATTCTATTTTGCAAAGTGTACATTTTTGCTTCTTTTTATTGTGTTAATGTCATTTCAACCGAATTCATATTCAATCATAAATCAGAATTTATCATGAGAAGTTCGTTCTTTCTTTATATTTAATGGTATTTTTTCATTTCTCTTTAGGTAAAGAACTTTCAGTGTATGCATTGTATTGATTATATCACACAAAACTGCTTTAACTGTTTGTGCATTTGTGGTTTTTACCAGAATTTCGATGCTTTTTAGCTATGTTTTTGTTCTACCCATGACATTTAAGTCAGAATTTTTGACTAGAATTTAAAACAAGGATTACTATTTTCGACACAATTTATCATGCTTGTTGTGTTTTTACCGATTTGCTGTATCTATTATTGTATCAATTGCAATCAACTGATTTTAATGTTATGCCCCTTTAAAATATTGATTGTTTGAAATTGTGAAATTTCTTTAAGTTGTCACTTTCGTCATTATTTTAAAATTGTTGGATTTTTATTCTTAGCTGAGTTGCTCCATTTGTTATTATTGTTATCATTAAAGGGTCTGTATACGTTTGGTAATGACTCTGAAAATTTATGGCAATAATAACTCACTTGGTAAGAAGTACAGCAGCTTTGGATAGTATAATGCATTGTGAGAAACGTTTCACTTCGAAGTACTGAAGTTATGGAAAAATACATCACTTTTTATCCCCTTAAAATTTGAATCTGAGAAGCGTTATGGCCGTAACGCTTCTCAGAATGTGTATTCCAATGACGGATACTTCTTCTGCGTGAACACAACCGCTCCAGATTTTTTGTGATATCTCAAAAACGCTGCCACCTTTTGAACTAAAATTTACACAGGTTAGTTTTATGGCATATATCTACAATTATATAGCATTGAGGCAAATGTGCGGTTCCAACAACCAAAGGTATACTTTGCCTTTAATTATATTTGTTTTTAAATGTCAACTTTTATATTTTTAAACTTTCCTACCAGTTTTAGAAGACGAAGATTCAGATTCAGATAAGTCAGGTCCCATCACCTTCAAGTTGCCGTCTGCATCTACCAAACCTACCTCAACAACATCCCAGAAGCCTACATCAAAGAAGGCTGCTCATCCCGCTAAGGCTCCCCAGCAGAGAGGCAAGAAACCAACTGCCAAGACGAAAGGTCAAGATGGGGGGGAGGATGCTGTGAGGATACCATGGTATCCTAATTCTGAGACGGACGGAGAAGATCCATTCACAGATGAGAGCGATCATAGGTAAGCCTCTCTATGTTGTAGGACTCTTCCTCTGTGCTGTACACAGATACAGAATCCTAGATATGAGGGTCTGTTTCTGGGGCTGACAAGTTTCAGAGCTCCATTTTTGTAATATAATTCAGCTCTCAACATTAAACATTTCTGCAAACTTTGAACACAGTTCATCACGGAAACCTATTACCAATTGCCGCCAGGATTCTTCTTTTTTTTCGGTCCCGTCCCCCTGGCGGGATTCTTTTGGCGGAACTGCTGGAATCTTTTTTCGTGGAGGGTACCGCTGGCACAAAGAAACCCTGACTTGACAATGCCAAGAGAACAAAGTTTCTCTTAATGGGATCGTCCGTTTTGTTTCTTCACCTTCATGTCAAACTTACATGGCGTGAATTGCAAAACATCGGCCGTTTCCTACAGCAAAGGAGTGAAACTAAACATGGAACAATGGCTCGATTGCCGGCTCACTCTGACTTACCTCCATTAAGCCGAAATACAATGAATGAACAATGGTGGAAGCCTCTTGATGCCTCGTAATCCCCTTCTTGGAACAAAAGGACAAAGGTGTGGTAATTGATTGTACCATTATGTTTTTTTGCAGTGGATCAAGTCAATCTTATAAAGGCCAAGATGGGACAGATGAAGAAGGCGATGATGACGATGACCTTCCGGAACCTTCCCAGAGGGTAAGACCATCCAGCATCAAAAAGAACGTTGAATATTGCTTAGTGATTCTATCGTTCATTCGAATCACCTGTCTTTGACACTTGTGTCTCGTGTTCTTCGTTTATTAGTTGTCACATTAATTGTGTAGTTAATGATTTGATTGCAACCATGAGCACTGGGAGTTATTTTTTTTTTTTGACTGAACATGTTGATTTTCATGAGTTTGGTGACCCAGATCTGGTAACTGATGGGTTATCTTAGATTTGATCTTCAGATCTCTGTTAATTTTCATTAATCCTTTACAAAGTTAGAGTTAGATAGATGTTAATATTTGCATCGGGGGAATGAGTATAGATTTCAATTTGCATTACAGCGATGTGTGATAATCACTGTATACTCAGTGCTTTCGTGTCCTGTGGAAAAAAATCCACAGGCAACTCGGGTGGGATTCGAACCCACGACTCCCGCATGACTAGAGCAGATGTCTTAACCACTAGACCACCAAGCACGCCCGGTGACGAGGGGCCAGTTCGAATCCAGTATTATTAGCGGCAGGTACCGCAAATTGAAATTTATAAAGTAAGAGTTAGAGAGCAGGTATTGGTCCAGCAGTTGCTTGACTTTTTCTTGATTTTATGTTCCCCCTCCCCCACCCCAGACTGCGGCTACCATTGAAGAATCTATCAAAGTATTCATCAGAACCAATTCAAACTGGTATGGAAAGATCCTGCAGTATGAGGTAGGCATTGTCTCAATTTTGGAGAATCATCGTCGTTTTGATGTTTTATCATTTTCTGTTAACGTTTCTTGACGTAGAAATAGTTGTCCTTCGAGAAACTATTGCTTTTCTTGTACGTCTATTAAAACTTTTATAGGCTTATCGAAAAACAAAGTGTATGAGGATTTTTTTTTAATTGACTTGGGTTGTGATCACTGGGCTGGATAGCTCAGTTGATAGAGCACCGGCACATAAATCCGGTGGTCACAGGTTCAAATCCCGCTCTAGTCAGTTTTGCTTTGTTCATCCAAAATTGATTTATATGTACTCAGTCAGTTTTCCTTTTGGTTGATTACTTCGTAAGATTCGTTTGTGTATTGATATTTTTTTTGTTATTATTATTATTATTTTTTTTAGCCTTTGAGAAAGACTGTGCTAGTGTCGAAACGTGGGGCAATTAAAAAAAGTTTTGCGTCAATATTACTCATGTTTTATTCTGTTACAGCCCCTTGATATAGAGGCCTTCCAAGCAGAACTTAAAGGCTCCGGTATACGTTACTCCATGAACAAAGTGAAAGACTTTCTGGATAATCATGTAAGTGATTTAACATCTCCTGTATAAAGTCCTTTGCACTGCTGTGAAATACATTTAGGGCTCGATTTCACAGAGCTGCTTAAGCAGACGCAAAATTGCTAAGCATAAAACATTTGTGCGTAACCAGAAACAGGTCACCAACCAAAATGCCATCTTATATGTACTGTTTGCAACTGGTCTCCTGCTTGTTTTTGGTGAGCAGAATTGATGTCTGCTTAAGCAGCTCTATGAAAGTGGGCCCTGTAGAAAGAAAATCCAATTCAGGGCAACTGTGGCGTGTCGTGGCGGAGCGATTTAGTGCATCGGACTCAAGTTCTGTTGGCTAAGTCATCAGGATGTGGGTTTGAATCCTGGTCATGACAATTGTGTCCTTGAGCAAGACACTTAACTATAATAGCTTCAAATAGGGTAAGAGGCAGTTATGTTTGTCTCACAATGGATTCATTTACCCCTTCCTGTTCTTAGCTGTGCTGTGAAGAGACTTGCATTTATATCTCACCATGTCTTGTTCCTGCGCATTGGGGCAGGTTTCTATCCCTTCAAAAAGTAGCCCACACCTCGAGTGGCCTTTGGGCCTTGTGATGGGCGAATTGCATAAAAAAAAAATTTTTTTTAAAGTGTTCACACTTGTACATGTAGACTCAATGGTAGATGACTTTATGATTGTCAAATAAAAGCAGTGATAATTTTTATGTTAATTATCTCATCATGTCTTTTGTATTGTGGTGATAATGCCTGTAAATTTGTTTGTCTTTACAGAGTATAACGTACCGGAATCTCAGCAATAACACCAACAGACACGTCAGAAAACCAAAGAAGCCCAAATCCAAACGATTATGAAGCTGTCATCAAGCTGAACCTTCATTAGTTGTCAGCACCGTCTGGTTCCCAGACTGCTTTTTTAAAAGTTACTCTTCAAAGCCATGCAATTTAGAAATGTTATATAATTGCATTGCATCGTCTTAGTTTTTTGCCGAAATACCCAAAATTTAGAATGTTTTCTTCAAACAATCTTTGACAGATTATGCTATTTAAAAACAAAAAAAAAAACTTAAAAATTGACACCTCCTGTTTACAAAATTTCTCAACAAACCCATGCAGTTTTTAAGTGCACTTATCTTTTGTCTTTTACATTGGCCTCACCTTGTGTGTAAAATTACCAAAATACCTCAAAATTTAGAAGGTTTTCTTCAAAAAATCTTTGACAGATGATGCTGTTTCAAAACGGGAGAAAAAAAGAAAAAAACAACAACAAAAACATCAAAAAACAAACCTATAAAATACTTTCGTTTATGCCACACGCAATGTATGACATTATTTGTAGCATGTAAATTGTTTGTACGTGGCTACTGGTGAGATGAGAGTATGTCCGGTCTCAGCATTAACCCAGTTGGTATCTTTTAACTAACTGCTACTTATCGTTGACAAATTACTTTTTTTAGTGTCTCAAATGAAAGTTTATAACTTCCTCAGCTACAGGAAAATGGCTATTTATTATTTAAAATAAATTTGTTAATATTAATCTGGCAAAAAGTCGGGCCATGCATCTCCAAGTGTGCATGTATATTCTGGACAGCCCTGTCATCTACCTAAAAAAAATTACTTGGAGTTGTGAACTCTGAAAGATGCAGCCCATTTCACACCAAACCTCTAGTATAAATTTGTTGATGTTTAGAGAGTCTGTTAATACTCTGAATATAACACCCTTGAAGTTGAGGGTGTTTCCATGAGCAATGCTATCCACTTCTTAGGATTTGTATTGTATGTACAATCGCATCCCTGATTAAAAGGGATCATACAACGTTAGTACGAATGCAAGCAGGGCCCCAGTGAAAACTGGTTTTAAACTGTTTAGGTATATCCTGGTTTACCCCTGTTTTGTCAGGCATTCAGAATAGCTCAGTTCGAATCCTGCTTCTGACTGGAGCCTTACATGTGGATTGAGTTTACTCCGTTCCTACCTGATTGCCTGAGTTTATCCAAAGACTTATCCAATGTCATAGACCTGCTTAAGCAGAAAATATTGCTTAAACAAATCGTGCTTTAACAAAAATAAGCAGGATACCAGTCACAGTTTGTACATGCGACATGGTCATTTTGGCTAGTAATCTTATTCTGGTAAGCATGCAATTTTGTTGTGCTTAAGCAGCTCTATGAAATTGGGTCCAGGTCTTTTCGGCACTTCGGCCACCACCATTGCTGAAGCTGTTAATTCTGACATCATCTTACAATGGTGACAATGTCTTGAACTGTCGTTGAAGACCAAGTCATCACTGTTCTTTTTCCAGTCATCAATATTCTTTTTGATTTTGAAAAGTAATATAGGAGAATCGATCAAAACTTTGTTATGTTTGTGCATATTCCACAGTCATTCTGTTGTCGCGAAAGTAATTGAGTACTATTCCGTATTGCATTATGCAATATCAGTACCCGCTCTAACAGGTGATGCGGTATTTTTGGTCTGAGGCTAAAATTTTCAATTAAGGAAAAAAAATTGAGCCGTTTATCATACATTACAAATTATGGTACTGTTTAATGCTATTATATTGATCATTAATAATGTCGTATTTAAAGAGCCCTTGCTGAGCATAAGTTTTGATCCCTTTAATCTTTTTGAATTGGTCTTTGTACACTAACATCTTTTTAAACTCTAGGTTTTACAGTAATATTTGGAGGGAAAATCCATAAACATTTTGGGGTTTGTTTATGGATGCTTTTTTTACGGATTTAAGTGTAGAATTCATGAATCCATTTATATTGGAATTTGAAAAGTAGTTCCTTCCCCTAATGTTTAAAGTGTATTGACCCAGTTCATCTGATATCATCATCACAGTAATCTTGGGTACACCATTTTGGGAGTCAATGTCACCGTATGTTAACCAGTTGCCGCCGGGATTCTTTTTGTTTTCCCGTCCCCCTGACGGGATTCTTTTGACAGAATTGCCAGAATCTTTTTTCTTTGAGGGTACCGCTGGCACAAAGCCAAGACAATGCCAAGAGAAAATGTCAAATTCACACAGTGAGTATTGCAAAACATTGGCTGTTACCTACGGCATAGGAGTGGCACTAAACACAGAACCCAAAAAACGCCTCTGAATGGCCACAAAATGTGAGTAAAATCAAGACCTTTTTTTATCCTTGTGTGGATGAAACGAAGCATTAGACGGCGTGTGTATGGTCTACGCACGCTCCGTACTTGAATGACCGGGCGACCTTTGCTCAGGTGTTCCGAAGTTACATAATGGCGTTTTCAGATGGCTTCTGTTTCCAGGCAGGGGAAACGTTCGCATGTAAACACATCATCCGGCACCAAGTGGTCAATATACAATGTAGTGCAAATTTTACACGATGCAGTATTTACACGCTTACCACAACTATTCTGTGCAACTTGACTCCCAAAAGGGCAAGCATGGCAGACAGTAGCTGTATGTTACATTTGTGCAATGGGTCAAAACTACTTTGAAAAATTGTATACTTGAAAATAACAACAAACTATTTATTTGCAAATGTGTCTAATCAATAGTTCATCAAGTTTAAAATGTATCATATTCAAAAATTCAATTCCATAGACTGCAATAAAACACCTACAGTGTGTTGTAATTAGTGAGTCGGGATTTTAAAAAACAAACGTACATTTGCCTCTGAAAATGCAACTAGCAAGAACTACACTCTGCATGGAAACATACGGTCAGCCATTTTGTGGAGTAAAACATTCGAAGGCAGTGTGTCCCTTTAATGGGTTATCAAAAGACTGTGATTTGTGGAGTGAAATAGGTTTTCGATCAGTTTCTTATGACTTCCATGGTACTCTTTCTTGCACTGTCTTTTAAGCACAACACTTTCTCCTTTCAGAGTTTCTTTTCACCTTTTTGTGCCTCTATGTATCAATCAAACATTTTTTGTTTTGTACGAAATCACATTGAATTTATTGCACATAACAAACAAATGTTTATTTAGTTTTGTACGTACAAATATAGAAGAGTTTCCTTCCATGCAGTTTTATTTTCACAGTTGAAAAAAATAAAAACCTGTATGTCAAAGTTACCTCAAAAATTTGTGAATTAAGTCATAAAGAAGAGTAAATTTTTATTTTATTTGTAAAAGATTCGAGGGGAAAAAGCTCTGAAGGAATCATCAAAATCAATGATTGATTTTTTATTCATCAAAGAAATTGGTATAAGTTATATTAAAGTATGTCAATTTGAAAACAAGTTTTAAAAGAGTCTTACCATGTTTATCTTTGTTGCAAAGTTGGCTTGTCAATCAGTGTTGAATGCTTACAAACACAATCAACCAATAAAAGGAGAGGGCAAGGTTGGGAGGGGTGCAGGGCGAGGGCTGGAAGAAGGGATTGGGGGTGGAGATATTATTTTATGGGTAAAGGGAGAGAAGGGGCTGGGTATTTTGTATGAGCACTCGTTCTTAACTAACACCCCACCATTATGACAATTCCCTTGTCTGCCAGCACTCTTTATGATAGGGATGTTTCATGATGTGGTGAACTACATTATTTGTTGATGAGCATGCTGGAATAAGTCTATAATTTATGTTAAGATATTTATACATAATTATTAAAAGGGCACTTACCCCCGTCTCACTGCACCCGAGCCCCCATTTGAGAAAAATATAATAAACAATTATCAATTATTAGTTTTGTTAACATTGAATTATAAAATGGGCTGTCAACCCATCCGTCCACCCCACCCCTGCCACTCCCTGGACCACCATTGCTTTTATAAGATATTACTTATTATTTTGAAACACACTGTAGCTATCCTTGGCGCAACCAGAGGAGGGGAGGCTCAGAACCCATTCCCCACCCTCCCCAGGAGCATACCCAGACATTTATATTTGGGTGGGGGAAAGCGGGGGAAAAGACATGTATTGAACCATTCATTTGTACATTTTCCAAAAATGCATTTTGGGGGCAAGGGTTCTTGGGGGAGGCCCCCCCCCACCTGCTCAAGGTATCCACCCCCTGGTTATGCCACTGACCCCCCCCCCCCCCCCAATTGAAATTATATTTTCCTTGGTGGGATTGGAACACCAGCCATTCTAGAGCACATGTCTTACCAACCAGACTACCGAGATCGCCCGGAAGCTAGAGGCAGTTAGATGGTAAGTTGGTTGAAAAATTGTGAAAAATAATTCATCGTCCCTGCATTTTGATCTCGATAGATAATCAGGTCAACTTTTGTTTCTCTTTCCTAGCTGGACACGTCGAAGGTGATGGTCTCTCATGTGGACACTGGAAAGGACATCAACTACTCTGACTCAGCTGCAGCAACAATTCAGCACAAGATGCTGTGGGACCAGTAGCTTGAATGATGTTACTTGTCCAAGGAGGAGGTCTGGAACCTGTAGCTTGAATGATGTGACTTGCCCAAGGAGGAGGTCTGGGACCTGCAGCTTGAATGATGTGACTTGCCCAAGGAGGAGGTCTGGGACCTGTAGCTTGAATGATGTGACTTGTCCAAGGAGGAGGTCTGGAACCTGTAGCTTGAATGATGTGACTTGCCCAAGGAGGAGGTCTGGAACCTGTAGCTTGAATGATGTGACTTGTCCAAGGAGGAGGTCTGGAACCTGTAGCTTGAATGATGTGACTTGCCCAAGGAGGAGGTCTGGGACCTGCAGCTTGAATGATGTGACTTGCCCAAGGAGGAGGTCTGGGACCTGTAGCTTGAATGATGTGACTTGTCCAAGGAGGAGGTCTGGAACCTGTAGCTTGAATGATGTGACTTGCCCAAGGAGGAGGTCTGGAACCTGTAGCTTGAATGATGTGACTTGTCCAAGGAGGAGGTCTGGAACCTGTAGCTTGAATGATGTGACTTGTCCAAGGAGGAGGTCTGGAACCTGTAGCTTGAATGATGTGACTTGCCCAAGGAGGAGGTCTGGAACCTGTAGCTTGAATGATGTGACTTGTCCAAGGAGGAGGTCTGGGACCTGTAGCTTGAATGATGTGACTTGTCCAAGGAGGAGGTCTGGAACCTGTAGCTTGAATGATGTGACTTGCCCAAGGAGGAGGTCTGGAACCTGTAGCTTGAATGATGTGACTTGCCCAAGGAGGAGGTCTGGAACCTGTAGCTTGAATGATGTTACTTGTCCAAGGAGGAGGTCTGGAACCTGTAGCTTGAATGATGTGACTTGCCCAAGGAGGAGGTCTGGAACCTGTAGCTTGAATGATGTGACTTGTCCAAGGAGGAGGTCTGGAACCTGTAGCTTGAATGATGTGACTTGCCCAAGGATGAGGTCTGGAACCTGTAGCTTGGATGATGTGACTTGTCCAAGGAGGAGGTCTGGAACCTGTAGCTTGAATGATGTGACTTGCCCAAGGATGAGGTCTGGAACCTGTAGCTTGGATGATGTGACTTGCCCAAGGAGGTCTCGGACCTGTAGCTTAGATGATGTGACTTGCCCAAGGAGGAGGTCCGGAACCTGTAGCTTGGATGATGTGACTTGCTCAAGGAGGAGGCGGCTAGGTAAAGCCTGATGTTGATGTTACACCTGCCTTACAATGCTATAGATATGCTACCGTATTCTTGATCCTTGGGAGGTAGAAAATCAAAATAAAGAAAGTGTTTTTTTTTTTTTTGGGGGGGGGGTTTGTGTGTTTTTGTTTGTTTGTTTGTTTCTTTACCTGTGTATTTATATTGGAAAATACTAATTTTAAAAAATGAACCCAATTTATTTATAGCATTCTGGTACAAGATGCTTTGAGGACCTGCAGCTAGGATGATGTCAGTTACCCAAGCAGGAGGTGCTTTGTCAGCTATATATTTACGATCCATGTTTCTATTGCATCTGCCTTGCCATGAGGTATGTACTGTTTTTCTGATCCTTGATAAAACTCAAGATAAAAAAGTATGTTTTGTGTGTGTTTTATTTCCACTGTTAAGTTCTTTTCATTTGGAAATGTTTGCCTTTACAAAGAAATCAATACCTCGTTATTTTACAGCAGTTTAATACAAGGTGTAGCTTGGATGGTGTCACTTACCCAAGGAGCAACCTGATTTTGATGATGCGTGCTTCTTGTAACATCTGGCACCTGCCCTTACCATGAGGTATGTACTAATAATTGTGATCTTTGAAGGTAAAAATCAAGATAACAAGATAAAGTGTGCTTTTCATTTTTGATTTCCAGATTGTTTTTACCCAAAAGAGGTTTTTATTCTGGTTTCCGCCTCTCCCAGGTAATCTGAAGCATGTTACCACTTTGGTTGCTCAACTGAACTTGGCCTATTCAAAAGGAATTATAATGCATGTTAAAACTTTGAGAAAGTGAGAACTAACAGAAAACAAATATGCAAATAATTTTTCTTAAAATACACTAAGAATTGTCCAAACATTACATAACCATTTTCAAAGTTTATGCCTTAGTGCTAGATTTTAATAATATGTATAGTTGAAAATCATACCATCCAATTTTTGTCTCAAAAAAAGAGACAATTTTGCACTTAATATTGATATAACTTTTTGATATGCAGTTACTAAAAACAATTAAGTTTTGATTTCGAATAATTGTGAGTGGAGGTACTTTCTTTCAATTCAAAAATGTGGACCTATTTGTGAAAACTCATTTTGAACTCGATTTGATATGTATCACTCTTTTTCCTTTTGGTTATTAAAAAAAAGAGTGATACCGGAAAGTTAAGTTAAAAAGGTTAAAAAAAAAAGGTTAAAGGTTTAATGGTGATATTCATTATTACAGATAAAAGAAAATGTAAAAAGGTATATGTGGCCATTTGGAACTGTATTTAGTATATTTAAAAATCCAGAAAATGCTTATTGCTGCTGACTTTGAAGTTTCTTTTAAATCGTAGTACAAGACGGTAAAGTGGTTAAATACTTCATGTGTGTGACTCACTATCTCAAATGTACGACTCATTACTTTAAAGTTTGCCTTCGTACATTGTACGTACTATCCATTTAAGTAATATGTATGAGTTACAATTTCATATACAGTGGCATAACTAAGGGGGGGGCATGAGGAGGCACATGCCCCGCCCCCCAAGCTGATGTCATTTAAAATCTGGATATTTGAGATTAAGAATTACAGAATGTAATGTTACATTTTATAAGCTTTTATGTACTAGTTTCAATGTTTTTCAAAACTGTTTTGTGTTATTTACATGCAGACAATATATTTTGTTTACCTGAACACGTCAGAAGAGCGCTGAATAAGGGGCTTGTTTAGGAAAAATACAAACGGAAACTACAGGTTTAATTGGCCAAAAGTGCCCCCTAGAAAAAATGGTGCCCCCCCCCCCTTGTGCCCCCCTAAAATTTCACCCTAGTTACGCTGCTGTTCATACATGTGACTTATTATCTTGTACCTTATTACATGGCACACAAGACTTCTTGTGTTAAAGTTATCTTATATTAACAGCTTATTATCTCGTACACGTAACTTATACATACAACTTATTTGGTATGTATGACTTATTATCTTGTATGTATGAATTGTTGTCTAGGTTCGACTTAATATATTTTTGTTGATACAAGGTATTATCTTGTATAATGTGCAACTGATTATCCTGTATACAGATTTAGGATTAGCAGTGTTTTTCAAGTTGGCAGCAATAAGCTTCTGTATCAATTGATGGATTGGGATAATGCAATGATCGAGATGTAGTGGCAGTAGCATGGCTGTAGTTGTGAGCGGGGACATTTGGCTGTTGAGTTCTGTGCACGGGTGTGTGTGGGTGCGTGTCCATGCTTTTTGCCTTATGTTTTCAGGAAACTTCTATTGGCAAGCCAATGTTACTGTTCTTGAAAACTTTTTGAACCAAGTTAAATTAGAATTTATAAGACAGACCCATTTAAAATTTTTTTTGCCATGTTTCCTTTTTATTGACAAGAATAGTTGAGAGTTCTATTAATCTATTATAAAATAACCGATCAGAAACCTTGCCCCCTCTAGCCCCCCCCCCCCCACCAATGTGATTTTTTTTAAATGCACAAAATGAATGGTTCGATACATTAAATGCACCCCCAATCTGTCTTTACTCCCGCTTTTCTCCCCAAATGAAAAATGTCTAGCTATGCCACTGCCAGTTCCATTCCTCCAGATAAATAGCTTATTTTGATTGCTGCAGTCTCAATATACCTTGATACAAACGGGCATAAACCCCTGACAAAACATGAACCATTTTTTTTAAAACTGAATTGGACCAAATTGACATAGGCTGGTTATTGTTATTTTTTACTATTTTTTTTATTTAAAGGAAGCTAGTGAAGTGGAATCTAATCTTTCCAATGACCTACTTTCCCTGTTAAGGTTTGTCTCTTCTCAAATAGTATCTCAACAGCATTTTTATCAACTGCAGGGGCAAGATGTTTCTTTATTTATTTTTTTATTTTTTATTTATTTATTTATTATTATTATTATTATTATTATTATTATTTATTTATTTATTTATTTATTTTTTTTTTTTTTTTGGGGGGGGTTGGGGTTGGGGGATGCACTGTGATGAAATAAATATTTAACCTCCTGGAAATAGCATCAAGTTAAAAACAGCATCAAGATCAAAACAAACTCTATTTCTGCTACATGGAAGGGAAAAAACTTGCCATATAATTTTTTTAATATGTAAAAAGGTGCACTGTGAAATGTAGGCTTTACAATTCCTGTGCTGTTGTTTTTTTTTCTCCCTGTAGAAACCTATCTGTGCAAAAAAAGGCAGATTTTTTGTTCAAAGCATCTTTATCATATTAATGCCGCCAGGCATTATATTAATTATTTTAAAATCCACAGAAAGCACTTTGCAAAATAACACCAAACAAGCAAACAAATTGCGCCACCTGTTGTTTATAATTGGGTCCGGTAACCGAACAAAGTTTAAGTCACGTGATATATACGGAAACGTCGTTCTGGAAACGGAGACTAGTCCATTACAAAATAGGGTTAGTTAGTGACTGACGGATCTGTTTAAACTCAAACAATGCATGCTCGTTGTGGGGAAATGTATAACTGTTTTACGTAGATATTTATTAATATAATAAAGCACAGTTTTTGGCTTGAAAATTATTTATGGTTTGAAGGCTAGGGGTCAGAGGTTATGTTTAAATAAATGCATCGTTTTCCAACCCCTCTTTGAAAAGTGTAATCTTCCAAAAACCTATTATCCTAAACCACACTTGTTACACACACAGACACCGGGTTACAGGCATGGGGGTTGTAGTTTGTGTTGTGTCTATGGAGTGGTGGATGAATTATTTAGACAAAATACATGTGCAGAGTTATGATATTTCCTCTTCAACTGGACATTATATCCTTCTCATGAATGTTATACTCCACTGTCATGTTGAAAATGTCATTGCAGCTGTAAAAGGCTGACCATGAAAAGGACATCGTGTGTCACGACACTCCCGTGTGCCGGGCATGAGGAGGGAGAGTAACCGAGATTCACTTGAATTCACTGCTGAATGTACGGTGTTAACTGTTCGTGCTCTGCTGCATGTACGGTGTTCGTGCTAAGCCTGTGTTGACAACTATGAAACTGTATTATTACTATTAAACCATGGAAAAACACACCATGAACAGGACTTCCCAACAGTCCAGTTTTGAGGGGGACTTGAAAGTGTTGAAGAGATCCAAGGTAAATTGATTTTATGAATGATACTTCCTTTTATTAGACCCAGTAACTAGCTGGGACACTGTACTCTCCTGTTTTTAAAAGTTTGATGTGGACGGTACAGTACGCTAGTAGTACGTAGTAGTAGTACTAGGATGGAATACCTTATTTCCGCAGTATTTGCTGCATTTTTCAATAAAAATAAAAAATCAATCACCAACCTGTGCAAAGTGTCCTATTGTTGCTGAAGTATGACTTTCCACTTTGACTTGAACAAAATCCACCAGTTTTCAGATTAAATTCGTCGAAAACGTCTCAAAAAGAGAGCATACGCGCAGTGTGATTTCGGAGTCTCATTATATCTGCGGGAGTTTTTCAAATGGTCCGCAAAGCCTTTCCCTCTACATTTATGGAGCTAAATTCAATCATAGTATGAAATAGTTAACTTTAAATGGATTACAATTTTTAATTTCCCACTAGCCGGGCAAGTTTCGCTCTTTTACAAGGCGTTTTATTTGCGGAGTACCAAATAGAAAACTGAACTGAGCAACTTTGAAAATTGCACGCATTTGCCCTGTCGAGTTTTTACTTGTACAGGCATGGCAAGTCTTTAACCTTCGAGAGTTTTGACTTTATGTTCAAACACACACATTGAGGGCGCCTCTTAAAAGTTATTCATTTTTTACCGATTGTCAGTTTTCTGGCCTTATTTTGACGTCAGACAATTTGTTACGTTTTTTGAGGTGAAAGTAAATTCTTTGGATATCATTTTTGTTCTAAAAAGTGAAACGGAATCTGGACACTGATATTCCGAATGACAGAACAACATTGAAGGTAAAAATTTAAATGATAAAATGGCACTTTTGGCAGCCATGGTCAGCGTAAATTTGTCCGGTCTGTAAAATAGCGTATATTTCACAAATATTTAAATTTAAAAGATCTCCTCGACATTTCAGATTTGTTCTTTTCACCAGATAGGCAGAGGGCTATTAGTTATCAATTCACTGAATGAAAGTCCTCCATAGATGACAAATTGGCGCCGCAAAAAATTAATTTTCAAATACCACGGAAATATGAGACCCCCGGAAATAATATGAGACTTGACTATACTGGTACTTGTGTGGTAGTATTGTAAAGTCTCATATATTTCCGCGGGTCTCCTATTCTCAGTAAAAAGTAAACATTTTAACAACTTTGGCAAGGGTCGCCCTCAATGTGTGTGTTTTAACACAAAGTAGAAACTCGCGCAGGTTAAAAATTTGCCTGCGCAAGTACAAAACTGGCCGAGGCGAATGCGCGCAAAAATGTGCATGTCAGTTTTAAACTTACGAGGTTACCATTTTGCGCTCAGTATGGAGCAATTCTGTGACATACCAGACCAGTCCAAATGGAGTGCAGGGTTGTCTACAAAATTTGGTACTCCACAATCAAAATGCCTAGTAAACTAAATGATTGAAACTTGCCCAACTGGTGGGAAGTTAAAAATCGTAATTCATGTAAGGTAAAATATTTCATATTATCATCCAATTAAGCTCCATAAATTTAATCTGAAAACTGATGGTTTTTTTTTAAGTCAAAGTGGAAAGTAATACTTCAGCAACAATAATAACAGGACACTTTGCACAGGTTGGTGATTTTTTTATGTTTTTTAGGCAAGCACCTCAGAAATAGGGTACTCCATCCTAGTACAAGTACTAGTAGTACATGTACTAGCGCCCCAGGCCAGGGAAGCATAGGGGTTTTGGCTGGTATCCTTATTCTGGTGAGCAAAGTTGTTTTGTGTTTTAAGGAGCCACTTTTTGCGCTTAATATATTTAAGCAGCTTTATGACAATAGGCCCAATTAACTAGATCATTGCGGTTTAAAATCAGGTGTATTTCTCGACATTACCCAGATCCACTTAAAGCTCATATGCCTTTAGTCCTGAATGGAACCTTCTACATGTAATATCAATATCTTGTTAATCCTGGATGTTGTTGTGATTGAATTCAGTGCATTCTTGTTGGATCTTGTTGCATTGTGATTCAAGTGTGTGCCTCCAGTTTAGGCAAAAGGCACTTTTTGTGTCAGGGTACCCAGTGCTATGTGTGTCCGCTAAGCATGAGTGCACCCGGGACAAGGGCTGGCTGGGTACTTGGCAACCCAGAGAGCCTGTCAAGCTCAACAATTGGCAGGTACTCTTTATTGAGGATTTCCCTAGAAATGTAGAATTGTACATTCCCTAAAAATGTGGAATCGTACATTCCCTAAAAATGTGGAATCGTACATTCCCTAAAAATGTAGAATTGTACATTTCCTAAAAATGTGGAATTGTACATTATGCATTTAGTTAGGACTAGACTGAGGTTTAATCTGGTGGTATTCAGTGTCTCTTCCCAGATTTAACTTTGGTCCTTCCTTGGGGCAGAATTGTTCTGAAACCTCTTTTAGCCCAAGTGTCAAATTCCAGATGAGCTT
Organism: Marthasterias glacialis; assembly: GCA_911728455.2. Classification (NCBI taxonomy): domain Eukaryota; kingdom Metazoa; phylum Echinodermata; class Asteroidea; order Forcipulatida; family Asteriidae; genus Marthasterias; species Marthasterias glacialis. Next base: position 9,286,335 of record OU452228.1, on the reverse strand, counting down.
CTTGTACTATGTGGGCTGTACAATAGGTATGCACTAAGCAAATATCAGAAGGTTACTGAAGTGGCTATTGTCAACATGATGATCTCCCATGGGTCCATTGCTACACATCTAATATCCTGTTGTATAGAGACCTATCATAAATGGCAGCCAACTTTGTCATATTCCTTGTGGGCAACAAGCAAGAATGAATACTGATTATTTTTTTTGTCAAAAGGGGATCAGACTACGTATTACTGCCCTCTTGTTAGACTCTATTTGGTTGCATGGATGGTAGAGAAACCAGAATGGCTGCCCCGCATTCTTGGTGTTTGGAAAGATATTTCCAGACTTGTGCCGTGTCTGATTGGTGGTTGCGGCTGTTACTATGGGCATCCTATGCTTCATGGTGGTCCAGTCACAGACACTAATTCGAAAATGGCCTGAGGTGTCATTACCTTTTAACCACTTCACATCGATATTAACAAACATTTTCTGTACCTCGGCATGGTATTATTTGCTCAGAACGGCCGGAATAATTTGTTTGTGAGAATATTGTTGTTACCTTGAAACCCTGACTAAACAAAGTAAAGACAATAAAGGTAAAATGCATCAGGATTTTTTGTTCTCTTTCGAGAAAATATTAGATTTGTTCAGTGTGAATTGTAAAACCTTGGTCGTAAGCCACGGCCGATAATCAGCCCCATGGCCAAATGCTTGAGCTGGAATCTTAGTTCACTCGGACTTACCTCCCAATACAACAATAAACAATGGTGGCAGCCTATCTGTCGCTCTTAATCCTCTTTGTATTTACAGAAGGACAAAGTTTTGGAATCGGGGTTACACAATAACCCCTGGGAAAAAGGGAGATTTCGAGCATGAATTCCAGTACCATCTGTCCCTCTTTGTACGGGGAAAAACAAAGCATTGTATGGAGAGGTTATGCACTTTTTTACGCTACAAAATGAAGGGCCAGGAGTGTAAACGTTCTGGTATTCTGAGTTTACACAGAAGCAGGTTTTCACCTCATCCGTAATCTGCCAGGGAAGTTTTTCGCTTGTTTTCAGGTCATCTGATGTGAAATTGTTATGGTTGAAATTACTGCTTGTATGCACAAGATGGTGTCCTCGCACTGTATAGATACTGTATAGGCCTAGCATTACAGTACATCAACTATTGTTTTCAAACGTTTTATCACTGGTGCTTAGTATAGCAAGAATTTAATATTGTCAATCATTGGGCACTGTTTGACTGAATGGATTCCCAAACTCACTTTATTAAAAAATAATCCCCTTTCTTTAGAATGAAGCCTTGGCAAATATAGCAACGCAAAGCATTGACTGAGCTGTGTTCAACCAAAGTACTTTACACAATTAGCCTTGGAAATATCAGAAATTCTGCTTCCATGAACTCTTTTGTTTTAAAATATTGAAATGACATCACGAACAAACTCAATGTTGCCGGCCATTGCGTGTGATTGCTTGTGGTGAAAAACGAACAACATGGAGTTTTTTTATTTTAGTTACCTTACCTTCCCACTGTTTTCTTTATCGTCTTTGCCGAAAAGGAGGATTCAGAAGAACTGAGGGCTGTAGGCCCAAAATAACAATTGCTTATCACTGGGTCAGGCATTTGTATCTCATCTAAGTCCAAACAATTTTGTGTGGAGTGCCATAGGAGAGGAGGACATTGGAGGATTGAGGTCACCCGTAGGGGAGTGTGCCTGGGGAGTAAGGGTTAATAACAATTAACAGGAGTCTTCCAAGTTTTTTCCCTGGCATTTCCAATGTGTACACTGCACAGTTAGATTTCAGAAACCATTCCTTAACTCAATGTGTAAACATCGCCTAGTAACCCATTCTATGCATCGTGGTCTGCTATATTATATAGGTTGCCTGGTGTGTTTAATGTCAACACTAGCTGGAGTTTAAAGTGAAGCAGTATACAATAGATGAGTTGACATTGGACTATGGGGTTTCAGTCGGCTGACCAGTATTGCCTAGAAACACATAAAATGAAATTCAATAGTTACTGTTGGTGTCTCACACCCCTGGTGTTTTTTTGGGGGCCAAGTTTGGATGTCAATAACAGTCATGTTTGTTTTTTGGGGTTTTTTTTTTTTTACCTTTAAAAAAGGGTAGAATGAAATGCAGTTAATAATATTGTTTGTATTGCAATTTGTCAGATTTTGTTGATTTACCAAAATTAAAGTTGCGGTGATTTTATGTCTTCACAATTTTAATTAACATTTAATGTAAGTGTTTGATTTTTGAAATTTGCATAATAAAAAGCTTGTATAGCTCCCATGTGTTATGAATTGTTTGTAATGCACATAAAAGAATGACATGAGAAAGGTTTTGCCGTGATGTTTGTGGCATGTTTGGCTGAAGATTGTGCCGCATCACCTTGTAAACCCTCACAATCATCGGCTCAGAGCAGAGAGGACTTATAAGACATAAATGCACAATGGGGTATTCATGTAAGTCCTTATTCTGCTCTGAGCTGATTGGGTCTTTCTTGGGGTTATAAGTCCTTCAGTCCTTTCTGCTCTGAGCCCACTGGGTCTTTGTTGGTCTTATAATTCATTTCTGCTCTGAGCTGGCGGACATGGTCCTCAAAATGGATCTCATATTTCAAACATGCTGTACGTACATGTACCTATTGTCAAAATACTGAGTGCTTTAAGACGCCCGTAGAAAATAAGGATTTTACTCTTATTATATTAGAATACAGTATAAGTTATGTATGGCCATGATTTGAATAATGGTACCATAATTACAGTAAATACACATTGTTTGCTTATAACAGGTGCATTTTTATTGCTTCATGTAATAATTCACACAATGTTTAAAGCACTGTATCTACAGGGGTCTCAGAGCACAAAGCCGATACAATACAGAACTGTTTTGAATTATGAGACCCATGATTTCTAAGCAACAATATTAAGTCAGTTGTTTGCTCAGTTGTTTTTCTGAAATTCTGTTAATTGAAAGCGTGCCTAGGAAAGTGTGTGAGTAGAACTTGAATATTTATAATGATTGTACTGTGGCAGAGTGGTCGAAGTGTCCAATGCACTGCATCAGACTCAAGTTCTGATGTCTGAAGCATCGGAGTGTGGGTTCGATTCCCGGTTATGACACTTGTGTCCTTGAGCAAGACACCTAACCGTAAAATGCTTCTCTTAACCTAGGTATATACATGGGAATGGAAACCTGTTAGGGCTGAGATAGTATTGTGTGCTGTATGGTTGGATTCAACCCTTCGCTAATGACATCATAAGGAACCTGGGATTGTGTATGCTCCCCAGGAGGTTGGGAAAGTTTGAGGAAAGGTCTAAGTATGCCTGATGAACAGGGATATGATGTTGTAAAGCACCTTGATCTAGCTACTAGAATGCGTGCTATATAAAAACGGTGTATGATTATGTTCAAATTTAAAGGGGTGATTGAGTATGAACTTTCTTTTTAATGTAATCTGTGTTTGATTTACCCCAACTACAGCTCTCTAGGAACCATGAATACAATGCCCTTGTTCAAGCAGTGGAAAAGTTCAATCGAGAACTCAAGTTATCTTCACTGCAATGCAAGGATCGTAGTCAACTCAGCCAGCAGTGGGAAGACCAACAGTTCTTCCGCATACTGGTCAGGATGATGCATGAAGTCACCACGTAAGTTAGATGCTTGTAGATAGGAGTTAGGTTTGGGATGGACATGGTGTGAGGTGGGGTAGGTGTAGAGTAGGAATGCATTTGTAACTATGGGAGATTGGGTCAGCTTTTAAAGTACAATGCAATGGTCACAGTCAACTCGGCCAATAGACTGTTCCGGCTTTGGCAACAAGCCCCGCCCACACACCTTAGTTTGTGTACGTTTACTTTACACTGCACGTGTGACCGAGTTTGACCGAGGTCACATGATCGAAAGGCGTGATCCATTTGGGCAATGCGCACAGTTTGATTGACGGGCCGGAACGGTCTATAGTGGGAAGACTAACAATGGGAGACTTTTGAGGATGCTAGATGGCAGCAGACTAACGAGGTAAATCCATTGTGCTCGGAAATGTGCACATGCTCAGAACTATGCAAACAATGGAAATGTACCTGGTAAGTCTGCTGCCATCTAGCGTTCCAAAGTCTCCTATTCATCTGCATTCTGGTCAGAGTAATGCATTGAAGTCACTATTATTAAAGTCGGTTTGTTGTAACGGGGAGGGGTTAAGTCAGAGGATGTAGGATGTAGATGGTTGATGAGGGCATTAGAGGATGGCATACTGGAGGGGTGTGTTGCTTAGGGTACTGTTATACAAGGAACATAGCACACTCGGCCAGCTGTGGGCGGACTCATAATTTTGCAGCTATAACAGTATGTAATGCAAGTTAGCAAGGAACACAATGATTCAGCCTGGTTTTCCCCTGTGAATTTACAACTGGTTTTTGTTGCCCCGATTTAAAGTCCCCCATCAAGGCAAAAGAGTGTATTCAAAGTATATTTGCTAGCGTGTCAGTTTGTTATTCTCAGTATTTCTTTTGCCATTAATTTTGCTTTGCTTGTCTGTTGCTCACTGTAGAACTACAGGGATGAAACAGAAAGAGGACTTGAAGAAAGTCTACCAGTGGTATCAAACCAACAAGAGCGTTCTCCATTCACAACCTGTAAGTTCCATTGCATTTTATCAGACAGTCCTGTGCAAAAACTATTGCCATTCAATCGCCCCCAAAATAAGTGTCAGCTGACCCCCCCCCCCCAAAAAAAAAGTCCAAAGTTTTTTTTATTTTTTATTTTTTATTTTGTGTTCATAACAAACTTTGGCTTGTTGTTTTCAACTGCTAGTGCTATGTAGAAAGAGTGTAATATTTTAGAGCACTTACATAAGGCCTTTTCACACGACGAACCTTTCTACACATGTTGAAATCTACACGTGTCCAACCTGTGTCGACTCTGGAAAAATTCAACACGGTTCAATCCGCTCAGTGTTCACACTGTTCCAAGAAAATAAGCTTCTATGGGTTACTTGTGTTGGAATTTTCAACACGGATCGAAAGCCCTCAACCCACCTCCTGAGCAGGGTTTTGTTTTCGACACGGATCGAGCGCTCAACTCCGGATTGAAATGTTGCAGTGTGAAAAGGTGAGCCAATTTAACAGGGATCGCACCCGTGTCCAACACGGCAATTTTTCGTAGTGTGAAAAGGCCTATACAGTCGTTGTCTCATCAAGGATTGAAAAAGTGGCTGTACACAATTTTTTCTCTCAGAAGGGTCCGAAGGGGGGATGTCAAACTCGACCCCCTCCCTTCTTGAAAACTTACTGCAGATCTGCACACTGGATGCAATGGTGTATCTTCACCTCTATCAATGATTAATATTGGTTTGGGGTATTGCACTGTAAGATGTTTCTCAGGACGATACAAAGGGTTTCTAATCGGCATTATATAGGTGAGAAAAAGGGCGACACGCCAACAGGTTTTTGTCAGTGATTCTAGCCTCTTTTCAGTCATTGCTTTGGATCGCTTTCGGCATTGTTTAGTCTAACACATCACTGGACTGAAACTCATGTTCGTGTGGGAACACTTCAAGTGTTCATGAGACCAATGGAGTATCTATTACCTGCAACCTAGCAATAATGTTAATGGCTATTTGCTTGTTGGGTGTAATGGGAAACTTAAAGGGATCATGTCGGATTCTGATCACACATTATATAAACTTGCTTTAGAAAGACAGGTTACGAGCCAAGTTGGCTTGTAATGTGCATTGCTCTTTGAGACTGGTTCTCTGTTAAATACAAGCTAAGCATGTAAAGTGTCTGCTTAACAGATTTATGTAATTGGACCATATAGCTTTACTGTACATGTATTGACTAAGGCGCTAATTTAACCTGTTTTGAAGCCATATCATGGGCGAATCTATGTGCCTTTTCACACTATGGATAATTTGCAAGTGTGACTGACCTTTTCATACTACAACATTTTAATCTGGCGTTGACCCGTGTAGATTGCTTGATCCGTGTCGAAACCAACCCTGGTCAGGAGGTGGGTTGAGGGTTTTTGACCCGCGTAGAGATTTACACGTGTAGCAGAAAAACTGATTTCGCATCAGGCAGTGTGAAAGCAGAGTGGATTTGAACCGTGTTGAAGTCAACACTGGTTAGAACTGTGTAGCTTTTGGCATGCATCGGAGCTTGAAAAGGTCAAATGTTGGACAAACCTACATGTATTTACAAAAGCTTGACATTTTCTACGTTTTTGACAGCTATTCTGCAAATCAGTGCTTTAAATCATTTTTCTATAAATTGAACACAAGATCAGTAATTGTGCAGACTTTAGCACACCTAATGCAAACCCGCATTACATGACATTCTAAGTTCAGTGAAAAATAAAATCATTCCTCAGTCAAATGCCTCATACATGTCTGCACCCAAGAGGCGTAAAAAGTTTGAGCATATCGAATCAAGAATAAGCGCTCTAGTCAATTATACATGTAGTACTACTGCAGTAGTATCGTGTACTGTGCGTATTGTATGTACGATCAAGGTACGCGTTTGTTATTGAAATTTGACATGGCTGAGATCCGGGTACTTGCGTGACCTATTTTTAACATTTAACCAGAATGTACATTTTTATCACTCATGATAAAGTTTCACAACGTCAGACAGTTCAGTTTTAGATTGAATTAATTAGGAACATTATTGGTAACTGACATCTTTGACAGCATAGATGGTTACAACAAAACAGTATGAACAACAATAATAATTTAGTTGATGTACATGTAACATTAACAGGCCTTGAACTTGGCTCTTGAAGAGTCTTGGTAATTTTCCTCTGGTAAGGGGCACTTATATGAGTAAAATGTAAATTTGAATTGGAACCTTGCAAAGGGCAGCACAGCAAAAGTACAGGGCACCACGGCAGTTGCTGTGGGTGCCCAGGGTAAAATTCAAGGCCTGAAATAACTGCATCGGGGATAAAGAATACGATTTTAGTTTTACCCTCACACTGACTGTATACTCAGTACTTTCTGAGTCCTGCGGGGAAAAACAAATCCACCGGCTTATCGGATGGGATTCAAACTCATGACCCCCACATATTAGAGCAGATATAAAGACTATTAATAATAACACTGTAGGCTATCATTACTTCAAAGCGCATTCCATCAGAGACCCAAATTCCCTGAACATGCATTCAAAAAAAACTTAGTCAGACAACAGAGAGAAACTTGACAGAAAATGATGAAACAGTTTGGAAGACATTCCTTTAAAGCATGTTATGACTACAACTAATGGGTACCAAAGTCCTTTTGGCATCTGTGAGCCAAGAATGTGTGATTCATCATGGTAGAATTGACACTAATATGATAAATGGAGATGTGCATTGAAGTGCTAATCACAAAGAAATGAGGCATGATGGCCCCCGCTATGTGTTAAACCTTACAATGGTTAATCAGATTTATTTGTTAATCAAATTTATATACAACTTGGGTTATTCATTTATAATGTACTCAGTCAGTTTCCTTTGTGGTTTATTACTCAATTTTATTTTTGCATGTGTGAGTGTGAGTTTGGCAATTTAAATGACAATGATCTATATTATATAATACATGTATATATATATATATTCTATATTACATAAAAGAAAATATTCAATGCATTTTGTTTGTGCATTGTCGCCGAATGTAATCACTCTGTGAAATCTGGCTTTTCCATTTCACCTCTTGATTGTATTCTGGGACATTGCACTCACTCGCATCCATTTGGTTATCAAATTCAGATTTACTTCTAAGGTTATTTATTTAAAATGTACTCAGTCAGTTTCCTTTGTGGTGAATTACTCAATTTTTTGTCCCCATTCTTACTTGAGTGATGCACTTTGTCATTCTTCATCAAGTTGGAATGTAAAGTGCACAATGTGATTGAAATATTTTGAATAAGCTGAACTTAATAACATTTTGTTATTATTCCAGTTTACTACATATACAATTGGTATTCATGTTGCAAATGAAGAAGTATTATTTAAATTAATTGCATCGGGACTAAAGAATATTATTTTGGTTTTTACCCAACACTGATGTGTGACAAGCTCTGTATAATCAGTGCTTTCCCAGAGCTCTTGAAGCAAAATAAAACACAGGCATATTACTCTGGTGGGATTCAAACCCCCAACCTATTCTAGAGCAGATGTCTTACCACTAGACCACCGAGCATGCCCAAATGACAAGAGGCCAGTTCAAATCCTGTAATTAGCAGTGGGTACTGTAACAATTAATTCAAAGTTGCATAAAGGCTGGTTTATAGTCGGTCGTGCGATGATGGTCAAATGACAGTAAAAGTGACATGCGACGCAGTGACCATAGACTGCAATGAATAGGCTCAGCTTCCAGCGATCACAGCGTCCGGTGATTATCATCATGTGACCAACTATAAACCAGCCTTAAAGAATACTATTGTGTTTTTTTTCCAACACCGTTGTGTGATAACCACTGTATACTCAGTGCTTTCCCCAACTCCAATAATTGTTGGGGAAAATTGCATGAAAAGAAAAGCTTATGTAATTTTGTTTTCTTTCTTGTGATTGCAGCATTTTAAAGGGGCATCATCCAAAGAAATCTACAAGCGTCCTGTACTGAAATTTGCCCCCGATGCCCTCAAGTATTACTCCAACCCTGCCGAGAAGAGAAAGCACAAGAAGGTAGCCTTTCAGGGTGATGGGAAGGCTAGGAAGAGGCAGCAGGCAGGTTACAAGGAGGATGACCATCTACTTGAGGAGGTCGGGAACGTGTCTGAGGACGGGAGCAGAGGTGGGCAGAGACCGGTCACTGCTCCTGCTGGGCTACACAGACCAAAGGTAAATTGCACCAGAACCAGAGATGTTGATTGGAGAATTTATCTGAAGTAAATTTTGGTTATGATGGCATCATGCCTTAGTCTTCTTGTGGCTAAGCAGTTTAGTGCATCGGACTCAAGTTCTGGTGGCTATCAGGATGTAGGTTCGAATCCTGGTCATGACACTTGTGTCCTTGAACAAGACATTTCACTATAACTACTTCAGATAGTAGAAGGGGCAGTTATGTTTGTCTTGCAACAGATTCTTTTACCCCTCGCTGTTCTTAGCTGTGCTGTGAAGAGACTTATGTTTATATCTCGCCATGTCTTGTTCCTGCGCATTGTGGCAGGTGTTTATCCCTCAAAAATAGCCCACACCTCGAGCGAACACAAAAAAAAATAAAATAAAATAAAAACCTGTTAGAGACCATAGCAGTTCACAAGCAGCTTGTTACAAAATGCCTAAACTGGCCTCGAACAGCTGCAGTATTTTGTTTACTTCTAACTAAAAAGGTTAATGGTTAATGATTTGACATTTTCATTGTTAACATAATATCTATACTCCTAAAGCAAGACAAAATTTCTGTTTTGTATTTCCTTTTCCGACATTTTTACTGAAAAACTCAGTCTTGTCTTGATGTATGATGGTAAGAAATAGTTTGTCTGTAGAACTTTGAAGGGAGTAAAAGCAGTCAATGTTTCCACACCTTTTTAATACAATGCCATTAATCACTTTTCATCCATTCCTATGATCTGTAGGTGACCAACAGTCTTCCCAGGAACATCCCCGAGTCCTCTAGACCAGGGAGTGGCTATAACGACGCAACATTCACTGCAGGGTTTGTCAGTGATCACATATCACCTTCATCACCTGACTTACAGATGATGCAGAGGCCATCATCAGCACTGGGCATTATGAAGCAATCTCTGGCCAATGTAAGACCACTGAATATCATTTTAAAATTGTTACCAGTTCAATTAAAAAAAAAAAAAATTCCGAACTTACTCATGACATCATATGTTTACAAAATAGCCCCAAAGCCTTCACTTCCGGTAGGTAGAAAGTGTACACACCTCTATGGAAGAAACTTGAACAATGTTCCATCTTTCGTTTGATATGAAGAAAAGGGGGACATCTCTGAACTTGAGGGCTCAGAATACCCACTGGACCTCTGGCCAGATAACAGTAATTTAGCATTGGGCCATAGTAACCCCACCACAACCAAGTCTTGCAGTCTACAGTTTTTCCAAACACATACTTTTGAAAATTCAGTAAATGTTTTCAATTTGCAGTCTCCCCCTAAAAGTTCAACAGATATATAATTAATCAAACTTGAATTACCGTTTCCATGTGCAAATACTGTAACCAAATGACCATTGTATGTTTGTGTTTGCTACAACTCTATCATTATCCAATGGAACAATATTAAACTGTGGGCTCAATAAAATTGTAGGACTGTTACTTTGTGACTGAGATAATTTTTTGACATGCTTGATTTGTTTAGGACCTGGAAAGTACAAGTGGAGTCAGTGACACTCAAGAGGGCTCCCAGCTTACCTCTGCTCCATCCATGCATAGCCTCACCTCTGTCTCCATCCATCTCCCAAATCAAGACATGCCTCCTGACTCCTCCAGGTCCAACTCCGACGGCCAGAACCACCTCCAGTACTCTCACTCTGAGCTGGAGAGCAAGTCAGAATCTTCCATGATGAGTAGAGACGGCGAGCCAGACATGACGGCCATCTTGAAGTACAAGCACCCTATATCCAGTCTTGTTAATCCGGTTGCTAGGATACAGTTTGATGAGGAGTTGTATGACGGAGGACTGTCCCCAGATCAGAGGAGTAAATCTCCCATCAAGCTGCAGATGCATATTGATGTACCAAGTAAGTTCAAAACATCGGGGATGAAGAATAGTATTTGTAATGTTTTACCAATACACCAATGTGTGTTAAGCACTGTATACTCAGTACTGTCCTGAGTCCTGTGAAAAAAATTCACAGGCTTTCACAGAAAAATGCCAGTGAATTTTGTTCACAGGACCTGGGAAAGTACTGAGTATACAGTGTTTTACACACATTGGTTAAAAACACTTGTAAATTTCCCTCTTAGTTTTCTTAGGCCCATTTCAAATGTCGCGCTCTTGCCGTGTCCAATTCAAATATTCTGATTTCTTTATATTTGACACAGCAAGAGTGCAACGTTTGATACCACTTTTGGAATTTGACCCTGCCGTGCGATTGAAAAAGTTTGGCAAAAGCATGATGTTTGAAACCACTTCTGCATGTACAACATTGATAATTGTCAAAGACCAGTATCTGCACTATATGTGACCCAACATATATACAGAGCTGCCAAGCAATTTTCCATTATGGTTTTTCGGGTAAAAATATTACAAGGGAAGTTTTCCACCTAGACCATCCTTATACCATGTACGTTGTAGATTATGTGAAAATCTGTGTACATTTGTTTTTTCAAATTAATCAATGTTGTTCACATTTAAATATTGATTTATTTTTCATTTACAGCTGATAGTTCCGGATCATCCCGTCCAAAGACTGCCGAGGATGAAAAAGCGGACAACTTGCAAAAATGGAAGGATTTCCAGGAGAGGCAACACTACGGCCAGGGAGTAGCTGCTAAACAAGCCTTCTACGGCCACGGTGGGTTACCAACTAATGTACGGTATGCCAGTCACGACGGAGGTGAGATGCCCGAGTTTTATACGCAAGATGTGATATCGAGCTACGCAGAGGAAGATCATCAAACAAATACACCATGGAGTAAGTTTGTCATCCCTAGCCGTCTCAAATCCCCCAAAATACTACAGGAAGTTGTCTGACTGAATAGGATTTGGGAAGGCCCGAATAATAATCCCTTATCTATGGCTTTAAGTGTTTTCAGAGCGTAGAGGACTGCACATTGCCGAGAATATTCAATTTGGTAATTCAAAATTGGACTTCTCACACTACAAGGATTAAAGTAAAATTTTCAGTCTGCAAATTCAGTCGGCAAATCTCTAGGCTTGCCGAATGGATTCATGTTCGGCCCGAGCTCTTACTCGGGAAAGTTTGGTACTCAATTTGTTGACTGTGGCTCTAAATTCCGACTTAGGAAAAATATTGGGGAGGTGACACACCCCTCCAAGTCCTGCAGAAAAAAAACTCATAAAATTGCTAATTACAGGATTAGACTGGCCTCTCATCACCGGGCACGCTCAGTGGTCTTGTGGTTAAGATGTCTGCTATAGAATGCAGGGGTCGGTGGTTCAAATCCCACCCGAGTAGTAAACCTGTGGATTTTATTTATGCAGGTTTTGGGAAGCACTGAGTGTACAGGGCTCATCACACATCGGTGTTGGGTAAAACCCCAAAACATTATTCCTTATCCCGTTGCAAATTATCACACCTGCATACATGTTTTATAGTGATTCCACTAAATTAGTTGTTTTGACTTCTCCCATTGCCTTACAGTGTATCAACAATCCAGCAATGCGATAACGTACCCTTCCCTTGAGCAATTCTATGAGATGACCGAGAGGCACAGCCCTCAACCCCGCCCCTCGTCACGCTCAGGAAGACAGTCAGATGCTAACAGGAAATCCCCAGTCAGAGGGTACATCCCTGATGAGATGGCAGCTGTCATGAGAAGCAGGTAGGCATCTTATCAGTGAGCATTATGCAGTGTGTGTCCAGCAGTTATGTTTATGCCACGTGGGGTTGGCCAAGCCGACGAAATACCGTTTCCGACATGTCCTTCCATTGGTGTGTGTGTGCAGATACATAGCGGCCCTTGTGGGGTCCTGATAACAACAGATGTGTCTGTGTGTAGGCACGTATGACCATACCCTTGGAGGACATTTCACAAAAGGGATAGTAGGTTCCCTTTGAACCAGTTGTGTCCTGTTTTGTGTCCTGTCCCCCTGGTGGGATTCTTTTGGCAGAACTGCCGGAATCCTTTTTTTTTTTTAGGGTACCGCTGGCACAAAGAAACCCTGACTTGACAATGCCAAGAGAAAAAAAGATTCTTTTTATTGGATCTTCCATTTTGTTTTTTTGACCGAGAAAATGTCAGAATTCACACAACGCGAATTGCAAAACATCGGCCCTTATTTGCGGCATAGGAGTGGTATTAAAGCCGGAACCATGGCTCTATTCCTGACTCACTCTGACTTACCTCCATTGAGCTGAAAAACAATGATTAAATGGTGGAAGCTTCTCGATGTCTCGTGGAATCTTGGATTACACAGAAATCACCTCTCAATAGCCAGAAAATACCAAAATATGTAAAACCTTTTTTGGTCTTTGTGTGGGTAAAATGAAGCATTAGATGACGTATGTGTGGTCTGTGCACGCTTCGCAGAGGAATGTCTGAGCGACCTTTGCTCTGGTGGTCCAAAATTACATAATGGCGTCTTTACACAGCTTCAGTTTCCAGGCAGGGGAAACATTTGCTTGTATACACGTCATCCGGTGCCAACTGGGAATGCAGCTGCATGAAATCGGAGGTGGATAATGTTACTCCATGATCTTTAGATTCCTTTCTAGTGGCACTAGTGGCACCACATCACGAATGACTTGACCAGGTAATCCATTCTGATTCTGTATTTGCAGCAACTCACCTGCCGCTAACAGAGAGAAAACGGTGAAGTTTGAGGCAGTGGTCGACCTCGCCAATCAAGTTGGAGACCATCTTGCTCTTCAGAAAGAGAAGGTAGGAATTCATTTCCACTTATTCCTCTTCACATTCGTTACTTTTGACAGGTGCATAAAAGAAATTCATTCATGTAAAACTATATCATACTTTATCATATATAAAATCAATTAATTCAGCTGACTCTCCACAAACCTTAACAAATGCAATGTGTTGTCGTGTTGTGTCTCAATTTTGTAATAACGTTGTACCATGTGTCAAAAAGGCTCTGTGCAAAAAAAAAGTTGTTTGTTGATTTTGTAATAAGGTCGTATCTTCCATCAGAGAAGCTCTGTGCAAAAAACTTGTTTCTTGATTTTGTAATAAGGTCGTATCTCGCATCAGAGAAGCTCTGTGCAAAAAAAGTTGTTTCTTGACTTTGTAACAAGGTCGTATCTCGCATCAGAGAAGCTCTGTGCAAAAAAAGTTGTTTCTTGACTTTGTAACAAGGTCGTATCTCGCATCAGAGAAGCTCTGTGCAAAAAAAGTTGTTTGTTTATTTTGTAATAAGGTCGTATCTCGCATCAGAGAAGCTCTGTGCAAAAAAAGTTGTTTGTTGATTTTGTAATAAGGTCGCATCTCGTATCAGACGGGGCTCTGTGCAAAAAAAGTTGTTTGTTGATTTTGTAATAATGTTGTATCTCACATCAGAGAAACTCTGTGCAAAAAAAAATGTTTCTTGATTTTGTAATAAGGTCGTATCTCGCATCAGAGAAGCTCTGTGCAAAAATGTTGTATCTTGGTGCCTATAGTTATGTTGTATGTGTTAATTTGGGATGCTCAAAGCGAGAAACAATGTTTTTGCACATTCAAAGTTGTGCGTATAACTAAAACACTATTTTGGGAGATGCATCGTAGGAATGTTTTTGCACTGACAGGATGATGTGTAGATAGGAATGACTTTTTGGATTGCACCTGCATTTTTAATAACACCTGTGTTTTGTTTTGTATTATATACAAAAGAAGAAAACTATTTTTCTAAAACCAGCCTTTATGAGTAAAAAGATCTATGAAATCCTCTGTCAGTTTTGATTTGGTGAATCAAAATATACTGAGTCATTTCACCACTGGTTCTTTTCAGAGTTCCCACAACACGAAGATATTTTTAATGTGAATGGTGTACTGCAAACCTTACTAGATTGTATCTCCACCATGCAAAGTTTCCAATCCTACTCATGTACATGGTGTTACCTCAAACCTTACTAGATTGTATCTCCACTGTGCAAAGTTTCAAATCCTACTCATGTACATGGTGTTACTGCAAACCTTACTAGATTGTATCTCCACCATGCAAAGTTTCAAATCCTACTCATGTACATGGTGTTACAGCAAACCTTACTAGATTGTATCTCCACCATGCAAAGTTTCAAATCCTACTCATGTACATGGTGTTACAGCAAACCTTACTAGATTGTATCTCCACCATGCAAAGTTTCAAATCCCACATTTGCACTAATTTGGATGAATTTGTCACTTGTTTGTTGCCAGTACATATGTGTCTGTTGAAAGCTAGAGGATTTGGAGCGATTGTATTTTTCCAAGAGCTAATGGTGTATTTTACCTTCAAATTGAACTTTTTAAAAAAAAATTATGTATCCTTACAGCTTACCCCTGAACCCCGTCATGGCTACAGACAACCAACGCTGAAGGTTGCCCATCCCCGTCCCCAGTCTGCTAAGACGGCTTCTCCCACATCACCTCCTCCGGACAGAGGATCAGGACCCCTACCCTCCTCCAATTCAGGCATGTCTCTGTCTGACCCATCAAAGGTCTTATTTGCTCCTCCAAACAGTAGCAGACAGTCAACATGCAGGTAGGTCTAAGTTATAGGTAAAGCCTTGGTCTCAATTTCATAGAGCCGCTTAAGCAGACAACAGTGCTTAACAAATGTCTGTTCAGCAGAAATAGGGAGGGAACCAGTTGCAAACAGTACACCATGACACGGTATATGGCTTGTAATCTTTTTCTGGTAAGAACAATTGTTTTGTGCAATGCAGAATTTTGTGCTCAACCAGTAGACGCCGGATGACGTGAATACATGCAAATGTTTCCCCTGCCTGGAAACAATTTGTACCTTAAAAGCTGTAGAATTAGGCATTTTATGAATTCAGAATTATTTTTTGTGATTGTTCTATATGTTCTTCAGATTCTTCAGGATACATGGTTATACACTGTCATTGACCATTATCAGGCTGACACCATATTTAGTCTTGCTCCCTGTGTGGTATAGCATTACAGAATACTGGTGCGCATTCTATTGGAAAGGGACCAGGTTTTTTTTCCCTTTTAACCTCATGCCGTGTTGGAATTGGCAGCTCTGGCTAGGGCTACAGCTGGATCGCCGTGTCATCATGCGTTGACGCATAGGATGTCCTTTAACACCCATAATTGGGATACGTTCTATGTTGGGCTTACATTGATTGGAGTTGTAGGATGGCGAGACACTGTGATAAAGGTCTATGCTAAGATCCTAATAATGATTCTTTTTTTCTTTCTTCTTCAAAGTTCTGGGGATTTCACACCACGTACCAAGAGAGGTGATCCAATCATTCTACTTCCAGAGACATCTCAGTACACAGTGCACTTCAGAAAGAACGATCGACACGTCACGGACCCCTACATTCCGTATGCAATCAGCAGGCAAGGGAGAGTGGTACCAGACCAGCAACGATACAAGTAAGCGGCAAAACAGAAAATTCAATTCAATTCAATTATTATGTCTCGGGAAAATACTTTTTTTTGTTTCTGTTTTGAAATGGCAGCATTGGCTCTGTCATTAATCCAAGCTCATTGCTGCATTCATGGTTTTGAAAATGGTCCCCTTGGGCCATTGTCAAAACCATGGCTTGGGCTTAAGGTTAGGCCCTGGCTTAGGCTAAGGCTCTGGCTTATACACCGTCTGCCTGTTTGAAGCCATATACAGAAGCTGTACGTTTTCAAAATTACTGAAGGGGGGCCCAAGCAGGGGCAGAAGCCATGGTTTCCAAAAGGGCCCTAGTTGCGAGAGAGGTTTAGATAAAACAGTTAAGATTGATTGCCGTTCGGATAATGTGAAACAGTCTTTAAGCGATACAACTTTTTAAAATGTTGTAACCCTAAAAAATCCTTAAACATCTATTCACACAATGGGGGACTTTGGAATGTAGTTGGCAGCAGACATACTTGTCAATTTTTTGAATGTTTTGTGTAGTTCTGAACATGCACACATTTCCAAGAACAATGGATTTACCTGGTAAGTCTGCTGCTACAGAGCGTTCCCAACAGTCTTCCATTGCACCAGCCAGTGCTGTATATAATACAAGCTTGAGGTGCCACATATAGTAGGTGTGCTGGTAATATATCATGCTGTCATGTGATAAATCATCCACTCTTATAAAGTGTCGCCTGCACACTTATAAGAGTGGATGGTTTATCACATGATAGCACAATCTATCAACTGACACGCTTATTGTAAGAATAGCCTGTGTCACACAATAATTGTTCGCATTTACTGTTTCCAACTCCTTTAATTTATTCTCAAGGAAGGGTTTGAAACCTGCACAAAAAAAATACAAATACAACAGGATTTAGAAAAAAAATGTTATAAACACAAATTAAGCTTATCCACAACACTTGTGGCAATATACTTTGACCTAGAGTATCCATGTGAATTTGTCAAAGGAAATGAAATTCAACTTACACTGTTTGGCGTCCAATTCTTAACTCAAATCACAGCTATCTATGGTGTACTTCTCAAAGAAAGATGAATATAGTTATCTCTATGTGAAATAGTATAATGTACTACAATTCAAACTTCAATAAACTTTAGAATCGAGGTAAATTTTGAGGGAAAACTCCAGCCTTACTTTCCAGCATGAGCATGGTTTAACATGGTGAGATAAATCTAGTGTCCAATTCCACACATATGTATAGTGTAAAATGCATCAGGCACCAGTCTAAGTGGTAAATGAAAAAATGGCACCAATTGAGGGCGCTGCCCAAAATTTCTTAGAATAAATAAATAAGTTTAACAATAAATCTTACACTCCCGCCACCAAAAATCCATTTCGTGAATTATGTCCGATCTAGTCAATCTCATTGTCAGATGGCACGAGAACGATCAATCGCTGAACAGCTCTCTGAAGTAGAGTATAGTTCACGCCACGACGCTGATCAGACTCTGGATTCTTCAACTTTACCTGGACGTTCCTCACATTTCCTTTGTCGTCTGGATACACTTCACCTATCAGTCCCATCCTCCATTTGCCGCGAATGGCGTTGCTATCCTGGACTAGCACCACATCACCAATCCGCAGATTCCGTTTTTCGTGATGCCACTTCTGTCTTACAATCAATGATGGAAAGTAATCTCTTGTCCACTTGGTCCAGAATGCCTTAATCACGTTTTGGATGAACTCCACTCTATGTCTTGGATTGCTCGTCTCTTTCCATGGTCCACTTGGTATTCTCGATGTAGCGCGTCCCAATAGCAAGTTATTAGGGCAAAGGTAGGTCCCATCCTCTGGATCGCTAGGGTGTCTCCCAATGGGTCGTTCATTCACAAGGTTAGCGACCTCAAAGCATACAGTCTGCAGCTCATGGAATTGAAGGACTTGGTCTCCAATAGCGTGGCAGATGGCCTTCTTGATACCCTTGATGAGAACTTCTGTTACTCCATTTTGCCACGGCGAGTCTGCTGCGGAAAACTTCCAACTCATTCCATTCACGATTCCAAACTCCCGCAGACTCTCCTGGTTCCAGCTTTCTCTAACTTGCCTGAGTTCCTTTGAGGCTGCAACGAGCTGGCTACCTCCATCGCTATAAATCTGGCTTGGATAACCTCTGATGGACACAAATCTCCGGAGGACCTGGATGAACCCTGCTGTGCTGTAGTCAACAGAGAGATCGATGTGAACTGCCCGAGTAGTGAAGCAATTGAAGACCACACCGTAAGCCTTACCTCTCGCTCTCTTATTCACTTCACCGCGAGTCACAAATGGCCCAAAGAGATCCACACCGACGTAGGTCCAAGGTGGAGAGGGTTTGAGTCGCTCGATCGGTAGTTGTCCCATCACTTGGCCACTTGAGTCGCGTTCCTGTCTCCTGCATGGTACACAGTGATATCTGATGCTCTTCACCATCTTGTACAAATTTATCACCCAATACTTGGAGCGGATCTTGGAAATTGTGGTTTGTACCCCAGGGTGACCTCGGCTGTGCACATAGGCAGCATACAGTTTGGTGAATACATCATGATATGGTAGGAGGGGTATCTCTTGTTCATTGTAACTGAAGTGCACGTGTCTGTTGGCGCGTTCTCCCACAATAATGACTCCATCATGGCGAATCTTGGGACCCAGACTGGCATACCTTTTGTCGAAAGATCGTCTATCTTCCTTGAACAACTTCATCAGCGGTCTCTGCGCCTCGCGAATCCAGAACAATTCTGCTTTCTCAATATCTCTTGCATCAAGTATCTTGGCTGCACTCGAGAGTGTCTTATCTGCAAACATGGCAAGGACTCTTGCAGTAACTCTGAGTAGTTTGGTGTAACTGCTGTACTTGTTGACATCAATTCTTCTTGATAAGGTGTCAACTTCCTTAGTAGCGGCGACCATAACAACCTTGACACGTTCTGGCAGACTTCCATCGCGACAGGTCTGCTCTATTGGCCATTGCTCTGCAGGTATACGAAGAAATTCGGGACCCAATTGCCAAATACTCTGGGGGCCAATCTCCACTGGCTTCTTGCCTCTGGTGATGAAATCTGCAACATTCAGTGCTCCGCTACACCACCACCAATCCTGCGGCTCAGTCGCTTCCTGTATTTCACCAATTCTTGTTGCGACGAAAGTCTTGAATCCATAACTCTGTTTTTGTATCATTGACCTGACGATCTCGCTATCAATGATGTGGAACTCTCTGCCAAATTCCAAACGCATCTCCTTTTTGATGAAACAGGTCAACCTCTTGTTAAGCACTGCACCACATAACTCCAACCTCACAATACTAACTATATCGATGGGGGCAATGCGATTCTTGCTGGCAACCAGATGACATGAATATTCACCAGATTGGAGAGGCCACTGTATGTAGGCCACTGCGCCAAATGCCTGTTCCGAGCCATCAGAGAAGACAACAAGGTTGGGTTTCTCTCTTGTGTCAACACCGTCAGGTTTTATGCATCTTGAGAAGTTTATCTTGCTTACATCGAACAACTCTCTGAAGAAGTTGATCCACTCCTCTCTCATTGTTTCGGGTAAGGCGTCGTCCCAGTTAAGCTTCGACCCCCATAGCTTTCTCAACAGGATCTTTGCCTTGACGGTAAACGGTGCTACGAGGCCGAGAGGATCATAGATGCCGTTCACCTGACTGAGGCACATTCTTTTCGTCAATATGCCTGGAATCCCAGCTGGAATCTGATCTTCTGTTAGGTCGGGACCCTGTCTGATTTTCTTTTTCTTTGCAGCAAAGTTCACCTTGGTCACGAAATGGAAAGCATCTTCCTTGGGGTTCCACGATATTCCAAGCACTTTCTCACTATCTTCTTTACAGGACCACTCACGGGATGTCGTATCTGTGTCGAAGGTGTGGTCGTCTCTACAAGAAAATGTCCAGCCTTTGATCTTGAAATTGCCCGGTTTTATCAGAAGCTCTATCTCGCTTGCAGTTTTATGTGCCACATCTATACCACTGACGGACTCCAAAATGTCATCAACGTAGACGTTCCTCTTTACCGTTAGAGCAGCTTGAGGAAGTTTTCCCTTGCCCAACTCTGCAGTCTTCCGTAGGGCTACTGCAGCAATTGTGCCTGAGGGTCGATCGCCCATGCTGACTACCGTCATACAATACGTCCGAGGCTCGAGGTCAGTCTGCATACTTCTCCACAAGAATCTGTGACAATGCTGATCTTTATTGGTGATGGAGATGCTGTGGTACATTTTCCGTATATCCCCCATCAGAGCTGTCTCATTCTCTCTAAATCTCAGAAGTACACCAAGAAGGGAATTCATTACGTCGGGGCCCTTTGCCCAGTAGTCATTAAGCACGTGGCCCTTGTAGTTTGCACTGCTGTTAAAAACAATTCTCACAGGAGTGCTCTGGCTTTCAGGCTTCAAAACTTCATGGTGTGCTATGTAGTGAACAGGTCCCTGGTACTCCTTCATTTCTCTTTCAGAGACTTCTCTTGCTACACCTCGCTCCAGCATGTCGTTTACTTGGGCATCGTACACTTTAGCTTTCTCTTGGTCATGTCCCAGTCGTCTCTCAAGAGCCTTTAGAGTTGCGAAGGCCACTTTCTTGTTGTCTGGTAATTCTCTGGGGTCCTTGATCCAAGGATACTCCGCTTCCCAATAGGTTCCACAGAACTTCAAGTTTTGCTCGATCAATGCCAATTCTCGCTCTTCCTTGAGGGTGTAGTCCTTCGATCCAATAGGACATTTTCCACACTTGCAGCTGCCGCAACGTGGCTTGCACTCTACACCCATACTCTCTAGCTTCATGAAGTCATCCAAGCAACAGGTTGAGACGTGATGTATCATCGCTGCAGTTGTGAGGACTTGCTCTGTTCTCTCTCTAATAGTCGGGTGTCGGCCTCCGAGGCATCTACCAAATCTGTTCTCGAGCACTAGCAGATGATCTACAGCCCTCAATCGAATGGGATGATATCCAGCATAATCATATCCGACAAGTAGGTCAACTTGGCCGTGGGGTCGTTTGAGATCTTCAGGATGAATACCTTTGAAAAGCTTTGAGACATGCTTCACTTCAATACCTTTGATGTCAGCTGTGATGCGATCGATGCCGTAGGCCAATATCGGGATGATATATCCTTGTCTATCCTGGAGTGGAACTGTGTAGCTGAAACTTTCAACTTCTTCTGTGACTCCACCCACCTTTGTGATTGATACTCTGATGGGAGTGCCCTTCAAACGTGCTGCTTTGGCTGCGTTGTTTGTCACAAGGGATGACGTAGCACACCCGTCCCATAAAACATTCATGTGACCGGATCCGACTCTTATCTTCATGAGCTGAAGGAGACACGCTTCGTTCTTTGTCGTCGATGTAACGTTGTGGTTGTTCACAGCGGTAGTAGAGGTAAATAGAGAACTGCTATTTCCTGTCGTATCATGTAATGTTGGATGATGCAGACGTACACAATCCAGAACACCACATCTCTTCTTCCTTCTGCAGTCTGTTACTCTGTGGCCTCTGTTCAAACAGCAAAAACATGCACCTTTCTCTTTAACCAGTTTGGCTTTCTCTTCAAGGGACATTCCGACGAAGCTTCGGCACTCGGCTGTACTGTGTTTTCCAACGTCGTGGATGAGACATCTTCTTGGGGCGTTGTGTTTTACATTGTCATCCTTTCCTTCAATCTCAGCCACATTGATGTTAGCTCGAGGAGTGACACTACAACTTCTGATCTCTGATGTCTCATATTCTACGCTTTTCTTCTCTCTGATCAGGAACTCAAGGAGTGCAGGAAACCGATCAGATCTATCAATATTCTTCGTCTCGTCATATAGGGATCTTGACCATTCTCTTCTAATCACAGGAGGGAGTCTCTGCTCAATGTCGCTGATGACTCTGGTGTTTGACATTTCTTTCTCCATTCCCATCTTTGCAAGATCACTGTAGCTTCTTTCGATGACGTCCACAAACTCAACAAATTTCTTGTCGTCTCCGTCTCTCATAGCTCTTGTTCGCTCAAACTCCTTCATGATTACATCGGCCATTCTGATGGGATCACCGTAACGTTCGTCCAATCGCTCCCACATCTCGCTGACATTCTCATCAATGGCGCCAACAATTTGAAGTGGCTTCTTCCCCAATGATCTCCGAAGCACAAATGCAGCTTGATCCGATGTTATCTCTGGTCGAACAAATTTATCAAAGTCGGACTTGAATCTTGGATACTGTCGCACGTCACCATCAAATACTGGAAGTCGTAACTTCTCCAATTGTATGCCCTTCGTCTTCTTCTCTTCTTTGGTATTGGAGGGCACGTGGGCGGCAAAGCTGTCCAAGAACTTCCCAATCTTGTCACTGCTATGGTTGTGCATTACTCTCATGGCGCAGAGCCATTTTATTTCATCTTCGGCTTGATCAGCAGGTAGCACTCCGATGTAGTTTATGTGCGCAAGTTTGGTCAACTCCATAAGTCGGTCAAGGTTCTTCTTTAGGGATTGCAGTGCACCTTTCGAGCCGGTCTCAATTGAATGACCAACTTCAGAGCAAAGCTGCTCGAGATCGGCCCCATGTGTATTGCGCAGCGTCCTTGCTTTAATGATGGCTTTCTGCATCTCGTTTTCTTCTCGTTCATTCAATTCATCTTTCACTGCGTCACTCCGACCCTCGCTAATCTTCTCTCTGGTTTCGTAGTACACAAGTTCTAGATCAAGAATCCATGTATTATGATCAGCGTCATCAACATCGGAAAGCATGAGCATTTCATCATGTCTGGCACACACTGTCTCCCAAGCTGCTTTAAGATCTGTGTTGATAATATCAAGATGACGCTGGGGCTTTTGTTGCTCAATCGCAGCATCAAGACTCCGACAGATTCTAGTAAATCTCGCTTTTGCTATGCTCCTCCTCTTCTTGGCTTCAACATCTGCCATCCTTTTATCATGAAGGCTTGCACAGATATTCACCTCAGTGTTTCAAATGTAAGAATAGCCTGTGTCACACAATAATTGTTCGCATTTACTGTTTCCAACTCCTTTAATTTATTCTCAAGGAAGGGTTTGAAACCTGCACAAAAAAAATACAAATACAACAGGATTTAGAAAAAAAATGTTATAAACACAAATTAAGCTTATCCACAACACTTGTGGCAATATACTTTGACCTAGAGTATCCATGTGAATTTGTCAAAGGAAATGAAATTCAACTTACACTGTTTGGCGTCCAATTCTTAACTCAAATCACAGCTATCTATGGTGTACTTCTCAAAGAAAGATGAATATAGTTATCTCTATGTGAAATAGTATAATGTACTACAATTCAAACTTCAATAAACTTTAGAATCGAGGTAAATTTTGAGGGAAAACTCCAGCCTTACTTTCCAGCATGAGCATGGTTTAACATGGTGAGATAAATCTAGTGTCCAATTCCACACATATGTATAGTGTAAAATGCATCAGGCACCAGTCTAAGTGGTAAATGAAAAAATGGCACCAATTGAGGGCGCTGCCCAAAATTTCTTAGAATAAATAAATAAGTTTAACAATAAATCTTACACTTATTATGTGCCTGTTTGGCACGTCAAGCCTCACTTACGTATACAACGGTGGCTAGTGGTATGGGGAAATGCATTCCCTGGTTTCACCTGGTTGTGATCAGTGACAATGATGGTATTGCACTGTCACATCGACTGTGTTTGGTATGGGGCAAGGTTTTTTCTATGTGTTGATGGATTTATGAAAATTCCTGGGGGAAAAATAGAGTTTGCAATTTTTTTCAAAAGAGTAAATTTTGTCAAAGTGTGTGCTGTAGTAAAAAAAAGTCAATAAATCATTTGCAAGTAAGATTTGGATGTTGTCTGGTACAATTACTTGTGCAGTGACAAGTGAATGCTCAATTTGAATTCATCAGACTCCATCCAGTGTTGCTCTATGTCACATGGTTCGAGGGCAAGCTTTTGCAAAGCAACCTCCAGATCGGCAGTGACTGGTATCCTTGTGCCACACTTTTTATCACAAATTGTGTATGGTTGTTTGTTGTCTTTTATGTAACTGTGCAAAAGCTTACCCACAGCAACACTGGATTTAGTCTGGGGAATTCAAGCTGAGCATTCACTTCTGGCAGAACAAGGCATTGTACCAGACATTCAAATCTTACTCGCAAATAGATTATTGGTGAGGAAGTTTTTATGGGAAGGAAACAGAATTTAAACACGAATTTTGATAATGAAACTAGATGGAGAGATGATGGCTTTGGAAACCCAACTTATTATCAAGTCCGCAGGTAATTTGGATTTATCACACCACCATTCTCTTTGTGTTTGTTGAGGCACTTTGTCTTGTGGTGATTCTAATTGCACTAGATATAATAAATAAGTACTCAAAACCTAGGCCGACAGAGGTGGGAAAAATGAATTGTGACTCGCCAAATAGTCGATTATAAATGTTAATAACGATAATTGAGTTTGAAAGGTTTACAAATTTGCTTAAAAGGTTTTAAACCGCATTTTCCTTTAAATGATTTGTGGCAACAAATTTTAGTTGGTGAAGGCGTGTGCGTGCTATTGAATTGAACAGGTAGGCAAGAGAAAAAGGCAACCAGCTTGCGCATTCACCATGGATTGCATTAGGTCATTCATTTGCTTACAGTAAGCCAAAGGTTTAATGCCTTTTCCTGTGCTTACAGTTAGCAGCATTATGAAGTGGAAACAGCACAGTAGGCACAAAATCGGGCGTTAAGCTGCTCTGTGAAATTGGGACTAATAGTGCCCTCACTGAGATCAAAAGAAAGCAAATCATTTATAGTTTGTGCTATGTGGTTTAAACTGGTGCATTGTTTGAACTCTAGGTGTGATGTAGACCTTATGCATTGATGTCATCCCACCGACATCTTGGAAGTAAAATAGTGATGAAACAATAGAATTAGAAACGCACAGCTATGTACGCACTGAACACATGATTGGCCAATGAGCAACTTACATTTGACCCCTACTCCAGTGATACCATGTTCATAATGTCCACGGTTGAACTGGAAGTAATTGATGAACTGTAAGCTCAGTTTATGTTGTGTGTGGTAACATGTTATAACCCAAAGCATTTGCACATCGGTGTGTTATTGCACAATGTGAATGGCACCGTTTGACTATTAGGGGTCGTCTAAAGTTTAAAGATCTTACAGGGCGTGCTGTTTTTTAAAAGCCCCGCCCCCCTCCACCAGAATAGTACTTATCAACATTTTTTGTGGCTGTCATTATCGATGTGAATTAATATAATGTTCCAAGTAACTACCCCCCCCCTCCTGCCCAACCCCCACGCCTCATATTAAACACGGCTTACTAGATTTTTAACCAGTTGCCCCTAGGAATCATCCATAGTTTTTTTTTTCCCGTCCAGCTTCTCGGAATTGCCGGAATCATTTTTCCATGAGAGTACCACTGACATAAAGAAACTTTGACTTGACAAAGCCAAGAGAACAAAGATTCTCTTTATTGCACCACAATTTTTGTCCTCTGTATTGAGAAATTTTCAAATTCAAGCAGCGTGAATTGCAAAACCTCAGCCTTGTGCAACAGCCTCTGATTGGTACTGAATCCGGAACCAAGGCTGGATCCTCGATTCACTCTGACTTACCTCCATTGAGCCGAAATACAATAAATGAACAAGAGTGGAAGCCTCTCTATGTCTCGTAATCCTCCTCTTGGAACAAAAGGACAAAGGTCTGGGATCGGGGATTACCTAATAACACCTGCAAATTAGCCAAAAGTCTGTGAAATATTGCACGCCATCTGTCCTGTTTGCGTGGGTGAAATGAAGCATTACACGGCGTGTGTGTGTGCTCTGTGTATGCTCAGCAGTGGAATGTCCGGGCGACCTTTGTTCCGGTATTCCAATTTTACACAATGGCATGGCGTGTTTCAATGTCGCCGTTTTGCCAAATCGCAAAACTATTCTCTTGAATACACGACTGCCGGTGAAGTAATTTATAAACCGTTTTTTCACCTATTAGAAATAGCAACATTTTTCCAAAGTTGTACTCAGCCCCCCACCCCCCCTCCCCCGTCATACTCTTTGTATGTCTTTGTATGATTGTGGAAATATTGAACACTTTGGATGAACCCCTATTGTATGCACATAAAGGTAATGGGATCAATAAAAACAAACTAATACATTAACAATTTGTCACGTCAATGCAACAGGGTCACATGTCGCATGTGGAGGTTGGTGAAACAAACTCATATATCTTCAAGACACAACCTTTTGACCAATTAAAATTGCGCATATTCAACTGTACAAAAAAGGGTTTATCAAAAATTGCCAGGGTAAACAAGGCATGAAACTTGTTTCATGGGTAACTAAGTGTAGATATCATTAAGTGTGGCTATCACTTTAAATTTCGTCATAATTCCTACTTACAAGTGGACTTGTCTTATAAACAACCAGTGATTCTTTAAGACGCCCCCAAACCTTAAAAAGCAACTTATGCAAAACAAATGAAATACGAGTTACAACCTTGCGGCACAGATGCGACAAATTATACAAAAGAGTACAATTTATAAATGGTACAGCTTTTTAACACAATGCCCCACGCATTCTAGAGCAGATGGCTAGCCACTAGATCACCAAGTAAACCGGTAATGGGAGGCCAATTCAAATCCTGTATTTTAGCAGTGAGTACCGCAAACAATTTAAGTGATGTAACGACATATCGGTGTAAGGATAGAAATCAAAATAATAGTCTTTATCCCTGATGCACATGTAGTTATTACACAAATTTCGTTTCGTTATCTTTGGCAAATTGTTGCAAATAAGAAGTAAGCTCGGAGAAAATAAGTACACTCAATGATGTCATTTATCACAGCAAATTATTTCCCGAAATTAAAAGAGTTTTTTTTATTTTTTATAGTCGTGCAAGCAGTGCACCAGGGAACCGTAATCTCAGATCAGCAGGGTCAAGCTCTGCCGGGTACCGTCCAAGGACTGCCACTGAGCCCTCAACGAAACACGAATGGAGCAAACCAAAGGTCAGTAGTGAAGACATTTAACAGGATTTTATGGGAATGGATAAATTTCCTTTGATGGTGGTCTTTTATGATGGAATTTTGTTCCCTCGTTACAATGGTACTTTGGACTGGGAATACATGGGGGAAAAAATGGATTTTGTTAGCAGATATATTTTTTGACGTATTTCGTTTTGTCAGGTTTGTTTGCTGAAAATAATCAAGGTTGTGGTGTTGAACGATTTGATAAGAAGATTGACTACATAAAGTTTTAATGATCGAAAATGATGTTTGTTTTGCCTTCGTTAATGAGTATCAGGTGTCCATGATCTGGTGATAAATTTCTGCTGTTCATGAACAGTCTTTGAAAAAGGCATTTCATGAGAATATAGAACTAGATTATATCAAGCAGACGTTCTTTTTATGAAATTGTCCCACATTAAAATGAGTACTTTGGACAGCATATTGTCGGAAAGTTGTTGTTAAAATTCAGTTTAAATTTATTACTAAAGTGCTTTCTTTGTAGGGTTTGTCGGCTTAAATTTATGGC
Organism: Marthasterias glacialis; assembly: GCA_911728455.2. Lineage (NCBI taxonomy): Eukaryota > Metazoa > Echinodermata > Asteroidea > Forcipulatida > Asteriidae > Marthasterias > Marthasterias glacialis. Next base: position 9,258,641 of record OU452228.1, on the reverse strand, counting down.
TTGTCAGGTTGAGATGCTTCAAAGAAGGCTGACTACGTTAAGATATAATGATAAAACTGTTATCAAAAGGTTGTTTGTTTGCCTCTGTAATGAAAATGAACTGCATCTGCTCACAGGTGATGTGTTCAAAAGACATCGCTGAGTTTTAAATTTATGCACGTAATGCAACTTTTCAGCTGGTTTTTGTCGTTTTTGGTTTCTCAGCTGTGCCATTGAAAATTGAAAAACACAGTGCAAAGTCTTGCTGTGCCTGACTTGAAATGATCCTCTTTCTTTTGACACACGGGAGTTGCATACCTTTGCTTCGAAGAAGATATACAGAAATTTTAGTTAGTTTGTTTGTAGAGCTTTTGACACACTACACTACACTACAGAGCCAATACCCAGAAAATTCCTGGGGAAGTTAAACACCACCAGCACCATTCCACACCAGCTGCAATTTCCCAGGATAAAATACACCTACAACTAACGACAAAGGTCTGAAATCGGGGATTACACAATTGCCCCTGCACAATGAGCAAAAATCAGCGAAATGTTTCAACATCTGTTCTCTTTGTGTGGGTCATTTCATTTCATTTCATTTCATTTTATTCAATCACATTTAGTAGCCCAAGGGCCAAATTACAGGTGACTTACAATATAAAAACATTAAAATACATTAAATCAATTATTAAGAAATACAATCAACGAAGAGTGAATATTTTTTACAAAGATAAGAAAATATAAAATCAGTTAAAATTCAAGAAAAGACAAAAACACATGGGTGAAAGGAAGCCTATCACAGTGAGTGCATGCTCTATGCACTATCCAAAACAAAATGTCTGGTCGACCTTTGTTCAGGGCTTTGCATTCCACACAAAAATACAAAACTCACGTCACCCCTTTGCTGGCTCGGAAAATTTTGGCAAGTATACACCTCGTCCAGCACCAACTGTAGTAGAAAACGCTATTGCCCAGATTTTAAGCAACTCGATTTAATAGAGTCCAACAAAATTTCTGTGAGAATTTGTTCATGATGTGAAAAGGAGTAAAAAAAAAATGTGTTTATTCTTTCTGTTTTAGACTAGCAACAGTAGAAAACAGAGAATTCCTCAAGCAGCAAGTCATACCACTGTATCCATTGGTCCTCAGTCATTAGCCTCAATGATGATGATTCAACACCTTGGGACTGACAACAGACGGGAAAGGTAAGGTTTGGAATCTCAATGATGTTTTATTATACTCGGACATATTATTGACAACATGGCAAAAGCAAGTTGATTTTATGCCACAGCTTGAAGCTGGATTTATTCGCACGCGCAAAACTGTAAAATGTTTTCTCAAATGTTTCACGAGCAGATTTAGTAGTAGCCAGGGAGCCGGATGCCAAACAAAGGGTAAACTGGCTTAACAGAGACACGTCAACAGATACAAAACTAACACATGACACAACTTCTAGGACCAGCGTCCCAAAACACAAATTTAAGGACTACCAATCGTAAGTACCAACAGATTGTGACCACCACAGTAAGGCACCACACCATTTGCACAAACGCACCTGGCCTTGTTAGTACATTTAAAAACATTGTACTACAACAAACAAATGTGTCAACTTAAAAATTAAACATACTACTTGTAATTGTTCCCTAAAGTGAAAGTCTGAAGGAATATCTGTCTGAAAAGAGACACCAGGTGGCTTATCTTATTGCTAGAAATTCATGTCTGATTACATTTCTAGAGATGTATTTATACTTCATTGGCATTGTTGTAAATTCATCTGCATTCTACTGAAAAATTTGCACTTTTTTCTCGGAATGAATTTTGAAAGATGATTTTTGAACTTGAAGTCATTCATAAAAAGCAGTTGTAACAAATTTACAAATGTAAACATCTGTTATAATGGTTGTAGTACCCGCTGCAAATAGGATTCGAACTGCCTCTAGCTGCCGGGCAATCTCGGTAGCCTAGTTGGTAAGACATCTGCTCTAGAATGGCAGGGAGCTAGGGTTCAAATCCCACCCGAGAAATATGCCTGTGAGTTGTTGTTGTTTTTTTTTCACAGGCCTCGGGAAAGTACTGAGTAAACAGTGCTTAACACACACCGGTGTATGGGCAGAAAACACAAGTATTTGTGTGCATGATCATGTGCATATGGATTACGTGCACTAACACTGAAGCCATGATGCCAGTGCAGACAAGGCTATTTGTGGTCTTGCAAAGTCCACACATTACTTGTAACATTAATATTTTGCATGTTATTGTGTCCTCCAAAGCGAACTGGTTCATCTGGAGGTCACAGGTTCAAGTCCCATTCCAGTCAACTTTTCTTTGTTCACCTCAAAATTGAAAAGAAAAGTTTGTGACTTTCTAGAGTAGAGAAAAAAAGCTATTCAGCGTTTGAATCATTTTTTTACGGTCAAATTTGCAACAACAAAAAGGCAGGCAATGCGTCTTTAAGATTTAATTACAACACTCGGCTCTATTCATTGCTTAACCACATGCTTTCCCCAATGTTTATGGAGATCTGAGCATGCTTTCATATTACATTGAAAAAATCATTTATGTTTGTTGCCGTACGGCATTTGAAATGTCTTTCATTGATGTTCCCTTCTGTTGTTGATGTGTATCATTTGAATGTATTTTGAACAAGTGTTTGTTATTTTGATTTTCACAGGACGAGAATGGGTGGTCCTGGCTACTATTTGGAAGAGGTAATCATAGTACTTATCTCTAATTGTAAGAAATGTCCCCAGACTCGCCTTTGATTGATGTAACCAAGCATACAATTTTTCAGCCGATCAGGGCCCAATTTCATGGCTCTGCTTACCGTAAGCAAAAAATCGGCGCCTGCGGAAGCAGAAAATTCTGCGCTTACTTAAGCGTATTTCACAGGTTAGCAAGGAATTTTTGCTTGTGCGCGTGCGTAGTTCACGTAACTAAGGATTCTGTGCTTACACAGCTAGCACAGAAATTCGGCGCTAACCTCGTAAGCGGCGAATGGTCTTCGTAAGCGCAGAATGACGCAGTAAGCAGAGCCATGAAATTGGGCCCAGATGATTTCCTCATTTTTGGTTTCTCAGCTGTGCAACTGAAAATTGAAAAACACAGTACAAAGTCTTGCTTTGCCTGGCACTTCCTTTTTTTGGGGTCTTTTTTTTTTAAAACAAACTTCAGGTGCGTTCATATGGTAACAAAGAAATTTAGTTGAAGTTAAACACAATTGAGTGCTAGTTTTTGACCTGGAATTAGTCAGAAAAAGTCTGTTCCAGCAACCAATGTGCAAACGTATTTTATCATATTTTTAGCACATCTAATCATTGGAGAGGAGTGATTTTCTTCATGATCTTTACAGGTGTCATAAGATCCACTGAGGTTTTATTGATCTTGTTTATTTGTTATTTTCTTGTCAAATCTGCAGGAGTTTGAAGCATCACCTCCATCTATGGAGTACATGTCATTTACTGGACCTGTAAAACTGACAAGTGAGAGTCGTTCAAAATATAAATTTACATCTATAATAATAAAAATAAATAATGTAAGACATTTATATAGTGCCAAATACGATGATCATGGCACATTAGCCCGGCACATCTACAGCAACACATTTTTCAATGAAAAAGCATAGTACAGCATGCTTTTTTCTCTACCAAATTGAATTGAGTTTAGTTTTCATGTGCCAGATTTACATTATCTCAAAACAGGCCTGTGAGTAAGCAGTTTTTTATCCAGATGTCAGAATGATGTTTTGAAATCTCCCTCAAATAGCCACCCAGGGAAATAGAATTGTCAGTTGTGTAAACCATTGTGTTTACAACTGTGTTACAATCCCATGAATGGTTGCTTCATGCTTTCAACAAAGTAGAGATCAACGCCTGCTACATATTTGACCTTGCATCTAATCACACCCTTGTTTCAAGTGTACTCAGGCATTATACTGACTTTATCATTTAATTTTCTTTGCTTTTATTTCTTCAGCACGAGGCCAAGGCGATAAGCCCCTAAGCATCCCAACAGATGAAAGTCATCTGTCAGATATAACCGCCCTCAATCCACCCTCACAAGCATCTCAACTAGAAAGCCTCCCCAGTCAGGAATGGTACAAGCAAGGCAGCTCAGGTGGAGTAACAGAAGGGCAGGACGTACCATGCTCCTCACAGGGGTATGCCGACTCCCTCAATGCTGGGAGCGAGAGAACGGATGACCAGTCGCTGTCTCAGGATCTTGGCGATATAGACGACATGCTAAACGACTCTCAAAACTCTCAAGACTTGGGTTCGGAGATGCAGTCGTTCGGAAGTGACTCGGGCAATTTTGATCACGCAAACATCTCTGATCACCTCGACAATGAGGGCGCTTCAAATCCAGAAGATGTTTCTGACAAAAGCAACGCATTTGATCCTCAACATCATCCTGACATTGAGGGCGCTTCTAATCCAGAAGATATTTCTGACCAAAGCAACGCATCTGATCCTCAACATCCTCCTGACATTGAGGGCGCTTCTAATCCAGAAGATATTTCTGAGCAAAGCAACGCATCTGATCCTCAACATCCTCCTGACATTGAGGGCGCTTCTAATCCAGAAGATATTTCTGACCAAAGCAACGCAGCTGATCCTCAAAATCATCCTGACATCAAGGGCGCTGATCCTGATCACCAAGATGAGAGAATGCTGCAAAATGATGAAACACCAGCAGCTGATATCGAATCAGATTATGTGGGAGGACTTGCAGAAAAGGATAACCAGAATGGAGGTTTTGAGGATGCTGCTGCGGACGACGAACAATCAGTGACCAGTCAGTCTTTTGATCATGAAGACGAAGGATCCATTGTTGAGGACAGCACTCCGTCAGGGGACCTTGTTGAGGAAGATGCTCAAAGTGAGAAATCCTCAGGTGCAGAGTTCAAAACTGATATTCCGTCCGAGCACAGTATGAATATTGACATGGCTGATGAGTCTGATGAATCACATGCGGCTCATGAGGTGCATTTTCAGGATGAAATCAATGGTCACCAGGAAAGAGACCGTGATGAAGAGATTAGACAAGGTACCGATGAACATTGATTTTAAAGCTTAATTAACACATCGCTACACAGTAATCCTAGATTGCATGCTGCACCAAATAACACAATGCCGACCATTTCATGCTGGCTCTTTGGAGATTACTAATCATGTTGTAATATTTATCACATGTAGACCTTAATTATTCCTGCTGCCATCCTCTTGATTCCCATTCTAAGCAGAGGCCATTTTCAAAACCATGGCATTGGCTTGGATCCGGCTTGGCTACAGCTTAGGCTCTGTCCACCTTGGGCTCTTAACACCTGGGCCCAATTTCATATAGCTGCTTAACGGCCGATTTTGTGCTTACTGTGTGATTTCCATTTCATAGCGCTGCTAAACGTAAGCACACAAAAAGGCATGCTAACCTTCCGGTTCTTACTGTAGGAAAAAGAATGATGTAATAATGCAAATTTGTGAATGGGCTAGCTGGTTGCCTAATTTTCTTGCTTACCTGTGAAATATGCTTACGCTAGTCTGGGTGCGCTAGTCTTTCTTGAAATAGTAGAGAATATTGGTAGTCAACATGTCGGCAAACTGGCTCCCATACACACCAAAAAGGAAGTACCAGTTCGGAAGTTAGCTTCTATACACCCTCCCAAAGGAAATAGTCTTGTTAACGAACTTGCTCCGATATCATTTTGAGGATTGCGCCATGACAGTGCACTGCTTTATTGAGACTTATTGGGTTTTGGGTCGATAAGGAATGTTATTTTCAAAGTTTATTTTGATTTGAAGTTTAAAGTTCTTGTTAACACGGTTAAAGGGAATTTACATCATTAGTTTGTTTTGATTTGAAGTTTAAAGTTCTTGTTGACACAGTTAAAGGGAAATTACATCATTAGTATTTGAAACCGATTGTTTGTTTCAATCCAATACAATCGTAAATATATACCATAAAACTAACCTGTGAAAAATTTCATTTCAAAAGGTGGTAGCTTTTTGAGATATTGGAGATATTTGCGCATGGAGAATCCGTATTCAAACGAAACCTTTTTATTTCTGCAAACACTGGTCGGCTGACTATAGCTTCAAAATGAAACAAAATGACATTTTTTCTTTAAAATGAAATAACACCTGGCGAAACGATTTCACTACATACTACATGTATATTTTGTAGTAACTTATGGAAGTACATTTTGTTCATGTCTGCAAATGATGTAATTTCCCTTTGAGTGAGGTATTGGATCACTGATATTTTTTGGCGATTGGAAAAGATGTTTTGTTTGAAACGTCTCAGAAGTAAAGTTTATTTTTAAAGCAACACAAGTCCAGATCATGATGAGAGCTTAAAAAAGCCAACTTTATGGTTTATACAATTTGATTATATTCAAAATATGATATTGTATTTTATTGTACATTGGAAAAAAGTAAATAAATAGAGTGCTATTAAAAACAGAAAAAAGGGTTTTAACATTTTATTGTGGCTCTAAATTTGAGATCATGTTTTCGGTAGTTATTAACATTTTATGTATAACTTTTGAAGCGCACAGATTCATTTGAAGCTCACTTAAGTTGTTAGCTTTGAATCTCACTTGAGTAAATGTGAGTGAACTCTTAAGCTCCCTCAAGTTGTGTGAGCTTTCAAACTCACTTGAGCAAATGTGAGTAACTTTTATTCTCATTTAAGTTATGTGTGAGTTTTAGAGCTAACTCAAATATGTAAGGGAGCTTCAAAGTTCACTTACGTATTTGAGTTATGTGAGCTTTCAAACTCACTGGAACAAATGTGAGTAACTTTTAAGCTCACTTAAGTTATGTGAGTGTTAAAGCAACTCAATTATGTAAGTGAACTTTGAAGCTCACTTAATTTACATGTTTGTGAGCTTTGAAATTCGCTTGATAAATTTGAGTGAACTTTGAAGCTCATAACTTTGAAGCTTACATCCATTACTAATAAACTTCATATTTACTACTGTTACTTCTATTTTATCTTAACAGCCTTAAATTTGTCAAAAAATTTATGATAAAGCTAGACATAACATGGGTCAATAAATATACAATTTTAAAGCTAGTACAATTTTACATTTATGTAATTAATTAAAATGTGATTAAGCATTCTTCCTCCAGATATTCGGTGCTTTCTAAATTCTGCAGAAAATCAATGGTGAATCAAGTGGGAATTGTTGATTTTTAACCACAGAACTTGAAAAGCACTGTGTACAGTTTTGGTCAAAATGTGATCATATTGAGTGGTGTACAAATGAAGAGAGTTTAACCGTTGAGACTAAAATGTGACGCCCCACGCCAAAATCAGGCCCTCTTTGGAAATAGTGAAACAGCTTAAAAGTCAAGACAACCATTACATCAGCCATGATATTATCAATGTGATATAATGTCCTAAACATTCTATATGATGAGAAACATTTACCTTATCCACCCTAATTAGATGTTCATTTGTTCATTTTGTTGATAAACAAATAACCCCCCCCCCACTCTTAGTTTTGGCAACAAGTGCCTGGTTTGGGCAAAAACTGCCTGTCTTTAGCATGGGGCGTCACATTCATCCCTCCTTTATTCATTTTGGTACCTTGGAGATTTCTCATCCATCTTATTCACCTCTTTATCTTCACACTGCCTCACCCTCATCACGTCTCTTCAGATTGGGATGATGAATTGCCATCCATCACTTCAACACTGCACTAGCACAACGCTCTCTCTCTCTCTATGCACTCGACTGCACGCTCTCCAACAGCTTCCTGTAAGCTCTTTCCTACTTCAAAGCTAATTGTTTGTTTCACTAAACGTTCAACTTAACACTTTCTCCTGAAATTTGTATTCTTTTATTGGGCCAAGATTCATTTAACCCTGGCTATCCTCAACCCTTCAAAAATTCAAACTGCATGATTCTGTTGGACCAGGGACTGCACGTGTAGACTAGTGATGCTTTACATGGGATCAGGCATACCACCATAATTAGAGTCCAACAGTTTGGGTGTTGAGTGACCGTGGTGTGGGATTTTGTTAGAGTGTGGAAGGATCCTAGTTAATCATTATAGGTTTAAAGGGACAAAATTCATTTGAAAGGGAAAAAGCAAAACAAATTGTTGGCTAACATTTATAATCGAAGATTTAGTACATATCATTGTGTTAAAGTCAATGGGAGTCATACCATTGACATTGGTAAAGTGGTTCATGCTGCATGTGGCTTAGAATGTCTACAAATATTGCATCGAATGGTAATGTAGCAGTCAATGGCATCATTTTTGTCTTTCTGTTTTTCTCTCAGGAGGCGGGGGGGGGGGGGGGGATATCAACAAACATAAAAAAGTAAAAAAGTGTATTAGTATAGTTGCACAACTTCATGCACTCTTTGATTTTTTTTTCTTGTGTGGGCCAGCACCAGACCAAATTCTCAACCGCCACTTCCTGGCGGTGACCCGCGACAGCATGAATCGACCCAAATCAGCAAACCCAAGACTGTACGGCCAAGGCAAAGAAGGCCGGAACCATTACGGTGGGAAGGGGAGACCTGCCTCAGCCCAAGTGGGTGTGCGCTCTGTTTTTACCATTGAGATCGATGGCTCAAGGGGGAATCCTTCTTCAAGATCGATACAAACTGTTCCAATAGGTAAAGTCTATTCCTTTTAATAATTTTGTTTTTATAGTCTTAGCCCAAGAGCTTTTAATAATTCGGAAATGTTGCTTAACCTTAGCAGTGCCCTGTATTAGATACGTGTAATACCATATATTTTAAGCTGTAAGTTACAACTGTTTTTATTTTTGAAGAAACTGCAAATAAGAATTGTAAAACAAAGATGGCAGTCAAGGCATACACAAGTTGACTTCCCAAACTTTATTTTGGTCACATTTGGACCCTTCACGTTGTTGTATGTTGTAACCAAAACAAACGCATCATAAATAGGGTAGATTTTATGGGTCCTGCCACTACCTAGTCTGAACATTGGGCCAATTTAAGCCCGGGACTGCTAGGGTTAAGGAATGTATATTCTAAGCAAGTTATAGCCAGGTGACAATAATAAATACCTGTTTCTGCTAATTGCCTTTGTATTTCGGCTACGCAAAGCTGTTTGCTTAGCAACTCAACTTGGCTTACTATGGTGTTCTGCATAATGATTATTTCCTGCCTACTGGGTTAAATTGAGAAACTCTGTGCTTGCTGTAAAGTCAGCTTATTTATATTATGTTAAGCATGCATACGAATACTCTTTTCTAGTAAGGTTTGCGGTAACACCATGTACATGAATTCTCTCTCTGAGTTGTGGTCAGGCTCTGGAAAGAACCGGCGGTTTAACAATTCAGCCTGATACTTATATATACAGCCTGCAGCATCAGCGTCCAGCTTTTCTCCTGAAGACAATCAGAGCATACTGAAACGTTGAGTTTTTACACCACCATTCTCTTCAGAACCATCACAACTCAAGGAGAGATGTCATGTGATGTTACTGCAAACCTTACAGGCCTTGCGTTTAAGCTTTTTTGTCAAGTAGCCCACGGGGCTAGTAAACTGCACATTTTACTTCACCTGCCCCCCAGAAGTTTTCATCGCCCATATTTTAAACATGTATTGTCATAACTTGTATCTTCCTGATACTAATGGTAGCGATCACAACCAGTTTAGCGTGGTCAAATGAAATTACATTCACACACTCAAAAATAAATTAACACATTTCTAAAATTACTTATTCACATCTGAAAAGGAAGAAGTGTGAGCATTGTGAACAAGAACATATAAGTTGCATAGTTTTTGGTAGCCCACAGGGCAAGTTGAGAACTGGTGTTTACTAGCCCAGTAGCAGATTTTACGAGCCAATGTACGGCGGACTAGTGTTAAGGGTGAGCCCTGCCTTACTAGATTGTACATGTAGTTCCACCATGCAAAGTTTCAAAACCTACAATTACTCTATTGCAATCTCGCTTGGTACCAGAGTTGCTTAACGCGTATACACAGCACGCGAAGCACAGGAAATAGCAGAATTTATGGGTCTACCAAATTCTTTTTAATGTTTACTGCTAATGATTGTTTCTGATTATTTTCCGTTGCCAAAACAAAGCACTTCCTACCAAAACCAAAAAGTGGGATTTATTTCCCATCAAATAGATGAGAATGAGAGTTTTCAAATAACACCTAATTAGCGCTGATGTAAATATTTCTCAAACTGACGTTTAGGTTGTCTTCTTTTTTGAATGCCATTTCGGCCATTTTTGTTTCAGCCACATATTTTGTTTGTTTAGGAATTGATTTTTAAAACAATATTTTGTTTACTTATTCTCTAATTGGATGCCTTTTTTAAGTAAGCAGTAGAGTGAAAACAGGCTCTATTACGGAGAGTGTATTTTGAGAAATTGAAAATCTTATCAATGATCTTACATTTTTTCCATTATAATCAAGGAAACTTTATTATCAAAGATGAATTTATGACATGTAAACTCATTTCCTCAAAAACCACACTTTGCTTGTATGCGGCGATATGCTGCGACCTTGTCATCATCCAAACAAGTAGGTTTCGAATCGCCTAACTCCTTTATTTTTTTCAAACTCACTATATAATACATGATGACAGTCATAGCTTAGGTGGCATCTCACCGGGGCCCAGTTTTAGGAACTCTGCGCTTACATCTTATTGACCCCTTTCACACGCGTCACACGCAGCGACTGTGCCACGTTCACCATTTTGGAAGTCAGTAGGTACCGTCGTGTAAACGCCGCATCGCCTGAATTGCGCACCACACTGTATAACACACAGTGACATTGCCTTCCAATTGGGGCAACCAACATTAATGTGACGATGACGTCAGGTGAATTGGTTCAATGGATTCTTGTGCTTCACAGGGCGCCGTAAGCGCAGAATTCTGTGCTGAGCAGTGCCATGAAATTGTGCCCAGGCAGGTTGATTACAACTCAACTGATAAAAGCCACAACATGGGGATTCAAACTGATTAACTTGATGGTATCATTGATACCTAGCTTAAGGTAGTAACTCGCTAGGCAATTGGATTACAACTTACTATAAAAGCCACAACATGGAGATAGGGTTTTCCTTCAAACAAATACAACACTGGACAGTGTGTATTTAAAGTATGCTAAAGAGAGATAAGGTTGTCTGGTAGATCTTGTCTGCTTGTTTTCCACCATTGATACAAGGTATATAGGATGATTAGTATTATAGAGTCACTCACAGCCACTGATGCAAAGTTGGATGCTTCCAAACGATTTGTAGTTCATCATGTCTAATGAGTATGCTGTTTGGACTCTGTTTCCGCCCAGACCTCTCGTTAAGAAATATGGTTAGTGTTCCATAGAGATTATATTCAGGCATGCAACTGATCAGCTGATTTTTTTCCTCCTTTTTTTGGGGTTAAATACTAGTGCCACAGAAAACTGTGAAAAAAAAACTAGAACGTTAAGTGTGGTCGGCCATTTTCTTTCTTTTATTTCAGTTACAAGTTGCATGTTTGTGTATTAAGTAATTTTTTTGTAGTTGTTTTTTTTGTTTTTTGAGGTTGGATTCAGGAGGGAAGAGGTTTATTATGCCAACAAAGGGTAACCAGTGTGGTTGCTATGGGAACAAAATCGGATTGATAAATCACACAGAGTATTTCAGGTTATTTATGTATAAGTAATTCAGTGGTTACTTGCGTTATATTGGCCTTTAGAATCAGAAATCAAGAAATGTAGTTTTCTAAATATTTTGATGGTTTGATGTGTTGAGATTTGTTGTTATTGAAAACAAATCTCATAATATCATTAATAATTACAATAATACACAGTTGTTTTATTGTGCTTTGTCACACCCTACTGGCATCTCAAAGTGCTTGTTATTTTTTACAATAGTTATGCAGAGCTATGTTTGAATTTATATGAGACCCATTTTGGTAGCACCTTGTAAGAGTTAGCAAGGTGGTTTGGTGCAATCTGCGGCCAACCATACCAGAAACACTGGGGCAAACCCCTTCTCTTTAGGGATAAATGTATTGTGTTCTTTTTTGTGCAATAACACAACACACAGAACCTTTGGCTTAACCTCCCATCCGAAGGATGAAGCAATTATGGTCAAGTGTCTTACTGAACGACACAGGAACCAAACTCACTCTGACAACATCAGAACTTGAGCCCGGTGCACTTGACTGCTCAGCTACGACTATCAAGCATCAAGTCAGAAAAATCTCTCAGAACATTGGTTAATTAAAAAGAGCAACTATGACACAACCTGCAACAAATATTTACTCCAACTTTGCCAGTAACATTTGAAACTGTTCTTGATACAGCTTACATGGCCCTTACGAATGACCACCGGAATCAACTGCAGCAACGCACGTTACCTCTAGTAGACCAGAGAAGACCTCATTTTAGAGGTGCCCCGTCCATGTCCCCAGCCATCACAAAGAAACCACTGACACCTCGTGGTACACCAAGGAACAGCCCGACCGTGTCGCCCAGGGGGAGTGAAAATGGTGGCTCCCCTGCACCCAGTCGAGACATGTCACCAGCCGGAACCAGAGAAAATTCTGTTTGTGAGTAACTATTCTGAAGTTGACTACATGTGGTTAAAATCACACTTTCAGTTTTTCAGGGCCACACATCTTGCAAGACCTCTTATACAATAGACCAAACTGTAAAGCCCATCAAACGGTGTACATGAGTAACAATGCTTCGGCGGCTTGCATCACTTACTCTCATGTTGGACTTTTGTAGGATTTTTTGGTCATGCAATTACCATTGTGAATGGTCAATGCCTTATCTGACAGGACCTAATGGATTTGGGTTATTGTTAAGTCGTAATAGTCACTCATATACAGTACTTAGTTTCTCTGTTTTTTTGTCTTTTAAATCAAGATTCTGCCACTGGAAGTCGCAGTGACAGTCCCATGACTATTGTTCTCCAAGCTAACCTCGACCACCTGCAGGAAACGGGGAGTCTAGAAGCCACAATGCCCAACTTGATGCAGATGTCCCGTTCATCGCTGTGGAGTGAAGGCCCTCCTGAGCCGCCTGCATCTGTTGATGATGGGTACGTTGACCAAACTCTCCTCCCGTTTGAAAGAACTATGGATCTCAACGTGATTTATTATTGGTGCATTTATTTTTTGGTGTCTGTTGAATCTAACAACTGCTTAATTTTTATCAAGTCCTTTATTTTCTGTGCAGTTACACTCATTTCATTTGTTGTGCTGTTTGTGAATTTTTGTCCTTCTTGTCTGAGAAGTATACAGGCCTGATTGCTTCATTATAGAAAGGGCAAGGGCACCAAGACATTTTCTTCTTGATAAAGGGCACCTCTGTGAGAAATTGTACAATTTCTGTTGAAACATTTCAAGGGCACCAAGGCAATGACCAGGGGCAGCAGAGGTAATTGCCTCCGTTGCCTCCGTGAAGTATCAGGCCTGTGTATACTATTATAGTATTATAAAATACAGTAAAATGCTATAATGAACACTGCGAGATCCCTAGATTTTGTTCGATATAGTGGTCGTTTGGTAAAGTGATTTGAGGCACCCTGAATGAAGACAAATTCCAAGATAGCGTTCGTGAACAGCGAGCCATTAAGTGTGCCCTCTTTTTGACTGCCTGGTTTCACTCGGCGCCCTCTATGACAGCTCCATGTTACTGTTTGACCCCTCATCACATTATTTTTTCTTTTATCTTTGATAATGTTCATGAAAACTCTATGTAATATACATGTGTTTACATTTTTACCTTTATTAATAAAAAAATGAATGTCAGTGTTTTTTAAGATTAATTTTACCAAAACAAAAGAATCTGTAAGTGTTGCTTCAGTGTTATATTCCAATTGTTCGTGTTAAGGGCTTGCCCCCTGCGTGCAAACCAAAGATTATAGAGCGCCGTAGGCGCAAGATGGGGAACTGGGCCTTTATCTACTGTTGCAAAGTGAAATACGCATGGGTGCCATTTCGGCAAGTGAATGCCTGTGTTTCCCACTGATAGCAATTGTCCTTGTCTACACTGGTCCGCACGTATCAGTGTTGTATCAATAGAGTCACTTGCCGAAATGGCGTCCAGTGAGATTTCACATTTCAGCAAGAGTTCCCCATCTTGCGCCTACGGCGCTCTATAATCTTTGGTGCGAACCGAAGATCCTCTTGTGGTTTTCAAATTTTCCCTCTTTTGACCTTTGTGTTTCTCGCACCTTCTGGTACGGGCTTCGCACTCTCTCATGTGGAAATGAGGAGGTCCACTCAAAATGTGCATCTTTAGAGTAAGTTTATCAAAGAGTTCATTAAAAAGTTTAATAACTGCGGTAACAATGGGGGCATAATGCTTGTCTGTCATTCTGAGAAAATAAGCATTTTGTTCGACACAAATGTCCTTTTTAACGTGTGTAAGACATTCTTCCACTCCAAGGATTGCACGTCCCTGTCAGCCAGATGTTCACAGTGTCTTGTGCGAAAAAATTGGGAGTCAAAGGTCATGTTCGGAAAAGCAAAATGTTTATTTTGATGTCCAGTATGATTCTAAATCAAATCAAATAATACAAACATGTAGTGTCTGTACAAACCTACATCTCATTGAGCTGAAATACTTTTGATTTTCTTTGCACAGAGGCAAAACACAAGTGATGAAACCAACCTCTGTCCACATGTTACGCATTGATTCTGTTCCTTTTCACAGCAGTTGGAGTGACAGCCATGAAGCCACCAACCAAGACGCCAGTCCGATGTACCAACTCGCCCCTCCTGAAATACAAATCCAGAGACCAAGCTCGGCCCCTACCTCTCGATCAACGAGCTCCCTGAGCCCTGCCAGCTCGTCGAGGCCATCCTCGGCCCGAGTTGATCGTAGGTCGAGTTCCTACACTGAGAAGTCTCCTCTGGCTGGGATGAACTCCTCTAGACCCAGGACGGTCAGTACGTCACATGGGAAAGAATGGAAAGGGAGACCTCTGCCAATGTTTGGGGCAGCAAAAGATGTGGTGAGTCAGGGTTGTGTTTATTAAAAAACAAGTCAAATTATTTATCCTATTATTCTTAAAATATAAAGATAAGTTCAGCGCTAGCTTCTGGTGCAAAATAACAGTGACTGTAGTGCCTCAATTCAGCTAATAGACTGCTTTTTTATATTTTGTTTTGTTATCATCAAGAAAGTTCCCGGTAATACCCAATACCGCGGTATTTTGGCGGTAACCAAAAATTGAATACCGCCCAAGCTTATTTCTTAAACTAAATTGTGTTTTATACAAATTTATTTATTTCTATTTCGCACGTTCATGGAAAATATTTATTCAGATGCACATTACAATGTTAAAAATATCAATAATTGAAAATGGTAGTTAAATACAGTGATTTAAAGAGCACTTAATCTACATAAAAAAGAGCAGTAGTTAAATGTCTAAAAATATTTGTTTAATTCCCTAAACTATCCTATAACAACGAGGGGAAAAAACACTGCACAGACATAAGAAAGTTGAGGAATTGCCTCAACTATCCTAGGTTGAAAAAAACAGTTAACCAACTTGTATGTTTAATCCTAGGATAGTTAAGGAAAATGCCTCAACTATCCTAGGAGAAAAAACAGTAAATACACCTGTTTTTAATCCTAGGACAGTTAAGTAAAATGCCTAAACTATCCTAGGAGAAAAAACATGGTGAATACACCTTTTTTATTCCTAGGATAGTTAAGGAAAATGCCTCAACTGTCCTAGGAGAAAAAACATGGTGAATACACCTGTTTTTAATCCTAGGATAGTTAAGGGAAATGCCTCAACTATCCCAGGAGAAAAAAACACAGTGAATACACCTGTTTTGTTTATGTCCTATGACAGTTAAGGAAATGCCTCAACTATCCTAGAAAAACACTGTGACTACATCAAGTGTAAACCCCAGGATATTTTTGGAAAACAAGCTTTATACCTAGGAAGAACAGTGAACACATCTTTTTTTCAATTCTAGGGTAGGAAATGTCTCATTTACACTGGGAAGAAACCATTGATGAATATTTGATTGTTTCTTATCCTAGGATTGAAATATTTGCATTGGGGAAACATGTACCTTCTTGTTAAGAAATTGATGTGATGTAAAATTTCATTTTGTTTAAACTTTGGGGATGGCATGGTGCTTTGAACTACCTCTTGCATTTAACCTCTTCGCTCACGCTATCACTATCAATCAATAGAAAGCTGCGCTAACTTTTTCACTATATTCCTGTTCATTCTATCAAAGTAGACTTGTTTGTACTTCTAACAATAAATCTATGATTATTTTTATTTTGGGAAATAACTTTCTGGCAGCCTGTGGTTTAATATATAAATGTAACATGGTTAGAGGGTGGACAGTCGATACTAGCTCCCTGAGGTATTGGAAGTTGACAAACTAGTTCCCGAGGTGAAGCCAAGGGAATTAGTTTGTCAACTTCAATACTGAGGGGAGCTAATATCGACGGTTCAACCATTTTGTATTTGTTTTAGTATACCTCATAGCTTCTCCAGTTTGGCATCATTGAACTTGAGAAAATGGGGATAGACATTTACTTATAATGAGCCGCTATCTTTTCATGTATATCAACTAGCTAGACGGGCGCAATGTTTACGCGTGACCACAACACCCAGGCGAAAGTTCTACAAGTTCTTTGTAAAGCGCATGCGTAGTAGACTGTTCCTAATGCGATTGTCTACAACGCGTTCGTATTTACCCGAAAAGTGAATACTGGCACGCGCTAGGTAAACAGCAAAGATCTGGCGCGTGCTTGCGAATGGACCAGTGAAAATTCGGCTCGAATTCATGAATATGTATGAGGTCTAGTAAAAGCCTTTTTCCAAACATTTTGTTCAGGAGTGGGAGGCCAAAGCAAACCAGAGAGCTCAAGAGGCTAAGACATCAGTTAATATCAGGGAGCTGTTCGGAGGTTCAACCGCCAAGGAGTATCGTAAGGAGTTGGAAAGGCAGGAACGGGAACGATGGGAGAAGCAGCAGAGAGACTCCCGAAGCATGAGCAGGTAAGAATACATTCTAGTTTTAATTATAATTATTTATGTGTTATGATGCATTTTGGAGGAGAGAAACAGTCACTCACACAGTACATGACGTTGTATTACGGCTGGTGGTAAGCTGTTTGTGTATTAGCAGCAATTATGGTTGGCCTTGGTGTAGTGCTAATGGAACTGGTTTTGTGTGCTGTATTTGCATTGATTGTTATTTCTTACTACGTGTGTACCTGTCTGTTGCCCATCAATTTTTTTTTGTAGGGAAGACTACAAAAGCGTTTGCTTCCCTTTTTTTCTGACAAACTGACTCTGAATATAAATGTACACATGCCCCTTTTCATGTATAAATTACTGAACATTGTTGTAGTACAGTGTTTGATGACAATTTCTATTTTGGCCTGTAGCTGCGTCAAGCTCTGTAAGTTTCAATGCAGCTTGAGTTGCTTACCAACTAATCATGAAAGGAGTTTATGAAACGCAGGCGTGGCGCATGCAGTACTTCCGTGTAACGCAAAGTTGTGCACTCAAAAATGTGCAGTCATTTTCATCAAAGATGGCTGATTTATCCCATTGTTGACGTCATGTGCAACCCATCTATATGACTTATTGTCAGTATGGAAATTAATGTTTATTCTGTCACTTGTGTTTCATCATTGGGATGAAGTGTAAAATAATTATCCAAGACCATATTTGTTATTATTGTACCCCTGGTAATTTGCTGCCACTCTTACATTGCTTTGTTGTGGCTCATTTGTATAATTGATGACATTGTTTATTGTTTTCTTTTAGCTGTATCCATGTATCAGATGATTTGTGTATTTTTCATTTTTTTTTTTTGCTTTGAAATGACTATATGCATTACAATCTCACTTATTAATGTTTTGTGAATTTTTCATTTGTGTTTTGCATAGTTGTTTTCCTCCTGCATTGAAATATTTGCCAATTTTTTTTATAACATGCATTATTTTAATGTTGTGCATATACTATTTGTATTGTTGTGACTTTACATGATTGCATTTTTGTTGATGCCCATTCTGGCAGTATTTATTGCTGCTGACTAAATTTGTCAATAATATGGACAAATATTTACAAGTCCTTGTTTATATGGAAGTCAGTAACGTTACTTGTCAACTCTCATTTCGTTGTTATCCTTTCCAGCTCTTTTAGATTTTACAGTATGTAAACTGTTTCTTAAATATCCCAAACAATCTACATGGAATTTCCCTATTATTTATTTTTGTTTACTTGCATTTGGCGACCTTGCAACCTTTTAGGTTGAACTCTGACCTGTAAAGTACTTTCTTTATGTTAAAAAAACAAACATTTAAACAATTTGAAATGAATTGAAATTTGAGATATAATGATATTTCATGTAGTTCTCATTTTTGCTCACCTTTTTTCCCCTACGTTTTAGGTTTTATAAAGATCATCTGATGAGGAAAGAGATTGCGTTGATCCAGCGTGAGGACATCTTCAGTCGAGACTGGGAGAGAAATTATCTATCAGACAAGATGCTGAAGGATCGGATGCGTCAAGACAAGTGGAGTGACCTCATGAGACAGTAGGTTCTCTTACTGTGTCATGTCGTCCGTTTTGAAAATCAATGTTGCTAAAACTTTCCACTTAATGCAAAATATTCTCTGTTTATATGAACACACGCCATTCAATTATGCATGTGTGTTGTGTGTTTCTTTTTCCTTCGTCAGGTGTGTAACTTTTCAGCCGATAACCAGATTTCCCTTTTTTTTTTCACCCTTTTTTTTAGTGCCATAGAAGACTAAAAAGCACAGTACAACATTTTTTGTGCTGGGCAGTTTCCTCCTTTTGTCAAAAACGAAGTTACATGTCTGTTTTTCCTCTTCATGTAAATTTTGAACAAATAGATTGCAAAAACTGTGTCACTCAATGTGGTATAGCTTATTGGAATAGGCTTCATATGAATTTAAATCAATGGATATTTACCTGGTAAGTCTGCTGCCACCTAGCGTTCCAGAGACTCCAGTTTGGCCCAGCTTTCTTAACCAGTTGCCGCCAGGAATCTTCCATTGTTTTCCCATCCAGCGTGACGGGATTATTTTCTTGAAATCGCCGGAATAGTTTTTATTTGAGAGTACCACTGGCACAAAGAGACGAGACAAAGCCAAGAGAACAAAGATTCTCTTCGAAGCACCACGTTTTTTGTTATCTCTATCGAGTAAACGTCAAATTCATGCACCGTGAAATGCTAAACCTTGGCCGTGAGCTACCGCCAATGATTGTTCGCCAAATCCGGAATCAAGGCTGGAAACCCGGTTCACTCGGACTTACCTCCATTGAGCCGGAATACATTGAATGAGCAATTTTGGAAGCCTCTCGATGTCTCGTAATCCTCTTTTTGGAACAAAAGGACAGCAATACAGGATAACACAATAAACCCCCCACAATAGCCAAAAAACGGCGAAATATTCAGTGCCATATATCCTGTTTGTGTGGGTGAAACGAAGCGTTACACAGCGTGTGCATGCTCTCAGTGCACTCTCAGCAGTGGAATGGCCAGTCAACCTTTGTTCTTGGCTTAGAATTTCACATGAAAATACAAAACTCACATCACCAGTTTGTTGGCTCAGAAAACATTTGCAAGTACATACATCTCATTCAATGGCAACTGGTTAAATGTACCCCCAAGTTGGTCTTGTTTTGGAATATTTGCTTTCACTGTTCAACAATTTTTGTTTACCTTTCCAGACAAGCCCTGGACAACAGGAAAGCCTTGAGTATGCTGAAGAGAATTGGACCAAGTGTAGATATATGGGAGTAAGTATGAGATTTATTTGGTTAGTCTTTGTCAGGTTATTTACAAACATAGTTTTTCATATCGAAGCTTCAGATTTGAAAAACCCAATTTTATTTATCAGAAGGGCTGCATACCTGCTGGTATGAGTAGGTTATTTTATTTTTGCGGCCCTGACATGCATTTATAACTGTTCTTGTTCCTGGTTTACTGTTATTTTATGTCTCATTTGTTTGAACAGACCCTTCCAGTTTTCAGTGTTTTGTATGTTTTTTAACCTTGCTTTGCTTTGATGTCTGTTTTTCACAACAATTAAATAACAAGCTCTTTTGGCTGGTAACCTGTTTTTGCTTAGCAATATTTTTCTTTCGCTTACAGGGTTTATGAAATCGGACCCAGTAAATATAATGCAACGCATTGAGTTCTTACTGTTTTACTGGTTTTAAGCTCAATATATTAAAGCCAAACCCAGCACAGGGTTTGCGTGCATTTTATTCATATGATTGTTTGTGTGTGCTTGCTATTTTATTTTATGCAGCTAGCTCCGAGGAATGCTGTATGCATTGGTGAAGGCATACTAGCTGTGGTTACACTATTACAAGCCACATTATGCCAAAGGTTTTAGATAAACATTGATGTTTTTGGAGCATGTGTTTGTAAATATGTGTTTTTGATATTGACAAAATAGGGAGACCGCCAACATTGGGGCTGGATAGCTCAGTTGGTAGAGCGACGGTACTTACAGCCAGTGGTCGCAGGTTTGAATCCCGCCCCAGTCAATTTTTCTTTGTTCATCCCCAAATTAAATGTGTTTATAACTCATTATTTTGCCAACCGTTAGGAAAGTCCAAAAAAAAGGGTTCCCTTGGAGTTCCATGCACCATGTTTTCTTTATTATTATTATACCTTTCTGGTAATGAAACCAAGGATGCATCATAAATGAACTTAATCACTGTAGCTCTCAAGCCTGAGGAAACCTGTAGATAAGGGTGCTTGCTATGTGAACCAGAAATACCGGGGTAATTCCCCTACTCTTCCACGATAAGTGTTCTGGGTTCTTTTACGTGCACTACCTATCCTAGTACATGGGACCTACGGCTTAATGTCCCATCCGAAGGACAAAGCAATTATGGTAAAGTATCTTGTTCAAGAACACAAGTGCCGCGACCGGGATTCGAACCCACACTCTGCTGCCAACAACACCAGAACTTGAGTCCGGTGATCTTAACCGCTCGGCCACGATGCTCCACAATCATCTTACAGACTAACAACATATAAAGTCTTGTGGGTATTCTCTTTGCCGATGCCCAACATTAGAATTAAAACCACTGAAACCAATGACTAGGCCTGTATTAATTGCTTGTACAGAGGTTTGAACTTTCACTATGTCCCATAAACGTAACTGCTCAAAAATCTTGGACTTGCCCGAATATGAAAACGTACTGTTTTGAAACAGATGTTCATTGCATTGCCTGGGATATGTCGTCATGTTCTTGTTAAATGATATGTGAATGCTCTTGTAAATTTTTGTAATAACTATCTAAATTTCAGAAACCACAGTCCGTTTAATTTGTACTTTTGATTTTGTCATGTGGTATTTTAAACTGCATTATTTGCGTAACAATTATTTTGCATGGATATATTTGCTGCCTGAAAAATGAGTTTGAGAGAATAACAAAAGATCAGATTTCTCTAATGGTTTATTTATATTATTATTGAAATTGTTTGATTTCAGATTATTCCATGGGGGAAAGAGAGGCGTTACTAAAGCTCAAATGAAGAAGGCGGCCATTACTATTCAAAAGTAAGCTTTTGTTTTCTCTGTAGTTCTGTTTTTAAGAATCCAACTTGAATCTTTGGAATGAGCTATGGTTCAAGAAGACCACTCATCTGTGGGCAAGCTTGGTGTTCTAATGTAAAAGGTCTGAAGAATTTAGAAGGTCTTTTTATCATGTCGTTGTCGTTTGTGTAACTGGTTTCTAGTCCATTCTGGAACATCAGTGTTCCTCAACCACTCCAAAGTGTCATCGATGAGTTTGACCAGGCCAGCAGAACCATGAAGAGGCTTGCAGTATGTGTTAGATGGTCTGCCGTGACTCACAGGGGCAGGTGTTGTTGTAAAAAATGTCATTTGGGGGAAGGGAAGAAGGGGTTGTTCCACACCCTGTACAGAGGCGGTTCAACCTGACCCCAAGCACTGGCATGCAAGATCATGTCCTGTAGGCTTCGTTCGTTGAGAGTTTTTGGTAAAATTCAGAGAGATTGGTGTTTAAGTGCCCTGAATTACAGTGAGTTACTCTCTCGCCGCAGCGAGTTACTCTTGCCGCAGCGAATTACTATCTCGTCGCAGAGAGATTGGTGTTTAAGTGCCCTGAATTGCTTTCGGAAATTTTCTTCAGGTCTGTGTAAGGGCAAGGCAATATCTTCTTAATAAAGGCCACCTCTATGTGGGAAATGTTAATTTGTACTGGAACATTTCAAGGGGCACCAAGGCAATGACCAGGGGCAAGGAGTTGTCTCTGTTAAGTATCAGGCCTCATGGGTTGAATTAAACAGATAGAGGGTCAACCCTCAAAGTAAAGTTGTTCTTTTTAACTTTTACTGTAAAAGTTCTTCCTGTATCCTGTTTTGTGTAAGACTTGTTTTTACTGTGTGTATCGTTCAACAGTTTAGAACGCTTAAAAAGATTTTTTCTTCACAGTTGTGAAATCTATCGATTTTCGCAGTACAGTACTCATTTAATCTGAGAATGTTTATGGTTTTCTTTTTGGTTTTGTGCTCAGGTTCGTAAGAGGTTGGGTTGTGAGGTCAATGCTAGAGAAAGTCAAACAGAAGGTGAGTTGTATTAGTCAATTTCGTACTCTTCGATAAGTTTTACTGGAAATGTGGAGTTCAGAATATTTTGAATTTAACAAAAACAGATGTTGAAATGTTGGTCATTATCTGTGCTAGGATTTCATTGTAGAATTTCTCCACCATCATGAAGAAATACACTTTGTTTTCGTTCCCTGCTCGACAAATTTTTCCTTATATTTGTCATTTTTAGTCTCGAGTGCATGCAGGATCATTCAAGGGTTTTGTCAAGTACTACAGCCAGCTGATGAAAAAAATCGCTCGTTGGCATGGAGTCAAGAAACCAATGATTCATCTAGACCTATGGCAGATGGATGCATTTATGGATCGTAAGAGATGTAAGTACAACATCTACGGAAGTGCAGAAATGCCACAACCAATTAAACAAAATTCAAGTTTGTATCTCGGGGTGAGGAGTTACTATCTCGCCGCAGTGAGTTTTTATCCCGCCGCGGCAAGTTACTCTCTCTTGATGCAGTAAGGAGTTACTGTCTCACTGCAGTGAGTTATTCTCTTGCTGCAGTGAGTTACTATCTCTTTACAGTGAGTTACTATCTCGCCGCAGCGAGTTACTCTTGCCGCAGCGAATTACTATCTCGTCGCAGTGAGTTACTCTCTCGCAGCAGTGAGTTTTTCTCTCGCTGCAACAAGTTTTCATCTTGAAATTAAACCCCAAAAGAAGGTTTAAAAATGTCCACAAAACACCTGCTGTTGTTGTCATGTCTTTGTCTTTTACCATTCGAGAATGCATTGTGAGACGCTAACTCGCTGTAGCGAGACAATAACCTGAGTTTTATTTATTGGTTGTGGCCCTTTTGCGATGCCTTAAACATCAGACCCAGAAATGAGTAATTGGGTTTTCTTAAATAGATTTTCCTCTTTTGAAAACATCTCTAATGCAATCTTTTATTGGTGGTGGGGATGGGGGAGGGTGTCATCACAATCCACTCCCCAATGTGCCTGCTAGTGTCGTCTCTTGTAGGAGAGAAAACCAGCGACATAGAGAGGGCATTTACTTTCGCAGTGTTGTAATGAAGGTATTCATCAATCGTTGTGGGTCTGTCAACATTGACAATTACTGTCATAGATGCTTTATGGAGGGGATTATTATATTAATGCCCATAGATACTGCCTCGCATAAAACAAAATACTTGGTGGTTCATAAAAAGGACAACTCTCCATATAACTGTTAAAAAGTTGCAAACTTTGGACGACCCCTAAGGACGTCTGATAAATCAAAGAGCCTGCCTAAGTTTCTAATTCAGATATTTGATTACTTCTTACTGTGTATGGAGTTTTAATGATGTATCGGTGATGTCAAGCTTCTCTAATAAATTTATTTCACCAAAACAAAATGTTGTTTTCTTATCAGTTCTACCGAATGACAGATATTATGCTAGATGGGATAATCGCTACCCTCGATCCTCCCCATGGTCTACAATTGTCGGGAGGACCGAGGGTTAGGACCTTCGGGAGGATTGAGTGTTAAGAACACCTCGACTAATATTATGGATCATCATTTCCGACTGTTTGTTTCAGATTATGAGTACGTCTACGCCAAGAGAGCCCATCCTGGCGACTCCATTACCATCAAAGATCTGGACGGATTCTTCAAGGAGTGTGATCACTTCCCGTCCAAGCGAGAGATATTCAATGCCATCTCAGGCGCTACAAAGAGTAAGTCATAACATGATGTCTTTTGATGAAATAATTGCATCTTGGATAAGGAATATTATTTGGGTTACATCCTCGCACTCGATGTGTGTATACAGTGCTTAACGCACGTCGGTGTTGGGGTTAAACCAAAATAGTATAATTTTAGTTTCTCTTTCTTCTTGAGTTTTTGCATTACTAGGCTTTCATTTCACAATGATTTAACAATGAGAACTGTTTTTATCTATTCTTGATCTGTTGTTAACAGGGTTATTTACTGTAAATATTCAGTGAATACAAAATGAATTGAGTTCTTCATTTGTACAGGTTCTGAACCAATTGTCTTGTTCTTACCCCCACTATATCCTCAACCATTCCTTATCCCATACCTATACCTCCGCTAAAATCATCCTTCTTTCCAACCCCCATTTATTTCATCCACATACATGTTTGTTAAATATTGTACACTATTTCTTTTATGTACAGGCAACTTGATATTCCAAACTTTGTTTCCAATACTGTTATGATTGTACATTTGTATTGCTATTGTGTGTTTGTATTTTGATGCACAATAGTAATATTGATTGAAAATGTATTTGTAAATTCTTTGCTGGTTCTATTTTCTTTCACCCAAAGAAGCCTGTTTTCCCATTATATTGTTTGGAAATTGTGTTTGGTATGGTTTATTATGTCAAAGTTAACTGATTATTTACCTGATTATAAATGATAAGGCTTGTGCTTTGTCTTTGTGTAATGGAATTACTAGATATTGCACAAGGCTGTTCTTGGCTGTGACATTTTTAAAAGGGAATTATTGACATTGTTGTTCAGCAATGTTGTCGCTATCTTGTTGCATTACAAACTACAATCCTATTACTTTATCATTGCTTCATTTCAATTTGTATGTGTTTTATATATTTTCTTTTTGTTGTGCCTCTTTACAATTTATGTGACCATCCTGTAAATTCAAATGCTAATTACTCCAATGTTTATAATTAAGTATCCTGATTATTGCTTTTTACCTATTTTAAAGAAATTAACTGATGATTTCAGATTTATTAATATTATTAACTTTGTAGAAGATAAGATCAGTTCAGTTCACAGGGAATTATATATGTACTTAGGGTAATTTGTACTTTAGAATTAGGATTTGAAAGAGTTTCTTAGTTGTGGTAACCCCTCAGTGCTAACACTGTCAGCTTGAGGGTGTATGCTCCCAAGGGAGCTGGGAAAGTTTATGGATTGGTTAAAGTATGGCTAATGTTGTGAAGCATCTAGCTTTTAGGATTAATGTACGTTATATAAGAACCCATTATTAGATGTTATTATGGGTAACAGCGCCACCTGGTGACATCAGCTATCAGTTATGAATCTTGAATCTCTTGCTTCATGAGTTATGAATCATGAGGTCTTGATGAACGAAACACAATTCGTAGATCAGAAACACAATTAAGCAGCATGTTTTTGTGATGTCACATAAAAATGAAATCTAGTTATTATTATTATTCTGACCGTTTCCTTTTACTACTCTCTCATCTTAAAATGTTTTGTTTGGACAGAGGATGGCAAGAAGTTAGACAGTAAACTGACAGAGAAAGAAGTGATCGAGATAACCTTCATGATCTATGTGCCTGAAGGGAGTAATCTACGACTTGAAGACACCAGGAAATCTACCTGGCTTAACCCACTTGTAGATGGAAAAGAAGCCAGGAAACTTATGGGTAAGAAACCTCATGGTTTGTCCTAAATTCATCTGTGACTAACCATCAAGACCAGCTTGTCATCATACATAAGAGTTATATAAATAAGAACTAGAGGGAGCACTCGCTCTGCCATTCCAGGAACTCCGCTGACCCACCATGGGCGAAAATCCCTATGGGTCAATTGAATTTGAATGTCCACTTAGAAAATGGTTGCCATTTAAACTGATGAGTGACCAGTGTAATATGATTGTTCAGTGCTATTTTCTCAATGGTCAAAAATGCTTATTGTCGGTGCCATGTCGCATGGTTTTGTACGCCCTCTAGTTCTTATCTATAACTCTATGCTTGTCATTCAACTTTTTCCACCATTTTTGTCTTTTCACTAGTACTATTTTGAAATTTCCTTTCAACGTTGTTATTTTGTATGGCAACTTGAATTTGAAGCCATACAAATAATCTGAGCAGTATCTTACATGCAGCTTTGTCACTAACCATTGCAACCAGTTAGCTTGCCATTTCATATGTCTGCCATTTTTATTTTCATTTGTACATTACTATTTTGAAATTTCCTTTGAAAATTGTCATATATTTGTCAACTTGAATTTGAAGCTATATGAATAATCTAAGCAGTGGTTAACATATAGCTTGCCACTTCACATTTTCTCCTTTTTTTTGGGGGGGGGGTCATTTCCACATATTTTATTATTTCCACACGACTTGGTCGTTTTTATTGGAATCTGAATTTGAAGATTAACTAGTCATTTTGTATTTCTGTCATTTTTATTTCATTTGTAGATGTTTTTATTGACTTATAAATCTGTGTGTAATTATAATTGCAATACTTGAGTAAAAAGTCCATTGAAAATTGACTTGATTCAAGCTGAATATGTCAACAGTTGTTTATTATGGATATGACAAACGTTTCAAACTTGACACAGATGTGTAGTTTGATCTCTGTTTATTTGCTGGTTTGTTTTTCACAGGGAGTGACAGTGTAGAGAAAGCAGAGTACGCCAAGTCTTTGCAAGTTGTGTTTGCTGCCTTCCAAGAGAGGCAAGAGAAAGAAGCGGCGGCCAAGAAACTAGAACAGAAGAAGAAAGAGGAGGAAGTGGCAGCTGGAGGTGCAACAAACGCCACGAAGAAATAACAAGTAATGTCTCGTGGGGTTCCCCTGACTGCATCCTGACAAGCTTTGGTAGGTCCAATTCAATGATTCCATCAGGTGATTTTATGCTGTATGCATTCCCATGTTTACATTATCCCTCCAAAAATCCTTCAGTATCCCCTTTGCCGAAATGAAGGATTCAGAAGGACTGAGGGCTGTAGGCCCTATGAACACTGGGGCAGTTTTTTTCCCACACGACTCAGAAAACACAGAGTATACAGCACTTATCACGCTTCTGTGTAAGGGGATCGAAAAACCCAAATAATCTTCTCTACTCATGATGTAATTACTACATCTCTTAAATTGTTTGTGGCAACCCACTGCCAATTACAGGATACAAACTGGCCTCTTATCACTGGGCCTGCTCGTTGGTCTGGAGGTTCTAGAATACTGGGGGTTGATGGGTTAGAATCCCACTCCAGCAGCCTGTGTAAAGCACTGAGTAGGCCTATACAGTGTTTATCACACATCAGTGTAAGGGTAAAACAAAAAATAATACAAGCCCATATAAACCTTATTCTGTTATTTGTATTACACTAAGGTTAAAGGTCAAGTTCCAAGTGGTTGCATCTGGTGTCTTTCATGAACCTAAAAAAAAAAGTGATGTTTACAGATTTTCCCAAGGAGGAGGACATATAATATGAGATGGGTCATACCTGCTTGACAGGTCTAAATGCCCTTAAATAAAAAGGTAGAACTGTAATGGGGGAATAAAAGAATAGCGACGAGGTCTTAATCGGCCATTTAAAACCATCAGTGTCGCGGCCAGTGTGATATAACAACCCAAGCAGTAAGCGAGAGCCTTTATTGCATGGCCACGACACTGTAAGGTTTTTAAACGGCCAGTTAATACCGAGTCACCACTCTTTTATTTCCATTCATAAATTGCCCTTTTATTGTTGAGAAAAAAAAATGCCGAAAAATCAGAGAACGACACAACAAACGTTGCTCGCTTGGCAATGATTGTTGCTGTACGTTACGTTCAGGAGCCCAGCTTTTGCACTATGGGTCTGTTTCGCAAGAGACCAGACTAAAATAACCGGTCTTAAACAGCTCCAGCCCGTGTGTCTTTGTCAGCCGTTTAAAACCGGGTAAATATGGTCATGTGACCACCTTTCAACCAATAGGAATGCATAACCTGTCTTGGGTATTAATGAATAACAGTTGAAGCTAGATACAAGCTTTCTAAATGAATCAAGTTCAACTTGGACCTTTTTTTTTTGAAATAAATTGTCTTTATTCTATTTTGAAATATTTTTATATGTCTAAATCTGATTAAATTAAGAAAATGACTTAATTTATAGTAAACATGAAATGCACGCACTTTGATACAATTAATTCTAATGCTTATTTTGATTACATGTAAATACACTTATATTTTTTAATGCAATTGTAATTAAACTGGTGTATTATATTTTCCATCACATAAAACATTTGTATATAAGTTTTTTTACACTTTTTTTTCCCAAACAGGCAATAATGGAATGAATTTTTTAAACTTCTTAAAGTTTCACAGAACATTTTAGCTAAAAAGAGCACACTTGTAAATGTGTAAATACACAAGTATTTAAAAGAACATCAATCTTATATGCAACTATCTAATAATTAAAAAAAAAATATTGAAATAATATATGCTTTCATATCGTGTTCCCTGTAAGTCTTATATCGCAAAACCTTAAAGATGCACTTTTACTAGGATGAGAAATGTCAGACTTTTATTTTAATTCAGACTTTGATGTCTGTTTGGTGAAAAAAAAACTGCTGTAGTCTTCTTCATGTATGAGGAAGAGGTGCTTTTTTTTTATCTTATTCGATACCACTGAGGATGCTGTTCCCAGAAGCTCCTTTAAATCTGTAACTCCAGGGGTTACCAATCAATCAATCAAATTCTCTTGGTCCTCCCACGGAGTAAAATCACCTTTGTATACATGCAGTACACAAACTTATAACAGAGAAAGTAAATTCAGGCATTCTAGTAAATAAACCACAGATGAAATAGTAAATTAAACATAATGACACTTAAACATTACTGAAAGGTGAAATGCCATCATTTCAGTAAACTTCCTCAAGTTTGAATCCTAGTTTCATATCTTTTTGTTAGCAATGAGTCTCATCTCTGTTTTTAACTAGAAACTGTAATTTCGAATCTTCTATGTTCTAAAGGGATGAGAAATTTCAGACTTTTGTCTGAAACAAAAGTCGCCATTAGTTCCATCAGATATGAAGAAATCCTGCTATTTGATTTACTTCTCTAGCACTGAGGGTACTGTTCATAGAAGCTTCTTTGAATCCATAACTCCAGAATTACCTAAAGGTGGAAATGCCTTTATTTCAACATACATGTACCGCCTAAATTGTTGTTGTTTCAGACCTTTTTGTCAGTAACGAGATTGACTCTCCATCCTTGGTTTTATGTGCAATGGGAAATTGTTCTAGTAGAAATCTTTCAGTTTCAGGTTATCCAATCTAAGACTGAACTTGATTGTTTATTTGGCATTTATTGTCTCCTTCAGTGTAGATATGAAAAGGCTGAATTCTTTTCATAGATATAAGGAGCTTCGGTACAAGCCAAGCTGTCTCGTGTTTTAACAGGGGTTGTTCTACACGCAGACAGCTACAGTCACGGTAAAGAAATTACGTTTCGGCATCTCTTTGCAAACTTTCAATTGTCGCAGTTATTTAAAAAAACAACAATGTATTGCTTTCACCAAAATCAAATTTTCCCAATTGCACCAAATACTTGGTAAACTGTGTGATTGTTGACATATTTTACCCACACAAGTTAGCTGCTACTGAATACTTGTCATAATAAATACTGGGGGTGGCTGGCTTGAAAGTCCCGGAGTTTCCTCACCTCCAGTCATTTTTTTAAACTTATCCTTACCAAAGATTTGATGCAATAATAGATACCATTAAGTTTTCTTTCAATCTTTAATTAGTATAAATTGCTGATTTCAATTACTGTTGTACCGCTTTGAACATTACTTTTTTTCTTTTATGTCTATATTATTTGAAATTGAAAACTAATACAGATTGTGAATTATTTTACCCTGCGTACTTTAACATGGTACAAAACACTATGAACATTCAGGCAAGTTCTATAGGTGTTGAGTCAATTCACCTGACGTCATCACACGATTAATCTCGCGTGCGCCATTTTGGGAGTCAGATTGTCCGTTTGTTTACTACTGTGCAGTGCGCATTTGTAGGCAATGCGCACGCAGTTAGACGCGCATCATATCTTTACACGCAATTTGACACTCAAAATGGCCGACAAATGTGAAGCTGCGTATGACGTCCGTGCAAAGGGTCAGTACCTCAGATATTTTATTTGCTAATAAACCAAGCTGCATAATTTTTCCAAAGTTCTAGTTCATCATTTGGTTTGTCATTAGTTTCCCGATGAGAAAGTTGAAATGGCGTGACTTCTGTTATTGTTGTTTGCTTTCACTTGACCTTAGTATTGTGTTTGCTACTGTGTCAGGATCGTTTACCAACATGTACATATCTGTACACTTGGTGGGCAATTGAATGTATTCATTTTTTACTTGTTTATGTTTTTCTTTTATTAGATTTCTTTTTGTTTAAAGCCCCAGCTCAAAAGTGGTAAAGTGTATGTAAATGTTTCAACGCTTTGCAACAAATCAAGGTATATGTGATAAAACCAACCTGTGAAAATTTCAGCTCCTCGCACGAGTCGAAAATTAATTTTGGATCTTATTTCATATATTATTAAAAAGCATAACACTTTAGGCAGGAATATTTGAAGGAAAGCTTTCTACCATCATTATATTTATACCATGTAAGGTGTGTGTAAATTTGTGAACACTTATGTTGAGCTGGGGCTTTAAAGGTATTTTGTCTATGACATATATACAGTTTCATGATAAGGCCGTAAGGGATGAGACAATAACATTTAGAAAGACGTTTGACCCGGGAAAATTTTATCAGAAAACAGAATAACGCTTTGTCGGGATATTTGTGCGTGTCGTCGTCCTTATTTTGATTCGTGCAAGCAAAAATAATAACCGATTAGGCCTATTGGGAGACACTTTTTTGTTATCATATTGTAGTAGACCTACTTTGGTAGTACTCGGGGCATTTGGCCGTGGTATCAAATTGATAAAATTGTATCTTTTATGTCAAAAAGTTTGCAAAATATTTGTTTCGATCATTATAAATCATGTGTTCATATTTTTGGAGCGCTGAGCGGACATTATTGTGAGAGTCTATTTCGGACGCTAGGTGGCAGCAGACTTATACCAGATTGTGTCTGTGAGGGGTGCACAAAAACAATGCTAAATGCTAAATACTCAAAAAAATATTTAAAAGTCTCAGCCTCTTGAAAACGAATCAAATATGTTTTCTGACATCTAAACTTTTTGCTCAAACTTTTTGTAGGTTAGCCGTTTAACTTTTTGCTAGGCTAATCCAAAATAGATCTTGGAAAAATAACCCAACACTTTTTAGTCAAATAGGGCAATTTTTAGAGGGCTATTGTGTAGGCCATACCCAAAATGCTCCAGGTTGAAAGGCAACAACCCCAGGGGCAAAATATTGGACCATTTTCAACAGTTCATGCAAGCCCATGGCCTTTTAGTCTTTGATTTACAGAAAAAGTTGTGGGTTTACATTTTATTCAGGTTCGGCGTATGATTTTCTCTCGGTTTAGCGTCGTGCACCCTTGGATAAACCCCATTGTTATTGGCAGTAGCGCACGCTTGGAATTATGCAAACAATGGATTATTACCACATACATAAAGAACCTAGGTTCTTTATGTCTGTGATTATTACTTGGTATGTCTGCTGCCACCAAGCGACCATTAGTCACCCATTGGATTGGTTTCAAGCCTTCATTCGGTTACAGAATGTCCAGTCAATCGTTGACTCGGGTGCAGGTGATGCTACACCAAGATATCGTATGTTGCGGATAGGAGCAGGATCCTGCCAGCTCAGAAAGGCGCTGCGTCCCTTAAGGCCGACATCAATGGAACCATTCAGATAGCGAAGCCACAAGTATTGAAATACTGCCCCGTCCAGCAGATCCCCACCGCTGTGAACGGTCGTTTCGTACTTGCAATTGACACATCGGCGTATACCGCTCAGTTGCGTATCGCCATCCTCTAGAACTGTAGTAGATTGCGAAAAATAAAATACATTAAAGATTATATGCTGTGAACAGCTTTGTCAGGTCCCCATTGGATCGGGGGGGGGGGGGGTTGTGTAGGCGTTATGGGTCTCAGTGAATTTGTGTCGGTGTGACCTTGTTTTGGGGTTGGTTGTGTGTGTAGCAGGATGGTCACTTTTTTTTAATCTTTTAGTCTGGCATCATTCTTTTAACTGTATTTTTACTGAATAATGTTGAATGCCAATCATGCTTATTCTTTTAATTTCTTCTGACGTATTATTTGTTTACTTGTTTAGTTCTTAAAATGATGGCGAATTGACAAACACCTTTAAATGACAATGGTAACCATCTGTGAACAATGTCTGTTTATTTATTAGTTACCAATCAGAACGTAATGTTGACCTACCAATTTCGTAGACGCTGTCCTGATCCCCATTGTTCGTGGCAGCCAGGCATAGCAAAGCGCCGTACTCTGCCCGCACGCCGAATTTGATGAACTGCTCAACGGACGGTTCGAATTCGGCAAACGGGTAGTTGAAGACGGAGGTGAATGTCGTGACTGAGGTTGTGGACGTTCCACACGAAAGACCTAAAAGTATCATTAAAACAAATAAATAATTTGAGCATAGCTTTAAGGTTGGTAATTGCTCTATATTTCGTCTTAAGACAGTCGCTTGTCAGTGTGGTTGAACTTCAGAAACAGTTTTTCAAGTAAAGATCTGAACTAGATTAATAAAGGCCCACAAGATTAGTAATTGTCAAAGACCAGTATCCACACTTTATGTGACCCAATATATAAATGAAATAACAAAGCTATGAAAGTTTAAGCTCAATGGGTCATTGGAATCATGAGAAAAAAAGTGAAACAAACCCTATTTTGTTTATATGTTTTATTATGGGTTCACTGTTTTGGAGCATCGAGTTTTGGTCTTGCTAGATCAAAACTCGTTTCTGAAAAAGCTATAGCGTTTCAGGCAAAAATGTTTCAAGAGAACTTTTCCCCCATGACAATCTTTATACCACAGTTAGGCCTATGTGCAAATCTGTAAAAAGAAAAAAAATCTCTTTCGATACTACAAATGCTATGAACATCCTTTTAATTTAGCTTTGATCCATTTGATTTTAAAACTAGTGTTAGGAAACACAAAGTCCCTTCAAATGTTAATTTTAAATAAGCTGGCTCGTTCAGAGATTTGTTTCACGTTATCTTTCGCGATCAAAGACAAAGTTTTACCGTCGCTGTTTGGTGGAATCGTTTTTGTCGACTGTGGCTTGTTTGCCTCCGTCGCAGTCGTCACGTCTGATGCCTGAGTCACGGCGTCAGAGCATTCTACCTCCAATGCTCTCCTGACACTCTGTACACCATGCACAGCCAGAGGCTGAGGAAACTCTCTGGGTGCGAAACTCCTGGAGGGAGAGACTACGTTCAAACCACCCGGAGCTATACTAGTGCAGTCACAAGAGTGGCGATAGGGCAACACCCACTGGGTTCCTTTGCCTCCAGTCTCTGTACCTAGTTCTTGGCCGATGAAGCACGCGGTGGCTTCTAACACTAGTAGCATAAATTGAAAATAATGCAGTGAAATTATTGTTTCATCTTTAAACTTATTCAAATTAATGTAAAACCAAATAATAAACGCCCACCCCAAAAAATAAACAAACAAACAACAAACAAACAAACAAACAAACAAACAAACAACCCAACAAAGACGGAGGTACAGAAAATGTCATCTTTTGGGAAACAAAGAGTTCACTTTTCTCGTTTGTCAGCTTGGGAAAATACTGGCAATTTATGGTTTCGACCCATGTTTAAAACGAACATGATGTGGTTAGTGTTTTTTAACAAAACTAAAAATAAAAATAAAAAAGGGTAAGAACTTTAAGTAGAGTAGCATATGAAATCTTGAAACTGACATAAATCTGGACTTATTGGGTACATTTAAATATTGGGGGGCGCAAATTAAATTTTTGATTGTCAAATGTGTCCAAAAACTTATTTTACAATAATAAACGTCAATGTAGTGTTGAGAGCTTTGCAAAGATTGTTACAAACATATTGATGTGATAGGTCAACTGTGTTCACTATTAAATTCACTCGACTTAAAACTTGACTTCAGTGTGGGGGGTAAACTGGGGGCGCTGTCTGGGGAAAATCGACGGGGTAAATGCCCGTCCTTTGGTCCTGTAGCACCGCCATCTTCCATAGTCTCTTTCCACTGTACAGTCGTTACTGTAATATCGTTATCCAATAATGGCTGGGCTGCTGAGGTCATGTCATGCAAGAAGCTTGGTAATACCTTGGCAACTTACCTCCCTCGAGGAAAATTATAATTGGTTTTAATTTACCGGCCTCATTTGTGGCTCGGAGGCCGGACGTGAGTAAAGTGGGCTCGAAACTCCCAAGGAGAAATTGTAATCGATCGCAGTTTATTTTAATTCACCTTCTTTCCTATTTTGCGTGGATTGTATACACAAAGGAGAGATCGTGCGAAACTGCCCCCCTTCTCCATTTTGTATAAACAAAACAAAACAAAATTTAAACAGAAAGGTAACTAATTTTATTCGCTGCCATGGTTGGTTGAAAAGGTTTTTGAAAAGCCCTATACATTAATCGAGTAAAGCGTGTCTTCATCACGAAGGACGTACAACAAAATCATTGAACTGGAGATAAATTTTCATCCGGCGTGTGTTTTGTCTTGTTTGATTTTGCACGTCAACGTGGTAAAACATCAGTGCTGTTGTAATCAAAATGTATTGACGGACACGTTGTGTGCGACAGTCTTTAAACAAAAGCTTAATTTGCTGTCCATAATATGTTGACTGCAACATTTACTTTAACCACAAGACTGGATAGTTGTACCAGTACAGATGATACGTTTTTATAGCAATTATTTTTTTCTAAAAATTCTAAAGACCAGTGGCTTTGTAGAAACCGGCGACATGTTTTGTGGAAGAGAAAATTAATTCAAATTCTGTAATTTTCATAAACACTCCTCGCAGCCATTCTGTGAAAATTGTCATCAAATTATGTGTATAATAGTTATGTTAATGGGTAACCCTGCTGGAGGCCTTTCACTTTCGTACAGCACAAAGGAAGAGTCCTACATAGGGCTAGTTAATGCGGGGGGGGGGAATGAAAATGAGAACACGGTTGTTGTAGTTGTTGTTCTTGTTGTTGTTGTTCTTGTTGTTGTTCTTGTTGTTCTTGTTCTTGTTCTTGTTCTTGTTCTTGTTCTTGTTCTTGTTTTCTTGTTCTTGTTCTTGCTGTTGCTGTTGCTGTTGCTGTTGCTGCTGTTTTTGTTGTTCTTGTTCTTGTTCTTGTTCTTGCTGTTGCTGTTGCTGTTGCTGTTGCTGTTGATGTTGCTGTTGTTGTTGCTGCTGCTGCTGCTGCTGTTCTTGGTGTTCTTGTTCTTGCTGTTGCTGTTGATGTTGTTGCTGCTGCTGCTGCATCTGCTGTTCTTGTTGTTCTTGTTCTTGTTCTTGTTCTTGTTCCTGCTGCTGCTGCTGCAGTGTCGCTTTCGCTGTCGCCGTCGCTGTTGCTGTCGCTGTCGCCGCTGCTGCTGCATGCCGTTTTGCTGCTGCTGTTTGCTCTTTGCTGTTTATTGTTGTTGTGTTTGTTTTTTCCACTAATTTTGCCGACTTTCATATCGGGCCTATTTTTGTTGTGGCAGTCGAAATAACGATGATTTGGGGAAGTCGTAAATGCTTCTCGAATTTGACGGCATTTTCACACGGAAGTATTTCTCACGAGTCTTTCGTGATGGAAGAATAATGATTATGAGCAATGGCGTTTCAGATAAAAGGTATAAATATGCTTTTTTTAACTTTTAGGTTTTTTTTAGTCTACAAAATTACAATCATTTACATGGTTTCTTCAATCTTTCAGTTTTGATTACTATATACTTACTCGATGTTCCAATGTGTAGAAACACAAAATACGAGAGTAGCATTTTAGGAGACGCTGTCGAGATCATTGCATTCTACAATAGGAGAAAAATTTTATTTCAAATTTACTCTTTAAATAGTCACAACATCTATTTTTCTAAGTTTTTTTTTGTTATAATACTAATACTACTAGGTTCTTATAAAGCACACGAAAATTATAGCTAGATCAAGGTGCTTTAACTGTATAGACCTCATGCACATTGTCATTGAGTAGGGCGCCCTCCAACCTCGCCACCATGGGCAGCGCGCCGTATCGATACCTCTCGTCGTCTCTAACCCCTGGAATGGAAGCACTGAAAAACAATGGTGATTGGCTCCCCAAACTGACTGCTATGCGCGCACGCTTGTTAAAAACTTTCGAGCGCCATTAGGGTGCTTGGTACGCGCGTGTCAAAATGACTTCGCGCGTTACAAAATGCAAGTATTTTGACGCGATTATAATTCAAAACCTGCCACACAGATCCTTGTCATTTGATTGGTGGAAACTACATCACATGACATTCAATATTATTCCCATCGGCGTCGGTGATCCAAAAGTCATATTTGCCCTAGGGGAATAGTATACACATATGGACCGGCATTATTCGGACAATAGTGCACGTCTATGCACCCCGAGGGCCTGTGAGTGACCAGGAGAGGGTCCTATTTCCCGAGGCCGAAGGCCGAGGGAAATAGGACCGTCTTCTGGTCACTCACAGGCCCAAGGGGTGCATAGACGTGCACTATTGTCCGAATAATGCCGGTCCATATGTGTTTTATAACACACCTCAGTCTAAAATGTCATGTGAAAAAAAAACATTTTCAGGACGCACAGTTTTACAACGGTAAACTGTTATGAGCATTGTAAACCTTTTGAGGGCGCTGTTTACCAGTCAATAGTTTTTGGGTTTTTGAAACTATTTCCCGCTTTGCAAACTATTTCCCCCAAATGAAGCGCGTGCGGTGCGTTGACGCGCGTCAAGTTTACGGTGGTGCAGATTTCATGCAATAGGCTATATTAGTTCACCCCACGTGACCGTGTTTCAGCCAATCAGGATAAAGAACCAGTGAGAGGTGTGTTATAATATACAAATATTGACTGCTTCGAGTGGCGTAGTAAAACTAGTCACTCGAGGTGATCCCCAGAGCAGCCTATCTTCCCGAGGCGGAGCCGAGGGAAGATAGGCGGCTCCGGGGATCACCGAGAGTGACTAGTTTTACTACGCCACGAGATAAAGCAGTCAATATTTGTTTTATAACACCTCAATTTCATCCATTTTGTGGTAATATTCGTTAAACAACTGTGCGTATATCAGTCTTCAAACAACTGTATAAAATCTGACAGGAAATCTTGACAAAAAGAAAAAAGGGGTACCACACTGCCTTCGTTCTCATACCGTATTTCAAATGCACGTATTATTTGATCGTTTCACGGGGTTCGAGGTTGTCGTTGGATAGTACCATTTAATAGTTCTTTTGGTCGGTGTGCAGTGTGATAGTAAAAATACACAACACCACGTGACGCACGTTCGGCCAATCAACAGATAGAATCAAAGGAAGAGGTGTTATAATATACAAATATTGACTGCTTCAAGTGGCGTAGTAAAACTAGTCACTCGAGGTGATCCCCGGAGCAGACTATCTTCCCGAGGCGGAGCCGAGGGAAGATAGGCGGCTCCGGGGATCACCGAGAGTGACTAGTTTTACTACGCCACGAGATAAAGCAGTCAATATTTGTTTTATAACACCTCAATTTCATCCATTTTGTGGTAGTATTCGTTAAACAACTGTGCGTATGTCAGTCTTCGAACAACTGTATAAAATCTGACAGGGAATCTTGACAAAAAGAAAGAGTGGGTACCACACTGCCTTCGTTCTCATACCGTATTTCAAATGCACGTATTATTTGATCGTTTCACCGGGTTCGAGGTTGTCGTTGGATAGTACCATTTAATAGTTCTTTTGGTCGGTGTGCAGTGTGATAGTAAAAATACACAACACCACGTGACGCACGTTCGGCCAACCAACAGATAGAATCAAAGGAAGAGGTGTTATAATATTTACTATTGAACGGTTAGGATCATCCTCGTTCCCATTGATTTTGAGCGATAGAGCGCCGCTGCTAAAACAAAAAAGAACCTGTGCAAAAGGTTGTAAAGCTGCGCGCGTCAAGTTTGCTTGAAGATAAATTCGTTGTCACGAATAAAGAAGAAGATAAATTCGTGGAGTACGGAAAATAGCGCCTGTGTCTACATGGAGTCGTCCACGTTGTTTAGAAGTTGTTTCAGAATTTTCAGAGTGGTGGTGGTTCATGAACCGTATTTATTTGATTTTGTGTTTATTGTGAAAAAATCAAATGACAAGGATCTATAGTCATTTATATAAAAGAAATATTGAGTGACTTTAATTCGTGAAATGGGAGGAATATTATCGCTCAGTAAAATTTGGACTGTTCCATTTCACTCGGCTTCGCCTCGTGAAATGGAACAGTCCAAATTTTACATCGGGATAATATTCATCCCATTGTACTTCGAGTCACTCAATATTTGTATACCATTATACAATTGTTGTCTGCTGTGATGTGGTCCATACTTGTTTTGGACACCGAGGGGGCAGATGGCACCCGAGGCGAAGCCGAGGGTGCCATCAGTTGGTTTGTTTCACTATCGTCTCGGTTAGTTTACCCATTGTCTCGGTTAGTTTACCCACGTCAATTGTTTTGTTATACCATGGTATTAAATTGCAAGATTGTTAAAAAGGCCCTTTAATTACCGACATAGTTTGCAGACGAAAATATTCAATTCAACAAAAGTGCGTCAGTTAAAAATGTTTTATCAACCAAAATGTAACAACTGGTCCCTATATCGCGAGCATCATATCGACAGTACAGTAGCGTGCATAGTATACCAGTGGTTGCATAGTAACGTCTTTCTCATGTAGTACCGCTAATGTGGTTGTAAGATCAATGGGGAAGATGACATAATGTTCTGAGAACAATCTAGGTAATGGACGCGGGTGTCATGACCTACCTCTTTCTCGGGTGTATTGCTAACTTCGATATACATATCAATGGGGACGATGAAATGAATTATCTGAGGACGATCTAGGTAATGGACCCCGACAACATCACTTTTTGAGAAGACATGAAATTTTGTATTATGTCACGTGATTGGTTCTCGACCAATACAAATTCACAATCTAACACATTGGTATAACAAATTAATTTGATCGGCGCGTCGAGTGGATAGGCCACAGGCCTCCCATATTATGGGAGATTTTCTTGTCACAATTCCAGGGGTTTTGATCGAACCAACCTCGGTATAAAAAAATGAGGTCGGGTGCCCTCGGCTAGAAGTCAAAAGAAGGTTGCTCATTGGCCCATCTTGTGCGCCGCGCGTATATAAATGTGCGTTTTCCATTGTTTCATCATCGTTTTATCTCTAAAATGGCGGC
This sequence comes from Marthasterias glacialis, assembly GCA_911728455.2. NCBI lineage: Eukaryota > Metazoa > Echinodermata > Asteroidea > Forcipulatida > Asteriidae > Marthasterias > Marthasterias glacialis. Next base: position 9,219,053 of record OU452228.1, on the reverse strand, counting down.
ATGATGACGTCAATGCATACGGTCCATCCCTGTTCATCAGGCATACTTTGACCAATCCACAGACTTTCTCTGCGCCCTGGGGAGCAAACAACCTCAAGCTGCTTATAATAGACCTTTATCATGCTGCCACCATCTTGGTCATGTTCCCTGTTATCCATAACAGTGATGGGTGCTAATATTCATTGTACAAAAAGGAACCAGACTATTTGCCCTTCCAGCCTCGGTTTGGTTACATTGATTTGAATGGGAGAAAATCAAGATGGCCGCACCATGACAAAGGTCTATAGCCTTACGCCCGGTTCATACTTCACGCGAATGGCGAAAGCAAAGCGAATTTTCTCGCTTCACAATTGAAAAACAGCGCGTACTGAATTGTTGCGTCACCAAAATTCGCCTTCGCCTTCGCTTTCGCAGGAAGTGTGAACCGGGCTTTAAAGGGGTTAATCCAACCAAATACTGTCTCAGCCCTCTCGGGTTCCCATTAACTCATGAAGAGAAGCAATTATGATTAAGTGCCTTCCTCAATGACATTATAGGTGTCCAACGCATCATAATTCGAGTCCGATACGCTAGACCGCACGGCTAGGCTACGACACGCCGGCGCAGACTGTGTTGTTGAACCACAAATGAATCAATTTTTCTGAAAGAATTTGTTACCCATAGCTACCAGGCATCGTATAGCAATAATATAGTTATATTGTTCTTTTGTGAGCTACATAATTTACGGTATTAACAATACAATGGGCGGAAATTTCAGAGCGCAACTATTATGCTTATTACTGTTACATGCTTTCAATGCATAAAAAACCAAGGACGTGTCCTACATTAGCATTAATGAGAGAAAAAGAGAGAGCGCTGGAGAAATTTAAGGACATTCAAGTATTCCGCGAAACTATACGACTATTTAATATCCAAGATCGTAATTCAGAAAAACCAACCTAAACTAAGCAGGCTTTCTCTAATTGGAAATCGCACTAAACTAAACAATGCAAACGACAAACGGAATTGCATCCATCACAAAACAGCCAATCATAAACAGATCTCTCACTCTGATACCTTTTAGACATCATTCCAGAATTAAAGACTGACGTCATACGCTTTAATGGAACTGCGTTTAGTGAGCGCTAAAATGTTGCCACAAACACCGCTTAATAAAAAACACCTTGTATTTTCGTTCAAAGGAAACATAACCACACGAACTTCGACAAAGATCTTAAGAATAAACTCACCAGATACAACTTGTGTGACAATGTCAACCCCAGCAACTGGGTGGCTGGCACAAACAAAGCGGTGATTTGGAGTCTGCTGTTAACGATGCTGAACAGTTTGTTTTATATCTGATGAGTGTATTTCTGGCTTAACCTTTGCTTTAGAACAAGCAATTTGACCTTCCAGTTCCCATAGACGAGTACCGATTTTTAATACTAAAGTCATTAATAAAAATCGAAAGTAATTTTCAGCAGATATTAAATGAAGGTTGTTTTCCTTGTTACGAAACTCAGGGTGAATTACTCTCGATCAAAAGTAAATTCAGGGTGAGGAACTGAGAGGTTTGGGGGTAATCATTAGAGGGAAGTTACACCATTGTTTTGGGGGGAAGAATGAAATCATTCCAATCATCTAGTTTTCAAAAAAACTAACATGTGAAAAATTCAACGGTTTCTCTTTTTATCAGTTATTTTGTGCACGTTCGTATTGTGCAAACGATATGGTCGGCCCACCATTGTTTCAAAATGCCTATCAAATTGCATTTGTCTTTAAAATGAACTACCACCTGGTGAAACGATTTCACTAGATATACTTGGGAATAATATGTACTTCCAGTCAGGTAAGTTATTTTTGTAGTGACTTGAAAGTACTTTTTTCTTACAAAAAAATGATTGTTTTTTATTTTGACTTATTGTTATTATTATATGATTATTTTTGTTATTACTATTGTTGTTATATTGCTTTATACGGTAGATTCCTTCCCATCAAATAAACGCATCTTACGACCAACTTGCGAATCTTTTTTTTTTTGAAAAAATAACGAAAAGTTGTTTATATTTTGTCAGGGATTTTTTGGCGGTTCATACTGGACTTATTTCGAATGCGGCATTTAGAATAAGATGGATGATTTGTGACTTCTTCAATTTGTGACCTCTGCCCATTTCCTCGACATTTACTGTTTTTCAAACGGAGGTATCTTTGCAGCATGTTGGTGCTGATGTCAACTTTATAACAATCCGGACGAGCTTCCAGATTCAAACAAGTTTTTCTGTAAAGCGTGGCGACAACTGACTAGTCATGTGTAAAAAAACGCATTTACCCAAACTCCATTTTGAGCATTTTATATATGTTAGGTGAATGTGTTATAGTTCAGGTCAGGACGCGGCAGTGCATCGTGTCATCAAGTGTTTGTAATATCCCACTAATCGTGTCCCTATGGCTGGCATTGGACAACTGTGCATCAGCCTTGCAATAATTACGTACAGTTACAATATGGTGACGGGAGCTCATCGTAGCGTATTGTGCCCCGAAGGCCTCTTTCCACCCGTTTAGCATAAAACGGCATCGGAAGGCAAAATCGATAAGCGACATTTTTTGTGTGACAATCATTCATAACCAAGTCTTTAGATATACAATAGTGGCGAGATGGCCAAATTAATTGGAGAAAAAAAAGACTAGCATCAACATCGCCATAGCAACCAATGTTGCAATCAGAGCCACGCGTGTCAATCTATAATACGTACAATGGTGATTTTAGTATAGTGTTCAAGACACCGTGTAAATTGTGCCTCTGCATCGTGACACGGTGAAGTGGTTTGCCAACAGAGAACACACCACGACACCCAACATTATTTACTGGAGCAATTTCCATGTTGAGTTAATCTTTAAGAAGGAGTGTACGTCAGTACGTGTGTAATCATCCACAGTCCGTAATATGCACCAGCATCAAACGAAGCCATGCGGGAGTGGAGGGATGTCACGGCAGGAAAGCAACCCCTCACCATGCCAAAGACGGTGACAACTGTCAGCGGAGCCGACTTGAAGACGTTGATAATCGGGGATTCTATGATCAGAGATATCAGTGAGAGGGGTCTTAACAACGTGGTCGTGAACTGCCTCCCGGGAGCTCGCATTAAAGATGCAAGGCATGAGGTGACGAGGATGACTCAAAGCATGCGGGATTTCAAGACCGTCGTATTGCACGTTGGCACGAACAACTGTGTATCATCGAAAAGACTGGACCGCGCCGAGTCGGACTACCGTCGTCTGCTTCGATGCCTCCGGGAGACCTTGCCGGGAGTTGAGGTGACCGTGTCCACGATCTGCCCCCGGACAGACGTACCGGAGTACCAAGTCAGAGTGAATGAACTGAATCAAACCATCAAAGAAATTGCCAATCAGGAAGGCTGCGTCGTCATTGATAATGACAACAATTTCAAAATGAAGGATGACTCTGCCGATCCGTCGTGCCTGGATAAAAGTGGGCTGTATCTCACCCAAGCTGGTACTGTGCGTCTTCTAAGAAACTTTCAGCGTGCAGTGCCAGCCATCATGCAAGTAAACGGCGTTACTAAAAGCAAACTTGCGCATGAAACGCAGACTAGGGCTACAGCTGTTCTTAAGAAAACAAACGAGAACTACCGCACCAGGCATCGTAGCACCAGTAAGAATCGCAGTCTTTACAGCAGTCGCCATCGTTGCCGTGACAAAGATTATCCGCATCGGCATCAAATTTTAGATGGTGCGTGTAAGTACTGCGGGGAGAGGAACCACCCAGCCCGAAAGTGTAAATTTGAAGAGCCTTTGGTGTGCCACAACTGCTTCGGCTTGGGGCATAAAAGTTGGATGTGTACCGTGAAGAAAAAGATCCGTCCGCGACGAGAACGCAGAGTGTACTAAAAGATTTCAAATCAAAGAGTTTTTCCACGTGGATTTATTTATGGAATGGGTGGAGGCGATAACAGTCAAAACTGTTTTTTAAGTAATATTCTGCACTCTAAAAACTCTAAACAAAATCCCACACTTCTAAAAACTCCCGGGTCAATTTGACCCGGATTCCGGGATCCAGGGTGCATGGCCCATTTCTGGGTCAGGTTGACCCGGAAACTGGTTTTTAAAAAAGGATTATAACTCGGATCTGCGTCAGTTTGACCCAGTACTGGGTCATTTTTGAAACAGATTCCGGGTCATACTGACTCAGAAATGGTTTGGGCCCATCATCGGGACTCGAAGTCTGGGTCAATCGGAACCCGAAGTCCGGGTCGACTTTGACCTAGAAGTTGTTTTGACCTAGAAGTTGTTTTATACAGTGTGTGAAAAACATGTTGTGCAGAACTGTGTGACATTTAAAACTACAATGACGTACTAAGTGATGAGTCAGATATTTGTAATAGCCGTGTACGGCTTCACCAGTGGCCTATTCTTCAACGTTGCTGCAGCCAACGGCATCAGCCGTAGCCAAAGTCGCTTCATACGGACGGGGCCGAAAATCCCCCAAAAGATTAATGTACTGTTGAATTTGTAGTCATAAGTTGATTTCCAACCGGACCCAACAAAGTGTACCGAAGAAATTATCTTTAAAGCCCCTGCTCAACATTGGTAAACTTACTGTATATGCGTCCATTCTTTGCACAAATCAAGATATCTGTAATAAAACCAACCTTTCTCAATTTGCGAGAAAGCAGTAAAAACGCATTCAGCATTTTTTACGCATTCTTAGGCAGAGTTTTTGGTCTCACGTTAGACGATAATAAAGTTTTGATCATGTTTCATATATTATTCAAAAACGATAACACTTCAGGCAGAAATATCTCAAGGAAAGTTTTCTACCATCATAATCTTTATACAAAAGGCATATGTAAATCTGAGAACATTAATGTTTTTTTTCTTACCAATGTTGAGCTGGGGCTTTAAAACGATAATAATAATGATAATAATGTGTACAGTTATATTGCGCACATATCCATAATGCTCAAGGCGCCTATATTATACAAGCAATCTCTACATCTTAAAACAACAAGCAATTCAATGAAATTCCACAGCCCAGATAGTACATTTTTGGATTATGACGAATTAAGTTGTATGCCTTAGACAAATCTATATTCTACGGTTCATTTTCATAATGTCGTGAACAAGACAATAGACAAGAAAAAAAATCGCGCTTTCAAAACGTTCTATTATTTAAATGGCGAGAATTACATGTAAATGTTGGGTCGTATACCCGAACCATGCGTTATTGTTCTATACAGAGTTATTAATCACATATGTTTTATTGCTATTCAATGTTTATTGAGAACAATCATCCGTAATGGTAACTATATGAGAACGCCACCAGCACATGTAATGGGTTAACCAGGATGATAGTATAATATAATGATGATATTGCTTTGTGAATGGGTGAACGTAATCAACGTTTTTTGTTTCTGTGACCCAGGTCAGTTTTAATTTCTGTAGATTTTGTTTTCAGATTCTGTTGTTGTTGATTAAACTGCAAAGCCCACGAGAGATTTGAACACAAGTATGATGTGAAGTTCACTTCGGCAAACATCCTCTAGAAAAATGTCACATAAAATACACTGTGGTGTGGTCGTACTGTGGGCACTCAGCACAGTTTATGCGTGGCAACATTAATACTGTATAGGCTTATCACTGTGACCTGGCTGACTGTGATGGACACTGTGAATGAGAATAACACTGTGGTCTAGTTCCAAATAGTATGTGTTTACACACCAGAAGCACGTGGTTGTTTGTATGAACCATGTGATCACAGCGTGGGTTAATATTGTGTGAAAACACTGTGTGACATTTGCTCTAGGAGATGTGACAGCGTTGTCTCATATTGAGTCATTAAATAAGAATAGTTTAATGTAAAGAAACAGACATTTGAATTGTGACGTCATTGGATGTTTTAGAATGTTGACAAAATTCGCACTGGAGGGTATAAAATACGTTGACATTCTAAACCGTTTCAACGTTAGGTTATAGGGACTTGTAATTTTTCCACTTTCCATAAGAACTCTTATAGACCGATTGCGCGACCAATGTTTACATGTCATCACGTGACCTGTAGTGGGCATTACGTCATCTCAGCTGATGGCAAACTACGTGCAAATACATGCTGTGACCGACAAAGTCACACCAACAATCGGCTTTTTGGTAATAATGACACAGTTACTATGCCCTCTTATTAAAGTTGTGTGTTGTGACATTAATTTTGATTATATTACTGTTTTATAAGCTACCAGTATTCTACTACAAAAGAGGTTTATTTTGATTTGAGTTATGCACGACCGTGTAGCAACGGACGACGACGTAGCAACCCGCCTGTTATTTTGTTTGTAATGTAAATCACTGTAAAAAAAAAAAAAAAAAAAGTAAAGAACAGTGGAAAAGTGAGCATTTATACCTAGCCTTGCGGAATTTCAAATAGATAAAGGAATCACACATATTTGGAAAGCCTTTTCTTTGGATGATTTCGGCTCCAAAACTGTAAAGTTTTTGTGTTGAAAAGTGTGTGATCGCGCGCGGTCGTGTGGACCAAACGTTCCATCGTGCACTAGTATGTAGTAGCGTAGAGCAAGGACAGAGATAGTAGTAGTACCACCACATCGTGAACATATACGTTCCTTGTAGAATTTCCAAGATACTGGAACTGTCCTTACTGGCTTTATTCAGCCACTCGAAGGTCTCCGGTACAAACTCTGGAATATCTTTCACATATTATTTCGAGGGAAAAAAGCCACGATGGAATAAACAAATGCAACAACCATCATGTACCGTACCGCACTTTCCTATGGAGGACGTCGTGTTTGTTTTCATTTAATACCCACTACAGGTCACGTGACTGGGATCGCGCAATCGGTCTATTAGAAAATCATTTAATCACAAAACAGACTTTGACCACGGAGACCCTCTTTAATTAAGAGAAGTTTAAATGAAATGTTCACCCATTTTCTTACAGGGGAAAGTTTTTACTGAGAGGCATATAGCTTTTGCGGGATTTAATATGACTCCCCACACGCAATGGCTGCGTGAGCCTGCTCTACAGTAACAATGTCTGAAATCATTTTTTGTTCGTGAGATTATACAAACAAAAGACCATTTTTTTCTGAAACCATGGTAACCACTTCAGAAATTTGCCACCCAAGGCCAAAGTGTATAAGTAAGTTACGGTTATGGTTTATACGAATGTACGGTGTATTGGACCGCCGTGCGCATTTGTTCATTATTCGACTCTATGTCGATTGTCGATTTTGTTTTTAAATTCCGGTCTTTGATAGTAGTGTTTTTCAAAGGGTCGGAAACAGCGGCGAATTTAAAAAATAAAATCAGGAGGACACTTTTGGTCAGTTAAAACTAGTTTTCGTTTGCATTGTATCCCCATAAATAAGCCTCTTTTCAGCACTCTTGTTGTGCCGTATGCAGTGTAAATAGAAAAATAGTTTTTTAAACACTCAGTCATACTAAAATTTAAAAGCTTACAAAATGTAAAACAACAATAATTATAATCATGTCAAAGATCACGATCTCAAATGGGGGCACACGGGCACGTGTCCCCTTCCCTGAACCACCCCCTCCCTTGTTACGCCATTCATCGAAAATACGCATTTCCCTTTGATAGGAAACCACGCGTGGAACAACTTTTTTTTAACCCTTGTAGCTTCAAACGAGTAGCCTCAGCTAAAGCTGGACTTGTAATCGAAAATGGCTGCCGTGCAAAGCGAACGCACACTGAAGGGGACATCCGTATATAATATGTAAACGACATCACCGAAGAATCGAGCTGGCCAATAAAGATAACATATTTTTTGTGGTAAATAATATTGAAGGTTGTATAAAGTTCACTTCCCAACCTGGGGATGTTTTTGTTTCCTTCGGTTGTTGGACTTGGAGAGCGCCGAGTAAGGTCAAAGAGCAAAACTCCGAAGAGCGAGAACCCATGCTCTAGAATGCAGTGTGTATATAGGGAGATGGGATAGGAAACCTAAAATTTAAATATACACTTTCCCCAAACAGATGTTATGCCCCTTTCGAAAACATAGACACTTTTTTTTCTTGCGTGCGAAATGAGCTCCATGCCGAATAATGGACGATAATGACGAATGGGTGACCTCCCCTTCACGTAATTTAACGAGCCGGTAAATTACCATCCAACGACCGTTGTTATCAGTCGGCTAATATCAAACCTTAATCACTGTCGAAAATTTATGGGAGCATCCTTTTATCCCGACGTTTCCACTTCGCCATTTTTGGTTGTTGGGACTTCGACTTCGTGGCCGCACTTCAAGGTTTCCAACGCAACCCCTAAGCTAAATGGGGTCACCTCTTCTCTTTGGTAGTTACGACTATTCATTTGTGTTTTTATTTAAAGTTTGCCCGCATTTTTAAGGGATGGGAATCTTTTGTGGCTCTTGAATGGATTGCAAGTCTATGACAATGGGTTGTTGGTATCTCGGCTCTTCAGAGGTCAGAATGTTGACACTATCATGAGGTGAATTTCATATAGGGCAGCATGCCTTTAAAATCCCCCGTTAGTTTACATTAACTACTTTGGAGCCTGGTGACATTATGGGACTTCTGACACATGACTGTATTTCATTTTTTTATGATCTCAAAGTATAGTTTAAAATGTGGTTCGGTGATCTAGTTCATGTCTTTTCGATGTACCTTGCGTGATGGTACTGTTATGGGTGGGAACCGTTCCACAAAGTTGGTTCGTTCGTGGTTCCACCGATGCCAAAGTTGAGGTTCCTCAAAAAACAGTTCGTGGTTGCACCGATGGCAAAGTTGAGGTTTCTCAAAAACAGTAACCCACGGTATCGTAACTATTCTTGATGTTTATGGAGAACCCGATCCTATGCATGGATTTCGTTCTTCGTTAACACATCCACCATAGGATGTCTAAATTTAACACTTGTACAGTACCGATGTCCAGCGTGGAATTCTGACAGACCACTGCCGAGAAAATGCTTCGAATCGCCCGTTGATGGATTGGCTCTAAGGAGAGGCGTCCAGTGGTTACATTTTTAGCGGAAAGGTCGAGATAGTTTAACGCGTTGTCAAGTCATGTAAACCCATGGGTGACACATCGGTCATCTATCACCGAAATCACTGTATCGACTCAAAGTTATGAAGAGATTCGACTGCATGTAAGAGGTAATTAATCACCTCTTGTTTCAAAGATAACAATATCGTTTACATATAAAAAAAAAAGTCTACTCAATTTCTGAAATACATGCAGTTCATGGGAGTACCTAACATAAAGCAGCGTTATCAGTTTCAGTCCGTGGATTCAGTTTTCAAATATGTCTAGTCAACTTTGAGAACAAACTGTGCCTACACTTACACAGGTAAGTTTGCCTAGAAATCCTGTAATGCTGTGCTCTATGTTCTTTGACAATTGTGTAGTGTGGAACATTGCTTATCTTTAATGGTAAAAAATATGGGATTGGTAAAGCTGATAGTGCAGTGTTCTTACTTTGTGAGATTCAATATATACACGAAAAAAACAAACCTGTAAAAATTTGGGCTCAAGTCCGTCGTCTTTCTGGATCAGGAGAAAATAGCGAAAAACTGTCATCAGTTTTTAGCATGTGAAGACATTGTCCTTAATTTCTATTGTTACAACCGAAGTTAAAATCGGGGTCTTCACCTTCTATTTTCTAGAAATATTGCTTTGGAAGATCGGTACTGGTATATGAACTTCATAATCAGTAACTTTCAGACTGATACTGATAAAAAAAACAATCGGATGAATAACAATCTTGTATTGTACCTTTAGCAAAAACAAAAATGAACGATCTGTTTAAATCTTAACGTCTATAGGTCTAAATTATGAAACAGTTGGTGCTGTTGGTGACGATATGAATATACTATTGTGTTCGACAAATAAATGAAGTTTATAAATCGCATTAACTTATTAGAGCCTTGCAAGGCAAATAGATAAGTAGAACGTGGTAGAACTTTAACAAAAAAATGCACATGTATATAAAACCAAGTAATCGCTTTTGTCTTTCTTTATAAGTCTATAGCAAATTACATTTTTTTAAGTAAATTGTTTTTAAAACATGGGAGTGGGGGTCTTCTTACTGGGAGTGAATCTTCTGAATTCCAGGATTTGTTGAATGAAAGTTATTCTCTTAAACTAACTACATTTTTGCTGAAATGGACTGGGAAAACTGTATATTTGTATTGCGCAATCTTTTTGCGAACAAGAATCTGAAATTTAGCGCGAAAATTAATGTACCCTTAAATATATATATATACAAGTGTATGTAAAGTGGCTATCCAGTAGTGTACCTGTTACTATTATCAGCCACACTGGCATAACACTCGGCAGTCCTACCTCTTGCACTGCAGGCATCACTCTTACAAGTACGATATGTGCCTCATTTTGTCTGATTCCCCTGTACATACACTGAAAACAATAGTTCTAAATTCCACCCCTAAATGGGTACCAAGCTAATTGTTCACGCCACCATCGACCATGGTTTTACATCACTTGGAATGGGAGAAACACGATGGCTGTGATTAGTAAAAAAAAAAAAAGTTGGCATATTATAGGACCACATAACAAAATAAGTCCTCACCCAAAAATGTAGTGTGTGCATTACCGGCTTACTATAAGAAGTACTCTGTAAACCACCTCAAAAAGTTGTTCAAAATCGTATTGTAGTGTATATATTTCATTAGTATTGGGAACGTGTGATATGAGGCATGGCATGATGAAGTATCGGTATAATTCGGTTTGCAGTAACAGCGTGTGTTACCCTTGTTTTTTTGTTTTTGTTTTTTTTTTTGTTTTTTTAATCAACTTGTCTTGCTATATAATTGCCGTGGAGTAGATTGCGAAAATCGGGAGATCTTTAAGTTAAGAACTCGTCCTGTTGTTTATCTACTGCCGCGGAGTAGATTGAGAAAATTAGGAGACTACCGAGTTCAGATAAAAACTTGTCCTACTTTTTGCCTCGGAGTAGTTTTCAGGCACGCAGGAAGATGAGGGGGGGGGCAGAAAATGAAATCTTTCCGTGGGGAGTCCAAGGCATGCGAGCGCGAAGCGCGAGGCCTGTAAGTTGTGGCCTGTAAGTTGTGGGATCCGGGCCCACTTAAGGGCCTGGGGAAATTAAGGCTTGATGCTCTGTAGTGCATTATAAGCCTCACTGGAACACCTTTTGGGCAACACGATATTTTAAAATTTCAATGTTTCCAATGTGGTCCAATAAAAATTATGGCCTACTGCACACGGCTACAAATACTATACCCACTCCAAGAACGCACATTACGAACCGTAATGCGGCTCCCCACCATATTTTCAGGGGGGTCCATTGGCCCCAGCCCCCGGTACCAACGTGCCTGGTTTTGGAATAGTAAGACTTCCAAATTATATGAGAACGTGTTGAAACCTCCCGATTCCCAATCTACGGTACTCCGGTACTCCGGTACTCCGGTACTCCGGTACTCCGCGGCAACAGACATACAAGTTGCCATTAAAAAACAATCTAAACCGAATAAATTATTGGGAACACTCTTCATGTCGTGATTTTTTAAATCCACGTCTACTCTGTATAGAACATTATAACTTAGAAAAGACCATTCATCTACCAATCCAATTATCTACTTTCTTTGCTTGACCTTAAAAGGCCGTTCTTATGCCGTCCTTGGGGAGGAAATGCAGCGTCAAAATATCGGTCACATCGCCTAGACATCCTTAGGAAATGATTTATGATGCAGCATGCCATGCGCAACATAGCCAGCGCATGCCTGTACACGAAATCGCGTTGAAATCGATTCCCTTTACCCATTGGCAGATCGAAACACTCTCTGCTGGCTGATTGCCAGGCTCATCGATTCCAAAATAGTCGTTTAGACAGCAGTATAAAGAGATCATTTTTGATCAACTCGCCCCTGGATTGCTATTAGAAAATGAGACAAGCGGCCTTTCTCATTTCCCCGGCTCGTCTGTCGCCTTTTCATGTAGAAGTATGCGAGTTGAAATTAAAGTGACTGTTGCTCATGATTTGTTTTTAAAAAAATGTTTACAAGTTTCCACTAAAAAAAGACTATTATTTAAAATTAAGCTTTATATGCCACACAGTTCAGTGATATACCATTATGTTTGAAAGGGAGTGGGTGGGGTGTGGGGGTAAAGGCAGTGGGCAAGGGGGGGGGGCACGTGCCCCGGGTGCTCCCATTTGAATTCTGGACTTTTGAGATTAAAAATTAGAATAAAATGTTACATGTTGTAAGCTTTTATGTAGTAATTTCAGTTTCACCCATTAATTATTTTGTGTGCCCCCCCTAAAATTTTACCTTACGCCGCTGCTAAAAGGCTATAATTATTCGTTCTTGAAATTGATCACAGACAAATATTCCGTTCCAATTCCAAATAATGCACCATCCCATAACCTTAACTAGCTCTCTTTAAGCCTTGATACAACTCGTTGCCCGAGCCTGCCCGTTCAATGCCTGCCGATCGAGGGAAAACAAAGAACCGCACGCTAAATGACATTGACATTGAACGGAGCACGGTCTAGTCCTGTATTTTGTTGTTGGTGTTTACGCGTTTTCTACGCAACAATTTTTTTTCCGTACGGGATTCATGAATACCGAGCTTTTAAAGGGAATAGGTGAAGAAAATTTGAAAAAGAAAATCTTCGTTCGAACGAAGATTTTTTTCGTTCGAACGAAGATTATTTTCATTCGAACGTAGATTTGTTTTCGTTCAAACGAAGATTATTTCGTTCGACGCAGATTGTTTTCAATTATGTCTACGCAACCATTTTTTCCGTACGGGACTCACGGATACAGAGCTTTTAAAGACATAGGTGAAGAACAATTGACAAAAACCTTCATTCGAACGAAAAAAAATCTGCGTTCGAACGAAGATAATCTTCGTCCGAACAAACAAAAATCTGCGTTCGAACAGAAATAATCTTCGTTCGAACGAAGATTTTTTTTCGTTCGAAAGATTATTTTCGTTGGAACGCAGATTTTTTTCGTTTGAAAGAAGATTTTTTCCCATTTTTTTCACATGTGTCCCTTTAAAAGCTCCGTACATGGTCCCAGACTCTTCAAAGACCCAGTTTCAACATCCAGCAGTTTGTACCAAATAAGACAATTGCGTATCTAAACCCCATGCAAAGAAAGTAACGTAGATTGACCGTGCAGCACCAACCCACCGAATTCAAGTAAAACCAACCATGGCTTGCAATTTTCAAAATTTTGCAAAATGGCTGCCATTGCTAGCTATTCTACCTATATATTTTTTCGAAGGACAGTTCTTTGTGATGGCCATATAGCTAAATGGCTTTCTCGTGACATACATAAATGTAAACTGCCTCTCATGGATTTTTTATTACATGAGCTCTGATAACAATGAATAAAATGTCTTTTTAAAAAGGCAAGCTCCAATTGCGATGGAATTCCCAACTCGATAAACTTCGCACTATGTTAGTTTAGAAAAGTAGATTGGAGTGAATGGGCGAGACACAACCTCGAAATCAGTTCAGAAGTACTAACCACCTCGATAATGAATTGTTCCACTAAAAAAAAGACTGAATAAGTCTAATTAGAAACGTGGTGTTGTGGCAAGTATCCCAAAAGGTTTTGGATGAATATTCTCTGGATTCTAGAAAGTAGACTCACTGTAAACAGTGCGTGATTTAGTTCACTCTATGTGATAAAGGTACAAAATATAAGTTAAGTAGTATATAGTAAGCATATGTTGTGTTCTTTGGTTGATATAATCAAGTTCACCAGTCACTGAACTTGACTTAGTCACTACTCCCTACCAACGCAAAGATTGGTTCATTATTTCACCTGTGAATATTATTGTTGTGATATTCGCTCTTATTTCAGATAAAAGAGTTCATTTTGAAAGGATCCAGCGTTGCGTATCGGTATTATGGATGCACGGCGTGGTTCTGGTGGCTTACCAGCCGCGGGCGACGTTCCACGGTGGTGCAACGGCCCAAGACCACAGGCACTCTGCGAACAAATTAAAGATAATCCAAGCACAGATTTGGCGTACAACATGTGGGATGTACGCGAAACTGGGTCATCACCACATGCATCGAAAAAGAAACCTGAAGTTGCTAGGCAGGGAGATCGGACCGGTCGAGGACTGGACAATGCGATCAATAAAACAGATGGAGATGTCATAGTTGTCGTCAATAACCCACCCATTGATCCATATTGGAATAAGCCAGGCATTCAGCCGATCACCGGTGTTGGCACGCACGGTGCACAACACCAGTATTTGAAAAGTACACTCGTAGGATCTAGTTCTGGAACTATAAAATCTTCCGACTCGGTCGTTGTTAAGAACCGAGCCGACTCCATTTCGTCGTCAGAGAAAGGCATCCAGAGAAATCGTGGACGGTCATTTGGAGAAGAGTCTCGCGGTGGATATCAGTTGCTTAAGACCCCCGATCTATCGAAGACCGGAAGACGAAGTCCGACCTCAAAGAGAGGGAGCTTGGATCAGGCCGAGGCCCCGTCATCAAAAGACAGGCAGAGGGTCAGGAGTCTAGTTAGCTCTTCTCTGGTGAACCGCCTGGAAGCAGAGGATGTTTGGAACAAGAAGTCTGGCAACAGGGGACGCAGTCGCTCGGATGTGAGGTACGATGCGTTACCTTTACTTGACAGTGGTGAAATAGATCTCCAGTCGTTTCGACTGGGTCACTCACATAGCACCTCAGAGTCCGGGCTTCTTACAGAAAAACCGAAACACGAACTGTCCAAACGGTTGAGTAACACGAAGAGATTCTCCAAATCTAATGAGAAACTTTACCCACTTCAAGAAGAACAAATATTTGAAGCGCCCTGCGAACTAAATAAATACCCAAGACATAAAGAGATCGAATCCGCCGAGAAGCAACAATTGCACATCCTTGGGGCACGAAAGGACCACGTTAAGGACCAGCACCAAGGCGACGAGACCCACCGTGTCCGTCTTGCGACCAGCCCGAGGCAACAGCGTCGCAACGCGGTCGTGGACATCATGGATAACCTGGTGGAGCGGAGCCGTTCTGAAACGCTCCGCGCTGAACGGAACGCGGTCGTCACGGACGAGACCACCGTCCGTCCACGGCGGGACTCATGCTCTGTGAACCCCAACGTGCTCCGCTTCAGATTGATCAGGGAGTCAGTGTTACCGAAGAGAAGGAGGGCGTACTCGGACCTTTCTGGACACCAAGATAAAGCATCAGGGAAGTTGTCAAGGAAACTCTCGATTACTTCTCAGCAGCGATTGATTCGAACTCAAGTGGTAAGTCAACAACTTCAAATGTCGAGGTTGCACAAAAAAGAAATAAGTAACATATCGTTCGGTGATGTTTTTCCGGGGTGTTTCGCAATTTGTTTACAATATGAACAAATGTACTCGAAACACGTATTTGCTGGTCCCATTAAATCTTTATATTTATTTAGTTAGTTTGTTTGTTTTTGTAGTTATGCAGAAATTGACTGTTTGTTTAAAGATGCTCTGTCTAATTTTCGTTTGAATTTTAAATAGCCATATTTTTTTTTAGATTCGAGAAAGTTGTAAGCTTTCATTTAAGGTATTCCACGAAAACAATCCGCCAATGATAAGTGGTAGTTAATTAGAAACTAAAAATGAAATGATGTCAGGATCCCTACATTATCTCAGGTCGATCAGACATGTACAAACAATGTTGCATGTTACATGTATTTTGTGCATTATCCATGGCATATGCAAAAGGTTTCAAACAGCAGCATCTGTCAACATTCGTAAAAAAAAAAATGTAATATGAACTTCCCAAAAAGTGAAAGGTTTTAGAATTATTTACGTGTTACTGTTTTACAAACAAAAAACATTATTGGGAATAGCTGATATATCAGATGTTATAAAACATGTATAGGCCTATAAACGAGAAAGCTCATTCGTCAGAGTGTGTTATTTCTCGAGGACCCGTTGAAAAAGTTGGCACCCATTCAAAGAGTTCCAATGCGACCAGATACAAAGCTGGTAAGGCTGTATGTTTGAACAGCAGTGTGTACCCGCCGTTTGAAACTTGATAATAAGGGTTATACTTATAGATAAAATTCACCTTTACAAAAACATTGCTCAAAAGTGCTGCAACTCTGAATTGATGAAGTGTTTGTGTTTGCATGCAATTCTAACAGTGAATCGAATGAAAAGGGTCTTTCACAATCTCGTATGACCATGGTGGAAGAAAATAGTATGACTCACCACGCTGACTTGGCGATTCATATATCAGTTTATAATGCAATAGACGTGGTTCTAACTTCCTAATACTTGGGCTGAAGATATGTCTTTACGGATCTACTTATTAAGCTAAAACAAGCAAGCAGGGAACCCATCTAATGTAAAACCTTTGTTGTTTGACTGGTAACCGGGCCTCTACTTAAAGGCAAAGTATACCTTTGGTTTTTGGAACCGTACGTTTGCCTTCATGATATAATTGTAGATGTATACCATAAAACTAACCTGTGTAAATTTCATTTCAAAAGGTGGCAGCGTTTTTGGGATATCGCAAAAAATCCGGAGCGGTTGCTTTCACGCAGAAGTATCCGTCATTGGAATACACATTGTGAGAAGCGTTACGGCCATAACGCTTCTCAGATTCAAATTTTTGGGGGATAAAAAGTGATGTATTTTTCCATAACTGCAGTACTTCGAAGTGAAACGTTTCTCAAAACGCATTATACTATCCAAAGCTGCTGTACTTCTTACTAAGTAAGTTTTTATTGCCAAAAATTTTCAGAGTCATTACCAAACGTATGCAATGCCTTTAACTACCGCCACTAATTAAAAAAAAAAAAAAAAAAAAAAAAAAGTGCACTATAAAATGTAATCATCGACGAAAATGATTAGTTTCAATCTAGAAGCTCATTTATGACCAAATTCACCTGATGTCATCACCCAGGATAAATCTTGCAAGCGCCATTTTTTTTTAGTCAGATTCCCCCTGTGTGCAGTGTATCGGTATGTCAGTTGACTCGTGTGGTTAAACGTGCACCATAATCTTTACACGCAAATCGACTCCCAAAATGACAAACCATGGGCGAAAACAAGCGGCAACTCGGGATGGATTCGAACCACGACACTGCATCTATAATAGGGTCGGTTTTATTGCCAGAAAGATTGTAATAATGCGCCTTTTTATCGATCCGGCCGTAGCAACTTCCGACGCCATCAAAATTGGCGAACACGGCCTTTGCTTATTAAGGTGCAAACAGGATACCAGCTAAAACACCATCTAATGTGTGCTGTTTATGACGTCAACCAATCAAAAAGTCCTTAACTCACGTGATAGCAAACTTAACTCTGTCGTGAAGCCATACTTTTACCGAGTACGCGTTTCACCGATGTAACCAGTATAAGTAGTCCAGTAGTTCTGTAAATCGATAGTTTTAATAGCAGACGATGTAAACATGGAAACACCGGGTAAATCGGAAACAAAACCCCACAGCTCCTCGAAAATGTAAACGGAATAGTTCAGCGGTAAGCGAGCCGTGTGAACTGCTTGGTATTGCGTCGACTGAAGTTTCGATGCCCCATCGTGTTAGGTGTCTATATTCCGATGCTGAAATGCTCCCTCGAAAGCAGTTTTTGTTTGAAGAGATGTGTAGGGGTGCGTATTGGGTTTTATCAAGTCACGGTGTATTAAGGGTAGCCTACACTGGAGAGAAGTCCGTAAATGGGGATCGCGAGTGAAGTCGTCCAGGTCGGGATCATTGCCTGTTTTTGGAGAGCCGACCATTGCCATCTTGTCATCTCCATATAGAATTTTCTTACCCGTACACAATCTGTATTTATTATCTGAATTCTGTTCAGAATTTGCGAGATGGTGCTTAATTATTCGGTTTGCGGTAAATACCATGGCGATAAAATGCTATAACTGTTCTTATAATATAAGAACTTGTCCAGTTGTTTTCTCTACTGCTGCGGAGTAGATTAGGAATCGGGAGACAAATAAACCTAGTTCAGATAAGAACTTGTCCTGCTGTTTATAATGCCACATTGGAGTAGATTGGGAAACTGTGGGACCTCTATTCGTTCAGTGGGACTTCTCGTGAGGTGCTGATGTTCAGTAGCGATGAACAGCGTGCCTTTTCGATCGAGAATCCAGATTTGAGTTGCTCATGGAACAGGTTTGTCTTGACTTACGTGACGTAAAACTTGGTCGGTTATGTTCGGCATTAGCTCAACAGTTAAAAGCTTCTTGAATATATACGAACATTCTCATTGTTAACTAAGTTACCAGTGACCGCATGAACAAACAGCGTGGGGTTCGACCAAGGTTCAGGGCTCTGCAAACGGCGTGCACTGCACGACCGTGAACGTATGCATGTTCACGGTGAGGGCTGCAATTCGGGGGACAGTATATCAGATTGCCACCGAGATTTAAAGAAATTAAACCTGGAATTAAAGCCGGGAAATGTCGCTCCTGCATTAAACTGATCTCCGTGGCTCATTGTTCTCCACGTGAAACCAACGCCAAGGTCACGTCCGTGTGTGAGGATCAACTATCGGTGTGCGTTTTTTACCAGACACCAGTCTGCTCGCAAAATACTGTGCACATTTCTTGGGGTAGACAATAACACTGTAGCGTTATTGTGATTATATCAAAATGTATTCTTTTTACCCTTGGACTTTGAGATTTGTCGACGCGAGTCAAGTTGGACACTGTTAGTAACGAATAAGTAGCTTTCAACAAGAACCGGTAGTTGATTGAAGCCATCGTAATTGACATGTTTATATAGGATTACCGACACTAGAGTTTGAGATGAAGTCCCACGAGTTGTCTGGTTTGAGTATCTTTTGCCTGTAATAACTCTGTTGATCTGTTGACAATGTTTGACACCCACATCCAGTTGTGTTTTGATTGTGCTTGCTATAGTGTTTTAAAAAAACTTATCAACGGCACAGATAGAAAATTAAACCCACCTTGAGTACACTTGAGGGACTCACGGCCTTGGGTTTGATTTTTCCACTGATAAAAAGTTGACCTTTCTGAAAAGTTGGCCCTGTGGTGCTACCGGCGGCTGATGACCTACACCATGCTGACAGTCAAATGAAATTAGCAAAGAGGACAGACCAAAACAACAAAGATTTTGTGAATACAGCTTGACGTCAATGGAGACCTAAAGAAATTTACTTGTATTCTGTGAATCCACCGCCGAAAATGTCAAGGTTCTCAAGGCGAAGTTCGGCGACATGCCACCGAACCGGACAGTCTAGTGAGCGGACCACAGTCAAATGGTCACCCGAAGGATCTTGTCAGTTGCCCACCATTAAATTTGACAGCACAGAGGATACATTCACCGGAGACGAAGAGCTTCGAATGATGAGTGAGTGGAAAAGAGGGACTAATCCCTCACAACGGAGGAACACTCTCGGCCAAGATCGACTGCATCCACGGACGATGCCCGTGGCCGGACGGCGTGGAAGCCAACGGGGGCCCGGGGACGTGACGGACCGTGGGACGACGTTGCCGCCCATTACTAGGAAATACAGGAGGTTTTCGTTGTTCACCGCGGGGAACTCAAATCATGGGAGACCGGCGGCCGACGGACCCATGATCCGGGCTGTACAGGAGCTCATCCGAAAGAAAAATCGTCAAAAAGTAAGGAAGTCCAAAAATACAAACAAATCATACTATATTTCACCTCGGTGTTTTAATAATAAAACTTTCCTTTGCCTTTGCCGAGTAGAAATGTTGTTTTGCATGTAAATGTCAAAAAAGGCTGCTGAGTAATTTGCAAGTCGGTGAAATCTGAAGATTTGCAAGATGCTGTTTTTCTGTTCACATTATTCACTTACTGATCAATAGTAAGAGGATTCTTATTCCGGTTTTAAAAATGTCTTCAATTTTCAATGGTCTATTGGAATTGTTGGAAGTATCTGGGTTGAAGATAACCCGAGTTTTAATCCATCATCATCTTTGTCTGATTTTGTGAGTTTTTCATGTATTTATTTCTTTATTGATAAACAGTAGTTGGGGACCACCACTTAGAGTTTTCGTATAACTAAAGATAATATTGTACAATACGCAGGTCTTATAATGGTGCTTTACACACGACGGGCGTTACAAGCACTCATTATTTTTTACAATGGGTAGGAAGGGCTTGATTTCACAAAGAGCTAACATCAGGAATGTAAGGAGTTATACTAAAATGTAAGACAAAGACTGAATACCGATTTACTGGGGATGGACACTAATACTGAAATACCGACGTACTGACGGACTACAGAAAAGACAAAACACAAATCTAAAAACAAGATGCTCGAGGGTAAAAAAAAAAGTAAAAAACACATGAAAATTATCGAACTATTCAAATTACTAAACAGTGTACGTCACGACAATGCCGACAGTTCAAATTTGCATTGCTAACCACCAGTCTATTTGGCCATGCAGCCTCGCTTTGGTTACATTAAGTTCAACGGTACGAAAGATATTGAATGCGCCACGAGAAAGATCCGTTGCAAGACCCGAAGACATTCCCATAACATTGTCACTATATTATGTGTCCCTGCATATCCTTGGAAGCTACGCACAGCTAAAATCGATAAACACACTGAACGATAGAAATGACAAATAATAATACAATAGTCGCTGATAATAGGGAAACCGTTTACATTGACAGGAAGGAAGGCTGATCCAACCCATTCACACACGAATCCGAGCAGATCATCCATTGTGGTTTACACCACCGCTGTTATGGCCACCGCACGTGCACGCAACGCGACAATAGCGCGTCAGCCGAGCGTATGTACCAATCAGCATGGATGTTTAACAGTGCGTCTGCTCGGATCTGGGCCCAATTTCATGGCTCTGCTTACTGCGTCATTCTGCGCTTACGAAGACCATTCGCCGCATACGAGGTTAGCGCCGAATTTCTGCGCTAGCTGTGTAAGCACGGAACCCTTAGTTACGTGAACTACGCACGCGCACGAGCAAAAATTCCTTTCTAACCCGTGAAATACGCTTGAGTAAGCGCGGAATTTTCTGCTTCTGCAAGCGCCAATTTTTTTGCTTACGGTAAGCAGAGCCATGAAATTGGGCCCTGTTGTTTCCAGTTTTCCGTTGAATCAAAACAACGTACCTTTTTGGTATTATGGGGGAAAAAAATAAACTTGTTCTGTAGGCTTACTCGCTTTGAATCAAGAAAAGGTACAGCGTACGATGGTAATGTTTGTAAAACTATACATCTATTTGATGCGTATGATTACAAATGGAAATTTGAAAAAGGAACACTCTGTGGCAAGAATATGATAATGATAATGATAATGAATATGATAATGCATGCAACTGCGGTGAACGTGCGACGTGATAGTTTCTTTAAACAATGCATTACACCACACGTTGAACTTCTAACCGTATACAAAAATATCCATAAATCACAGTAATGAAGATTACCAGAAAAAAAAACAGGGCGCCTATCTGTAAAATAATGTTTAAAACTTAAAATACTGCTGAAAAACGAACAAAAAACACAGGAAATGAACAATAGAACGTGGAAAAGTAGCTTTCATTTGGCAAGCGACCTCTGTTGACGTACACTGATAAAACAGTAGCCCTATGAAACAATAGTATAATTATATGCAAAAACAGCAGCCGTGTAATAAATAAGAATATTGGACTTAATGATCGAAAACAGAGCTGTGTCTCGGCTACTTGATCCTGGCTTGAACCAGAAGAAAAATTACCCAAGAAATGAAAATGATGTCAGTTTTTTTAAGCTAACTATCAAATCAAGAGGTGAAGGTGACGTTTACACGCGTTGTTAGGGGCAACGTAGCCTATTCATGGTCCACGCACCATTTACTACAATATTGTCCCTGCTACATATTGTCCCCCTTTTGTGAATAATGGAGTCCCAAGTTGACACTGTCACAGCGGTTTACGAGTGACGTTGTTACTTTCACAAAATGTGTTAGTGTGCCATGCACAAAATATGATTTTCTCGAAGAAAGAAAACGCCCCAGAAATGTTTATTTTTGTACTTTGGTGCAAATCGTTTGACAACACTCTCATTGTAGTCTTATGATTTTAGAAAACTACTGTGCAGCAGTTTTGATATCAAATAACAAATCTACTTGCCCCACAATCTAAAAAAAAAACTACCGGGTCCGAAGTGACCCAGGGTTCCGGGTCCGAATTGACCCGGGTTCCGGGTCCGAATTGACCCGGGTTCCGGGCTCGAATTGACCCGGGTTCCGGGTCCGAATTGACCCGGGTTCCGGGTCCGAATTTACCCGGGTTCCGGGTTCCGGGTTCCGGGTTCGTATTGACCCGGGTTCCGGGTTCCGGGTCCGAATTGACCCGGGTTCCGGGTCTGAATTGACCCGGAAACTAGTTTTAAGAAATGGATTTTAACTCGGATTCTTCGTCGATGTGACCCATTTCTGGGTCATTTTGGACATATATTCCGGGTCATGCTGATCCAGAAATGGGTCAGTCCCCCACGGGACCTGGACCCAGGAGTTTTTAAAGTGCAAACTCCATACCAATTGAGTATGCCGCAGTTTTTGAAACGATCTAGTTTGTGATTGCGGTGGGTCGGAACGTTTAATTTCTTCCATTGCTTGAAATATTGATTTCATGAATGGAACAAAGGCAGGACGGTGGTGCTTAAAACTGTCAATTCAACGGTTAACAATTGGTTACTGAAAACGTCTTTAGTTGAAAAAGATCAGATGACCTCGTATTCGTGCTTTTAACAACAGGGTTGAAAAAAAGGTTGAAGTGCCCAATACCAAACGGCGTTACTGACTTGCGACGAGCAAGGACTTCAAACAAGGCACTCCATAATGACGTCAGCGGATGGTTTCAAAGCATACTTTTCTGCATTCAAACCACCATACTAGCCCAGAAGAAGACCCAGTTGGGTCGAAAAATCGGCCATCCTAATATTTGTTTTGTTAAGCATGCTTCAGCTTTTCATTTTGATTCTCCTTACAACGACCATGGTCTTCTCTAAGTTGAAAGATGATGTCATCAGATATTCTGTCAAACGATGCAATCGGTGATTTTGTTTTTCGTTAATGACACACAAACGCATGCCAGATTTGGAGCCGAAAGTATCGTAGCGAAAACCTTGAAAGCTATAGGTCAACCATCCAAAGAATAGCCTGTTTTTCTATATTAGTAATCATACAAACAACACGTTACCCAGGTACCGGGCGACACGTACAGATGACTGAAAGCTCTTTCGAAACCACGGCTCAGACTGATGGGCTCCAGCTGAGGCCCCGTCAGCTATTTTGAAAACGTGTGATTCGGTATTAGGGCTTCAAACACAGGCAGACTGAGCCTGAGCGCAAGCCCAAGCTGAAGCCCTGACTTCGAAAGGGCATATAACTCTCTCTCTCTCTCTCCACGCGGAAGTGGTTTGTCATTATTTATTTTAAATCTTTACAAAGAATTCATTGAATAAAAGTTGCAGAAAGACTGTCAGGGGACAACCTTTTTTTTTAAAACAAGTATAAAGGCTATCATGGAGAGATAGCCTATGTAGCCTACTTCTGGACCTATGTCAAAAGAAAAAAGACACATTCCAACTTCTGAAAATGTTTCTGGACTTTTTGCTGTGGAAAAATGACCGTTATTTGTGTAACGATAATCTTTTCATATTAATATCCTCATTAAAATGGTCATTATGACTGTATCGAGTGATTGAGCAAATATCGTATTTGATTCAGTAAACACAAATTTTTATTAACGTATTTGTTGACAATTATACCAATTCTACTCTACAGGAAAGCCATTGTAAAAGAAAATATATTAAATCCGTAGACGTCCTCAGCGTGCAACCATCAGAAATTCCCCGTTTCTTCCCCGGGTTCCCCCCCCCCCCCCCCAGGCCAATCCTGACGTCGTTTCATGTCAAAATGTCGATTGTTTTATTCAATCTATTTCCTGTTTATGTGGTGAACATTTTCCTCGTTTCGATCTCAGTTTGCTGGAATTTCCATCACTATCGTCTATTTTTTCAGAAGTTGAATCCATCCCGAATGTAACGTAAAGTTGGACTGTATCCGAAATAATAGCTCATTTTCCATGCCCTGACATCTTTGTTTGGCACCCTGAACTGCCTCATGCACTCAAAACTAGCGAATAATAAGGGGCCAGCCTACTTCTCATGCAGCCTCGCTGTCACCGTGAATATTGTTATGCCGGAGGAGACAAACTCTTATCCAGAACAACAGGTGCCCGCGCCTCCATTTAAAAACGTCTCTAAGAAGCAATGATGTCATACAACTTTCAGTTTAATCCAATAATAACTTGCCATAATGCGTTACGCAAACAACATTCTGTTCAAAGTTTCGACAGTAGGTGGGCCTTGTTTATGGACAACAAAAGTTTAGTTCCTAAAATAGCCACGAAATGCAAACACCATCGCAACTCACATGGACGTCAGGACCATTCAAGTGTACACGACTGTTGTGTGAATTCAAATATTGTGCCCGCACCATTTTAATTTAGAATGGTTTGGTGTCATACAATAATGTATTTATTTAATATTTTCAATGCTTATGTTGATGCTAACAAACTAAATTGTATTCAAGCAAAGTTTGAAGATATATTTAAATATGTATTCTTGTGGGTTTTTTCATGCACGAAGACTCAAAACGTTGAGAAATAAGCAGTACATAATTAACCAGGAATATTTAGTGCACCAAAGTGGTTTTATTTTAAACTTTGTAGGAGAATAATTTGGCGTCAAATATTTTTCCAGACACGGTTAGCTGAACCATAAAAGGGTACGCAAAGCGTGTGCAATGAATAAAACAGCCGTCGATACACCGTCTCATTGATAGTTCGCACGATTGTTAAGACTGAATTGAGCGGATTTTCTTCTCATTAGGGCTGATCAGTTGGAAACTGTTCAATAGAACATCCCTGCCTATTAAGTCATAATAGGTGAGCCGGTCTATGCATGCATCACGGCAGTTCAGTTCGTTGCCGGGCCTCCCAATGTGATGTGGACCGTTGATAAGCGCTTATCTCCCCGTGACATTACGCTCTCTGTTCGGATATACTTGTTCGTAAGTTGGAATTGATACAATCTTGGGGTTTTCGAGATGGGACCGTCGAGTGTTTATTTCTCCACAGATGGTACCAGCATGGAGGAGCACCCACTCTATAAGGTGCGTTGATGTATTTGGTCTCATTTATTAAAAAAATCATGGTGCAGCAGTGTTTTTCGAAAGTGTATTCATTCAAAATTGTCATTTTCTCTTTGAGTTATCTGAAACATAAAAACTCACCAGTTCAAGTTTATTAGTGTATAGGATGCATACGTAATCAAAAGTGTATTTATCATTATTGGTTTGTGGGAGTTATTCCATCCTTCAGTTTTAATGATACCAAAACCATCCAACCATGCACTCTGTGAAAGTTTAATCAAATTTCTTTGGTCCGGTTATTGATGCAACTCCGAATACCGGTTTATAATTAAGTCAGAGATTTTTTGCCCGTTCACACGGATGCGTAAATCGTGGTCTTCGAATGCTTTTCCCCCCAAAAAAACTTCAGCCTTATGTCTGCTGGAAATATTTTCTCTCGCGGATTGGTAATGCTATGTGGCGTGTCGTGGCCGAGCGGATAAGAACACCGGACTCAAGCTCTGGTGTCTCTGATCAGCAGAGTGTGGGTTCGAGTCCCGGTCGTGACACTTGTGTCCTTAAGCAAGACACTTAACCATTATTGCTTCGTCCTTCGGATGGGACGTAAAGCCGTTGGTCCCGTGTGTTGTGTAATGCACGTAAAAGAACCCAGTGACACTTATCGCAAAGAGAAGGGGTTCGCCCCGGTGTTCCTGGTTTGATCGGCTGCAGATTGCGCCACAGCACCTTGTGAACCATTACATGGTGCTATGTAAAGGAACAGGTCTCATACTTCAAAAACGTAACTCATCATACCTCGCAGGAAAAAAATACCGAGCGCTCTGAGACGCCCATAGGGTGTGAAAAAGCGCTATATAAAAACTGCGTATTATTATTATTATTATTATGGATTTTGATATCAGTGAGCGTACATATTTAATTTTATCATTTTTTTCCGCGCCAATAATGACCAGTTCCGTAGTATATCGGTTGAGACATCTGTCTGCTCTAGACTGTGGTGTCGTGGGTTCGAATCCCACCTGCGTGACTCAGAAAAGCTCCCGAGTGTACAGTGCTAGTTATACAATGGTGTTGGGGTAGAAAACATAAATTAATATTCTTTATCCCGAAATGCAATTATATTACATCAATTGTATCTACATGGTTTGTAACCTTGGTGACTTTGTTTGTGTTAGGGTTGTATATTAGGGTTATAATAGTTTTCATTTACAAGGCCATGTTTTTAACCGAATATATTCACTCTTTGGAGTTTTGATAATGATGAGAAAGTTGAAGGTGAGCTATTTTCCCAGGTTGATTGTGGCTGCTTTTGCAAGGTGCCCTTTGTTGGGTTTACTCAAATTCTATAGACACTGACACGTTTTCAGTTAGGAGTGTCAGTTTAAAAAGAAAATTATATTCTGTGGGATTTTTAGCTTCTTTAATTTGTTGAAAACAAGATGATTCTACTGAATGTTCCACCCTGCCAATAATTCATTTATTAATTCTTTAAGCCAGGAGATGGTTGGAATTAAAAGAAGTATTTTACAGTCTATACAATTCCCTAAGTCCATACCAAAATGAATCGGTCACATCTTAGGTAAAACGATGTTTGAAGCTTGGCATGGTGTGGATATAATAAGTCACTATTTTACTCATAATATAGATAGCCGTGTTAGCCTAACAGATGAAATACATATAGGCTAAAAACTTAGTGGTAGCACTTAAAGACTAACTAATAGTAAAAAAAAAATGCACGAGCTTTTGTACCAACAACTACTTCATCAGATGCAATGAAGGGGGATATTTTACTCGTAAATTTGCTGGTACAACCATGTGTAAAATCTCTTTTTGGAGGAGTATGCTCTGAAAGGAGCCGGTGTGGTCTCGACGTTTTGAACAATTTACTCTGCTGGTCTTCAGGAGAGATCTTAAGTAAAGTAACGAGTTGTCTTTCATGTTATCGATGAAATAAGTTAGCAGGAAAAATTCTTCCAGAACTAAGCGGGACTGGTTCTTATGGCTACCCCACGGCAGTAGATAAGCATGTAGAACAAGCTCTTTTTCACAGCTAATTTTCACTCAGAGAAGGTAGATAAACACATAGTGTTATACCACAAACCGAGGGGGGAAAATCTTATCTACTCCATAATGCAATTAAATGCCCCAAAACGTATGGCAAGTTCATTCGCATTATACAAAATATCAATACATCCAAGGTAGAAATAAATACATGTAATTAGCATGCTTATAATTTTGTATTCAAAATGGCGCCATTCGACTTAAAAATTGTAAGCATTATGATTTTGAGGATAACAACATTTATGGGTCGTATCTCAAGTAAAATTACAAATTGTCTTTTTTCCCCCATATTATTATTCTTGTTGTTATTTTTGTTGTTGCATTTGTAGCCCAGAGGCTTGCAACAACATTTACAATTTACAAACAAAATAAAATAAACGTAGATGTACACACTCAGAATTGCTAATGTAGTTACAAATTAGCAACAACAAGCAATTAAACAAACAAACAAACAAACAAACAAACAAACAAACAAACAAACAAACAAACAAACAAACAAACAAACAAACAAACAAACAAACAAACAAACATAATTATTTCATTGATGACATTATTTGATTCAAAGAAAGCGAAATAACAAGAAAGTTCTTCTCACAAGTACAGAATGAGAACCTCGCTATTTTTAACTTCTAAAAATACCTTTGGCCGAATCCGTTTTGAGTTCGTGGAAAATGGCGACAAAAATGTTTGCTCGTTTCACACCATCGATTTTCGTTGCACGCAAAGTTTCCAAAACCCACTCCAGATCATTACGTCTGTACAGCAGCCACTAATTATTGCAATCGCTCCCTGGTTGATGAATGTATTGTATTGCCAACCGGTATACAATTCAAAATGTTAGAACCAGCACTGAAAAATTTATAAATTCCATTCGCTCAAGGTTCGTTTGCCAAATCGCTTTGTAAGGTCACTCTAAAGCACAGCACGCCAATTTATTGATCCGTGAATCTGGACAGAGGAATTCTCCGAAAAGTATAAACAAGATAAGAGCCTTGGTGCTGCAGTTTGGTAAAGCGGGAAATGACGTATGCGTAACCATGGTTTCCTCTAAACTATTATTTTTGTGTGATTCCCTGTCTGTTTAATGAATAATGTGTACCGATCCTCTTCATTTGAAAAGGGGTCCATATATACCATTACTTGCCCATTCAGCCTAGATTTAGTTACATTAATTAATTCGATTGTAGAGCAAAGGAAAAAAGTTCCAAAATTACGGTTGATAAAACTTTATCCTGTTGGTAAGTGATGACGTTTTGGAGCCGGAAGTGCAGTGTAAATGAAAGGTTCATGTACATGTCCCCTCTGTCCCTCAGTCCCCGTCCCACTGTCCCACTGTCCCTCTGTCCCTCTGTTCCACTGTCCCTCTGTTCCACTGTCCCACTGCCCCTTTCCCCCTGTCCCACTGTCCCTCTGTTCCACTGTCCCCCTGTCCCCCTGTCCCCCGTCCCTCTGTTCCACTGTCCCCCGTCCCCCTGTCCCACTGTCCCTCTGTCCCACTGTTCCCCTGTCCCACTGTCCCCTGTCCCTCTGTCCCCCTGTTCCACTGTCCCTCTGTCCGTCTGTCCCTCTGTCTCTCTGTCCCCCTGTTCCACTGTCCCTCTGTTCCACTATCCCTCTTTCCCCCGTCCCCCTGTCCCTCTGTCCCACTGTCCCCCTGTCAAACTGTCCCTCTGTCCCTCTGTTCCACTGTCCCCCTGTCCCCCTGTCCCTCTGTCCCACTGTCCCCCTGTCCCACTGTCCCTCTGTCCCACTGTCCCACTGTCCCTCTGTCTCACTGTCCCACTGTCCCCTGTCCCTCTGTTCCACTGTCCCTCTGTCCCTCTGTCCCCCTGTCCCACTGTCCCTCTGTCCCACTGTCCCCGTGTCCCACTGTCCCACTGTCCCTCTGTCTACATGTCTCCTTGTTCCCTCTTCATCTGCTCTATGCTTTAAGTTCCATTTTTCCTTTCGTTCTTTAAAAACAAGACAAGAAGTGCCCCGGGCAACCATAGACGTGTCAACCACTAAACAGTCATCGCCTCTTAATTCCCACCCAGCCAAGCCATCGATCGATGCAATTTTGCCCACTTAAGAAGGCACTCCAGACTTGTCTCTAGCAATTCTGAAAGTATCAAGAAAGGCGTCTCGTTCAGGCGACTGCAGTATCAGCTAATGACTGGAGCTATTCCTTCAAGTTGATGAAGCAGAAAACCCAAACAACAGCCACGACGTATTGGCGTTGGAAGGAAAGGCAAAAACACCTGTTTGTTGAGAAGGTGCTAAAAGGTGTTGACAAACCCCAGATTGTTTCT
This sequence comes from Marthasterias glacialis, assembly GCA_911728455.2. Taxonomy (NCBI): domain Eukaryota; kingdom Metazoa; phylum Echinodermata; class Asteroidea; order Forcipulatida; family Asteriidae; genus Marthasterias; species Marthasterias glacialis. The sequence goes on along the minus strand of OU452228.1, from coordinate 9,189,593 downwards.
TGGGAAAAAGCAAATTAATTCAAGTCCACCATTTTTTCAATAAACACACGAGTAAACAAACCGTGGCAGGTTTACCAATTTTGGTTTTAGAGAGGGCAACAAAGAAAAAGAACAATGGTTGACAATTTTGCACGCTCATACCGAGCTTATTTCTATTGCGGCAACCGAAATACGCAGGGGTGATTTCTGGGGTCTGTACATGCTATTTCAGACTGACATATTTCTCTGAAGGAGTTGTACTGTTACGAACTGTGAGCAAACTAAAATTCGCTAAGCAAGAAGCACAAATCTTGCATAGGGGATCAGGTTGGCTCAGTGGTTTCTTCCCTTGCCTTATCTTCTGTGGACTCCGGTTCGAATCCCACCTCAGACCGGAGCCTTGCATGTGGACTGGGTTTTCAGTCCCTACCTGATTGCGTGGGTTTTCCCCCATTAATGGGGTTATCCTCCCACATCTAAACCTGAAAATTTCTTCTTGTTTCAACCTGTTATTGACGCTAATTGTGCTGTTCATGTTAAAACAGCAACAACAACAAAAGAGATGAAAAATTCTCCAACCATTTACCATTGCTTGTGGCAGGTCACATGCTGATTTTCATTCAATCACTTTTCACAAGCGATATTTTCAATTAGGCTACACGGTGAAATCTGGATCATGTTGAATAAATACCAGAGCTACGATTGCAATGCCATGATAGCTCCCGAATTAATCAAAGTAATTACACCGGTTGGGTATCTTTACCATAATTAGGTCATCTCTTAATTAGACAATGGGGTCACATTAAGTCAATAGTTACTTTGCTGCTAGACAATCATCTGATTGTCTTATTCAAATAAAAATGCCATCATCAGTTCTATCTGCCCCCGACCCTATTATACACTGGGACTCTGGGTTTCTGTTCTGTACCCATTTCATAACACTGTAATCGCGATCAGATAATAGTCAGAGTCAATAGTACCCTTAGTGATAAATCACCAGAGTGATGTTTGCAAACCCACGACGATGTCATAAATTGAGTTGAGGTTTAAAAGAGGATCCCTCTCGTGGCTGTTGGTCATAGAATGAGCTACTGAATCGACCGTAGTCGCGCCCCGTTAGCCATGTCTCCCTTCCTCGATTGTGACACGTCAGGTTGATATGAAGAAAAAAAACTTCTGTGAGAACGTGTTTTCAGCTGCGGTCAACTGGAAAAGAGTTTGGGTTTGGCTTCCATGGGGGACGTATCGCAGAACTCTTGGGCCAAGGTACGGAGATCGAGGGTAAGGAAGGAATTGTTGTCGGCTGTCTCCCGGCGGGCCACCCCGGTGGGTCGACGAATGGGCTTCTATATGGATTTATGTGACGACAGCGCCTCGAGAGCATCATGCGAGGTAATTGCGTTGTCACCTTCATTTTTGGAACAATACTTCAATTGGCTGTGTTTTTTTATAAGATTATGCCCTTAGACTTTGTTTCTTGTCCAAATCCCAAGAGTGTATTGATGTTGTCTCCAGGACTATAATAATTGATCTTGCCATAGGACAACGACTCCCCACCTTTCAATGGTTGGGGTCTTGTTGTGGTGGGGGACCAAGCATCGATCGGGCGGCGGCGGACGGTCCACCACCGAGGCGACCCCCGGGCGTTTTGGCCGTGTCCTCCGTGCATGCTCGCCCACAGGTATCGATGGCATCTCCTGTTCCTTTCAGAGTTTATCATTGGACATAAGAATGTAATCGTTACACATGGATTTTTCGCCTCGTTGGATAAATCCCTTTAACGCTCAATGAACGGTTGACAAATGCTAATCATTTCAATCCATATCGGTTTTTCTTCTTGTCCAAATCTCCTTTATCCCACATTGTCAGTGAAGAACTCATGAGCTTCAGGCGTGTTCTTAACAGAAATAACAGTATCTTTTTACAAACTTTTTACAGAGTTGAAAGTTAATGAATTTCTCCATTTTAAGTCTAGTCAAAAGTATTATTTTATTGATATTCTTGTCCGCTCAAATCCATCGTCCCAACTAAGTTAGATTCTCAGGTTATTTCCCCCTAATTCAGTTGAATCTTTAAAGGGCAATGCACTTTTTTCTAGCTCAGAAGAACCCATATGAGGTATGCGTAAATGTACATTTCTTCTGGAACTTGTCAAAAGACATCAAGGCATCGACCGGGAGGTATGGAAGTAGTAGCCTCTCTTGCCTCTGTGATGCATCAATAGTTGTTTTTGTATTTGTGACAGATAATTTTCCGTTATTAGTTGGTACTCTCTTAATGTGAAAGAGTGAAAAACCACTCTTTTTATATGCCATACCACTCGTGCGAGGAGCCATATGGCGGACAACTCTTTTTAGAGTGAAAAACATGTATTTTCACTAGATTCAGAGTGAAATTCACTCCACTTTCACTCAAAAAGGAGTGGTGAAGAGTGAGTTTCACTCTCAAAAGAGCCAAACTGACACCACTCTGGCAAGCGAGTGAAACGTTCACGCTTTTACATTTAGAGAGTAGGTCAAACGAAATTATTGCACTTTTAGTGATCAAACATGCGTCTAGAGATGTCTGACATATGAATTGCATAAAAACCTGTCCTGTTTCGTTGTATGTTGTGATGGACATCTACAAGTCCCTTGTAGTTCTCTTTGTATATATAGGCTTCTGCAGTAAAAGATGGTTGCTAGGATCAACGCAGAGTAGATCATGCTACGTTTTATCAGATTGTTTGTACCGATGCGGTGTTGCCAAGCTCAAAATAAAGCACCGTTTACACAAGTCGTTACATTGACAACTCAGCACCATACAAAGACGTTGTTAATAAAGTAATAAACGCAATACCGCTAATTCGTAGACCATTATTACCTCGTTTACAAAAGAGGGACATCGTGTCCTCGAAGCTCCTTCATTCCAGGGAATTCCCTGGCAGGCAAAATACTGCACTGCTTTCTTAAAACGTTTTAAACAGTGCATCCCGGCTACGACATTAGAATCAACAATAATTGTAAAAACAACAGCTGAAACCTTGTTATACTGTTTGAGCCAGTTTTTTTTTAAATCGATTGTTTTTAATTTAATTATTTGTCCTGCTTTTGACACCACCCCCTCCATTGTTGATAGAAAAGTTGATTTGATTTACTCGTTGTAAATTCAAATGCAAATCGGTTATTATTTAAACAAATATATAAATATTAATATGGATTTGAAAGTCATTCCTGTCGGTTGCAAAGTTTGTCCCATATACTCGAGAGTGACCTTTAATCTTAAACCTCAGAGTATAGCCCTTTTCCTCTTTTTTGTTCTTTTTTTTAAGATTGAAAAATAATGTCTGTATTTATCACCAGAAACCAATGCAATCTCTTGATTAAAAATATTCCCTGAACACCAACTGGTTCTGGCATGCCTGCCGTGTTAGATGAGGAAGCGATGACATCTTGTCATTCTTGCTGATTGTTGTGTTGCTAAGGCCCTACCCAAGCCCTGTACACGTTCACCGTAGAGCCACATGGCTCAATGTTTGTTTTCTACTTACCAAGTCATGTTACGTCAAAAGCCAATTGTTATCATATCCAACGGGTTATATTATATTGTTCACGTATTTGTGGCTTGTTTTTTTTTCTCTTAACGATCGGACTGTTTTTGTGCGCTCTCCCTAAAATTAATACAAGCCGGGTTTATGCTTTGTGGGGCTTTCTTCCTCACATGCAAATGTCAAGGTCTCTTGGGCAATATAAATTGGTATGTTTTGTATGGCTTGTATTTAATACTATTATTAGCAACCTCAATTAATATGTTATGCAGTTGAATGGGGTTTTTTTCATACTGGTAACGTTGTCGTTAAAACTGTCGAGTATTACCAGGTTGCAATACTTTGTTGCCCCCGATAAATTGTGTTTGAGTTCGTCACTAAATACATACCGGTATCAATCGTTGCTTATACATCGTATAAAGATTACAAAAAGGTAACCCTCTTTTTTAAAAACTTGAAATATTCACACAAATAAATGATCGTAAAACACACATTGGCTTTGCATTCTTCATGTATTTCGGATTTTCTGTTTTCGTGTTATTATCGGTGAAAGGGTTAAAGACACAGCACAAAACTGGTACGAAAGAAAAACAAAAATCTTCACAATTTACATATACCTATGGTATAAAGATAATGATGGTAGAAAACTTTCCTTGAAATATTTCTGCCTGAAGTGTTATCGTATTTGAATAATAAATGAAATAAGATCCAAAATTAGTTTTCGTCTCATTGGAGACCAAAAATCTGCCTAAGAATGCGTACAAGAATGCTGCATGAATTTTTACCGTTTTCTCGCAAATGAACAACGTAATTAGCTGAAATTTTCACAGGTTGGTTTTGTTTCATTTAAGCCTTGTATTTTGATATGTGCAAAGAATTGTAGAATTACAGACACTTTACCAATGTTGAGCTGGGGCTTTAAAGCAAAATTATATTATTTATCCCCGATGCAATTATTACATTCTAGTAAAAAAAACTTTTTTAAATGCAATTAATTTGTTATTGTAATCCATGTATATTAAACTATCTTTGTTTTTTGTTTTTTTCATTGGTGTGTATAGGCTCGCAGAAGATTCGCACATGCAATCAGGATGGTCATCCTCATGTTACGTATTCACTCAATGGTCTTCAAAAAGTAAGTGTCATAAATGTCCATGCATTAAAACAAACAAACAAACAAACAAGAAGTGGTAATTAGTTTATTGAAGGTTTCAGAACGTTCCCCTTGTATAGATTAGGCTACTTGTAGTTTCTTCCACACTGGCTGAATATGGCGACTACCCTGTGAAAGAAACGGGTTAGATTTGACCTAGCCCATTTTCGGGTCAGTATGACCTGGAATCTGTGGCAAAATGACCCAGAATCCAAGTTAAAATCCCTTGTTTTAACCAGTTTCCGGGTCAAGCTGACCTAGAAATAGGTCGGGCCCCCATGGGACATAGAGTCTGGGTCAATCATTTTGACCCGAGACTTGTCAGAGTGTATAGCACGTATAGAGAACAAACAAGAATAAGACAACCCCCTCTTTCAAAAAGAGGTTTTAAATAGATGTACCTTCAAGAATTGAAATTTACAAAGTATAACAATTACATGATTTTTTTAAAATTATTAATAATGGCTTATTTTATTCATCAGTAGGGGATTTAGGCAATCAAAAAGACACTCGCAGTAAAACTGAATTATGGTCTCCCATACAAAATGGCAGCTTATACAATAAATGTACATTAAGCGTGCCAAATCCAAACAACAACAGTACGTCTTAGTTAGGTAAATTTTCCAGAAACAGAACATCTTTGGTTATATGATGGCAAAGATTTGCTTACTTTGCACATTAATCTTTTACCCAGATAGCGCTTACGGAGAGCACTTAACCTATTTTCCATGAATATTTTATTGCTCGCTTGATTAAAGGCAGGCGAAGCACCAACCGCCACACAAAGCAGCCAAATTACAATTTGCCTTTATTGCATGTTTTTATATGCATTGCTCTTTTGCTCAATTAACCCAAGTACTGTGAATGTCTAATAGCATGCCTGATACTTCACGGAGGCAAGCAACGGAGGCAATTGCCTCCGTTGCCCCTGGTCATTGCCTTGGTGCCCTTGAAATGTTCTACTAGAAATTTAGAAGTTCCTCATAGAGGTGCCCTTTATCAAGAAGCAAATGCCCTGGTGCCCTTGCCCTTTCAAGAATGAAGCAATCAGGCCTGTAATAGTAGCACGATCTATGTTGTGGGTTTTTTCTTCTTCAGAAACATAAGACCTTGATTTTTACAGAACTCATTTTACGCAGATAAAATTGTTTGGTCTGAATATTATGCTCTGCCCTAAAGCATTTTGTAACCACATCCAGCGCCGTAACTAGGGTAAAATTTAAGGGGGCCACAAGGGGAGGGGGCACCATTTTTTCTAGGGGGCACTTTGGGCCAACTAAAACTGTAGTTTCCGTTTGTATTTTTCCTAAACAAACCCCTTTTCAGCGCTCTTCTGTCGTGTTGAAGTAAAACAAAATACATTCTGCTTGTATATAATTTAAAAATACATTTAAAAATATTGAATTTACTACATAAAAGCTCATAAAATGTGACATTTGTTTGGGTAATTTTTAATCTCAAATGTCCAGATTTCAAAGGGGGGGGGGGCGGGGCACAGACATCAGTTTGGGGGCAGGTGGCCCCCCCCCCCCCACCCCTCCCCCTTAGTTACGCCACTAACCACAGCTCCTTTAAACGTCACCCTTTTATGTTGTAGGGCACTATCGAAATTCTGTCACCAATGCACTTTCAAGAAGAATGAATGACTGTAAGCCATTACCGATTTTGTTTTGACTGGTTATATAGCCCCTAAGGTGGCTGAACTTCTTTGTGGGGCTACATACACAGTGCAAGTTTCGGGCGTCTGCGAACTGTGTTGGGAACCACTGGTTCCCATCGCGTTGTGCCAAGGAAACAAAGTCACACACTTTAACAACAGATACGCCATGTTCGAATAACGCCAGACTTTAACGGCCGGTTGACAACAAATAATGTCAGAACAAGTGAATGAACTAAAGACCGGAAGTAAGGTGTGGTGGCCGATCACTGCCGTTCGGTTTTCTCTCATTGTTAACTTTTTTACCAGTGGATTTTTTTTCTAAATGTAAAGAGTTTTTTGAATGCAATGACAAATGCAAGTTTTTTTTTCCCAATGTAAAGTGATTTTTTAAATGCATCGATAAAAAAAAATCCAATGTAAAGTGATTTGTAAATGTATTTACAAATGTATTTTTTCCGATGTAAAGTTGTTTTTAAACGCATTGACATTTAGCACATTTTTTTTCAAATAGTGATTTTTTAACGCATTGACAAATGCATTTTTTTTTCAAATGTAAAGTGATTTGTAAATGCACATGACAAAGGTTTTCCCGCCCAATTTCACCAAGTGAAATTGAATGCCACAACAATGAAAAAGAAACCCTAATTTGCTCGATTTGTAAAATAAAATCACGCAAAATTTAATTGCCGATTGATTCTGATAATGAACATTAAAAATTCAAAACTTGGCCGGGAAAAGCTACACATGAATTATTATTATTTTTTGCTGTTAATGTTTTCAAAATTAGATTTTAACTTTGTATAGACCTATTTTGTTGTTGGCATTGTCACAGAATGGTTTATTGCTATCCAAAGGGGTGTGAATTCGTACGCTTTTTCTTAGTGAAATAATTTCGATCAAAACCCATCCCTTTCAACAAACTAGGGCTGTGTGGACTTTCTGTCGCCAATGTTTTTTTGAAGAAATATAAATGACTGTTGCTATCAGATAAATTGATAAATAATACACACCTGAATAGCTGAGTAGGTTTTGTGCAGCGTGTTTCAAAGTTCAAGGGCATTCCAAAAAATGATATGGGACGAAAGCGAGATGTGATTCCGTAAAAAAATGGCACACAAAACTCTTCGTTGTTTGCTAAGATTTTGATGTAAGCCTAACTAATTTGCATGCGGGGACCTCGCGGAGTGATTGGCAAAGTGGCACCCGCACAGACCTACTGTGATTGAACACGTAACACAAACCCAATCGATAACTTGTAGTTAACGAACTATTGTTCGTATCTGGGCCACTTCTACTCTCGGTATAGTTGTTCATATTTACCTTTCAGTACTATATATCTGGAATCTTCCCAATGTTTGATTTTAATTAGGACTTCATCTTGACTAATTTGTCACTTGATTTGTCGGCGCTAATCAAGGGATATTGACATGATGTCCCCATGCAGTGTTTACCCATAGGTTCCACGTACATATCGTTGTATGCCTGTCATGCTTTAATAAAAGATAACTTCTGTTGTGCCAATTCATCAACTTAGTTTTATTTGATCGAATAAAGAATATCGAAATAAAATAGGTTATCGGTTAAATGCATGGTCCATAAAAACAGAAACTTAACCCAGTGTAAACAAATCTTCATATTTTCAAATCAAACAAAGCTACAGTTCGTGGCCATCTTTGTCTTGTTCCTTACCGCGTAATAGCGCTAACAAACACGACTTGACATTGAGGAGATAGGGTACAGACTAAGTGTCCTTTAGCCTCAGTTTGGTTACTGTGGTCTGGAATGGGTAGAAGACAAAATTGCTGCTTCATGATCAAGGTCTATAGACCGACACTTCCGACACATTTGTCGCGTTCCCCGTATCCATTAACAATAAGAAAGCCAAGTCTCGTGTTCAGTAAACGGACCCAGACGATTGGCCTTCATTCATCTATGAAGGTTTGTTTACACGATTTGGGACATTGTTGATGATTACCGAGAATGATGAATGATGAATGTTGCTAAGGAGACGAACTATAACAAGCGCGCCCTCTTTGGGTACACGTCTTATCAGATAATCATGGGTCAGCCAATGTCCACCAAAGCGTCGATATCCATTCAGCCACTAACTCCCTGCTTAATAAGCGACACACGTAATAACCCTATCATGTTTCCTTAATAGGATCTCAAGGGCTAAATACTGGTCCAATATTGACCAACTTTGTTAACCCTCTGGACAATTCTTGGCTAATCTGGGCGGGGGGGGGGGGGAGGTGAGGACACAGGGATAGATAGTTTAAATCAAAAAGGAAAACTCAACTGAAAAAAAGAGATTAACGTAACAGGAAAAATCAATGAAAGGTATTTTGAAAAAACACGTGTGTGATATTTATATGCTAAGCGTTGCATTTTTGTTTTGGTAACTCGTATAGGGGCATACGGTTTTTTTTTCTTTTCTTCAAGGCAAAATTTAATGTTCAATTCGAGTACATATGGAGCATATTTCTAGAGTGATTGAGATTCAAAAATGTTGCTTGTTAACATTTTAAATAAATAAGCCAAAGAGCCTGAACGAGTTAATTTCCCATTGAGTTATTCACTCGTTTTTATAAGAGTTAGGCCTACTGGCACTCTGAAAACTTCTATCTTGATTTTAAAACAATTTTAAAACGGCTTAAAATTCTGTAATTTCTGGCTTTCGACGGCTTTAAAGACAGTCCTTTCAGAGTAAATTAGTCATAGTTCATTAAAACGTAATAGTCAACAATCAATGTAATACCTGTAGTTAAGCACTTTTTAACACTATAAAAACGGTGTTTGATACATTGTTATGAATAATGATTATGAAAAAAAAACTTTTAGTGTTGCAATATTCGTTTGATTCATTGTTAATATTGTTGAATGTTCTCATATTTTATGTTACAGGCACAAAACTAGTGGCAAACAAACTTTGACGTTTACTGAGATTGCCGAGCAACTACCTTCAGATGACTTGAAGACCTCGGGACTCTCGTTTGATCCGCGAGATTTCAAAGCAAAACGAGAGGTAAGAGTGAGATAATATTGTGTGTAGGATGCCTTTAAAAAGGGGGGCTTTGTTATGTTTTTATCGAAATTTTACGAGAGAGCTGTTTTAGTTTTACTAGTATTTTTTTCTAAGTTGTCACTTGTGCATTGTTTTTTATTCCAGATAAATTTAACCACTGAAGCCAAAAACATATTGAGCATGCCAAGTCAGATCCGAACGCCGGAGCAATTGCAGACGGTATGTTATATGTTATTATCCATCCATAAATCCAGGGGTGTTACTTGAACAGTTTCTTTGGGAGGGTGTATGGAAGCCAATTTACTGACTGGGATTCCTTTGGCTTTGGGGAGGGGGTGGGGGTGGGGCACTGATTAGAAGCAAGTAGGTTTCTGCCGATTCCCCAATGCTGCATAGACCTTATATGCATTCGCCGCTCCCCCCACACATCCCCTGGTTGCTCAACCCCTTTGGGGTGTCACTCCCCCCAAACATCCCCCTGGTTGCTCAATCCCTTTGGGGTGTCACTCCCCCCACACATCCCCCTGGTTGCTCAACCCCTTTGGGGTGTCACTCCCCCCAAACATCTCCCTGGTTGCTCAACCCCTTTGGGGTGTCATTCCCCCCAAACATCTCCCTGGTTGCTTAACCCCTTTGTGGTGTCACTCCCCCCACACATCCCCCTGGTTGCTCAACCCCTTTGGGGGTGTCACTCCCCCCACGTATCCCCCTGGTTGCTCAACCCCTTTGGGGTGTCACTCCCCCCACACATCCCCCTGGTTGCTCAACCCCTTTGGGGTGTCACTCCCCCCACACATCCCCCTGGTTGCTCAACCCCTTTGGGGTGTCACTCCCCCCACACATCCCCCTGGTTGCTCAACCCCTTTGGGGTGTCACTCCCCCCACACATCCCCCTGGTTGCTCAAACCCTTTGGGGAGTCACTCCCCCCCCCCACACACACATCCCTCTCGTTGCTCAACCCCAGTGGCATAACCAGAAGGAGTGGGCAGGTTGGGGGCCTTAGGCCCCCCCCCCCCTCATAACCATTGTTGTGAAAGCTACTTTGGAAAGGTTGTTATCTCCAGGTTCGTCCGGTTATCTTGTAAAGTTGTACAATGTTTTGTACCAACATCGACCCCAGTTTTTTACGCTAAATCGATAGAGATGAAATCAATCTGTTTGCAGTTTATAAGTCCCTCAAGGTTTTAGATTAAAACTCACACCAACTGATTCAACAAAACACTTGACCCAGTCTGGCTTCGATCATAAAGATTAGAAAGAATGATTTTTACATTTCGGGTACATTTCCCATCAGTGTGGTTTGTCTGAATTGAATTGTAAATGTCTCAGCATGGAGGCGGATATTCTTTCTCCATATTTGCATGCCTGGTTTGAACTGTCAGAGTTTTCCCAAGTCAATATTTGTGGACTGTTGATTCTTTTAGCAAACAAGTGATCCTGTGAACACCTGTACTGAGAGTAATTCTATTGTATAGACATGCTGTAGCAACTATTTGCCAAATACACAGGAATGGATGAGATATTTATATGCATTTTTCAGGCCTGATTGCTTTGGTCTTGAAAGGGCAAGGGCACCAAGGCATTTTCTTCTTGATAACGGGCTCCTCTATGAGGAACTTGTAAATTTCTATTGGAACATTTCAAGGGCACCAAGGCAATGACCAGGGGCAACATAGGCAATTGCCTCTGTTGCCTCCGTGAAGTATCAGGCCTGCATTTTATCTAATGAAGAAAATGATTTAAGTTTTTATTGGAGGAAAACAGCTGGAATGTGTTATTTGCATTCAGTATCAATTGCCCAATCTCATGGGTTTGATGTTTAACTGTGAAACCATGGAGGATGGAGTTATTAATAACCATCTTTCTTGGTGAAACAGACTGCAAACTAAAAGAGAAGTAAGGAGCATAGAACAATTTTTAAGCCCTTTTCACATCCAGAGCCATTTCCCAAGGGAGGGAGGAACCCAGGAAAATCTTGGGGAATCTTAACCTCACTTCCAAGCCATGTTCAATTCAAATTCGCTGCAATTTTCTTGAGGAAAAACAGCCACATGCTAATTCCTGTTTTCTTGCTTAAAGCCCCAGCTCAACATTGGTAAGAAAGAAAAATGTAAATGTTCACAGATTTACATATACGGTACCTGGCTTAAAGATAAAGCTAATGATGGTAGAAAACTTTCCCAGAAGTAATTGTGCCTTAAGTGTCTTCGTTTTTGAATGATAAATTAAATAAGATCCAAAATAAATTTTTGTCTGATGAGACCCAAACTCTGCCTAAGAATGCATACAAAAATATGCTGAATACATTTTTACCATTTTCTTGCAAATGAAACAACCAAATGAGCTGAAATGTTCACAGTTATATTACAAACGTCTAAACTTGTAAAAAGAATGGAAGCATTTACAGTCACTCTGCTGATGTTGAGCTGGTGTTTTAACCCTTGCTCTCAGGCAGGGGTATCTATTAACCGGGAAATACTAATTTCCGCGGTGAGTTTGCCAGGGTTAGCAATTCAAGTGAGTAAGGTGAATATATGCAATCATCCTCTGAAAATTTTCAGAAAGGTTTCTTGCTCTTGAGGAAAGAAAAAACATGCTGTGTTGGGGGATGCTGTGATTGAGTGGTCTAGTGCATGAGGCTCAAGTTGTGGTGTTGTCAGAGTGTGGGTTCAGGTCCTGCAGGTTATGGCACTTGTGTCCTTGGGCGAGACCCTTTAAAACCATAAAGGCTAGATAGATCTTCCGGATGTTAGCTGTGTATTGCACATAAAAGAACCCCGAATATTAATTGCGCCCATTGTTTGTGGCATGGTTGGCTGCAGATTGCACCTCATCACCTCGTCCTACATAATTACAAAGTGACTGGTCTCATAACTCAAAATCTATGCAGCTCTGTATACCTGTCATAAAAATTATGAACCCTTTGAGACACCCATAGGATGATAAATTGCTCTATGAGAACTACAATTATTATTATTATAAGTTGGTGACAAAAATTAATGCGTCTGCAGTTTGTATTTTTAAATACAAGTTGTCTGCATCACCTTTTGAAGGGACACATCGCCATTGGGATTGGGCGCTTTTGGGATATAAAAAGCAATCTAGTAAGCTTTGCGGTGGCGCCATGTAATTAACTCTCCTTTGTTTGGGTGGTTCTGAAAAGAACCGATGGTTTGCTCTGGAAAGAAGCGATGCTCTGATCGTCTTCATTCCTGAAGACGATCAGAGCATACTGATCGAAACGTCGAGTTGTTAGACCACCGGTTCTTTTCAGGACCACCCCAACTCATTAGAGATAATTACACGGTGTCACTGCAAAACTTACTAGATTGTATTCCCAGTTCCCACCATGCAAACTTTAAAATCTTACCTATAAAAAGCATTTGTTATCAAATAAATGCAGTTTGAAAAATAATTTAAAAGTAAAATGTAAGGATTCACATAAAAATCCCATTAAAATTGTGGGTTTTGTGTTTGATTTCATAACAGAATACAGGCCGCCATTTTGTGGAACCAAATGTTACTCCATTAAAATGGCTGACTGTTTATTTCTATGTGGAGTGTGGTTCCGCTGGTTGTATTTCCAGAGGCAAACGTATGTTTTTTTTTCAATCACTACTCACTAATTACAACACACTGTAGGTGTTTTATGTCATAAAAAAAATCTGTAAAAGGATAAGGAGCTATTCCAAACAGCAACAATTTTAAGAGATTTGAAGGCAATGTGTCCCTTTAATAGTACTTGGCACATTAATTTATCAGTTCATCAATGATAAGACCCAAAGAGAAACAATTCTCAGGGTAATTTTACAGCTGTTGAATATGGTTAATTTCCTCATTAGTTGATATTCCTGCATGTTTGCATTCTTACTGTGCTTGCATCGTTTGCATCAACATTCATAATGCTGTTTATAAGAGAGACCATTCATTGGCAGGCCTTTGCCTCCATGCCCCTGGCCAATGCCTTGGTGCCCCTGGTCGATGCCTTGGTGCCCCATGTCAGTGCCTTAGTGCCCCAGGTCATGGCCTTGGTGCCCCTGGTCATGGCCTTGGTGCCCCTGGTCATGGCCTTGGTGCCCCTGGTCGATGCCTTGGTGCCCCTGGTCGATGCCTTGGTGCCCCATGTCAGTGCCTTAGTGCCCCAGGTCATGGCCTTGGTGCCCCTGGTCATGGCCTTGGTGCCCCTGGTCATGGCCTTGGTGCCCCTGGTCGATGCCTTGGTGCCCCTGGTCGATGCCTTGGTGCCCCATGTCAGTGCCTTAGTGCCCCAGGTCATGGCCTTGGTGCCCCTGGTCATGGCCTTGGTGCCCCTGGTCATGGCCTTGGTGCCCCTGGTCGATGCCTTGGTGCCCCTGGTCGATGCCTTGGTGCCCCATGTCAGTGCCTTGGTGCCCCAGGTCATGGCCTTGGTGCCCCTGGTCATGGCCTTGGTGCCCCTGGTCATGGCCTTGGTGCCCCTGGTCGATGCCTTGGTGCCCCTGGTCGATGCCTTGGTGCCCCATGTCAGTGCCTTAGTGCCCCTAGTCATGCCTTGGTGCCCCTGGTCATGGCCTTGGTGCCCCTGGTCTTTACCATGGTGCCCCTGGTCATGGCCTTGGTGCCCCTGGTCATTACCATGGTGCCCCTAGTCATTGCCTTGGTGCCCCCTTGAAATGCGTACAAGCTTACAGGCCTGATACTTCTTATGTGTAGGGGCAAGGCAGTTTTGTCCTAGTAAATGAGCACCTCAGTGAGGAAAATGTTAACAAGTAATGGGACACTGGCAATGGCCAGGAATCACATATTTTCTTGGCATTGATGAAAACTTGCCTTGCCCTTAAACGAACAAAATACCAGGCCTGCATTTGCATGGATTAAAATAAATAGTGATTGTATTGTCACTTTTTATATTGACATTGTTTTTTTTCTTCTCATCTCCAGGCATTATATGGACTCCAAACTATGAAGTCGTTTGCAGAGTACCCGCTCCATATGCAAGAAAAACTGGTCAAAGTTGCTTGGTTTGAAAGGTAAATACATCAAATTTAATTCCATTGATAGCTGTGTATTACAAAGAGCAATAATTGGGACAAAAATTGAAGCTGCATAAATTGTTAATGGCCTCACATTTCGACCCTAGCAGAGTCTTTTTCAAAGGTCATTTAGCCTTTGAGAAAGACTCTGCTAGGGTCGAAATATGAGGCCATTAAAAAAATTGCATTTATACCGTGTTCTTTTGGTTTGTGAGCAGTTTGCAACAGCTAAGTTCTTTTTTCAAAATGTTAAACTCAGTTTTTGGGATGAACAAAGTAAAGTTGACTTGCAGGATTTGAATCTGCGACCCCCCGGCTTAACGTACCGGTATGTTAAACCGGGGGTTGAGGGTCAAAATCCGGGTTACAGTCAATTTGTGTTTGGTCATCCCAAAATTGAATTGAAATTTACTATGTCAGTTTCTCTCGTGGTTTATTGCTTCAAATTTTAATCTGTGCATATATAAACTTTTTTTATTGTATGCAACAATTTGCAAACTTTGTCATGTTTTCCCAATTATTTTTAATACAAGTGTTATTCTTTTAGAAGAACCTGGAGAAGCTAACCTGTTAAAAATTTTGTTTTGGGGAATAAATAAAAATGAGTATGACTCATACATTTTATGCATGAATCTACACTTCTGGAACTATAGTTTTGCTTAAACTACATGTCTTTTCTCAAAATCCATTGATTTTATCTGTTCATTTATGTTTATTTTTTCATGTATTTCAGGAAATGTCATTCCCATGATTTGTTTATTTATCTTGCAAAGTATTTGTGCTTACCTTGCATTATTATTGCATAAAATGTTCCAGCATTCAAAAATAAAAAAAAGTACAACTTTATTGTTTTTCATATAAAAGAGGTGTAATGTTGAGGGGATTCAGAAGTCTTTTCTAATTGGAACGTTTTTTTTCTGGAGATTTGTATATAACGAGAATCTACAGCAAACTGTAGAGTTGTAATCATTCTACTGTTAGATTTACATGTAGATTTATGAAAATTATGTGCACTTTTTCTCAATAGTATGAAGTTATATAACTAGTTTAAGATACTTCAATTAGTAATTTCAATTTCGTAGGTGTTGATGTATGTTAGATGATATAAGCGTAAGTAAACAGAAAAGTCTTTTTCTAGTTTTTAATTAGATAAAGCATAGCTCCAGCAGTAGTTTTGTTAAGTGTAGGCCTGTAAATCCCATGAAATGAGTATATAACTATCTTCATTTTTAAAACTTTGTTTGTTTAGACTAATCATTTTTTTACATTGTTATTATCATTATTTATTTGTTATATTTTATTCCAGCGTGCCACCAAAGAGAGTAATAATCAGACAAGGTCACTACGCAGAGAACTTTTATTTTGTTATATCAGGTTCAGGTAAGTCCTTTAATTACAACTACTGTCTGATCTGGTTTCACACTGTCTGTCTGTGCGTTCTTATATTACTGTCTGTTAGCTGAACTTTCATTAAACTCTGTACATTCTTGAAATGTAACTATTAATTCAGTTCTATCAGTTTGGCTCAGTGGTTTCTTCCCTGCCTTTCATCTCTGTGGGACCGGGTTCAAACCCCTTGTCAGACAAGAGCCTTGCCTGGGTTTTCAGTCCCTACCTAATTGCGTGGGTCTTCCCTCCAGTTGGGTTTTTCCTCCCACCATCTAAACTCTAATTTCTGCAACATCTTCATCTCAACAGGTATCTTCAGACCTGTGGGTTACTTCTGAAGGTTCCTTAGTCTCATTACCCAAAAGATATATTATTAGTAATAACAACTCTTCAGATGGTTGGATTTTTCACTTTTACTTCTATAATGTTATTTTTGACTCAAGGTTTGAGTTTATTTTAACTTCATGAGGGGTTTTCATAAAGTTTACAGTATGTTATTTAAATCGTTTTGATATTGATTGCTTATTTCAGCTGTGGTGACCATAATGGAGACCAAGGCGGACACCGGTGAGCCACAAATTCGCACAGCGGCCGTCCTGCGCAAGGGCAGTAGCTTCGGGGAGCTAGCCCTCCTCCATCACTCCAAGAGGACTGCAACGGTCTCAAGCCAGGGTGACGTACAGCTGCTAGCCATCGGTAGGGAGGACTTCTTTGACATCTTCATGAGAGGGCAGCAGCCAGGGGAAGAGCCTGATCATGTCAAGTTCCTGAGGTAAATTTAACCTGCTGGCCGGTTGTTTGATTTTTTTTTCTCCTGATTTCAGGATTTTTGTTCATAGGTTGTGGCTCGTCGTGGCCAAGTGGTCTAGTGAATCAAACTCAAGTTTTGGTGGCTAGGTTACTGTGTGTGACACTTGTCTTCCTGAGCAAGACATTGTACTATAATTGCTTCTCACCACCCAGGAGTAAATGGGTACCTGTGAGGGTAGAGATAGTTGCATCATGTTTGCCCATTTGGTTGCCGGTGCTGCATACTCCTTAGTAGTTGAGATGGTTTTAGAAATGCTCAGGGACTGATGATCAGGGGTAATAATACTATAAGTCTCTTTGAGGGGCCAACTTGGTTTGAAAAAAGCTCATACAAATTTGTAATATTTCTGTTTGCCTTCAACATTTCTTGAAAGACAAGAACTGGCCATTAGTTGGGAGAAAGGCAAAGCCCTTTTGTGTTTTTTCGTCTAGTTTTGAATTTGTGATGATGTAGAGAGTCTTTAATACTCACTACATGTACCACTCTTAAAGTTCACTGTGGCTCATTAAGTAGAGACAGCTCCACTGTTTTGGGATTTTCCATTTTGCGGATCACAGCTCTCTTGTCAGAAATTGATAATAAGCCAATTTCAAAAACATCAAATATTCCAAAGGTCATTTACTACATAATAATTCCTTTTATCGTTCATTTATGATGATAAACTGCCTTATGCTCAGTAATAAACATAGTGGGTGGTTACATGAAGCCAGTCGTCGTAATGACTATTTTATGGGGCATTATGTATTGTATAATTGTTATTATGTGGTACAGTTGGCATAGTGCTCTCGAGTTTCAGGAGGCTATAATTCAAACCGAATGTTTCATGGGTGGAAACGAAACTGTACTCTAGTATGTAATGAACAGTGTTTTTCATTTCAACCTGTTGCTTGTACTGTGACAAGCATTGATTTTACAAGTACACATTTATTTGTGCTGCCTGTTTGGCTATTGGTTTTGGATGTGGTCGGATTGCCAAAGGGTATCCGATACTTTGAATAAAAACAGCGTTTAGACTGTGACAAGAATTCAAAATACTTGCTTTGTTTGCAGTTCATAGAGTCTGAGCATAAGACTGCAATATACCATTTTCACATGATCCTTGATTTTGAAGAGCACCTTCATACAAGAACTAAGATGAACAATGACATTTTTGAATTAATACTTTGTACTTTTTCTAATACTTTTATAATTTAAGAGTTAATACATTTTAATATTGTTTGACTATTTGGCTGTTCTTTCAATCATTTCGTGCAGGCAACTTCCCTTTATGAAGTATTGGCCTCTTGAGAGATTAATTGATCATCCAGAGATGTGCCTCTTTCATTTTTACAAGTAAGTCACTATAATAGGCTGATTGATAATCAGCCAAGTGCTGCTGTAGTAAACAAATAATGAATGTTTCAGAGTGCAATGGTGAGAATATTTCAATGAGCTGAAAGATGGAATGTTTCAACAAGGCAAAGCCATGAAAATATTCTCTCCGTTGCACAAATGCAAAACATTTATTAGATCTTTGTCCTTTAGAAGGATAAACATCCACAAAATGTACAAAATTGTATTCTTGCATCAACTCTAAAACGAGGGCATGTTAAATAATGCTGGGTATAACGTCATCGTCACAATAATCTTGGTTGTGCCATTTTGGGAGTCAATGTTCCTGTGTGTTGTACAGTGTAGTGCTCGTTTTAGCCGACGTGCCGATTACATGCTTACCATAATTTTGTACGTCAATTTAACTGCCGAAATGGCGAGTGCCTCATGTGACGTTAGTGCAAGGGGTTAATTCTGTTATTCAGTAACTTTTAGAATCAAACAAACGACTGTCACTTTTACCTCAGTGTAGCTCATCTCAGTGTTGTATTTGATATATATATTATATATTGGGCAGTTCCACAGTTGTGCACATGACATTGATGGCAGAAATCGGAAATAAGTTTTTAGGTTTGCATTTTATAACTTGATGTGTTGATATGAATTTTTTTCTGTCAATAATTTGTTTATGATATTTTCTTTTCTTTGCCTATTTTCTTATATTACTTTCTTTGTTGAGAATGTCTATAATGTGTCATGTATTATATTTTATATCCAATCCATTGCTCGTTCTTAATATACTACAACTGACTGACAATCTAGTTATGTGAAATTAATGCTCCATGAATGATTGTACCTTGAGAAAAATTGTTTAAAAGTGATGCTTTGTTTGGTTTGATTTTCACTTCAGACGTGGACAAGTCGTAGTAAAAGACAGCAATAAATCTGACTGGATCTACATTGTCAAATCTGTAAGTACCAATGCTCCCATATCCATTTGTCAGGGCTCCTTTTCGCTGATTTTTTCGCTGTGGGAATTGCACGGTTTTCAGTAACCCCAGACTCTTCAACTCGCCATAAATGCAAACACCACCACCGTGTGACCTTCTTTTAAGGAAGGTTCTGGTCTAACTAATTGTCTAAAACGTTTTCTGATTGGACCTTGTAAAAGGCTCAGACTTTTAGGATTGAAGAGGATGATCGCCAATCATAATCCCGCTTGCATACGTCGTAAGCATTCAACTTACGCATATAGTAGTTGCTAGTATAATGCTTGATACGTGCTCCCTTCCACACAGGTGACACGTGCAAATGTATTACCTTTTGTTCCATCACACCACGTAAAAAAAGTGAGTAAAAACAAGTGAAATAAATAGCGGATTATACCATAGACAAATTGATATATAAAATTAGTTATCCAGCTCCAACTGACTTTCACATGGTGCTTGGTTGTCAAGACAGCAAACTAGTTATTTTCGTATTCAGCAGACCATGCGCAGCTTCAAATCTGACTTGTTGTTTCATTTACTAGGACCAAGTGAAAGCGTGGTTTAATTTTATATATGTACATGTACTTAAATCCAAAATAGTTTATACTTTCTGTAATTGAGCTTGATTTTTGGGTTGTGACTTCTCATAGAGATGACAGTATTTCCAAGAAACTGATTAAGCTTTCCACAAAATCAGTCTAGTAATAATTAGCCAGCACCATCTGCTCACATGTTAAACTTTGAATAAATTACTGGCATAGCCTTCTGTCTTTACCTCAACTGGATTGTTTTTAATCGATGTAATTATTCCATCTGAGGATAAAGAAGGTTTAATAACACACATCGGTGTATGGGTAAAACACAAATAATATTCTTTATCCCCAATGCAAATTTAACATCTATTAAAACCGTTGTGGTACCAACTGCTACAATATAGGTTTCAAACCGCCTCTAGCCTCCAGGCATGCTCGCTGCTCTAGTGGTAAGGCAACTGCTCAAGAATGGAAAAGGTTGTGGGTTCGAATCCCACCCAAATAATATGCCTGTGGATTTGTTTTACATGACCTGGGAAAGTACTGAGCATACAATACTTAACACTCATCATTATTTTGGTTTTACCTTTACACTGATTTGAAATAAGATCTGTATGCTCAGTGCTTTCTGAGTCCAACGGGGGAAAAAAATCCACAGGCTACCCTGGTGGGATTCGAACCCTGCATTCTAGATGTCATACCACTAGACCACCGAGCGTGCCTGGTGACAAATCCTGTAATTAGCAGTGGGTACTGCAAACTATATAACTGATGTAACAAATGCATCATATGCTGGTGTTAAATAATTGTTTTGTGTACTTTTTTTTCACATACCTCAAAGATAACCGGAAGTAAGAGATTGATTGTAGTTGCTTCCTCAAATGAGTAACTGTTTAAGTTTTTCAAAAGCAACAACAACAAACAAACAAACAAACAAACAATGCGTTTTTAATGAGTGATCTATACCATATGTTCACAGGGTTCATGTCAGGTGTTAAAGCAACTGAAGGCGGTCAAACCAAGTAAAACACAACGGTCTGACTCCAGCGCTGATCTACGACTACCACGACTACATACAAGACATCATTCAGGTTAGTAACAGATCATGTCACTGTTGAAGGGGCACCAAGGCCAAGACCAGGGCAACAGAGACCATAGCCTCTGTTTAATGCAAGGACTGCAATCTCAGTTTGGAATTAGATGTCCGGCTCTTTGCCAAAGAAAACAAATATTAATGATTTTCAGATACAGGACCTGTGTATCGTTGTCCTTCATCGCTGTGTTCAAATATTCTCTTATTATTTTGCGTGTACTGCATGTTGAAGAGAATGGAGGAGAAAGTGTAGATTCGAGCATAGAATTATATTTTATATTTATATATAAGGTACAAATGTGAACAATAGTCCAATAGACATTAACGAGGTCCATGAGAAAAAAAAAACCAGAATGACAAATAGAATCCGACCGAAGGGTCTTAAAAGAAAAGCTCTGATTGGCTAATCAAATGGTTCACTGCAACTCAAAGTTGCTAGACAAGTATACAAGAAAAGCAAGATAAATGTATCTATAGGAAACACTCTGCTGATTTATGTGAGAAGGTGTTCATCACTTCATTAGTGATGTTGCCAGCAACAGAGACTGGAAGTCTGTTCCACAGGGGAACGATAGTGTGAATGTATGAGCCAAAGGCGAGTTCATTGTGTGCAGGAATCAACACTTGCAAGTCTAAGCCCTGACTTTAAACATTTCCCAAAAACCGTTGATTTCATCTGTTCATTGATTTCATCATATGGGTGGCATGGGTGGCGTGTGCGTAAAGCGCTCGCCTCTCACCAATGTGTCCCTGGTTCAAGTCCTGGCTGGGGACATAACACGTGAGTAGAGTTGTGTGTTGATTCTCTCTTGTGTCACAAGGGTTTTTTTGCCAGACCATCTGGTTTTCCTCCCTCCGGAAAAACCAAACACTTTTGATCTCAGGCAATTGCCTCCATATGCCCCCGGTCATTGCCTTGGTGCCCTTTGAAATGTTCCAGTAGAAATTTACATTTCCCTCACAGAGCTGCCCTCGATTAGGCTATTACGGAAAAACTGCCTGCCCTCACTAGAACAAAGTATACTGCCTGTCAAATGTGTGGGCATCTTGATTAAATTTCCAAACCAGTGAATTATAAATGTTTTCTTTTTTGATGTTTCTTTGTTGGAAGTTTTTATGATTTTTCAATTTGACCTTTGACATTTACAGCTCCTGATTTGCCAGCGTCAAAGCGCCCAATGACGACAAGGATACGGAATAACAGCGCAGTAGCATCCCACCTACAGTTCCTAGCTCTGCCCACTATGTCATCAGTAAACACATCACAAAGCTTAGAGCTTGACTGTAATAGTTCGGTAAATATTGTTCTCTCTTCTCTTTTTCAGTTGGTTTAAAAAAGTGATAGAAGTATTTTCTAAAATAGCACACAGCAAAATTGATAATGATCTGTTCAAATTTACAGTTTGAATTTACCATTGTAGAACGATGTTAGTTTGGTCAGGAAACTGTACATTATTAAGAAGACCTGTGATAGTTACTTCCAAGCATAACCTTTTAGAGACCATTAAGTATTTTTATGTACCACACACAAATATCCTTGTCACTTGATTGGTGGAACCACGTCATGTGTCATGTTTTATTTTGCCACGCTCCAAAATTGAATATTGGAGTCCTATACTGATAATTATGCGGGGTATCGTGGCCGAGAGGTCTAGTGCGGTGAACTCAAGATCTGTAATTTACAGAATGTAGGTTCAAATCCTGACCAGGTCAGTCGAGGCACTTGTGTCCTTAAACCACTTCATCATAACTGCTTCTCTGCACCCAGGAGTGAAAATGGGTGAAATAAGAAATAAGTAAATAAATAAATAAATAAACCTCTTGCTGATAGACTGTTTGAAAACAATTCAAAAATCCATTCCTCCCGCTTGCCTGCAGCTTTGTGCACACTCTACAGCTTTACCCTTGGATCAAAGTGAAGCATGCATGATCAGTGAAGCCTGTAAATGGTTTTAGATGGTGAAACAGTGGGCTCCACACTACCAGATTTAAAGAAACTTAAATCATTGCCTTATTTTTCCTACAGTCTCAAGATCCAATGGATTCTAACCGGTCACTCCCCGATACTTTCATGACGCGACAGCGATCGGCATTAGATGGTGCACCCTCAGAGTCTAACTTCAGCCAGTACACATCGAATGATGACCCCTCCCTGTTCAGCCTACCAAACATCGACTTCAGGCGGGGTGCCACACCCGCCAGACAGTCCTTCTCAAGGAGCAAGTTCAGAAGGATATCCAGTATGAACCCAAGCCCTTCTCCGGAACGGACGGTAAGATTGCTGGAAAATAGTTTACAAAACACTTTTTTGTCAATTGTAATAATCGCACAGGGGATGAAGAATGTTATTTTGCTTTTTACCATTACACCTGCGATAAGCACTGTTTACGCATCGTTTTCCAAAGTAAAAAAACTGCATCTTAAACACACTAGAAGGCTAGTTGAAATATTAAGAGACTCAAGCTTATCTCACTCAGGGATAGGCCTGAGTGAAGATAGTCAAGAGAAGTCCCCCTCGATTCAATCTACTGCGTGTGGCAGTAGATAAACAGCAGAACCAATTCTGTCAGAACGTATTTGTACTCCGAGAAAGCAGATACCACATGGTGTTACCACAAAACTGAAAAACTATATTACCATTAGTAAGTTCCTCCAACTCTTCCAGTGTGTTGTATATTGTTCAGTGATTTACTTTAATGATTAACATGTTTGTGATCTGTAATTTTCTGGGTTTTTTTTTATTATAGTAATTCTTGCTTTAATTTTAAAATCCATGTACCTCCTATTTCGTTGTATGCATTTGGCTTTTGGGCTACAAAATGTATGATTAACAGCTGAACATTTTGTCATGTGTGATTTTGTCAAGTGCAACGTATTTTTGTTGCGCTTCCAAGTACAGCTGAATATCATTGGTTTACTTGAACTTGTTAATATTGATGTTGTTGTTACTATTTTTGTTTTACCCGTACACTGATGTGTGATAAACACTGTATACTCAGTGCTTTACACAGGCTGCTGGAGTGGGATTCTAACCCATCAACCCCCAGCATTCTAGAACCTCCAGACCAACGAGCAGGCCCAGTGATAAGAGGCCAGTTTGAATCCTGTAATTGGCAGTGGGTCGCCACAAACAATTTAAGAGATGTAATAATTGCATCATGAGTAGAGAAGATTATTTTGGTTTCACTCTTACACTCTTACACGTGATATGCACTGTGTACTACTACTAGTAATGTAAATTTGTATAGCGCCGGTATCCGTCACTTTAATAATGTTCAGGGTGCTTAGCAAATATAACAACCACCTATGAACAAGAAAGAGCAAAGCAAGATACCAAAATAAGTTACTAAATACAGTTCAAAAGCATCCTTGAACGAGAATGTGTTTTTTTTAAGTTCTTCTTGAAACTTGGCAAAGATGGAGAAAGAATTGCTTTCTGAGGCCTGCGGAGTAAACAGTGCTTATCACACATCGGTGTTTCACAGTGTAAAACCAAACTACAATCATTTATCCCCGATGTAATTTTCATATTTGACGGAGTTATTGTTGTTGCTGTTGACGTTGCAGTCGTTCATTCCTCAAGTGACAGTAACAGAAAGCAATACAACCGGCAGTGATTCCTCGTCGTCGTCTGACAAGAAAGAAAGCTCAGTCTTTGTACAACTAGAGCTTCTACTACCCAAAGATGTCTTTGTAAGTTATCAAGTTTATACATTTTTTAATACAAACTATTTGTGCAATTGCGATGAACTTTGTTTTGTTGCGACACAGCATTCCCATTTACAAGTGTTGATTTTTATGCACCATTCCTTCATATCAGTACTTCCCAGTATTTTATTCACTTTAATATTTTGTGTATATTGCTGGATTTTTGTGCATAAATGAACATTGCCGAAATTGTCAATGGCCACACATTTCAACTCTCGCAGAGTATTTCTTCAGAGTAAGGCTTTAAAAACAATGTAAAAACAGTTTTTTAAACTTTGAGATAAAGACTTTGCTAGAGTGTGGAATTGCAGGCCATCAACAATTTTGTACCTCTGGTCATTTTGGTTGGTGAGCAGTTTGCTGACAGTTCCTTTGTTTTCATTGATATAGACATATAATATAATTTTTTATATCATTTTGATTAGGCCTGTGTAGATATAAGTTTTGCCGTTACTGTTTAGTAGCTTTACAACTGTTTATAACATTATCTATCAAAGGTTTGGTATTTTGTCTCCTCTGACTTATTCTGTATCTGTAATTCATCTTATAATTCAGATTTTTGTAGTAAATTATACTTTAATGTATTCTTATTAAATCCTGTTGAAAGAGCAATGTTAATAACATGTTCGTACCATTGTGTTTGCAAAAAGAATAGGCCTACTGTAAAAAAAAAAATCTATGAATGTATATTTTAGAGGTTCACTTGATAGCGTTTTAATTCAAGTTTATTTCCTTGCAGGGTCTCTCTACACTAAGTGTTGATCTTGGGATTGATCATGAACAATCAAGCGTTAACTTGGTAAGTCAAATATGAATCAAAAAGTTTGAAATTAGAGTGTTACAATAATTTAAAGATATGTAGTTTTTAAAGCACTTCATCACACCCGATGGGCATCTCAAAGCACTAATTCAGTGGCGTAACCAGAGTGGGGGGGGGGGGGGGGGGGCAGGCAGGGGGGGGGGGGTGGCCAAGCCCACAAAACCCTTTCCCCGTCACCTCTTGCCCCCTACTGAGTTCCAAAAAGTGCAGAAATGAATGGTTCGATACATTGAATTGCACCCCCCTAAACAAAGATACACTAACGTACATCAATACTAAGACATACAACAAATATTTATCAATACTACTTTGGGACAGCCTTACAAATGCTAACATCTTTGAAAGACGCCCTAGAGCAGCATTCACGTTGGATGAATATCTAACCGAGACCATGGGTAACTTCCAATGGGTAAATCTTACCGGTGTCCGCACTTGGATTAATTGACGTGGGTAAACTAACCGAGACGATCGTGAAACAAACCAACTGAGGCATCAGCGTCGACTGTAGACTGCGTCACGCGTTGATTTTACCATCGCGCGACCGACGATAAACCAGTCTTTGCGAGTGTGAACCGGATGTGGTATTTTACTGACCGGTTTTACTGGGATGATGCGTCCACACTGGACTTTTTGACTCGGTTAGTTTGACCAGGTTTGTTTACCTGGGCAGAAAGTGGCCGGTTAAACTACCCATTGGACTTGGTTAGTTTACCTGGGTGAAATTTGACTGGGCTGTTTGCACTGGACGTAAAATGCTTAAGTTACCCATTTGCTCGGTTAGTTTACCCATAAAAATTCCAATGCGAACACAGCTTAAGACGTTTCTAACTATTGACCAATCAGGTATCATTATTGGTCGTAAACAGTCATGCACGACCATGTCTTGTTTATTCCATCCAACTTTGTATATATTTCTCAAAAACAGTGATGTATCAATTGAGTATAAACAAATTCTGTACAACATCTTTTATAATGAAATGGTCTTTTTTTCATTTACAGGTGAGCAGAGGTGCAGAGTGCATCATGGTACAGAAAGATTTCTTTGCCAAGTACTGCACTGAGCATGTCAAGCGTCACATTCGCAAGCTGATCAAACCCTACCCTCCTCCAGAGCTTCTCCAACATAACCTGCAGAATCATTCCAACTGGACCAATTATAAACATGAGGCTGTGGCGAGTCTACTGAAGGATAGATCCAAGGCTAAGGCATTGAGATTATGATAAAAAAGAACTCTGGAGATATGTCTGTCAACAACGGGGCAGTATTGTACAGAAGCTTCAAGTGACCATCCAAGTTTCCATGTTTCTGGGTTATAATAATCTAAGAAAGGTTATTATGGTCTCCATTATATATGGATCAGGGAAACAAATACATATAGTGAATCAGAATGACGTCTTTCTGTTTTTAAATCATCACAAATAAGTGGTTGTTAGACTCTATCTGACAAAAGATTGTTTTACCATAGTCACATTTTTGTGCGTTTTATGCCTGGAAGTCAAAACTGTTTTGTTTTTGTTACTGTATGATTGAATGCTCTTCTCTTTCCATTCTGCCCCCATCCTGGATCCTCAGAAATATCTTTCTGAACTTGCCGTCGACTGTGGGGGGGGGGGAGGGGGGTTCCCAAACCCCGACCCTTCAAAAGCCATCTCTAGGTGTCCACCTGATGCTTCTTTAAGTTTCCAAATGATATATTTGGAAAAAGCATGGAGGTATTGTGAACATGTTTGCTTCATCAAATAGACTTTAAAAAGTTGTCTTGCGAGGCAACTTTTTTAGGGCATTGAGTCGATCTTTTTTCATTAGAGGGTTTTGTGTATAATTTCTACCAAAGAAGCCCATATATTTTTTTGTGTTTTTTTTTTAAATTGCAGGACTTAGAAAGCACTCAGTATACAGTGATTTATCACACATCCTTGAGGCATGCATATGTCATTTAAATATTCAGTCATAAAAATGCCATTTGTGAGTAAAATCCAAGTAATATCTGGTACTTGCCTGGTCATTATTGAATGCGCAATTTGAACTCCTCATACAGACTTGAAATACTGTTGCCACATCACATGGATTGGAGCAAGCTTTTAGACTGCAACATCCAGATCAGCGGAGACTGGTATCCTTGTGCCACACATTTCATTGGAAATTGTGTATGGGTGTTTACCATCTCTTGTGTAATTTAGAAAAAAGTTTGGCCCTGAAAAAAGGTGACATAGCGTGTCGTGGCCGAGCGGTTTAGTGCATCGGACTCAAGTTCTGTTGGCTAAGCCATCAGGATGTGGGTTCGAATCCTGGTCATGACACTTGTGTCCTTGAGCAAGACACTTAACTATAGTTTCTTCAAGTAAGGGAAGAGGCAGGTATGTTTGTCTCGTAAAGGAATCATTTACCACTCCCTGTTCTTAGCTGTGCTGTGAAGAGTTTATATCTTGCCATGTCTTGTTCCTGCGCATTGGGGCAGGTTTCTATCCCTTCAAAATGTAGCCCACATCTCGAGTGGCCTTTGGGCCTTGTGATGGGAGAATTGCATCAAAAAAATATTTTAAAATAGCAACAGTTGATGTATAATCTGAGGAGATAAAATTGAGCATTCGCTTGTGGCCACGCAAGGCATCGTACCAGACATCATTCAAATCTAACTCACAAATGGCTTATTGCCTCAAAAAGACGATGGCATTCATTCAAGGTGAGAATAATTTCTGCTAAAGACTTGTATCATGACTACATGCTGCACCAGGGCACAATTTCATAGGGCTGCTTTAGCACAAAATATTGCTATGAAAATGTCTGCTAAGCAAAAATAAGCAGGATACCATTCACAGTTTGTACATGCGAGATTGCATTTTGGCTGGTAACCTTATTGTGGTAAACATAATTTTGTTATGATCAGCTACTTATTGTGCTTAAGCAGCTCTATGAAATTTGGCCCAGTTCTTTAATGGTAAAAAACTTCCATTCGTTACACAGAAAGACCAGCAGTACCAAAGATTTGAAAATCTACCATCCGTCCGTGGATGAATTATTAAAATCTGCTTTTTTTCCAGACACTAGGCCTATCCTCAAAGTTTATCCTTCCCAGTGAAAAGATAATCAAACGATAACCTTTGTATTGAAAAAAATCAAGGCCCTGAAAAAATGTTCTTTTCAAGTTATTGATCCAGAAATTTCTAAGTATGGCAATTTCAGGGAACTAGATTGATCCCAAGCCATTGTATATTCTAAAAGTTGTAAATCAATTGCTGTAAGAAAGCGGAAGTCCAGTTTAGACTACATTTAAAATCTATTGAGAAACAAACACACACTCCATCATTCCAGTGTTTTTAGTTTTATTGTTGTACATAAAAAAACCTTCAGTGCAATATGTTATTTAATTTATGACAAAAAGACAACAACTCTTAACAATATAAATTTTATATTATGATATTTTGAACATTAAAATGTTAGATCACTGAGCTCATTTTGTTGCATTTGATTGTCAACATTGTACTGTTTTTATTTCAGTTTTATCATTTATTTCATTATTTCTTTTCTTTGATGGCACTGCCATCCTGATTTTGTACTAACCCGAGGCTGAAAAGGCAACAAAAAAATGTCTGGCTTTATTACGTTATTAGAAAAAGTACTATTGTCATGAGGTATTCAGGGTATAATACGTCGATTGTTTAGAGTATAACAACTGTTTATTGATCTACCACTAAACTCTGTTTTGGACAGCCATGTTGATTTATTTGGTTTGTCTACAAGGTAACCAAACAGTTGAGGTAATTATATTGTCGATTGGATACTGTTTCCTATTCGTCTTTCATCAAAAATTTCATTTGAAATTGCAACAGCGCCCTCTTGGGGTTAAATACGAAAGCTACCAGTTTGCGGCGAGATCTTCGTTTTTTCTCGTGTTCAAACCGAGGTTGGCCTGGTAGAAGGGATTGACCCTCGGGTATCTATCATTCTGGTCAAGCCCGAGTCTACAGGGAACCTGACATAGGCCCTTAAAATGTCATAAGGGTGTTTTCATTAGAAGGGTTCTGAGTGGGGGTATCCCGTCCCCCTTGCCTCTCATCTGGTTACGCTACTTGTCTTATCATGAAGTTTTTAGTACCAGTAGTGTTTCCCCAATATCATACGATGAAATTTGTGAGTGATTTATTCCAAATCTTGTTGTGAAGCCTTGGCGTTTTCCAATCACAACGTTAATATTCGTAGCAGTGATTTATTCCCAGTGATAACATGAAGTTTAGGAGCGGTGATTTTATTCTCAATCACAAGGTGAAGTTTTGTAGTGGTGATTTTTGTTCCCAATCACAAGTTGAAGTTTGGGAGTGGGGATGTTTGATCCCAATCAAAAGTTAAATTTGGGAGTAGTGATATTTGATCCCAATCACAAGTTGAGGTTTGGGAGTGGTGATATTTGTTCCCAATCACAATTTGAAGTTTGGGAGTGGTGATATTTGATCCCAATTACAACTTGAAGTTTGGGAGTGGTGATGTTCCCAATCAAAAGTTGAAGTTTGGGAGTGGTGATGTGTGTTCACAAACACAAATTGAAGTTTTGTAGTGGTGATTTTTGTTCTCAATCACAAGGTGAAGTTTCGTTGTGGTGATGTTTGTTCCCAATCATAAGTTGAAGTTTCGTTGTGGTGATATTTGTTCTCAATCACATGTTGAAGTTTGGTAGTGGTGATGTTTGTTCCCAATCACAAGGTGAATTTAGGGAGTGGTGATGTTTTCTCACTGTCATTTGAATGATGATTTCTTTCGGATCATGCTGTGAAGCTTCGGCGTTTTCCCGGGCATAGCGTGAAGATTTGCAGGCCTAGTGGTGAATTTCTACCCACATGATGTTTGGGTAGTTTTTTTTAAGGGTCAACAATTTTTCCAATCACAAGGTGAAGTTAACAAGTGGTGATTTCTTTCCATGTGTGTCGATCAATCTCTGCATTGTGTAACACTTAAACTCGTCCCAGTTTGTTTGTTCCTGTAACTTCTCCTCTAGTCTCTTATCTGATGGGTAGGGCCGTAACTGAAATTGTAAAAGTAATGACAGTTTTTATTTTTGTGTTTTATTTATTGTTTATTTATGAGACTTTATTCCTGGTAAAATTGTACATACAATCACCCTTAGAACCATCCCTCCCACTAGAATTTAATAGTAACCCTGATTTCTGATAATTAAGAAAATAAGATAATGGAAAGAATTTACATTTGGATTTGCATATCATTTAAAACTCTTGAAATTACGATAGCTGGATCAGATTCGAACCCAATTTTCTCGTGGGTAAAAGAAATGCCAGTTTCTCCCCAATGCTCACCAAAGCTATCATGCCTTCGAGGGAAGATATACGTACCGTTTTTCTGAGGGATTTTCTGAGTTCTTCACTGAGATAGTGTAGGAAAAACCTCTTGGATATGAGTACACACTCCGCCCCCTCTGATACTAACGTGACGCTGGGGGCGCCCTCTGTCTGGCCAAACACCAGCGGTTTCAAACCCTACAAAGAAGATGAAAAAGATCTGAGGCTAAAAACAAATCGAACCCTTAATCACTACGAGCCTCAGTGTGGTAACCTGGTTTTGAATATGACAAAACAAGATGGCTGCTTAAAAATGTCATCTCTGACTGAGTAATGGCGATTTGCAACTACATGAAAAACTTTTCCATCCAGTCTCAACTTGGTGGTTATTAAGATCTCGGCCAATTTCATAAAGCCTGTAAGCACAATGACTTGCTAAGCGAAGAAGAATACTACTTAGCAGGAACATGTTACCAGCCAACATTCTGTACAGTTTACACTGTTGAGACTGGTGCCCCACTTATTTATGCTGAGCAGTATTTTCTGTTGAGCAGCTTTATGAAATTGGGCCCCCTTTTTTTCCCAACGTTTGGTACTTACAAACGTGTCTCTTTCTATGAGTTTCTGCACTTGAATGAAGATGTTCTTATCGTTGGATGGAGTGGAGCATTCTAGTGGTTCGAACCTGGTTTGCTCTAACTTGTCCTGAATCAGATTGATGTGAGCTTGCTGTTCGGGGAAAATAACAGTAATTCAAAATCATGTTTATGTACTCCAAATCAACCACCAGTATGTAAGCAAAACATTAGCCAGTGCTGAGCTATGAGATTCAGTTTCAAATTGCATTTGCGTACGGGGAGCAAGATAAAGATAAGTCAGCATCATTGTGCAGCCATTTTGTTTTTCTCCCATTCAATTCAATGTAACCAAATCGAGGCTAAATGGTGAAATAGTCAGGTCCTTTCTGAAATCAGTGTCCCAATTTTTAGTGAACACAGAGCATAACAAGATAGTGCAAGCAAGGTACATGTCTGATAAGATGGAATAGAGTTGCTTGAATAAAAACCCGTACCTGAAGTGATGGGACGGCTGCGGCTGTCTGTGGCTGTTGCTAAGGGCAGCCTAATTCAATGCTCGGTAACAAGGCGATTCAGCCGCAGCCATAGCCAAAACCACTAATTTAGAAACGGCCGGTACAACCAAAGGTTAATTCAGAACTTACCACTTTGTCCTCCATATCTGAGGGTGACTCGTTTACCTGCGTTACTGAAAACACTGCACCTACCAAATAATTCAGTTTACATAGTTATTGTTCATATCTCAGCTTACTGGTCCAGATTCATTTTAAGGTATTAAAACGTATCACGAATTTTATGCCTGATTTTTTTTTAAATTTATATTTCAAGCTAATTTTTTTCACTTGAAGTCAAGTAAGATGTGAGCTTGAGTTTGCTGTTCATTTTCCCATCATGGTTGTTTTTTCAATCGTCTTCCGACCAAAAATGGAACAGAGGGCTGCATAACATCGAGGGTTATCAAAATGTTTTCAGGCCTCGATATCTTGACAATTCCAACATTTATTCTTACTTTTAGCCCTGATGGGTTGCATGATGTTCGGCAGTTTGGTGTACTTGCTGGGTCTGCGGAATTCTTTGTGGAATTTAAGTTTCCTCCCCGGCGATGTCGGACAGTGTCTGCGGTCGTAAGTTGGTGAAGCAACTGCTCCGAGAAGATAACAGAAATGTATTGCATGTTTTTTTTGTTACTAAGACATAGCTCCTAAATAGTGCTACTAGTCTTGGTTCAAAAAGTCTTTGTTTTAAACCCAATTACACTGATGGCTTCATTGTTGTTGTTTTTTCCATAGGGCCCATTTCATAGAGCAGACAAAGTGCTTAATAATTCATTCTGCTGAGCAAAAAGAAGCAGGATACCAGTCACAAATGATACATGTGGCATGGTATTTTGGCTGGTGACCATATTCTGTTAAGCATAAGTTTGCTGTGCTAAGAAACATTTTGTTCTAAAGCAGTTCCATGAAATTGGCCAAGGTAGAATATAGGCCTCCAGCCATTTTTATTTCTATCCGCACCGTCTAAATTCGAAGATTGCTATTTACGTTTAAATCGGCAGCAACATTTAGGAGTTACTATACACAAAAACTAACAAAAGTTCAGTTTTAATGTAGAAGTCAAAATTCCTAGCTTTAAGTTTTTAATTGAAAACAAACAATTTTAATGAGATCTTTTGGGGAAAAGGATATCTGTCTTATGTATTTTCCTCATGGTAAAACAAAGAACTTTTAGAAGCTTGAATTGTGTTGGTCTTATCTCTATTTGTAAGACAATATGCCTATAACAAGATTATACAATTAAAATTTCCTTGAAGAAAAAAAGGCAACATTGCAGCTCGATGCATCTATAAGGATTTCTACTCGACTTTTCTCTGATGATCAACTTATACTTAACCACACCATTAACCTTACCTCTGTCATTGTATTTGTCAATTTGTGGCAAGGAGTAAAACACATCAATAAGATCAGCCCGCGCCTTAAAGAGCCGTTTGGGGGCCCTCAGTTTCTTCAATACTCGACATGTCCCCTGAGTTGGACGAATATAAAAAATAAACATTTACTTATTTATTTAATCGCCAAGTCAAAAGTGGTGCAAAACGAGTGCGTCTGATAATTTCAGAGGACATTTTTAAGTGAATTGAAGTGGGCGAAAACGTGAGCACAAACTGTTTTCGTCTATTAGATTGATGTCAAATTCTATTCAGTTGCTTAAACCACGTGTATTAATGGACAATTGAAAACAAAATAAACAATAGGTGTATTAGGTTAGACACACGACGGCAAAACAATGAAGTAAAAAGAAAAGACGAAACAGCATTGGTAAAATGTTCCCAATGTAATTCCTAACTTGTGCGCAGTTTGTTGTTCAGATGAATAGCAGTATAGGCTACACAATTAAATCCGTGAGTTTTAAGCAAACTGTAGTAGGGCCTACGTCCATTTTCGGCTGCGCATTTTAAAAATAACCAAACAAGAAGTAAATAACCCAAATTCAGTCACAACGTGGAATTAACAATTCGTAACATCAATAACTAAAACTTTGCTTCTCTCTTAAAGGGTGTGTACAACATAAGTAAGATTAAAAATATAAATGTTCACAGATTATATATAGGCCTAATGGTAAAAAGATAGTGACGGTTGAAAACTTTCATTCAACTATTTTTGCCTAAATTGTTATAGCGTTTGAAAAATGAGTAAAACAATATAGTTTTGATCTCATGAGTCCAAAGCACAACGTTTGAAAACAGTAAAAACACATAACAGGTTTTTTCACTTTTTTTCCCTCGTTACTCTGATGATCGATTGAGCTCAAACTTTCACAGGTTTGTTTATTTCATGTAGGGTTCCCATAAAGTGAGGATATCTGGTCTTCGACAATTGCCAATGTTGTCCCTGTGCTTTTCGTGAGACTGTATAGTGCAGAAGAAACTTTCCAGCCGGACGTACCGTTTTGATGACGTAGATCCATTCCGAATTATTACTGTCTTTACATATCACTACGCCCCGCCGGAAGTAGGTGAAGAGGCACGTGCTGGGATCGCCATGTGGTAGTCTGTGCACCGGCCAATCTTTCAGTTCATCTACTGTTCTGAGATACCGAATGAAGTCTGGTTCTACACCCTCGTTGCGGTGCATGAAAATATCCGTGAAATCCTGGTTTTCAAAAGACATTGAAAATAGTTCCGCAGTACCGTTTTTATACATTGGAAAACATAATGTATGACATAAACCTATACTTTAAAATGTCTAAATAGATCGTCGGATTATGTGCTCTTTACGTAGTCTACATCTATTTCATGTTTCATCTAAAAGCCATTTAAACAACGAATGTAATGTTACTGTACCTCTCTGTCTATTGAAAGCAGCTCTACCAAATCCTTACATGAAACAGTAGCGTTTCTGGTGGAATGGTGCATCAGAGCCAGCTCCTGTACAAAAATATCACATTTTATAATAAGCACTTTAGTCTGATAAAGTACATGGGATCTACTATATGAGAGGGTGTAATCGTGTGACATAATTACAAATACTTTGTCAATTAATAAATTGTTTGTTGTCAAATTTACGAAACAATATTGATAGGCTCAATATGAATTTACAACTGATGATTTAGGAAGTAAAGAGTCAAAATGGATGTCATTATTTGTAGCCCTCCAGTGCCACCCTCGATAGGAACAATCAAAGTGGTTAGCGTGTAGCACTTTCCCAGAGTTTGGCTGAACGAAAAATGTAATACTTTTAAATGCTGTGGCATAACGCTGTCGATAACTCATCAATTTCAATCAGTTAAATTAATACTGACCCCGAAGCTGTTCCCTCTTTTCAAAAACGCCACCGTGCGGATGTTTGGCTCTGACGTCACAGGGTCAGGTGACGACACAGTGACCACTGCGGTGCCCGATAGGATGAGATAGAAACTTTCTGCCGTGTGGCCCTGTCGGATGATGATGCGCTTGGCGTCGAAACTTGGCGGGAAAAAAACAATAAGGGTTAAATTTGACGAAAAGGCATTACAGAACACATCTGATTAGACAGTTGAAACCATATACTGAAAATTGTAATAATCTCTTGTCTGCATTTTGATGCGATACTGTACTGGTCTTGCATTAGGCCTATACATACGTCGTAAAAAAAACAATTATTTTGTGTAATTTCGGTGGGTACGTAGCTGTTCAAACTAACTGAGATATACAGGCCTTGAGTTGACGTCATGGATAATTTCAAACCATCTTTATTTCTGTTACAAATAACATAAATAAGAGAAACATTTTTAGTTTTGTGTACAGGCGGATTAAAGGCAAAATAATTTGCATATTGTTTTATAGAATTGAGGTTGTTTTATAGTTAGCTCACCTCTCGTACCAGCCAACTCTCGCGATAGACTCTTGCATCTTTATAGGGAATTCCCCGAAGGACTGCACAGCGGTCTTCAAAGCAATTAACACCTGCATGAAAATGAACAGTAATGTCATAATAATAGTTCCCATTATGTAAGAAGCGAACGAGAGATACAACAGTAATCGAGAATAAGACAAGGCATACGACGAGAAAAATTGTAAAGAAAAAAAATGCAGCATCACACTGTTTAATTAAAGAGTAAAAACAAATTAAACACACATTTGGAAATAAATCAGAATGTAATAAATATGTGGATGAAACTGAAGATCAACACAATAGAAAGTGACTGGAACAAATTGATTTGTGTTTGTGATCAAACTTTGATTACCATGTGCACATCCTCTGAAGATCTTTCGCTTGGATATTGAGTTAGAATTCTCTTGGTTTCTGTACTGAGTTGAACCTGTTGGGGAATACAACATTTAAAGTCCATTGAGAAATTAGAATCATAATTAGGAAATCTTTGTGTGTGTGGATTTTTTTTATTTGGAGTTACACGTGGGATGAAATTATTGTGGTTATGTATATTTAAAACAAGAACATTATCTTTAACGTTTTCTTTTTGGAGGAGAAAGGGAACTATGTTACTGCAGTTTGTTGTTTTTTGGAGTGTTGTGTTGTGTTGTTGCTTCTGATATAAGGTTAGTCTTGTTGGACGATACTGCCTGTTGTTGCTGCTGTCGTCGTCGTCGTCGTCTTTGTTGTTGTCGTTGTTGTCGTCGCTGGCTTTCAACATTTCAAATTGTTTATTGGCAAGGGAGCAAAAAGAATATAATTTCGATGGGTTACTTTTTCTTGTACCTCTTTTTTAACCTTGAAGTATGTGGGATCAAACACTAGTCCTGAGTTCCGTAAGGCACCGTTTTCATCTAAGTCATCCTGGAAGGCGGCCAGTGATCCTAGCTCTGGTCTGTGCGTGTCACGACTCGACCTGAAGCAAACAAACATAACCTTCGAAATGATCATGTTTCCATGTGAAGCTAGGCGCACTCCATGCCGATACATAACAATTTACAAGGGATACGCTATAGGTTTGTCTTGTAAAAAGTAAATTTTTATTTCTTGTCCCGACTGCTTTGAAGGGAGGGCAATTAATACGCTGTATACATGCATAACGTTAAACTGAGAAAGGGCCTGCAATTTCATCCCATTACATATTGTCAAAAAATTTTTTTTAAAAATAATCCAAAACAATCAAACACCCTCATATGTTACCGAACCGCATTATTCCCAAACAAACACTCCCCACAAACGAACAGTTCAACTGCAGAAACTGTTTCTGCTTCGCAAATGTAAGACGATTTTTCTGAAATGGTAAAAAAGCAAAATGCATGTCGTATCAACAAAAAATAGCTTTGAAGATTAGGAAGAGGAACTGAGCTAGCTGTGCTTTATAATGCTTCAATACTTACTTTACACTCGAAAATATCGTTAGTCAGATTTGACTAGAAACCAGTTCGATTTGATTAACAATTAAGGGTCAGCTGGCTGCAACTGAAAATCAGTCAGTCTGACTAGGTTTTTTTTCTAGTCAGGATTATTTAAATAACTAAAATTGGAGTCAAATCCAATTACTTCTTCTAAATGGTATGACTAAATCATTTGTTATGTTTGTTATGTTCGTGTTTTTAACTAATTTCCTAGTCAGTTTTCAACAAGTAGGAAAACTAGTCAATATTTTGACTAGGTCTTTATAAGAGTGCAGTTAAATTTGA
Organism: Marthasterias glacialis; assembly: GCA_911728455.2. Classification (NCBI taxonomy): domain Eukaryota; kingdom Metazoa; phylum Echinodermata; class Asteroidea; order Forcipulatida; family Asteriidae; genus Marthasterias; species Marthasterias glacialis. Next base: position 9,152,607 of record OU452228.1, on the reverse strand, counting down.
TATTAATGTTCACATTTGCTCAACGTCGATTGTCATATAGAAACGTTTCCCTAAAGAGCTATCCCTTTAAGTTGTTATAGACAAATGTAATTAATGTTTTATATACCTTATAATACCTCTGGACACGCGCAGTAAAATTTTAAGCAGTCTCGCAGCTCGATGAAATCTCTTCAAAGGCTGACGGAAAAAAAAGAATGGATTTTTGTTTACAGTTCCCTCTAAAGAGTAAAACTTGTCGGTCACTTTCACTCCAAGGTATTTTAGGGAAAAAAGCTTTACACTTTACGGTTTGTGTTTTCACCCCCACACGATTTCATTTTATTTAATATGTAAAGAAAGGAACAACGTAGTTCTGTGTGTCAATGTCAACGTCAACATCAAACATACTTGCGGGAACTTTGTTGTCACCATGGTAACGCCACATTGTACGCTGTTTGAATAAGGTCACTAAACTGTGATGCGGGACAAGCTGTGAATTAAACTAGATTCACCTCACGATATCTTCAAAATTCAATTTATTTCTGGGACTTTGCCTGTATGGGAAAAGACCACTCTCTGTTTCTTACCCTGGTCAAATATAAAAAAAAAAACTAAAAAAAACTGACAAGCACGGTCATGTAATTTTAGCCAGTGAAGTTGGGAGCGAAGGAGTTAATGCATTGCTGGTTTTTAGAAGAATGACGCCATTCACAATGTCATTCAATGAAAACTACGAACATTTATTTTATATTTTGTCTGGGGTTTTGTGTGCGTTCATATTAGGCTTATTTCGATGGTTGCAATCGAAATAAGCAATAGTAGTTTCGGAGGTTTTCAAAGGCTATTATAATTCTAGACTTTAAAAGTATTTCAGGCGGGCATTTTTTATTGGACGATTGGTAACTGATATCAACTTTACAATCAGTAGGAAGTACGGTAACTGTTACTGGCGGTATGCAACCACTGTAGAAATCTCTTTTGTGGGAGTGTTGGCTCTGAAAAGAGCCGGTGTGGTCTCGACGTTTCGAGCAGTACACTCTGCTCGTCTTCAGGAGAACAGTCAGTGAGCTTTTAATTTGAAACCAATTTGTTCTTCTTCTTTATAATGAATAATACTCCGTGTACCCTGTCTTTAGTCTTTGACTCCTCTTTTCGAAATTACGTTTGAATTATAACAATGAATAAGTGTTTCAGTTTTTTTTTCTGTCAAACGTCTAAATATTATATTTTGTTTTACCGTGTCGACTATTGCGATGGTGCTTGGTTTCCGGATGGGTGGTGTCCGTCTGTCGATGTTGGTACCGGACCGCGGCAGGGTGAGAATGTTGGACGGTGGTGAACCGCCTTTTGTGGTGGGTACCGTCGCCGTGTGTGTGCAGGCTCGCTTCTTCTTGTTCACTCTGCAAAACAAATAAATAAATAAACAAATAGATACGTTAAATAAACGAGAAATTGGTGTCTGAGTAAGGGACTAATGACATCTTAAAAAAAGCTACCCGCGAAGAAAATGTTACAATCATACTTAACAATGACGAAAATATCACCGTCTCAAGCTGTTGGAAAAGAAATACATCAAAAGGCCTAAAAGAACAAGTAATAAAACAATTACAAATACTTTTTTTTTTATTAAAAAGAAGAACACGTGCACCAATATTTTGACTTAGCCTAGTTAGTAGTAGTTTTATAGTGGTGAAAAAGATTGTTTGATCACATTCCAGACAATTTCTCTTCACTACTGAGAAATACACGCTTTCCAGCCATAGATTCTCTCATCTTACTTGAGACTGAGAAGGGTCCGCATGCGATGCCATCTCTTGATGACTCGGACTCGCCTGGCAGTCGGCTGAACACCCGGTTGAGAATTCTCGACGATCGCCGGTGCGTTTTCCGGCGTTCGCGGCATATCTCCTTCACAGATAGTGCTACTTTAGAAAAAGGTTAAACCTCTTCGCCAAAGTTGGTCTGTTCAGATGCCAAGACGGTTTAACAGGCTTCAAGTTCACACCCGTACTGTAGTGTGTAGACACACACAGGGTTTCGTTCTTTTATGGGTTTCGGTGGACAATCCAAATATCTAACAAACATACTTCGACACATCGTGTTGAAATCCATAGCAGCAACACGTTTACTTTGTTCGTACATGGTTGTGAAGGAGAACGGATGAAAATATCCGCCTCGCTTCCTTGCCAAAACTAAAGCATTCCGCTCAACGATGTGGATGAAGTACCAACTGCAAGCAAGGTCAAATTCACTGCAAAGGTCGCCTAGGTTGAACATTGAAGGCGTTAAAACAAAGGTCCGCAACTAAAAATACACAACCCAAGGGTTCTTAGTTTGGTCTCACACGGCGTATTGAAGGTCACTCAGGTTAACGCACACAGATCTCGCCTGACAAGTTTGAAAGCTCTGAAAGACTGGCTTCAAATCTTTTCTGATTTACTGAGGAAAATAATCCGTTCGCTGCCTGAGGAGATAGCGAATGCTGTATGTTGCGTTTGAAACAACTTGAAGAAAACAACAGCAACAACAGCAACAACAGCAACAACATCATCAACAACAACAGCAACAGCAGTAGCAGCAGACGCAACAGCAACATCAACAGCAACAGCAACAGCAATAACAACAGAAACAGCAACAACAACAACAACAACAACAACAACAACAACAACAACAACAACAACAACAACAACAACAACAACAGCAGCAGCAGCAGCAGCAACAACAACAACAACAACAACAACACGCACATAAGTAGAATTTAAAACAGGCACATGTAAAAATAGTTTGCATATAATTATGGTTGGCGTATTGGAATTGTTATTGGATACTTGAAGTTGTGTTTTATTATCATTGTCAACTTTGTTAACAATGATAAGTACTAATTTACTGAATCAAACCCCGTGATCACCACAGCCACCTTACTTCTTTACAACTCTGAATCGCAAAACATGAAATTAGTTCAGCCACAAGTTCAAATCGTAAATTACAAAAGTTCGACTTTCGTGTTCAACTAACCCTCTGTTGGTTAGATCAAGCCATTTTGTAAATAATAATTTTGTTTCCCATTATGCCATTTTCCCATTATACATTAGGTCCATAAACGAAATGTAGGCCGATCTCCAAAGAGTAAAGTGTTCGAGAAAAAAAAATAGCCCAAAGGAATTTTAAACAAGTATGGCATGTACTCTAATGTATTGTTAAGGTACTACTGAGTTCATGTTTGGCTAGCTACCGTAACCCTTGCGTGACGCGTTAAACATATTCATGGATCACAATTTTTGGAACACACAACCCCTGAGGGCCGGGTGCGTGACAAGCACAAAACTTTGTTGACTATAAATTATAAAGTTTCTACCACCACGCACCGACCAACCCTGCCCCTTCCTCAGTCCAGTCCTTGCCTCTCCGCAAGCTATGCGACTCAAGCAACTTCATTAGCCTCTGTATCCGAATATAATCGGACATTGCGTCCTAAGCCAATACGATAAATCCCTTTAGACGGACTGTTGGGCGATACTGAAGGGGGGGGGGGCTTTAGTCCTCAGATCTTTACGTAAGGTTATAGCAGTCAAGCGCATGCTCAGATCATTGAACTTACTGTCAGCCATTTTGAAAGTTCCAGAGCCCAATGCAAACGGATTAAAAAGTGCTGACTCACAAGACGGAGACTGTGTTGTTAGTTATAAGAACATTGGCAACGGACTTCTCAGCTCATTCTTCAAGTACTAAAAGATTTAAAGGCACAGTGACGCAGACACTCAAATTGGACACGGTCCCAGCCATAAACCGTTGTCTTGAAACACTCCTTGTGCACCAACCATCTCCGCTGTGCTCCCCTACTGCTTAAAGTATTACCTCTTGTTGTTCCTCTTCGATTAGTGTAGTAGGGAGCATGCGAGTTCAGCTGATGATCAATGTTTCTGATCTTTAGAGCACCTTCCATCGTAACATCCAATTAGTCCATCATGATGCAGCACTAACTTTAAAATCGATACTTGTCGTGCTCCCTGTATACACTACCAGTACATTTTTTCATATAGGGCTTTACAGAAATATTGGGGCCAGACTATTTGGTATTCCCAGCCTCGATTTGGTTGCGTTTATTTTAATGGGAGCAAACCAAGATGGCTGGACCATGCGGGATAAAGGTCTCTATTATATCAACTATCTGCTTCTATGTTTGTTTGCTGATTATGTTTAGAATGAATATTCGTATACTTGTTGGGTGATAGGTTAAGGTCTATCTCTAGATGAAGCCTTTTTTTATTACCGTCCCCAGAGGGGATATTGCTCCCTCAATCCATGCTTAATCCAAGCTTTATCCGTCACTTGAGGAGATTATGAGTGAATAAACATCGACTATTAAATCCATTCGCTAACCCCCTTTGGAAATTACAGTCGCGGATTTTCTTCTTATATTCTTAATTCGACATCTTCCATTGTAATATGCATCTTATTGGGCAAACATCCTTGCTCTCATCATATGGAGGGTTAAAAAAATGCCTTTTAGCCCCCTGAGAAAGACTCTGCAAGAGTCGAAACGTGAGGCTATAAACAACTTTCGAAATAAATAAATACTTTAATGCGCGTATAGATAACGACCAATGTGTAATGGTATAGGCGTCGGAGGTCATTTTTCTTCGAGCAAGGCTACTTGCATTGTGAAAAAAAAATCGCTTTTCAAATTTATCTTCTTTTTATAATTTTTTTTTTTGAGATTTATGTGTACCTGGCGTGTATCTTGTTTGGGGGCTACCGTAAGCATTAGTTTTACGTGCTAAGTGAATTTGTTCACAAAGCAGCTCTATGCAAATGTTGTATCATGCATAAACATTACACCAAACTTAGAAAAGTTTGCTTATTAGCATAAGGGTACCACCGTTATTGGATACCGTGTGTTCTTTTACAAAAATGCCAAATTCTTGACCAGGTCTCGTTACGTAACAACAGCTACATTCCAAAATGCCGTTTTAAACTTCACTGGTCAAAACGCAGACAAACACTGGGGTGGAGGCGGGACAGTAATCGCATAACAATCAATAAGAACACACCTTTTCACTAAGGATCTTCGAGGATTACCCAGCTCTTCCATTCAAACCCAGTAATTGCCGAATGCTGACATCACAATGCCAGTATTTACACACGCATCTATAATTCAGCACAGCAGCAATGTAAATAGATACATTGCGGTGTTTTGAGTCGTGTGAAAATGCAACAAGTTCATGAGGATATAACTTTATTCATCCGTATTAATTACACTGTCTCGTCTGGAGAAGTGGACTCAAGATTTGACCATTTTTATTTCTGGAGTTGCTTCATGTGTGATAGGATGAATTCTGAGTAAACACCGTTACGAAGTTCCACGAGTGCTTAGCATGCAGCGGGTTCGAATGTGATTCGCACCCCGTGTTCGGACCCCGTCCCCGGCCACCAGCTGGGCTTGGACACAAGGTGATGTTTCCCGGACACGACACCGTTTGATTGCTTTCTATTGTTAACTTTTAAAGATGTCTGCCTTTCTTTGGATGTGATACCATGCTGTGATCGAGTTACGATTCCGGAGGTGACTTTGATGCGTTTCCAGAAGAGGGATTTGGGATTTATGTGCTTTTTATACCTCGCATTCCAGCCAAGCTTTGTGGATATATAATGTCTGCATGAGCTAATAGCATCAGTTTCTGGCAGTTGTTTTCGGCAATTAACTTCCCCAACTGGACAAAAATGGGATCGACATTTCTGCAGGATCGTACATCGTGTCTTCGTTGTCGCACCTTTCGAAGAACATGTGGATAATATTTCTGAAAGTTTGCTGGGAACTTATTTACCGGATAAACAAATTCGTGACTATCGGACGGGGAAATATTTATGTCGACCTGTATTGTTTTCAAAGCAAGTTTCTGAATCTGAATTCGGCAAAGCATCCCAGCAGAAACATAACACCAACTGAAATAAGTCGGGCATTGTCTTCAGTCAAGCTCCATCGACATCGTAAACGCAAATGGTGTAGCTAGATAGACGCTTAAAAGAATATGTTTTAGAAAAATCTGGAGAACATTAAAAAAAAAAAGCAATGGAGTCACCAATCAAGAACTCTCATCAGACGTTTACGAGACAGCGAGCGCACTCTATCGCCGTGGTCTCCACAGCGGGGCAGAGCACCGAGGAAGGGCCTGGCGGGCTCGGGGTGGATCCATCTCTTCACCGCCGGCCGAGCCGGTCGCTTCTTCGCCGGACTGATACATTGACGTCGTTACAGGAGACCTCGAACGCGCTTGGTAGACGTCGCAGCACTATACCGAGGTAAAATTACATTTCCTTGTAACTTAGGAACCATATCTTATAATAAAAATGTAGTGGAATTTTTAAATTTTAAGTGAAATTGTTTTATCACCATATAAAAAAAATGTTTTTGCACCTGGCATTGACCAATAGTGCCAATCAATGTAAACGCTCTCGCAAAAGGTCTTTATATGTCGTTTTGATGTAATATAGTTTTTGTAACCCTATTTATCTTTACATATTTAAAATTTTACAAGATAATGTGCAGGTTCATGGAAAATCGTAAAAAAATGTCCGGGTATGCTAATTTTGCGGTTGGCGCCACCTTTCTTGAAATCAACAGAGGGCGCTATTTTAAAAATCTTGTGAACTTGATTTCAACTTAAAAATCCAGAGACGTGAGGATCGAATACCTTTCGCAACTTATTTGAAAATGAAGCTTACATTTCATGATAATTTGTTCCTTGTTTTACTTAAAAAAAAAAAAAAAAAGTTTGCGAGGCATAATCTTAAAATATGTGTGGATTAAACGCACAAACATTACAATCAGCTCAAAGATAGCAACACCCTTAGCAACAGATGAAGTCGTTGCCGTAGCCGCCAATTCGGATATGGCCTTATTTGGAAAATAAGTTGACTTTAACAAGATAGCCGAACGTCACCTGGGAGCGGTTTTGGTTTCAAATCTATGATACATTAACATTTTTTATGATGGAAACAAAAATGTAAGTTTTTTTATCTGAACTTTACCTGCATAAAATATACTGCTGCCAGCAAGAAATTTTACACCTCCCCCATTTATTATACATTTTTTTAAATCGATTAAATCGAAGACTGCGAATTCAAAATACAGAGAAATGTTCTGAAAGGCTTTACACACCATGGTCCATTTTCTTTTTACAATTTTTTTGTGATTTTGATTAGGCCTAAATGTCACCAGGTTAAAATGATCGTCCTTTTCGGGAAAAAAAAGAACTTCACACTTAAAACAAAATTATAATAATAATAATGATAAAACTTGCAACGTATATCATTACTTTAAAAATCTTTCCCCTTTTTTATTGCATTCAATCTCGGGTTCAAATTAAAAGTTTCTTGGAAGTACTGTGTGGCTTGAAGGAATGTACTGTGCGGCAAAATAGATAGAATTAGAAAATTAGTTTAGAAGTTTAATTTGAATGAAAATCTTAATATTGCCTGTCTGTTGTGAGCTGGGGCTGCTTGGAAGTAGTTGCAGACATTGCTCTCCCGGTGAAAAAAAAATAACAGCAATTGTCATCGTTTTCATCAAGTAATTTTTTGTTTGATATTTAATAATATTGTGAACAGCCTATAAAAACAACACCTGTGGTAGATAAACTGCACAAATAAAGCAATAAACTGTGTTGTAAAAACGGAACAGCAGAACCTTTTCGTTGATTTGGAATAAATGCATCACCACAAGCGAGGTTGCCAATGTCAAGTCCTTGAGATGTTGTTTAGGGTTGCGGTGGTGCGGGGCAATGTCCTGCGGAGTTATTGTGTTCAATTTCACGGCAAATATCACATTAAGTGAACAGTACAAAAGCTAATTACATTAGTATTGTGACGCACACAACAATGGCAGGTGGGATTTCGGTTGCGAACGTATAAGAAAACTTGTTTTCATTGAGACGTTATACTGTGTCACCAACGAAAGTTTTAATTCAAAAGATAAACAAAACAAAAAATTCACTGAGAGTGTAATGTCTGCAACTGATCGCAAGCAACCCCAGGTAACATCTAACAGGTATTTTTGAGATTTTCATTCAAATTTTCTAGTTTTCAAGTTTGACATAAGAGTGATAATGTGGAAACATTTATCACAATGTTGCACGTTCGGCTTGTGTTTGATGGAACACATTAATACCAGTAACGTGTTCATGTTGAGTGCATAGCCAGACATTCTCATTTAGAGGGCCAGTGTGGCAAATACATGATTTGGGGAGAGGGGGGGATATTTAATAATGTATCGAACCATTTATTTGTATATTTTCGGATCTCCTTCCCTATCCCCCGGGTCGTGCCATTGTTTATGTTGTCCACTGATCTATACCGGTTATTCTACCCACAGCGGGGAACTTTTTAATTGATTTTTTTCGGCCATCAGTTCGTAAACATTAAGGTTTTGCAAGTAAAAAAAAAACATTCTCAGCGGTATAGGGTGCTAATGTCTTACTTTGAATTTGAGTTTCATTAGCGATATCAATGCCTCTATCAAAGTTGTACAATTTCTTACACATCCAAAATGTTCAACTTTTAGCGTGCCGGGTCATCGTGTACATGTTGCCATTTTCTTGTCGTATACTGGTAAATGAATTGAAGTTATATTCAACTTAAAAAGAACACGCTAAAAACTAAGTGTTAAATTAAACACTTGAAAGAGTGCGGTGAGTGACTACTCTTTGATAAGTCAGCTGATTCAAAAGGAGTTAAACATTGTTAGTATGTTAGATTTAACTTTGACCACGTCAGCTTCACTTGTTCATGTTGTTAAAATCTAACTTTTACAGAGCAGTCACCGGCCGCACTCTTTAAAGTGTGAATTCAACACTAAGTTTCAAGAGTAGGTCTATATAAAAACAAGTCAGGCAAACTCTTCGGACTGCAATGTGACTGAAATAAATAAATAACAATGTCCCGATTTCATATAGTAATCTACTTTTGTCTTCTTAATTTAAGGAATCAAATTTGTTTGCTTGGCAATGCAGTTGAGTTAAACATTACAAAAAATGTCAATCCCGAATTTTCGCAAGATACAACCGTTGTATACATTTTTTCCCCTGTCGAGAGGAGTGTCGTTTTTTTAACGATTATTCCCACATGTTGTTTTAAAAATAATTGTTCACCATATAGTTCTAAAACATTAGAACAATGTTCTTTTTTTTTAACTCGAGCTTTCAGACGGAAACTAAGTTTTTCTGGTGATTAAGAATCAAGTGAATAAGTGTAAAGCTTGTATCATGAGAAAAAAGTTATATTTTGATGTCAGAACATTTCAAGTTGTACTCCTTTTAACGTGTTTTACTTGTGGGTCATTTATTGCGGTAAATAATAAAGTAAATACTTCAAATTTGCAAATCTCATGCGAAGAAAACTCCCATTGAATGGCACTTTGAACAAAAAAAATATCGGTAGTATTAATGAAATGTCTCCCGCTGTAAACTCACCTTCTTTTCGTGTTCCAAGAAGTGCAGGTTTTGCCTCGATGTTTTTGTGGAATGATCTCTTCATGAGTACAGTAATACTTGGAAATACCGTTTCCTTTACCCAGGACCATCTCGTCTAGCCTTGCCCCGGCCGTGGTGGGCGGTATATCGACTCGGTGCCCCCGCTCTCCATGTCGAGATATACTCGGTAAAACCGTCGTGCTTCTGATCATGCTTGTCGCCATTTTTATCTTGAATTCACCCTTATATATCTGGAATTCACACTTGTTTTTAATAATCTATTCCCCTCCACAATTTCGATCATACTCTGCGATGGTGGTTCACATTGACGGTCCAGTTTGTTGCTAAGGCAATGCGATAATAACACTACAGTTTTGATTTTGTTGCATTTATTACAATAATACTTCCGCACTTAATGATGTTTTTTTAACCAGTCAGCAGAAGCTCCATGCGGACCAATTTGAACAAAAAGAGTCCCACAAACTCTAGCTATTCGCTTCGGTGACCAACCGTAAAAAAAAAACCACGTGAAGATCAATGTCAAAACTTTGCTGTAGCAACGATTTGTTGGGCTGCGAGGTGCCCAAAACAGATACCAACTTTGTCATTCACAAACATAAATTTGGTGTTTGCGCCCACATAATTGACATTTTGATTATGTTCGTGACTTCCACAATGCATCTACCTTGAACTTGTTTCCAACCGACTTGGCGTTATCGAAACTATAAAAAAGAATGAAGGTGATATTGTGTGCTTATAGCATTTAAGCTAAATGGGGTGATCGTGTGAGCATGCCCAAACACAATAATGATTTGGTGTGGATGTATTATTTCCGAAGGTTAAGAATGCGTCAAAATATAACTATAAAGCTCGGATTGTGTGCAAACATTTTTTTGTGCGGAATAGCGGTAAAACTCAGGGGGGCACATTTCTATGTCACTGTTGATGGAGTACCGTCAGTGCTCAAATCTGACCCCCCCCCCAAAAAAAAAACCAAACAAACAAACAAACAAACAAACAAACGGAGTAAACTGGAGCAGGCATTCATTGGAATGATGCGAAGCAAAGTGCACAAATCTTTGGTTTATTCAACACATAAATATTTAAAAATCCTGATGAAGTGGTTCAGCCATTTTTTAAAAGCATTTTATACTGTGTTGAACCGTGGCTAGAAGAGACAAAAATCTGGCCGCTGTGTCAATGCGATTTGGGGTGTATTCAAATGCTGCTTTCTTGGTCAGTTTGTGGTAGTTTTCTTCTCTTCTAAAGTGTATCATAAAAAATAAAAAAATAAAAATAAAAACGCTGATTGATTGTTACATCGTGGCGAAGCCTGTGGAATGAACTCTTACATTAATTACTTTTTTCATAGAGCTAGGATGGTCCGTGCTATGATTTGACCTTCATCCCAGTTACCATAGCAACAAGCAATTATGCTAATGCACAATTGTATGGAAGAACATAAACAACATATAAAAACAAACAAAACAATATATATATATATATACATATATATACAATCAAAGAAGAAAGACAAGTGATACTTAAACACAGAAACATATATAAACCACAATGAAAAAAAAGTTAGATCCTGCATGGTGTTTCGTGACAACTATTACAAAACCCCAAATCGATTCTGACGATTTAAATAAAACATGACTGTTGACCCTTTATCCAAACATTAGCATATTGAGTAAAGAAGGTGCACAGAAAAGAAAAGCAACATGGTGGGGGTAGATACGACAAAGTATCCAAATCAATATTAACAACAAACTCACCGCTATACCACACAAACGCGTTAAAGAGGACAGTTACTAAAATGCAATTTGTGGTCACACACTACGCACACTCAAAGTTGTAAAAAAAAAAGTAGTTTGTAATTCTAGTGAGAGCTGTTACGATTCAAACCAAGTTTGAAGGAATTTATGTATTTGCGAAATGCAAGTTAAAGACAACGTATACTCTGTGTGATGGATGAAAAACCAGTTGCAACCGACCGTCTTAGAAACAGGTAACAACTTTTGCCATACGTTCATTTCTAATGCTATATACAGTGTAGATTGCACTGGCACACGGTTTACACGGGGGGAAAGGTGATATTGATGCTTAAAGAGTTGAAGTTTGTAACACTATTTATATACATCTTGAGAAATGTTCATTTCACTGCTTTTCTGCCTGTATAATGTTTTCATTTTATGGAAGTATTTTAAGGAATTGTACACATTGTTTTTTTGTTTTTTTTTAAAGGAGAAAAATCATTTAAACTAACTTTTCCAAGAAACTTGATAAAAGTAATGTAACAATTACAGAGAAGTGTGGCTTGCTCATTCCTTGAACCATAGCATAAAATTAATAAGCTAAATGTCTCATACTAAGTTTATTGACCTACGTCGCTTGCCCTGCATAAAGAGAAATCGTTTTAGATTCAAAAACAGTTTGACGAATTGTTACTGTTTTTGGTATTCAGTGCTGTTTGTCTGTGTACTAAAACTCTCCGGGCTGTCTTGTCAACAGGCGACCTCAATCCTTGACTATATCCCACATGACACCTATGCCTGGACACACCAACATGTTTAGACTTGGATAAGATTAGTATACCTGGCCATGTGATAAGCAATTGTGATTTTCACCTAAATAGTCCTCAAATCCTCTGCAATTAGAAAACTTCATGGAGAACATTTTGGAGTATTTGGGACGGTTGGAGTTAATATTTTTGGATGCATATCTTTCATCATTTTTAAAAACTGCGTACACAACAATATTTAACCTTCCGTGGTTGAGACAGTGTTCTTTGCTCTCTGGTTGTACCTTCTCTGTTTTATAAACGAAACTAATAATGAGTCAGTGAATGGCCACCTCAGACTTAATTCTTGGAAACCTTTTCAATGACTGGGGTTTCTTAACATAATCTGGATGATCCGTTTGGATCGGGGCTTTGTTATTTTCTGGTCTATCAGTCAATTTCTTTTTTTGTATACTACATTATCTTTGAACAGTGTGTAATTTACCTTCACGGTGTTACTAAAACACAATCCATTAGTGCAACGCATCACCGATCATCAGTCAAATAATGCCATGTGAACGTGTATCAAACTTAAGTTAGATCAGTAGGCCCTAAATGGATACAGTTTGGGTGACATAAATCGACTCAAGATTTTGACTCAAGAGGGTAAACATTCAGAAGTTTGAGCTGATATAGGTTGGAGACTGTTGGGGAGTCGAGAGGGGGGGGGGCTCCTATGGAGTGGAGGTTGCAAAATAAGTGTTTTCCGAAGCCTGGCTTTGAATTGAGCATACAGCCAGCATCATTATATCGGCTACCGTTTCGACAAAAATAAACGCTGTTGCCGGAGTTTTCTGACAATTTTGCCGAAGTTTAGGCAAAATTTCCCTGCAGGCGTGGATCTAGGAATTTTACCAGGAGGGGTAAAATAAAAATAAGAAAGGAAAAAAGAAGAAACAAAAAACAACCTGAAAAGTGAGTGATAGAAGAACGCGATGATTAAAGATACGACACAAGCAGGCAATGGGAATTTAGAGCTGTAAGTGAGATTATGGCTATATGCGAAGGCACAACGGAACAAGTAAAAAGAAGTCGAGAGCAGGGAGGGTCCGGAGTCCCTGGACCCATCCCTCGGATCCGCGCCTGGAATGGTTGCCTCCACCCCACCAGACCAGTTCTGACAGCGGAGTCCCTTGCAGTTTCATCAGTGTTTGATGTCTCCATCCATGCAATTACTTTCTCACAAACAAGCACTACAGATAAACCGAAGGCGATTAACGCGTGCTAAGTCATCAGTCCTCTTTTGGGACAACACAGAAGGGGGCACTGTTTGTGTTTCTTAAGGAGATTGTGTGGATTATCATCACAAAAATCCCTCCCAACAAGGGGGACATAAACAACACTTTCCCCCTAGTGACTGACTGCAATGAGCAGCTCCACATTGTGTGGGACGGGGTTGCTATCTGCTCACGCGGAAAACAGTGAATCCGGTCCTCTTCAGAAACCAATAGTCTGAATCCACTTAGCAGTCACTGAATTGAATAACTTTGCCCATCCGTTGCGCCCCGAAGCGATGGCCCATTTCTGTCATTTTATTAAGTCTGACACAAAAACACTGGTTGTATGGCACAGCATGGGAAGAGAGCCAACGTTGGTGTGCAGGCACGGCGTGTTGCAATTTTGGGGGGTCATAGGCCGAGGACAAACCAATGTATCACCCAAGGCCTCTTGAAACAAAAGCCCAGTAGGAATTATCTAGTAGTAGCGAAGGCAGTGATAACTAAACCGTCACACACGCAGTTCTGTGAATTTTGTGATCCACGATAGGCCTTATGTGGCTAAAAGCAAGCTTCAATATCGCCTATGCTAGATGGTCACTTTCAGAGGAAACTGTCAAAGGATTGTATAAATGTTAAAACAATAAGTGAAATGCTGGTGAAATGAAGTAAGTGTTAGCACATTGTTTGTTTGCCTTCTTGAGTGTTTGTTTACCAGGAACGAAAATGACGTTACCATGGAAGTACTTTCAGTGTTGAGTACATACCTAACACTTGTTTTTGAGCCATGTTGACAAAAATGGAATTTATCAGTTTTATAATCACGACTTATGTCTTCTCGTTACTTTTTTTTGTAGACGGGTCGCAGTGGTGTCTCAATATGACCGCAAGCTGGGAGGTTCGGCCGGCAGCAGACCGGGTCTGAACCGACGGAGGACCACCACTTCACTCACCGAAGAAGATGTCCACAAACCGGAGAGGCCCCCAGGTCCATCGGTGAGTACAAAAGCCAGACACTGCAGGGTCTATTAAGAAATGTTTGTTGTGGATGTATATAAGGACATAATCAAGGGTTTAAAGTGAGGACAGTGTCAGCTTGATCGAGTGAATTTAGTTGGAATGGCAGGCCTACACCTTTGGTTAAAAAAAATCCCAGTACTACATTCAGATAATCAATATTATGGATGTGTTTTGTAGACATGTGAGGTTTCAAGAAAAAGCCTTCGAAATAACCATTGGAATTTAGGCCCATACTGAATATCTGTGCAAAAAAGGCTTGATTTGATTTGCACATGTTTTGCTTATTTCCCTTGAAAACAAAACAAAACAAAACAAAACAGGATTTGAATTTGGAACACAATCCTTTTAATAGCATGTTGTACATTAAAACCATTGTTGCTAACGAACTATTCACCTGCATGAACCTGTTGCTGGCAATTGTTTTAGTCAGATCAATTATAAACGTGTACTTGATGACTGTCTTAGCTCCTTGGCTGCCCTCTAAAAATATTTCCAGTCATTAGCTCTCTCTAAAGTTTCAACAAACTCAAGTAAGTTCAGCCTGTGATCTAACTTGTGTAGTGTCTAGGGAAACTATTGTGTCCTGGAGCCTGAATACAATATTTATGAGAGAAACGTAAGTTCTAATTTAGTTTCATTCGTTGGGATAGCATCAATGATGGGAGTGTGCCCCCCGTTCAATGCAAAGTGTTGGTTATGGTTCAAGGGAGCCACGCCTAGAATTGATGTAAACTCACCGAAGCATTAAAGCATTCGGATATATAAAGCTACGGTAGTGACCAGTGAGTTCTTTCAGGTCGTTCACTGCTGGTTACCCATATTGTTCGTGTTTTCCTTATATGAAGTTCTGATAGTGTTATGGCTAATGCAGAGGAGCACGGTTCTGCTTTAAGCACTGAGCTTTTGTTTGAAAAGTTTCAGAGTTATTTCGACAAGAAATTCGACAAGTTGGCTAACTCCACTATCACAGATGAAACAGCGGTGAAGGAACTCAAAATAAAATTGGAAGCGAAGGAGTTGACCAAGCCCGGTAATTCTGCCCAATTGCTGTTTTGTGGACAGCTAGAGATTATTCTAGATAAAATAAAAGTCGCCTTTTTGCAGAAGGGTGATACAGACAAGGTCGTCGAAGCTATTCACGAGGCTGAGGACTTTTTAGCGGATAGAAAGCAAAAGATCAAGATCGCTGATAGCAGTAGAGCAGGTTGGATCACCATTCAACAGTTAGAGAAGGGCGGCAAGAGAGACCAGTCTTCCGAAGATCAGAAGAAGGTGCAGATAGCAGAGGACGCTGCTCTCAAAGAATTGGAAGGAAGAAAGAAACAAAAGACTTCGGATAGACGACAGCAAGATGGGGTGGTTTTCAAGAATTTTGGTGACCGTAGTCTTTTTCGAGGTAAAACGTTAAATTCCCCCTTTTGTCTTTGGTTGTTTCAAAGGGCATCTGAATCCTGGCCCTTATCCAAAGTTGTCATTAAAATAATTCAGAAATTGAATCATTTTGTCGTATAGTGTAATCATTGAGGCTGTTCTTAGAATGAAACTGTTTTTCATGCGGATGAGCGAAGCGAAGGAGCATGAAAATTTAGTTTCATTCGTTGGGATAGCATCAATGATGGGAGTGTGCCCCCCGTTCAATGCAAAGTGTTGGTTATGGTTCAAGGGAGCCACGCCTAGAATTGATGTAAACTCACCGAAGCATTAAAGCATTCGGATATATAAAGCTACGGTAGTGACCAGTGAGTTCTTTCAGGTCGTTCACTGCTGGTTACCCATATTGTTCGTGTTTTCCTTATATGAAGTTCCAGTCTTTCTCGCTGTTTGTATTTTTTCTCATTATACATTTTAGGCATGCCAAATGATGTGTGTTTCAGCTGCAGAATGCCTGGCCACTGGGCCCGGGAGTGTCCCTACGCAACAGGCCCCCCACTGTCACACCGAGTCCGATCCCGAGCTCAGACGGCTCTTCCCCTTGGATACAACACTTTCCACTCCAGAGGTGTGTCGGTTCCATGGCAAGCTCCCGCCTTTCATCGAACAGGGTACAACTTCCTACCAGCAATTGCGGGATCCACGCCCACAGGCTCATTCAAGCCCGCAGAGTCAATTGCAGCGCCATCAACGTCAGGCTCAAGCGTCTCTTAAGGTGGCAAGCCTGTCACATAAGTTTGCTGACGTATTGGAGGTACGATGTGATTATCAGGATAGCAGTATTAAGAATTTAATTTCTGATAAAGTCAATGTGAAAGGCAGGTTACGAGCTCACTCACAATTTTGGTTTCATATAGGGGCATCATACATGGTTTTGTCTGTTATCAATGAGGGTTACCGCATTCCCTTCATTACATCACCACCATCCATGTTTTTCAAAAATAACAAGTCGGCAATTAAGGAAGATTCCTTTGTGACGGAGACAATTTCAGAGTTATTAAGCTCTGGTAGAATAGAAGAAAAATTAAACCCTTCATTTGTTGTCAATCCCCTTTCTGTTGCATATCAGGCATCTGGTAAAAGAAGGTTGATTTTGGATTTGATTAACGTAAATGAGTATGTCCCAAAGATGCATTTTAAATTAGATGACTGGAAAGTAGGTCTTCAATTTCTTTCAAAGAATGCTTACTTGTTTTCATTTGATTTGAAATCAGGGTATCACCACATTGATATCTCTTCCGACTATCAGAAATACTTGGGTTTTTCTTGGATCATAAACAATGTTCGCAGATATTTTGAGTTTACTGTTCTTCCATTTGGGTTGTCTTCCGCACCATTATTATTCACCAAGATGATGAAACCACTCGTGACCCACTGGAGATCGTGTGGCATTCTCATTGCCCTGTACTTAGATGATGGTTTTGTGGTGGTACCTGCTTCATGTGATAATAACACAAATGAATTTCACATTGCAAGTAAAATCTCCCAACATGTAAAAGTTGATTTGATAAGATCTGGTTTAGTTTATAACATGGACAAATCTTGCTGGAATCCTGTTAACCAAATTGTTTGGCTTGGCATGCATTGGGACTCCGTAGAGGGCACTTTGCGAGTTTCCCAGAGGCGCGTTGATAAAATTCTGCGCACTATCAATGAGTTGACTTCTGCAGACGTTGTCACAATTCGCAAGCTACATTCTTTTGTAGGCCAGATCATATCTCTGGGCCCTGTTGTTGGTAATTTAACTAGACTATCCACTAGGAACTGCCAAATGAAAATATCACAGGCTCATCATGAAGACGATATTATCAAACTTGACAATTTGTGCTTGTCAGAAATTGAATTTTGGAAGAGTAATGCTTCAAAAAGAAATGTGCGTTATCTATTTGTTTCCACCAGAGTGAACAAGATAGTATGTGGGGATGCAAGTGCAGTGGGATCTGGTGCTATACTATGTAATGATATCCATACAGCTCACAAAAATTGGACTGAAGTTGAGGCAAAAAGAAGTTCCACTTGGCGAGAATTGGATACAATATTATTTGCAATTTCATCATTCCTGCCAATAGTATCCAATTCACAACTCAAAATCTTCACAGATAGTCAGTCAGCAGCTCGTATAGTGGAAGTAGGAAGCATGAAGGTGGAATTACATAGTTTGGCAATTGATATTTTCAATATTTGTATTAATAACAATGTGCGTCTAGAAGTAGAATGGATACCAAGAACCATGAATGACAAAGCAGACTTTGTCAGTAGATTGATCGATCTAGATGATTGGATGATTTCAGACAAATTCTTCAGCATAATCAATGATACATGGGGTCCTTTCTCAGTTGACTGTTTTTGCAAGTTATTATAACGCTAAAGTGTCCCGCTTCTTTTCCAGATTTTGGAATCCAAATACAGCCGGCGTAGATGCCTTAGCACAGGATTGGTCAAAAGAGAATTGTTTGTTAGTGCCCCCTGTACTTTTGATCCCTAGTGTTCTAAGACATTTGTACTTATGTAAAGGCAGAGGAGCCCTTGTTTTCCCCTGGTGGCCCTCCTCCCCCTTTTGGCCTTTGTTATGGTCTTGTTACAGAACATGGATTACGGGAATGATAACTCTTGAAGGTTCAGACACCTTAGAGTTGGGGAATAACAAGAATTCTTATTTGGGCTCAGATACGTTTACTAGTCCAGTATGTGCCATATATATTGATTGTACTGAGATTTGATTAAGTTACATGAGTTTGATTATTTATTCTTAATTAATTTTCTCTTAATTGCTGTATAGGTCATTCGCAGTCAAGATTTTTGGTCAAGCTTTCCCAACAGTATAGACGCATTCAAGGAACAAATTTTTCAGGATATTTTGTTAGCCAAAGCAGAGAGTACTCTAAACAGTTATCTTTATAAATGCAGAGATTTTTTCGCTTGGTTGGTTGCTCATAAAATTCCTCTCCGATTCCCAGTTCAAGACACTGTTGTTGCTGCTTTTATCATCGATAAGAGTAATTTGTCGCAATCTGAAAGTTCAATAATTACGATTTCCGCTGCAATTAAATGGCTTCATTCTCTCCTGAATATCGAGTCAAACCCAGTAGACTCTCCACTACTGAAACAGATTGTAATCAGCCAAAGAAAATCACTGCATAAACCCCCAGAGCAGAAGGAACCTTTAACAATTGATCATGTGAGATCTATAGCTGAAAAATTCGCTAATCAAGAAAGTAGTCTCATACAATTAAGGACGGCTTGTTATGTGACGTTAATGTTTTCTCTTCTGTTCAGACACGATGAGATGGCACAACTAAAAGCATGCCACATCACTGAATTAGAAAATCAAGCCGGGTTGAGAATTTTTATTCCCCGTTCTAAAACGGACATTTTTAGAGATGGCAACACTACTTTTTTGTCGTGCACACAGAATACTTACTGTCCAGTAACAATGCTACGTAGATATATGCATCAATGTGATATACAATGTGGCGAAGATGTGTATGTATTTACAGCCTTATCATTTCATTCGAGCACAAAATCTTACAAACCGGTAAAGCACAAACCTCTTAGTTATACCAGATGCAGGGAAATCTTTTTAGATGCAATGAAACAAATTGGCATAGAGCGTCCGCAGTCTTTTGGTTTACATAGCATGCGTTCTGGAGGCGCTACTCATTTGGCCAATAAGGGTATATCGGAAGAGTTAATCATGCAGCATGGTAGGTGGAAAACCCAACAAGCCAAAAACAGGTACATTAAGCGGGATATAGAAACTCGCTTGGCCTTATCGAGGTCTCTGTGCGAAAAGTAAAGGAGTTAGAATTGATTGGTCAAAAAAAAAAAAAAAAAAAAAAAAAAAAAAAAAAAAAAAATGTTCGGTGAAGAGAAATGGACTGAGGACAAAGTTCAGTAGAGCCTCAAGGGCCAAAGTTTCATGATTGGAACTTGAGAGAGGTGAATTCTTTGTTATTAATGAGTTTTTTGGCCGGACAGATAATCCGAAGAGCCGTAAGGGCTAAAATTCCTCGGTGGAATTATTGGTGATATTGAATTATGTAATTTCTTTTCAAATAGATTTTCAATTGAAATGTATCATGAAAAATTATGGATTATTAGTTTCATATTTAATGAGTTGTCAAAACAGTATTTTGCTTATAATTTAATCTGAATGTTTTTAAAGAAATAATATTATTGTTATAAATTACTCCAGGGTAATCGGCATCTGAATCCTGGCCCTTATCCAAAGTTGTCATTAAAATAATTCAGAAATTGAATCATTTTGTCGTATAGTGTAATCATTGAGGCTGTTCTTAGAATGAAACTGTTTTTCATGCGGATGAGCGAAGCGAAGGAGCATGAAAAAGAAAGTAGTTTTTGTGTACTAAGGAGGCCCGGATAGCAGCCCAAACTAAGTATGAATTATGTACAAGTACTTAGTACGTCTGTATGCAGTACATCCATCGTTACTGTCCCGCGTGTGTGCGTTGGATCGATTTTAACCCACCAAATGCAATGGTGGAACAACTGATCACGACTCTTTGTTTCTGGCTGGCATAATGAGTTTTTTGTTGCCCCAAAGAGGATCAGCTTTGTCTTACTTTTGGGTGAGATACCCATCCATAAATATGTGTGTAAAATATTACATGCTAATTTAACTGTCGGGTTGTATTATTATGATAATTGATCACTTCAAGGAGATTATCATTATGGAGTCATACTTAATCTCTATTCATGATTTATGAAAAATTATGGGGCTGTGGGGTGGGGGGGGGGGGTGGTGAGGTGACACCCAGGGTATAGAGGATTTTAAGTGCATGTTCATAGTTTTATTATTTTTGTTGTGGCAACCAGAATAGGCAAAACAAATCTGTGATTTGTGGGATCTGCAGTACAATTTTCTAGACTTTGAAATTATTGTAGATCTATCAAGTATCAGTACTGAAGGATTGGTGCTCTTTTTAATCAGTGAGCTTTCAGGTTGAAAGTGATAATTTGTTTTGTTATGCTGTGTCCGAATCCAGCGACTTCGGCTACGGCTATGGCCGCTGGCTGCAATGACAACATTGAAGAATAGGAATCCTCTGCGTTCCGGCCGTAGCCACTGCCGAAGCCATTCATTCGGACATGACTCATTCTTGAAAGGGCAGGGGCATTTTCTTTTTTATGAAGGGCACCTCTAGGAGGAAATTGTAAATTTGTACTGGAACATTTCAAGGGCACCAAGGCAATGACCAGGGGCAATGGAGGCAATTGCTTCTGTTGCCCCCATGAAGTATCAGGCCTGCATTACCAATCCTGTACAGTTTCTATAAGTCTTGAACAAATACTTGGGACCTACAGGGAGATCTTGTGCTCACATTCATCTCCATAGAGTCCCAGAGGTCTGATTTCATGTCTGTGAGGGCAAGTCTTACATGTAAGTCAAGCTCCAATTCCAGGACATTTAGTGTCACTGACATCTTGATCAAGTCTCAAAGGTCAGGTGCTAAGTATGTGGGGTTAGTCAGGCACCAAGTCCTAAATGTATAGTGTCATTTACATCTTGATCAAGTTACAACTTTAGGTCAGGTTCCAATCTGTGGGGTTAGGTTTTAATTCAAGCTCCAATTCCTGGACATTTAGTGTCACTGACATCTTGATCAAGTCCCTGAGGTCGGGTTCTAAGTATGTGAGGACACATGTAGGTCTCAAGTCAGACGCCAAGTCCTAAATATATAGTGTCATTTACATCTTGATCAAGTCATAAAGGTCAGGTTTCAATCTGTGAGGTTAGGTCTCAAGTCAAGCTCCAATTCCTTGACATTTAGTGTCAACTGACATATTGATCAAGTCCCAAAGGTCAGGTTCTAAGTATGTGAGGTTAGGTCTTAAATCAGGCACCAAGTCCTAAATATATAGTGTCATTTACATCTTGATCAAGTCACAAAGGTCAGGTTTCAATCTGTGAGGTTAGGTCTCAAGTCAAGCTTCAATTCCTTGACATTTAGTGTCAACTGACATATTGATCAAGTCCCAAAGGTCAGGTTCTAAGTATGTGAGGTTAGGTCTTAAGTCAGGCAACAAGTCCTAAATATATAGTGTCATTTACATCTTGATCAAGTACCAAAGGTCAGGTTCCAAGTCTGTTAGGGTAAGTCTCAACTCTCAAATAGAGTTGTAAGTCCTGAAAAAATAAAATCCATCTGAAAGCTTGCTATATTATAAACTTGACACCATTGTGATTTGTATTGAAATATATCACCAACTGAAGTACTATGATTTACCAGGGAGAACATTGTTCAAAAAGTGAACTTCTTATTTCGGTTGCCAAACCGAAATTAAGCACACATGAATGAAATGTTAACATGTAGGCCACTATGTGCGAGAACATTCCCCCCCCCCCCCCCCCCGCAACACTCAGTTTCACATTTTGATATTTGCCAAAGTGAAATGGTCGCAGTGTTGTAGGTCTTAAGACCCAATGTGTTGAGGTCTCGGGGTCTTGTGTCGAGACCTTTCGAGACCTTGATTTCATTTTAATTGACCTCAAGAATATTATTTGTAATGTTTTACCCATACACCAATGTGTGCTACGCACTGCATACTCAGTACTTTCCCGAGTCCTGTGAAAAAAATCACAGGCATTTTTCCTCGAGTGGGATTCGAACCCACGACCCCCCGCCACTCTAGAGCAGATGTCTCACCAACTAGACGTAGCCCGACTCGAGGAGTTACCGGCACAGAGGAAAATGAGATCTTTCTTTTGCATGCTGTGATATCGTGAAATGATAAAAATAATAATAATAATAGCCATTTATATGGCGCTTTATGCAAAAATACCTCAAAGCGCCTCACTGTAAAAC
Organism: Marthasterias glacialis; assembly: GCA_911728455.2. NCBI lineage: Eukaryota > Metazoa > Echinodermata > Asteroidea > Forcipulatida > Asteriidae > Marthasterias > Marthasterias glacialis. Next base: position 9,130,103 of record OU452228.1, on the reverse strand, counting down.
TATAATTGCCTGAGGCAATAATGGTATTTCAAAATAAAAAAAAGATACAATGTGCAGAGAACAACTCAAGTACTTAAACACGGTCAAGCAAACAAAACAAAAGTTAAAATGCAAGACACAAAGAAACTTTTAGAGGGGGGGGGGCAAGCAGGGGCTTCAATTTACATTAGACATTTTATTTTATTTTTTTGTAGGGGGGGGCTATTTTATGTATCGAGCCATTTATTTGTACATTTGTTTGATCTCATTTGGGGGAGGCAAGGGGGGAGGCAAGGGTTTTGAGTGGGGGCCTCAGGCTTTGTGCCTTTGAACTTTTGTCTTGTGTCTTCAATTTGCATTTAATGGTTTAACATGAACACCAGCAGTCGCCGAAATAAAACATTTTTTATAGTGTGTATTCTGTGCATGTAGCATTCAGCAGCACTTGGCCCCCTGTGCGTTACATACACACGCACATGCCAACATAAAAACTTACTGGAAACCACTGAATTTTAACACCGATGCCTGTCTTTATCCGGATTAAGGAAAGGGAACCAGTCAACCAAAGAGGCTGCTTCTTTTTTCGGCAGTGAGGGCGCTGTATAAGTTTGCAAGGAATCTATTACTATTTATTTATGGACAAATTATGAACAAATTTTTGATGTAAATTGTTTACATTACTTATTTTCAGCCCTATGACAGATTCAAACTGAAAGCCAATGCTGTAAGATGGCTGTGCATGGCCTGCATCAGCTACATGAGGTAAGTCAGCGGCATCAAACAGTTTTAACCACTTACTGGCAGAAATAGACTGATCCATTAAGCTCCGCCTACCTTAGCAACTGCCTAGCAACAGCACATGGTGTGACTTTCTCGCCACGATCGCAGTGGTGGTTTGGTTGCGGCCACACAAATATATCGGATACACACATGGTTTTCGTGGACGGTATGGATTTAGTTTTGTGACCTTTTGAGCAGTGCCTCGAGTCCAAAGAACAATGCAGACAGGAACACTGTTAAACCACTTGTACGACTTTACAGGGACCACTGCTGTGGGGTTTGCACCACCAGAAAAACAAACAAGTTAAAACTAAACAAAAATTAGTACAGTTGTGTGTGCTGTTGTGTGTCAGAACAATGGCGGCGGTTTGTTTACTTTTCTAATGGGATTTTAACGTGTCAGACTTTTGTGGGACTTTCAGTGGCATTGTCAAGGCTGTGATTGGTCAATACATTTGTAGGCAGGGCTTAATGTATCGGTCTATTCCTAAACTTGTCCATGCTCACAGGCTGGATTGATTTTCAGAATTTCAAGAATATTTTTGTTGTTGAGAATATCGTTGTCACTGTGAAACTTGAATTAACCAAGTAAAGACAACAAACGTTCTCAAAAAATGCACCGGGATTTTTTTTCTCTTTGAAGAAAATGTGGCTTTTGTGCACCATGAATCGGCCAAACCTGGGCAGCAAGCCACAGCCGTTAATCGGTCATGGCTTGCTGGAATCTTGTATTTACCGTCTATGCCAAATACAATCGTGACAGTTTAATGATCTCTCGTAACCCTGGTTTGTTTAACAAAAGGACTAAGGTCTGGAATTGGGGATTATACAATAAACCCTAAAAAGGGAGATTTGGAGCATGAATTCCAGTACCTTTTGTCCCTCTTCATTATAGGGCAAACGAAGCTTAACGTAGTGAGTGCATGCACTGTGCAGGCTACACAATCGATTGTTTGACCGTATTTACATGTCAGCCGGAAACATTCCTACATTCCTGGACATTTTTTAAAAAGGGTTTATCCGTCTTCTGTTTTTGTTTTTCTCGTAAAAGTTTTGCTTTATACGTGTTCAGGCGTTAACTGGTGCAGGGTTCTGCCCAGGACTTTTGTAGTGGAGGAAAAAAAATGCGGCCCAATGCACAGCGTGCACGTGTGCGCTGCAGTTGGGCCGCCATTCCACAGCGTGTATGGGGATATGCCCCGTTGAGTCGTGGAAAAACAGTTTATGGCATAGCATGGTCTCGCTCTGTATGTTCATTTTCCGTTGTATTAAACGCTATGAAATAGGGTACGTGATGATGAAACTGGTGTCAAGCATAAAGCTACGATCAGCGTAACTGGAAACCATTGCAAAATCAATGTGGTCCACTGGAAAAGACTCAAAGTTTCAAAACTTATGGCTTTGGATACACCTTTTTACTGGTAATAATTTTATAGAATTTTACATGTTTTTTAAAAAATGTGATAGGCAATTGGCAATTTTAATTCAAAAACTTTGAAAATGAGTGGTGGTCGGAAAAAGAGAAAATTTTGCCAGTGGTGGTCGGGGAATCTTGAGTGCTGGGCGGGTTTTCTGGCACCGACCACCGTGGGCAGAACCCTGCTGGTGTAGTGGCTTTCTCATTCAAAAGATCAAGGATCAATTTCCTTTTGCAACTCACCACAGAGCATTCTGTTCTTGTGCCAGACCAGGTAAAATATGTAAAGAATAGTTAAAAAAATGGGTAACCTGGAGTGTACTGGGTTCATTTACGCAACAAATTGGACCTACGACTTTACTCTAATGTATTGTTAATTAATTTATTTGTTCCTCCCACAACATAAAGGGCGGCTTCAGAGAAAGCCCTCAAAGGCAGCCTCCTGGAAGTTGTCCAGACTATAATGGCCGAGGCAGAGAATGAGGCAAAGCGGACAGGCAACGATGGATCATTGCCCCGTGGGATCATCAGCTCCGCCTACCCTGACATGACATTCGACGCCACCGAATATCAACGCTTTTCAAAAAGAGGGGTAAGTGATTTATTCCAATTTGAATGGAAATGTCGGTTTGAAAATTAGGAGAGGCACGGCCCTGATCGGCTCTGAAAAAATTGTGGTAATTTTATCTTGTACTCTGGTGAATTCGGATGGGCATGGCAAGATGTTGGACTGATTATAAGGACAACCCAGGGACAAAACTTGAGTTAATGTTCAAGTACTTTGAATGGGGACTTTTGATCAATTGACCCCTTGCACCAAAATTACACTCGGCTACTGTATGCCATTTTGAGAGTAATTAAAAGCCAGGTCGACTAAAATGCACAAAACAAGGAGTTATTGACTCCCAAAACGGCGCAATCAAGATTATTGTGGTGATGACGTCTGATTAATTTGGTCCTCAGTGAACAAAGTGCAGCATGGGAATAGCTCTGAAGGCCAAAATGAATGGATTGTCTCAGAAATCAATGCTTGTCTGTCATTGAACGCCCCTGGGGCATTTTGTTTCTTCATCTGAGTGGGGGAGGGGGAGATGGGAGGGTGGAGACACTAGAATTATTCCAGGCCTGATATTTTACGGAGGTAACAGAGGCAATTGCCCCCTAGGTGCCCTTGCAATGTTCCAATAAAAATTTTACAATTTCCTCGTAGCGGGTGCCCTTGCCCTTGGTGCCCTTGCCCTTTCAAGAATGAAGCAATCAGGCCTGTTATTCTCTTGGTCAAAGTTGTGAATCATGAAGAATTAGAAATGTTTTGCCTTCTATGCCTATTAAAGGGAACGAAAATCATCGGTTTATGGAAGAGAATACTCATTCTAATCCTCTAGTTTTCAAGAAAAATATCATAAAAAGATGGTACATCATTGGTTATTGGAAGAGTACACTCATTCCAATCCTCTAGTTTTCATGAAACATATCATGAAGGGATGGTACATCATTGGTTATTGGAAGAGTACATTTATTCCAATCCTCCAGTTTTCAAGAAACATTTCATAAAGGGATGGTACATCGTTGGTTTCTGGAAGAGTATATTCATTCCAATCCTCTAGTTTAAAAAACAACAACTCATAAGTGGATGGTACATCATTGGTTTATTGCTTCATTTCCAATCCTCTAGTTCTCATTGAACACACCATACATCCAACCTGTGACAGTTTCATCAAATTCAATGGTTGTATTTTCATGAAAACAGGAAGAAACGGTATGTTCTGCCCGGGTTTTTTTATGGATGTTCATATTGTCTTATCAAATCAGAATTAGGCATTTTACTCGGCACTCCCTGTACGTAGGTTCCCCACCCCTCCTGGCCCAATGTTCTCAGTGGGTTCCAGGGATGTTTCAATGACTCTTATCAGTATTAGTTGAATAGTTCCCATAATTTGTTAACCAGTTCCCGCCAGGAATCTTTCATTTTTTCCCGTCTAGCCTCACAGGATTATTTTCTTTGAATTGCCGGAATCATTTTTCTTTAAGAGTACCGCTGGCACAAAGAAACCTTGACTTGACAAAGCCAAAAAAGAGCCAAGATTCTTCTTGTTTTTTCTATTGAGAAAATGTCAAATACTTGTACCTTGAATTGAGAAACCTCGTCCGTAAGCTAGGGCTTAGGATTGGTACTAAACCCGGAACCAAGGCTGGATCCGATCCCCGGTTCATTCTGGCTAAACTCCATTGAGGCGAAATACAATGAATAAACATTGGTGGAAGCCTCTCGATGTCTCGTAATCCTCTTCCTATCTTTGTTCCGATATTTAGATTTTTACACAATAACATTTGTAAATGTTGCCCATTTGTTGGCTCAGCAAATATTTTAACATATAAACGACATTGGGCGCCAACTGGTTAAAGACCTTTCTCTTGCGACGTCACAGCTGCGAGTGGTTGGCAAAATTATTGGTGGCACTTCGCTGCAAAAAATACCGTACAATTATTGGATGCATATGAGTGCATTGTCGCAGAATATAATCCCGATGTGAAATCTGGACTATGGAAAAGCCAGATTTCACTAAGTGATTGTATTCAGCGACAATGCACGAATGAAATGCATTGAATATTTGGTTTGTATAACTCACTCATAGATCCTTGTCATTTGGATTGTGTTCACAATAAACACAAAACAGACACGGTTCCTCGTCAAAATTCTATAAAAAAACCCATCTAAACAACCTGGACAACTTCATGTAGACAACAACCTTTTCTGTCGTAACATTGCCTTGTCTCGTTTAAACTAACCGTGGGAATGATTATTTTTGGAACGACGCTGCAAATTAAGCGTAATAAACCATATTCGATGTCCTGTAATTTATTCATACGTAACGGTCTAACTTCGCAGCAGTAAATACATGGCAAAATAAAAGATGACATGTGATTTGCTCCACCAATCATTAAATACAATAATGCCATCAAAATTACCCATATCACTGATAAAATCAGTGGTGCTACCCATAATAAAAAATGAATATATTCTTTAAAAAGTGTGTTTTACAATGTCAATGTTTTGATAAAGGGCTAACTTGTGTCAACCCAGGTATATATTTTGTGATACTCAAGGCCGCCCAAAATTGTGTATTGTCTACAAAAGAACTAAAAAGAACTTCTGGCATTTTTAATCATCAAGTTTTGTAATACCTGATGTGTAATGCATAGTTTTAAAAATGCTGAATGTTTACAGAAAATCTCCAAGGCTATCTCCAAGTAGCGATGGGAATTTGTTTTAAAAGTAGGCCTAATTCATTTAGTTTTTGGCTAATTTTGTCAATTGTTGACAATTAACAGGATGGAAATTTTCCGAAGATGATCGATGATCAAGGAACTTTGCATAAATGGCTTATATTTTGTTGATAATGAACAGGAAGGAATTCCCAAGAAGATCAAGGATTTACTAAGGCTACCAGAGGAAGAGAGGACCCAGGAACAAATAGAAAATGTAAGTAAAAATAAAATTGAGTTCTTATATATAGCGCTTTATCACACCCAAAGGCATCTCAAAATGCTCATTATTTTGTCAAAGACCCAACAATATTGACATAGCACCATGTAACGATTTACAAGGTACTGTGGCACAATCTGCAGTCAACCTTACCAGAGAAAACCGGGGCGAACCCCTTCTCTTAACGACAAGTGTATTGGGTTCTTTTACATGCATTACACGTACATGTACGGCTTTACGTCCCATCCAAAGTCCTGACGAAGCAATAATGGTTTTAAGTGTCTCGCTTAAGAACACAAGTGTGAAGACCAGGACTCGAACCCACACTCTGCTGATTAGAAACACCAGAGCTTGAGTCCAGTGCGTTTGACCACTTTTGAAGACAATATAGTCATAGATATTATATTAAGCCTTAAAAGTATTGTCTTGATTCTAAGGGGAAAGGATAATCTAATCTTGCACCATGTCCCGAAGGACGTTAGCTGTACAGATTAACTCTCTCCGCTCCTGCCTGTCTTGCGCTATGCGATGTCCCAGGTGGAAGGCGCTGTTAGCATTGATGTCATTTTCTCTGTCTCTTCCTTGGCCTACCCTGTCTGTTCTTTTCAATGACTGTTTCTAGCAGAATGTCTTTTGGCACTCATGATGTGGCCAAACCAGGCAACTTTGGCCTAATAGATGCGTGATGTGATTGCCTCTGGTGGGTTACCATCAGCTGAAAATTTTCCTCAACACTTCTTTTATTTTGCACCTTGTCTTGCCAAGAGATGTTTCGAGTTTTCTAATAACAGCACATCTGGAAGGCTTCTAGATTCTTTTGTTCTGCTTTCCTGATGGTCCTCATATAACATTGTCTTCCGGCAAACTTGAATAGTAGTGTAGAAAAGAGGGTTGCAGCCCTATATCCAAACCATGCCTGTTCACCAGTCAGACGCATAGTTGTCAATTAATAGTATAGATTGTTCCGACTAGGCATCCATCCCGCTTTACTAGATATCAGATATTGCTGCGGTGTCACTTGATTGCAGTTGGGATGTAGAGAGGGAAGCTAAGCGAGCTGCACTCCACCCTAATTGTAAGTGATGCCTAAGTACTCTCAATATTTGGATAGTGAGTACTATGTAGATTGTTATTGATAAACATCTCTAAAATATCTTAGTTCCGTTGTCTGGTGTTGATGATCTCAAATCGTCTCTTGTATTGATTTATGATCTCAAATCGTCTCTTGTATTGATTTATGATCACAAATCGTCTCTTGTTTTGATTTATGATCTCAAATCGTCTCTTGTATTGATTTATGATCCATATCATCTTGGAGTGGGAAATTGTGGGATAGACCGGGAGAATGAGAGCGCGCCATCACCCATAATGTTTTTGATAGTTACATTGGCAGTAGTCTACTATGTATATTGTCATTAACCATTTGTCACCGGGATTTTTGTTGTTGTCCTGTCCCCAGGCGGGATTCTTTCGGCGGAAGTGGCGAAATCTTTTTTCTTTAAGGATATTGCTGGCACAAAGAAACCCTGACTTGACAATGCCAAGAGAACAAAGATTCTCTTTGTTGGATCGTCCGTTTTGTTGCTCAACCGAGAAAGTGTCAAATTCAGCACGCAGCATGAATTGCAAAACATCGGCCGTTACCTACGGCATAGGAGAGGCACTAAACATGGAACCGTGGCTCGATTACCGGCTCACTTTCCTGACTTACCTCCATTCAGCCGAAATACAATGAGTGAACAATGTTTGAAGCCTCTCGATGCCTCAAAATCGCCTTCTTGGAACAAAAGGACAAAGGTCTATAATTAGGGATTACACCAAAACCACCTCTCAATGGCCACAAAATACGAGTAAATGTCCTTGTGTGGGTGAATCGAAGTGTTACACAGAGTGTCCATGGTCTGCGCAAGCTCTGAGTTGAATGACCGGGCGACCTTTGCTCCGGTGGTCCGAAATTACATTATGGCATCGCAAGACAGTGTCCGTTTCCAGGCAGGCGAAACGTTTGCGTGTATTTATGTCATCTGGTTTCAGCTGGTTAAGAACGAATACTCAACCCAGGTTTTCAGCCGTTGCAGTTTCTTGTAAATTTGCTAATCATGTGGCTGTACTAAAGCCCGGTTCAGACTTGCGTCACAATTTTCATGCGTCACAATTATCTAACAGCACATACAGAATTGTTGCGTCACCAAATATTACTCATTATTCAATTTTAAGCATTTCGCATTCACGTGAAGTGAGAACCAGTCTTAAGCCACCCACTCCAGGCTTGGGTAAATTTAGGACAATAACATTAGCATCTATGGGTTGGTCATCCAATGCTGTTTCATCTTCAACATCATCTCTCTTCAAGTAGATGAGGGGGGCGGGGGTCATCAAAAGCATTCATTTCTATGTCATACCCACCTTTAGCCATTTTGACATATGGTTCTTAAAATAATTCATAACTGACAACTCCGGCCACTACTGTTCCTAGAACCATCTACGTGAGTTCCCGATTCTTTTGACCATAGATGGGATTGTAAGAGAGGGTAAATTTGGGCTTGCTTTCAGTTTTTAAATTTAAAGATATGTCAAATTGTGTGCCCGTAATGACATAGTATTTGTACAAGGCGTTGTAAACATTGTGAATTGTTTCTCTGCGACTACATCGTGTAGGCGTTAGATGATTAGGTCTATGTATTTGGTTCATTCCCGCCCCACTCGTTTCTAAACTCTTCCAGGGATAGGGGTGAATTTCACAAAGCGCTAGGACTTGTCCAATCTTGAGTTAGGAAGAGTGACTAGTCCTAACTTATCTTAAGTTAGAAATAGTTTTGTGAAATCCACCCCAGGTCGTGCAGTTGGTGTTTTGCTTAAATTTCGGTGGAGTGGTCTGGTCAAAACAAAGAAATAAGAAAATAACTACAGCTAAAAGATAACTTGTTGACTAATGTGTCTCCTATCATCATTATAGCTATGCTAGCCATTTTGAAATTACACTCTGTTTTTTAATAAAGATTTTGCACGTTGTGAAAACACCCAAGACGATGGCCACCACCCCAATCGTTAAGGATGCTTTTTAATTTGTTGTGATCACTGACTGGCTGGTCTTGTCACGTAGGCCACTGGCCTGGTGACGGGGGATAAGTGGGGGGGGGGAACAAATTTATAAGCAATCGAGTCAGCATCGGATGAGCTCCTCAGGTTCGGCTTCAGTATGGAGTGCCCTCCACAAGAATCTAAGCATGCAACAATCTCTCTCCAAGGTATAGACGCAGTGAAACATTGCTTTAATATCACCTGAGACAGCCCAGGGATGAACCAAGTATGGGATCAGGTAGGATCATTCAGGGATTGGCCACAGTACTTGAAGGCACAATTAAACACCAGTCGACTTTTGCCATTCTGTCTGACAACATGATGGGGTAAATACCACTGTCGCCCAGCATCTTCCCCTTTCTCCTGATCAGAAACAGTACGAACTAGTCCTGCTGCCTTCAGTTCCTGGATCTTAGTGCAATGAACCTTTGCAAGCTCTGGATCTCACAAGGCGTTGCTCGTTTCGACGAAGGGTTGGCATAACGGAGCTTGCCGGAATTCTGAGATTTTCATCATCCTGCCTCCAGAGAAGTGGGGTTGCCACTCGGCTGATACCATCAACTTCAGCATAGGTAGCTTGGTTTCAAGGAGATCTATGGCTCAGTGGTCCTGCTTGGACCGGGTGACTTGCTTTCTCTCAGCATACATCTTGAAGTCATGATGCCATAACTTGCAGACACCTTCATGTAGGGTTGCATCAGAAGGAATGGGTCCCGACATGTAGTTAAGTTCACCACGGTGTTTGTGATCCGTGGTGGGGCCTTGCACTGCCCAACCAAGTTCAGTCCACACCGCCACAGGAGCGCCTGCGGGGCCAAAGCGTCTCTCCAATGGCACCACCAGCTCAGGATGATCACTGCCTATCAGTAGGAGGGGTCTTTAATTAGGGAATAACAGTGCGAGGACCTGGTCTTCACTGCTTGGTAATGACCGGGGTGGTGGCTGGCCGCTGTTAACGACCAAGCCTCGCACTGTTATTCCCATTAATAAATACCTTTTTAACGAAATAAACGGCTAAAATCGTCCATTTTGTAACTTTTCTTTCTCGGCGATACTTTCTTGTTTTGTTAGCCGGTCTTTATATCGCCGTTAATACACCCCCACGTGATCACGTTTTGACCAATCAGAATCCACAAACTGTCCTAGGTATTTATTAATACATCTTTACACTCATGCAGGGGAACTTCCTTTAGATGAGCCCATCTCCATTGTAAGGCCTATGCTGGTATGGAATGTTCAGATAGTCTAAGCATCTGGGATGAAAACACATTAGATATGCTAATACGATGTTTTGGGTTGTCGGCCGGTGAAACATCGAGCTTGACAATCCTGCCTTTACAAGGGGTACAATCTTCTCTGGCTGTAGCAATGGGCATCACTGCATTTTGACCCTCGAGTCCCAATGATTCAGCAGCCTCGTCTTAAGGATCATGGTGAAATTGGATGCATCATCAAGTAAACAGTAGGTTTTCAACTTAGTACCTTTACTATGCAGTGTAATTGGCAGGATTTTCATGCACACATCGCGGAGGAGCCAAGGGTTCCCATCTCCGTAAAAAATGGAAAGGTTGGGGTCGAATTTTGAATAATAGACCCCGTACCCTGGCTGGACGACAAGATCATGAAGGATGGTCAGTTGGGTTTGGTCGCACTCCCTGCACGGCTTGCGCAGATCACACTCTTGGCCTTCTTTATGCTGCCGGGCACATTTCCAACAACGATGACCTTTTATCCACTTCATCCTGTCAGGGAGTGATAGCTTCTTGAAATCAAGGCACTGGGACAACCAATGTTCCCCATCGCAATGAGGGCATTTCAGGATGAACTTCTTGTTGTGTTGTCGAGGCTTGGGGGCATTACTTTCTAACTGCTTTGACGGTGGAACAGTACAGGTCTGATTGCTGCTAGTACTTGTTTTCAAATAGAATGCGACGGCTCCTTTTCCTCGCTTGGCTTGGTTGGTGATTTGAGACTCGGGTTGTCGGTTTTCCTCCAACGGCATGTTTTTGCGAGAAATTTCTGATGTTTCTTGCAACCACTTCTTGATATCTTAAAGGGAAAAATTCTTTACATCTTTCTTCTGCATATTTCTTAAAAATGCTGTCTGGTGAGTTGGAGAAAGTCTGCTGTATAAAATGCAAGCAGTAGAATTTGTCTTTAATTCTGCCTGTCCCTCAGGGGCACTCTGGAGTTGAGTGACTAAGGCCGAGACAGTAGATGTGAATTCAACTAACCCCTTCAAGTCGTGAGCTCGTAGTTTTGGCCACGATGTGATCTCTTCAATTTTCGTTCTGATGAGGATTCCGATGTCACCATATGTTTTCTTCAACACAGCCATCGCCTTGGTAAATGACTGTGTAATGTGCTCAAGGCCTTTAATATCCTTGCACGGCTGACCACTCAGCTTGGACTTCAGGATGAAATACTTCTAAATTTCACTAAGATGGACTAGTGGTCGGATACAGCTATCAACCATCGTCTCGAAACATCGATATTCTGACGGATCACCTCAGTTGAAGTGAGGGACTTCCATGTTCAGTCCACCTGCGGTTGCCACCAACATAGAGCTGAGCATCATTTGGTTAATTATGCCACAATCTGACACAGAGGGAACAATCGGGCGCTCTGCCACTGCTGGTTGTCCAATGGGATGTATCTGGGTAATTACTGGGGATGCCAAGGGAGCTGTGTTGCTAGTGCAGCAGGAAGCAGCAGAAAGTGGCGTCGGTCCAGTACTGGGTGTGGCTTTAGATGCTAGGAGTGGGGTGGCAGACCACAGTCGGGGAGTGTCATCAACTGTGTGTGTGACTCTGGGTTGAGCTGTTGAAAAAGCAGAACTAATGGTTATGGTTTGAGAGGGTGCCAAACTAGCAGCTGGCAGAAAGCGTGCGCGCAGGTGCGGCGGAAACGCAAAGCGCAGGCAGCGAGCACAAGCTCGACTCATGTGGCTTATCGGATGGTGACTTCACAGTAGGGGGGTCATTAGAAATGATCCTAGAAGTACGGTCCAAGGGCATAATGACATTCGTTAAAGAACCACTATCATTAAAATGAATATCATTGTTCTCAGTCTCAGTTTCAGTGAGGATGGCAGACTCTATTCTGGCTTGAGTGAGGCTGAGTTCTGCCTCTGTGATCTGTTTCTCAAGTTCTAATTGGCTGGAAAACTCCTGTTTTCTCTTCAGGATTCGTTGTTCTACCTGATCAGCATCCATGCAGGCTTGTTCCAACTCCAATTCTTCATCCTCTTGTCTCCTATGTTGCTCGATGCGCAACCTTTTTTGGTGTAGGGTGAATTCTTCACGGGTCCTCTGTGCTGCAAAAAGCTCCTCCTCTATTTCCTCTCTCTCCGCTTGAGCTTTTGTTTCAATTTCTGCTTTCTTTCGAGTGGCAGCTAACTCCTTTTCTCTGGCAGCAACTTGGATCCGGGCTCTCACGGAAAGTAGACTGACGCTTAGGCTACTTTGTTGGCTTAATATGGATTGGGCTGATTTCTTGGAGTGGCGGCTTAATATTGATTTTGTTGATTTCTTTGAATGCTGGCTCGCAAGGCTTAGAGGGGGTACGTGGCCATCCATGGTATGGGTATCACGTCTGGGTCACCATGAAAAAATAAATAAGCAATCGAGTCAGCATCGGATGATTTTCGTTCGATTTTAATCACAGTAATCAGTAACAGTCATTGGAGGAGATAATCAAGCGTAGTCAGTTAAGAATCAGGAACAGTAATGTTGATTGGTTTAATTCCTGGCTAATTGGATCACTTGGAATACATGTAGGTGGTGGGGTGATTGATATGTCAAGATAGTCTGTAAAACCAAAGACACAGGAATTAGGAAATCAATTATAGACTGGGTTTTATCATTACATAATTATATTAATCAGTAAGTTTAAATGAAATAAGAGAAACTCACCATCGGATTTTAGCCTTGATGGCGAACAGGTGAGAGCTTTTGCCGCGCGGTGGCGCACTCTCGCTGCAATTTCGTAACGGGGGGGCGGGGGTAAGGGGGGGTTTACTCGAAGTTGGTGGAGGTGGCGTCACTTTGGGTTCGTGACTAGCTTTTAAAGTTGTCGGGTACCATCATCCGATTTTTAATGTTATAAGTGTTGAGGCTACCCGGCTGAAATTTAGGAGGCAGTGCATAGGGTTTATTTATTGTGCTCTACACAAAATTATTTAACAAAATACTTACTCTTTCATTATTCTTTAATGGATTTTTTCGTACGATATCTCATTTGAAAGTAATAACTTTGATCGTCCTACTAAAAAAACAACTTAACATTTGGATTACTTTTTCAAGGTAAAATCTGCTAGAGCATAGATCATATATCTTTAATGCAGCAAGTATCTTTTTGTGTCGAATTGACTCACCATGGTTTTGTGTAAGTTTACAGTCGTGAGTTTGTGCCAGTAACTTCGGAAGTAGTTTATCTCATGAGTTTCTTCTTTACCCAGAGAGTGTTTTCGTAAGATGATCACATGAGGTGTGTTTTAACAACGTATTTTGTTACACCCTTGGCTACATGTATATTGTGCCCGTGAGGATCGAATTGTCGCAGCGCTGTGATTTTTTTCACCGGTTCACCACCAAGTTCATATTTGAATTTACCAATGGCTTTTGCGTTTTTGTAATCGTACAATAGCAGGGCTCAAATTTTACACTGGACCACAGGCCCAAGGCCAGTGGTTTTAGTATTGGGCCAGTTAACTCACAAATGGACAAGTCCGGCGGTCTTGTGTTTTTCAATTGAATAATAATACCTCTTTGTGAAATATCTTTGAAAAAAAGAGACACGAGAAATGATGTTTAAAATGTTGACTTTGAATCTGATCAATATCTATCAAAATACACTTAACCCACAAGACATATGAGACAAATCTTCTCTTAGTGCTTGTTCAAATAAAAACAGTTTCCATTTTAAACTTTGTAGAAAGTTCTTTCTCATTAAGATTCTGGTCTTGTAAAAAAAATTCTGGTCAGGTAAAAATTTTGAGCTTCAAGCCCTGTGGTCTTGTGGAATTGTACCCCAAATTCGAGCCCTGAACAGGTGGTCTTGGGAGGATATCCCTTGTTTTGACTCGTGCTATGAGACTGTTGGTATCGATGTAGACTAGTTTACATTTGTCTCTGTATTTAGCTTTTAGAAAATCGTTGTAAAATTCATGCATAAATACTTTTGATAAATCTAAGATACTAACACCGACGTAAATTAGTTTATCTAATTTAAGAAGGGTTGTAAAGTTGTGTACAGCTATTAGGTCATTAGGAAGTAAGTTTACTTTAGCCAGAGAAGGTTTAGCTATTAATTTTGGCAACCGAGGTTCTTCGTCTCTTCAAAGTCTTTAAAGTTGACTTGGTTTTGTTTGTTTTCCATGGTTTTACCAAAGACCAAATTTTTTGCTAGTTTGTAGAGATTATTTTCAAAGTCGGACGTAGCTTCTTTTTCTTTTGTCTGTGTTGAGGTCGATATTTTCTTTCATTCATGCTGATTGATTAAACTGTAACACGTGGTGTATCTTGACCGTGGTTAAGTAGAATTGGAGGTTTCGGTAATGGGCATGTGCTTTTTTTTCCGAGGACCCAATGTGGCGATGAGTTTAGTTTCGTTTGCTAGGGTACGGTCACCCATGATCTCTTTTTGATAGTCTGAGAGCCCCTCATGGGGGATAGCCATGTTTTTATGTGCTAATGGGTAACTATTGTGCTCTCGGTGAACCTCGCTGGGATACTCTAGATCTACTTTGAAGGAAAAGCCAATGTCTTAGTCATCTCAAATCAGCATTCTCGAGTTATGCTGGACACTCTTAACACTGTGATCCACTTAAAGCCATTGATGGGTTGATATTGACGCAGCTCAAACGCACAGGTTGTCGGCATCGAGGTACATGAGGTACGTGCTTGGTTTCTTGGGGTTAAAGACATTCCACCTCGCTTGGCTCTGTCAAAGAAGAGATGTTGATGGATGTTTGGTAGGAGTTCCAAATTTATTTCAGTATTTTTGAGTAGCGCTTCCCAAAATAAACCAGGCGCTGTGTGGCTGTGAGGTGGATCTAGGTGGTAGGTTTTTTGAACATGACGGTCAAAAGTTTTCAAAGATGTCCGCCTGTAATGATACATACACCCATTTAGAGATAGATGTTGTGGTAGTCGCGCAGGGTTGTACACCCAAAGGTAGATGGTAGATGGTAGTTTTCGCGGGTGATGCTCGAGTCAGACAGTCTTGAGGAAAACTTTGCTTTTGGGGGTAGTTCATTAAATCGATCCAAAGAGTCCTTGTACTTTTACAGGTAGATTCCTTTTGGAGAGCTAGAGGTCTCTGCATGGACATCAACCCGAACGCCTCAATATCTTTGAACTTGCCCTTGGGAGTTGCTTTGACCAAGTTGTTGAGACTACAGCTGAGAAATTTAGTTTAATCTAAGAAGAATAACTGGTTGCCCAATGTAAATGAATTTAGTTTGCATCCATCATTTTTATAAATAACGGAGACGGTCCATTCAGTTTTAGAAACGGCTTGTATGATGTGGTGAGCTTCGTAGTCTTCCAGGTTGTGAAAAATGATTGGGATTTTTGTTTTATATGGTTGAATTTTTTGTTTCAGATTGCACTTATTATGAATGGTGCTATGGTACTCACCCTTGATGTGGCTCAAACTTGTCACCACATAACCAACAGTGTTTGGCTTGGTGTGCTTCTTTTTATTGGCGTTTGTCATCGTCAAAGGTTTTGCATTCTTAAAGATGTGGTTTTTTTGATGTGTTTTAATGACTTTTAAAAGTATGAGTCACATCAGGACCTCGATTAAGTTTTAAACTTGTAGATCTTACCTAGTCATAAAACTCTTTATGAATAACCACAAGCTTTGTGTTTTTGATAAATAAGTGTGCTCACCGTTCGCTTTATATGTTGGGTTTTAAAATGCATAGTCAGCGTAAATAACAAATTGAAGCGTAACTTTTTAAAATTACTTTTAAACTTTAATGCACTTTTGCCGGGTTTTGGTAATTCCGTTCTTACTGGTGAAATGTCAATGCCTTCACAGACTTCTTGATGCTTCGCGAGCAATTCCTGGGAGCTAAAGTGTTGTAAACAGTGTTTGCAAAAGTGTTTAGTGCCTTTGTGTTTACTTACGAATTCATCCACAAAGCATTCCCAAGTCCAACTTGTCGACACGATCGCTCTCAACGGCCAGGTTGCTCAGTCTGCCATTAGCCATGGAGATTCTTGTAATTTTTTTATAAGTTTCATCGCGGAAGAACTTCTCTTACAGGAAGCAGAAGATACTGGGAGGACTAATGAGATCATCGATAGCCGGTAAAGCTCATGGAAAGGAAAGCCTCCCAAGAAACAAGAAACTCTTGCAGTGATTCTGCTGGTGTTTTCCTGACATCTCCACATCGTCTTTGGAGAGGGGGCTTTACTGAGTGTATTTCATGTTTTAGATTGTCTTTGTTGGCATTGTAATGTTTTGGCTATTCCCTGCAGCCGTTCATGATCTAACAAGCACTGGCTTTGAGGAATGAGTGACTGCATCGATTGCATAATGGCGCAAGAAGCGCTGTTTTATTTCTGATATCATTCTGCCTAGAGTGGGATACACAAAGTGGGTCTGAACTGTGTCTGTAAATGTTGCATCGGGCTGAGCTTTGCATTGTAAACTACCCACAGGTTCAAGCTGGGTAGCCTCCTGAAAGTGCTGAGGTCATCAACGCTTTCTTTTTTTTTGAGTTGGATCAGTAATCTCGATGTTAAAGCCTTGTATTTCTATAGTTGTACGTACTTTAATCCATAGCTGGTTGTATGATGTTGGATTGGAGCGTAGGTCTTGTAGATGTGCGATAAGAACCTCTGTTAGTTCAGCTGCTTTTCCGTGATCAACGTCAATAGATTGAAGCGTATTGGAAAGTTGGCCTGCATTGATGAGTATTTCGGTCAGCACTAGTAGCTTCATGAGGAACTGGGCATTAACCAGTTGCCGCCGGGATCCTTTTTTTTGCCCTGTCCCCCCTGGCGGGATTCTTTTGGCGGAATTGCAGGAATGTTTTTTCTTTGAGGGCACCGCTGGCACAAAGAAATGCCAAGGAAAGAAAGATTCTGTTTGTCGGATCGTCCGTGTTGTTGCTCGACCGAGAAAACGTCAAATTCACGCAGCGTGAATTGCAAAATACGGCTGTTACCTACGGCATAGGAATGGCACTAAACATGGAACCATGGCTCGATTGCCGACTCACTCTGACCTACCTCCATTGAGCCGAAATACAATGAATAAACAATAGTGGAAGCCTCTTTATGTCTCGTAATCCCCTTCTTGGAACAAAAGGACAAAGGTCTATAATCGGGGATTACACAAAATTCGCCTCTGAATGGCCACCAAATGCACTCCTTCCCCCCCAAAAAAAAAAAAAAAAAAATAAATAAATAAATAACAAAATGTTTAAAATATACTCACAACTCACTCTGAAAAACAAGATGGCAAATAAAATGTTGGTGTCACGTACCCCAAGGCCCCCGTCCATGCGGTGAATGCAGTTATTCAGTAACACAGTCAACACTCCTTACTGTCTAATCTTTCAATTTCATCATCTATGGCATTCAATGGTAGATTGTAAGTTTTTAATTGAATAACTGTATCTGTGAATGTTTGATTTTTTTCAATTACAGATTGTGAGAAGTATGCAACATGTTGAAGAATTTGCCAAATATCCTCCTGAAGTGCAGAAGAAAATGTGTGAATATGCCTGGTATGATGAGTAAGTGATACTTTTTTTTCTTATTCTGTCACACACTGTTATTGTTTCATTAAGGGAATAGAAGAGTGTTGATTGAGGTCTGAAATGGCCGTTTAAAACTGGCAGGGTTGTGGCCGTGTTTGGTTTGGTTTATTCTCATACACCTCGTGGCCTTGCGGCCAAATTACATGTATGTTACAATATAAAAAGCTTATAAAAAACACAACGATTCAAAAAACTTGAAAAGGAATGAAGCACACTATAGAAAGAAGAATTGCACAGAGAAGACAAAAACACAACACCAACAATTCAGACAATGGCAAGAGCAAGCACAAAAGAAAAAATCATCAAACTAGAGAATTAATTATTTAAAATATCAATAAAAAAAGTTTGTTTGTAGTTCCGGGATTGTTCTATGTTGAGTTCATGGCGAACAGTTAGTTCAATGGCAGATGATGGAGAGGTGATGACGATATCCGGACGAAGATTTTCGGAAATGATCAGTTCAGGTGATGGGTAGCCAGGAAGATCCGCGTAGAGATGACATTGGTTGTTTGATGGGATGCAAGATTGGAACCATTCAACCAAAAACTTGAGAACATGTCTCCAGGCTTAACGTCCTTGGTTGGCAGCAGTGGCGCAGTTATTGAGCACATGACGGGGGGGTTCACGTTTACCGCACAGGGAGCAGTTGTCGTCCGTGGATTTCTGCCACCGTAGCATATTTGAACGGGTAGGTAAACAGTTGATCAGGGCTTTTCGGCACCACTGGTAGATGTTGGGGGGTAAGTACTCTACACAGTTGGACCATCTTGTTATATCTGATGAGGCGAGGAATTGGTGAACTGCGTTTAAGGAGAAGGCTTTGTTCTGCAAGAGTGTTTATGTAGTCGAACAATCTTGTCAGCTGTGATGATCTCAGAGAGCGTTTGGATCCTGATTTGGACGGGCCAGCCTCTACATGAATGTCCAGAAGAGTGGGACCCGTTTCTTTGTAGATATCTTGTACCTGATTGCATGAGGATTTAGCTAGAATTCTTCTTTTGGTGACTTGGCTTTGCTCGTAAATGTGACTGAGGGAGTTGGAGGCATATTCCAGCCCTTGAGCGAGGGAGCGACAGGTGAGTAATGTTTGCAGATATTGGAAGGTTTAGCCATTTCCTAATTTGATTGTGAACTTTCCTTTCCTAGTTGCTGGCAGACCCAAATGATGCTGAGGTTGTATGAGCAAAAGGGCCAGGGGAGATGCTGGCGAAGTAGCTTCTGTTGCATGTCACAATTGCGAATAGGATGTAGCTTGCATTTCTCCACGGTAGCAAGAGAATTCTCTGTAGATTTCACTAGATTAGATTTGACTTCGGTGAGATCGCTTTTATAGGAAAAGAGGCGGTCGAGGTAGTTGAAGCTGTCTCCTTTTGGAACAGTGGGAATCTTGTCCCCTGCAACATAGATGCGAGGTTCAATTTGTTTGTATGAAGTGCCCAGCTTGGCCATTCCGAAGGAATGGCATTTGTCAACTCGGGCAGTCATGGATGACCAAGTGCACCAGGTCGAGAACAAGTGCACAAGGGCTTGGGCCTCGTGCTCACTGCCTGCCTGATTGCGGCATCATCGGCATACTGTAGTAGGCATCTTCTAGAGCTGTCCTTACCTACAAGGACCCCACAATGTTCAAAGCGTTGTTGTTTCATAGTGGTGGTCAGTGTATTGAAGACGAGGTTGAACAGGAGGGGAGATAGCGTGTCCCCCTGCAGTACACCACGCTTGATTGTTATCTGGGGGGTGGTGAATCCAGCACTGGGGGATGAAACGTTGATTCAAAAATTGTTGTATTGTGCTTGGATCAGCGAGATGGTCTCAGGGGGAAGGTGGTGGTGTTTGGGGACTGCTTCCAGAAGCTTATGAGGTACCTCCCCAAACACATTCCTCAGGTCAAGCAGGACAACATAGAGTGATCTTGACTTGCGTCTGCTTTGCCGAATGATGTGTTCAAGGAGTTGACTATGCTCTGTCATGCCGGGTGTTCCAGGCCAGAACCCCTTTTGAAGGGAAGTATTAACAAGGTCATTGTCAGGCAGGTCCATAGCTTAGCTCTGGTACAGGAACCAAGTACCTTTCCGCACACTGGCAGTAAGGTGATCGGGCGAAAGTTTGCTGGGTCGCGTGGGTCTCTCTTTTTGTGGATAAGAATCGTTACCCCCCTTTCTCCAAGCTTTAGGGATACATTGATGGATCCAACATTCACGTATGATCTGGTGCAGGTAGGTTCTCAATATGGGGCAACGCTTTAACATTATGGGGCTGATCATGTCCAAGGGGCAAGGGCTAGAGCTGGGCTTCATGCGATTGATGGCTCTCGTAGCATCTTGATAGGTGGGGCAGTTGTCGCTGTGAATGAACGGTAGGTGTGGTTGGGGTAATGGTGATATCCAGGTGGGCATTGTGAATGTCGAACATGCTGTGACGTCAAACTCGGGCGAGACATCATCTTTTTGTTAATGAAACGCCGTGGATTTGCCCTGTACTCAGCATCGTCAGTAGTGCGATTGTTAGATTTGGACAACCGTTTCCGTAGTTCATGGGCGGTGGACTGAATGGCTGTGATGTCGGCTTGGTTGGCCTGTTTAAGATGTGCATTATGTCTTTGTCCCAGCTTGTGGTCCCCCCCCCCCAATTGAAAATGTCTGTTTTTGCCACTGTCAGGGACCCAGTTTGCAAGTGCCAGTCGGGTCCAGGGGCAGGGTGCAAGCAGTTGGCCTTGACCCAAGAAAACATACTTTTTTACATAACTGCACCCATGATTACTACCAGCTGGCTAGGTGGCACCCTGTACTCTGCGTCTGTAGTGAATAATGCATTTGATCACATATGTGATAAAACGCTACATAAGTATTCTCTGTTCAACCTTAAACCCACTGAAAACTTTGGAGGATCCCTAAGTTTTCAGATTAACTGAAATTTTTGTGATCGTAATACCAAATCATATCAGTTTTGAGGCATTGCATGGTGGAGTATCGATGTGATTTTTTGATTTGCATTAACACCATGTGTTCATCTACTTTCTCTGAGGAGAATTTAGTTTTGATAAGAACTAGTCCTGCTCAGTTCAGAAAGCACTTGTCCTGCTAATTTTGTATCTTCTGTCGCTGAATAGATAAGTGGATTGGGGCGAGTTGTTGTAAATATCTTCTTGTAATTATATTCACTATCCCTGAGTGAGATAAATCATGTCTTTAACATATAGATGCACAACATATATAAAACATAATGTATCGTTTAGCCATATAGAGTATACACATTTAACTGCACACACAAAATTCATTTTTCCTTATTATTATGTTTTTGTACTTTAGATATGGCCCTAATCGTGTCGTCATTAAGGAAGGGCAGGAGGCTGAAGGACTGTACATCGTCCTCTCTGGAAGCTGTAAGTTTGGATTTACTGTCAACTTAATGTGGATAGTTCACAAATACAGGGTACAATCATGTACCCAGGCGTGGTTCTCGAGCTAGTATTTTTGGGGGGCTAGACCCTTCGAACATGACGTCACTATCTAACTTTCGCTGCTGCTATTTCATTTTGGACGTCGAACAGCAACCTATTTATGCAGCGCAATTTTCAAGCACCGTACACGGAGTATCTGGGCCAAGACTATAAAATATAGTGACAAGGACAGTGCAAATGATTATACACTACTTATTTGAATTTTTAATGAAGATTCAGTATTTTCCAGCATGTATCTTCTTCATTTTTTTTTTTTGTTAGACAAAAGTTTTTTGGGAGGGTTAAAACCCCCCTAGCCCCCCTGTAGAACTGTTCCTGCATGTACCTGCTAAAGTTTGCTCAGGAGAGGCAGTCTATCACGAGGAAGAGGTTGACATCTTTTTGGTCATCATGCAGCGCCTGTCGCATGACCCCTGATATGTTTGTTTGTGGTTTGCATGCAGTCATCAGCATGATGATATAAACACTTACAGTCAGTGTTGTAGTCAAGTACTTTCAGTAGAGTATCAAGTACTAGGACGGCCAAGTAGTACTCGAATACTCGGGCCATCGAGTATAAGTGTCTGAGTACCCAGTATTCTGATATCTGAGTACCTAGTCCAACAGCCGAGTATCGAGTACTTGGATCTTCTGAGTATGAGTATGAGTTAATTTTTAACCAATAGGTGCAGGATGACGTGAATACACGCAATTGTTTCCCTTGCCAGGAAACGGAAGCCATGTAAAGACGCCATTATGTAATTTTGGACTACCGGAGCAAAGGTCACATGGACATTTCACTGTGAAGCGTAAACAGACCATACACACGCCGTCTAACGCTTCGTTTCACCCACACAAGGACAAAAAAGGTCTTGAATATAGTGGTGTTTTCTGGCTTTTGAGAGGTTGTCTTTCTGTAATCCCTGATTACAGACCTTTGTCCTTTTGTTCCAAGAAGAGGATTATGAGGCATCAAGAGGTATTTACCATTGTTTATTCATTGTATTTTGGCTCAATAGAGGTAAGTCAGAGTGAGCTGGGAATCGAGCCATGGTTTTGTGTTTAGTTTCACTCCTAAGCTGCTGGTAACGGCCAATGTTTTGCAATTCAAGGTGCATGAATTTGACATTTTCTCTGTCGAGAAACAAAACGGACGATCTAATAAAGAAAATCTTTGTTTCTCGGCATTGTCAAGTCAGAGTTTCTTTGTGACAGCAGTACCCTCAAAGCAAAAAGATTCCAGCAATTCTGCCAAAAGGACAGGACAAAAAAAAAGAGATTCCCGGCGGCAACTGGTTAATCATGAAAACATCATAGACAGCTTCAAATTCCACTTTTTCCAGAGCTTTATTCTTCTATTCCTCGCAATAATGCATGTATAGGAAAGGAAATTGGAAAGTCCGAGTACAATTTCAGTATCGAGTATCGAGTACATGACTTTGAGTACAGAATATTTTTCAGTCGAGTATCGAGCATGGACTTCGAGTAAGAGTATTTTGCTAGCCTTGTACGAGTACAAGTACTGTTTTGATGGTAGTCAAGTAGCAGTTGTAGGAGTACTGAGTTCCACAACACTGTTTACAGAAGTGTTGTTTCTTTCGTAAGGCAGCAATGTTGTATTGTATTTCTATGCTGTGTTGACAGCATAAGATTTTTTTTAGTGAGGCTGGTGATTGTTTTTACATTCTGTCAGTCAAACTTCTCAGACGGCGCTGAGTTTTTTAGTCGACTGCTTTTTGGAAAATGGCCTCTCCTAGGTAAACTGTATTGTGAATCTTTTGTACTGATAAGTATGTTAGTCATAATGGAATTCACACAGAAACTGAGCAAAGTGGAAAAGGCAAACAAGCAAAGGTGAGAAATACCAGGGGGCAAGTTTTATAAGGGTGCTTGAAGAAGATTCCCTAGCATTTTGAGATTGCCAAAATCAACTTTTTTCAATTGTGGCAATCAAAAATCTTAAATAAGCACAGCCAATATAAACTTTCATTATAGCATGACCACCATATTTGAACTCTGTTGCATATAGGAGTGTTTACCTACAAGAAAAAAAAACATGAGAAATGAGAACATGAGAAACATGAGATAAATCTTGTCTAAGTGCTTTGTTCAAATAAAGCAGTTTGTTAAGCTGTCTTGATAATTGTTCTCCTTTTTGTTCTGGTCTTGTAAAAAAAGTCTGGTTGAGAAGTTTTGTTGAGCTACAAGCCCTGCAGTCTTGTGGGTTTTCCCTCCAAATTTGAGCCCTGATGCACAATTACATTTAGCTACTCAGTTAGGATTCAAGCCCCAACTGTTAGTTACAAAATTCAAAATGGCCTCTCTTCTTCCGGCTTGCTTTTGGTCTACCTCTAGTGGTTAAGACATCTACTCTAGGATGCAGGGGTTGTGGGTTCAAATCCCACCGGAGTAGTCAGCAGATATTTTTTTCCCCGCAGGACCTGGAAAGCACTAAGCATATGGTGCTCATTGACATCAATGTTGAGAATGGTTTCATTGATTTCAAAACCTTTTTGTCGCTGCATTCTTTTTCAAGAGATCAAAAATCGTGGTGTAATTTTACCAAAGTTTGGCATCACACAATAACATTAATGTTACACCACCAGCTCTTTGCAGACCCTTCACAACTCTGAAGAGATTTTTACAAGGTGCTTCAGAAAACTTTTCCAGGCATATGATTCACAGGATTTTTCCTGATTTAAATTTGTTTCTCAAAATCTCCTTGAGCCTTCAGATTTTCTTGAAAGAAGTAAAACAGTTGCCAGAAGGGAGAAAGGAATAGTCCACATGGTGTCCAAACCTGTAGTTTTGAACATGTGCATCACATGGTGATGCACAAAGTCTGTAGCCTAAACCTCCTGAATTGTTACATCTTAGAGGTTTCAGGTCTAGAATAAAGGTGAATCCACACCTGCAAGCCATTTTCAGCAATTTTTATATTTGTTAAATCTCAACCCTGCTTTCCCACTTCTTCAGGCATGAAATTTCTCAGGATTTTCTCAAAATCTCCTTGAGCATTCAAATTTTCTTGAAGAGAAGTAAAGCAGTCACCAAAGGGAGAGAGGAATAATCCACATTGTGTCCAAACCTGTAGTTTTGTATTTCTGGCGATGCACCGAGTCTGTAAACCTCCTGAGTTGTAATATCTGGGAGGTTCCGGGTCTAGAATAAGGGAAAACCCAGACCAGCAAGCCATTTTTCAGGACTTTTCACAATTGGCAAATCTCATCCCTGCTTCTAGTCTCTCTGCTATTCAAAGTTTCATGGTCTGTTGTAGTAAAATTTCTAATCTTCTTTGTCAACAGTAACGGAAACCCTTGCAGGACAATCATACTTGCTGAATAAAGGAGATAAATTTGGGGTAAGTTTCTTGTCTACATTCTTTAAAGAGGATGGGCCACGCTAGAAGTCTCTCTTTAAAAAAAGTTTTACATCCCTAAATACACCTATTATATATATCTACCAAAAAAAAAATGGTGACAAAATTATAGAATGCATGGTTATTCGTTTACAAAGGCAGTTTCCGAGCCTGTTTTCACCCCCGCCTTGAGCCAAAATCAGAACAACAGCAGTCGGTGCCTGAAATTGTCTCCAGAAATTCTAAAGAATAGTGACATCGTAGGAAGTACTCCTCTGTCAAATGGCTGTTTGTTGTTACTCATTGAAGCATTGCTCAGTGCAGACCATCTGGGGATTCAGTACTTCCAGTGACGTCATGATTTTTTTGCTGCCCTTATTCCCGGGATTTTGATAAATTTAGGCAGCGGGCTTGTTAAACGAGTAAAAACTCCCTGCAAATATCACTTCTTTTGTCAATTTAATGTCACAAAAGAGAAGTTTGTCCGATGCAGTAATTATGGAAAGCAGAAAACTAAACAATAATGTCAACATCAATCACCATGGCCCATCCTCTTTAAAATGGTTCAGGTTTTTGATGAATACTTCCGATTCTTGTACACCTATGTTCTTAAAAATCAAACTTCTAAGATCTGACGCATTGCATGATGGAGTATCGATATGAATTGCGATTTGCGATAATACCATGTGTTTATCTACTTTCTATGAGTAGAATATATGACAACTTGCTCTGCAAATGCAAATTATGTATTGCTGCGGAATTGATTAGTGTATCGAGGGGGGACTTCTTGTAATTATCTTCAATATCCCTGAGGGTAGGTTCTGAAAGAACTTGTCGTGCTAACTCTCAACTTAGTCCAGGTCTTCATTTTAAGAAATAGGAGGAGAGCTGTAAACTGCTCTCCTTAAATTATTGATGAGAGCTTTTTTGCACTCCTCAGAACCAAACTTCACACATTAGTCTTTACACAAAAGCAAAATTAAAACACAAATACACGATTGTATTATAAAATCTGGCTGTTGCATAATTATAAGGATTCATATGCTCGTACCGCATTGCAGGATTATTTTGGTGGACTGTTATCTTTGTTACATGATCAAAGCAAATAAACGCTACATCGGTAGTTAATTTCCTGCTGTGAATAAATTTGTTCAAGATTTTTAAAACTCCACTTTAAATTTTAAGGAGTGCTATTTTTCACACTGCTCTGACATGGTTAAAGATTTTGGAGGAGAGCGATTGCACACTACTATTACAAAATTGTGACACATGTTTTTGCACAGAATCAAAGACATAACTTGGAAAGATTTGGAAAGTTCCGAAAAAGTACTACTGCACAGAGGCATGGTAAAGATTTTTTAACACCGTTGAGAGGTGGTTAACACTTTGTTGCTCTTGCCAAGTGTACAGTGCTACATTTACATTGTGCTACATTGCAACAATTACCAACAGTTTAAACACTTTTTTTAAAAGCTAGCTTGAATATATTTTTCTGCATACACAGGAGATCGATTTAATACGAGGAAGTAAACGAACGAGTACAGTGATGACCAAGAACAAAGTGGAGATGTTTTGCCTTCATTCTGAGGTAAGTCATGTCTATACAAACAGTCAGTTGCCGGAAGTACTGCTGGCACAAAGAAACCTTGACTTGACAAAGCTTAAGAGAACAAAGATTCTCTTTATAACGCCAGGATTTTTGTTTTCTCTATTGAGAAATGTCAAATTCATGCACCATGAATTGCAAAATCTTGGCCGTGGGCTACGGTCGAGGATTGGTACTAAAGCCGGTGTCATAGGGTATTCTGTCTTAGGGTAATGTGTCCACCATACGATAAATTAACGTGGGCTGGAGGAGTTTATTCAAAAGAGGGCGCTATCAGAAGGAGTGAGTACACAATTCGCCGTATGCCCGGACAGAATCTCCTGCCGAACAGAATCTCCTTCCACACTGGAAACAAGGCTGGATCCCCAGTTTACGTCCATTGAGCTGAAATGGTGGAAGCCTCTCGATGTCTTGTCATCCTCTTCTTAGAACAGAAGGCCACTGGGATTACACAATAACCCCCTCATAATGGGAAAAAGTTGGCAAAATATTCAACACCATCTTCCTCTTTGCAGGACTGAAACGAAGCATTGCACAGCGTGGGCATACTCTGTGCAGTCTCCGAAACAAAATGACCTTTGTTTAGGTGTTCTGATTTTACACAATGGCATGATTAAACATCCGTTTGCTGGTTCAGACAATATTTGTGTGTAAACATGTCATCTTACATCTACTGGTTATCTGAGACCAGCTCTGTAAGTTTAAGAAAAATCCCTACCAATAGACCATGGAGAAACAGTATGGACTTTTCTGGGTGTAATACGGGCGCATCTCGCCGATCGTGAGTTCTTGTTTTTTTTAACCTTGTTAATCGATGATGTGGCCAACCATAGCCAACTCCAAAAACTTAAGATATGAAAACTTCTTGGCTGATTCATTTTAGTACTGGACTAACTAATGGATTTGGGTTCTGGGCACGCAGATTGACCAAGACGCACCTCGCTGTGCTGGTACAGACAATTGGTTGACAAATGTTTAAAAAAACATAAATCTATTAGCTTGTGACCACAGGGCATTCTCGGCGATGATCGTTTTTCCTTTTGAAGTAAGACAGTTTGAAATCCTGCTGTCCTTCCTCAATACATAGACTGTGCAAATCTCCCAAAGAAATGAGAGTTTGGACCTGTTATGGTGCAGTTTTGTTCCTTTCAAATGTTAAAACAATATTAGTTGGTTCCCAAGGTTTACATAAATGCTTGGATACGTGCCTTGTGTTACAGCAAGCTTGCAATGTTCACAGCATTCACAATTTTAGAATAAATAGGCAAAAACGATTAACATTCCAAAATATCAAAGCAAGCTCGCAATGTTTACAGCATTCACAATTTTAGAATAAATAGGCAAAAAAGATAAACATTCCAAAATATCGAACAAGGTTTACGTAAATGCTTGGATATGTGCCATGTGTTACAGCAAGCTTGCAATGTTCACAACATTCACAATTATAGAATAAATAGGCAAAAACTATTAACATTCCAAAATATCAAACAAGGTTTACGTAAATGCTTGGAAATGTGCCATGTATTACAGCAAGCTCGCAATGTTCACAGCATTCACAATTTTAGAATAAATAGGCAAAAAAGATAAACATTCCAAAATATCGAACAAGGTTTACGTAAATGCTTGGATATGTGCCTTGTATTTACAACAAGCTTGCAATGTTCACAACATTCACAATTATAGAATAAATAGGCAAAAACGATTAACATTCCAAAATATCAAACAAGGTTTACGTAAATGCTTGGAAATGTGCCATGTGTTACAGCAAGCTCGCAATGTTCACAGCATTCACAATTTTAGAATAAATAGACAAAAACGATTAACATTCCAAAATATCAAACAAGGTTTACGTAAATGATTGGAAATGTGCCATGTGTTACAGCAAGCTCGCAATGTTCACAGCATTCACAATTTTAGAATAAATAGGCAAAAAAGATAACATTCCAAAATATTGAACAAGTCTGCAGAGAAAACCAAAAATAATGTTCACCAAATGTAGAACAAGTGCAGCAACATTCCCATGACTTTAGAACAAGTCAGCAAAAGTTAACTTCAATTTAAATTAAAGGGTTTGCATAATGTTGGTCTGATTGATAGTGCGAATGTTCACAGATTTGCACCTAACTTACATGGTATAAAGATGGTCTGTGTGGAAAACTTTGTTTGAAGTAATTTTTGCCTGAAGTGCTATAGTTTTTTAGAAATGAGTAATACGATGAGTTTTGATTCAAAATCAGATATTTAAAAAAGTTAGGGTTTTTTCCCCCACTATTTTCTCGTGTCTCCGATGACTGATTGAGCTTAAACTTTCACATGTTTGTTATTTTATGTCTGTGATGGGTCTCATAAAGTACAGATACATGTACTGGTCTTTGAGAATTATAAACATTGGCTGCGTGCTTCAAGTCTGCTGGTAGCAGCAAATTTATTATTTGTTTTTTTTTTTGTAACTGTAATTTTTATTTATACCTGATCCCTTGGACTTAACTTTGTTTTAACATCTAAGTCTTATATAGCGCAATTATCTACCAACAATTAGGTATTCAAGGTGCTTATTACTTTTTTTAAAAAAGATTTTTGAAGTTTTTGAACCCATTTATGTTGCCTGTAATAAGGGTTTACAAGGTGCTGCAGAGCATTTAGCAGCCACTGCCAGAAGCATCATGTCAAACCCCTTCTCTTAGTGATAAGTGTAACTGGGCTCTTCTACATGCGTTACACAATGCCTTGAACCTATGGCTTTTCTTCCCATCTGAAGGTTGAAGCAATAAGGGCAAAGTGTCTTGCTTAAGGACACAAGTGTCACGACCGGGACTCGAACCCACACTCAGCTGATCAGAAACACCAGAGCTTGAGTCCGGTGCTTTTGACAGCTCGGCCACGACACGCCATTAGCTCACAATTTGTGATTTTATTAAAACACACCACATAACAATTCAAATTTAAAATAAAATTTCCTTCGTTTAAAACAAGTCTCCAAGTCATGAAAATACTCTCCAATTAAAAACAAATCTTCTGTGTGTAGCAACATCCTCCACTTTTCTGATAAACTGTGTCAGAAATATTCCTAGTTCACCCTTTTTAAGACAAAGTAGAGGATTGGTAATCATTGAAAAAACAAATAGTTTCAATCTGAAAGCTCACTCATTATAAGTTCATACCAGTAGGCCTACCAATCTTCCAGAGAACTATTGCCGTCTGAAATACTGACAATGTCAGGCAAATAGCATTTAAAGTCCCCAATGTACAATCGCTTATTTTGATTGCCCGCAATCAAAATAAGCATGCATATGAATGTGCAAAAGATCCCTAACAAAATAAAAAGCATTTTTCATTGTTTTCACTGAATCAGGATCAACTAATTTAGATAGTACATTTATTGGAAACTGGTTGATGGAAATTAATTTTTTCCCCTCCAAAAAACAATGGTGTAATATACCATTTAAATCAGAAATCACTGAAGGTCCTGTGAAATAGAAATTTGTTCCTGTTTAAACTATGAAGTATGCCCATAGCCTTGTTCAAAATTTATAGGAGGTTTACATTGCAAAAAATAAATAGATAAATAAATAAATAAACAAATAAACAGGCCTGAACACAAAGTTAGCAGTGAAACCCGCACTGCTGAAGGAGAAAATTTTGTGACATAGACATAGGCAAATACTGTCGTTCGGAGAAGGCGATCGATGTGTGGATGTGATACGTCATGCAAACTTATGTAACTTCATGTGCTTAGTTTTTTTGAACAATTGTTAATGGCCTCACGTTTTAACCCTAGCAGAGTCTTTCTCAAAGGCTAAAAATGTTATTTTTAACATTTGGTTATTTTATTGATTTTTCAAGTCTGCAAATTAGGAACAAGTTTGATGGCTCCACAAACTTTTCAACAGTTTTAAGAAAAGTATTTGAATTCAGACAAGTCTGCAAGTTACAAAAACAGTCTCACAAGTTTTTGAATGAGTGTACATGTATGTGAAGGTTATATAAACATTCTCCAAGTTAATAAAACAAAATCAACAAGTAACAAAAACATTCTCAATATTTAGAACAAGTCTGCAGGTTTGGGAATCGTTCCCTGTAATTTAGAAACAAATTGGCCAGTTGCAAATGAGGGAGATCGCTGTTTGTGACAAATCTGCCAAGTACAAAAATGTCCCCAATTTTGAATGGATCTCTTTGTTGCCCCAAATACATGCCCATGATAAAAGCTTGCACCGCTTCGTTGTAAAAGAACTTGCCCTTTAATTTATCTGCATTTGCAAAGGAGAATTTAGTTTTGATAACTTGTCCAGCTTAGTTCTGAATTGACTTTGTCTTTTTTATTTATCTACTTTTGCTGAGTAGAATTTAGTTCTGATTAGAACTTGTCCTGCTTATTTATAAAAGAACTTGTCCTTCTAGTCATCTACTTTCACCGAGTAGAATTTAGTTCTTACAAATGCTTGTCATGCTTAGTTCAAGCTGTGCTTAGTTCTAAAAAACCTGTCCTTCCTTTTATATACTTTTACTAAATGGAAAATAATTCTGAAAGAACTTGTCCTTTTTGTATCAATTTTTGCTGAGTACAATTTGATTCTGATAAATTCTCTTCCTGTTTAGTTAAAAAAGAACTTGTCCTTCTAGTTTTATACTTTTGCTAAGTGGAATGTAATTCTGATAAGAACTTATTCTGCTTTGTTCTGAAATAACTTGTCCTTTTTGTACCCATTTTTGCTGAGAATAATTTAGTTCTGATAAGAACTTTTCCAGCTTAGTTCTGAAAGAACTTGTCCTTCTGTTTATCTACTTTCGGTGTGTAGAATTTAGTTCTGCTAAGACTCAACCTGCTTAGTTCTAAAAGAACTTGTCTTTTTATCTATCTACTTTTGCTGAGTAGAATTTAGTTCTGGTGAATTCTCATCCCGCTTAGTTTTTTAAAGAACTTGTCCTTTATCTGCTTTCACCGAGTAGAATTTAGTTTTGATGAGAACTTTCCCTGCCTAGTTCTGAAAAACTTGTCCTTCTATTTATCTACATTTGCTGAGTAGAGTTTGGTTCTTCTAAATGCTCATCCTGCTTAATTCTAAAACAAGTTGTCCCTCTATTTATCTTCTTTCACCGAGTTGAATTTAGTTCTGATAAGAACTCGTCCTGCTTAGTTCTAAAATAACTTGTCCTGCCATTTTTCTTGGGAAACCAGGGAACTTCCAATAACAAGTCTACAAGTTACACAAATATTCAAAACATTTAGAACAATTCTTCCGGTTGCCCCCTAGTTTAAATAACGTCGGCAGAACAAGGTACATGTTAGATTTCTTACAGTCCCAAATTCAGAAACAAGTCGTTGAGTTTCAGAAAAGTTCCCTTCCTTTCAAAATAATTTTTAAGTTATAGACGATTCTCCCAATTTAGAAACCACTTTTTGTTCTCACCAGTTCAAGCTTGCATTCCAGTTTTAGTGTTACCATTCTTCATCTTGTCAAAATAGAACTCATTAGTTTTTAAAACTTACTGTACGTAAATTCGTTATATGTCCCTTCTCTTTGTGATCATTGACATTTCTTACTGTATTGTGTTGTGGCCGAGTGGTCAAGCTCTGGTGTTTCTGATCAGTGTTAACTTAGACAATAATGATGCTCTGTCCCTCGGATGGTACATAACTCCTTAGGTCCCGTGTGTTGTGTTATGAACTTAAAAGAACCCAGTATACTTTATATCACTAAGAGAAGGGGTTGCCCTTGTGTTTCTGGCATGGTTGGCTGCATTAAGTGTGCGTCACAGGTGCGACATGTAGATGTACATTTAAAATGGGTCTTATAAATCCCAAATTAGGCTCTCTGGAGATTTGCCAAATGTCAGTAGCCTGTGTAGGAATGTCTGTTATCAGCTGTCAGCGCTTTGGTTTCTAGATCAGGTAGCAACACTACACAAAGTTCCCCCCCCCCCTCCAAGACGTTCAAAATGTGACCGGGTTAATTTAGAAAACAACAGGAGCTGTCTGTACCTGTGTCTATCACTAATATCCCAACGGATTTAAGATGTTATTTATTGGGGTCAGAAAAAATTGACATTGACCAGTGGTAGATTTATGGTGGGGCAGTGGGCAGGTGCCCCCCTTATTTCCGTTGACTGAAAAAAACATGAATTGAACGGCAAATACATCAAATTTCTAGTTTTTATATGGATACAAAATGACATGTAAAACACTCCTGAAGTGTCCTAGATTTCACCAGAGAGTTTTTAAAGTTTCTAAAACATCTTCCCAGAGCCCTAAAGCTGGCCCCAGACCCCACGCCGTGATCAACTTATCTTAAAACAACAGCAGGGTTATGAAAATTAGCGGAAAGTACAGCAAAATCAATAGCTGTCGTTTTCAATAAGGGAAAATTCATTGTGTTTCTCAAGTTCAGTTGGTAAATTTCCTTCCATCCCCCCCCCCACACACACACACACAAATGCCTTCACTTCACTGACTACATCTATCAAGAATTTCAGTGTGGCGGACCTCCACTCCCATTATCATTCTTTCATGTATATACTTTGATTGCTTTTTAATGGTGTATTCATAGGCCTGTTTTTGTCTGCATAACGAGAGACAGGTTATTTTCCTGACAATTTAGAATGTGTTGACACCGTACACTGCTAAAATATAGGATTTGAACTGCCTCTTGTCACCGATCAATCTCGGTGGCCTAATGGTAAGACATCTGCTCCAGAATGGCAAAGGGCATGGGTTCGAATCCCACCCTAGTAATATGCTTGTGGATTTTTGCAGGACTGCTTGACACACATGGTTGTATGGGTAAAACACAAATAGTAAAATAATATAAAATATAAATATCAAAAAGATAAATGTATATCTTATTGCTGATTATTTAACTTTATTTTTTTGATCTTTGTTCCAGGACTATGCTGAAGTCTTTGACACCAAGCTGAATATCAAACCAGAGGCGTGTATAGAATACTTAGGGTAAGATTAAAAACCAATCAGAATTTCTTGTGTTTCCTGTGTTAACATTCTCATACAAGTAACCAATGTTTTTGAGTGCAGTGGTGAGAATATTTTCATGAGTTGAAAGATGGAATGTTTCATTTAATGAGGCGAAGCTGACTTGACAGGAACATTCCATCTTTCGATGAATAGAAACATTCTCTCCATTGCACTCATAAACATTGATGGCCAACCGTCAAGTGCACCGGACTCAAGCTCTGGAGCTCTGGTGTTTCTGATCAGCAGAGTGTGGGTTTGAGTCCCGGTCTTGACACTTTTGTTCTTAAGCAAGACATTTAACCATTATTGCTTTGTCCCTTGGATGAAATACGTGATGTTTTGTATAAAATTAGACACAAACGTGTGCCAGCTTTGGAACCAGAAGTAGTGACCTTTTTGGGCATAAAGCAGATGCACGGGCGTGTGACGCAATGACTTACCAACAGGACATTCTTGATTGCAGAGCTCTTGATTCATGCAACGAGGTCAAGAGCTTGAGTGTGTTTTAAGGTACACATTTGCTGCACAGACTTGTCATCAAAATAGCAACTTTTATATGAAATACTGTATCCTCATGTCGTTGTTTTGGAACTCTTTGCAGAACAATACCAGTGTTCCAGATGTGGGGTGGTCTGACTAAACTTCTAGACTCACCAGTCAACTGGGGCATTCAGAACTACAGGTGAGTTTCTCACGAGCAATTGCCAGGCGTAAGAGTGAAAAAAAACCCTGTTTTTTTGACAGCTTACGTTATCACTTTTTAAAGCCTCTTTTTACAGGCTTGATTTGTTTATTTATTTATTTTTTTATGGAAGTCGCCAGACACACAAGGCCAGTAAGCCACTCGAGGGTGTGGGCTACAAATCAACTGTTTTTCCAGGGGCAGTTGCAACCTACTCCTGGGGCTGAAACAGGGTTACCCCCTTTACAGTCCGTAAGGATGTTGGCTTGGGTATCATCCATCAGAAGCCTGAATGGTAGAGCAGAAGGCTCTACCTCCCCAACTTTTACGGAGCAATTATGGTTAAGTGCCTTGCTCAAGGACACAAGTGTCATGACCGGGACTCGAACCCACACACCGATGACTCAGCCACCAGAGCTTGAGTCCGACGCACTAACCACTCGGCCACGACACACCACTTTTTATAGCCTCTTTTTACAGGCTTGATATTCTTCCTGACTTAACAAAGCTAAGAGAAAAGACATTCTCTTTCAAATTCATGCACAGAATCACAAAACCTTGGCCGTTAGCTATGGCTGAGGATTGTTCCTAAAACCAGAACTGTGGTTTACCTCCATTGAGCAGAAATAAGCAGAAATACAATGAATAGGCAATGATGACATCCTCTCGATGTCTGACTCGCGTAACCTCCTCTTGGAACAAAAGGACAAAGGTCTGGAGTCAGGGTTTACACAATAACTCCCGCATAATGGTAGAAATTCGGTGACAATTTTCTGCACCATCTGTCGTCTTTGTGTGGACATTAACAGCATTTAGTGCATGCTCTGTGCACACTCCGTAGTGGAATGTCCAGGCGATCTTAGTGCCTGGCTTCAAATTTCACACAAAAACACCAAAATCACTTCATCTGTGAGCTGGCTCGGAAAAACAAATGGGCGTGTTTTACGCCATAAGGGCGTTTACCATGTTAACTGGTTTAATAGCCTATCTATAAAAACCTTTACCATATGTTGGTCAGCCCTTGTACTAAATAAAACTTCCTTCTTTTTCCCAAGGGCCAAATATGCCAGTTCTGAGTTGTAGTTCAAATGCAGTTCACTTCAAATGGCACACTATGTACAGGCACAGTGCTGTACCAATGGGAGGCTTATGGACGGTCCCTTTTTCACAGTTCTCACCAGTAGTACTCATGCTCAGAACTCTGTAGGCACTACTGAGCGTGTGCCCGCATGCCCAGAACTGTCAAAAAGGACCGTTGTGTCTGCTGCCGCGGGGCGTTTCAGAAGTCACCCATTATAGAATGTGGCCCCTCTTTGGCTCCATTGTTGTCAAGCCCTCAGAACCCCTACCACTATTGATAGTTCCCACTTGACGTCGCACAGTGCAAAGTCCGCCATCTTTACAGACCACGATATATCATTTTTTTTTTAAAGCACAACTCTGCGTTATGCATTTATACTGCATGTCATAAGTGGGAGTTTTATCAAATTCCTTGCATTTTTGGTCGTTGAACCCCTTAGCTGCGTAGACAAATTAGAATGCCTGTCACAAAGGCAAAACCCAAATTGCCCATACTGATGGCTGTATTTTTGCTGATATGGCTATCATTTTTGATTTTTACTGTCTCTTCTTTTGCTGCTTGTATTTATAAAGAATGTGGAGTTTCCTTTCAGTCTTGTAATGTGCATGTACAAGACACTTAAGCAAGTCAGTTAACCATTATTGCTGCATCCTTCGGATGGGACGTAAAGTCATAGGTCTAGTGTGTGGTGTAATGCACGTATAAGAACCCAGGTCACTTATCGCAAAGAGAAGGGTTTAGCCCCGGTGTTCCTGGTTTGATTGGCTGCAGATTGCACCACAGCACCTTGTAAACCATTACATGGTGCTATGTAAAGGAACAGGTCTCATACTCCAAAACGTAAGTCCGCATACCTTGCAGGAAAAAATACTGAACGATTTGAAACGCCCATCGGCTATATAAGAACTGCGTATTATTGTTATTATTAAGAGTTCACCTAGACCTGGTCCTTGTTTGCTCCGGCGGCCAAACACAAACAGAGAGCAAATGCACTCATCTTCCTTACAATTTAAAACAAACTTTTGGTTTCAACTGCAGCAATTTATTCCAGTGGCTTAAAGCCCGATTCATACTTCACGCGAATGCGAACACAAAGCGAATTTGATTTCACTCTCCTACATTCGCAGCGAATTGAGCACCTGTTAACTGGGACGAATTGTTCGTCGCGAATTTGTATGAACCGGGCTTTACTCAACTGAACTCAACTTCAGAACTCCACTACAATCAAGTGCACATTATATCTGATACACATAGGGAAAATGGCGCAAACCCAACTGGCATCATGCCAGCACGCCGGGAGTAATACTAGCTTAGAAATTGATGTGAAACTATGCTATACATTGTAGTTATTGAGTCAATGCGCGCGGTTATTTTGTCTAATCACAGAGCACTTTACAACTGATTTCCTGGAAGTGTTAACTCCTTGCTGCTCTGAGGGGGCATTCCATTATCCATTGGGGCGTCAGCTCAACCTTTATCTAACACAAATTTGGGTTCATTACAGTGACATACTGTTCATAATGTTCATGGATTACTATTATTTTATATATTTGTTTTTTCAGGCCTGGTCAGGTGATTGTTCCGGATAGTAACACTAATGATTGGATTTATGTGGTAAAATCGGTAAGAACAACATGGATCTAAA
Organism: Marthasterias glacialis; assembly: GCA_911728455.2. Classification (NCBI taxonomy): domain Eukaryota; kingdom Metazoa; phylum Echinodermata; class Asteroidea; order Forcipulatida; family Asteriidae; genus Marthasterias; species Marthasterias glacialis. The sequence continues at coordinate 9,093,799 of OU452228.1, read as the reverse complement.
GATATAATTCAAGATTGGTGACTGAACAAAATCAAAAAAATCTGAAAGCAATGTATTTTTAAATACCTAGAGTGTCAGGCATTTTTCCTTGCTAAGACCTGCGAAACAGGTCTTTTTTAAAACCACATGGTGGGCTTAGGCGCCGACTTGAGCTCTGTCAGTACTTTTGACAGGGTGTGCTTTTTATACAAGGCTTCAGACAGGCTGATGGAGCTTCCCGACCTTCCCTTAGATAGAGGGATAATTCACAAGATTTCATTGATTTTATGCTTGAAGACTAAAAAGGGTGAGGTAAAAATGTTGATAATAGGAGCAGAATGGGTAGTTTTATTGTAGTGAGATGACAAACGATGAATAAAACCATTTTTTAGTGGCATTGGCTTCATTGTTCTGGAGACTGGCTATTGCTAATGCAGAATATCAGGAATCTGCCCTGCCTAGCCAAATCAAAAGCTCGCCTGATATGCCACGTCGATCATTTACCCAGCACGCAGCACATATGACGCAATACCTATTCAAAGTTCCTGTGATTTAAAAGAAAACAAACAAAACCAAGCTTTGAACTTGCTTTCGACTATGACTGTTTAACCATGCGAGACTGTACAAGAGTGTCGTTCAAATCTGGAAAACAAACTTGTACCGGTCCACATTTAAAAAAAAAACATAATGAAAACACATCGTGACACAGAGCCCAAGCCCAAGCTGTGGTTTTGAAAATGGTCATGATGCAGAAAGTGGTAATGGCTTCCCACTTCAACCATAGCAGAGTCTTTCAAAATGAGCTGGAACTAGAGCCTTTGAGGACTCTACCTAGAGACGAAAAGAGCTGAAATGTCAGGGCTCAATTTTTGTCAAACCTGTAAGCAAAAGCTTCTACTTATGGAGCAGCTCTTAGTACAAGTTTTAAGCAAAGCAAAATGCCTACTAACTCGCCAGCAATAAAACAGTCTTAGCCAACGGTCTAAGACCAGTCAGTTATCCTCCTGAGATGGTCTTAGCTTAGTCAGCACAGGATTAAGGTTTTAAGATTGGCTATATAATTACAGACCGCGCTATTGCAATAGACCGATTTCGCGACTAATGTTTACATGTCATCACATGACCTATTGTGGGTAATATGTCATCTGAGCAGATCCAAACTATGTGCAAATACATGCTGTGACCAGCAGAGTCACACCAAAAGTGGGCTTTTGATAATAATAACACAGTTACTGAGCCATTTGATTAAAGTTGTATGTTGTGACATTGATATTAATTTTTTACATTACTGTTTTATAAACTACCAGTATTCTACTCAAAAAGAGGTTTATTTTGAGTAATGCACTAACGGCGTCGGACGACTATGTAGCCACCCGCCTGTTATTTTGTCTGTAATGTAGGCCTAAATCACTTTACAAAAAGGGTAAAGAACGTTGGAAAAGTGAACATTTATTCCTAGCCTTGCAAAATTTCAAAAAGGAAAAGGAATCACATAGTTTTGGAAAGCAGTTTCTTTGGATGATTCAGCTTCAAAACTTTGAAATTCTTGTGTTGAAAAATGTGTGATCACGGTTGTCTGACCCAAACGTTCCGTTGTGCACTAGCACACATTGTGCACATTTATACGTTACTTGCACAATTCCCAAGACTTGCTGGAACTGTCCTTACTGGTTTTATTCAGCCACTTGAATGTCTCTGGTACAAACTCTGGAATATTTTTCACAGATTTCGAGAAAGAAAAGCCTCGATCGAATAAAGACGTGCAACAATTATCATGTACCGTAGCGCACTCTCCTATAGAGGACGTCGTGTTTGTTTACATTTACTACCCACAATAGGTCACGTGACACGGGACGCGCAATCGGTCTATTGGTAGAAAAATTAAAGAGTTAGCTAATTAGTTAATTAATAAGTTAGCAGGCTAAACGCATAGACCGGTTTAAGACCACTTGGTGCAATCCGTCCCAGATCTTGCAATCAGATGAGTGACAGAATAATGAGTCCACTATAATTGCACACAGGCTCTGTCAAATCTTTGTGATCGTTTTTGAAATACGTTTTCCAGTTGAGCATAGTTTTCTGCTAAAGTAGGCAGAAATATTTGCTTACCGGTAAACAGCTTCATAAAATTGGGCCTCAGCTGTTAATCACTTTGAGTAAGCATCTGTTGACGGATGAGTTGAAGGCAATGTCCCAAAATGTGTTGATTTTTCCTCAGGGAACGTGTGACGTTCTGAAGCGGCTGGTACCCGGCGTGTGTGCCATAGATCCATCCAAGCAGAATCGCAAGGAGTATAAGAAGGCTATGGGAGCACTAGAGATGAGTAAGATACATGAGAGCAAGCAACCAGGAGCTAATCAGAAGGTCATACCACAGATAAGAACACCTCAAGGCTCTGCAGGATCCTTATCAGCACCGGCAGGACGAGGTATGATGACAAACATTTTAAATGGCCTTGCCGTGTCTGCGTGACTGCGCTGGTTTTTTTTTTTTATTGTTACACCAGAGAAATTCTTTGTAACCATGTACATTTTTCTTACTGTTTGATACTCTGCATCACTCCAAACACAGGCAACTTTTTTTGTGGCTGTCAAGTACAAGAGAAATTCTTTCTGACGAGGTGGATTTTTTAAAATAGTTTAGACTCTGCAATAAAAAACAAAAAATGGAGAAATTGTTACCGATGTAGACTCTGCATCACTCCAAAGAGAGGAGAAAAGCTTTGTGATGGCACAGATTTTTCTTAGTGATGTAGAGTCTTTTTTCTTGTTGATATATACTGTGCGTCACTCCAAACACGGAGAAAGTATTTGTGACGGCTCAGTTTTTTCTTGTTGATATAGACTCTGCATCACTCCAAAACACAGGAGGAAGAATTTGTGACGGCACAGTTTTTTCTTGTGAATATAGACTCTGTATTGTTCCATATACGGGAGAATGTCTTTGTGAGGGCACAGTTTTTTATTGTTGATATAGACTCTGTATCGCTCCAAACACAGGAGCAAGTCTTTGTGACTGTACAGATTTTTTTGTTGTGGTTATAGACTTTGCATCACTCCAAATACAGGAGAAAGTCTTTAAGGTGGCACAGTTTTCTCTTGTGGATATAGACTTTGTATCGTTTCAAGCACAGAAGAAAAACTTTGTGTTTTTTCTTGTTACATCACTCCAAACACAGGAGAACGTCTTTAAGATGGCACAGTTTTTTCTTGTTGATATAGATTCTGCATCACTCCAAGCACTGGAGCGAGTCTTTGTGACAGCACAGTTTTTTTTCGTTGATATAGACTCTGAATCGCTCCAAACACAGGAGAAAGTCTTTAAACGGCACAGTTTTTTTTTGTTAATATAGATTCTGCATCACTCCAAACAAAGGAGAAAGTCTTTGTAACGGCACAGTTTTTTCTTGTGGTTATAGACACTGCATCACTCCAAACACAGGAGGAAGACTTTAAGACAGCACAATTTTTTCTTGTTGATATAGATTCTGCATCACCCCAAACACAGGAGAAAGTCTTTAAGACGGCAAAATTTTTTCTTTTTGATATAAATTCTGCATCACTCCAAACAAAGGAGCAAGTATTTTATTGTGAATATAGACTCTGCATCACTTCAAACACAAGAGCAAGTCTTTGTGACGGCACAGTTTTTTCTTGTGGTTATAGACTCTGCATCACTCCAAACACAGGAGAAAGTCTTTAAGATGGCTCAGTTTTTTCTTGTGGATATTTTTCCTTACACAGGAGGAAGTCTTTGTGAGGGCACATGTTTTCTTGTTGATATACCCACTGCATCACTTGAAACACAGAAGAAAAACTTTGTGACGGCACATTTTTTTCTTGTGTTTATAGACTCTGCATCATTTGTAACAGAGGAGAAAGTCTTCATGGCGGCACAGTTTTTTCTTGTTGATATAGACTCTGCATCATTCCAAATACAGGAGAACATCTTTAAGACGGCACACTTTTTCTTGTTGATATAGACTCTGCATCACTACAAACACAGGAGAAAGTCTTTAAGACGGCACATTTTTTGTTGTTGATATAGTTTCTGCATCGCTCCAAACACAGGAGGAAGTCTTCATGATGGCACAGTTTTCTTGTTGGTATGGACTCTGCATCACTCCAAATAAAGGAGAATGTCTTTAAGATGGCACAGTTTTTTTTGTGGTTATAGACTCTGAATCGCTCCAAACACAGGGGAAAGTCTTCATGACTGCACAGTTTGTTTTGTGGTATACCCTCTGCATCACTTCAAACACAGGAGAAAGTCTTTAAGACGGCACAGTTTTTTCTTGTTGGTATAGACTCTGCATCACTCCAAAGACAAGAGAAAGTATTTAAGACGGCACATTTTTTTCTTGTGAATATAGACTTTTTATCGTTCCAAGCACAGGAGATAAACTTTGTGACGGCACAGTTTTTCTTGTTGATATAGACTCTGCATTACTCCAAACACAGGAGAAAGTCTTTAAGACGGCACAGTTATTTCTTGTGGTTGTAGACTCTGCATCATTCCAAATAAAGGAGAAAGAGTTTGTGACGACACAGTTTTTTTATGTTGATATAGACTTCTCCAAAACACAGGAGAAAGTCTTTAAGATGTCACAGTATTTTCTTGTTGATATAAACTCTGCATCACTCGAAAGACAGGAGCAAGTCTTTGTGACGGCACAGTTTTTTCTTGTTGGTATACCCTCTGCATCACTTTTAACACAGGAGAAAGTCTTTAAGACGGCACAATTTTTTCTGGTGAATATACACTCTGTATTGTTCCAAACACAGGAGGAAGTCTTCATGATGGCACAGTTTTCTTGTTGGTATGGACTCTGCATCACTCCAAATAAAGGAGAATGTCTTTAAGACAGCACAGTTTTTTTTGTGGTTATAGACTCTGAATCGCTCAAAACACAGGGGAAAGTCTTCATGACTGCACAGTTTGTTTTGTGGTATACCCTCTGCATCACTTCAAACACAGGAGAAAGTCTTTAAGACGGCACTGTTTTTTCTTGTTGGTATAGACTCTGCATCACTCCAAAGACAAGAGAAAGTATTTAAGACGGCACATTTTTTTCTTGTGAATAAAGACTTTTTATCATTCCAAGCACAGGAGATAAATTTTGTGACGGCACAGTTTTTCTTGTTGATATAGACTCTGCATTACTCCAAACACAGGAGAAAGTCTTTAAGACGGCACAGTTTTTTCTTGTGGTTATAGATTCTGCATCACTCCAAACACAGGAGAAAGTCTTTAAGATGGCTCAGTTTTTTCTTGTTGATATAGACTCTGAATCGCTCCAAACACAGTAGAAAGTCTTTAGGACGGCACAGTTGCTTTTTGTTGATATAGATTCTGCATCACTCCAAACAAAGGAGCAAGTCTTTAAGATGGCACAGTTTTTTCTTGTTGATAGAGAAGTCTTTGTGAGGGCACAGTTTTTCTTGTTGATATAAATTGTGCATCACTCAAAACACAGGAGAAAGTCTTTAAGACGGCACAGTTATTTCTTGTGGTTATAGACTCTGCATCATTCCAAATAAAGGAGAAAGAGTTTGTGACGACACAGTTTTTTTATGTTGATATAGACTTCTCCAAAACACAGGAGAAAGTCTTTAAGATGTCACAGTATTTTCTTGTTGATATAAACTCTGCATCACTCGAAAGACAGGAGCAAGTCTTTGTGACGGCACAGTTTTTTCTTGTTGGTATACCCTCTGCATCACTTCTAACACAGGAGAAAGTCTTTAAGACGGCACAATTTTTTCTGGTGAATATACACTCTGTATTGTTCCAAACACAGGAAAAAGTGTTTGTGATGGCACAGTTTTTTTATGTTGATATAGACTTTTGCAAAACACAGGAGAAAGTCTTTGAGACGGCACATTTTTTTCTTAATGATATAGACTCTGCATCACTCCAAACACAGGAGCAAATCTTCGTGATGGCAGAGTTTTTTCTTGTTGATTTAGACTCTGCATCACTCCAAACTCAGGAGAAAATCTTTAAGACGTCACAATTTTTTCATGTTGATATAGACTTTGTATCGTTCCAAGCGCAGGAGATAAACTTCGTGATGGGATAGTTTTTTCTTGTTGATATAGACTCTGCATCACTCCAAACACAGGAGCAACTATTTGTGATGGCACAGTTTTTTCTTGTGGTTATAGACTCTGAATCACTCAAAACACAGGAGAAAGTATTTAAGACGGCACATTTTTTTCTTGTTGATATAGACTCTGCATAACTCCAAACACAAAAGAAAGTATTTAAGACGGCACAGTTTTTTTCTTGTGAATGTAGACTTTGTACGTTTCAAGCACAGGAGATAAACTTTGTGACGGGATAGTTTTTTCTTGTTGATATAGACTCTGCATCACTCCAAACACAGGAGAGCGTCTTGAAGACGGTACAGTATTTTCTTGTTGATATAAACTCTGCATCACTCGAAAGATAGGAGCAAGTCTTTGTGACGGCACAGTTTGTCTTGTTGGTATACCCTTTGCATCGCTCCAAACACAAGAGAAAGTCTTAAAGACTGCACAGTTTGTCTTGTTGATATAGACTCTGCATCGCTCCAAACACAGGAGAGCGTCTTGAAGACGGAACAATTTTTTCTTGTTCATATAGACTCTGCATCACTCGAAAGACAGGAGCAAGTCTTTAAGACGGCACAGTTTTTTCTTGTGGTTATAGACTCTGCATCACTCCAAATACAGGAGAAAGACTTTTTGACGACACAGTTTTTTTATGTTGATATAGACTTCTCCAAAACACAGGTGAAAGTCTTTAAGACAGCATAGTTTTTTCTTGTGAATAAAGACTTTGTATCATTCCAAGCACAGGAGAAAAACTTTGTGACGGGATAGTTTTTTCTTGTTGATATAGACTCTGCATCACTCCAAACACAGGAGAGCGTCTTGAAGACGGTACAGTATTTTCTTGTTGATATAAACTCTGCATCACTCGAAAGATAGGAGCAAGTCTTTGTGACGGCACAGTTTGTCTTGTTGGTATACCCTTTGCATCGCTCCAAACACAAGAGAAAGTCTTAAAGACTGCACAGTTTGTCTTGTTGATATAGACTCTGCATCGCTCCAAACACAGGAGAGCGTCTTGAAGACGGAACAATTTTTTCTTGTTCATATAGACTCTGCATCACTCGAAAGACAGGAGCAAGTCTTTAAGACGGCACAGTTTTTTCTTGTGGTTATAGACTCTGCATCACTCCAAATACAGGAGAAAGACTTTTTGACGACACAGTTTTTTTATGTTGATATAGACTTCTCCAAAACACAGGTGAAAGTCTTTAAGACAGCATAGTTTTTTCTTGTGAATAAAGACTTTGTATCATTCCAAGCACAGGAGAAAAACTTTTTGATGGGATAGTTTTTTTCTTGTTGATATAGACTCTGCATCACTCCAAACACAGGAGCAACTATTTGTGATGGCACAGTTTTTCTTGTTGATATAGATTCTGCATCACTCCAAACACAGGAGAAATTCTTTGTGATGGCACAGTTTTTCTTGTGGTTATAGACTCTGCATCACTCCAAACACAGGAGAAAGTGTTCAAGACGGCACAATTTTTTCTTGTTGATATTAATTCTGCATCACTCAAAATATAGTAGCACGTCTTTAAGACAGTATTTGTTAAAGTATTTTTTGAAAGTATTTGTTAGGGCTCAGTATTTTCTTGTGAATATAGTCTCTGTGTGGTTCCATCACATCTTTGTGATGGCACAGTTTTTTGTTGTGGTTATATCCTCTGCATCACAACAAATACAGGAGAGAGTCTTTAAGACGGCACAGATTTTTCTTGTTGATATAGATTCTGCATCACTCCAAACACAGGAGAAAGTCTTAAGGATGGCACAGTTTTTTTGTGAATATAGACTTTGTATCGTTCCAATCACAGGAGAAAGTAATTGTGACGGCACAGTTTTTTTCTTGTTGATATAGACTCTGCATCACTTCAAACACAGGAGAAAGTCTTTAAGACAGCACAGTTTTTTGTTGTTGATGTATATTCTGCATCACTCCAAATACAGGAGAGCGTCTTGAAGACGGCACAGTATTTTCTTGTTGATATAGACTCTGCATCACTCGAAAGACAGGAGCAAGTCTTTGTGACGGCACAGTTTTTTCTTGTGGTTATAGTTGCTAAATCGCTCCAAACACAGGAGAAACTATTTGTGACGGCACAGTTTTTTCTTGTTGATTTAGACTCTGCATCACTCCAAACTCAGGAGAAAATCTTTAAGACGTCACAATTTTTTCATGTTGATATAGACTTTGTATCGTTCCAAGCGCAGGAGATAAACTTTGTGATGGGATAGTTTTTTCTTGTTGATATAGACTCTGCATCACTCCAAACACAGGAGCAACTATTTGTGATGGCACAGTTTTTTCTTGTGGTTATAGACTCTGCATCACTTCAAACACAGGAGAAAGTATTTGTGACTGATTTAATATTTTCTTGTGACTATAGACTCTGTATTGTTCCAAACACAGAAGAAAAACTGATTTTTTCTGGTGAATATACACTCTGTATTGTTCCAAACACAGGAAAAAGTGTTTGTGATGGCACAGTTTTTTTATGTTGATATAGACTTTTGCAAAACACAGGAGAAAGTCTTTGAGACGGCACATTTTTTTCTTAATGATATAGACTCTGCATCACTCCAAACACAGGAGCAAATCTTCGTGATGGCAGAGTTTTTTCTTGTTGATTTAGACTCTGCATCACTCCAAACTCAGGAGAAAATCTTTAAGACGTCACAATTTTTTCATGTTGATATAGACTTTGTATCGTTCCAAGCGCAGGAGATAAACTTCGTGATGGGATAGTTTTTTCTTGTTGATATAGACTCTGCATCACTCCAAACACAGGAGCAACTATTTGTGATGGCACAGTTTTTTCTTGTGGTTATAGACTCTGAATCACTCAAAACACAGGAGAAAGTATTTAAGACGGCACATTTTTTTCTTGTTGATATAGACTCTGCATAACTCCAAACACAAAAGAAAGTATTTAAGACGGCACAGTTTTTTTCTTGTGAATGTAGACTTTGTACGTTTCAAGCACAGGAGATAAACTTTGTAACGGGATAGTTTTTTGTTGTTGATATAGACTCTGCATCATTCCAAATAAAGGAGAAAGAGTTTGTGACGACACAGTTTTTTTATGTTGATATAGACTTCTCCAAAACACAGGAGAAAGTCTTTAAGATGTCACAGTTTTTTCTTGTGGTTAACGACTCTGCATCACTCGAAAGACAGGAGCAAGTCTTTGTGACGGCACAGTTTTTTCTTGTTGGTATACCCTCTGCATCACTTCTAACACAGGAGAAAGTCTTTAAGACGGCAACATTTTTTCTGGTGAATATACACTCTGTATTGTTCCAAACACTGGAAAAAGTGTTTGTGATGGCACAGTTTTTTTATGTTGATATAGACTTTTGCAAAACACAGGAAAAAGTCTTTGAGACGGCACATTTTTTTCTTAATGATATAGACTCTGCATCACTCCAAACACAGGAGCAAATCTTCGTGATGGCAGAGTTTTTTCTTGTTGATTTAGACTCTTCATCACTCCAAACTCAGGAGAAAATTTTTAAGACGTCACAATTTTTTCATGTTGATATAGACTTTGTATCGTTCCAAGCGCAGGAGATAAACTTCGTGATGGGATAGTTTTTTCTTGTTGATATAGACTCTGCATCACTCCAAACACAGGAGCAACTATTTGTGATGGCACAGTTTTTTCTTGTGGTTATAGACTCTGAATCACTCAAAACACAGGAGAAAGTATTTAAGACGGCACATTTTTTTCTTGTTGATATAGACTCTGCATAACTCCAAACACAAAAGAAAGTATTTAAGACGGCACAGTTTTTTTCTTGTGAATGTAGACTTTGTACGTTTCAAGCACAGGAGATAAACTTTGTGACGGGATAGTTTTTTCTTGTTGATATAGACTCTGCATCACTCCAAACACAGGAGAGCGTCTTGAAGACGGTACAGTATTTTCTTGTTGATATAAACTCTGCATCACTTGAAAGATAGGAGCAAGTCTTTGTGACGGCACAGTTTTTTTCTTGTTGATATAGACTCTGCATCACTTCAAACACAGGAGAAAGTCTTTAAGACGGCACAGTTTTTTGTTGTTGATGTATATTCTGCATCACTCCAAATACAGGAGAGCGTCTTGAAGACGGCACAGTATTTTCTTGTTGATATAGACTCTGCATCACTCGAAAGACAGGAGCAAGTCTTTGTGACGGCACAGTTTTTTCTTGTGGTTATAGTTGCTAAATCGCTCCAAACACAGGAGAAACTATTTGTGACGGCACAGTTTTTTCTCATTGATATAGACTCTGCATCACTTGAAACACAGGAGAAAGTCTTTAAGACGGCACAATTGTTTCTTGTTGATATAAATTCTGCATCACAGGAGAAAGTCTTCATGGCGGCACAGTTTTTCTTGTTGGTATAGACTCTTCATCGCTCCAAACACAGGAGAAAGTCTTTAAGATGGCACAGTTTTTTCTTGTGGATATAGACTCTGCATCACTCCAAATTAAGGAGAACGTCTTTAAGACAGCACAGTTTTTTCTGTGAATATAGACTTTGTATCGTTCCAAGCACAGGAGAAAAACTTTGTGACGGGATAGTTTTTTCTTGTTGATATATACACTCTGCATCACTCCAAACACAGGACCATGTCTTCGTGATGGGACAGTTTTTTTGTGTGAATATAGACTTTTTATCGTTCCAAGCACAGGAGATAAACTTCGTGACGGGATAGTTTTTTCTTGTTGATATAGACTCTGCATCACTCTAAACACAGGAGCAACTCTTTGTGACGGCACAGTTTTTTCTTGTGGTTATAGACCCTGCATCACTTCAAACACAGGAGAAAGTATTTGTGACTGATTTAATATTTTCTTGTGAATATAGACTCTGTATCGTTCCAAACACAGAAGAAAAACTTTGTGAAGGCACATTTTTTTCTTGTTGATTTAGACTCTGCATCACTCAAAACACAGGAGAAAGTCTTTAAGACGGCACAGTTTTTCTTGTTGGTATGGACTCTTGATCACTCCAAACACAGGAGAACGTCTTTAAGATGGCACAGTTTTTTCTTGTGTTTATAGATTCTGCATTACTACAAACACAGGAGAAAGTCTTTGTGATGGAACAGTTTTTTTCTTGTGGATATAGACTCTGCATCACTCCAAATACTTGAGAAAGTCTTTAAGATGGCAGTTTTTTCTTGTTGATATAGACTCTCTATCATTCCAAACACAGGAGAAAGTCTTTAAGGTGGCTCAGTTTTTTCTTGTGGATATACGCTCTGTATTTTTCCAATCACAGGAGGAAGTCTTTGTGAGGGCACAGTTTTTCTTGTTGATATACCCTCTGCATCACTCCAAACACAAGAAAAGGTCTTTAGGACGGCACAGTTTTTTTTCTTGTGGATATAGACTCTGCATCACTCCAAATACAGGAGAACGTCTTTAAGACGGCGCGTTGATATATACTCTGTATTTTTCCAAACACAGGAGGAAGTCTTTTTGAGGGCATAGTTTTTCTTGTTGGTATGGACTCTTGATCACTCCAAACACAGGAGAAAGTCTTTAAGATGGCACAGTTTTTTCTTGTTGATATAGATTCTGCATCATTCCAAATACAGGAGCAAGTCTTTGTGATGTAACAGTTTTTTCTTGTGGTTATAGACTCTGCATCATTCGAAACACAGGAGAAAGTCTTCTTGACGGCACAGTTTTCTTGTTGGTATGGACTCTGCATCACTCCAAAGACATGAGAAAGTCTTTAAGATGGCACAATTTTTTCTTGTTGATATAAATTCTGCATCACTCCAAATACAGGAGAACGTCTTTAAGACGGCACAGTTTTTTCTTGTGGTTATAGACTCTAAATCGCTCCAAACACAGGAGAAAGTGTTTGTGACGGCACAGTATTTTCTTTATTTTTTCTGTTTTTTAATATAGACTCTGTATTGTCCGAAACACAGGAGCAAAACTTTGTGAGGGCATAGTTTGGAGTGATATAGACTCTGCATCACTCCAAACATAGGAGAAAAACTTTCTAGCGGCACAGTTTTTTCTTGTGGTTACGTCTTTCTGAAGGACTCTAAATCGCTCCAAACACAGGAGAAAGTATTTGTGACGGCTCAGTTTTTTGTTGTAAATATAGACTCTGCATCACTCCAAATACAGGAGAAAGTCTGTGTGGTGATAAGACTTTTAATTGTTCCAGAGATCCAGAGAATCGTTGACCAGTCTTTTAATAGTGCATTTTTTCTTTATTTTTTTCATACTTGATTTGTTCATTCCCTTCCCTTAGTTAATCACGTATTGTAATCAACATGTGTAATTGTTTGAAACTAAAAAAAAAGTAATTTCAGAGATGATTATCATTTGAAAAGTTTTTCTTGATGCTTTTTGGTCATGCTTTTTCCTGAACAGTTCAGTGGGTGGTTCCCTTTTGACATGTGTGTGATTCAAAATACATCAAGGCTATACTGGTGGTGACGACATAGTAGATTCCAATAGTGGTATTCAAGTCTTTTTATAATAATATTTATTAATCCCTTTTAAAGCCTACTTGGCTTTTCAAATTGCCTAACACTGTTACTGAGCTAGTGTTAGCTAAAGGCTTGAGCGACGGTAAATATTTCATGCATTGAGTCTTCACGAAAAGTACTTTATCTTTTCTAAATAATAATCAGAATCGATGACTGTTTGCTTGTTTTGACAGCCACCTTTCTGACGACGCCGAATGTGCAAAGTGCTGGGAGCAGTCCGTCCAAGCAGAGGACTCCAATATCTGGTATTCCAGACAGCATCATCCTCAGACGGCAGCATCTCAAACCAGGAATGTGGACAGAGGTATGTAGGCACCAAAGGCCTCAACTTGTAAATTAGTCACAACAATCTGCAAGATTTGTTGCTTCTTTTTAAGGGATAGTACATCTTTGTAATTTGAAAGAGTCACATCTGTGTGATCTATAAATGTTTGAAGAAGAAATATAGTTCCATAAGATTAACCGGGGACCTCAAAACTTTATAGAAGAAAATTGTGTGTAACAATTACTGGTGTTATTTTAAAGACTTTGAATGTTTTTTGAATTTTTTGTTGTTCCAATGGGATATGGTTTTGCGCAGAAGAAGTTACGGATTGTTACCGAGGAACATTTAGCCTTCTTGGTCTAAAACATTATTTGTGAAAAATTTAGTAGGTTTTAATTTTACGCTGTTTTTCTCACAGCAACTTTTCGAATGAAGTTTTTCCAAGCTAGTATTATCTCTTGCAACTCTGTCACTTGAAATGATCATAGTCAACAGGAAATGAAATGCTCTACCATTTAAAAAGTGACAGATTAGTTAACACCTCAACTCATCTTGTAGATTTTAAAATTTTAGCAATTCGTTTGTTCACATAGCTGCACAAATTTAGTTGCTTTACAGACAATTTGTATTTCTTGTAGATGTTTTTTTTTAAGATCTATTACTACTTTCATTTAATTTATTCCAATCGAATGGTGAATTCTTAATAACATGTCAGTGTTTATTTTAATTCCTTTCCAAACACTCTTCAACTCTTGTAGTCACTGAGCAAGGTACTATTTAGTTCTTCCTTTTCGTTTGCTTGCATTGCTAGTGCACGTTGAGCTTCACGTATTTGGTTGCATTTGTTTGAAATCATTATGAAGAAAATCACCACAAATGGTGGAAGGCTTTGCTGTCATTTGAGAAAAGTTGTGAGGATATATTGAAGCCAGAGCTGTAGTTTTGGAAACTGCTAAAATGTTCACCAATCCAATGAGGCATTTGAGCTTCTCTTTCAGGTCCATCATTCATCTTTAACCAAACACCCAGCCCTAACACCCCTCCCAACCAACCCACCTTTACTCTCGTGTGTGGGCTTGAAAGGTGCTATAAAACAGTTCTGAATGTTGTGAACTTTAAAAGTGTCTGGTCCGTAAATCACGACTCCAAAGGAAACAAACTATTTTATTTGTGCTAGATCTTTTTATACTTCACTAAAGCCCATAATTGCAAAGTTTTTATATGAATTACTTCTCAGTCTTGAAAATTCGTTGCACAAATAAGTGCCTGCGAAAATTGTGAATCTATTTTTTTTCTATCGTCAAACTCGAAATGATTACCATGTAATAAAGTAAGCAAGTTTGAATTTTGTTATAGCATTTCCTTGCTGTCCAATCTAGTACTCAAGTAAACTATTGTAGAAGTTATAGTTGATGTTTGATAGGCAGGAATTGGTCTTGAGTCTCATATATCTACCAATAAGATACCCACAGTGCTTATTATATTTTAAGACAGGTGTTTAGATTTTTTTTATTTATTATTAGACCCATTTATGTAGCACCTTTTAAGGGTTCACAAGGTGCTGTGGCGCATTCAGCAGCCACTGCCAGAAACACCGGGGCAAACCCCTTCTCTTAACGATAAGTGTACACTGGATTATTTTATGTGCATTTAGGACCTACGAATTTACAGCCCACGCTATGGTTAAGTGTCTTGCTTACGGACATAGGTGTCATTACCGAGACTCGAACCATGTTTTAGTGCTGCCTACTCAGCCACTTATTCCTAACACTTCCATCACACCATGTCCCTTCATCCAACACGCCACACGTGTGTCCTTGACTGCTCGGCAACGACACGCCACAAACTTATGGCGTTAGGGACTCCAACTCACACTCTGTTGATCAGAAACACCAGAGCTTGAGTCCAGTGTGTCCTTGACCACTTGGCAATGACACGCCACAAACTTGGCATTAGGGACTCCAACTCACTCTGTTGATCAGAAACACCAGAGCTTGAGTCCAGTGTGCTTGAACACTCGGCAATGACACGCCACAAACTAATGGCGTTAGGGACTCTAGCTCACACTCTGTTTGACCAGAGCTTGAGTCCAGTGTGCTTGACCAGTCGGCAACGACACACCACAAACTTACGCTGTTAGGGGCAGGTCTTCATGTTTTAGTGCTTCCTACTTAGCCACTTATACCTAACCCTCCCATCCCACCATGTCCCTTCATCCCAAACCAGACATTAATTCACATCATGTGCGTAAATACAACCAGAATGACTTGTTCACAGTCCCTGTTTTAACCGCATGAATTGATTTTAGTTGCATGAAGTGATTTGAAATGCACCCACAATGTCCACCAACTCAACCACTCTAATGAAAGCATGTAACCACATTTTGTAGTGTCTTAAAGCTCACCAGATTTCAGTGGTTATTTTAAATGTTATATGTCAAGAGATTCTTTTGAAAATCAAGAGAACACCTTTTACTGTAACCACACCACTTCCTCCAAAATCAATCTCTAGTCTTATTGGCCTCTCGCCACTGAGCACATATGGAGTTCTATAATGGTTGTGGGTTCAAATCCCACCCAAGTAGTAAGCATGTGTTTTTGTCTGCAGCAGTTGGAATGCATTTAGTGTTTACAAAAGTAAAATAAGAATTTTAATCAAACATTTGAATGGCAAGCTCAGAAATAAGTGTTTAATTGTGTGGATTAAGGAATAGTCCTTCCTCTGCCAGAGTAACAAGGCCATGGGGGTCAATCATGTTTAATACCGGAGTCTTATATAGTTAATGTACCTACCAACAATTAGGTACTGAAGGCGCTTATTTTTTATGACACGTTTTGAATTATGAGACTCCTTTATGTCAAGGTGCTGGGGCATATTTAGCAGCTACAGAAACACCGGGGTAAAGCCCTTCTCTTAGCGATAAGTGTAACTGGGTTCTTTTACGTGCATTACACAATAATAATTAGCAGTTCTTTTGTAGTGTAGTTCACAATAACGTCTCAATGCGCTTTACTGGTCATTGGGCCAATAACATTCCTGTAACCTTTCTCAGTTCCTTGGGGAGTATATAGCCCCGAGCTGCCGTGGCGCTTCGGAGGCTTTTTCAAACACCTCACAGGTAGCCATTTATACCCCTGGGTGAAAAGAAGTAACGCATCTTGCTCAAGGACACAAGTGTCATGACTGGGATTCGAACCCACACCCCGATGACTTAACCACCAGAACGTGAGTCCAGTGCACTAAACTGCTCGGCTACAACAATGAACAGGACCTATGGCTTTACGTCCCATCCAAAGGACGTAGCAATAATGGTTAAGTGTCTCGCTCAAGACCGGGACTAGAACCCACACTCTGCTGGTCAGAAATACAAGAGCTTGTATACAGTGTGTTCGGCCACAACACGCAACATGCACGAATCCTTCATCCGTTTTAATTAATGTGAACCAATTAATTGTCAAGCTGCCAAAAGTCATCTTTGATAATCCTGTAATGGAAATACTTTTAGGTGAACAAGTTTAGATGAAATGGTGTAGTATTAGCTGTTGAGGCTAACGACTCAGTTAAGTGTTTAAAAGACCTGATGGGTATTTGAGGTTAAACCAGGCATGAAGTACTTTACATGAAGAAAAGCGTTTAATACTCGTTGGATTGTTTCATTGCACTTTTAAATTATAATACATTGTCCCTTCTTAGGAACATTGTCTTCAGGTCGAACTAGAACTAGAATTGTTTTAGAATCTGTCTCATTTTGATTTTTTTTTCCTTTGCCAGAAACCCAGGAAAATGAAGGAAAGCGGTGGGATCAATGGCTGCATCAAGCGAGGAAGTGAACCAGATATTCCTTATTGTGTACGTGTGGCTGAACTAGAGGCAGGAGATGTCTTTGTAAGTACTGAGATCTTGCATAATTTCTTTGTATTGTGTAGACCAACAGAGTAACCAAGCCTCCATTAATGGTTGTAGTTTACCAACACAACTGTAGTTTACTAGAACAAGTTAATCGTATAGACGAGATGTAAATCTAGATTGTAGATGTTAGTGTAGAGCGTTGTTAACAATAATCAGTAAACAAGCCTCTATAAATAGTTATAGTTTGATAACAAAACTGTAGGTTGATCTTTCAGATGAGATGTTAGTGTAGAGTGTTGATCAGCAGTAACCAAGTCTTGATAAATAGTTGTAGTTTAACAACAAAACTGTAGTTTGTTTTTACAGAATAGATGTTAGTTTAGAGTGTTGATCAGCAGTAACCAAGATTTGATAAATAGTTGTAGTTTAACAATAAAAATGTAGTTTGATGTTACAGACGAGATGTAAGTGTAGTGTTGATCAGTAGTAACCAAGCCTTGATAAATAGTTGTAGTTTGACAACAAAACTGTAGTTTGATTTTACAGACGAGATGTCAGTGTAGAGTGTTGATCAGAAGTAACCAAGCCTTGATAAATAGTTGTATTTTGACAACAAAACCGTAGTTTGATCTTACAGACAAGATATTAGTGTATAGTGTTGATCAGCAGTAACAAAGCCTTGATAAATAGTTTTAGTTTGTCAACAAAACTGTAGTTTGATGTTACAGACGAGATGTTAGTGTAGAGTGTTGTTTAGCAATTATCATGCCTCGATAAATAGTTGTAATTTGACAACAAAACTTTAGTTTGATCTTACAGACGAGATTTTAGTGTAGGAGTGTTGATCATCAGTAAACAAACCTCAATAAACAGTTGTAGTTTGACAACAAAACTGTAGTTTGATGTTACAGTCGAGATGTTAGTGTAGTGTTTTGATCAGTAGTAACCAAGCCTCGATAAATAGTTGTAGTTTACTATGGTTAGTTGTTGATCTTACAGATGTAAGTATAGAGTGTAGACCAGCAGAGTAACCACGATTTGATGATTGGTTGTAGGTAGACACAATAATCTAAGTTAACAGGAGTTGTTTTAAGGAAAGCAGTAGAATTGTTGTGGTTGATAAAAATTTGTAGTGTAATTAATTAGTACTTGTAAATGTTTGATGTAGTTTAATCATCATTCAAAACATCTTTTTGTAATTTTTATATTAAGGTGTTATATTATATTATTGAACAAGCAGAGTTAGCAAGTTATCAAGTCTGGAGAACTGCATGTAGTTGGTTAATTAGAGTCTTTTCTGATGGTGGATTCGTAGTTTTAAATAGTACTAGTTGTTTACGTTGGACAGCAGTTGATGTTACATGGGAAATGTTTATTAATTTAAAGAGTTAATAGTAAATATTTATTGTATGTGACATTAACGTCTCAACGTACTGTCACGTTTTTTGTGCCTCAGTGGATTTACAAAGAGATGCTAGTTGTTTTGACTTTGTTAATTATAGATTTATTAATATTGATGAGCAGATTTTAGGTAAGGTTAGTAATTATACACAGAAGTATAGCATAGTAATCTAGGCTTGAGGATTGGTTGTAATATGGTTGTTATAGATGAGTTGTATATGTAGAGTGCAGGCTAGTAGTGGAACTGTAGAACTAATGGAACTGTTGTGTGTGATTTGAACTTTAAGTGCAATTAATGTAAGTAAATTTAAATGACAGATTTTCATTTGACACTTTGTTGTGGTATTCCATGATAATGTAATTTTAGTATATGGGTGTAAGTAGTCGAGATGTGTATACCGAATGTAGAGAAGCCTTGATAGTTAGAAAAAGAATATGTGCAATGTGTTAGAAATATAGATAAGTTGTTGTAATTTAATTACACATCTGTAGTTTACAGACCAGTACAGTAACTAAGCTAAGCTAGATTCAAATTGAAATTAGAGAAGAAAATTGATTAGTAATGAATTATATATTTTAATTTCAGGGAATGTTGACTATATTGCCATCATTTAAAGAGACAAATGTTAGTTTGGTGAGTAAGCAATTAGTTTAATTATTTGTAAAATGAATGTTACCCAAATGCTGATGAATGTGTATATTGTAATTGTTGTTGATTGTAAATGATATGGGAAGTTTATTTAATCTGTAGATGTTTATTTACGTAATTATTCAAAGTTATATTAAAATGATTAAATAAAAGTGAAATAATGAAAGTTTAGTATTTATATAATAGTTCTGTGTTGAGTGTATATTAAAAAGGAAGACGTCATTTGTTTAATTGCAATTTGAATCGAAGAAATAGGAGTGCATAGAAGTAGTTAACTATAATGAAAGATATTGACTGATTTTTAAAAAATGTTTTTAGGTAAGTCAAGGAGCGGAAGCGATCAGGATTAACAAGGCTTACTTTTTGAAGTATACAGATGAGAGAGTATTTACACAGATTGAAATGAGGGTAAGTTGAAAACAATTAAAAAATTTGTTTTTGATGGTTTTGTTTATTATGAAATATTTATAGATTTTGATGTTATTATAATGTAGTTTATATTTTATGAATAATTAAAGTAATAAATGAAAAGTTAGTATTGTGATTAATGATATGAACTATTGCAAATAATAATGTTAATGTAATTGTGTTATTTAATTTTTGGCAGTATGAACCATATCCAACTCAAGATGAATGTCTGGATGATCTTGATTTGACGTCACAGTGGGAAAGATTCAAAATAGTTGAAGTTGAGAGAACTCTTCATCGTATTGCATCTGCACCAAGATGAAGTATTCTAATTGGTATAAATTTTTTTGTAATGTGATGTAAGGATTTTTTTTTTAATTCGTTAATGAAAAGTTTTTTAAAAACGATGAAATAAATGAAAGCATATGATGTGGAGATAAATATAATGTGTGAAGATTTTGTTTGTTGATTTTTAAGTGTATTGAGTGAAATTTGTGTAATAGTAAGTTATATAATGAGGACTTGAAATTTTGTGATAATGTGGGAAATAGTAGTCGATAATATTATGATTTGATAATGAATGAAAATTTGGTGAAAAATAATTAGTATAATTAGGGAGAAAAGCTATAGTAAGGATAAGGAGTTGTGTAAAGATAAGGTGAACTGTAAATGCTGTCATGATGATGGGAAACTGGCTGAAAGTAAGTGAAGTAGTAACTGCTATCATGAGGATGGGAAGCTGTATAAAAGTAATGGTAGCAGTAACTGCTATCATGAGGATGGGAAGATATTTAAAATTAAGGAGAGCAGTAACTGCTATCATGAGGATGGGAAGCTGTCTAAAAATAAGGTGAGCAGTAACTGTTATTATGAGGATGTGAAGTTGTGTAAAAATAAGGTGAGCAGTAATTGCTATCATGAGGATGTGAAGCTGTATAAAAATAAGGATAGCATTAAATGCTATTATGAGGATTGGAAGCTGTATAATAATAAGGTGAGCAGTAACTGCTATCATGAGGATGGTAAGCAGTGTAAGAATAAGGTGAGCAGTAACTGCTATCATGAGGATGTGAATCTGTTTAAAAATAAGGAGAGCAGTAAATGCTATTATGAGGATTGGAAGCTGTATAAAAATAAGTGAATTAGTAACTGCTATCATGAGGATTTGAAGCTGTATAAAAGTAATGGTAGTAGTAACTGCTATCATGAGGATGTGAAGATGTTTAAAATTAAGAAGAGCAGTAACTGGTATCATTAGGATTGGAAGCTGTTTAAAAATAAGGTGAGGAGTAACTGGCATTATGAGGATTGGAAGCTGTTTAAAAATAATGTGAGGCGTAACTGCCATCATGAGGATGTGAAGCTGTCTAAAAATAAGTAGAGCAGTAAATGGTATTATGAGGATTGGAAGCTGTATAAAAATAAGGTGAGCAGTAACTGCTATCATGAGGATGGGAAGCAGTGTGAAAATCAGGTGAGCAGTAACTGTTTTCATGAGGATGTGAAGCTGTCTGAAAATAAATTGAACAGTAACTGCTATCATGAGGATGGGAAGCTGTCTAAAAATAAAGTGAGCAGTAACTGATATAATGAGGATGGGAAGCTGTCTAAAAATTTGTTAAAGTTTTTTTTGTGTGGTTGTAGGTGGTTTCTAAGGGGGTGTAGCCCCTGCTAGTCTGCAATAATAGATTATTGTAGACGTTTTATATGAAGTATGGTTAGTGTAAGGTGTGGCACTAAGGGGGCGTTGCCCCCGCTGTTTGAGTGAGTGGAGTAATGAAAGTATGTGAATTGTAATAGGTGGTGACCAAGGGGGCGTAGCCCCTGCTATTTATAACTAGGGTGAGTAGAAAAGGGGGGATAGGGGGGCGAAGCCCCCCTGGGGTGGCGGGGCGAAGCCACGCATGGTCCGGCGTAAGCCGGAAAAAATTTTAAAGGTTCCCTTTGGCCGTATTGTCTTGGTTTTTATTTTTCTTTAATTTTCATTTTTATTTTATTTTATTTTATTTTATTTTATGTATGTATATATATAATATATTATATTATTAAAATATTTAATTATCTGAAGAAGTCCCAACACATTGGTAAGTAACTTGTTCAACAAGTTACTTACCAATGTGGTGGGACTTCTTCAGATAATTAAATATTTTAATAATATAATAGATTGTATTATATTATTAAAATAATTTAATTATCCGAGTCCAATAAAAGAAGCAGTGGAGAAACAATACGGAAGAAGTTTTATTGAACCTTTTACAATGGGGAAATTTGGCATACAATCAGAAAAGTTTTAACACAGATAAATTAAACTAAATTTAAACTAAATGTTTAGGATTACACATAAATTAAGCAAAATTTGGGGCAAAGTTTTAAAAATAAAATATCAAGCAAATGCAGATAAATTTCAAGCAAATTTTGTTGGTGACATTTGACAAGCTAAAATTCTAGCAAATTCAAATAATTTTCAAGCAAATTTTGTTGGTGACGTTTTGCAAGCTAAACCTCTAGCAAATTCAAACAATCTTCAAGCAAATTTTTGGTAAATACTACAAAAACTCAATGTCGAGCAACGGCAGATAAATTTCAAGCAAGTTTTTGTGTGAAGTTCTCAAAATTTAATGTCGGGAAAACGCAGGTAAATTTCAAGCAAATTGTTTTGGTAAAGTTTGGCAAACAAAACGTCTAAATGTCTAGGATTGCACATAAATTAAGCAAAATTTGGGGCTAAGTTTTAAAAATAAAATGTCAAGCAAATGCAGAAAAATTTCAAGCAAATTTTGTTGGTGACGTTTTGCAAGCTTAACCTCTAGCAAATTCAAATAAATTTCAAGCAAGTTTTTGGTAAATACTACAAAAACTCAATGGCGAGCAACGACAGATAAGTTTCAAGCAAGTTTTGTGTGAAGTTCTCAAAATTTAATGTCAGGAAAACGCAGGTAAATTTCAAGCAAATTGTTTTGGTAAAGTTTGGCAAACAAAACGTCTAAATGTCTAGGATGGCACATAAATTAAGCAAAATTTGGGGCAAAGTTTTAAAAATAAATTGTCAAGCAAATGCAGATAAATTTCAAGCAAATTTTGTTGGCGACGTTTTGCAAGCTTCACCTCTAGCAAATTCAAATAAATTTCAAGCAAATTTTTGGTAAATACTACAAAAACTCAATGGCGAGCAACGACAGATAAGTTTCAAGCAAGTTTTGTGTGAAGTTCTCAAAATTTAATGTCAGGAAAACGCAGGTAAATTTCAAGCAAATTGTTTTGGTAAAGTTTGGCAAACAAAACGTCTAAATGTCTAGGATTGCACATAAATTAAGCAAAATTTGGGGCAAAGTTTTAAAAATAAATTGTCAAGCAAATGCAGATAAATTTCAAGCAAATTTTGTTGGTGACGTTTTGCAAGCTTAACCTCTAGCAAATTCAAATAAATTTCAAGCAAATTTTTAGTAAATACTACAAAAACTCAATGTCGAGCAACGGCAGATAAATTTCAAACAAGTATTTGTGTGAAGTTTTCAAAATTTAATGTCGGGAAAACGCAGGTAAATTTCAAGCAAATTGTTTTGGTAAAGTTTGGCAAACAAAACGTCTAGCAAATGCAAATACATTTCAAGCAAAATTTTGGTAAATATTACGAAGTAAATGTCGAGCAATCGGTGAAGCGGACATCTCTTCCTGGTACTTGGATGACTTCATTTCTTTCGTTAAAATCACAGACGACTTGGTCAATGGTGTTGATGAAATGGAGTAACTGTGAAAAAAGGGGAAAATTTAGCATAAGTATAATTTCAAGCAATTTTTTTGTAAATACTACAAAACAAAATGTCGAGCAACGGCAGATAAATTTCAAGCAAGTTTTTGTGTTAAGTTTTCATAATTGGTAAATACTAGGTGAACAAAAGTATTCAAGACTTTACAAAAGTATTCAAGACTTTACAAAAGTATTGAAGGTGTGGATATGAAATGACAAGGCTAAATAATAAACAAGTTTGATCACAATGATGTTTAAAGCATTTCATTAAAAACAATCCAAATGAAAATAAACTGTCTATAAATGAATTGCTGAATGCAACATTAAAAAAAGGGGAAAAAAAACAAAACTTACTATGCTTTGTAATGAAACATAATTAGAATGGAAATGTTGCGAGGGAATGGCAAGTACATTTAGTCAAGTAGCAACAGACTACTTGTAATCAAACTAAATTAAAAAAAACTTGCAAGAATTTACCATGCTTTGTAATGAAACACAATTAGAATAGAAATGTTGTGAGGGAATGGCAAGTACATTTAGTCAAGTAGCAACAGACTAATTGTAATCAAACTAAATAAAAAAAAACTTGCAAGAATTTACCATGCTTTGTAATGAAACACAATTAGAATAGAAATGTTGTGAGGGAATGGCAAGTACATTTAGTCAAGTAGCAACAGACTACTTGCAATCCAATTAAATAAAAAAGTTGCTTGCAAGAATTTACCATGCTTTGTAATGAAACACAATTAGAATGGAAATGTTGTGAGGGAATGGCAAGTACATTTAGTCAAGTAGCAACAGACTAATTGTAATCCAATTAAATAAAAAAAAATTGCAAGAATTTACCATGCTTTGTAATGAAACACAATTAGAATAGAAATGTTGTGAGGGAATGGCAAATACATTTAGTCAAGTAGCAACAGACTAATTGTAATCCAATTAAATAAAAAAAAAACTTGCAAGAAAATACCATGCTTTGTAATGAAACACAATTAGAATGGAAATGTTGCGAGGGAATGGCAAGTACATGTAGTCAAGTAGCAACAGACTAATTGTAATCCAATTAAATAAAAAAAAAACTTGCAAGAAAATACCATGCTTTGTAATGAAACACAATTAGAATGGAAATGTTGCGAGGGAATGGCAAGTACATGTAGTCAAGTAGCAACAGACTAATTGTAATCCAATTAAATAAAAAAAAACTTGCAAGAAAATACCATGCTTTGTAATGAAACACAATTAGAATGAAAATGTTGTGAGGGAATGGCAAATACATTTAGTCAAGTAGCAACAGACTAATTGTAATCAAACTAAATAAAAAAAAACTTGCAAGAAAATTTCATGCTTTGTAATGAAACACAATTAGAATGGAAATGTTGTGAGGGAATGGCAAGTACATGTAGTCAAGTAGCAACAGACTAATTGCAATCCAATTAAATAAAAAAAAAAACTTGCAAGAATTTACCATGCTTTGTAATGAAACACAATTAGAATGGAAATGTGAGGGAATGGCAAGTACATGTAGTCAAGTAGCAACAGACTAATTGTAATCCAATTAAATAAAAAAAAAACTTGCAAGAAAATACCATGCTTTGTAATGAAACACAATTAGAATAGAAATGTTGTGAGGGAATGGCAAGTACATTTAGTCAAGTAGCAACAGACTAATTGTAATCCAATTAAATAAAAAAAAATTGCAAGAATTTACCATGTTTTGTAATGAAACACAATTAGAATGGAAATGTTGTGAGGGAATGGCAAATACATTTAGTCAAGTAGCAACAGACTAATTGTAATCTAATTAAATAAAAAAAAAAACTTGCAAGAATTTACCATGCTTTGTAATGAAACACAATTAGAATGGAAATGTTGCGAGGGAATGGCAAGTACATTTAGTCAAGTAGCAACAGACTAATTGTAATCCAATTAAATAAAAAAAAAACTTGCAAGAAAATACCATGCTTTGTAATGAAACACAATTAGAATGGAAATGTTGCGAGGGAATGGCAAGTACATGTAGTCAAGTAGCAACAGACTAATTGTAATCCAATTAAATAAAAAAAAACTTGCAAGAAAATACCATGCTTTGTAATGAAACACAATTAGAATGAAAATGTTGTGAGGGAATGGCAAATACATTTAGTCAAGTAGCAACAGACTAATTGTAATCAAACTAAATAAAAAAAAACTTGCAAGAAAATTTCATGCTTTGTAATGAAACACAATTAGAATGGAAATGTTGTGAGGGAATGGCAAGTACATGTAGTCAAGTAGCAACAGACTAATTGTAATCCAATTAAATAAAAAAAAAACTTGCAAGAAAATACCATGCTTTGTAATGAAACACAATTAGAATAGAAATGTTGTGAGGGAATGGCAAGTACATTTAGTCAAGTAGCAACAGACTAATTGTAATCCAATTAAATAAAAAAAAATTGCAAGAATTTACCATGCTTTGTAATGAAACACAATTAGAATGGAAATGTTGCGAGGGAATGGCAAGTACATTTAGTCAAGTAGCAACAGACTAATTGTAATCCAATTAAATAAAAAAAAACTTGCAAGAAAATACCATGCTTTGTAATGAAACACAATTAGAATGGAAATGTTGCGAGGGAATGGCAAGTACATGTAGTCAAGTAGCAACAGACTAATTGCAATCCAATTAAATAAAAAAAAACTTGCAAGAAAATACCATGCTTTGTAATGAAACACAATTAGAATGAAAATGTTGTGAGGGAATGGCTAATACATTTAGTCAAGTAGCAACAGACTAATTGTAATCAAACTAAATAAAAAAAAAACTTGCAAGAAAATACCATGCTTTGTAATGAAACACAATTAGAATGGAAATGTTGCGAGGGAATGGCAAGTACATTTAGTCAAGTAGCAACAGACTAATTGTAATCAAACTAAATAAAAAAAAAACTTGCAAGAAAATTTCATGCTTTGTAATGAAACACAATTAGAATGGAAATGTTGTGAGGGAATGGCAAGTACATGTAGTCAAGTAGCAACAGACTAATTGCAATCCAATTAAATAAAAAAAAAAACTTGCAAGAATTTACCATGCTTTGTAATGAAACACAATTAGAATGGAAATGTGAGGGAATGGCAAGTACATTTAGTCAAGTAGCAACAGACTAATTGTAATCCAATTAAATAAAACAAAAACTTGCAAGAAAATACCATGCTTTGTAATGAAACACAATTAGAATGGAAATGTTGCGAGGGAATGGCAAGTACATTTAGTCAAGTAGCAACAGACTAATTGTAATCCAATTAAATAAAAAAAAACTTGCAAGAAAATACCATGCTTTGTAATGAAACACGATTAGAATGGAAATGTTGCGAGGGAATGGCAAGTACATTTAGTCAAGTAGCAACAGACTAATTGTAATCCAATTAAATAAAAAAAAATTGCAAGAAAATACCATGCTTTGTAATGAAACACAATTAGAATGGAAATGTTGCGAGGGAATGGCAAGTACATTTAGTCAAGTAGCAACAGACTAATTGTAATCCAATTAAATAAAAAAAAAACTTGCAAGAATTTACCATGCTTTGTAATGAAACACAATTAGAATGGAAATGTGAGGGAATGGCAAGTACATGTAGTCAAGTAGCAACAGACTAATTGTAATCCAATTAAATAAAAAAAAACTTGCAAGAATTTACCATGCTTTGTAATGAAACACAATTAGAATGGAAATGTTGTGAGGGAATGGCAAGTACATTTAGTCAAGTAGCAACAGACTAATTGCAATCCAATTACATTTAAAAAAATGCTCGCAAGGATTTACAAAAGTATTGAAATTTTGTGAAGGAATGACAAGTAGTCAAGTAGCAAAGGGACCAATTACAATCCAAATAAAATAAAGCCAATTTGAAATTTCACTGTTGTGTGTAAAAAAAAATAAAGGAACTTACATGTTCTTGTTTGTTGGGATGAGGTAGGCCGATTTGGGTTGACATCGCCAGGGTTCAAGAAACGTCAACGCCGCCTTCCAGTAGATTTTTGAGGCAGGAATAAAAAAAAACCAAGAAATATTAAGTATCAATGCAAATACAGAAAACTATAATTGAATTGAATTTACGAAAGTATCACAATGTTGCAAGCTTACTAACGGCAAGAAGGGCCAACAGTCTTTGCTGAAAACGGATGCTTTTAGCTCGAATATTACACAGCAGTATGTACAATTGCACGATTGAACAATTTCATTCAAGGCTGGCTATCAAGATAAATAAACTGAATATGTGAGAAATTGCCAGCCAGCGCGAATAAATAGTGAACAGTCGAAGAATGCACACAGTTCAACGGAGTGAATAAATGAAAACTTACCACAGTCCGGTGGTTTAGGGTGCGGGGACCCAGTCACTGCAACGCCGGGCCGGGTTCACATCGTCAAGGCATCGGGAGCTCCTGGGCATACCACTTCACGGCACAGAATCTGGCTCCTGAATGAGAAGATTGAGCTTTTATGTAGTGTTCATATCCAAGACGAATACAATACCCAGTCCTGACAGACACGCCTTCAACAGAAATAAAGTCCAACAATAATAGGATTACAAATCTAACAGGTTTTCCTCATTGTTGTTGCAGCCTTGCAGATCGTTTAACACAAAACACCAATTGTACAACAAACCCCGTTCTATTTAGAGCAAGAACAGCAAAACGCACCCTGCAATTGGACGGGGTTGCATCTTGCCCTATTGATGGGAATCCAGCAGATTGGCCAGAATTTAATGGGTTGTTATTGAATGCATATGCAACTGGTTGTTATCTTGGAACGAAGCAGATTGGCCAGAACTTAATCGGTTGTTGTTGTTGAGCGCATCTGCATGATGGAAAGCCCGGGAATTTGACAAAAGTTTGTGATCAATCAGTTTTGGCTGACGCAGTCTGACTGAATGAGGGCGCAATTTTTGTAAACAAGGACGAAGTCATAGCTCGGCATTCCTATAATAAGTCAATTAAATTTCAAGCGGGCATTAATTAGTGTCTTTTCTAGTTCTTCCAGCTCGCATATATTAAAAAACATATTTGTATTGAATCATTCAACCGTCTTGTATTTCTCAAAATGAAAACTTATAAAACCAAACCGAGGCTGGTATGAAAAAAAGATTCACGTGAATGCTGTTCCACACGTGGAATAATGGAGGAAAATTAAAGGTGGATATTTTTGATCAAAGTAGTGAGTGAATAAAATTATATAATTTATAGGCCAAAAGGGCACATCAAAGACCTTCCTACCGACACCGGGAACTCAATGCGTTTTTTATTCGTCAGTCAACAAAAAAATGGAATACGTTGTACACATACCTCAAACAAAAGGGGTTGACCTGCCTTCCGACCTCTGTGTTTCCATGACATCGTTCTTGTTTACAAAAATTGCGCCTTCATTCAACCAAACTGCGACAGCCCAATCTGATTAAACAAAAGAAGAACATAATGAGGATTTTGAAATTAAAAAACAAATATCTACAATGGTAGTTGCATCATAAAAACCATGTACATAATTATGCTCAAAATAGGATTACTACTACTATAATTTTATACCAAAAAAAAAAACTTACCAAGGCCTTCATCATAGTGTAGCCATTTTGATTCAACATTCAAGGCTGGAAGGGAAAATGTCACCCCTTTTCTGATATAAAACTGGTATTTGTTACTGTATTTTATGAAAATGACTGGACAGAGGCTCAGGGAAAGTCGAAAGAACATGGTCAACAATCCGATGTTGTGATTTCTGAAAATCTTATACAAGTGATTTATGGAACCAGACCATAGTTTAGAACAATGCAAGTGTTTTCCTCAGAGGCAACTCATGTGACAATCAACTAATATTAAATTAATTAAATTTTGCAAGGTGAGGGGCTTGGGATGAGGCTGGGGTCTCCGGGGACAGGAATTGGGAGGGGGGGGGGTTGAGCTGATATAGTTGCTGGAGGGCTGGTGATGGAATGGGGTGGGGGTTGGTGATGATGGGTGCTGCTGATATTTGTTGAGTGGAGGGATGGTGATGGAATGGGGTAGGGGTTGGTGTTGATGGATGCTGCTGATATTTACTGAGTGGAGGGATGGTGATGGAATGGGGTGGGGGTTGGTGATGATGGATGCTGCTAATATTTACTGAGTGGAGGGATGGTGATGGAATGGGGTGGGGGTTGGTAATGATGGGTGCTGCTGATATTTACTGAGTGGAGGGACGGTGATGGAATGGGGTGGGGGTTGGTGCTGATGGATGCTGCTGATATTTGCTGAGTGGAGGGATGGTGATGGAATGGGGTGGGGGTTGGTAATGATGGGTGCTGCTGATATTTGTTGAGTGGAGGGATGGTGATGGAATGGGGTTGGGGTTGGTGTTGATGGCTGCTGCTGATATTTGTTGAGTGGAGGGATGGTGCTGAAATGGGGTTGGGGTTGGTGTTGATGGATGCTGCTGATATTTGCTGAGTGGAGGGATGGTGATGGAATGGGGGTGGGGTTGGTGTTGATGGATGCTGCTGATATTTACTGAAGGGAGGGATGGTGATGGAATGGGCTGGGGGTTGGTGTTGATGGATGCTGCTGATATTTACTGAGTGGAGGGATGGTGATGGAATGGGATGGGGGTTGGTGCTGATGGATGCTGCTGATATTTACTGAGTGAAGGGGTTAGTGGTGGAATGGGGTGGGGGTTGGTGCTGATGGATGCTACTGAGTGCTGAAGGGGCAGGGTGCTGTTGATATGAGATTTGCTGGCCAACAATATCAGGTATTTTTAAGGACATTTTCTAAGTGGGCAGGTTGGCAAGTAATGAACACGTGATGTTACCAATGACTTGTTTACAAAAAATGACATCAAAATTCATAAAGAATACACTACTGAAGAAGATCAACCTTAAACATGTTATACTGTCAACAAAAACATTCTTTTTTTTATTACAGTTACACAAAATCTTTTGTCATTTTCATTTGATTTGCATAAGGCCTCCACTTTCCTCAATCCAACAGTAACTACAGAAAATCACAAAATAGTGTCACACATGTTGTTTTTAAAACAATATAATGATGGACGAAGTATAGCTGCCTTGTACAACTGAGGGCACAACTATTGAAGGATTGAGCCAAATTTCAGGGCACAGCTTACCGGCACGTTGTGGCCGAGAAGTCTAGTGCATCAGATGGCCGAGTTCTGATGGCCGAGTCATCGGGGTGAGGGTTCCAATCCCGGTCATGACACCTGAATCTTTAAGCAAGGCACTTAACCATAGCCCTGGTGGAAACCTGAGAGGGCTGTGATAGTAGTGTATTGGATTAACCCCGCAGTGCTAATTTAAGCACCTTGAGGTTGTATGTTCCCCTGGGAGTTAGGAAAGTTTCAGGCATATGCCTGATGAACAGGGATAATAATAACAATACCAGAGTCTTATACAGCCAACAATTAGACTTATTATTATAATTTTTTAAGACAGGTTTTGAAGTTTTTGAATTCGGAGACCCATTTATGTAGCACCTTAGCTCTTACAAGGTGCTGCGGTGCATTCAGCAGCCACTGCCAGAAACACCTGGGAAAACCCCTTCTCTTACCGATAAGTGTCACTGTGTTCTTTTACGTACATTCTTTTGTGCATTACACAATGCAGTGGATCTACGGCTTAACGTCCCATCTGAAGGATGAAGCAATAATGGTTAAGTGTCTTACTTGAGGACACAAATGTCAAGACCGGGTCTCCACAACCCACACTCTAAAGAGTCCAGTGTGCTTGACTGCTTGGCCACGATACGCCCCAATGTACGCCAGTACACTAAAAACGTTGTATAGCTCCTCTATCCAGCTACTAGGATATATGTGCTCTACAAACCCAGTATTATTATTGTTATTAACACAGTTTGTGATTCGATGGGTCGGTAAGGAGTGCCATAAAATTGAGCACAGATTGCACAGGCAGAGAAAACAACAGTTTATTAGATCATTGAGGTCAAGTCTTTTGTTGCCTTTCCAAATTGATTCTGCAGAACAAAACACAGAAAGTAAATACTGAAGTCCTTTATCAAATGCCAATAACAGGAATACGAGAGGCGGATAATGTTAACGCTGATTTTACAAAGAGCTAGAATCGATCTTTGGATGTGTATCTTAAGTGCTAAGCTAAGTGTGATGTCATAATACAAATCACTATGGCAATATTGACAACTCATCTTTATATGAATCTTTTAACAAAGCAGTTTAAGAAATGGAGCCCTCTATTGGCAAAGAGTTACCATCCTTTCCCCCCCCCCCACACTGTATCCTGTTGGTAAATGATGACGTTTTGAGTCGGAAGTGCAATGTAAACGAATGGCATACATCCATGTACATTAACATTCATTACACTCCAGGCTCCAAAACGTCATCACTTACCAACGGAATAATCAGTGCTTTCTCAAATCCCATGGAAAGAAGTCCACTCGGGTGGGATTCGAACCCACAACCTTTGCCATTCTAGAGCAGATGTCTTGCCACTAGACCACCGAGCTTGCCCGGTAGCTAGAGGCCAGTTTGAATACCACCCAAGTAATAAATGCCTGTGGATTTTTTCCACAGGACTTCAGAATTAGTATACAGGGCTTAAACACATCGGTGCTGGACAAAAACACAAATTATAGTCTTTATCAAGTTGCAAATTTAACCTCTATTTAATCAGTGCAGTACCTCCCTATGTCTATTAAGCGGTTAAGCAGATTTATTTCCACTGTTGGGTTACTTTTCCATAAAATGTGTTTGATGTGCAAAAGACAAAATCAAATTCAAATTGTGCTAGTTTTAATAGCAAACAATATTAGAATTGCTGTAGCAATGCATCTGATGAAGTAGTTGTTGCTACGAAAGCTCATGCAGTTTTTACTATCAGGCATGCAACTGTTCCTCGGATCAGCTGATTTCCTCGTTTTTCACCTCACACTCATGCCATTAAAAAGTGAAAAACACTGTACAAAGTCTTGTAAAGATTGGAATGTTCTCGTTTTTTGTTAAGTCCCAGTTGCATGCTTGTACTATAAGTTAGTATTTAAGTGCTATCACTAAGTTTTTATATAGAAAAAGATAAATACTAAGTGACAAACTCAGAAAAAAGTGAGATGTAAAAAAGGTTGGCTGAGTTAGCTACACTGAGCAAAATATTATTGTTCCGTAACTCCTAGAACGGGTTGCTTGTGCAAATGACAAAATCAACTTCATATTGAGTTTCAATAGCAAGAAGATTAGAAAATCTACCCCCAAAAAGAGAGAAATAGTAATTTACACACTCAAAAGAGAAGTTTCCATGTGCAAATTAAAAAAAATGAATTCAAGTTAACTTTTTATAAGATCTATCTGCAGCTTCTTAATCTATTTCAAACACAAAACGGATTTGGTTTTATTTACACATGAAAAGGAATTGCATCTTGTGAGCAAACTATATGTTTGTTGAGATTGGGACAAATGTGAACACCATTATGCAAAGAATGGTTGGGAGGTCTGAATGCAAAGATTGGATGCTACCCAATCCCGAGAAGTTATCTTGTCCGACATCATACACATCGGATGTTGTTTTATTTACACCTAAAACGGAGTTGCATCCTGTTTGTTGAGATTTAGATGAATGTGAACATCAGTATGCAAAGAATGGTTGGGAAGTCTGAATGCAAAGATTGGATGCTACCCAATCCCAAGAAGTTATCTTGTTCGACATCATACACATCGGATGTTGTTTTATTTACACCTGAAACGGAGTTGCATCCTGTTTATTGAGATTTAGATGAATGTGAACATCAGTATGCAAAGAATGGTTGGGAGGTCTGAATGCAAAGATTGGATGCTACCCAATCCCGAGAAGTTATCTTGTCCGACATCATACACATCGGATGTTGTTTTATTTACACCTAAAACGGAGTTGCATCCTGTTTGTTGAGATTTAGCAAATTTGAACATCAGTCCACAAAGAATGGGTTGGAGGTCTGAATGCAAAGACTACCCAATCCCAGGGAAGTTTCTTGTCTGACTTTGTTCACTCAACTTTTTCTTCATCGTATTTCGGTGAAAAGGATCGACGTTCAATTTCCGCATGTTATTGGGTGAAAATATGTCAAACATGCCCTGTCACTGGTTTAATCTGCATTGTGTTTATTGACTCCAATCAAAAGTGGTGGTGGTGTGTGTATATCTACATCAAAG
The DNA here is from genome assembly GCA_911728455.2 of Marthasterias glacialis. NCBI lineage: Eukaryota > Metazoa > Echinodermata > Asteroidea > Forcipulatida > Asteriidae > Marthasterias > Marthasterias glacialis. The sequence continues at coordinate 9,060,711 of OU452228.1, read as the reverse complement.
TCAGTCCCACATTTTCTGATACAATTTTATAAACCAGTCACTTTTGAACAAGCAAGAACAAACAACCTGTGAAAGACTTTCTTTTGCTTAACCCATTCCAAAAAAACATTTCCCCACCATTCTAGAGCATGTGTCTTTAACCACTTGACCACCAGGCATGCCCAGTTCAAATCCAGTTCAAGAGACCAGTTCAAATCCTGTATTACTAGCAGTGGGTACCACAACGATTTAATAATGTAACATTTGCATCAGGGATACATTCGGTTAGTATTTATCGGTGTAGGGTGAAACCAAAATAATACTCGTTATCTCCAATGCAATTATTACATCTATTATCACCTACATCTACTATCACCAATTTTGTGTGATACCACTTACACAATGTAAGCTTATTAAAACTTTGAAATGTTGTTGCTACAATGCTCGGCCACTTATGGGGACGGTGAGCCTTTTCTAACATTGCCATCCACACTCCCCCCGAAGTATTCAACTGAACATGTCCGAGACACACATTAAACCTCAAAACTCTTGTCTTCATTTTTAGCCTGTGAACACCTGCAAGAATTTTCTTCTTGATTTGTGAAATTAAATAGATGTTTAATTTGCATTTGTGTATAAAGAAAATCATCTGTATTTTTTACCCATACTCCGATGTGTGTTATAAGTACTGCATACTCGGTACTTGCCACCGAGTCCTGTGGGAAAAAAACCCAGGCGTATTACTCGAGTGGGATTTAAACCCACAACCTTTGCCATGCTAGAGCAGATGTCATACCACTAGGCAACCAAGATAGCCCCGTAGCTAAAGGCAAGAGGGTCTTTCTTTTCCCACAGAACTCGGAAAGTACTGAGTATACAATGCTTAACACCCATCGGTGTATGAGTAAAACAGAAATAATATTGATTCTTGAAGGTTTTCTGACAAAGTGTGCTTCACATACAAGTGCTGTTTCATTATTATTATTACTTACAAGTTGGCATCTTTCAAACGATAAATATATACAGATATTTTACACAAAGTGTATTCCTCTTTTATAGTTCTGCACAAAACATTGTTAGAATAAGCATCTTGCCAAACTTTCTTGTCCCATTCTCTCCTTCTGATCGAGGATTACATCCAGAACATTCAGGTAGAAGACAGGAAGCCAAAGGATGTACTCTGTTGTCTTGAGTTTCAGAACAAGTCATATCCAACTCAGCATGAAGGTCTAGGTGACCTCGATTTGACCCACAAGGAGGCAGAGGTTCAAAATGGCGGAAGATGAGTGGACTCGGGATCAGATATTATGGACCTCCACATCTGGTTTCCTGCGTATACAACAAAGGAAAAAAAAATATATATATATAAAACAACCATAGAAATAGGCCATGCTGAGCTTAATTGTCGTCTGTGTCTGCTGTACACGCCCTCCAAAATTTGCTGATGAAATATATGAAAGTAAAATTAATTTAACAAACAAAACAAAGAAAACCTGAGAATGAGACTTGACCTCAGTGTCCAGTTACTTGTGAACAATTAAGAATTTTACCCAACTGACGTTCATGTTATCATTAAACCTATGTAATGGTTGCACAAATTCATGTGTGATTCGCAATCGGTACTGCATGTAGTCTAGAATAATTGAGGTCAAATAAGCATCCTTGTCCCCAGTTTTTAATTTTTTGATAATGTATCTTGTCCAAGACAACTAGTTGAACCTAAAACGTTGACTTGTCACCAAGATGACTCACTGAAACTAAGAAAGTCGACATCTTAATTTCAAGACAACTTGGTGGTTTCATTTATCTTATTTGTGTTTTTTACCCATACACCAATGTGTTTTAAGCACTGTATACTCAGTACTTTCCTGAGTTCTGTGAAAAAAAAAAACACAGGCATGTTACTCAGGTGGGAATTGAACCCACGACATTTGCCAGTATAGAGCAGATGTCTTACCAACTAGACCACCAAGACAGCCTGGTGGCTAAAGGCAGTACGAATCATTTTAGCAGTAGTTTCGAATAGATGTTAAACTCGCATTGGGGATAAAGAATATTATTTATGTTTTACCCATACACCAGTGTGTTTAAGCACCGTATACTCAGTACTTTCTTGAGTTCTGTGAAAAAAATCCACATGCATGTTACTCGGGTGGGATTCGAACCCACGACCTTTGCCATTCTAGAGCAGATGTCTTACCAACTAGATCACTAGAGATTGACTGGCAGCTAATTTATCTTATCATCTGGTAAGTAGAATGGCACTGCTAGGTCTCCTTACAATGACATTTATGAATATTTATATTTATTCCACCTCCCCCAACCTCCTCAATTTGAAACCTCATAACTCTTACCCCCTAGGAACAAGAACCTTATCTACAGCAGAAAAAAATGAAGAGAAAGCAATGAAACAAACTTGAGCACATTTTTTATGAAGTTGTCCTCTGGCTTTTAAAAGTCATTCCATTATCTGAGAAAAAAAAAAGGAGAAGAATCCTTTCACGAACCAGGTGTATACCTGGCTGGCAGCATTCACATAAAACTGCTCCGAGCAAGCATCCTCTCTTTAGATAAGATTCATTTAAGCTCCCCTTTTGTGTTTTAAATTGATATCCCTGTCAGGTATGTAGGCCAAATCGGACGCTTCAAATAAATCACGCTCAACCATGGATGAAGAAAAGGTAATCTTACTTCCTCTGAAAACAGGTCATCTATGAATACATTTGCTCGATTTTTCATTCCGCCCGATGGTGAATTTTGTAGTGTGATAAATAGTTTGGGAGTGCTCCTGGGAGTTGCTACATCTTTGTGTGAATACACAAGGACTCACAGTTGTGTGTTCGGGGTTATACAATAAGTTTGGCTCAACTCAAGAAGGTAAAGTTTACAGTAACAATATTTTAAAGGTACAATACAGGATTTGGTATTCAGCGATTGTTTTTCTTTATAAGTATCAGTCTGAAAGCTTACTGCTTGTGAGGTTCATACCAGCACCAATCTCCCATAGAAATGTTTCCGTCTGAAATACTGTCCCTTATTTTGATATCGGTTGTAACAACTGAAATTAAGGACAATGTGTTTACATGATGAAAAGTGTACACGGTTTTTCACTCTTTTCTCCTGACTCAGACAACGGATTGAGCCCAAAGTTTCAAAGTTTCTTTTCCATGTATATATTGAATCAGACAAAGTAAGAACACTGCACTTTACCTCTCAGCTTTACCAATCCCATATTTCACCTCTAATGAGCCAATGGTTTAACAAACTGACATTTTGGCTCTCTATGCATTCTGTTGAAACAGCTGTGTAACAAACGAGGGAATGTTTTGATATGCACGCATGTCACACGCGGCGACTGTGCAAATCCTCTAGCTATCAAGAAACATATCATAAAGGGATGGTACATCATTGGTTTTTAGAAGAGTACAATCATTCAAATCCTCTAGTTTTCAAGAAACATATCATAAAGGGATGGTACATCATTGGTTTATTGAAGAGTACATTCATTCCAATCCTCTAATTATCAAGAAACATATCATAAAAGGAAGGTGCATCATTGGTTTTTGGAACAGTACAATCATTCAAATCCTCTAGTTTTCAAGAAACATATCATAAAGGGATGGTACATCATTGGTTTATGGAAGAGTACATTCATTCCAATCCTCTAATTATCAAGAAACATATCATAAAAGGAAGGTGCATCATTGGTTTTTGGAAGAGTACAATCATTCAAAACCTCTAGTTTTCAAGAAACATATCATACAACACACTGTAATTTTTTTTAAATGCATGAACAACTCTTAAAAGGATAAGGAGCAATTCCAAACAGCAGAAATTTTAAACAGATTTGAAGGCAATGTGTCTCTTTAAGACCTTTGTTTCAGACTGAATTCTTACCGGAAGATGTTGAGGTTAGCTGGGGAACATAAAGATCTGTAAGAGTGGCATGACCTGTAGAGTCGTCAGATCAGACAGGACGGCGTCAGCAGAGGCATAGGAAGATGTCTGCATCAGGTTGACCCGACGGAAAGCAAAGATTGCAGCTGCCATAACTGCAAAAAAAAAAAAAAAAAAAAAAAAAATCATATCTAAAGGATTTATTGTTCTTTAACTCCAGGACGGACCAAACAACAATAAACAGGCAGGGTTCAACCAATAAGCCATTTGCGAGTTCGCTCGGTCACAAGTGAATGCCCAGCTTGAATTCCTCAGACTAAATCCAGTGTTGCTATGTGTAAAGCTTTTGCGTAGCGACATATAAGACGACGAACATCAAAACACAATTTGTGATAAAATGTGTGGCACAAGGATACCTGTCACTGCTGATCTGGAGGTTGCTTTGCAAAAGCTTGCCCTCGATCCATGTGACATAGAGCAACACTGGATTGAGTATTCATGTGTGATTGAAAAAGGCACTGTACCAGACAACAATCAAATCTAACTCGCTTATTGAAAAAAACAAAACAGAGTGAGCTATATCATCATTTTATAGTTTGGCTTTCCTTCCTTGACAGAATGGGGCACTTAATTAAACAAATAAACAATTTCTCACAAATGTATCCATGAATAAACGGCAGCCCTGTGTCCCTACAAGTCGACCATTAAACTATCCCCCCTTAAAAACAAAAACAAAAAACCAACAAACAAATTTACAGAAAATTTACAAAAAATATATAAATTTTTCTGTTTCATTTGGCAGCTGTACACTTTTCTGCCCCCATTCCCCATCCCAAAGTAGACGATTGCTGGCAGCAATAAATGCTGCCATTACTGTGACGGTGCCACACTAGCAAGTTACTCCCATTCCTAAATTCAGTGTACATATTATGAATACAGTCAAATTGCGCAGTAATCATTGTTTCAAGTGTTGTACTTTGGATTTCTCACTTCAATATATGCAAGGAGGCATGTAATAATAGTGCCACTGCAGTCATGGATCTGTATAGATCTGTTTCCCATTGCCTACTTTATATAAGATGTTTTAGAGTTTGAAGCTGAATCTGCATTTATATTGATTTACGAAAACAGTTCAACACCAAACAGGTCAGGTTGAAGATTGTCAAACCTTTGCCACACGTACGGTTCAATTCACAAGTGTCGTTTTAGTCTAAATTGAATTCTTCTACGGGCCGAAAATTGTTTTTTTAGAACAACATCAACCAGAAAACAAATCAGTACAACAGATTTCTTCGTACCTGTTCGACCAAATGGACTTTGTCTTCAAAGGGTTTCTCAACCATTGGTTATTATTTCTCGATGAACCTCATTTATGCTTCACTGGAGAAACTTCGTCTCTGTGTAAATACTTGGGGTCTAATGTACATGTAAGTAGGTTTTTATTAGGTGAAATCGGGCCGGCTGCCTTCAACCTTGACCGTAATCTGTTTGCAGTTCTGAAAACAAATGGCTTTTGAATTCAAAACATCAGCAAACACTGCGGCAATTCAAAGCAACATTTGGTGGTAGTGGTGGTTGGTTGGAGAAGGAAGGAGCAGGGGGAGGGGGAATCTACCTACAAAATAATCTCAATAAACTTTGCAGTAATTCACAGCGACTTGGTGGTGAGGGGGGAGGGGCAAAAAGCAGAGGGAGGGGGAATCTAGGTACAAATTAATCTCCATAAACATCACTGTAATTCACAGCCACTTGGTGGTGAGGGAGGGGGAGGGGCAAGAAGTAGGGAGAGGGAGAATCTACCTACAAAATAAACCCATGTATTCCAAACTCTAAACACACGATCTTAAAAATGACCTCTGTGAATGTTAAAGTTGTGATCAAAATCAAGTTTGGGAAATCAGCTTTAAACTTGTGTATGCCTTGACTGCAGTCATTGATTCTAGAATTGCTATTTTCAATAAAAAAAAATAATAAAATAATAATAATACAAATAAATAAATAAATAAAAATGTAATAATAATTTACAGCTTACAGTTATTATTTTGGAGAATACGAAGAGATCCAAGCACATTGATAGCACGTTTAAGTTATGCAATTCACAAGAGACTTGATTGTGACGTGAACCTATGACCTCCAGCTTTCAAGACGAGATATGTTAAACTAAGGAAGGACGGGGGTTATTACCTGGGAGAATAAGAAGAGATTCATGGGCTAGGATGCGATCCCACAGCAGAAGCAACTGATCGCTCGCCAGGTAACCTGAGAATGCCCGCATCATCCACTTGAAGGCGATACGCAACCTACAGAAAAAGAAGGAAAAAAAACTCAGACTGTAAAATTATCTATTGATTTTTCCCTCCTCAATTTTTTTTTACGTACAGCATATCAATATTATAACAAGTCCTTTGTATAAAACCTGCATTATGAAAGACATCCAGGTAAAATATCAAGTTATTTTTGAACATTATATCTTCTGAAGGATACATACATGCAGTTCAGTTTTGGTCCATGACAAAACAGTCTATACTTTTGGTGCGCACAAGACACTTGTAACAAGACAAGAACTAGTGCAATGGGATGAAATTGCAAGACCCCGCCTTCAAACTCCTAGTATACCAATGTCTGGCCAGGAGTGGATTTCACAAAACTAGTCCTACCTGATGACAAGTCCTAGAAGTTAGGACTAGATACTTGTCCTAACTTGAGCTAAGACTAGTCCTAGCGCCAGGCCCCAATTTCACAAATTTGTGTGCTATCTGTAGCAGCAAAACATGCGTAAGCAAAAATGTATTTCATAAACAATCGAGAGGATTGGACAGTGAGTCTGTGCATTCACACTGAATTTGCATTGTTGCATCACTCATCAAGGCCCAATTTCATAAAGCCTGTAAGCACAGAAACTTGCTAAGCACAGAAAAATCTTGCTTAGCAGAAACAGGTTACCAGCCAACGTTCCATCATGTTTACACTGTTGCGACTGGTGATCCACTCATTTTTTCCTTAGAAAAGAAATTTGCTAAGCAGTAATTTCTGCTAAGCAGCTTTATGAAGTTGGCCCCTGCTTACAAGAACTGCTGGCAAGCTAGCGTGACTTATGCTTTGCTTATGGTCAGCAGTGTTTATAAAAAAAAATTCTGCTAATAAACAGTCCGTAAGCAAAAACCGTCTGCTTACAGGCTTTAAGAAAGTTGGGCCCTGGGCTTACTGTGGCAAGTCCCTCCCTTCATTTAGTAGTCGGAAAGAAGAAATAAATATACACTTTTGGAAGTCAAAACCAAGCGTAACCATGTATATTTAGCAAGTCCTGGTAAATAGTGTGCTGGCCACACTCATGCCACTTGTGCCTGTTACACATGTAACAAGCATCATCAAGTAGTTTCAATTGTTTCATTGCAACTACATGTACTATAATGTATGACAAGAATGCAATGGGAGTTGATTTGTAGAGCCAAGCATCGTGTTTACCAAAAAAGTTTCTTTGAGTATTTTCCTAGCAGGCAAGATAACTTGCACTCTCATAGAACATTTTGTACACTCTGTATAAGCAGGTCCCACTTGACTTGACGCCACACATTGTAAAGTCAGCCATCTTTACAGGCAATTTTTTTTAACACACAACTAAGCGTTAGGCGCAAACATAACTCAAGTAGCATGCGTGAGTTTTATCAAATCCCTTGCATGATTGGTCAGTGAACCACTTGGCAACGAGAAAAATTACAACGTTTGACAAGGCCCAAAGCCAAAACACAGGTTGCCTGTAATGATGGGTAATCTAACATCGTAAAATTAACAGCTGGCTCAGTTTTAGAATGTGCCCCCTTTCCTCATATCAAAAATGCTTGGTACTATTTGCAAACTTCCATCTGCATGAAGTTGAACATTTTATGTGGTCTTCCATTGAGCTGTGTACACTTCCTATCTGCAGTAACTCCACACTTTGAGACTTTCTTGTAAACCCATATTGTGAATAACGCTGTCAAAGTTTGAGGGAGAAACAACTTTCCATCAAACATCTTTGGCAGATGTTACAATGTTGAATGATCCATTAAGTACACATACAACTTTGTTCCCGCAAAAAAAATCAACCCTGAACAAACGAAGAAGTGGCCGACCATACTTAACTTTGCTGAGTGTTTTCAGTTTTCTACGGCACTATTAATACAGAAAAATAAGGACATCAGCTGATAAGTTGCTTGTCTGATTTAAACTCGGTGTATGCAAAATAACTGCGAACAAAAAAAAGTAAAAAAAAAACAAACCCAAACATTCTTACAACAACAACTTGTCAGCAATGAAAACAAAAACACTTCTTGCTTAAGATCACTGAAAGCAGTTTCAGGTCTCATCTTGCGGATGGACACCCCCTCACCATTTCCTTTTCCCAAACGTTTCCCCAAGGATGCCATCCAAATAAATATCCTCTCTAAACACGTAGAGCACAAAAAAATAAAAGCGCGTACGTACGAACAACAAAATTCTGGCAAATTTGACAGTTATCGTTTTCGCTGCACTGTCGACGGATCGGAGGAAGCAACCCCCGCAAACGTTCTCTTCTCTGCCCCCCCTGAATGTTTTCATGAAGGTAGCATTGAACTTAATACATTCTGGAACGAGTCTATTCTAGAGCATTGACTCTTTGGCGATGGAAGGAAGACCCTTAGCCTGATTGGAGCAGTTTCCTTGCTCCCTTGGCGCCTACGTGCATGAATCCCTTCTTCAAGATACTCACGGCTGGGCTCCGATCTCCCTGAGATGATAATAGAGCTGAGGCTGGCTGGACTGAAGGAGGTTCTCAAAGAGAATGCACAGTGATACAATACCCTGAAACAGAACAAGAGAGAGACAGAGAGAGAGTAGGAACGATTGTAGGCTAAATAAAATGCTTGTCAAAAACAAATATTTACATCAACAAAAAGTAAGAAAATAAAAAAGAAAGAAAGAAGGTAATTTAGAGAAAGGTTAATGGGGGTTGAACAAAATGCTTCTTAAACAGTTAAATACAAAATTTTAAAAAAGTAGTAAAAAGAAAAAACAAACAAATTAATTTAGATAAAGGTAAAAAAGGATTAAAGGGATTGCCTTTTGATTGGGTGCTTTTTGTGCTACAAAAAGTGTTTGCTATGACATGAATATGGTTGGATAGATATTTTAAAAGTAGAATATAATGATTCACAGAAAAATATCCCTTGAAACTGTGTTGTTTTTGTTTAATTTCGTGACAGAACATGGTCCCCCATTTTGTAGAACCTAATGTTTGACTCCACAAAATGACAAACACTATGTTTCTATGTAGAGTGTGGTTCCACTGGTTGTGTTTCCAGAGGCAAATTTATGTTTTTTTTTATCAATTCTCACTAATTACAACACACTGTAGGTGTTTTATTAAAAAGGACAAGGAGCTATTCCAACATTATAAGAGATGTGAGGACAATGTGTCTCCCTTTAAGAAAACACTTGTAAAACATTTAAAAAAAATGTAATTTAAAAAAGAAAAAATCCAGTAAATTAGAAAAAGGTAAGTTAGGCTAAACAAAACGCCCCCCAAAAAATAATAATAACAACAAATCAAACATTGAGAAAAGGTAATAACAAAAATAAAAATGGGAATAAAGGGTAGTATTTTTATTAAAAAAAACCAAAACATAAGCTAAATGAAAAGCTTTAAATTATATATTAAAAAAAGGTGAGTGAGTTCATTTCTAACTTTCAATAAACCTACACCAACCTAACAAACTGTCACAATTTCTTCAAATTCGGTGCTCTCTTGTTTTAGGGCATACAACAAACACAGTTTATGTTTTGTTACGGGCAATTGGTTACTTGCAATTATTATATCATGCCCTATATGTGGCAGAGGGAGACCCCAAAAATGTTCCCATACTCTAACACACTCTTCACTTCTAATAGAAGTAACCCCCCCCCGAAAATCTACAGAATTCTTGAGATTCCTAGAACACGATGGAGACACAATGACAGCAGGGAGGGGAGGGGGGCAAGTTCCCCCTGGGTCCCCTCCCTGGATCAGCACCTGACAATGGCCACAGGATCAGAAATTGATCTGGTGAGATGTGCTATTGAGGATAACTAATCTCAACATATCGAGTCAAGAAAAGCATTCTAAAAGTCGGATTTCTGATACTCATTGTCAATGTAACGCGAGTACCTGTGGCATTACCACCCCCCAGGGTTTCCCAGCGGACGAATGGTAAACTGAAACTGCACATTCAGTATACTGAGTTCATGGTGGGCGGGTGCCAATGCTTAATTGCTACGATGTAGCAATTTGCTGTTGTGTATGTACAGGGAGACAGTCCATTTTAATTTCTGCAACCAATTTTTTTTTTTAAAGAAAAATCACCCAACACAAGGCCAAAGGGCCACATGAGGTGTTGGCAACATAACATAACAATTCGTCGTATGTCCTATAAAAGGACATAGCGACAAGTTTCCGGTAAAAGGGCGTAAGCAAATGGTGTGAAACTTTGTGTTTCAAGAAAACTGAGTGTGAAAGTTTGATGAATTTGTTTGCCATTCAAAAGTTATTATAGGAAGGTTAAATTCTGCATGGGAATAGGAAAACATGTCTTTGGGTTAATTCTAGCAACAAAAATGTAACAATAATGCCATGGGGCCATTTGATTGCTTACGTCCTTTTAATACTGGGACAAAACGGTACGGCTTTACACCCAACGAATTTCAATTTATAAGGCGCTATTTCATCAAGATCATAGGGCACAACATAGAAATTTAGATGGATAGAGGTGAGTCTTTAAGAGCTTTACGAAATAGAGATAAACTAATAGATTCCCTAATGACAGGAGGGATATTGTTCCAAATCATTGGTCTAGCTACACTGAAAGCTTTTTGACCCAGAACTTTGTTTGCACGGGGAACAGTCAAGTGAGTGATGTCAAGGAAAGTAACGAAAACTTTAAAGAGAGAGAAGATGTATGCTATTGCCTGAACTGGAATAAGTTGTAAGAAGGTGGAAAGCAAAAGAAAGTAAGTAGTACAAGGGGAAAGCTAGCAGAACATCTTGCAATACTGGCCTTTGGAAGTGAATAATAATAGCAACGATAATAATTTGGGAGGCTAATTATCCTTACTCGCAGTTGAGAAGCTGAATTGTAAATGATGAGGCTTCAATGTCTGCAGCCTTTTAGCAACCAGCCACATCGACCCATATATGACCACGGAGCTCAGCCAAAGATCGAAAGTGTTTGATTTTTCCAGAGGGAGGAAAACCGGAGGCCCCGGAAAAAACACCCTTGTCGCATAGGAGAGAACCAACGCACAACTCTACTCACATATGGGCCGAGCTGGGAATCGAACCAGGGCCATGGTGAGAGGCGAGCGCTTTAGGCGCTACTGAGCGACCCACACCGCCCAAAGGGCTGAGAAGATGTGGCCAAACATGTACTGCGAGTGAAGGTGCGTACAGAAGGGACGACGAAAGTGAGACCTTCTGCGCGCATACCATGAATGCATTCCTAAATCAATAAGACAGGTAGGGTGGGTGGGGACCAGGGAGTATTTACCTACCTGAGGATGCGACGAGATCGTGTGTAGTCTGAACAGATGGCGCATGTACATCTCACGGAATATGTAGTATAACTTGACTGGATTGCTGTACACAAAACACAGAGGTGCCACTGCAGAAAAAAGAAAGAAAGGTCAGAGAATGACAAGTCAATGACTCTGAAATGCTGCATCTTGTTTGCGAGTCAAAATCATTGGGAAAAGTGTAAAAGGTGTAAATACATGTATTCTCATTGCATAGTACTCAAACAACACTCTTTTCAGCAAAAGGCCGCTATCTGATCCAAAATTAATCCCCAATTTTTGAAGAAATAAAAACACCTCATATTTGTCTTTAAAATATATACCCTTTTTGAAATTCAAGCTAATGATAGTTTGAAAATAGGTCTACCTTTTTTATTTATTTCGAGAACATGCAGGTAAAGAAATTTTAAAACATTATTCATGCAGCGTATAAGTGAACAATCTTTGTTTGATAAAAAAAAAAACACAAGAATTCCGATAGAAAAATGTCTGTGATGTTATAAGATTTGCCAGGATTTATTCAATATATAAAAAAAACTTCCAATAGAAAAATGTTTGTAAATGTAGGATTTGCCAGGATTCAATACTCGTATAAATATACCCCATTTAAAATTTTTAAAGTGGAACTCTATGTTTGCACTGTGCAAATCACATCGACTGTCAAAAATACCCCCTTGAGTGCCAAGGCTGGGGGGCGGGGGGGAGGGAAACAAACTATGCATGCATTGAGCAAGTAGGGTCCATGATTTACACTGTAAATAAACAGTCAGTTTCGGACATGCTACAATTATAATTATTTTATGGAAGGTAGGGGGGTTACAAGAATTCCAAGTAACTTTGACTGTTATTGTAAGTTTTCCATTAACATGAATATAATAAAGAATGTTATTTGTATTTTTACCCATACTCCCGTTCTTTTTCTCAATGCAAAAATTAACACCTATTATAATGGTTGTGGTACCCGCTGCTAATAGGATTCAAACTGCCTCTAGCTGCCGGGCAATCTTGTTAGTTGGTAAGACAATGAGTATACAGTGTTTATTAACACACATCGGTGTATGGGTAAAAACCAAAGGTTATAGAGCGCCAAATGCGCAAGAAGGGGAACTGGGCCTTTAACTATTGTTGGAAAGTGAAATACGCATGGGCCCATTTCGGCAAGTGAATGCCTTGTTTCCCATTGATAGCAACGGTCATTGTCGGCACTGATCAGCACTGATCTATTGTTGTATCAATAGAGTCACTTGCTGAAATGGCATCCAGTGAGATTTCACATTTCAGCCAGAGTTCCCCATCTTTCGCCTTCGGCGCTCTATAATCTTTGGTAAAAACACAAATAATATACATGAATACAGTTTACCAGTTTACCAGTTTCAGAGAGCTGCTAAAGAATAGAAATTCCCTAAGCACAAAACAATTGTGCTAACCGGAAAAAGGCTAAAATACTATGTCATATGTGCCATTTGCAACTGGTTTCCTGCAAATTTTTACTCAGCAGAACAACGTTAAGCACTATAGTTAGCTTAAACAGCATATGAAATTGGGTCGAGCATTTCGTCCATACATTGCTCTGTGGTCCATACTACATGTACTTGAAGCACACCACAAAATAGACAGCGTGTATAAAGTGAGTTGATTTATACAACTGAGGCCTTAAACTTGGCAACTTTTCCTATCAAAGTATTGAAAATGTCATGCACTAATACCCTGTCAGACTTGTGCACAAAACTGATCTTTTTTATCAAGTTCTCTTTTCCGTTGTGGTAAAGCTCCCTCTGTTGTCTACACATTGCCAGCTTGCATTGATATGACTACAATGTTGATACACTGCAATACACAAAGGTTAGTGTATGCTCTTCTGAAGCACACCCCCCCCCCACATCACATTCATCCGTGAGGCACGTGCGCTGGGCCCTCAGGCAGTAAATATGAGCACGATAAATTGCCAATAAACTGCAAATAAAAATATCCGCAATTTCGGGGGCAGCGGAAGTATTCTGGCGATGAAGGAGGAAATCAATGCAGTAGACAGGTGCCAAGTTGACTGATACAGAATCCTCCCGGGCGTGTATCACTGACATGTACATAATATGCACAACGGAAAAAGGATGCCATTCTATTATCCAGCTAACTAGATTTCTGGAGAAAACCCGACCCAGGCACCAAGCCCAGCTGTCCCCGCTAGCCCCAGGCCCCACCATCCAAATCTCTAGATCAAGCACCCACTAGCTCCTGATTATGATATATATCTCCCTCCCTTTATATAGAATTACAGGCAGTTAAAATAACCTTTTCCCGCACGGTGGAAACTCTGTCCAGAGCAATTTTGTTTGCACAACCGAAGGTCCGGTCGCTAAGTTGGTTTGCCTCGTCCGATTGGTGAAAAATTGAGGTAATCATTCTCGGAAACGAACAAACAGTTCTTGAAAGATGAGCAGGAAACTCCTTGGGACGTTTAATGTTTGCTGAGAAGATCTTCTCTCTCTAGGACGTTTCTTGGAAGGAAACAGTTTGTCAGAGAAAGTTTCCTGGCTCTCTTTATGGTTCTGTTTTAAGACTTTGAAGAAATGACAGACTAATCGGAGGGAGGAAATCAAACTGTCAGAAAATGACAAAGGACAAATGAAATGCTCCAAAAAAAACTTGACAAGATGGAAGTTAATCACGATGCCACAGTCTTAAGTCAATTCCTCTGTGTGCAATTGAAATAACTCATTGAAAAGTGCCAAGAATTTATTTGTATTCAAACACCTTTCAGTATTTTTGTTAAGAAAATACATTGCACATGTTTTGTCAATGTGTTTTCTCTGTATAAGGGTCTTTGAGTGTGTCCGGCTAAAAAAGTCAACATTTGACCTACGGGGAGGTGACGTTGTGCGTTGTTTGCGTGACTGCTTTGGATGGGGGCGGGGTTGGAAACCACCTGGCTAAACTGTCCGGAGGGTGCATGTGGGCGGGGTGTGGTGTCGTTTCTTCCTGTGGTCTATTGGGTACTTAATATGATCCGTTTGATTGTCACATACCTTGCTTTGTGTTGTCTAGTTCCGTGTTTGTTTTTGCGTGTAGTTTTTGTAGGAATCTTTGTGTAAATTGAGTCTGGGTCAGGATTATTATACTCCTTTAATTAAGGTGGATGCCCACATCACATCAGAGTTTTGACTTAAAAACAATAGTAATATGCAATTCTTATATAGTTCTTTATCACACCCGATGGGCGTCTCAAAGTGCTCAGTGTTTTTTCCTGCAAGATATGCGGAGTTATGTTTTGAAGTATGGAACCTGAAATCTGCAGCCGATCAAACCAGGAACACCGAGGTGAACCCCTTCTCTTTGCGATAAGTGCACTGGGTTCTTTTAGGTGCATTACACAACACATGGGACCTACAGCTTTACGTCCCATCCAAAGGACGCAGAAATAACAAAGTGTCTTGCTTAAGGACACAAGGGATTCGAACCCACACTCTGCTGATCAGAAATACCAGAACTTGAGTCCAGCGTTCAATTATCTGCTCGGCCACGAATTGCACTTTAATTGATTGGAAATCTAAGTGGTCCTAGCAACAACCAATTCAACTATTCCAATTATTATTTCCCATGCATGCATGTACAGCAAGGGAACCTATGTTAACAAGCTTTTGCTTCTAATGGGGCCTCCTCTACAGTCTCATGATATATTTAAACAGTGTAACGTTCCATTATTGTATTGTATGATGATTCTGTAGAAAATAAACCACGAACCACGAAACACCAAAGCGTCTGTAAAAATTGCTGTGTGTGACGAGGCCTTACTGAACACCGCTGGTGAGCCCACTTCCCCTTGCTACACTACTCCCCTCTTTATGTACCTCTATTCAAACGAGGCGGTAGTCAGTAAAATGAGAAATGTTTGTCTTACCATACATAGAGAAGCCATGGAACGGTATGATACCATTCGGTGGGTAGATCACTGCATATTCCTCCACTCCTAACATTCCTGAATAAGACGGAGAAAGAAAAGAATTTGTCAGCTATCGCAATCCTCAATTTTCTTCAAACTGTTATCACAACAGTGCACTAAGTTCATCTCCATGTCTTCATTTAGTCCAATCATTTTAACAAAACAGAAAATGTAACCATATGAATTTGTCCTGTTCACTCAAGCTTTATTTTCAGAACGCCCCAGTTTTCCCGAGAATCGGCCTTAAAAAAATTGCATTTTTGCCCTGTTTTCGGTCCGATCTCCCGATTGCAACATTATTTTTCACGGGCGAAAACACCATCAAAAAGCTTAGATTATCAGCATTCAGACAGTGTATGATTCATATTTTTACCGTGGAAAAAAACACCGTCATTTTTCCTTTTCCTTTTCGAAGTTCCACCAAATTCCGTGTGGGAGGAGAGATTTTAGTCCACACGGCGTGACCTTTACTGAGCCTACATTGCCCCTGTTTGTTTTTTTCAACGGGCGAAAGCGCCCTCTACATCTTGAAATTGTGCTCCAACTATTGATATAAAAACTTTTGTGATTGGTTAAAGAAAACCGCCGTCTTTTCCAACAACAAAACTATTAACCAATGACAAGCGGCGTCTTGTCCACGGATTTCCTGAGATCACCATTGCTTAACGTTAGTTTTAATGTCACCAACCTAAGAATCGTGTGAATCATGGGAGCTCGTGTGATAGTAAGTTTTGTAACTTTATCATTAAAACTATGATTTAAAAATCACGGAGATGGTAAATGAATAATTCAAGCTCAATTTCTGAAAGTATTATTTACAAATACTGACCAAAACATTGCAAAAATGAGACAAAAACAGTCGAGTCCTTATCATTGACATGGTTGTTTGTGTCCAAGAACTGCGCGTTTGCTGTGGGACTCAACCATTTTATGCAGGGGTTGTGTAGCACAGCTAGCTCGGGACGCCGGTAATCGTGGATAGCGTTGACACGGCACATAATATGAATTATACCCCTGCATAAAAAGCTGTACACCTATATTCAATAATGGAATGGTCCATAACGTTTTTTCAAGCCCCACACGTCCACACAGAGAAAACGTAGCGCGCGTGTAAGATCTAGGTCACCCCAAAAGTATTACATGTACATGTATCTTGTGTGCATTTTAGCTGTCTTTTTGACTGAACAAATTCGGGGGTAACAAATTCATATGTATAGATGTAATAAAATTACAGGCGAGCAACTGCTGTTTGCACCCCCCCCCACCCCGAAAAAGAGGAAAGTGCCAGGCACAGTAAGACTTTATGCTGTGTTTTTCAATTTTCATTGGCACAGCTGAGAAACCCAAACTGAGGAAACCAGCTGATTGGATGAATGCCTGATTGATAATCAGAGAAGATGATACTAAAGAAGCTAAAAAAGGCCTCAGAACCCAAGCCAAACACTTAAAGTTCACAGACTATAAAAACTTGAAAACTGTGCCGCTTGAGTCATCTTTTCTATAAAAACTAGCGATTTTACCAAGAGAATGGAGAAGTTACGGCGGACAGTGAAGACCGGGGAAAGGAGCCAACCAATCAAGTTGAGGCCAAAACCAGCATTGGTGCGAAAACATGCGTTTCAGGATGGCCGTCGGGACACAAGTCAAGAAAGATGGCCACCCAACATGGCGTGCATAAAATCCAAGATGGTGCCAAACCCCATCCCTGGCTCATTACCCAGCATCGGCAATCCGCAAAGCGTGATGGGGTAGGAGGTAGGCCCATGCTTTAACCATACAGTGCTCTGTGGATGCCACTTCCCCTTACCACAAATCTTCACTGGTTACCCATCCAGCAGCATACATTACACCATTCAAAGTTCTATTGATCACATACACGAGTAAATCACGTAAGTAGCGAGGACCAATACCATGTAGGCACATGGTATTGGTCCTCGCTACTTATGTGATTTTACTCACTTTGTATCAACCGGGCAGGGTGGGACTCAGATTTTCTGAAAACAAACTTCTTCTTACTGTTCCGATAACTTTGAAATCCCTCGACAATTGATCTTTTTCAATAGCTGCCCCCAATCTTTGGTACACGGTTCCAATCAACATTGGGGATGTGCCATCTCTCACCATTTTCAGGAAATATTCTTGGCCATTTGCGAAACCACGGCTCACAGGCTTCGACTATGGCTTTTGCATTGTCTGCCTGTTTGAAGTCCCATACCAAAGGGTTCATTTTCAAAATTATTTACGGAGCCCAAGCTGAAGCATAAACCCAATCCAAGATTTCGAAAAGGGCAATAAATGCACCACATTCAAGACATCATAGTTAATTTCCTATTCTTTTGACTTGTACAGCGCTTTGATTTCTCTTGTAAAAGCATCTCATAAATGATAAATTTATTGTTACTATTTTAACAGTTGTATCGGAGAAGGGAGATTATGTCCACAGTGTGAACAGGATATTGAAAACAAAATAACTTTTTGAATTGATTGCTGAGTTAAGACAAAGTATGTTCATTCAAATTTGTAAATTACACAACGTATTCACAAGTACGACGGATGATGAAAATTTTCTGTTCCTTATGTCCTCTGAAGTAAAAAAAAGAATTGTCACTTGCGTTTCAAAATGTATTTTCTTGTTCACTGAGCTGAAAGAGATGCAAAATATTTGTGACCATGCTACTATCATGTAAACAGTTCCGCTTATTACTTACTGTTGCTATATATAATCATTGTTGTTACCCTCCCCAAGGAGTACGGGGGAATGTTCCTGAATTTTGAATAAAACAGTCTGTCAATTAAAGGGGCTGTGCCGTCATGATTATAGCAGGCCTGTGGCTGTGCATTGAATGATGAACTCTCACCCAGATACTGCACACGCGCGCACTTGTGGTCAAACCACAAAGGGCGACGTCTTTGTCAAACTGTGAAGTGACCGCTGGTGCGCACGCGTGCGTAGTAAGTGGGTTTATTCCCTTTACTGCTATATTCATGACGACACAGCCCCTTTTATATCACTGTTCTTTGTTTTTGAATGAAAGGTCCACTGTTCAGTCTCTTCCCAAATCTATTCCACTTCTAAAAAGTTGAACATGCCAAAGCTTTTATCTCCCGCAAAAACATCTCCAGGGTAACTTAGGATGGACAGCATTACATGAATGGGTATTGACGTTGGAAAGGTGGTCAGCTAACTAGAAAACGCCCGGAGAAATTTGCCTCAATAAAAAAAAAAAATGTCTTCCTGCACAGATCAAACAATGTCGTTGAAGGTTCAATATTTTTCGATTGTAACAATTTCAGATGTCGTAAATTGACATGTGAGATTTGTTGACTGTAGTCGAGTGGAGGGCAAGTATTTTTCTTTTCTTCAACAAGCGCGAGGCGACATAATCCTCGACTTAGCTTGGGGGAATACAACCCTGTCACCTACATCACAACAGTCAACAGTTATATCAAATCTCAGTGGAACACTCATGCTATTCTTTAAAATTACTTATTGGATGTGTTGCTGTTGCCGAATGAACCACTGCTTTGAAATTGGCTGCTCCAAATAAAAAAATACTGTCCTTTGTGGAAAGACAGTGGGTACTTCTGTATTTTCGTTCGGGAGGCAAAGAATTTGACATGGTAAAGAATCTGCATTTTGGGGAAATTGTGGTTTGAATGGTTTTAGGGTTATTTTTGTGTCTAAGTTCAATTCTGAAATATTTAAATCCAGATGTTTAGTTACTTGCCAAGTTTTCAATTTTTGAAATCATCAAGAAGCTATACACAACAAGAATCACAATGAATTTGAAGTGGTTTAATATTTATTTATACAAAGTTCATTGAACAAACACACCCACTGTCAGGAAAAAACAAACAAAAAACAAACGGAATCAGCTATAGATTTTTCCCACTCGTAGTCACACAGTGGAAAAGTCAGCCATCTTTACAGGCAAATAAGTAGTTTTTTGAAGGCACAACTGTGCGTAACTACTATTTGCGTTAATACCGCGTGCAGTACGTTGGAGTTTTATTAGATACCTTGCATGATTGGTCGGTGAACCACTTGACTGCATAGAATGATTAGAACGCTTGAAGGAAGCTGACAAAGCCAAAACCCAAGTTGTCCGTAAAAATGGCGTCCCTTTGGAACTATCTGTTGCAAACTGCTTACCAAGCAAAACTACCTTTGGTACCAAAGCCAAATTGTTCATGGCCTTACAATAGATCGATCCATTAAGTTCCACCCACGCTGTATTGACCAATCACAGACGTGATTGTGTAACCAAAAGTCCGCCAAACACGTTGGTGCATATGGCACGCACGCACAGTGGGCAAGGCTTAAACGGATCAGTCTAATTGACGAGCAGCATCTTTGTTACAGTTCTTAACTTCAATTTTGTATATGTTCTCAAAAATCTTTGGGGTTTCTTTGCACTGACTAGTTTTTACGTGACCCCCCCCCCCAATAGTTAAGCCACTGTATTTACTGTTTACTGGACTTTGGTAGTAATTCAAACGGAAATACTTCCCTGGCAGATTGATGCTTCACTGACACTTTGCGATTTATTACCCTTGCATTTTCAATCAACACAGTCCAAAAACTTTTCTTTTAAAACAAGCATTTGGCTGATGTTTTTGTGTGACATTGTTGTTTTTACTCTTGTGGTTTTTATGTTTATCCGATTGTTTTACTCTAATGTGCTGATTTGTTGTACTATTGTATCTGTATTTGAATGGCCTTTTGAACATGTTTATGGTGAAATGCGCACAATAAATTTGTTATTATTATTATTATTGTTATTATTATTATTATTATTATTATTATTATTATTACTATTGTGTGTATTTATGCTTATTATGTGTTTTCAAATTGAAACTTATCTTTTATCCTTCTTTTTAAATGACCAACCCTGTACTTTAAGTCTTTTTTTCAAACTGGGTTTCTAAACTCTACGTGCTTGCTGTCATAAAACCTCCACCACTTAATCAAATTGTTATATTTCCAAGTGTACCTTCAACCCGGTTAAAATTTTTAATCTTAAAATTGGCTTTGCATTCCTTTTTGCATGAAGCAGCAACATTTATGCAGGTTTTTTTTCCTTCCTCCTGAAGGTCCTTCACACAAACCTGCATTCCTTGTAACTGTTTAAAGGCGATTATTGTCTTAAACACAGCTGAAAGCACAAATTGTTTCACTACGAATGATCCACCTGCTCCGGGCAGTCCCCAAAATAGAGTTGCAAATAGAATGTTAAGATGCCCCAAGAGAAGAAATGTCTACAGGCAATGTCAAAATCCTAACGTAAATCTACTCGGTTAAAAACGTCAGCGGGGTACGTCACTCCGATATTTCAACGCTACAAGGAGATGATTGTGGGAGTGGTGTTGGTGGATGGGGAAGGGTTGTCAGTGGCCTCCATGCAGCTGTTACAGAATTATATCAGCATTGTTATGATATCTTCATCAAATAAATATAAGAGAACAGTTCAAAGCCATTGTCAGCGATCATCTACCCTTTCTGGACGCGTGACGACAGCTGAAAAACGGGAATTCATCACTGCTAGACTTACAACAACTGCCATATGGTCAGCATTGCTGACAGATTATCCCACGTACCTACGCAGTAGCGTTAATTGCACAGACCCTGCTATGTGGAGTTCAGGTTTTCTCTCCACACAGATCAGAGTTTTCACCTCGGGGGTTTCGGTCCAACAGAGACTACCCCCCTCCAGGGGCAACCCTTTTTGCTAAATTGTTCCCTCTCAATTAGGTTATTTCTCCAGCACTACTCACCCCTGATGTAAGACTTGGCTGGCGTAGCCGAGCTGTTGGCAAAGTGACTCAAGACTTTGGTATCTCTGGAGAAGACCAGCAGGACCTGGTAGAGGTAGTCCTCAAAGACGAAGTACTGGTCATCATTGGTTGCTGTGAGTTTGACATCCTGGCGAGAAAAAATTAGAGAGGGGGCATCAAGTCAAGATGAATCCTTCTCCATCTGTCGATGGGGTTGCAGGATAAAGATTCACTAGCAAGACACTGGGATCTTCAGGGATACAGCCACAGGGCTTAATCTTGTTAGGTCTCTTACTCTCTCAGTTTTCCTCGTTGATTGAACAGCCTGACTTTGTTTAGACTCCACAAGGGGAATTCATTAAAATATATATATATATATACAGAGTACAGTCATCACAAATGACAAAAAACCATTGCGTATTGGCAATGCCAACAGCGATTTTTTCTCGATTGTTTTTTCTTTGTGTTGGTTTAGTAGACACCTGTCAACCTACATAATGTAGAGGACTTCTTCGATTTTCTTGAAAATAGTACAGAAAAACAGCCAATTTCTCTCAAACTCGAATCCTTATTCTGTCTGGAACAAGAGAGACAGAATTGAGAAAGACAGTTCTTCTTTCCTGAATTGCTACTGATTTTTTTCTTTCCTCAAATATCTTGTTAATATTTTGTAGCCTGTTTCGGTTTTCATGTCATCTATCCAAGGAAAGCCTGACAGCCTTGCCCCCCCCCCCATTTTCCTACACGTTAACAACGTTTCTTAATTATTCACAGTTGTTCAGATTGTTACACCAATATAAAAAAACACATTTGCAGTGTTGAAATCTGTCAATCAATGTCTTTTCCGTATATGTTGACATTGAACAAATATTTCTACATTAATTCCCTCCCCCACCTCCTTCAAATAGATGCAATCAAATTGAGGCTAGAAGGAAAATATATAGTCTGGCTCCCCTCGTTATGAATGACAATCTGTTCATGTAATAATTACTGTGTAAAGCAGGACACCACACAGAGAAACATTGACTAGAATGGGATTTGAACCTGGGACCTTGGGATTAATGTACCTGTGCTCTACCAACTGAACTATAGCCCCAATATTGGCGGTCTCCCTATTTTTGTCAATATCTTTGTTTGAGGGTGCCAGTTACAAGCCATTCAGTTTCATTTGCTCAGTTGGTAGAGCTGGTTGTTCACCCCAAAATTAAATTAAAATTTACCCAGTCAGTTTCCCTTATGGTTTATTACTTGAAAGATTAGACAAAATACACCAGTACTTTTGTACCTTATACAGCAGGCTGTCTACAAGTAAGTCGTGTTGAAATACGTAGTTCTTCAGTTGCTCATAGTACAGCTTGTCCTGAAATATAAGAAGAAATAAATTGAAGATATGGGATAAAAATTTGATCATCCAGTGAAAAAGCTGTACCATTGACTAATCTATTTTATCATTTGCATATGTCCTGTTCCTGGGACTCATACAACATATACGTCATGCGTAGGTTTTATCTTGTCTCACGCTGGCGACAGCAAACACAGTGCGGGGAGCCACTTTGTATCCGTCACGTAAGCCAGTTTTTCCACTGGTTGTAACTTTTTTAAAGTACCTGAAACCAGCCAAAAGTGTTTCAACATGTGAATGGACAGCCATGCTCATACTAAATAATAATTTGAGTTGATTCATTTGATGTTTTTACATATTTCAACCACCCTCAATATTTCATCAAAATTGGGTGGAAAAATCTACCTGCATTTTCCGTCCATTTTTTTGAGGGAAATTTGAGAGTAACTAAAAAATCAATTATCCCATTCAACTCAATTTTTTTCAGTATAAGCCTGCATGTCCCTTCACATGTTGAAACTTTTTTTGGGTGGTTTCAGGTAAAAAAAGTTACAACCATTGGAAAAACTGGAAGATAAGTGGTCCCCTTTCTTGCGTTTCCTGTCTCGCGCTTTTCAAAGTAGCGTTGACAAAACTGGTTGAAGATAGCTGTGATGCATACAAAATGAACGCTGGGTGCAATGCATGTAGCACTGCTTTACACAGTAATGACAGCATATAATGTTTGTGCATTATCGCATTTTATGGCCAAGCCGTCTGGACTCAAATTCCGGTGGTGGCTAAGTCATCGGGGTGTGGGTCCAAATCCCAGTCATGACACTTGCGTCCTTGAATACGACACTTAACTGTAATTGTTTCTCTTCGCCCAGGGGTAAATGGGTACCTGTGAGGGCAGAGGTGGTTCATGTGACTGATTTAGCTTGATGCGCTACATACTTGTGCACGAACTGTATACTCCCGTAGGGAGCTGAGATGGTTGATGGAATGAAATAAATGGCCCAATGACCAGGGTAATAATGTTCATGGCTTCATGCCCCCATGAGCTTCAAAACTGGAAACTGGTACTCTATTTAATGTCCAATATTGTTAATATTAATGTCCCAGGATTCATCAAAAGACCTTGTGCATGTGATGTCACGGACCACTTGCAATCATTTTGGTGACCACCAGCGCGTATTTTAGTCGCTTGCAACTGTTACAATTATCCAGTGCCCAATGCAAGATGTGGTATTGGTATTGAGCCAATCACAGCAACGAAATATCTTCTGCGTTACGCTAATTTATGTGTGTAATGTTGCTGCGCGTCAGGCTGACACACGTGTTAATAAGTTTTGTGTAGTTTTACGACATGAAATCTTCTTTTCAAACTCAAAATTCAAAAATCTTCATTATGAAAGTAAGCTTAGTAAGTAAATTCATCATGTTTTCAGTTTTCAGAAACAATTACACAATTCCTGCTAGAATCAGTTAAACATTTACAATAAACATGAACTGCTTGTACTTTTCCTATGGAGAGGAGATCACCAAAATGGCAGTGTTGAAAGCATGTGTGTGACCTGTGACAAGGTCTACAGGAATCAATGAGACCCGTTGTGGTCTCTTTTCAGAGCCACCACTCCTCCGAAAAGAGATTTCTACATGGTTGTACACGCAAGTTTACTAGTTATAGTTGCTTCTTACAATCTACTACCATTTATTATATAAACTAATTGTCAAACCCCAAGAAAAAAAACATCAACTTGGTCTTGTGCAGGGGATACTATTCCAACAAGTCTAGCAACTTGTATTTACTCAGTTGTCTTTGTCACCTAATTTGATTTGTCACTATGACAGCTGTACTTAGATCCTATAATGTCTCCAGGCAAATATTGATTTGTACCGAAGCGCCGGATCACGCCGTGGACAAAATGTATTTCATTGTAGTCCCCGAAAATGTAATTCAATTTCAGGATGTCTTCCTTTTAGAGTTATAAGCGCCCTCTAGCCGACTCAACTTCGTTAGTTAAATGAGACACGCACATTTCTGTGCTGGACCCCTGCAGCCAGTACTTCTTCGATTGTCCGGCCATTTTATTTGGATTCAAATAAATCACGGGGGCTAGTGTCACTGCTGACAACAAAAAAACGGTCTGGAACTAGGATCCAAATTCTGGGAGGTTTGCTACAGTGATGGCATTTCCACATTCTAGTAACCCCTGGAGTTGTAGATTTCAAGGAGCTTATTCTGGGAGCAGTATCCTCAGTGCTAGAGAAAGCAAATCAGGGAGCATGAGTTCTTTATATCTGAAGAAAATAACGGCTACTTTTTTTTTGCACCATGCAGAAATAAAAAAAGTCTGAAATCAGACATAAGTCTGAAATTTCTCATCCCTGTAAATCACAGTAACTTAATAAAGACAAAATGGTCTTATAACTTTTTCAGTCAGTATTTGTGATTTGGAAGACACGGCAAAGATAAGGATAGCATATTGGAGGTCTGTACAAATTTCTCAGAGTCTTTCCCTTTTAGCGGGTCATATTTTGCCAGGACCTGTCAATGGTACATTGTGTATAGGTTCAAATCCCAGTCAGGACACTCGTGTCCATGGGCAAGACACTTAACTATAATTGCTTCTCATCACCCAGGAGTGAATGGGTACCTGTGAGGGGGTTGAGAATTGTTCGTGTGAATGATTAGCAACCTTTGCGCTTATTTGGTTGCTGGTGCTGCATACTCCCTAGGGATCTGAGATGGCTTCAGGAAAGCTTAGGAGTTCGATGAACATTGGTATAATTATAGAGTAAAGCAGTTTGATGCAGTTGCTTTAAAAGCACCTAATAAATCGTTGTGTGCCCGGCTAAAAGACGTCAGGGAAAGTTCGGGGCAAAAGGACCCAAGCAATTTATGTTAAAATTTGTGTTTCAAGAATTATGAACGGGAAAGTTTGGTAAACATGTTGCCATGCAAAAGTCATTCTAGAAAGGTTAAATTCTGCATGGGGAATGGGGAAACATGTCTTCAGGTTAATTCTAGCAAAAAAACTAACAAAAATGATATATTTTTCATGTCAGGAGCCATTTTGTTGTTTACGTCCTTTTGTTACTGGGACAAACTACTTTATGTTCCCGGCAAAAGGGCGTGAGGCCTCACGCCATTTTGCCGGGCACACGACGAAATGTACATTCCCTTGTATAGCAAAATGCTACACAAAAGGTATCGTTGCTACTCAAAATTCATTCGTCACTTGTGGTATGAAGAGGGGGCCTCATTGATAGAGCAATGGACAGATGGTAATGTTGTGAATGATTACTGATGAATCAAATCTTGCACTTTTATTCGATTGCTAAAATCAATGTGTTTTTTTTTTTCTGATATGACAACGATACAAATACGCAGCAAAGAATTGATGATGACATTTTTATTCAATAACCATAGTGCTCAAAATAAAAAAACAGTGTACATCAACATGTTCAGTCTAAATAGTTTGCTATGCAAAATTGCTGGATGAAATCACTCCCTGCTACTATCATTATACCTACTATGGTTATCGAATAAAAGTGCAAGATTTGATTCATCAGTAAATGTTCACAACATTTCCATCTGTCCATTGCTCTATCAATGAGGCACCCTCGTCATAGCACAAACGACCTCTGTTCACCTTTCTCTTTACAATGATTAGAGTTTACTATGTGTCAGTCCTATGTCGTGTCAGTCCTATTAGTAGCTTCCACTTTTGTATTGCCCTTACAGATATGAAAACTTTTTTTAAAACCACAGAAGCCACAAGCGTCTTTTACCATAAATGCCCATAGCGGCCAGAAACGGCGGCAAGATTTGACCTACTGCCTTTGTACCCGATAGGTCATAGTAAAGGACATGTCACAGACTAATACTTTCCAATGTTTTGCATTTTGACATGCTAACTATTTACATTTCCAAAACAAAACACATTTTATGTTTTTTTTGTATTTTTTTTAACAGATACTTATCCTGGAAAAAAATATCTCTCATGAAGAAAAAGTAACAAAACTAGTCAAGTTTGGGCGTATGGTGATGAATATATACAGAAATGAATGATCTGGGAAGGATTACGTGTAATTCACAAGCAAGCAGCTACAAGCCTCTGCTTATCCTGGTTCTTACCTCTTTACATACATTGAAATTGTTGTGTTTATTCATACCTGTGTGATAATACTGCATGAATTGCCCACAGTGGCGTATTGATGTCCATGCCCCACCCCCACCCCATTTGAATTCTGCAGCCTTTGAGATTAAAGATTGGCAGAATAATATGTTACATGTTATAAGCTTCTATGTAGTAATTTCAATGTTTTAAACTTGTTTTTTTTTATTTACACACAGACAATGAGAGACTTTGGAACACTAGGTGGCAGCAGTCACACCAGGTAATTTTCCATCGTTTGTGTAGTTCTGTTGTGCTAGCGTACATTTCCGAGAACGATGAATTTACCTGGTTAGTCTGCTGCCACCTAGCGTCCCCAAAGTCTCCCATTGATTTGTTTTTACCTCCAAAACAGATTACTTTAAAATAGTTTAAGAAAAATGTAAACACACATGACAGAAATTACAGTTTTAATTGGCCAGAAGTGCCCCCTAAAAAAAATTGTGCACCCCCTCGTGCCCACTAAAAATTTACTTTATTTTTGCCGTTGATTGCGTGTGCAAAGAATAGTTTCGTTTAAAGCCCCAGCTCAACATTGGTAGAGAAATAAAAACAGAAATGTTCACAGAATTACATCTACCTTACACGGTATAAAGATAATGATGGTAGAAAACTTTTCCTTGACATATTTCTGCCTGAAGTGTTATCGTTTTTGAATAACAATTGAAATAAGATCCAGAATTAATTTTCCTCTCATGTGAGACCAAAACTCTTGCCTGAGAATGCGTGCAACTGTTTTCTCGCAAATGAAACAACAAAATGAGATGAATTGTCCACAGGTTGGTTTTTATAACATATAATCTTGTTTTGTGCCAAGAATTGAAGCATTTACAGTTAAAATGAATGAAAAAAAAAAAACATGAAAATTTAAGGTTTTTTTTCTCAGTGAGGAACGAAATCTGCACTATGTCCCTTAAAGCACTATTTGAATTGTTTCCTAATTCATGTTTTGAGTGAAGTGCATCAGCAAGCCTCGCCCTTCTTTGGCGTAATTCACTTCTGATGAGGTTAACAAGGTTGCGCTAGTTTGCAGGTGGTAGGATGTTCGAGTCCTGACACAGTCGCCTCAGGGTGTCCTCTGAACACACACACTTGAAGGCATCGCATATTGAATTCTTAGTTCGGACTCAGTGAAGGGAAAAACCATATCAGTTATTTCATTACTTATCCCCCCTCTCTCATTTTGTAACTTAACCAAGCCGATCACAATCCGCACAAAAAAACACTTATTTCCGGGGCACGGCCTTGGAAGGGTAGGGGGGGACTGAAGTTGCAATTAATCAGCCATGGCTGAATCGGTAGACAAATTCTACCTTCTTAATAGATCTGTGGTGAGTTGTACAATTTAATCGGAACCATTCCAATCCAATAGTCATTGATGAGATTTCAAGGGGCTTATGTATGTACACTGCTCATAATGTTTGGCCTTGCATTTAGTGTCACTGTTCTACGAGTAAGTGCCCATGGATCATCAGAGGAACTCAGCTTGACACAAGTCGGACTTTCGTCCTCAATCTAAAACCGTGTTACTGTAATACAGTAAGGTGTTATCGTGTGTCCTCACGCACATGTGTAAACCAACTCAATGTTGAAAGTTTGACTTTGATGAGACTGCCAGGAGACATTTGCGCATGGTGTAGCTATTCTTAATACATACGCAACAGTTGAAATGTCAACAATTTAGTTTAGGGGTGTTTATTGAAAAACAGAGTGCTGGCATCAATGTACTCTTTCAAATACCCATCATTTAACTGCCATTAATTAGGAAATTTTTACGAGTAGAATTGTTCTCGTAAACTGGTGGAAGGGTATGTGAGGCTCAAAATCAGGCGCAGTACCTTCTCTTTAAATTCTAGAGTTTAAATAAGATTTGGAAAATGTGTAGCTGAAGGGTGAGGAACCTTTCGGGTGGGTTATTAACCCAATTTAAATGAATTAATACTCTTCATAAACACTCAAGGGATTTTCTTAAAAAGGGAACGATTGCACCGAACTGGTGACAGATCCGAGTAATCATAAAATACCAACGTTCCTGTAAAACGATGCAGTTATTTCCCCCCCCCCCCCCGCGCGCATTGCAATCCACATCTGAAGAAACACTTTAAGTTGTTATTATTAAAAATTGTTTTTTAATATCTGGGTCGTCCGGTAAAGTATCTACTCCTGGCAACTGTGCACTAGTCAATTAGACTGTGGTGAAAACTTTGGACATTGCAGCCACTTAGTAGTGGTCAGTGATCTCGTCTGGTTTAATCTAGGCCAAACGGTTTGTTCTCTTATGTTTAAAGATATAGTTACAGAGTTGGCTTACTCTGGGGGAAAATTTGCCACATTCCTACGTTTTGAATGTAACTCCCGGTGGTATATTAAACTTCTCTTGACGCACTTTCTTCAGGTATAGATTATTGGCCCTTGGACAAAAGCGAGAAAGTTTTATTTTTACAATGTCTGACCGACATAAACATATGGTAAAGCTTTGATAGACTTTTCAGGCTAATTCACAACAATTTTGCAGATTTTTCAGAGAGCAGTTTTTTTTTTTTTAAATCAGATTAAAGTATGAAAAATATCATGCCTGTTTCTTATGAAATGCTTTCATTTTTAATTTAAGAGAATGAACTTGGTCCAATTCAAATCACTCATCAATGTTTTTTTTTTCATACAAATTAAATATCTTAAACTATTTTGTAGTGAGGTTTGTGGTAACACCATGTACACAAAAGCTCTCTCTGTGAGTTGTGGTGGTTCCGAAAAGAACCAGTGTTTTAACTCGACCTTTGGATCAGTATGCTCTGATTGTCTTCTCAAAAGAGAGCTTTCATGGACAAGTTTCAAATCCTATTTCAACTATTATGATTGTCTCCAAAACATTCATGGAAGCTGACAACTCAAAAGTTGCGCACAATAGCTTTTTATCATGGTGCAGTCATCTTGTTTTTCTCCCATTCAAACCAATGCAACCAAACTGAGGCTGGAAGTAAGAATAGTCTGGTCCCTTTTTATAAGATGAGAAATAAAACCATCAGTGTCATTGTGTATACAGGGACTCTGACAAAGATGGCTGCAGTGTGTTAAATGTCTACTGCAAAGAAGGAGTAGATGGTTGCCAGCAATGTAACCAATGCCATATCTCATCTTTGTTCAAACGGTAAGCACACAACTAGCCACAGTTTTAGCAATGTTACTACTTCTGTACCTTGTCTTGATTCAGAGAGAGCAATCTTACCCAAAGCATCAGTTGTTACATCATTGCAAATGATGTAAATTATCTTGATTCAGTAAGTGTAAACATACCAGCAGAAGTTTTGTCGTTACCAATTCTGTACCTTATCTTGATTCAAAGAGAGTAAGCTTACCAAAAGCAGCAATTGTTTCATCATTATAAATGCAGTACACTATCTTGATTCAAATAAAGCATGCATACCAAAATAATAAATTTACAAATATTACCAATGCTGTACCTATCTTGACTCAAAACAGATGTAAGCACAACAAAAATCAGCACTTGTCACATCGTTATAATGAAAACAGAATAACACATGCAGCTGGTTTCCAAAAAAATCCAGTTCATTACCACTTTTTGCATCTTTACTATTGCTGTACCACATCTTGGTTCAAAGCCAGTACAAAATGAACCACTCTACTGAATCCAGTGATAAAGTAAATCCTACATGGTGGTTCTATCTACAGCTACCACCAGTGCTGTTTATATGTGACTGACTTAATCTCTAAATGCTTTGACATACCACATGGTTGGAATTCACTTCATGTACCGGGGTGGTCAAATCCCACGTAGGAGACACTTAGGCCAACGAGATCAATCAATATCCTCTGATAATTTGTCAACTACCAGGAGCAGAGGATCGGGAGGCATTAGGGAAGTGCTTAGCTGTTTTTTTGGCCATCATTCGGGGGTCAGTTTGTAACTGGGGTAGGCGACTCGCCAAACTGGAGACTTAGGAGGAAGTTTGCCATGCCATTTATCCAGGATAGATCGATCGGGACTTCCTGCGCCGTGTCCATCCGCTACTGCCTCTTCCTCTTAAAATGTGTGTTTGTTTAGGGGTGGAGTTAGACAAACATTAGAAGCGAGTCCATCTTGTGGGGTTGGGGAGGAGTGGAGGGGGCATGCGTAGGCTGACAGAGATCAAGCTTGCCCGTCTCAACAATCCTAAGACATTCTTTTCTTTCTCTTTGAGGATCATCATCGACTGACAGCGTTCTCAAATGTCAATGCCCTCCGAGATCCTCAGAGGGATACAAACTCAGCACACAAGTGGAGTGAGGCAAACTGATGGAAGGCAACACACTAAAACCGTGGCACATGCAACCACAAGAAAAGAAATCTACTCCTGTTGTGGGATCAGTGGTTAAAAATCAGTGGGAAAAGATGAAAAGAGAAAATCGGGGAGCAAAGGGTCATGCTCATATAAATGACTTGACTCCAGAGTCAATCAATTTTTAGAACATTTGTTGTCTGAATTGTCTGGGGAAAAAAAAAATCAAGTTTACTTTTGTTTCGCAGAAAGTAATTTTTGTGATAAAATGCCATCAACCTGTGATGGAGTCATAGGATTGTCATGTTTTCCAGAAAACATCAAGACAGTTTTGTAAAATCGACATAAGAATTGGGTGTTTGGGAGCAATTTTCTCACATAATGCAGTAATAAGCCATTTGGGAGTTAGATTTGAATAATGTGTGGTACAATGACTTGCTTAGTCACAAGTAACTGCTAAAATTTGAATTCCTCAGACGATAGAGACAGTTGAAATAGCCAAGTTCGCACAAGAACTATTGTTAACCATAGTTAAACCAAGTTAGCCTGAACTCTCTCTAGTAGCACAGTGCGAAGGGGACCAGTTATCAGAAAAATGATATCGTTGATTTCACCATTTTCTCATGGTCGTATCGACATGACATACAGTCGTTCGCACTTCAACTTCAGCGCTCATGCACTACTTACGTCACTAACCAACTACTAGTGAACCATCGATCCTTGATAGAACTTGCCCTGTGTCCCATGGTTTAGGACAATCCTACACGATGCCTCCCAAGTAACAATGTCATTGTTACCTGAGGGGTGGCAAACACCCATGCACAATTCCGTTGTATGACAGACTGATACCAGGCTTTGCCCATCTGGAAGATTGCTATACAAAAGCTTGTCTGAACCAAGTGATATAGCAACATTGTCTCTAGTCTGGGGAATCCAATTTGAGTGTTCATGTGTGACGGTGACCAATCAAGTCATTGTACCAGACATTATTCAAAATCTAACTTGCAAATTGCTATACAAAAGCTTGCCTGAACCAATTAAGTAATATAGCAACATTGTCTCTCGTCTGGGGAATCCAATCTGAGTTTTCATGTGTGACCAATCAAGTCTAACCTGCAAATGGCTTAATTATTCAGACAGAAAAATTGGTTCAAAAATAATTTGTACTGGTACAAAGTTCATAAAAAGTGAGCTTTGGAATTAAAAATCATTCATAAATTTTGTTGATCAATACGTAATCATGAATCATAACCTTTATAATCGGGGCCCATTCATACAGCTACTAGGAAGAAAAACTTGTTTAGCAAATTAATTGCTTAGAAGAATTATGCAGGCTACCAGTCACAAGTAATGTACATTACACTGACATTTTGGCTGGCAACCTGTTTCTGCTAACAATTAACAGCTGTACGAAATTGGGTCATATTACGGAAGACCACACAATCTGAACAAACACACTGATGAGGCACCATTGCTTAAGACAAGAAGAAGAAAGAACCCCAAAACATTCATCAAATGTAATAAGGTTATCTTCCAGGAGACAGCGATGCATCCAATTATTGTCTTGATGTTCAAGGTCTGAGTGAGCCTGAACCTATCTGGATTACCCCCGTAACCTGAATTGCATTTCACGCATGGAATGATCGTCTATCAGCGTTCGACCAAACCAGTTTCCTCTGTTGAAACAATTGACACTATTCCCCTCCTTGGACATGAGTAGGGATAACATGAATGCCATCCATCAACACTTACAGAAGAATACACATTCGCAGGAGTGTGAGTTGACAACATACAAAAATAGTGAAAAGTGTGTTACGGTTCACAGTCCTGGAATTTCATCTTTGAGAGGGTGAGGCGATATTCTTTTTGCAAAGGGCACTCCCCTTGAAAAGTGTACGGACAATTTTTGAAGGGCCATCAGGGCCAAGACCAAGGCAACAGAGGCCATGGACTCTGTGGCCTCCACATATTTCCGGACCTGAGGTCAGGGTCCCAAGAATGAAACTCCTAAACGTCCTTGGGTGCACCACACTATTAGGCTCCCCACATCAACCAATGCTAAATGCTATGTATTCAAAAATACTCAAAGAAAAGAAGAAAAAAAAGAAAGAAAAAAAAAGAAGACATTTGAAAGTCTCTTAGCCTCTGAAATTGACAATTCAAATACATCTGCACTGCCAAAAATAATTTTCTTACGTAAGAAAGGTAATCTTGAGTTAAAAACATAATTCTTGTTATAAGAAATTTTGCAAGATAATCTTATAAAGGTATTAGAAAAATAGTCTTAAAGTTTTGGTCAAATTGTTCTCTTTTTTTAGAATCGTTTTCTCTTTTCAAGAATCATTTTTTCTTATTTCCAAACTGTTTTTCTCGAATGAGAAAACAGTTGTATACAATGCCAGATGATATTCTTAAGAAAGAAATGGTTTTCTTAACACAAGAAAACTTGTCCAGTTTTACTCATCAATTACAATTACCTTTCTTAAAACCAGAAATGTCTGGTAAGAAAATGTGGTTATGTCAATAGTAAGAAATATTTTCTTAAATGGGGGGAGGGGGAGGGAGTTTAAAAAGAACATTAAACTATAACTATTCATCTTAAATTAAATTAATTTAAATCTGAATCAATATTAGACTACAATTAAAGAGATTTCAAAATCTATTAAAATTTACACAATCAAGTAAAATACAGTAAATTTGTGTCTAAATTAAAAGTGTGGCCATTTCAGGCATCTGCGGAACAGAGAGTTACGCCCTGCAGCTGTTTGAATGGTCTGGTTTCATTGACATCGTACGCTAAGCTTAGGTCTGAGATATAGATGTGTTCATAACTTCATGTAGTTGTAGTTGCTGTATGACGGTGTGATCTGTATTTTTTACTACAAATTTAAGAAATTTCTCAGGAAATTCCAAGAAAAATCTATGAACATTTTGGAAAATCTAAGGAAAAAATTGTGTCAATCTAAAAAAATGTGAATACATTTCAGACCTTTTTTGTCCTTGTGTGGGTGAATCGAGACATTAGATGGCATGTGTGTGGTCTGTGCACACTCAGCAGTTGAATGACCGGGGACCTTTGCTCGAGTGGTCCGAAATTACATAATGGCGTCTTTACACAGCTTCCGTTTTCAGGAAGGGGAAACATTTGTGTGATTCTTGTTATCCATTTTCAACTGGTTAAAAAAAAACATGTACAAACAAGTCTACTTTGATAGAACGAACAAGAATATAGTGAACATGTTAGCGCAGCTTTCTATTGATTGATAGTGGTAGCATGAGCAAAGAGGTTAAATGCAAGAGGTAGTTCAAAGCACCATGCCATCCCCAAAGTATGAACAAAATGACATTTTACATTAAGGTAATTTCAAGGAACATGTAACTAAAAAAGAAGGTACATGTTTCCCCAAAGAAAAGCTTTATGTATTTTCTTCTGTCACAGAACAAGCAAATATTTCAATCCTAGGATAAGCGACAATAACATGTTCAGCAGTGGTATCTTCCCAGTACAAGTGAGGCATTTCCTATCCTAAAATTGAACAAAAAGATGTGTTCACTGTTCTCCCTCGGTAATAAGCTTGTTTTCCTAGAATGTCCTGAGGTTTAAACTTGATGTATTCAGTGTTTTTCTAAAATAGTTGAAGCATTTCTTAACTGTCATAGGATAAAAAACAGCTGAAGTCACTGTGTTTTCTCCTATGGTAGTTGAGACATTTCCTTAACTATCCTAGGATTAAAAACAGGTGTATTCACCCTGTTTTTCTCCTAGGATAGTTGAGGCATTTCCTTAACTATCCTAGGATTAAAAACAGGTATGGTGACTATGTTTTTTTTCCTAGGATAGTTGAGGCATTTTCCTTAACTATCCTAGGATTAAACAAATGGGTTGGCCAACTGTTTTTCAACCTAGGATAGTTGAGGCAATTCCTAAACTTTCCTAGGTCTGTCCAGTATTTTTCCCCTCGATTTTATAGGATAGTTCAGTGTATAATACAGATAGAGTTGTAGTAAATGGGGCAGTGCTTCCACTCCTAAGGAGATTTCCTTATTTTAAGGAAATTTTAATGTCCTGAGGAAACTTTTTAGGAAGTGAACAATTGAAGGAAACTGTAAAGGAAATCCCAAAATCTTCAGGAAATTGCAACAAATTTTGTTTCTTCTGCTTGATTCAGTTCCCTTTAAACGAAAAACTGACACATTGATGTAAGGGATAAATAGTAATACACTGCAAAATATGAGAAATGTTTATCTAGCACGTGCTTTCTTTGTGAAGAAATAGAGGAGAGCAATATTTGATTTTGACTCGTATAAAAGTAAAACTGTACAAAAACAAAACTGAAATTTTAGATTTCCCGCAAAAATATCACACTTAAAACTTGAGCCTAGCATTAATTGTTTTGTTTCTGCGACTAATTTGGATCAAGTGTAAGACTAAGATCAATTCAAAAATAGACCATCAATATCAACTTGCGCTATGAACTGCAGAAAAGATTAATTTTAGATTTGAGGAGTTTAACATGTTGAAAATTGATTATTTGAAGATAAGATAAATTGTGAAGCTTTATGAAACATTACCCCCAGAATGATCTTTGCCCCCGCTTGCCTCCCCCACATGAAAACGTCTGGTTCCACTGTACATCACCATGAATAAAGAATAGGGTCATGGGTTTGAGTCAGGGGGGGTGAGCACAACATCACCATGCGGGGAAGTTCCCTGCCTTCGTGAAGGGCATAAGTAATTGAGTCAGGGTATGGGCTTGGGTGTTCCAATGATCTTAAGAATGACACCTCCTGAACTTCTTGTCTTGCGTGCTAAACTCCAGAAAATATTATATTCTCTCCGCATCACCAGGAATAAAGACTTAGGGTCGCCAGCTGGCCTGGGATGTCCATCCGACCCCCTCACTACATCCAAGTCTAGAGGACGAAGCCACCTGAATGTCTTGGGTGTTACATTCACAGGATGTACAGGCTCTCGGTATCACAATTAATAAATGAGTTTATTGGGCCCGGGTCTTCCCTTTGGTCTAGACATCAAAGCCTCCTAGGGTGGTACGTTGAAGAAAACTTACAACACTCTTCGCATAACAATGAACACAGAAAGAGAACTAGGGTGGTTGACCAGCCTTGGTACCACCCCCGCCTCCTTTCCCCGAAGCCACCTGAGCCTCCTAGGTGTTAAATTTACAGGCTTTACAGACGATCTACATCACTGTGAATAACTAGGTTTAGCAGACTTGGGTTTCTCCTTAATCTAGAGGATCAAGCCACCTGAACCTCTGGGGGTGTTTACACATCACAAGGAATTACAAATTCTCTTCATCACCAAATGTAGAACTCATTCTAGACAATCCATTTGAGATGTCCTGTAATATAACCTTGTTTCTACCATTCTGGGATGCAAATACGCCCGATGTTCATTTTTTTTAAAACTGCAGTACAGCCATCTCCACGACTCCGACAAATGTGTGGATGCAACACAACTTATGGAACTCAACAACTGTACAAAATGCCAGCATGTCGCTGACAATTCTAAATTAGAATCAAACAGAGGAAACACAAAATTTTGAAAAGGATTACTGAC
This sequence comes from Marthasterias glacialis, assembly GCA_911728455.2. Taxonomy (NCBI): domain Eukaryota; kingdom Metazoa; phylum Echinodermata; class Asteroidea; order Forcipulatida; family Asteriidae; genus Marthasterias; species Marthasterias glacialis. The sequence continues at coordinate 9,024,197 of OU452228.1, read as the reverse complement.
ATTTTGTTTTCTTTTTCAGGGGGCCTATAAATTAGAATTAAACAGAGAAAAAAAAATTGTGAAAAAGATTACTGACATTGTTTGTTTTTTTTTGAGGGGGGGGGGGCCTAGGAACATTGTATCAATGCGCCTTGATGCTGACATATAAAAAACATGTTGATAATGATAATAATAATAATAATAATAATAACCGTTCTTATATAGCGCATCACACATAAGTCTCATTGCGCTTTTCAACAATAAAAGGCAATTAAGCAAAACAGGCAATTAAACAAACAGGTAACTTTTTAGGCACGATTTAAATTTACTTCCAGTTCAAGCAGTTTTGATGTGATGTGGGAGAGAGTTCTAAAGAGAAGGTGATGAATGAATAAAGGACCGATGTCCATAAGTCTTAGTACGAGTGACCGGTGTATTTAGCAGCAATGTGGAGCTAGAACCAAAGATAAGTATAAAATGGGGATGATCAGTACTGGGGAGACAGGGAACCCAACCAAGATGGCTGCAGTTGAGTGAGTTCCCGAAGATAAGTTTATTTTATTTATTTATTTTTTTTTTGGGGGGGGGGAGGGGGGTTTCTAAAAACTTGGTACACTCTGCTCGACCTTAAAAATGTGGGAAGCTTTGGACGATCCCTAACCCGCTGAATAAAACCAGTAATCATGTGATGGAAGAACAAACCGTCATTACACTGGTTCTTCTCCTGTACAAATATATTCAACCAAAGTGAGGCTGAGGGAAATATAGTCTGGTGACTTCCATGTACCAGTGCAAAGATCAGTACTGGGGAAGACAGGGAACCCAACCAAGATAGCTGCAGTATTATGAAGAATCTTGGGATGACACAACTGACTCTCACACCAAAGAGTGCTTTCTTCATGAAAGTAAGCAACAGCCGCACTGATGATGGTAGAACTGAAGCAACAGCTGTCCATATGTTATGCAAAATCAAGAGACAGTCACCTATCAATTACTGCATGTATTCCTGGTTTTATCCCTCATGTATTTATGGATTATGCTCCATAAATACATTGAGATTTCTTTCAGTTATTAAAATGGCTATTTATGAAATCCAGTTATTATTAATAAAGTCATGTCATTCACAACAGGAAGATCCAAAGTCGAAGATCAATTGGGAAATGAAATCCTGATATTATTGAACAAACTTCTGTTGAACAATCCTAGAATTTATAATTGTTTTTATTTTACCATACACTGATGTGTGATAATTGCTATATACTCAGTGTTTTCCCGAGCCCTTCTGACAAAAATCAACAGGTATACTACTCAGGTGGGATTCGAACCCTAGACCCCTGCACTCTAGAGCAGTAGTAACCACTAGACCACCGAGAATGGCCGGTGATGAGAGGGCAGTTCAAATCCCGTAATCAGCAACGGTTATCACAAACAACCAAACAGATGTAATAACTGCATCAAGGATAAAGAATAATGTTTTTGGTTTGACCTTCCATCGGTTTGTGATAAGCACTGTATGATGCAAGGCAAACAGCAACAATCAAGAAAAAAAAAATTACCTGAAAAACCTTTACTCGATTCAACAAAAAAAGGCTGGATTACTGAGAAGTATACAACACAAGCAAAAACACAAATTGTTGGCAGCAAAACAGACAACTTTACCACCGGAACTAACATATTTCCTTTCACTAAAAATTTTTGTATTATTGTCTTAAAACGTATGTTCAACACAATCCGGGTCTGCAGGTGCGTAGCCATCGCCTAGAGGCAACTTTGTCACAAAAAAAAAATTGTATCTTCCGGTTCAGTTAGGTCATCTTACAATGCAGACTTCCTTCTCCAAAACCATCCATCACCTGAATCCAGCTCTGTACCTGTTTTGTGTTTCTATAATTTCCTTCTTTCTCAATTTAATCCCACGCACTTGCCTGTGAGAGATCTCTCTGCCAGCGGCACGGGATGAGATGATACAAATCGCCTTCAACTCTTTAAGTCGTCCGCACTCACATAAGGCTCGATAAGTGGTTTGATTACACTTGTCACATTTGCTTAAAGGTATAAGAACAAGAGAGTCAAACTTACTTACAGGTTATAATCTGGTGAAGATCTTTTGAAACATAAGAAAATGTGAATGAGCCTTTTTCAAGACGTACCATTCAATATCAAACATTTGACTACCCCCCCCCTTCCCCAAGACTAGACATGCCAGATGAATCAGTTTTACATTACCAAAGATGTACTTTATCTTGATTTAGAGAGTAGACATGTCAGTAAAGGTTTCACATTACCAACATTGTACCTTATCTTAATTCAGAGAGACTAGTCTTGCCAACAAAATCAATTTTACACTGTACCTTATCTTGATTTAGCGAGTAGAAATGTCAGACGCAGCTTAGTACCAACATATACCTTATCTTGATTCAGAGAGACTAAACATAGCAGTAGAATCAGTTTTACATTGTCAACATTGGCAGTAGAATGCTTAAAGGTATAAGAACAAGAGAGTCAAACTTACTTACAGGTTATAATCTGGTGAAGATCTTTTGAAACATAAGAAAATGTGAATGAGCCTTTTTCAAGACGTACCATTCAATATCAAACATTTGACTACCCCCCCTTCCCCAAGACTAGACATGCCAGATGAATCAGTTTTACATTACCAAAGATGTACTTTATCTTGATTTAGAGAGTAGACATGTCAGTAAAGGTTTCACATTACCAACATTGTACCTTATCTTAATTCAGAGAGACTAGTCTTGCCAACAAAATCAATTTTACACTGTACCTTATCTTGATTTAGCGAGTAGAAATGTCAGACGCAGCTTAGTACCAACATATACCTTATCTTGATTCAGAGAGACTAAACATAGCAGTAGAATCAGTTTTACATTGTCAACATTGTACCTTATCTTGATTCAGAGACTAAACATAGCAGTAAAATCAGTTTTACATTACCAACATTGTACCTTATCTTGATTCAGAGAGACTAAACATAGTAGAATCAGCTTTACATTGTCAACATTATACCTTATCTTGATTCAGAGAGAGTAGACATGCCAGTAGATTTGAAATATTTCAACAGAGGTTTACAATTTCCTCATAGAGGTGCCCTTTATCAAGCAGAAACTGCCTTGGTGCCCTTGCCCTTTCCAGAATGAAGCAATCACGCCCGCAAACATATTTTCTGATGTTCAGTCTGTTAATGTTCCCTTTTGGACATTTTATCTAAATTTTCACTAGGGTGTGAGTGTACAAACCTGACAAATTCCAGCCCCTGAATTTATTTATTTGAAATTTTGCTGGTAAAGATGTACCTTATTTGGATTAAGAGAGACTAAACATGTCAGAAGAATCACTTTTACATTACTGAAACTGCACCTTCTCTTGATTCAGAGAGTTAGAAATGGCAGTAAAAGCAGTTCTGCATTACCAAATGCTGTACCATACATTGATTCAAAGACAGTAGATATTTCAGTAACACAAATCTACATTACAAACAGTGTACCTTAAGACAATAGTCATGGCAGTAGCGATGGTTTTGTATATCATTCCATTTTGATCAACCATTGTAACAAATCTCAAATGAATCAATACATTGTGTGCCCGGTAAAAGGGCGTAATGACAAGTTTCTGGTAAAAGGGCGTAAGCAAATGATGTGAAATTTTTCAAGAAAACTGAGTGGGCAAGTTTGATCAATTTTCAGCCATTCAAAAGTTATTGTAGGAAGATTAAATTCTGCATGGGATTGGCCAAACATGTCTTTGGGTTAATTCTAGCAACAAAAATGTAACAATAATGCCATATCTTTTATGTCAGGGACCATTTTATTGCTTACGTCCTTTAAATACTGGGACAAAATACTTTATGTAAAGCCCTTTTACTTTTAATACTGGGACAAAATACTTTATGTAAAGCCCTTTTACTTTTAATACTGGGACAAAATACTTTATGCAAAGCCCTTTTACCGGGAACACAACAAATAAATCTAAACTTTTGATTGTGTAACAAATACAACATAATAACGAAATATGTTGTTATCTTACAATGTACAATGAAGCGTCCAGTATTCCTCCTGAAGACAGTCCAAGCATTCGAATCGAAACTTCTTTTCAGAGTCGGATCTGTCAAAACTCTTGACTGTTATTTCCACAGTGCAACCACAAACCTTGAAAGATTGCTTTTTCCACTTGCAGTGAATGGTAAGCTAATTAACACACAGAGGAAGCGTTAATCTGAATTTAGTATTTTTCTATACATGGTTGATTTTGACAGTGTGGAAGGCACCGACTTCACAGTGTGTTAAAATAACTCATTCCGTAAGAATTGAAAATAAACATTTTGGAGGTGTTTTAGTGAAACTGCCCAACTGCTTTAAACAAACAGTGTGCACTCAGTCATTTCAGGATGCCAGCACGTTTTCCCTCTGATTGAAACACTCCAGTTCTCCTGCGGCCACAATTCCCTCCGAGGCACAACTCAATTTGAAAGCAGAAAATCCTTTCAAAGGAGTAGAATATTACACAAGTTCGGAATTCGATCAAACATTTGGTTACTAATTTACTAATTTGAGTCAGTTTAAATGCCAAATAGGGAAGGAACAAGACTAAGCTTATTAAAACAAAAATTGGCAAACCCAAGGGAATTGTCTAATTCAATTGGCAAAATGTATTCAGACGGTTCTGTAAGAACATCTTCAGTATGTTGCATCAATCCCTCAGTTCCGCTGATAGGATAACTCAACAAAGATACCGACAAAACAGGGAGACTGCCAACATCGAACTAGATAGCTCGGTTGGTAGTGCACTAGCATGTAAACTCAAGAGGTTCAAATCCCGCCCTAGTTATTTTTTAACTTTGTTCACCCCAAAATTGATAAGATACCTTGCTAGATTACAGTTTAACTTATACCATCATCGCTTTTTTATTAATGTTGACAAACAGAGGCCTGATACTTCTTGAGGGCAACGGCTGCCCTTGAAATGTTCCAATAGAAGTTTACAATTTCCTCAGAGAGGTGCCCTTTATCAAGCAGAAACTGCCATGGTGCCCTTGCCCTTTCAAGAACGAAGCAATCACGCCTGCAAACATATTTTCTGATGCTCAGTCTGTTAATGGACATTTTATCTAAATTTTCACTAGGGTGTGAGTGTACAAACCTGAAAAATTCCAACCCTTGAATTTATTTATTTGAAATTTTGCTGGTAAAGGTGATTAGCTGAGAGGATTTAAAGATTCGGATTAAAAAATTGGTAAACCCGAGGGAATTGTCTAATTCAATTCAATGCAACTATTATTATTTACTCCACTTCATGGCTAGTTTAAATCTTTTAGGCCAGTTCGAAGGATGATCTGGAGATCATTGAGTTTTATGGTTGAGCGGTTTGGTGTATTAGACTCAAGTTCTGGTGTTTGTCAGAGTGTAGGGTTGGGTCCTGGTTGTGGCACTTGTCATCAGTGTTTTCACGAAGGGATGGGGGATGCCAAAAATCATGTTTGTTTTTGTTTTAGTTTTTTCTTATTCACTAATTATGATTAAAACATAATACTCTACAATCCTGAAGTGTTCCCAATTAGAAAATATGACTAATTTGTTAATTGCTTTAATTACGAATACCGACAGGCATCCAAAGATTAAGCAGTTTGTGTTTTTCGTGAAAACACAAACGGGCAACCCTAAACAATGTGCAAAACACATTGTATCAAAATGTATTTGTTTTTGTATTCGTATTTGTTTTTTTACAAAGAGACGGGCTTGTCAGTGTGCGCGTGATCATGTGACATGCCCCCCCCCTTCACTATGAAAAAACATGCACTAAAAATGTGCACAAAAGTAGGTCATCATGCTTTTGCGTTTTCAAGAAATAATGGACATGTTTGACTAATAATTGTGTTAATTAATCAATGTTTTGGTGTATTATGTATTATATTATTGATAAGATCTAACTCTCAACGAAACACATTAGGGCACTTAAACTGCACAAACAAGTTTTCAGTTTCGAATTTAGCACCTTTAAAAATGCAAATATCTCAAAAGGTTCTTTTAACGCCCTTCGTTTAAACATTGACATTGTGTTCTTGAGCAAGACACACTAATTGCTTTGTCTTTTGGATGGGCAATGAAACTGTAATGTGTAGTAATGTGTAGTAAATGCGTGTAAAAGAACCCAGTACACTTAGTGTAAGGAGAAGGAGTTTGCCCTGGGTGTTTTCTGCCATGGTTGGCTGCAGATTGTGCCACATCACCTTGTAAACCATTACAAGGTGCTGTATAAATGAGTCTCAGAATTCAACATAGCTCTGCATACCTGTCGGGAAAAACCATGAGTGCTTTGAGATGCCTGTCAGGTGTAGATAAAGTGCTACGGTATATAAGAAAAAAATCCTGAAATCGTAAAAAAAAAAATCCAGACAAATCACAGAAAGTTTCTGGTTCAGAATCATGAAAATTAATATTATTACAGTTGTCTCAACAACAAACAAAATGAGGCCCATAAAAGATGTTAGAACCAATCTCCAGACTAAAAGTTACAACACAATAATTGAAACTCTGAATCCCACATTTCAAATCCACCACCTCTTCTTCAAAGTATACTCAAGAACTGTCAAACAAGACTGTGCTACCTTTACAGAAATGTCCAAGACGATCATTTTAAAGGTAAAATATAGGATGGATTGGTAAAGCTCATCATGCAGTGTTCTTACTTTGTGTGATTCTATATACACATGAAAAAACAACCTGTGATAATTTGGCCTCGATCCGTCGTCCGGAGAAAATAGTGAAAAACCTTGCACATTTTTCAGCATGTAAACACATTGTCCTTAATTTCGATTGTTACAACCGAAGTTAAAATCGGGGGCTTCAAATTTTATTTTCTTGACTTTAATAATAATTTGGGAGGCTAATCATCCTTGCTGGCAGCTGAGAAGCTGAATTGCGAAGGATGCAGCTACACATGTTCGAGCTGCAGGCATTCAAGGGTGCCTTCGGCAGCCAGCCACATCAACCCATATATGACCATGGAGCACAGCCTGAGATCGAAAGTGGGTTTTTTTTCGGAGGGAGAAAAACCGGATGGCCTGGAGAAAAACCCTTGAGGTGCAGGAGAGAACCAATGCACAACTCTACTCACATATAACCCTAGCAAGGACTCGAACCAGGGACACACTGGTGAGAGGCGAGTGCTTTATGCACAGTTTGCACATGCAACCCATTCCACCACACTTATTTCAGACAGTATTTCAGAGAGAAATATTTATATGGCAAAAATGGTACTGATATGAACTTCATAATCAGTGAGCTTTCCGACTGATACTAGGTAAAAAAACTTTTTGATGAATACCAATCTTGTATTCTACCTTTAAAGGTCTGCTCTTTATCAAATTTTGAAACTAAAACTAAAAGCTGGACACCCTATTGACCTACCTTCCACATCATCAACCCATAAAGTATGAAGTAATGTGCATGCCTGCAGGTCAAGTCAAATTTATACCAAAGCGTGGGAACAGGATTTTCACTTTGAAAAAAAAAAAACGTAGGTGGATTTTACAAGACATGTTATTGATTTTTTTATACAGTGTTATACAGACATGCAAACTTACAAACTGGCGAGCACACACACATTTGTACAGTGTTTTTCAGTTTACTATTGCACTAAAAAAGTGGAATTTGCTGATGAAGCACTTGTTAGACAAATAAAAAAAATCTGCTTGAGACTAATCTGTATCAGAATTTGTGATTATTTTACATACTTTAATACCAGTACATCGTTAAGTAAGGACTATGTTGTAACCTTCCAGGAGCTTTGAAACTTTCGTGGAAAGGGCGTAAGTGTGTGTATTTTGGGTTGAACAGAGAAAAAATTACTAGAATGGGATTTGAACCTGTGATGTCCGGGCTACGTGTCAGTGCTCTAACTGAGCTATCTAGCCCTATTATATGTTGGCTATCGATTGTACAATTTTAGCTGGCATCCTCCTTTCCACAAACCCCACCCGCTCCCGAACAAAGCTAGTAATCAAATATGGAGATTGCTAACAAAGGGCTAAAATGCTCAGTTGGTAGAGCACTGGCAGATGAACCCAAAGGTCACAGGTTCAAATCCCATTCTATTCAATTTGTCTTTGTTCGCCCCAAAATGGATTTATAGTTACACAAGTCAGTTTCCCTTGTGGGTCATTACTTGATATGTATGATCAGCTGAGATATTGCATGCCCAAATATGAAGAAATTCAGCTCTAATGTAAACTGGCAGACACATCAATTCATGCGCTGCCAATTAAATGCCACATAGTTCAGGCAGGAAATGCTTGACTGCAGCTATTGAAAAGGATAGTTGGACCACAAAAGCGTGAAAAGTACACCATGTAAGGTCCATACAAACTCTGCAACAGTTTTCTTTTTATGAGTTATGAATCAGAGTCCATTGCCTTCAGAAGGAAGGTGAAGGGGCGAAGAAAAATGAGGGGGTAAAAAAGAAACTAAAGTTATGCACTTTTTCGTCTTACAAATAAAAAAATAAAGAAAGGTGAGATAGTATTTCAGATGACTATGGGGGTGGCGCTTGCGCTCAGCTCAGGACATGTGACAAACACAATACTAATCCGTGCGACGACCAATAAAGCTGAAAAAGCCTGACCTGTCATGGGAGATCGGGGCACACACATTCAAGGTCCCAAAGGGGGAAGTGAGGGCCGCCTGACAGAAACCATAGAGTACAAGGACTGACTGATACTAAGCTCAGTGGGTATAGATGAAAACCTCCCGTGTGTACTGGAGTACTTTATAGTGAGGGTCTTCCTGCCGTTTGGAGTAAATAAGGACGGGGGTTTGCAGTAGGCCTGCATGACAATACTAGGAGGAAAAACTGGCAGGAAAAATCTGGTGAAAAGGGAAGGGGGGAAATCACCAATTTCAATCCACCAAATAAAGGAAAAACAATGAAAATAAAATATGTATATACATCACAAACAACAAAAATCTAAAAAAACAAACAAAACCTTTTAATAACTGGCAAAAACCACGTCAATATTTATGTAATATTTTGCAGTGATTTTCTCAATGATTTTCTCGATGATGTATTTTATCGTTGACTGTAAAGACTGGAATTCTGATGTTTCCAAAAACAGGCTCTTCATCGCTGAGCTCCTACAGGTATTTCATGTGTCTTTGCTGAGCGGTCTAGAGCATCAAACTCAAGTTCTGATGGTCTAGTCATCTGAGTGTGGGTTAGAATCCCGGTCATGGCAATTGTGTCCATGAGCAAGACACTCAACCATAAATTACTTCTGTGGGGCTCGGCGGAGCTCCAGCCCCCATGAAGTGGCAGGACCAGAAGGGTTGGGAGTCCGAAACGGGGAATCAGGCTGTTGGGGCAAGGTAGAATGGGGTCGAGGGCCCCCGGAGGACCCACGGACGGGGAGGCAGGAAAGTCCCTACAGGTGTTGGCAAAGTTTGGAATTTGAGGGCAATCGCAACCCAGGTGTATAAATAGGAACCTGCAAGATCATGGGACGGTAGTCATTATGTTTGATTAACCCTTGGTTAAAGATTGACGAACACGGATGTTGTAAAGCACCTTGATCTAGGTACTAGGATATGTGCGCTGAATAACAACCCACTGTTATTATTATCTGTATTTCTCACTTCGGAAAAATACAGTTGTGCAGCGGTTTTATAGGTCAAAAAAAGACGGTCATACTTGCCTTCATATTTCAATTTTTCAATCCATCAATTCATTTTTGTCAAATTTCATTCACAGGAAAAACTTGTAATGAAATTATTCAATTTACAAGACTTGTCGGGGAAAAACAAACACACCTCGGTGCAAGTAATTGGGTTTTGTACCACGACTGACTCCAGGACAATGACATTTTTTAGTCAAAATTTGCAATTTTTTTTTATGTGTGTGTTTGTGAGTGTGGCTGGTTTAGAGTGAGTAAAAATCAGCAGAAGCAAAACATGTCACGCAATCACTGTCAATGCACTACACAAAATTATTGGTAAATGGGTATTTCGTTACATGGTTATAAAGGCAACAATCACTGTAATGCAGTTTGAGCTTGTTTACGTAGTGTTAGTTTCTCCGTCTTCAATCACACTCTGCCTTCAAAAATCTATACAATCTGGCCGGAGAAAAAACACCCCTTAACTTAAGGAATGAGTGAGACAGAGAGAGAGAGAGAGAGAGAGAGAGAGAGAGAGAGAGAGAGAGAGAGAGAGAGAGAGAGAGAAAGAGAGAGTGAAAAAGGACAAACTTAATTTTCTATGTCTAGTGACCGCGAACCTTAACTACAGAATTTAAAGGAGGTGGAATTGCAAATTCAATCATTTTGGCAGGTACACCCTCTCTGGGCTGTGCTAGAGCATTATTCACACACGTTACGCTTATTCTGCTCTTCTACTCTGAGTGTTATGCACACTCCTCGGGGGCGTCATGTTATTGCTGCGGGAATTGATTTTACTATCAAAATGTGCACGCTGCATGCCCAGTGGAGGGGGTGTTTTGGAAACACTGTTGATCGAGTCCGGTGCTGAGATCACAAGGCATCCCTCTTGGTTGTTGGCGACCGTGGGGGGAAAATCATCTTGAACGATGACGGCTCATGGTCTCGGCAGTCAATTTATGTGTCGGCTGCATGGGAGACTGGAGAGGGGAAAAAAAAAATGCAGGGTGCCTGAGACGAAAAATCAATCACCGCCACAATTCAAAGTCGGCCTGGGAGTGCTTTAGTGGTATTGATCCCGTAGACTTAATACAACACGCTGCTGCGGGCGCACAGTAGGGCTTAAGGCACCCGCCTGTCAGTTATGCATGGCGGTACAAACGTTTAGAACCCATTCACCCGAGGGAGGGGGGGGGGGTTGGAAGAAGACTCCCGAGTACTTTTAGGCGGCACCACCAAAACAGGTCAATGATAAAATTAATGATTAGATACTTAAATGAAGGGGCTTCAACATCAGACAGCAATCAAATGGCAAGGGGGAAGGTGAAATAGCCTCAGGATTGGAGGCAGACTGGGGTGGAATACGTTTAAAGACATAGGTGTTGAACTAGACTGGGATGGAGTGGGTAACAGTAGGCATTGGATGCAGCAGCAGACTGGGGTAGAACGGGCTAACAAGCAGTGGATATAGAAACAGATTGGGGTGGAATGGGCTACTAGGCACTGGATGCAGTAGCAGACTGGGGTAGAACGGGCTCACAGGCAGTGGATATAGAAACAGATCGGGGTGGAATGGGCTACTAGGCACTGGATGCAGCAGCAGACTGGGGTAGAATGGGCTAACATGCAGTGGGTATAGAAACAGATTGGGGAGGAATGGGCTACTTAGCACTGGATGCAGCAGCAGACTGGGGTAGAATGGGCTAACAGGCAATGGATATAGAAACAGATTGGGGTGGAATGGGCTACTAGGCACTGGATGCAGCAGCAGACTGGGGTAGAATGGGCTAACATGCAGTGGCTGTAGAAACCACTGCACCTGCCATTACAACATGTACACAGTTTGTTAGGATTTGAGCTGAATGCAGTTCATGGAAAAATAAACAGTATCTTTTTCCCTTAATTTTCACGGGTGTTTTTAAAGTGAGGCTGCCATTATAAATAACCGGGCCATACTGGCACTCTGTAGCTAGCATGCCACAAACACGGGCAGCACAAACATCCATTGGGGGCACCCCCCTCTCTCAGTTACGCCACTGTTTGCATGCAGGGAATAAGCCGTTTTTATTTTGCCAAATCGATGGTTAAAAAATAATTTGAATATTACATCGGCAATTTTCCTTTAGCTAAGGAAGTTATAAACTTTCATTTGAGACACTGAACAAAAAAATCAACGTGTTGGGATCCGACACCACCTCACATTTCAAGCAGCCATGCCCAAACAAATTTCAGCGCATTTCGTTGTTTCATTTGTGAGAAAATGTTAAAAACGCATTCAGCATTTTTTTGTATGCATTCCCATAGTTTTACTAAGACGAAAACTGATTTTGGATCTTGTTTCATCTATTATTTAAAAACGATAACACTTCAGGCAGAAATATTTTAAGGAAAGTTTTCTACCATTATTATCTTTACACCATGTAAGGTATATGTAAATCTGTGAACCTTTATGTTTTTCTTTTTACCAATGTTGACCTTGGGTTTTAAGATAGCAAACTCATGAATTAGGGCCTTTTCCCTGATTGTGTGTTGGCAGAGTTTGAGCTACACTGAGCAATTGATAGAATAGCTTTACTTTCTGACCACTCATGAAGATGAAAAATCCCTGATTCTCTTATTCAGAGCTTTTTGAGAAAAGGAAGAAAAAAACCCTGGTGAATGACCTTGAAGAGTGTGTTTTAATTACTTGAGGGGAAAAAAGGGGAATAAATTAACAAATTTAAGACAAGGCGACGCGTTTTTTTGAGTGAAGCTCGTTCTCCCAGAGTGTAATGGCTAGAAACAGGAACTTGCTAAAATGACTTGGAGTGTTTGATGGACAGCCAGTGTCTGAGTGCATTTATTGCCCTTCATTTAGTATAATTTTTTTTTAACTCAAAATGAACCTTTTAGGAAGATTCACTTGGAGAATATGAAGAATTCTCTGATGAAACGGTGGTCCACAGAGCCTGGTCATTTCATCGTTGGAAAGACATTTAATTTTGTCAATGCTACTCAGAAATGGTACAAATTAAGTAACAAACAAAAGATAGGGGGGGGGGCATACAAAGGTTTGGAGTGGTTTAATGACATTTGTAGTGTTTGACATTAATTCCGTTCGATAGTCACAGATGCGCAATTTAGAAGTGACGGTTGATGGGCAGACTAAATGTGCTTAACAAATACCTGAGTCCGAACATGATGACTTCATCATTTTGAGACTTGTGAAGTCTGGCCCATCATGAAAACCTGCCCACCAGATACTGGCCTATCATGTAACTACCAGGTATTGATGGACATTGAGTGTCTTCAATAGGCATTTTGATGGTTTTAATAATAATAACACTATCAGTCATTTATCAAGAGCCTTTGCCCACAGGATTCAAAGCACTCATCATGTTTTAAGACAGGCATGCTAAGTTTTTAAATCATGAGACCCACTTGAATTTAATAGCAACCATGTAAGAGTTTTTACAAGGTATATAGCGCAATCTTCTGCCAGCTACAACCGCGTTCGCATTGGATTAATATTTAACCGAGACCATGGGTAACTTCCAATGGGTAAATCTTACCGGTGTCCGCACTTGGATTAATTAACGTGGGTAAACTAACCGAGATGATGGCGAAACAAAACCAACTGAGGCGTCAGCGTTGACTAAGAGCTGCGTCACGCATTGATTTTACCATCGTGCGACCAATTAGAACCAGCCTTTGCGTGTGCGAACCAGATATGGTATTTTGCTGACCGGTTTTACTGGGACGATGCGTCCGCACTGGACTTTTTGACTCGGTTAGTTTGACCAGGTTAGTTTACCTGGGCAGAAAGTGGCTGGTTAAACTACCCAGTGGACTCGGTAAGTTTGCCTAGGTGAAATTTCCCTGGGCTGTACGCACTGGACTTAAAACGGTCAAGTTACCCATTTGCTCGGTTACTTTACCCCCCAAAAGTCCAATACGAACACGGCTTAAGCCAGAAACACCGGGGCAAACCCCTTGACTCAACATGAATACCCAGCATGTCCAACATCGGACAATTTCAAGCGTATCCGTATGTGCGTGTAGCGCATAGCACGCTCAAAGAATCAGAAGATCATGAAACCACTGTGCACTAGTTTAGCTTTCTATGGCAGTAAAATTTTACCAAAAAGGAAGAAATCAGCTAAAAAAGTTACAGATGCCTGCATGTCTCTAATGAGTTGTGGTTCGGAAGAGAACCGGTGGTCTAACAACTCCACGCTTTGATCAATATGCTCTGATCATCTTCAGGAGAAACGCCGACGGTGACACTGAAAACCTTAGTGTCTAGACTGTTTTCCCACCATGCAAAAGTCTCAAATCCTGTTAGAAACTGTTACTTCAACATTGCCTGTGCAACCTACAGCAAAAACCGTGGTCTTTTCACAAATGTGGTCTTTTCACTGGGGTCTTTTTCACAAAGGCCTTTTCACAATATCAAGCTCCGATTCTTGCCGAAAGCTACACGGTGGTTGTAATCCGTGTCGACTTCGTAAAATTTCAACACGGTTCAAATCCACTCTGCTTTCACACTGCCCAATGCAAATCATCTTTTCAGTTTTTTTCTACAAGTGTTATTCTCTCCACAGGTCCAAAAGCCTCAACCCACCTCCTGACCAGGGTTGGTTTTGACAGGGATCGAATGCTCTACACGGGTTAAAATGTTGTAGTGCGAAAAAGTCAGTCAAACTTACACGGGGCCAGACCCCTGTCCAGCATGGATATTTTAGGAAGTGTGAAAATGCCTTTAGAGTACAAATCACTTTCATGGGAATGCCCTGCTTAGACCCATGGCTACACCGTAAAAATGACTTCATTAATGAAACTGTCGGATGTTTCCTAGACAGAAAAAAAAAAAAAAAACATGCTACCCACTTTATGGCCAAATCTATGCAGTTTATGAGACAGTTTGTCTATCAACATGTTGAACAAAAACATGAAAGACGTCCTAATGATACAAACAAATCCACAGTTAATACACGTCTGTACAAGAGGAACAGAATTACAACATAACTGGAAGCACGATTTATGACAGCGATGCCAATCTGCAATCTGCCGAAGGATTGGAAGGATCTTGTGTAAAACGAAACGACTCACGTCTGTTTATTTTTAGCTTCTAACACAAACAAACGGAGCAGGCTTCATGAGACCATTCCATCAGGGGCATGTAACAGGCTTGAAACTAGGTTAAAGATATGCTGAGGTAGATAATTGGTGATGCTGATAGAACAAATGGTATTACTCTCTTCGAATCAAAATAAAGTATAGCACTGGCAATATTAAATTTACTGGTTTATGGCAGTGGACATTTTTAGGGGGCAATGATTTTCTGTTTTACAGGTTCATTGGTTTTGCTTTTGACTGGAAATGTTCTGTTTATAGATTCTGTAAACAGAGTGTTTTTGGTCTGGGGGGCGGTTGGTGATTTGTGAGGGGCAAGGTTTGTGTTTTGCCAAAATGGACAAAATTGTCGGCCCTTCATTTTGACAAAACTGCTGCTTCTGGGTGATGAAGTTTGAATCTAGACAGCGTACAGCACTGATTACGTTGGCAAGATTGACTCTACCTGTACACTTAAACTCTTTGAATCAATATAAGGTATATCTATCACTATGGCTACTCTCGTTGAATCAAGGTACGTCATTAGCAATATGGAAAACTACTAGCTCTGGTTGACTTTACACAATTTGAATCCAAATAAGGTAATGTTGTCTGCAAAGTGCAATCTAGTTACGTACCTCAACCGATTTTAGCTGATAATTACTCCTTTCTGGTGAGAAAAATGTATCTTGATCTTTTGAATGAGGATTGGATAAAACGAAAATACCCAGCCAAAATTGTATTCACCTTTCTTAAAAAAGGCAACAGTTTAGACAAAACTTTACATGGTGAGGCAATTCCAGCGCTATGCTGCTTTTAATAGATGTTAAATTTGCATCATGGATGAAGAATATTATTTGTGTTTTACCCATGCACCAGTGTGTGAAGCACTGTTTATTCAGCCCTTTCCGAAGTCCAAGTAATATGCCTGGCAATTTTGTTGTTCACTGAACTCAGGAAACTACTGAGTATACAGTGCTTAACACAATTTGGTGTATGGGTAAAACACCAATAACATGGCAAGGCACTTCTTTAAATGTGGGAAAGGCATCAACTCTTTCTGAAACTTGATTTATTGGCACTGACTAACATTGTGGGAAATGCTACCGATGTCACTTCAGAAAACGTGAGGAACTCTTGATGAGAAGCGATCTGTAGATAATGCAGATGTGTTGTATCTATGGTGGATACATGAGTGCTGTCACACGTAGTTTACATTAAACACATCATCTGCCTAAAGGATGACTTACAGCGTTGGTGTCGGGAAATGTACAGCTTCAATAAGTAATAATAACTAGATTTGAATGATGTCTGGTACAATACATCGCTCAGTCACAAGTGCATGCTCAATTTTTCACTCCTCCGTCTACATCGAGTGTTGCTACGTCAAACGGTTAAGGGGCAAGCTTTTTCTTAGTTATATAAGAGACGTCAACCACCCATACACAATTCTCAATGAAATGTGTGGCACAAAGAATACCAGTCTTTGCTGATTTGGAGGTTGCAATGCAAAAGCTTGCCCCCGAACCATGTGACACAGAGCAACACTGGATGTAGTCTGAAGAAGTTCAAGTTGAACTTTCACTTGTGATCGAACAGGGCATTGTATCAGACATCATTCAAATCTAACTCACAAAAGGTTTATTGAGGGTGGATTTTCAAATTATCCTTTCCAAAAAAACTGATGCAATAACAATTTCATGTTTGTTTATGGGGCAAGTAAGAAAAAGAAAACAACTTTATGAAAAACTGATGTAAAAATTTTACATTTAGTTATGGGTCAATAATCTAGCTCTTTTTCAGCAAAAATATCAAACTTCAAAGCTTCTCGAAAACATACAATTTGGTTTTCTTTACATATAATTTCTCTGTTGTTCTGTCTACCTACTGTCTGACCATTCAATATCAATTTTATCATTCACTGTAGTTTTGAATAATAGATGATAAACTATGCCAGCCTACAATGCGATATCATATGGTGAATGCACCTACACAGAACACAGTCCCCCCTCCTCCTGTCTGACCATTCAATATCATCCACTGTAGTTTTGAATGACATATGATAAACTACACCAATCTCCAATATGATAATTTGTGGTGAATGCACCTACACGGTACACAGTCAACCCTCCTACTGTCTGACCATTCAATATCATCCACTGTGGTTTTGAATGTAAGATGATAAACTATGCCAGCCTGCAATACATCATGTGGTGAATGCACCTATGCAGTACACAGTTAACCCTCCTACTGTCTGACCATTCATTATCATCCACTGTACAGTTTTTGTACACAGTTCTGTGCACACAGCCACCACAAATGTATATATTCTTAGCACCAATGTATACGCCAAGCACAAATCTGTACGGCACCAATCACAAACAATACACACAGCATGGTATTCTTAGCTGATATAACCTCTGCCTGCTAAGTAGGCCAAAAACTTCCTATACTATGACATACTATCCTTGCATATAGCGTGCTGTCGCATAATTAATAACATATAAAGTTTCCATATGCCTGATGCAGAAGATTTCATTTCATTATGGAACATTCCAAGAAATTACTCTCAATGTCCAGTGATATTTACATGCAACTGGCGACCCCAGTATGTTTATCCAACCACAGGGGTGTAAGATTTTTGTGAAGAGACGGTGCACATTGGTTGTGGGGAGTATACCCTCATTCAATCCATGTTCAAACTGACTCCTTGCCTGGGTTTGCTCTTTTCAGTGACTAGCCAGCAGGACCGTTTAGCTTGCCATTTCACGAGTCCGTCAGCTTTTTCACTGGTCCACATTTTGTACTAAATAGGGACATGTTTTAACTCTGAACTAGGCAGCCGGACCACTCAGAGAGAATTCTGACTGGTCCTCGGTGATTTTAAACTGGCATTTGGCCAGTGGACCACTTTTAAGAGAGAACACTGCTTGTTGAGAACACTTGTAACAAAATAAATAGACAAGTTAAAAGTTAGCCTATCTTATAAAAAATAAACCTGTGAGGATCTTTTAGAAAAAGAGATGCTCTTTTTAAGAACGGTATCCCTCAGTTTTTCTTAGTTTTCTTAACCTGGGCTTTGTAAAAATTTGATCAGATTAAAATCAAAACTTTCTTGATATTTTTTTAAACCCAGGCCAAGGGCTTCGGCTCTGGCTTGAAGCTCTGTCATCAATTTTGGAGCAGTGTGCATTTTGCACAGGGTTTTCAAGATCAAACAGAGCCTGGAGCTGCAGCAGAGGTTTGGAAAACGCCCTAGAACTAACTTTATACCCAAGAAGCATTTCAATATATGATAATCTGTTTTCTGGAAAAAACGAAATTCACTCTCATCCTTTAGTTTTAAAGTAAAGACACCATCGAACCGACCTGTGAAATCATTTTGAAGAATCACAAATAAATGGTTATGATTTGTCAGGATGCAAGCTAGAAAAGACAGATCAACCCAACCAAGAATAACCTGCAGATAAAAAAAAGTCATTTATGGTGTGGTGTTTGAGCACCCACCCCCCTCTCCCAGAACCATTGACCTCACCACAACATTTTTTTTTTTTTTTTTTTTTTTTTACAAATGCACTGATGAACAGTTTGATACATCAAAAGGCCCCCTCCCCCCAATGATGTCTTTGCCAATGAAAATGTCTTGTTACACCACAAGCTGCTTCCGGCCACTGTGGTCGATAGGTTGCCATTTATAGAGACCCTTTTGTCTGGAGCAACAGTGTGAAGTACACAGAAATAAAAACTATACAATATCTTTAAAGATGATAGGTCCAATTTTGGGGCCGAATTGACTCTGAACTTTAGATTTAAATTTTAAATAGCTATTTTTATAGATTCAAGAAAGTTATAAGCTTTTATTTCAGGTATTGCATGAAAACATTTGCTAGTATAAGAGGTAGTTAATTAAAAAGAATAAGAATGAGCTGTTGAGATCCCAACATTATCTCATCTAAGCCATTTACAAACAATTTAGCATGTAAGATGTAACATGTATTTTGTGCATTGTACGTGGAATATGTGAGGGTTTTTGTATGGTTGTTGTTTTGAAACAGCATCATCTATCAAAATTAATTTTAAGAGAGAAAATTCTTTCGGCGAAAATCGGGCCATGTACCTTTAATGCCTCTTTCCTTCCAGCTTAAATATCCACTCCACCCTCCTCCCGCCCACCCTCCGCCCTCCCTCCGCCCTCCTTCCTTCTCCAACATCTACAATTATACTTCTTCCTGGAAATCATCAGCCATGATAACACGCTAAAAATTGAGACCAGACTGATACCCGATTCAGCTCACCTGTTTCCCCTTAGGGAGTGCCCGGGGCACTGTACGATTCTGATCCTTTTGTAATTCCGTGCGGAAAATTATACCCCAAGAACCTCCCGAAGACATTTTCAGTTGAGGTATAGAAACAGATGGGAGCCAATTTTCACACACACACACACACACGTGTCTAGTTATTTGGTGCAAAGCTTAGTTGCCGTGCACAACATTGGTAAGATTGAAATTCTTTGTTTGACCAGTAAGCCACTGTGTGCAATGCACTTTTTGAGGACTCCTTGAATCCACTACCAGACCCAATGAAGAACAGTTTTATTTCCCCATAGCTTTCTAAGTCATTCCGCCGAAAAAGAATTTCAGTGCCATTCGCTTCACTGTGTATTTTTAAGTTTGGATATAAAAGTACTAATTACATTACTCTACATGACTACATTTAAATGCTATTGCATGTGTTTGGTTACTGTTCCTATTTTGGGATGAACTTTTCACAAAATGAAATTTCCAATTAAAATTTCATTTTCCTGTTAAAGGCACAAACTGTGCCGCACCAAAATGAAACAAAAAACCTAAACAAGGCCTGGGCTACGATTTATAGATACAGGGTTGGGGCCACATTTAGATCTCATCAGGCTAGGTGAGATACGCACAAAACGTCTTTAGACAAGTTTAAAATACAAGCTTGTAAGACTAAATCCTGAACAACTTGATTTGGCATTTATCCATGGTAGGCTACGAGCCCCACCCAACCCAACCTAAAAAAAAAAAAAAATAAATAAAAACTAGAATAGTCAACATATAAAACACAAACAAACATTAAACAAGTGACGATGTAATATCCTCCAATTTGTACCTTTTACAACAGAGCAAGTGACAGTCAGTGAACTTTGGTTTTTTGTTGTTGACTGAGTGGGTGAATAGCTTGCAGGCGACGTTAGACTCAAATGTCATTGGAGAAAAAAACCAAAACAAAACACGATACACATGTCTACGCAAGTTTGTTGTTTACAAGAAAAAAATAACAATATTTTGAGTCAATACAAAAAAATACACATCAGTGTTCATTAAATTTGTGCTCTTTGTAACAGAAGCTATTATCCAAGAACTGAGTAGGTTTACGGGTAAAAAGATGTCCGTTCTGCAGAATTCCTCTGTAAGCAAAGACTCGAGATTGGGCCCTAATTTATATCACCTTTTTTTACAAAAAAAATAACAACTGAACCAGTTTTGAGACATGCCTACTTTCTTTTATATCAAAAATTGATAAAAAAAATCATGCTGTGCATTCTTCAAAATATAAATGATTTCATTTTGTTGTCTTCCATTGGGCAGTTTGTACAAATTGTGCCTGCAGGAAGACCAGGCTCCGAAGCTCTTTTGTAAACATGTTATGGTATGTCACAGGTAACATGGTCTACAAATCAATGCTTTTTCATTAAACAAAAAATGTACTGATCTTTATAATGTTACAGCTTTGGGAAGATTGTCCAAAAGAATCAAATTACTTTAAAAATATTTTTTTTAATCAAAATCACAGGTAAGTAAAATTTTAGCATAGACCTTTCTTTTGGACGTCACAGCATTAATTAGCTTTCTGACCAATTTACTACGAAGCAAAAATAAGCAGGATACCAGTCACGGACAGTAAGTGTGCCAAGGTATTTGGGCTGGTTACCTTATTCTGGTAAGCATAATAGCGTTGTGCTTAGCTATGTTTTTTGTGCTTAAGCAGCTCTATGAAAAATGAACAAAGTGGTTGGCAAACGTACTGGCGACCTAAAACATTATAACAATTTATCATATAATGGTCCTACGAACTGGAAAAGTTTTGTCCAGTATTAAATATGCACTTATTAACCTAATGCAAGTTTGTTCAAAAATGTTGTTCACAAAACTGAAATCAGGGGTGAATCCCACGCCCCAAGGTTACCAATTAAATTGTGAAATTGACATGATTCTTTGGCCAAATCTTTTGATATTTGGCTTTTGTTACATGGAAAATCCCATCAAGGTGTATCACTGCTGGTTGCAACACTACTAAAAGATGGTATTTCAGTCTGCCCAGATTCCAATTAGATCCAAATATCGACGAATGTGGACGGCTGCAGTGAAACATACCACAGCTGAATGAATGTGCACTGTAGCTGCATGTGCATTATTATTCAGTGCCAAGTTCTACGTCACGAAAAACGAGCCACAGGCGATAATGATATGGATGATACAAACCTTGAGAGTTAGTTAAAAAAGTATTACCTCAAAAAACTCGTAAAAACTCAAAAAAATAGTAAGTGTTATAATACACTGCTGAAAATGGTATTCTTGAAATAAGACAAAAAATCTGATTTTAAGAAAACTGTTCTTGTGTCACTCCCAAAAATCTTAATAGAAACATTTTCTAGGGAGTGATACAATGAATTTCTTCTTGAAATAATGATTTTTTCTTATTTCAAGAACACCATTTTTAGCAGTGCAATAAGCGTTATGTTTTATCAATATCAAACCATATATTAAGCCCCATAAAATCTGTGAAAACAATACCATTTCATAGGTCCTTTTAAAGCATTAATGCTATCAAGGTAACCATATCACTGATGAATCAGTTGTGCTAACGAAAACAATACTTGTATTCTTTATAAAAACAACAACAACAAAAACAAAAACAACAGTTTTAAATGTTTAAATGAAAGGGGCAGATTGGTGCTGACCTGATACTTCAAGGCTGCCAAGACAAAATGGCAGTCAGTTTCCGCAAACATGAGAAACATCCACTGGTTCTCAATATTATAGTCAAGTAATAGTCCGAAATATACCCTCATCTTCAAAACATTTACAGTTGAATCTATACTCTTGCAAAGAAAAAAGCCAATAAATCTATTACAAAAACCACCATTATTTCAAAAGGTTTTAATTAGATGGTAATTTTTGCATCGGGGATAAGAATATTATTTGTACTTTTGCCCATACACCGATGTGTGTTGAACACTGTATACTCAGTACTTTCATGAGTGCTGTTTCAAAATGTGTTTTTTAAAACCCTGGTGTCAGCCACGAGATGATAAAATTCAGCAGGTCCTACCAAATATGGCCATAACTTTTTTCAAATGGGCCCAAAAAGCCAAGATTGCATGTAAACCTCACCCCTGATATACTCCAAAAAGCCTGTAAACTTTCATTGGCCAGACCCTAACCACTGCAGAGTAAGGAGTGTTGAAAGACAGCGGCAACCAGTCTCAGTGTAGTAATTGATTGACGCTTGTGCTAAGGGTCATTGGCACAAGGCGGTATGCACTTTGTGAAAACAACTTGCAGGCCCGCACACTGATCGTAAATAACACAAGTCTAAGTCTTGACAGGCACTCCAATTCACCCACATGGTCATTTAGTGTAGCTTTGGGCTTGCATAGGGGGGGTTATTGACCTAAAAGACAGGGTGTTGATAAAAAATCAGCTTGTGGATCCACCTCGAAAAATTTTCACTGTGGAGGATCCGAGGGATATCATTAAGATGTGTCTTGATAATGAAATGGTTTGAACATCGTCTTCAAAAGCCAAAGTTTAATATCATCTCATTTGTGTCTTCCTTAATAGCAAGCATACATCATTGGTGATGCTTAAAGGCCAGTATTCGCACAGTATGTGACCAAACATGTACATGAAATAAAAAGAACCTGTAAAAGTTTTAAGGTCATCAGAGTCACAAGAAAAAAAAGTATAAGAAAAACCCTGCATGTTTTCAAACATTGGGTTTTGGGACTCCCGAGATCAAAACTAATTGTTTGACTAATTTCTCAAAAACTATAGCATTTCTGGCAAAACTATTTCAAGGGAAGTTTTCCACCATGACCAAGGTTATACCATGTAAGTTACCTGTAATCTGTGAACTTTTCAGTCTTACCAGTGTTGTGCACACCATTTAAACACCCGCCTAACATGGGTCTCATTGCTTTGTTCAAATTCACACTTTTCTCATTTTTTTGTATTATTATTTCTTTCTTTTATCGTCCACTTTGCCTTTGAGAGAGATCTGAAACATAATAACTAAACTCTGATTGAAAAAATGTCAAATTCTCAAAACAGTAATTCAATTTCCTTTTTCGGCGGAAACGACTTATAAATTGGTCAGACAGAAAAGCTGGGGAAGGAGAGAGCGCTTGGAAGACTCTGATTTAGATGTAAAAATATACTCCTGGAGAGGTAGCCAGATCCCCAATGAGGCTAAGCTTACACATCGCTACGGTTACAGACTGACTGTCAATGGGGTCACCTAGGAGATAGGCAACAATGACCCTGAGTGACCTGGTTACATATACCACAGAAGGACAGAACAATAATTGTCAGATTTAAACACCACAATAAACTAGGGGGGAGGAGCGATTTGGTTTTTTTCAAAGTCTATTTAAATAAGGTCACTTAATTGTGTTTGTTGAAAATATGTAGGTGGGTCAAAGAGAAAAGGGGGTTTAAGGTTTAGAGTTTTAAGAATTTGTCAGTCATACCACGAGCCGGCCTGTTTGACAAAAATCACAAAATTTGGTTTCTCTTTTTTTTTGTACAAATTATTAAGTTTCAGGTCTTGACACGTAATAGCTTAGTAATTATGCATAAAATTGTTAATGGCCTCACGTTTCGACCCTAGCAGAGTCTTTCTCAAATTCGTAAGGACATTTTTGGGGGCATTTATACAACAGGTCCTTTTGGTTGGTAAGCAGTTTGCAACAGCTAATTTATTTTTTTATTATTTTTTTTTCTTCAAATTTTCAGTTTAGTAATTACACAAACTAGCATGATTTGAAGTATCACTAGATTTGCCTTTTTGCCGTTCCGTGAAGTAACGTATCACGATAAGCCACTTTATCCATTGAAATACATAGCGCTGGCACGTTGCCAAACACCGACTTGTGTGCTTTCAGGAACTGATGTATCTCTTGACCTATTTAAGTTTAGCGCTTTCACAAAAACGATGTATCTCAATATGCATCTGTTTGTACACAGGGCTCTACAGGCACGTCTCCATTTTTGTTGTTTTCATCTCATGATGTATGCGTTCAGGAATTGATAACTCATCAGAACAGTTGCATGATCGAGAACACTTTGACACTTCTGTTTGAATAAAGAATTGAGCTTTATTTTGGAAAAAAAACCAAAAAAACATTTCAGTTTCTCAAGTTCCTTGCACGATTGGTCGATGACAATAAGTAGAGGAAGGAAAAAAACCAAAAAAAAAAAACCAAAACATTTTGGAAAAAAGGACATTATGTGAATCTTATGTTCATAGTCGCGACTGATGCTCCTGCGAAACAGAATCTAAACAAGAATGCCGTGGTTGAGTTGCTCCGCGCATAATTCTCTCTACCCTTTGCCGTAATAGGGTGTATACGGTCAACGACAATGTGGGGGTTACCGGGGGTGAGAAAGTACATGCCTGAAACGGGTCATGCATGCTGTGTATACCAACGGGCTAGGCTGGGCATCAATGTCTGGAGTGTGAACACATTACGGGATTAATCGAATATAGAAATGTATACAGGGGAGACCATCTTTAAAGGGTGTGCCTATGTGCCTAACACTGGCAAGATTTAAAATATAAACGTTCACAGGTTTGCTCATACCTTACATCATATAAAGACGGTCAAGGTGGAAAACTTCCCTTGAAATATTTGTGCCTGAAATACTATAGATTTTGAGTATTGAGTATAACAATTTGTTTTGAGTAAACAATGTTTGAAAACCGTGAAAACACAAGGGGGGGGGGCACACTATTTTTTGGTGACTCCGATGACAGTTGAGCTTAAACTTTCACAGCTTTATAATAGATGTTGATTTTTTGCATCGGGGATGAAGAATATTAGTTGTAGTTTTTACCCATACACCGATGTGTGTTAAGCACTGTGTGCTCAGTACTTTCCCAGGTCCTGTGAAAAAATATTCACAGGCATATTTCTCGGGTGGGATTCAAACCCATGAACGGCGAGGGTCGTGGGTTCGAATCCCACCCGAGAAAAATGCTTGTGAATATTGTTTTTTTTACAGGACTCAGGACAGTACTGGGTATACAGTGCTTAACACACATCGGTGTATGGGTAAAAACTACAACTAATATTTCACGGCTTTGTTATTTCATGCATATGTTGGGTCACATAAAGTGCAGATTCTGGTCTTTGACAAATACCATTGTTGCCCATGTGCTTTAACCCTATTAGGACTGGGATTGGGGGTGGGGGTTGCCCTCAGTCCCCCCCCCCATTGTGGCCCCTACCATATTTTTGCCTGTAGCTTTTTAACGCTGCATCTAATCACCACCAAATTTTCTGAATTTTCCCCCTAATATTCATCTACTAGGGTCAGATTGTAACAAAAACATTGTCATCAGGGGTCAGCTGTTACCATGGCAAGGTCAACTTTTTTAAAGTTATTTTTATTTTTATTTTTTTTATTTATTTATTTTTTTTTTGGGGGGGTCTTTTTTAACAAATATTTGTTTTTCCTTCGGCTCCGGTCCAATAAAAGCAAACAGCCACCAACCCGGTTATTACCACCCAGTGAAGACCTCATCCCTATACTATCTTTGCCTATTTATTACTCAATTTATGAAGAGACATACTCTCTTAAAGGGTATGAAATTTGAGCCAGAACAGCAAATAAAAAGAAAAAAAATAAAGAAAAAAAGAGGATACTTCTTATTGAGTACAAGTCCTGACCTAAATATGGTATAGGCTTTTATATGCTTTTTTCCAGGCTATTTAATAACAATCTAATTGAATTCCTGAGAGTAAATCAGAAGATTATGAACGACCTACTATCAGTTACAAAATTTGTCCTTCGAATGGGAGGTAAAGCCATAGGTCCCGTGTACTAGGATGGGTAGTGCACGTAAAAGAACCCAGAGCAGTTATCGTGGAAGAGTAGGGGTCTATCCTGGTGTTTCTGGTTCATTGCAAACACCCTTGTGTACAGGGCCCAATTTCATAGAGCTGTTTAAGCAGAAAATACTGCTTAAAAATTGTCTGCTAAGCAACTATAAACAGGATACCAGTCACAGATGGTATATGTGACATGCTATTTTGGCTGATAACCATATTCTGGTAAGCATAATTTTGTTGTGCTTAGCTAATATTTGTGCTTAAGCAGCTCTACGAAATTGGGCCCAGGTTTCCTGAGGCTTCCAACTTACAATGATTAAGTTTGCTTTTAAGGTATCCTTGGTTTTATTACCAGAAATTGATAATAATAATAATTAATAAAATGATATTTTAGCCGATCTGCTAAGCAACATTACTGTTGTAAGCTTCTTCTTCTTTTTTTTGATTTCTCAAATCTGAATGTTCACTTTAAAACACCAAGTTGAAAGAAAGTGAGGCAAGACATCTTGAATATCAAACATTGGACTCCATGACCATAAATGTCCCAGACTATAGATTACTTCAAGTGGGTTTCCATGTTTTTAGAGCACACTTGCCCAGAATGTGGGGCAGACTGAGTTTCTGTGAATGTAGTATTGCTCAATTTGTTGACCTTAAAGGTGTTGCCCATGGATGAACGATTTCTAATCAGGGACCCATTTGCCCCAGCTCAACATTGGTACGAAGAAAAACATAAATGTTCACAGATTTACATATACCTTACATGGTATAAAGACAACGATGATTGAAAACTTTCCTTGAAATATTTCTGCCTGAAGTGTTATCGTCTGTAAATAATAAATGAAATAAGATCCTAAGTTAGTTTTTCGTCTCAGTGAGACGAAAACTCTGCCTAGAGGAATGCGTACAAAAATGCCGAATGCATTGTTACTGTTTTCTAGCAAACGAAACAGCGAAATGAGCTGACATTTTCACAGGCTGGTTTTATTACATATATCTTGATTTGTGCAAAGGATGAAAGCATTTACAGTCAGTCTACCAATGATGAGCTGGGGCTTTAAGCAAAAAAAAGTAGCTGACCACAAAAAACTATGCTTACCAAACTAAACAGTGGTGTAAGTCTGTGTTGTAAAGTGAAACGGGGGGGGGGGGGGGGGGGGGGTGATTCTAAAATTTCAGTAAATTGCCAGTGTGAAATAACATTTTTTTTATTTTTTATTGTCATGGCAGACACAAGGTATGGTAAAGGGGGACGGATACTCAACACAGCGCACAGTAAACTGTAACAGCGTTGGGACCAGGGCCTGCAGCAGGCCCTGTGATTGTTTTTAATGACACTGCCCTCTTTTGCATTCTGAGCCTTACTGTCCGTGTTATCTTCTGAGCAAAACCCTAACCTTTTTGTAATTTTCTCCTTAATTTTTGTCTTTGTTTTATGAAAAGGAAAAATGTCTCCAGCAAAAGTAAGAACTTGATCACTTTGTTATCATTTTTACTTTACGTTATGTTTACTTTATATGAGTCGAGCATTAGGCAAAAGTGTTCCATCACTTGGCAAAATCGGAGGGGTGGGGGTGGGGGTGGGGGTGGGGGGAGGGTGATCCTATGAGCCATACCCCCGCTCCAAAAAGTAAGGGGGGATTTATCCCCCATTCCCCCAGGGATATACACCCGTGAGAATAACCTTACCCGCCATCGTCTGAAGTCTTTTCTCACTCAGTGTAATTGTACTGCACTGTCTTTTCTTATATTTAACTATGTTTGTGTACAATTGTTTTGTATCATATTGCCTAGATATTTATTTGGGTGGACACGTGTAGTTTTGTAGTCTTGTGATTATTACTATTCCTTGCTGTTTTCCTATTAGGACAGAGACTGCCATTTGAACAAATTGATTCGGTTAAAGTTCAAAGTGGTGACAGGTATCTTGATTGTAAACAAGATAGGAAAAAATAGTCTTCCAAAAACAGAAGAAAGATAAAAACCAAGGGCGTTATCATTCATGTCAAGGGAATGTACAAATCCAGTTTACAGGATATGTGCTATAAAAATATACCTGTTGCGACCTCCTTTATAAATATTTTCCAATTTATTCCATTTAAAATAATGCTGTAATAAGGCCACAAAGGAAACTGACTGGGTAAATTTTTAAATAAATTTTGGGGTGAACAAAAAAAAATTGACTGGAGCGGGATTTGAACCTGCGACCACCGGCTGTACGTACCGACGCTCTACCAACTGAGCTATCCAGGGTTTGTAAAGGGTCCGTACGTTTAGCCGGTGGTCACAGGTTCAAATCCCACTCCAGTCAATTTTTCTTTGTTCACCCCAAAATTCAAATAATGCGCTCGGGAACAACCCCTCCCCCATGAAAAAAAAAAATTAACAAATGAATAATAAAATCAAAATCAAACCAGGCTTTTGACGTATTACATGTAACGCCACTGGTGGATCGAAAAAAAATTCAGAAATGCTGGTGCTACCACAACAGTCTGTGCCTGTATGGTAGCAATGAAATTCAGATGTTTTGGTCATGTTCCTTGTTCCACCTGTGCAGTCACATCATGAGCAAGGCCTATTTTTGTAGGAAATCCTGAAGTGCACTTAGAAAATATATAAATTTAGATAAATACAGGTGATAGTAACATATATATTTTTAGCTGATTCATTATTTATCAATTACAGACGTTTACATGGCCTATGATCAATGTAGTAAATGGCACCCGTCCTTTATACAGAAACAATAAAAGCCTGTGGAAGTTTTGATGAAAAACTTGTACCACTCCTGCAAGTGTTGCATGGATTGTGGTTAAATTGTTTGCAAAGTTTGTTTCGTGTGGGCATTTCCCCCCCCCCCCTCTTCCATCTCCAATAGTTTACCTAAACCACCATTTACAAAGATAACCCCATCAGTATTGATTCCTCGCATATCCTCCTACAACGTCTCCCCTTTCTCCCACCCCCAGTCACTTTTTAAAATTAATGTTTGTCCACAACACCTGATCTGGCCTCTCATAAAGTCAAGCCAACAAACTCAGCCTTTTGTGGGGTCCTGCAGTGATTTCGTGGTATCGGCCTAAATAATCCCCTGGCCCGGTTTGGACAAATCTTCTCATTATTAGAGCAAACAATCCCGGTAAGATTCTGGGTATCTATAGCTAATCCCAGCACCACTGAAGTGATGGGACAGTGACTAATGGTCCGAACAGAGCACAATTCTCCTGAGGTATAGCACCATACACCTTTCTGATGTTACTATACTCTGAAGATGCCAGGCTACTGACCAGAAAGAGACAGGGAAGAGTTCACGTAACCTTCCGACAGTAAGCTCCGTTTGCTCGAGAAAATAAAACTACAGGGGGACATAATCTATAGGCGAAGTTGCTGCTACTTTTCTGCTTAATAAGTTTGACTCATGATATGGAACACAATCCATAACGATTGAAAAACTGCTGGCACTGTATACCTTTAAAAATCCACGCTTTGAATCAAGATCAGGTACATCAGTGGTTTAAGTGTTGGCATATCTATTGGCAGTGGTGGGTAATATCTATACATCAATATGTTACAGAAGCGGTCATTTGGTGCTCGATATGTGGCAGGGTGTACCCCGCTCCTACTGTGTCTTCATTGTGTTCTAGAAATCTCTGGGGATTTGGGGGGGGGGGTGCTTCTGTACAAGAGAGGAAGAGTGTGTTAGAGAATGGGAACATTTGGGGGGTGCTTCCTCTACCACATATATCGGGCATCGTATGCTGTAATGTTTGTAAACAACAACCAGTGTGCCTGCTCTTACTGAGTTAAGAAGATAAGGTACAGCAGTGGTTACTGTTGGCATAGCTACTGCTACTGGTACGTCTACTCCCCATAAATCAAGCTGTTACAGAAGCAGATATGTTGGTGAACAACTACTAGCGTGCTTACTCTTTCTGAATCAAGATAAGGCACAACAATAGTGTGTTGTTGCGACCACTTGCTTGTTCAGTCTCTTTGAATCAAGATCAAGTATGGTTCATTGACATTGCTGCTACTGGTGGGCTTTCCCTATGTTTTAATCAAAACAAGATACAGCATCATTATATGTCTGGCACTGCTACAATGCACGTGCTTACTCTCTATGAATCAAGATAAGGTACAGCAATAGTAATGTTGTCAAAGTTGCTGCTTTCGGTATGTTCACTGTCTTTGAATCAAGATAAACACAACACTTGTAATATTTTGAAACTTGCCGGTCTGCTTCAAGATGAGTTTCAGAAATGGCAATGTTGGCAAAACTGTGACTACCAGTTGCTTACTCTCTTTGAATCAAGACAGGGTACAACATTGACAATGTTGACAAAACTTTAGCAAGTAGAAATGTGGCTCGCTTTTAATCTCAACAGCTAAATGTGTCGCTTAACTCCAACAGATAATATGATGCCGATTCAGGTTTCAATCCTTTACAGCAAGTGTAAGGTACACATATCACTCTGAGCATTCCCCTTTTCTCAAACACTCGGAGATCAATGACTGATCAGTCACACAACTGTAGACATTATTTTTAAAAAACCCTTTAAATTATTCATTTGATTGAACAGACAACCAGGAGGGGATGGTAACTTGAGAAGTGGCCCCCAAGGCTAAAAAGATTTACGAGTTTAAGAAACATGCAAATAATTCAAATAAATTATCATTCTCAGAACTGTTCAGCCTTTTAACTATCTGACGTTTACTTCAACTTGAACGCAGCATTTTTGTCCAGAAATCCAAGAAAAAAATTTGGCACAATTTGTGATGAGTTCAGAACAAAACCATCTACAAACTGTGAACCTCTTTTCTCATTGCATGCATGGCTTGTAAAAAGTCCATTTGCAAATCCCCTGGAAAAGCAAACGCTGACAAATTTAAAGCCCAAAAAGGAATCCAATGGCAGTTGGATCCTAACTTTTGTTTATAATCTTATCACCATGGCGATCCATATACAGCATTCGCATAAAGAATCAGTGTGCAGCAAAAGAATACTATACAAAAATAGAACTATTCATATAATAACTATATACATATATAAATATCAGGCACATATCTGCAGTTTGCTCCAAAAAAGAGAGAGAGAGAGAGAAAGAAGAATTTCCAGGCACAGCAAGACTTTGTACCATGTTTTTCTGTTTTCAATGGCACAGCTGAGAAACCCAAAGCGAGGAAACCAGTTGATCAGCAGAAACGATGCCTGTCTGATATATTGACCCGAGTGCTAATTCATGTTTCTGGATGCCCCAAGAATTTGTAAAAACCTCCCGGGCGCAGGCATGTTTGTGTCATGTGCGGGCCTGATGGATGGCTTCAGAACAATATCAAGCAAGTATTCTGCATATTTGCATGCGTGTTAAAATTGAAGCATGGGTGTGTATAAAGGTGGCTGTACATACATGTATACCTGCAGCCCAAAATACGTACATTGATTGTGAATGTAATTTCTCAATGTGTAGATTCTATAATGCACTGAAGAGAATAAAAGTACTGATAGACAGGGTGTGAGAGCCATTAATTACAAAAGAGTCTGGAAATTGGATCCACATCTTGGGAGATTCGTTTGAAATGATGGCAATTCCACCTTTTGATAACCACTGGAGTTATGAATTAAAGAAGAGGCTTTTGGAAACAGGTTTCATCAAATGGATCCAAAGAGCATGAATTATTTCGGGGGGAAAGTACAGCAACTTTTTTTTGTCGCTAATGGACATGACAATGTCTCTAAATACATGGCCGTACAATATTTCAAGCTTTTACGTAGGAATATTACTGGGTTTTACTGATGTGCGATACACAGTGTATAGGCCTACTGAGTGCTTTAGCCAGATGTTGTAGAAAAAAATTAGGACTCCACATCCTAGAGCAGATGTCTTACAGCTAGACCACCGAGCATGCCTGGGAGTGGGCAGTTTGAACCCTCTATGTTAGCACCGGGGGGTACAGCATTAACTTAATCAATGTAATAACAGCATCAGGGATAAGGAATATTATTTTGGTTTAACCCTAAACCAATGTGTGATCAGCATTGTATACTCAATGCTTTTCCAAAGTCTTGTTGACAACCAAAAAAAAAACCCAAATCCTCAGGCACACTACTCGGGTGGGATTCACAGCTACGACCCCCACATTCAAAAGCAGGTGTCTTACCACTAGACCACCAAGCATACCTGGTAGAGGACAGTTTGAATTCTATATATTAGCACCAGGTATGACAACAACTTAATAATTGTAAATATTATTTTAGTTTTAAATTGACAAACCTAAATATACATTAGTTTGTACACAGCGCTCTGTGGGCAGGTCTGTTTTGGAGGTTTTATGAAGTAACAAATTGTAACAAAAAGTAACAAGATTGAAAAAAAAACAAACTGACAGTTCTGTATGACTGAAGAATTCAGCTTTATTTTGATGGTAAACTCTAAAACAAAGAAAAGAATAAGCAGTCTCCTGAACGAAAGTTGGAAAAAATAATTCAAAGTGTGATAAGCACTCTATACCCGGCGCTTTCCAGAATCATCCTGCGAACAAAAATCCACCGGCATTTTTGACATAGCTTTGTACATAAACACATGGATGACCCAGATCTAGGCAAGTTACAACTCTACTCATTGCACTGTGCATGTACAGCTCCATTCCAGACACTCATCATTAAACACAACAGCTATGTTATGACTTTACACCACTCTTTGGGGATTTTTGTAACATGAAATGTAACGCTTGTTTAGACAGAGTGCGGTCAACCCTGAACATCATTAAGGACAAAGTCGATCGCTGATGAAGTGAGCAATCAAGCACCAATGGTTTCCTGTTATTAATGCAGTAACATTCATACTAATAATACATGCTATTGATACGGGACACTGTAACAAGCTTCACAAAGCCCTCATTATTTTACGGTAGGTAGGAGTTATTTTGAAGGATGAGACCATTTATATCACACCTTGTGATGTGCTGCGTCACAACCAGCAGCCATGCAAGCCAGTGCAAACTTTTTCTATAACATATCGTAGCCGTTTTTACGAAGTGGCGAATTAGCCCCGCAGCTAAAAATACGTGTTTTTAGAAACTCACGTTTGAAGTTGAATTATTTTTTCCAACTTTCGTTCAGGAGACTGCTTATTCTTTTTTGTTTGTTTTAGAGTTACCATCAAAATAAAGCTGAATTCTTCAGTCATACAGAACTGTCAGTATTTTTTTCAATCTTGTTACTTTTTGTTACAATTTGTTACTTCATAAAACCTCCAAAACAGACCTGCCCACAGAGTGCTGTGTACAAACTAATGTATATTTAGGTTTGTCAATTTGAAAAAACAACAACAAATAAACAAACAAAGCCACTATTGATAAATGGATTTGTCACTTTGTAAAAACGCAAAAGTCAAACCACCCCTGATTTGGCACCATGCCAGCCCTATGTTTTTTCATTGATAAAGTGGCAAATATTGATAAGTTACTTAGTAAAAACAAAAAAAAATTAAAATGTATGATTCGTTGGTTATGCTAATTAGTATAACTACAAAACTATTACGAATTAGGTCCTAAAACTTGGGGCAAATGTTAACAGCATTGAGTACATCAAGAATTTGCACAAAAATGGAATGACGCTATATTACCCAACACCCAAGATTTAAGGCTTTATACGTCCTGTGCAAAGGAATAGACCTTATGCATTGACGTCATCACGCCGCCATCTTAGAGGTAAATCGATGATGAAACAATGGAAACGCAGAGATTTGTACGCGCAGCGCATAGGATTGGCCAATGAACAACCCCATTTTGACCTCTAGGCGAGGGCGCCCTACTCAAATGACGTCATGTGCATAAGGTCTATTAAAAAAAACTGGTTTTGAGTGTCTCGCTCAAGGACACAAGTGCAATGACCTGGGACCTGAACCCACACTCTGACAGACAACACCAGACCTGGAGTCTGGTGCACTAGGCTGCTCAGCCACCGACACTGTCTGTTTAAATTAAGGCAAATCAAACTGTAAAGCCATGCTCAAGAGAGAGAGATGACCAACAGCCAAGTGCCCTTAATGCTGAGGAACTGTGTCTTAATTACTTAGAATGGAGAACATCACTTTGTTTTCTAAAAGAGTGAATAAATTTCCATCCTCTAGTAAATACTCTATGGCATATTAGCTGGTCACGTTCAGAAAGAGCACTGAACTATGTTTCATCACGCATTTTCTGCATATTTGTATGTATGGTGTCAATTAAAATTGAGTTTATTTTATTAATTCTTTTTGGGGGGTTTTACCCAATGCTAATGTGTGGTGTAAAGCACAGCATACATTTTCCCAGAGTCCTGAATTGAAAAAACAAAACAAAACAAAAACCAATAGGATTTGAACCAAAGAGCTCATTCAAAAAGTTCAGGCATAACCATTAGACCACACAGCTCAACCAATTGTTGATAATTGATTTAATTGAAATGGTCTATTTGAACAAAACAAATCACTTTCACAGCAGCAGGCCGAATTACATGATTTGTACAAATTTAAAAACTTTAAAATACATCAAAAATTCTATCAATAGAAATAAACAATTATATTCCATCCAATACACACAAAAAAATTAGGAAAAAATACAATAGTATCAAAACAAATTAACCAATAAGCAAAAAGCAAAATAATTTAATTAGACACAATATAGAAGAAAAAAAAGGAATATCCCAATCCCCCCCCCCAAAAAAAACAAAAAACAAAACCCAAGATCATTAGTTCAATTACCACAAATAAAAAAAAATTAATAATAATCTTAATAATTGTCTGAGGGCTAAACAAAGAAGAACGTGCCTCAAATTTGTCATTTTCGCAGATTAGTTTCCTTTTAAAACTACACAATTTAACCATTTGACCCTATATTGAAGAGCCATTTCACGGTCATTTTGAAAGCATGTTCAAATACTTCTTTAAGATAAATACAGTATTGATAACTATCGAAAAAAAAAAAAAAATCTTAGTTTCAATCTGAAAGCTCTAATCTGTAACAAATTTCATGCCAGTACTAATTACAACAGTGAGATGTTCTCACCCAATACCATCCAAGTCCGGGAATTAGCACTTTTAAACACCCCCCCAAAAATCACTGTGGCTTATTTGAATTGCATCAATAATAAACCTGATGAATGTTAGTCTTTTGTCAAGGCCTTCGTGGCTTAGACAGCTCTGTGGCTGCGAAGCCACTGCTGTGAAGACCAAGTCAGCGCGCACAAGTGGTGAAGCCAAAAGGCCTTTTCCAACATGTCAGGAATGTCTAATGTTTTTCTTTATATCTCGATTTTTGCTACCCAATCATAAGCGATGGGGTCAGCATACATTAACCCAGTCTGCATTGTGATTGGTACAAAATTTTCAACACTTCACTTATTTGCATACAAATCATGAATGATTTATGTTTGAAGCGTTAATGAATAATTCAACTACAAAAAAATGCAAAATCAAGTTGGAAAAGGGCCGTGTGGCTTCGCCACAGGTGGTTGCATGCTGACTTGGTCTTCACTGCAGTCGCTTCACGGCTACAGTCGCTTCACGGCTACACAGCTATCCAAGCCACAAAGAGAGGCTAGATGAATGTCAACAAACTCCCTGACAAACCAGAAACTGTTCTTTTCACTGAAACCCGACCTCCAAAGATGATGAAATTTTCACATCTTGG
Organism: Marthasterias glacialis; assembly: GCA_911728455.2. Taxonomy (NCBI): domain Eukaryota; kingdom Metazoa; phylum Echinodermata; class Asteroidea; order Forcipulatida; family Asteriidae; genus Marthasterias; species Marthasterias glacialis. The sequence goes on along the minus strand of OU452228.1, from coordinate 8,988,657 downwards.
TTGCACGGTGTGTTTGCTATAAACAAGAGGATGACAGCGAATCTACCTTTCCAACAACAAAATATATATTTGGGTTTGAGGCATTGCATGGTGAGGTATCAATGTACTTTCAAACTGCGGTAACACCATGTGATTATATCCACTTTACTGTGTAGATTGTGAAAATTTGTCCTACTATTTACTCTACTAACCGCAGTTAAGATTTCGGAATTCAGGAGACTTACTTAGTTCTGAAGAGAACTGTCCTGCTTATGAAATATACATCATCCCTTAAAAAAAATGTTCCTCTTATTTTTATTGTCCATGAAGGTGGTCCATTAAAAGGCCTGATTTACGATGAGGGTTGGAAACCAAGGTGAGAAGAGGGAGTTTGGAAAGCGATGAGTTAAAGAGGGGCTTGTGTTTATTTATGTAATGTGCTCATTGTCCAATAGACATGATAGACAGAAACCATATGAAAGTGGACAAAATATCGCAAGTCTCTAACCTCATATAAACAACGGTTTAAAATGTGTTTTCTTTTTTATACTCTTTCGGAATGAAATTTGAAACATGACATCATTGGATGTTAACAACAAATGGGTCAGTAGATTCCACACAGGACATTGTTGGTACGTCAAAAGGTCAAATTCAACGTCGTTTTGATTGAACATCATAGAAATTCAGGATTGAACTAAAAGCTTCCCAGACAAAAATGTACGGACCCATATATTCGAAATGTGACGTCACTGGATGTTAACAAGTTTCACACTGGAAGGGTATCAAATACACTGACATTTTACACCCTTTTCACATGGCGTGTCGTGGCTGAGCGGTTAAGAGCACCGGACTCAAGCTCTGGTGTTTCTGATCAGCAGAGTGTGGGTTCGAGTCCCGGTCGTGACACTTGTGTCCTTAAGCAAGACACTTAACCATTATTGCTTCGTCCTACGGATGGGATGTAAAGCCGTTGGTCCCGTGTGTTGTGTAATGCACGTAAAAAGAACCCAGTGCACTTATCGTAAAGAGAAGGGGTTTGCCCCGGTGTTACTGGCATGGTCTGGCAGCAATATGCGCCTCCTCATCTGGTATCCCTTTCAAGGTGTTGTATTATGGTTGCTTCGTCTCATAAAATCATTCGTAACAATCGTCAACAGATTTGATAATTCGAATATATGACAGACATGGCCCATTATAAATGTACATTATTATTATTATTATTCTCATGAGATTAGTGACTTGCAATATTTCTCCATTTTCATAAGAACTCAATCTGTCGGAAAATGAGTGCATCAATAAACTGACATTGACCTTAGATTCCCTCTTCAACCAAGCATTGTGTTCACAATGGTTTCAAAATGCCTGACTGTGTCGAAGACCAAGCTGAAGTTTGACTACGGCCCATGAGGTCATGTGACTACTTCTAAGCACGTTCATACCTCCATTGTCAAGAGTTACTAATGGAACTTATCCAGGCACAGCGTGGTAAAAAACCGTCATTTGATATTGAGAGAAAAAAAATGTTTAACCTTGCGTCATTCTAAACTATGAAATGCAATATAGGTATAAATTAACCAAATGAAATGAATCTGGACGAAGCTCGGGCTGAGACTGAAATCTTAGCATTCAAAGAGCAAATTGACACTTTGGATTAAAAAAATGGATGGTTTTTCCCCCCTTCTTCTCTCACTAAGAGTATGTAGTATGATTGATGAAAAGTGGGGGAAGGGGATGAGGGTGAAGTGGTAGTTGCAAATAAAATCTTTCTTGTCTACCATCCCTGAAACTGGAAGGATTATATTTCTCATTGTGATGTTTAGAGAGAAGGTTAACAAAACCACAATATATCAAATATCACATACGTTTACAGATAACCCAGTGCTAACTACAAAAACTATGTCAACAGTCTTTGAGATCCAATTTGAAGCGAAATCCCTGAGGAAAAAAAATAATAAAAATAAAAATTGACAGACCTGGGTTTAAATAAAAAATCTAGCTCACTGTTGGTGTCTTTCAAATACTGCTAGAAATCAAACCACCCCCTCACATAGTGCAAGATTAAATTCCTGGCTAATCAAAATATTTATGCACAACAAATTAATAACTCCCCATCCTCAAATTACAAACTAAAGTAATTCTGGCCGGATGGACCCAACATGTATTTCCGCGGCGCGAAAACATCACACAGCATCAACAGAGCCTGCAGGGAATTGTATAAGTCGACGGTGGAGGGACAGCGGAGCCTCCCCCCGCCTCTTGAAAATGGTACAGCCAGCGTCGAGCAATACGGAGGTTAAGCGTATGAAACAGTGGGGGGGAAAAGTGGCTCTCACACAAGCAACGAGCAGTGCTAGCTAACAATGTGCTCAAGTTAATGCAGTCGATACGTGATGGGACTCGCTTGATGTGATCAGTGGCGGTTGGGTATCGGGGACTTCTTCTTTCTTGATTTTCTGTGTTTGGAGGGGAGCGCCGATCATTGGGAATCGGTTTGACAGGGTGCTTTTGCACGAACGCTCTAAGGACACTTTGCATATGGAGTAGTTGAGCCTTTCTGAAGTTAATCAGAATTGGGTAAGTGTTATCTCATCTCTTAGTCTTTTAGACTTCATCACAAGAAATACGGTTATGTGTAAACTTTACATTTAAAGATTTTTTTTTTCCCTTGGAATATATAGGAATATATATCACGTTATCTTGCAACAGGGATTAGAGAACAATTAACCGAGTGCCTTCCGGGTTTTGTGGAAAGAAATAAACAGGCATCACTATTGGGATTCGAACCCACAACCATCCACATTCTTCAAGTACGCCATATATATATAGTTGTTTTAGAAATAACCACTACAAATCTTTTTTACAGCATGACCTTCCATGCTTAACTCTTCGTTTATCACTATGTGCTGACGTTACTTATTCTACCTTAAACTTTATAATTAGTGATTTTACAAGCACACTTTCTCGTTTCTTATGATGTAGATTGTTTCACTAGCATTACGAACAATTCATCAATTGTTCTTCTCTTTTTTTTTTTTTTATCAATCGTGCATATTTACTGAGTACTCTACAAACCCACAAGGCAAATGGTTACAAAAATACAACCTGATGATAGATTTTGAAAACCTTGCACAAATTTGAACATTGGGCCGTGTTAAAGTGTACGCACTTTGTTTTCCTTCACACATTTAAGCAATGTCTGTGGGAAACACAAGTTCACAACAAATTTGAATACTGTATATTCATAATCAGGTTCCTAAATTCAGGCAAATCTTTACAACAACACTCAAGAGGGGTTTACAAGTCTTGGTGTGTAAAAATGTAGTTCCGATAAGAACTAGTCCTGTTTAGTTCTGAAAAATTGTTGTCCTGCTATTTATCTATTGCTGCGGAGTAGATTTAGTTCCGACAAGAACTCATCTTGCTCAGCCGACAAGAACTCACCTTGCTCAGTTGTGGAAAAACCCGTCCTGCTATTTATCTACTGTTGCGGAGTAGAGTTGAGTTCTGATAAGAACTCATCATGCTTAGTTCTGGAAGAACCTGTCCTGCTATTTATCTACTGTTGCGGAGTAGAGTTTAGTTCTGATGAGAACTCATCTTGCTTAGTTCTGAAAGAACCTGTCCTGCTATTTATCTACTGTTGTGGAGTAGAGTTTAGTTCTGATAAGAACTCATCTTGCTCAGTTGTGGAAAAGCCTGTCCTGCTATTTATCTACTGTTGCGGAGTAGAGTTTAGTTCTGATAAGAACTCATCTTGCTTAGTTCTGGAATAACCTGTCCTGCTATTTATCTACTGTTGCTGAGTAGAGTTTAGTTCTGATAAGAACTCATCTTGCTTAGTTCTGAAAGAACCTGTCCTGCTTTTTATCTACTGTTGTGGAGTAGAGTTTAGTTCTGATAAGAACTTATCTTGCTCAGTTGTGGAAAAACCTGTCCTGCTATTTATCTACTGTTGCGGAGTAGAGTTTAGTTCTGATGAGAACTCATCTTGCTTAGTTCTGAAAGAACCTGTCCTATTTATCTACTGTTGCGGAGTAAAGTTTAGTTCTGATAAGAACTCATCTTGCTTAGTTCTGGAAGAACCTGTCCTGCTATTTATCTACTGTTGTGGAGTAGAGTTTAGTTCTGATAAGAACTCATCTTGCTTAGTTCTGGAAGAACCTGTCTTGCTATTTATCTACTGTTGTGGACTAGAGTTTAGTTCTGATAAGAACCCATCTTGCTTAGTTCTGAAAGAACCTGTCCTGCTATTTATCTACTGTTGTGGAGTAGAGTTTAGTTCTGATAAGAACTCATCTTGCTTACTTCTGGAAGAACCTGTCCTGCTATTTATCTACTGTTGCGGAGTAGAGTTTAGTTCTGATGAGAACTCATCTTGCTTACTTCTGGAATAACCTGTTCTGCTATTTATGAGTCCTGAATGTGATCTAAGAGAATACACAAATAGCACAAGATTCTTTTAACCATTTCTGGTCAATATAAAACCTTTAAGTTAGCTTTCCACTGGCTCTTCACTGTCACCTTGGTGAATATAGAATGATCGGACCATAGAAAAGTAAAAAGCCTGCTGATTGTGCCGAGATCTTTTACCCAGAGCAAAGTTCTATTCTCTACTGAGAGCATCAAGATCCAAAAAACTGAACTAAAATTGGAACTTCTTGCACTGAGTGTGTTTTGGGTCATGCCCATAACCATAATTGTTAGCTGTACAGATTTTCACACTGAAGGACTAAATCTGGGGAAGAAACTCCACTGGTGAAAAAGGTGGGATTCAAACCCCTAAACTTCCCTGTAAGAAACTGTCCTTTCCTCTTGAACTTTAAATTGCCCTACAATTCTCGTTACAAGGCAGCCACGTAACCTAGAACCAATACCACAAGCCAACAAAACCTAATGTGTCTTAGGAGTCTGGTAGCAAGTCTAATATACATTTATCTTAGTTTGCTTTATGTTAACTGCTACATTATACTACCAACATAAAGGCCTGGAATTTCATCTTTGATAGGGGCGAGGACATTTCCATCTCACATAGGACACTTCATTAAAGCATGGTCCTTGTTCTATGATTAAAGACAATCTTAAAACCTACTGGGAACATTTTCAACAGGCATTCGGATTGGCTTAACCAATTTGCGCCTGGGATCTTCCAGTATTCCCTGTCTCATTTTTCTTTGAGAGTACTGCTGGCACAAAGAAACTCTGACCTGACAAAGCCAAGAGAACAAAGATTCTCTTTTAAACACCAGGATTTGTGGTTTCTCTATCGAAAAAATATCAGATTCACGCACCGTGAATTGCAAAACCTAGGACATGAGCTATTGCAGAGGCTTTGTCCTAAATCCAGAACCAAGGCTGAATACTCAATCCACTCGGATTTTAACCACCACTGAGCTGAAACACAATGATTTAACAATGGTCGAAGCCTCTCGATGTCTTGTAGCCCCCTTATTGGAACAAAAGGACAAAGGTCTGGAATCAGGGGTTACACAATAACCCCTGAATAATAGGAGAAATTCAGTGACTGCACTATCTGTCCTCTTTGTGTGGGCGAAACAAAGCGTTAAACGACAAGTGTGTGCTCGGTGCAAGATCCCAAGTGGAATGTCTGGGTGACCTTTGTTTCGGGCTTCAAAGTTCACACAAAATTCTCTCGTCACCCGTTTCCTGGCTCGGAAAATAATGGTGCGTATACACGTCATCTGGCATCAACGGGTTAATAGTGGTTTTCTTCCTTGCCTTTCGACTCTGCGAAATGGGTTTTCAGTTCCCACCTGATTGGGTGGGTTTTGCCCAGTTTGGGTTTTGCCCAGTTTGGGTTTTCCTCCCACATCTGTCTTCAACATCTTCCTATCACAGATATCTTCTACGAGTTACAAATCCAAGACACTTTTGAGGGTTCCTTTATTAAATTCCCATCAAGATAGACTAATAATAACTATCTTCTAGCAAACTTGAATCCTCAGTTCATAGCAACAAGATGGTGAAATAGTTATATTGCACGGCCCATATCACACCCTGTTCTCTAACGTAATGTTCTTACATGCTGGTCTTACTCCCATCTGCAGAATCCTACGGTAGATTCAAAAGTGGTGCATCTGCTTGAAGATAAATTTGTTGTCACATGCGCACTCGTGGAATACAGAAAATATAGCGCGTCTTGGTCCCATATCCAACTCGGCCTGAGGCCTTGTTGGATATGGGACACAGAAGCGCTATTTTTCCCAAATTCCACTCGCGCTTGTGTGATAACTAATAAAATACAAATACTATTAATAAGGCCACACCAAGGGCAACATAGGCTATTGGCCACCATGGCCTCTGTGGAATGCCCGGCCTGAGTGTGTCATTTGGCACAATTATGATTTACAATTAATTGATGATGACAGAGATAAACAATTTATCTTCCTTGCCCCATGTGACAGACTATTCTCCTTTCTACTTAAACTGAAGTGAAATTCTTTTTTTTTTTTTTTTTTTTGGGGGGGGAAGAGTGAAGTTATTCCCATCCTCTTGTTTTCAATAAAAACCACAATGCCGCCAACCAGTGAAAATTTTGTCACATTTCATGGTCAAGTTTTAGTGACATTATTACAGAATGGTTTGTGTTTTTGTCAGTGACTTGTGCATGTTTGTTACTCACTATTATGTCCGACAAGAACCATTATGTCCGGCGAGAAAATTTTAAACCATTTTTTCCAACCCATTGTGTCCAACACTCCATTATGTCCCACTCATTGTGTCCGCCAAACCGTAATATGTCCGACTCATTGTGTCCAATGAATCATTACGTCTGACCCTTTATGTCCTTCGGACATAATCAGTGGTCGGACACACTGTATTGGACCAAATGGTTCAAAATTGTCGTCGGACATAATAGTCCATGTTGGTCATAGCGGTATGTAAACACACGTTCATGCCAGGAGTATTTTGATTGCCGAAATCAAAATAAGCAACAGTGACTTGTGGTGTCTAAAAATTCTATTTCCCCAAATTTGACAGTAATGAAGATATTTCTGTGTGGATTGGGGATTATTAGTATAAGAGCGTCAGTGAGCTCTCAGAGTGAAGCCCTTTTCTTTCTTTTTTTCAATAATCTAACCACCCCTGAACACTTTGTTGTAATAAATAACTGCCCAACACAAGGCCAGAAAGCCACTTGAGGTGAGGGCTACAAGGAAAATACAGAAAAGTGAAGAAAAAAAGAAAAAGAGATCCGTTCACATTTCTCTCTTGAACTCTCAATATAGCCTACTTTAAAATTGTGGAGAACAATATACATGTAGAGAGTTCCAAAGTGCAGCACGTACGGAGGGGGAAAAAAAAAAGCTGGCAAAATATCTCACAGTACTGGACTTTGGAACCAATGCAGTGAAGGAATGAGAAGATGCAGCAAAACAAGCACTGAGGGGAAAAGGCGTGGGAGACCTTCTGAACACATACCATGAAAATACCTGTAGAAGGCTCAGAGAAGAGACAGAACTTTGTCTTTAAAAAGTGTCACGTACAAGAACTGTAAAAAATTTGATTCTTCACCGATAAATCATCTGATAGCTTCGATTTTAATCCTTAGGAGAACTTCAGTGCAATGAGCTTAACCCCCCCCCCCAAAAAAATATAATATATATAAATAAAAAAATGAAATGTCAGTGTTAGTATCAAGACGTGGTCTTTAATGTTTAACCCCACGACCTTTGCATCTTTCACAACAAGGTTTTTATATATAACTTGAAAGTGGCAATTAACTTGGGAGCAAAACCAAAGCTATCAATTATTATGAAGTCCAAATCTGCAGAAAGCCAATCTGGTTTATGGACACTCCAGCAGGCACCAAGCCGACAGCTTATGTGCCACTTAATGGGCACACTTAATTAAGTAATACACACCCTTGTAAAAAAGGGGCTGCCAATCCGGATCTTCAATCAGGGGGGCTTGTGGCATTACCAGGGCAAACAATTATAAGGAAATCAGTTTAGGACCTTTAAAGTTGCATTGTCCAATTATTTGCTAAATTACTGAAAAATCTGGGTTTTTCCCCCCTCTGGACTAATTTTATACACATATGGACTGGTAATGAGGTCACAGTTCATGCCTATGCACCCTAAGGGACTGTGAGTGACCAGATGAGGGTCCTGTTGCCTAAGGCCACAGGCCCAAGGGGAGGTAGACGTGCACTAGTGATCAAATTATGCCATTCCATATGTGTTTTACAACACACCTCAATCCAAAGCATGAACAAAAAAAAATCATTTTTTGTTTTGAACTGTAACTGTTTGAACTAAACAGTTAAGTCTACTTTTCACTGGCCCAAATTCATGCACTAGACTATATTATTGAACCCCATGTGACCGTGCCTCAGTCAACCTGAAGTGAGAACCAGCAGAGGTGTGTTATAGCAACAGATAATATTGTTTTATAGCCAACACAGACATAAAAAAAAATTAACAACAGACTTTATTTTAATTTGTTCGCACATCCAACCGTGCGAACACCAAAAACATTATGATTTTTTTTTTTTTCAGTTTTAGATGTGGGAGGAAAACCTGAATAGAGCAAACCTACGCAATAAGGAAGCGACTTGAAACCCCATCATGTAAGGCTCCGGTCTGAGGGAGGGATTCAAATTAGTGTCCAAAGAGATGAAAGGCAGGGAAAGAAAGCATTAAGCCAGCCTGATTCCCCCCCCCCCATTGTTGTGGGTGGAAACTATAAAAAGAGATTTTAGCAATTGAATTTGACCGAATTCAAGTAATCCAACTTGAAGTCATTCACAAAAACCAGTTGTAACGAAGTTACAAATTAAATTCATGCGTGTACAACGGCACTAATGGACCACAGGTACTAACACAGAAGCAAGCCTGATATGCCTCCATTGCCCCTGGTCATTGCCTTGGTGCCCTTGAAATGTTCCAATAGAAATTTAGAAGTTCCTCATAGAGGTGCCCTTTATCAAGAAGAAAATGCCTTGGTGCCCTTGCCCTATCAGGAATGAAGCAATCAGGCCTGCTGAAGGCAATGAAGGCTTGAAGCCAGTGCAGTCAAGTATGCCATCTATAATAGCCTTGCAACATGTGTCCAATACTTGCAGCTTGCAAATTATTGGTGTAGACCTTTCTTTTGAAAAGGTCACAGCCCGAGTTTTTGCCAACCAAGATGGAGAAACTCTGGGGAGCCATCAACGCAAAGCAAAAACAGATAAATCACAGTTTGCTAAAATGTCACACAAATATTCACAAATTGTTAAAAAATTTGTTGGAAACAAACCAACCAATAATGGGATGTGTTTTCTTTAAATAGAAAGTTTGCAAAAAATGTTTAATTTGGTCACAATGTCTGTCTTGCTACATTTGGCCGGCCATGCTAACAAGCGCGGTTTGTTTATCAACAACAGAAAGGTTTATATGGCTGGTCACCATGAGATAATGTAAAGTCTTGCCACAAACTCATTTGTGATTTATAATCTGCTGCTTAGGCTAAACTTATCATTGACAGATTGTCTCAAATGCAGGGACGAGATTGGATGAAAGTCAAACTTCCTGAAAAAAATGGTTCGCAGGTCTCGGCCCCCTTATTCTAGACCCCCCCCCAGATGTTACAATTCAGGAGGTTTACAGACTCTATGCATCAACAGAAATAGAAAACTACTGGTTTGGACACAATGTGTATTATTTCTTTCTCTCTTTGGTGAATGCTTTACTCCTTTGGAGAAATATTGAAGGCTCAAGGAACTTTTGAGAAAATTCTGAAATCAGGAAAAATCCGGAGAAATCACAAAATGATAATTTGCAACTTTCTCGACTAAAGAAAAATAGCTACTGAACGTTTCAGTCAAATTTGTACTGTCAAAAGAAATCAGGCAATGCCTTCTTTAAACCCAAGTAATGGAGACTTTGTCAATAAAAGAGGCTGTAAACAGACTGTACTTAAATTCTCAATCGGGACATCAACCATACTGTGGCATTGGATTAAACGGGAGAAATTCTATCCTAACACGGAATACAAGGAGGCAAGCTATTGTCACTCGAAAGAGGTTGCCAAGCCTGTTGGATTCTCAATCAATTAGGACTGAATAGTGGACATCAGTCTAGATTTGATTTTATAACCCCAATGGGGAGTTAATATATCCCTGTTTAGTGCTATCTGGACATTAAAGCTGGATCAGGATATTTCCCTAATGGGAAGGCATTGATAATAACAATCATGGCTTTAAGAAAGTTTTCAATACAAGGTTTCCCCTTTATCTTTACAAAATCCCCCATGGAGGTACACAGTTAAATCCCCATTGGGGGTATAAAGTTCTAAATCAGACTGGGATTACTCCCAATTGGGACAGCAATAACAAACCCAGTTGAATCGCTTTGCACTTTCCCTTTAAGCAAAATACCCGATTGGGGCCCATTGGTAAGCTAACACTTAAGGTCAGTTATCCCCATTTGGGCTCCATGGTTCCAATTAGGGCACAGATCTCCCTATACCGGTGCAGCCTTCTCGATAACCGTCCAGTGAGACTTAATCGGGCATGAAAAATGAACATCAATCACAAGCGGTGTGTGAAATCAAATACTTCCGACGCTGGAATTTGATTCATCAACAGAATTTGGGTCGATACAATTTTTCAGATTGCCTGAGGAGTTTTGTTGTAAAGCTGACCAAGTGTGTGCATAGGTGTGAGCGAGACGCGGGAGAATGCGGTGTGAGATTGTCACAGCCGTGACTTTGTAAACAATATCCCGTAATTGCTTAAAACTGTGTTAAATACAGTAATTGAAATTCTTGATTCAGATTTCTTCGAGAGGATTGTCGATAAAGCATGACACGGCACCCAACTGGTGGGGGGAGGGGAAATTTCATAAAACTGTTTAACTAAAAAGGTGCTTAGCAAACTTGTCTTCTAAGCAAAAAATTAGCAGGAAACCAGTCACAAACAATATACACTACATGATGTTTTGGCCGGTAACCCAATTCTCCTGAGCACATTTGTTCCGCGCTGAGCAAACTTTTTAGTGCTTACAGCATTGAGAAATTGGGCCTTGTTTGCGACTGGCTTCGTGCTTACTTCGGGCATAAATTGTTATTTTGCTTGAGCAGATTTTGAAACAAAATGAGTCCTGTAATATTTACCTGCAAATCGAGCCAACAGTTTCGTTGCTAAATTTTTGTGCCCAACAGACTTGTAAAAATGGGACCTCCAGACAACACTGCCACTTCTTTAAGATATCTTTGGAAATATTTTTCACTCGATCAACAACAAGAGGAAAGCGTGCACAATATATTACTAGTGATGGATCAGTGTGGGTGCGTGCAAAATTAAACACTACATCACTATTCCCCCCCCCTCTCTCGTGACTTTCTAGATCCGCCCCCGACTACATACGAACACATAATGTTTTTTAAAAAGCGAACAAATAAAACGAGGCATATTTGACTACGTGCCCCCTCTCCCCGACCCCTCATATTGCTAAATGGAATGTCCCCCCCCCCCTCGTACCACCTTGCGGACAAGCAAAGCTCTTTGACAGCTCCACTATATAAACAAGTTTATATTAACTTGATTAAAGGGGGAGAAACAGAGAGAAATAAAATCATGTAGAAAAATTCATCCAGTGCTGTAATTTGGAAATGGATCTAAGGTAGGGTAACCACTGACTTTAAATTGATTAATAGTGGGCCACTCTGGGTCGTAATTGAGTTATCTACTATTAGGGAAGAAGGGGGGGGGGGGGGGTTGGAGGGAGGGCTTTGTCCAACCATGGTCTGATGGATGCCAATACATGGAAATATCTGTTTATGGTATAGATAGGTCCAATTTGACGTCATCACACAGTGCAAAAGCTGACCATCTTTACAGGCAGTGTTATCATTTTTTTGAACGTTAACTATTCGTTACGCGTAAATATCGCATGCCGCTCATGGGAGGTTGATCTAACGATTGGTTGGTGGACCACTTGGCTGCATAGATAAGAACGCTTGATGCACCTCAACGCCACAACCCAAACTGCCCGTAAAAAGACGGCGTTTTGTTGGGATTTATCTATCCAGTGATAACACAGTTTTGTGTTAGCACTGGGTTTTTTTCCCCGTAGGTTGGTGCTCTAGTTCCTGCCAACAGATAACAAATAACCATCCTCTTTCTATTATGCAGCTATTTTGCTTCTTCATGGGGGGAAGGAGGGGGGAATGGGGGAGGTGGGTAACTAACTGATCACGACGCCACTGTAGCGACATCGTCTACTATGAGGAATTCCCTTTCAAGAAAATTGGGCCATGCATGCCTAGAGTCACAGAAGCAATCAGTAGATTACAAAAGAGGCACGCTCATACGTGCCAACCTAAGAGGTCCATCGTATAATCATACTGACAAATGTTTATAAAACAATATCCTGGCTAACATGAATGAAAGCTTGCATGAATCTCACCCCCCCCACCCTCTTCGTCCTCCTAACCCTCTCTAGCCTCCGGTGGGATTAATTCAGACACGTTATACTACCCTACCTGTTTTGATCCGAGATGGTTTAATATGACAGGTGTTATGAAATAAGGGGTCAATATTTTTAGCTACGAAAGCTACAAATGTCATTAGTGAGCCGGGGAAAAAAACCTCTTACATTATTTTATTTTCTTCTCTTGAATGTCAATCTAGATGAGTGCAGGTAAACTGGGGGGGGGGGGGGGAAGGGAAATCTGCAGGGGAAATCTATCAAATTGAGGTGGATTCAGGCTACTCTATTTCGGTAAAGCTGCCCGGATAACAAAATCTGGAGCATTTTTGCTCAAAGTGGTTAGAGACGGGCACATGTCAGCTGCCCATGGATTTCAATTTCTTTGGTGGAAGTTATATGAGTAAGAAGTTACTTATTGTGAAAAGGCAGATGATGGTTTTAATCTCCCTGAGTGAAAATCGGATCAAAGTCTGACAAAAACCTGAGGCTAGGTTCTCGAGGAATTACGGTACCTGAATGCGTAGGTGCCGTAATTGCTACAATCATTGCCTGGCACTCGGCTCTTGATAATTAAACCATGCACATTTATCTGATTGACACCTACAGATAAACACACAGGCAACTTAATCCTGAACCCAATCAAAGTGAAAACTAGGGTAAAATTTTAGGGGGGGTTGCATGTTTATCTGATTGACACTTATCTGAAGATTCAAGACAGGAGACTTAATTCTAAACCTAATCATAGTGAAAACTTTCAAATAGTCTTTGATCAGTGGCGAAACTAGGATAACATTTTTTTATTTTATTTTTTTTTTTTTTGGGGGGGGGACAAGGGGGTGCACCATTTTATTATTTTATAAATTCATTTATAAATTCATTCATTTATTTATTTGTTTTTATTATTATAATTGTTATTATTATTGTTATTATTTTTATTTTTATATATTATATATATATATATATATAGCTGGTTAGCTCAGTTGGTAGAGCGCTCATACGGTATTCGAGAGGTCGCGGGTTCGAGTCCGGCATCAGCCAAATTTTCTTTGCTCACGCTATTTATATATATATATATATATATTTTTTTTTTGGGGGGGGGGCGCACTTCTGGCCAATTAAAACTGTAGTTTTCGTTTGCATTTTTCCTAAACAAGGCCCTTTCCAGTGCTCTTGTTATGCTGTTTACTATTTTGTTTTCAAGATAATCTGACATGGAGGTAAAAACAAATACATTGTCTGCATGTAACACCAAAAAAATAGTTTAATTTACTACATAAAAACTTTTAGAAAATTAAAATGGAGCATTTTATGATGGTAATTTTTAATCTCAAAAGTCCAGGTTTCAAATGGGGAGGGGGGGGGGGGGTGGTATGGACATCAATTGAGGGGGGGGGCACAAACCCCAACCCCCTTAGTTATGCCGATTCAACAGTTTGTTGACTACAGTTATTATTAACACCTATTATAAAATAAAAATAAAAATATTGATAACACTATAATACACAATGCTCAATATTTCACGACATGTATGCAGGGCTATTTTGAATTATGGAACTCCTTCATAAACACTTTGTAAGGGGTTCACAAGGCGATCCGGTGCAATCTGCAGCCAACCAAACCAGACAACACAAGAGGCAAATCCCTTCAATTAGCGATAACTGTACTGGGTTCCTCAACCTACATTACACAATGCACACGACCTACAGCTCCAAGTCCCATCCAAAGGACAAAGCAATATACAGGTCAAGTCAGCCAAGTCAGGAAAGAGGGCAGCCTGTGGACTTCATTAACTAGGATCCATTAACTACACAAACAATGGTTCTCCTACTTTCCCTTGAGAGCATCAAGTCCCAACAACTTGTCATTATTTGTTGGAACTTGTTGCACTACACAAAACAAAGGTGATCCAATTTTCCCTTGAGATCATCAAGTCCCAACAACTTGTCTATATTTGTTGGAACTTGTTGCATTGAACAGTAGCATCACAAATCTGGTACATACCTCAAAGTGGTAAAAGATGAGTTCCCTTCAGCTGTACGTGGTTTTAAATTTGTTTGGTTCAAGTTAAATGTAAAGTTACATCCAAAGATTTCAACATTTTAAGGGCATGCAGGGAGTACTACTTTCAATGCCCTCCCCCCCCCCCCCCACATCCATGTAGAACTTATCAACATTTGTTGTGCATGTATACATCAATGTGAATTAATTTTTATTAATATAACCCCCATTCTTTCCACCACAGCATAATCATTGCTTGCTAGATTTTTAGCCAATTTTTTTTCTTCTTTTTTTTGCTGGTTTCATCTGTTGATTCTACTGTGGAAATATCAACATTTTTCAAACAAATATAATAGATGAAATTTTTTGCAGTGGGGATAACAATATTATTTGTGTTTTTTGCCCATACACCAATGTATGTTAAGCACTGTATACTCAGTACTTTCCTGAGGCCTGCGAAAAAAACCTCGCAGGCATATCCCTCGGGTGGGATTTGAACCCACGACCCCCGCCATTCTAGAGCAGATGTCTTAGCAACTAGACTACCGAGACTGCCCGGCAGCTAGAGGCAGTTCAAAACCTATCAGCAGCAGGTACCGCAACCATTATAATTATAGATTAGGATTCGAACTGACTCTAGCTGCAGGGCAATCTCGGTAGTCTAAGTGATGTTTGAAGCTTTGCATGGTGTAGGAGACTAAGAATACACTATTAACTAGTAAACTTGCGGGTACAGCCATGTGTTTGAATCTCTTTTGGGAGGAGTGTTGGCTCTGAAAAGAGCCGGAGTGGTCTTGACGTTTCGATCAGTATGCTCTGATCGTCTTCTTTCTCCTGAAGAGCATACTGATCGAAACGTCGAGACCACTCCGGCTCTTTTCAGAGCCAACACTCCTCCCAAAAGAGATTCAAACACATGGTTGTACCCGCAAGTTTACTAGTTAATAGTGTATTCTTCCTCGGTAGTCTAGTTGGCAAGACATCTGCTCTAAAATGGCGGGGGTCGTGAGTTTGAATCCCACCTGAGGAATATGCCTGTGAGTTTGTTTTTTTCCACAGGCCTCGGGAAAGTACTGAGTATACAGTGCTGAATACACATCGGTGTGTAAGCAAAAAACATAAATAATTTTCGAACAACCCTGAAGTTCGTATGCAGCTTCTCACCCCCTCTGCTCCTTGTCATCCTCTTTGTATGATCCTGAAAATGTTGAAAACCTTCTGTTCTGTATTTATTTTTTTTTATTTCATAATTCATTTGAACCCCCCCCCCCCACTTCCCCTCCCCTGCACAGTAAAGCCCTGTTCATACTTCACACGAAAAGTGAATACGAAGCAAATGTGGTGTTGAAACAATTCAGTGCCAATGTTTGTCAATTGTGACTCAAGAAAATTAGCTTCGCTCTCAGAATTCCGGTAAGTATAAACCGGGCTTAAGGCAAAACGAATTTCTCAGTCCCTTTGCAATAACTCCTGGGGGAGCCACTGACTTGACCCCCCCCCCTTTAAATGAAGGACAGAGTAACTGCGCACCCAAAGGTTTCTCTTCAGACATGGTACAGGTTTTTTTTTAAGTCCATACACATTCCTCTAGTTTTACAATTCTCAATTTCTACTCTCCACCCTCTGAAAAGCTTTCGCTGCGACTAGTGCTTATCTGTTTTTAGGACAAATATTTACCCGTTACGGACCAGCTCATGCCTGTTGTTCTTCAAATATTGATGAAACAGCCAAATGCAGGGGCGGCGACGGTCACGTATTTTCACTTGCGTCGTGGACTGTCACGGTGAATGACTCATTATATTGGCTCAATGCTTTAAGTGAAAATCAGAGAACTTGTATTTTCATAAGACAACCCAATCTAATTTACAGCCCTTTCGTCGGAGTGGAAAAAAGAAAGAAATCCCAATTCATCCTAATCTGGTTTTCTTTTCCATGAAAGAGCCAGTCCAGCAAAATAAGTAAGAAAGTTTTGAGCAAATAAATTTAAACAAAGGTAAACACAAGTGAGACTTAAATTTGCAATACCCCGACCCAGCGGTTTGGCATTGAGTGTGTGCAATATGGTTAAGTGTATCAATGCTGAGGAAGTGTAAATAATATGGAGTATTTGAATGGGATCTTTACTTTGGAATGCTGTCTATGCATGCAGTAATTGTGAGCGGTTTTGAGGAGCAAGTTGAACTGTGTCATTCTGAAGTGTTCTATTCCATCGTTTATCTCATTTTCAAGGTGTATATTTTAAAACTTTCCTATGAAACTTCCTCTCACATCGAAGGCTAATATGGATGACTTTGAAGAGTGCTGGGCTTCCCAAACTTAAATTGCATTCTGGGTGAGCCCTCAGTTTAGTGCTTCATTTACTAACACATCTGAAATACCCCCCTACAAAACTACAACTTGCGTATGCTATTAGCGCTTCGTAAACAGCAAAAATAGTATCCGGAGCATGATGGTGAGAGGACCAGTGAGAATTTGACTCTCGATCATGAATATGTATGAGGTAAAGTAATAACAATAGCACGAGAGGTTTATACCGCATGTGATGGAGCCTCAATGAGAATTAAACACAGAACATAAAACAATGAAATATAAAGCACAGTAAAAAAATTTGATTCTTTAGTGAGTCTTTAAAAGTCCTTTGAAAATCTGAACAGAGTCAGCTTGACGAATATGAAGTGGTAAGTCATTCCACAACGAAGGTGCAATGAAGGTGAAGGCTCTTTCACCATAGATTTTTGTAGAAACAATCGTTTGCATCGGTAAGGATTGGCCAGCAGAATGAAGAGGACGAACAGGAGTATAGTTATGCAGAAGTTCAGATATATAGTCAGGAGATGGTCCACAAAGAGCTTTGAAAGTGAGGAGATTTAAGTTATACGTGATACGCATTTTAACCAGGAGCCAGTGAAGTTCATGTAAGGTGGGTGTTATATGTTGCAGGCACGCGCCAACAGGGGGCGCTGTGGGTACTGAAGCACCTCCAACTTTGTTGATGGGGGTGCTGGAATTATACTATAGCACCCCTAATTTTTCAAACATATAATAAACGCACTTTTACTTCATTAAGAGGAAGTTATAGCAAATAAAAGTAGAATGTATTGAATTCCAACTATTTCGGTGCTGGGCTAACTTTTGTGATATTGGCACAAGCCGGTGTGCATGCAACCCAGCACCCAGCACCCAGCACCCCCTGCCAAAAATGGGTTCCTGCTGGCCTGATATAATGAGAACGTGGCGCGTCTGAGACGAGGTGCGCAGCAGTGTTTGGAACCAACGAATCTTAGAAACAAATCTTGCAGTCTAGTGTCTTTCCGAACACATACTTTTGAAGATTAACGAATGAAACTTTTCTGATCTAAACTTCCTTTGTAAAGTGAAACAATGAAACAGAATGAGATGATTGTTAGGTCTTGTAGAAAATTATTGTGAATCAAGTGAAAGAACTAAGCTACAAGCCCGGGGCCCAATGTCATAGCGCTGCTTAACGGTTAGCAAATTTTCGTGCTAACTATAGCAGAAACATTTGCTTAAAGCATAAGCGTCTTTCACAGGTTAGCAAGAAAATTAGGCGGCCAGCTTGCGCTTTCACCAAGGATTTGCATTGTTCCGTCATTCACAGGGATATGAGTGGATGAAAATGAAAATTCCAAGAAACACTCCGATGAAGGGTTTGGTGGCTCCCAACAACGCCATAACCCATATCAATGGCAGCATTCTGTGCTTAAATGTAGATGGGGCAAGCACCTTGGTGTAGTCAAAATACAGTTCAAGTACTGTGTTAAGGCTTTACAAGGGCCTGGATGTATGTAAATGACAATTAAAGAAAAATATATATATATACATGTATATACATCTATATATATTAATTGGTGTGAGCAAAGAAAATTTGGCTGATGCCGGACTCGAACCCGCGACCTCTCAAATACCGTACGAGTGCTCTAACCAACTGAGCTAACCAGCCCTATGTTGGTGGGCGGTCCTGTGCAATGCCAAACCACTTTGCTCGGGGGGTCTAGTCAGAAGCCGAATCGTATCTGCCGATATATATAAAACTAGTAGGGTTGATGGTCTTAGCTTTCGATCCAAACTGGACCTTCGTCAGAAGCAAAAACAAGCACAAACATAAAAACGGATCCATTTATAGAAAAAAAGTGGGGATTAAAATGGAGGGAAGGAATCCAAAATAGGCAAGAAAAAGAAAGCCAATCAGAGTGATTGAATTACAGACAAAGGGATTGTTGATGACCAATCCAACCACATATATTATATTTTTAAGTGAACAATTTCCACAACAATAATCTTGTAAAAACCGGAAATCTAGAAATCTTATCCCTGCATTCATTTACCTACAGTAAGCACCGGAAGGTTAGCATGCCTTTTCCTGTGCTTACGGTTAGCAGTGCTATGAAATGGAAATCGCACAGTAAGCACAAAATCGGCCGCTAAGCAGCTCCATGGAATCGGGCCCTGTGCTCCAGTGGAGATTTCCTTGATACTCAAACTCTGGTTATGATCATCCATCAGATCCTAATGTGATTTGAAAAGGTAACCTATCAGCTGAATGCAAGTATAAGGTCATAATTCAGTTGGGTAAAAAAGGCTGCACAAAAACATGGTATTTGTAACAAGGTTTATAAGTCATCCTATGACCTTAATGGCATGACAGCTGGAACTATCGTCTTTCTAGTAAAATTACCTAACTTTTCAGTGGCTATACCGAACCAAATATATCAACTAAGTGTTCTTGAGATGGCTTGAAAGCATTTCTCTGGCTTGTAAAAAACAAATTTGACAAATTTGATTTTTCTCAAAGAGGCATCGCAAGTACCCTCCCAAAAAACTGAATAATGAATAAAATAATCAAATCCCAGCAATTCCACAAAAAAGGAATACTGCATGTTCCTTCTGCGTGATAGAATGAAGACAAATACTGCAATTTTTGCATAATAAAATAAAACAATTTAAACAAAATTATCATGAACTTTTTGGTTGAATTTTTCAATTTTTTAACTGCTTTCTGAATCATTGTTGCTCAGAATCACGCTGAATTTGTTTTGAGGTTGTATTGTCGCGTCAGGTCGCAAAAGGTGCCTTACTTTTCTATAAATAAACGATAAGAGTTGGAATTTTATCAACAATGTTATTAAAAAGATCCAGGTAGTTAACAATATATGACGTCATAAGTAGTTATTGTGGTATGAGCAACAAGGTCTTATCTTACACATATGACGTTGTTGCACTAAAGAATTATGACGTCATTCCCCATCGACTGCATGCGGTAGAGCTTTGTGTGATGAAGTCGTATCTTCAAGATACAACCTTTTGACCAATTAAACCATGCAAAGGTTGTATCAAAAATTGACATAATAAACAAGGCATAATACTTGTTTTATAGGTAACTAAGTGTAGCTTTTGGAGTTATTCTTTAACCAGTTGCCGCCCGGATTCTTTTTTTTTGTTTTGGTCCCATTCCCCTGGTGGGATTCTTTTTGGCGGAATTGCCTGAATCTTTTTTTTCTTTGAGGGTACCGCTGGCACAAAGAAACCCTGACTTGACAACGCCAAGAGAACAAAGATTCTCTTTATTGGATCATCCGTTTTGTTTCTTAAGTTTCTTCATATTTCCCATGTACAAGTGGACTTGTCTTAAACAAGTGATTGTTTCAAACGTCTCCAAACCTTAAAAGTCTATTTATGCAAAATGAAAGAAATCTAAGTTACACAGTTCTGCACAGACGTGATGGTATTACTTACAATAATATTAGCGACAATAAAAACATCTCTAAAATCTATGTATATATTCCCTGAATAACACCCACCCAAAAAACATCTTTACACAGTGCAGACACACGCATCAAATACCTTGACTTTAACAATCAACATTATCACTATCAATTCAAACGTACCAGCGCAGAACTAATTTTCTCGGTGCGTTGCGTTCGACTGGCAGATCAATTATATTTTCATATTATTTTTCTTTGATAATGCTCTCCGGCAGTTTTCAAACATGCATTCCAAGCTCTCATTAAAACGGTGTTCAAACACCTTCTCTATTATGTACACACCACAGGCTATTCATGACGAAAATCAGCATTGGGTTCAATTTTAATTCTTTCTAATCCATCGCAAGTGGAAGATTTGAAGAGTAAAATTTGTTTATTCGACCCACGAAATACACAAATTAAAAAATGCATCACCCAATTAATTGCCGAAAAGCCTACAAATATGAACAATTATTTTTCTGGCCTTGAGCTCACGGGGGAAGCTTGGTGGTTTTACATCTGCTCTAGAATGGCAATGGTCGTGGGTTCGAAGCCCATCCGAGTAATATTACTGCATATTTATGCCTATGGGATTTTTTTTCCCACAGGACACAGGAAACTACTGAGTATACAGTGCTTAACACACATTGGTGTATGGGGTAAAACACAGATGTTTATTTCTTTGAATGAATTTTGACAGATGATGCTGTTTCAAAATGAAAAAAAACCTACACAAAATACTTTTGTTTATGCCGTGTACAATGTTAAAAAAAAATTGTTTTTACATGGCTTTTCGTAAAGTGAGATAATGTCCTGACAACTCCTTTTTATCTTTTAACTATTACTAATCACTGGTGGGTTTTATTTATTTATTTATATTTTTTTTAAGGGGGGGGGGGGGGGTTTAGTATCTCAAATGATATTTAATGTTTAAATCAGTTTCTTTACCACCAACTTGGCAAAAAATCAGACAATGTATCTTTCAAATAGAGTGCATACTATGATTTTTTTTTTTTAAATACTAGTGATTATTTCTGTTCTCAAACTTTTTTGTTCTAAAAGGGCATTCGAAGAAAAGAAAAATATGGACCCTTAATTATCAGTATGCAGCAGTCTAGATTACTGAACTCAAGTTCTGATGGCCGAATCATCAGAATGTGGGTTCGAATCCTGGTCAGGACACTTTGTGTACTTGGGCAAGACACTAATATACTGCTTCTCATCACCCAGGAGTAAATGGGAACCCTGCAAGGGTAGAGATTGTTGATGTAAATGTTTAGCAGCCTGTGCGCCCATTTGGCTGCCGGTGCTGCATACTCCTAAGGAAATGAGATGATTTTAGGAATCATGCTTAAAGCCTGATAAACAGGGGCAGTAATAGTGTAAAAAGGCGGTTTGATACAATGCTTAAAAGTACCAGATAAATGCCATTCATTTATTCGTTCCATTCCTCTGGTTATTACCACGCATAACAGTTAACAAACCTGCAAATCATCAAATTAAGGTCATCTTGTTTTCTAAGAAAAACTGCTGAAGACAATTTACACTTTGCAAGGGATTTTGTGCAAATTTATACATAGTGGTTTTAACAAATTTCCAAATCCTGATAGTAAATAAGCTTTTAAAAATACTGTTATAAAGCTCAACAAGTTGTAGATTGCCACCCCCCACCCCAAACTACAAGTTTTTCAATCCGGGGACATAACTCCAGCTGTTCACCATTATTACAGAAAGTCAGTGGCCTTGGAATTTTTATACACCGAGGGATCGCTTAAAAACATCAGCTGTATTTATTTATAATAATTAATGACAAAAAATAAAACCAGCTGTTGCAAACAGCTGACCAACAAAAAGGACATGTTGTATAAATACAAAAAAAAAAAAAAAAAAGTTCAAAGACCTGACGTTTCGACCCTAGCAGAATATAGCACGAGAGAAAGAGATGTTCATGTCAGATTCCTCTGGATAAGAAATCTGTTAATTACGGAGGAGTATTCCTTGTCGGTATTTCCCACTTTATTCAAATGACCCCATCAGCGTGAAAAAAACCTTTCTTGTTTTAACTCGATTTCAGGATCCTTCCATTTTTATCAAATGCACTCAGCATGCGCGGCAAAACTTAACTGGGCCAATTATGGCACTGAGCATGCACTTAGCGTGACGTAAATCCCACCGACAGGATATCGTCTAAAAACGTAACTCAACAACCGCTAAACGCCACTGGAATAAGGAATGATTTTTTTTTTCTTCTTCTTTTTCCTTGGCAGCGTTTCGTAGGGTGGGAGAAACTGTCGTTCAGAGGTAATCTTGGCTGATCAGCTGGTGATGAGCAATTTACTGAGAGCAAACATATGTTGAGGATTTGGACGTGTAGAATGAGAAAGGGAAATGTGTCATTAGTTTTTTTTTTCTTTTTTGTTTTATTATGAGCGTGTCTGGGGTTGTATTTCTTTTAAATTATCCATGGTGATTACACTGGGATGACTGTACCATCTTTTATTGGAATTTAGTGGGGTTTTGATTCCATTTTTGATTAGATGCAAAGTGGAAAGGAAACGGTTGATGAATAAGGTCTAAATTCAAAATTGTATTCCAAATCTATTAAAAATTTATGATATGACTAAAAAATTATAATAATGATTTAAAGTCACTTTAACAAGCTTGATATCAGCACCAAATGTTCCAAGAAATGTTTCCTTCTAAATTATGGGAAAGCGTACCTCAACAAATTCTCAATTTAGTACATCAAAATAAGAATGATATGAACATGTATAATTATCAGCACATTGTAATCAGGCCTTAAATTGCAATGTCAAATCCGAAATAATAAAAAGAGGAAAAAAACAAGTCAAAAGCCACAAGTCACTACTTTCTTTAAAAAATGTTTCATTTTGCCAAACCATGGAGAACACTCTCGATCAACAAACGCCAACTACCAGGAGCTCCAAAGTATCCAAAGCTAATTTCATGAAATTTGTACAATTTGTGATAAGGACCTCATACTTGTACTGAATATTCTTGCCAAAATAAACCGCAGTGACATCTTCTTGAGAATATGTCCTGTGGTTTGATATTGAAACTGATGACATTTTTCACAGGTTGGTTATAATAATAATAATAATAATAGTGTACATTTATAATGCGCCATGTCTGTCATAAATGACACCTCTGGCGCAGGTTACCAAACCTGGTGGAGATTGTTACGAATGATTTTATGAGACGAAGCGACCATAAAACAACACCTTGAAAGGGATACAAAGTGAGGTGGCGCATATTGCTGCCAGGTTATGGTGTGTTTATCGAAAACTAGATGGTGGGAAAGAATTTACCAAACCTCTTCAAAAAACAACGATGTATTTTATTGTTAAACACGATCTGTGAAAAGTTATCGGAATCAATGCTTAACTTTGGGGGTGAACAAAGAAAAATTTACTAGAGATGGATTTGAACCTAGGACCTCCGGGTTTACGTGCCTGTGCTCTACCAACTAAGCTATCTAACCCTATGGTGGCGGTTTTTTCCCATTTAGTCAATATCTTTGTTGGGGAGTGCCAGTCGGAAGTCATACGATCGTATAGCCAGGAATCACGCCCGGTTTGTGATGCAAGCTTGGAAAGTGACATTGTGAGGGAATCACCACAAGGGGATCAAATTTAAACGCAGCTTTCTTGAAGATGAAAGAATGTGAGATGAACTTATTTCTCAGTAACAACTTCACTTGTGACGCCAAGCGAAGTAGTTGGATTTTTTCAAGGGGTTGGGGGAGCATTGCTTTTCAGTGAAGGAGGGGGGGGGGTGGGGCCAGGGTCCATGTTTTTTAATGAATTAAATATATCAAGATTTTTGTCATTGGGGGGGGGGGGAGCACCTCGGGGGCACTGAGAATTAACGGAGGGCACGTAACCCCCTCCCCCCCCCCCCCCCCCCCCCCCAGGCTGCCGGTTACACCTCTCGCAAAATCAGTGGGAACTAGTCATAGATAAATATCAAGAACAAAATAATATAAAGAAAAAACTTCATAATAGAATAAAAAAAAAGAACAATTTATGATCCTTGAAAAATATATATATTGAATGTCTATACTCAAGAGTCATCTCTCTGATCCAAACTCCTCCACCTCCCTCTGTCCCCACCGATAACAAAACATAAAAAGTCAAATTAATGGCAGTAAAGCACACAACAAATTGATTCCGACAGGAAACGTGGCACTCTCCTTCCGTGGTGCTAGCGTTCCGTCTAAATGATCATTGCCAACCAACTACTGTCACTTCCAACATGATCCAGTGATGACTTTTTAAACATGCCAAGGAATTTAACATCTTCTGGCGACAGGGGGGGAGGGAGGGGGGGGGGAGTGTGTTTACAAACCACATAGAGCTTTTGAAATTAAGAAGGGTAGTAAGGAGAGAGAGGAAGGGAGGTAGACTCGATGGTGCCAAACACAATTGATGCTTCTTAAGGATGGGGGATCAGGACGGTGTGAACGTACATGCGATGTCGCTCATCATCAGCTTAGATCAAGGAATGTTTTCGTTTGATTCGGAGGTGGTCTTGAGGCTCGATCCTCTGTCCCTGCATATTTAGGTTTTCAACCATTGTAAAGGTGGAACGTGATAGGGTGCTGTTTAGTGAAGAATTGGAGCAAACCATCAGGCTCGAGAGGAAAGTCAAATCATTCAGCTAGTTCTAAATGCATGATGATGCATAATTTGTGTAATCGGTTGCACAGCTTGGACAGCTGGCAGCGAAGCGGATAATTTGGGCATAATTCACCGATTAATTTAATGGTCATAGGAAGAGGAATACTCTAGTCAAAAAGTATACAATGAGTTCGCATATTAACATCATTTGAACAGCACTTGTCTCCTTAAAAATCAATAACAAAGAAAGTAAATTGGTTTTACACTAAAACAAATAATAATAATAACACAGAGAAAAAACTTGGGTTGATTCAAAGTGAGACATTGTGTAATATTTTTGAGGTGGTAAAAAAACTTTTTTGCAACGGACGATTTGTACAAACATCGAGTTTACAAAAAGCAAGCTTTCAAGTTCAAACTATTGTTCAGTCCCAGCTCCAAAATCATTCCCAATCATATAATATACTTTTAAACATAATTGGCCCCACCTTACATGTATACAAATCAGATCGAGCAGTCTTAAATGTCAAAGATTAATTTCAAATGGGAACAATAGGGCTGCACGAGATATCATGTCAAAAACGGCAGCTTGGCCTCAGTCCTCCTGAAAATTGAAGCCATCAAATGAAACTTGGCACTAAGAAGAACAATCTGATCCAGCAGGAGAATATCAATACATTAAGAACTTTACAGGGGACAGACCGTGCTCTATCCTTCAATCTGACGACACTTGAAATGTCTAGTACCAAGTGTAGTGTAATTAGGTTCTATTTCCCCAGGCTTCGATTTCAGAGACCTGCTTAAGCAAACACTTTTGCTCAACAAGTTTTTGGCTCAGGAAAAAAAAAAATAGGCTATATAAAATAAGCAGGGGACCAGTCACAAACAGTACGCATGACATCATACTTTGGTCGGTAACCTATTTTTGGTAAGCAAAATTAATTTGTGCTAAGCTACTTTTGGGGCTTTTAAGCAGCTCCATGAACTTCAGCCCTGGGCCCAATTTCATAGAGCTGCTTAAGCAGGAAGTATTGCTTAACAATTTTCTGCTGAGCATAAAAAAATGAGCAGGACACCAGTCAAAGATGGTACATGTGACATGGTGTTTTGGCTGTTAACCTTGTACGGGTGAGCATTATTTTGTTGTGCTTAGCCACTTTTTGTACTTAGGCAGCTCTAAGAAATTGGGCCCTGAACGGAATCTTATAGAGCTGCCTAAGCAAAAAAATAGTGCTTAAAAACTTCCCGCTTAGCAAAAATGAGCAGGATACCAGTCATTATTATTATTATTATTATTATTTATTTGGCCAATATTCAAACATTCAAAACAATAGCAGTGAACATACAAGCATTTCTACAATTTAAGTCTAATGAAAGATAAACAATGTAAACAGCGAAAAAGTAAAGAGGATTAAAGATGACAACAAAATTCAAGATAAGACAGTGAGACAGAAACAATTTGGATACAGAACACATGACAATCCATTCTAAGGTGGCCAGGATTAATACAAGTGGATAGCCACTGCTGCTCGAAAGCATATTAATCCATCCTTGAATGGAACACAAACATGGACGATATGAAACGGCAAAATGGCAATAAAAAATATACTCTGAGTAAACAAGATGTCTGAATGAATCTGTTAAAACAAATTTATGAAATCAATCAAATTTAAAAAATAAGCTAGCAATTAATCAATAAATCAATTAACTAAACAATCAACTAAATAACCAACCAACAGATAAATGAACCAATAAATAACTGATCAATCAATCAACTTAAAAAAGATAGTAAAATAATAATTAAAATGTAACAGTAAATCTGGTGGGGGAAAAAATGACAACGATAATGTTTTGCCTCAGTAGAGCCTGTAAGGGAAATAAAATTCATTATAGTGTGTCATGGCCGAACGGTCTAGTGCACCGGACTCAAGTTCTGGTGGTCAAGCCATTAAGGAGTGGGTTCGAATCCCGGTCATGACAATTGTGTCCTTGAGCAAGATGCTTTACTATAATTGCTTACTCTTCACCCAGGGGTATAAATGGGTACCTGCGAGGGTAGAGGTTGATATTGTGTTTGAAAAAGCCTTCGGAGCGCCACGGCAGCTCGGGGCTGTATACTCCCCAGGGAGCTGGGAAAGATTACAGGAATGTTATTGGCTCAATGACCAGGGCACTAATGTAAAGCGCATAGAGACGCTATCGTGAAATGCACTATATAAGAAATAGTTATTATTATTATTATATCAGATGGTACATAATATGACAAGGTATTTTGGCTGGTAACCAGATGCTGCTAAACACAACTTTGTTGGGCTTAGCTACTCTTCGTGCTTGAGCAGCTCTACAAAATAGGCCCCTGGTTGTTTTAAGCGCTCCCCCCCCCCCCCCCCCCGTCTGTCATTTTGCGAAGGATTTGTTATCTTAACTTGCAATCAGGAAGGCCGTGATTGGGGGGGGGGGGATATTAATTTGATACAAGCTTCAAAGATTGCTTTTATCGAGGATTCCTTTATATTGAGGGGGTGGTGATTTGCTGGAAGATTACTTATCTATTTGAAGTTCTGGACACTTTGCTGGTCCGAGTGACATTTGAAGTGATGATTAACTGACCATCAATACACAATAATATTATGTCATGGGGGAAAAATGCAAGCGGGAGTTTTTTTTTTTAATACAGAAAAAATTTTACCTTTAGTAAAAGAGAAATCCCTCAGAGAAAAATATTTAAAGGCTGAAAGAACATGTCATTTTAGGGGAAAGTGTTTGAAAAAAAGTGAGGAAATTATCAACTGATTTTTTTTTATAAATAATTTAGTACCTATATATAAATGTTTTCAACTGATAATAACCACATAAAGGACATTTATTTCAAAACACCAACTGGTTTATTTCATTAGTAAGCCATCTGGTTTACTTTGTTCGTAAAACAGTTGCTTTACTTTATTAGTAAACCAATTGATTTCCTGTATTAGTAAGCCAGTTCGTTCACTTTATCAATAAAACAACTTGTTTATTTTGATAACTTTGTTAGTCAACCAAATGGTTTACTTCATTAGTAAACCAACTGGTTTTCTTTATTTTTAGTAAACCAACTGGTTTGTTTTATTAGTAAACCAACTGGTTCACTTTATTAGTAAACCAACTGGTTTACTTTATTAGTAAACAGCTGGTTCACTTTATTAGTAAAACCAACTGATTTACTTTATTAGTAAACCGACTGGTTCACTTTATTAGTAAACCAACTGGTTCACTTTATTAGTAAACCAACTGGTTCACTTTATTAGTAAACCAACCGGTTCACTTTATTAGTAAACCAATTGGTTTACTTTATTAGTAAACCGACTGCAATAGAACTTTATCAAAAGTTCTGTCCTGGAATATAACCACCTACTACATTTTACAAACTGAAACTACAGGTTGCTTTGGTTAGTAGGAAAGTGCAGAGCTAGAAAGTTGTCTACTCATGCTTTTGCTCCAAACTTATTCCAGGATTTGCCTTTCTCATTTTCCACATTATTCATGAATTCTGACACTTCTCCTTTCGGCCGAACTTAGGCGTTCCTCTCAGTGGCGAAAAATCTATCAAAAATCCCCTTCTGTATCAAGACCAGGCACGTCCCAGTTTGACACCTCCCAGAGGTGCCCTACTGTGGTGCGTACTTCTACGACCACGCTGGAAACAACAAAAAGATATTCAGTAACCAAAAGCAAATATGGCGCAGAGGTTTTTTTTTTATTTCCCTCTCAACCATGAAACCACTCCAAACGTACGCTGACTGGCCATCGGCCTTGTTGCATAGAGTGATACTTTGGTTTACATGTCCCCCAGCTCTTCTCATGCATGTATTATGGATAGATGAATCACACACAACCTTGAGAGGTGGGTACTGGACGATTCAAGTACATTACAAAATACCATTGATTTTTTTTTTCCATTCTCTCTCTCTCTTTCTCTCTCCCTCGATCCTCCCTAACGCTTGCAACTTTTTGACCTATTTTTAGGGCTGGGGGGCATCTTGAGGGTTAGTACACAGACACACACAGTCTAACCGTTCCCTTGTACAATCACGTTTCTTTCCAGCTGGCGTGGCTGGGAAGAGTCTCCTAACCAAATAGTCGGACGGCGCAAGATGGAAGGATCTTAATATTCAAAATTCCTCATAGAAAGCAAGATCTCAGACTAAGTGCAGATGAGTTTGAATGCGAGTACGAGTACTTTGCTATGAATACAAATGCGAGTACCAGTCAACTTGTTCTGTGAGTACTTTAGAGTACGCATACATGTTAATGAGCGCAAGTATGAGTGCATGTTCATGAGCACGAGTATGCGTACATGTTCATGAGTAAAAGCACGATTATGAGTACAATTACATGATCATGAGTAAGAGTATGAGTACATGTTTGTGAGTACGAGTACATGTTCATGAGTACGAGTATGAGTACATGTTCATGAGTAAAAGCACGATTATGAGTACAATTACATGTTCATGAGCGCGAGTATGAGTACATGTTCATGAGTACGAGTATATGTTCATGAGTACGAGTACATGTTCATGAGTACGAGTACATGTTCATGAGTACGAGTACATGTTCATGAGTACGAGTACATGATCATGAGTACGAGTACATGTTCATGAGTACAAGTACATGTTCATGAGTACGAGTACATGTTCATGAGTACGGGTACATGTTCATGAGTACGAGTACATGTTCATGACTACGAGTACATGTTCATGAGTACAAGTACATGTTCATGAGTACGAGTACATGTTCATGAGTAAAAGTACATGTTCATGAGTACGAGTACATGTTCATGAGTACGAGTACATGTTCATGAGTACGAGTACATGTTCATGAGTACGAGTACATGTTCATGAGTACGAGTACATGTTCATGAGTACAAGTACATGTTCATGAGTACGAGTACATGTTCATGAGTACGAGTACATGTTCATGAGTACGAGTACATGTTCATGAGTACGAGTACATGTTCATGAGTACGAGTACATGTTCATGAGTACAAGTACATGTTCATGAGTACGAGTACATGTTCATGAGTACAAGTACATGTTCATGAGTACGAGTACATGTTCATGAGTACGAGTACATGATCATGACTACGAGTACATGTTCATGAGTACGAGAACATGTTCATGAGTACGAGTACATGTTCATGAGTACAAGTACATGTTCATGAGTACGAGTACATGATCATGACTACGAGTACATGTTCATGAGTACGAGAACATGTTCATGAGTACGAGTACATGTTCATGAGTACGATAACATGTTCATGAGTACGAGTACATGTTCATGAGTACGAGTACATGTTCATGAGTACGAGTACATGTTCATGAGTACGAGTACATGTTCATGAGTACGAGTACATGTTCATGACTTCGAGTACATGTTCATGAGTATGAGTACAAGTTCATGAGTACGAGTACATGTTCATGAGTACGAGTACAAGTTCATGAGTACGAGTACATGTTCATGACTTCGAGTACATGTTCATGAGTATGAGTACAAGTTCATGAGTACGAGTACATGATCATGACTACGAGTACATATTCATGAGTACGAGTACATGTTCATGAGTACGAGTACATGTTCATGAGTACGAGTACATGTTCATGAGTACATGTTCATGAGTATGAGCACGAGTATGAGTAGATGTAGAAGAGTACGAGTGAGTACAGTAAAAAAAGCATACAAAACTTGTGCTGGAATTATTATAGAATTTTTTTTTTTGGTGCATTGTGTTCTTTTGTAAAACTACATTTTTTTGTACCAAGACAGTAGACTTTGTTATGTCATCAACAAAATATATCACCAATGTGACAAACCACTTGTGAAAAAAAAAAAGCAGCGTTTAACAGAAACAGTCAAGGATTCAAATGCTGCATCCCTTAACAATAAGTATGGATATTGAAAAAAGGGTTTGAAATGCTTCAGTAAAAAGTGCAGAAATGCGATACTCGAGGCGGTCCATACAATGTTGGTCAGTGTTTCTAAACAATACAAGGTTTATTGACCCCCTTGCATGCTTGTCACACGGGGCGACTGTGCCGAGCTCACCACTTTGGAAGTCAATAGGCATATTATGTCCTAATGCTGCGTCGCCTAAAATGCGCACCACACAGTATAACACACAGCGACACTGACTTCCAAAATGGCGCAACCAAGATTGTTGGTGATGACGACGTCAGTTGAATTAGGTTAATAGATTTGACCCACATGACCGAACATCACTGAACAGGAACAAGCGGTCTCACAGCTAGGTATCTGATTGGCTACCCTATACTATAATTAAGCAATATGTAACAGACAGTTGAAGTCGCTGACTGATATGACACCATCCAATTATCATGAACTGTACATTTTATTAACTGATCCTCGTAAAAACATCCTCAAGGACAAATGAAATTTGTGCTGCATTATGGGCTACAAATGCCAACAAAAACTGAAAAACATAATTCCAAAGATTAACTTAGCCATGGACACGTTACTTCACGCATACCAAATCCTTACCTCCTCACATGAAGTCTTGTGTAAACAATGATAAACACTGGTTAGATTGAAAATATAAATGTTCACAGATTTGCAGATAACTTACACGGTATAAAACTTCCCTTCAAATGTTTTTGCCTGAAATGCTTTAGCATTTGAGAAATGAGCATTACAATTAGTTTTGATCTGGCGAGTCCAGAACCTGAGGTTTGAAAATGGTGAGAACATAAAAAAAAAAATTTCCCCACAATTTTCTTATGACTCCGTTCGAGCTGAACTTTTCACTGATTTGTTATTTCATGCCCACGTTGGGTCCCATAAAGTGCAGATACTGGTCTTTGACAGTGGCAGAGCCAGGATATTTTTACTGGTGGGGGGGGGGGGCATGTGGGCAGATATCAACTTTTCAATGGGGGGCCAGTTACCCTGTTTTTTTAATGAAATACATGTATCTACATTTTTTGTATGGGGACACCTGGGGAGGGGGGCACGTCCCCAGGCGCACCCCTAGGCTACGCCACGGTTGGCCCCGAGCTTTAAGTTACTGGAAGGAAGTGTTCACATTGGACTTTTTCCCCTCTTCCTTAAGTTAACAACTTTAAGCTCCGCCCACTACATC
Organism: Marthasterias glacialis; assembly: GCA_911728455.2. Taxonomy (NCBI): domain Eukaryota; kingdom Metazoa; phylum Echinodermata; class Asteroidea; order Forcipulatida; family Asteriidae; genus Marthasterias; species Marthasterias glacialis. The sequence goes on along the minus strand of OU452228.1, from coordinate 8,956,712 downwards.
CTGATAACAGTTTTGCCGCAGTATGGACGCTTTAAAAAAAACACCAAATTTAAGTCAATGTGAACTTTTCACCCTGTGTGGGTGTTTTTTGACTTCCGGCATATATCAACTCGTTGGGTTGTTTGAGTCTGTTGAAATGCCATCAAGATTTTTTCACTTCCGGCTCTCAACTCTGCATGCCTGTTGGATATGCCCCTCCGATCGTGCAACGAATATCAACAAACCTGTCTATGTTTTAAAGGGTCTCTTCCAGTCTGTAGGTCTTACATGGGCTTTTTTTAACGACGGTTTTGGTCTTCGTATCTGACACCAAGTGGTCAACCCTTTTGCTTGTGTAGTTGGTGTCATTCATCCATGGTAAAACAAAAGAAATCAGCAGACCAGAACGTTACAGAGTCTGTACCAGCAGTGTACACTTTTTTGACTCCAAGACAATTTTTCGCTGGCCTTGGTCTTGGACATGACACTCTGTAGTCAAAGTTTTGCTTGTGTGGTTGGTGTCATGCATCCTTAATAAAAATCTAAGCAGCCCAGGATCTTAAAGAGTCTGTACCATAATATTTACAATAATAGCTAGTTCTTATATAGCGCATTTCACAATAACATCTCAAGGCGTTTTACATTAGTGCCCTGGTCATTGGGCCAGAAACATTCATGTAATCTTTCTCAGCTCCCTGGGGAGTATACAGCCTAGGCTGCTGTGGCGCTCTACAGCCTTTTTCAAACACAATATCAACCTCTACCCTCGCAGGTACCCATGTATACCCCTGGGTAAAGAGAAGCAATTATAGTAAAGCATCTTGCTCAAGGACACAAGTGTCATGAGCGGGATTTGAACCCACACCCTGATGACTTGACCACCAGAACTTGAGTCTGGTGCACTAGACCCCTCGACCATGACATGCTACAAAAGTGTCTTAAGGTCTCCTGCATTGGGTTTTGGGTCTTATTTTCTTCCTCCATTGACCCAGCAAGATCATTCTTTGTTAGCATTTAGTCTTGGGACTTGACCCTCTGTGGACTAAGTTTTTGCTTGTGTGGTTGGTGACAAGCAACCCTGATAAAACAACACATGTCAGCCAGCCCAGTTCCTTTCAAGACCAGTGTCTTTAGGGTCTCAACATGAGTTTGGGGGGTTTTAGCAAGACAATATTTTGATGGTCTTAGGTTTTGGTTTTGGTCTTGGTCCTGAACCTCTGTGGTCTTTAACTTGTAAAGTTAGTGTCAGGCATCCCTGATAAAACAACAAACATCACTTGCATTAGTGTCTCGTTAAACAGTCTGTCTTGCAATTGGTCTGGACTTTACACTTTCACTGGAGCAGACACCTAAAATATTTCTTTCCTTCTTATATTTGCAGAACTTTAGGGCAGTTTGGGAATCAAAAAAGTTTAAGTATACACTTAGTAAATCTTCATACATGTTTGGAAGAACACTAGACTGCAGAGCTTGTTCCATTGTGGGGTTAGGTCCACAGGCCTGATTGCTTCGTTCTTGAAAGGGCAGAGGCACCAAGGCATGTTCTTCTTGATAAAGGGCACCTCTATGAGGACAATGTAAATTTGTTACTGGGGTGGATTTCACAAAACGCTAGGACTAGTCTTATCTCGATGTCAGGATGAGTAACTAGTCCTAACTTGTATGACTTGTCATAAGTTAGGACTAGTTTTGTGAAATCCACCCCCTGGAACATTTCAAGGGCACCATGGCAATGACCAAGGGCAAAGGAGGCAATTGCCCTTGTGAAGTATCAGGCCTGGGCCCAATGCTAAAATTACTGGACTCTGGAAGTTGTCAAGTACGTATTTCACAGCCTGTGGAAACATCCCTTTAAGATTTCTCCAACTTCGCAACAGCAACCCTCGCCCTGGGCCATTTGGCACTCGGAATTCCTCCTAATGCTATAGATCATGTGATACAAAATAAAATAGACATTTTCATCCCTGAGTTGTTTTTTTTTGAGCCGCATTTTACATCCCTCTTGCTCCAGGTGTGTGTGTGTGTGTGGGGGGGGGGATATGCTTGACTACAGTCTGGCTAAAATGTTCAACATTTAGGCTTATCAGATTATACAGATTTGTCATGCATCACTGACCATGGCACTTTGTTACGTTATAATTTGTCCTCGGCTTTTTTCTTCCCCCCTCCCCCTCTTCCCCAGGATGGCTGTTCATGAACCTGACCTTTCTGTACAGGAGACTTACAGGGACAGTTTTAATCTTTGGATAATATCACCAAATGAATAAATCTACGGCGTTATCTCGTGCATTTTTAGTGTCTGTTATGAATAAATCAATTTGTCAATCTTCAGGGATAGTACGATCACAAAGGTCTTCCTTCCTCAATGGTATGAGTGAAAAGGACAAAGGAGTTGTCTGCACGGTCCAATGTCATAGATGACATGAGTATGGAAGATGTCTACCACAGAGATGTGACTGTACAAAACTGAACAAAATCCTGACAATCTGTAAATCTTCATTAGTGTAAAAAGAAAAAAAGAAAAAAAGACACACAGTTCGTTGGTAGAGTCAAATTTTATACAAGACATCTGCAACACTGAGACACGACTTTGCAAAAACTGAAGAAAGAAAAATCTTGATAGTTTGTAAATCTTCATAGATTCTATGATTGAAAAATACAAGCAATAAACCACTTGGCACCCCCGAACAAAGATATTGACAAAATAGGGAGACCGCCAACATTAGGGCTGGATAGCTCAGTTGGTAGAGCGTCGGTACGTTAAACTGGTGATCGCAGGTTCAAATCCCGCTCCAGTCAATTTTTCTTTGTTCACCCAAAAATTGAAAAATAGACACGCAATTTGTTGGTAGAGTCAAAGGAGCAACACAGAGAAGTGATTGTACAAAACTGAAAAAATCTTGACAATTTGTAAATCTTCATTGGTGAAAAAGACAAAGGAATCATTGGTAGAGGCATGTTTGATATAAAACAGAACAACCCTATTGAAATTTACTCTATCAGATAGGAACTAGGGACAAACTTCAAAATATTTGTCCCTGGCCTCAATCTAAAAGGGTGAATTTCAATCGAATTAGAGTGATTTTCAATCTAACTCTTTAAGAGAGAACACAAAGGTGTAGTTGTACCAAACTGAAAAAAAAAAATCCTGACAAAGATACTATAAGTGAAAAAGAGACACATTTCGTCGGTAGAGTCAAATTTATTTCACAAGACATGAGTAACACAGGGATGTGGTTAAAATCACCTGCAATGACTTGGTAGTGGGGTAGAGATCAAATCCCTGAACCTCCTTGGTGGTGCACTGCGGTTGATTTTTCAGACTCTAGAGTTCATGTGCTACTAAAAGGAAGCTAGAGGTTTCTAACAAAACGAAGCCATGTACCGTCTTCCCTGGACGGAAGTACGTTCAACTCTTTCAAGAAACTTGAAAGGCAAACGAAGATCTATGAAAGAAATCGTGGAATCCGGGGGGAAAAAAATGTCACAAATACCTGGCAACAGTCTTCCTCACCCCCAACACTAATTGTCCAGCAGATCTTTAGTAGTTTTATGTGCTTTGTGCGTACATACCGCGGGGTACGTGACGTCAAACACAGAGAATTGCTCTAACATTTTGTGAAACTTCAACACATTTCAACAATGTACTGACGTCAAATTATGTTTTGCATTTGGGTAAAGTAACTGTACGAAGAGGGCATTTTTAGTATCACCCCCCGCCACAGTAATCCACTGACAACATTGCCATACAAACAAACAGACGTTCTGACTATATGCCAAGTATGAACAAACCAATCTTTCTTTTCCCTTATTCACATCAATATCCAATAACTACAAATTGTGGATAACTTAATTAGCAGAGAAATAAAATCAAAAAATCAAAAAAAAATCATGATTCCAACTGAACAATCCAAACTGGTAGTGAATTGCGACGGGAATTTCCGTCATCCCCGGGGGGCATATCGAGCCACAGAAATGTAATCTCAAATTGCTGAAATGACAGATGCAAGTTTCAAATACATTAAAGGCAATAGAGCGACAGTTAATTTCAAATATTAAAAAAACCTTCCTACAAAAGGCAAGCACTCTGTGTATGTGAAAAGGTAGGGGTGTTCACAATGTAATATGAACATTATGTATTACCTCTGACTGATCCATGGTAGAAGTGAGTGTAAGGCCCTGATCTCACATTCTGGTCTTTGTTTAAGTGCTTGGGTTCAGCCCCCCCCCCCCCATAACAGAGCTTGTGTCCTTGAGCCCTTGAGCAGGACACTTATGACAGGAAACATAATACAGGGGGGCCACTGATCTACCCCCACGTTAGCAGTTTTTCCCAATAGTTGCAACTTTTGTTAAGTACCTGAAACCACCCAAAAAGGTTTCGACATGTGAAGGGAAAGGCAGGCTTTTACGAAAAAAATGACTTGAAATAGAATTATTAAATTTTTCAATTACTCTCAAATAATTTCATTCAGAAAATGGACGGAAAATGCAGGTACATTTTTTCCAATCAATTTTGAGGACATTTTGAGGGTGATTTTTAAAATAAAAAAACTAAAACAAATGAATCAACGCAAACTATTTTCAGTATTTGTGTAAGCCTTGATGTCCATCTTGGTTGTTTTCAGGTACTTTGAACAGAAGTTAGAACCGTTGGAAAAAAAACTGCTAACATGACGGATGCAATGTGGCCCCCTTTTTTTGTGTTTCTTGTCATATACTATAATTGCTGGGATGGGATTTTCAGCTGTAGGTCCTGTGATACACGTAAAAGAACCCAGTGCACTATACCCAGTGAAATGGAAGGAGCTTGCCTGTGTATTGTTTCACAGTGGGAGCAAATTGCGCCACGGAACACAAATATTGACTGCTTCGAGTGCTACGGTTAAAACTATGACTCTAGAGGTGATCCCCGGCCTGTTCTATTTTCCCGAGGCGAAGCCGAGGTAAAATTGGACACTCTGGGGATCTCTGGGGGAGTTGTAGTTTTATCCGCAGCACGAGCACAGGCACAAGCAGTCAATATTTGTTTTGTAACACCCAATACATACCTTGTGCCTAGACGTCTAGGTACCAAGAAACTGCTGTTCGGTATAGTCCATTGGTTGCTACGGGCATAGTACATTGGGTGCTATGGGATAGTACATTTCTTGCTATGGGCTTAGCATAACGCGCTAATTGCGTGGCTTTCTAGTAAAAAAAAATGACATATCATGTGACGCACTCTAAACCAATCAAAAAAGAATCTTTGTATGGAGTGTTACAGTGCCTCTTATAATGCGTAAAAGTGCTATACAAGCTGGACGTAATGCAATATTTTCTCCCTCACAAAAAAACCCTCCCCTAGGGAGCGGGATTGAGAGTCATAATGCTGACAAAAAAAGGTCGGAAACTAGGATCCAAATTTTAGAAAGTATGTTAAAACGATGGCATTTCAACCGTTTGGTCACCCCTGGAGTTATAGACTTCAAGAAGCCTCTGGGGAACAGTATCCTCAGCACTAGAAAAGTAGATCAAAGAGCAGGATTTCTTTGTATCTGAATTCAGATAAAAGTCTGAAATTTCTCTTCCCTGTATGTGTACAAAAAAGTCCAGTTTCCGTAAAACTTTGCGATACCATTGGACAAGAACGCTATCTACACAGCCGTATTATTATAATAACTATTTAGGGGTGTATAATATTGATAAGTAACTTTGTAGGGTGGTGAACACAGAAATTTTGTCTTAGTTTCCAGAGGTTACTCCACACAGTTAGCAGGCTCTCATACTAGCCTCTATTTCCCACTGACACAGTTTCTGTAATAACGATGTGATACCATTTGATACGAATGCTATTTATATGGCCGGATGATTACTGACTATACCAAGGCTTTTGATCATATTGATTGTAACATTCGTGGGAAGGACTTGCTTCAGCTGGGCACATGTCCATCAATGATTCCCTGGCTTTGTAGTCTTTTAACTGATCGATCTCAATGTATCAGATACAAAAATGTGCAATCTAATTTGTTAAATAAGGAAAGGTGGCCTACCCCAAGGCATAACAATCGGACCATTGAGTTTTTCTTGCCAAATTTAATGAAGCATTAGGTCTGGTTCTGATAAGGTTACTCATAATATAGTTCTTTGTCTAAAATATGTGGACGATATGACCAATTCAAATAATTCTAATAATGAATGAAGAACTATTCAGTTTGCTTTACATGAATTTGGTGACTGGGCTTTTTTTGGGGTAAAACTTAATCAGTGACAATGTTAGAAATAATACTAAACATGTTAATGCTACATATCAGCTTTGTACACTTACTGCGCCAACCAAGTAAAACAAAATAATGTAAATACAAGACGATGTAATAAAAACTTAGGCTTGGGGTTTGCACAATAAGTTTTTACTTTTTAGTACTTTTTTTAATACAAAAATATAGACCATGTCACCTTTGTTTACAAAAAAGTGACCTTGTATATTCCAGAGCCTTTCTGGCAGGCAAGATACCATACTGGTCACATGGGAAATTGTACATGTTGTGTCTAATTTTCCATATAAATCCAAGTAAAAAGTAACAGCTGAACAAGTTTTAACATGTGCCCCCTTTCTTCAAATCAAAATTGATAAAAATCAAACAGTGCAATCTCCAAAAAAGGATTTAATGTTTTCTCCATTTGGGCTGTGTACAGATCGTGGCTCTTTTTATAAACGTGCAATGTCACAGGTTACATTTTCTTGGTTGGGTGGAAACACAATTTTTTTGTTTGGCCTAATATAATATTAAACAAATAGAGGATTGAAATGAGTTAATGCTTCCAAAAACCACTCTACCTTTAAACAATTCCAATTGATTCTCCCACTGATCAGCAATCCTACCAGTACAGAAAATAAAACAACTCTAAATTACAATTCTATTGATCAGTGAACATATGGTTGAAATTAATCTACCCTGGTTCCGATTGAAACTTATCCGCTCTTCGTCCGGTGTCTACAGATGACAAATTGCTTCTGCTGAAGAGGGTAACGCTTTGCAGCAAACGCTACCTGACAGTAACTTCTGACAAACTGACAGTTACTTCTAATATCCCGGAAATATTCCGCCTAATCAGGTCATGATATTGAATCGGACAATCTGGAGTAAGACTGAGGTGGGGCTTGGTGACATTTTGTGGCATTACGTTCTAGTTATCATCGTATATCAAGATACCGTGTGCTTCATAATTCTTCACACTCTGAAGGCAAGATCTTTTCTTTTTTTTTGCGTGTGTAATCTAATGCCATCTATGACAAGTTGAGTGTCATTTGATTGTTGATTTAAACACTGAATAGATGATTGGTTACTATCGCAATCAATAAATTATCGGGGTTCTTTTTAATCTGAGCAGCTTATTCCATCCTCAATTAATCAGAAAATGCTGTTACACCGGAGACTATGCTTGAATAACAATAGTATGACTATAATTGACCAATTTCAACTGACGTCAAAATCACAATATTCTCGGTAGCGGGATTTTGGAAGTCAACTTCACTATGTGTTATACAGTGTAGGGCAAATTTTAGGCGACGCGGCGTTTACACACTTGCCCGTTGACTGCCAAAGTGGTGAGCGTGGCACAGTCGTCGTGTGTGACGTGCATGCGTGCGTGCTATTGACTTGGGGTCAATAGGCATTTTTAGTCACTCTCTTACTACACGTCAACGGGCTTTTGACTGTCTCTTGAAACCATCTCAACTCCTCAGGAGTAAGCAGCACCGGCAATCAAATTGGCGTACAGGTGGCTAATCCTTCACGTCAACAATCTCTACCCTCGAAGGTACCCATTTACTACTGGGTGATGAGAAGAAAAAAATAGTAAAGTGTTTTTGCCCAATAACGCAAATGTTGAGTTTTAAATTAAGTTGCAAATTAAAACTTTACACAGTGGGTGACAATCGGGTAATTCCCTTCGAAGTCCGCATTTCTAGACGTTCCCAGTCAACAGAAAATACATCATTGAATTTGGGAAGAGTCAATTATATTCCCAGCCTCTAGTTTTAAATGAGCACACCATACAAAAAAAAAAAACAGTGTAAATTTCATCAAATTAGCTGGTCAGGTAAAAACAATGTCAAAATGGCTGTTACGAGTGTTAAAATACAAGTTTATTTTGATCTCTGCAATCAAAACAAAGATGCAATGATTTGAGCTCTTTAAATGCTGCTTGCATGACTTTGGCATTATAGATAGTTCCTGATAGACACTACTTTTACGAGCAACTTGGGTTTTGGCTCTGAGTTCACCGACCAATCATGGAAGGAATTTGACATTAAGTTCCGTGCACAGCGCGCGTTATTTACTCGAGATGCATAGTTGTGTGTTCAAAAAAGATGATTTATATACCCATAAACATGGCTGACCTTACACAGTGTGATGTCAAGTGGGAGCTATCTATTTCTATTGCAGTTGAAAATACTTCTCCAGAGGAATATCAATGGCATGAACTATCTATAACCAGTGAATTTCCAAATTGAAACTAATCAATTTGTTTGTGATTATGAATCATATACTTGCCCTTTAACGCTAAACAGAAGCTGTATCCTCAGCTGCTTTACGAACCCCCCCCCTCTCCCTCTCCCTCTCACAGCAGCATGCCTCTTCACTCCCCCCCCCCTCCCCTACGGGGACACTTTGTTGATGGGGTGCTTGGCCTCCACCTCATTCACGTCTTGTGTCATTACGTGTTCTTAATGAATTCCACCATGTTTTCACTCTAAACTTGGCCGGCAAGCGTATCTACCCGCCAGGCACCACACGGTTTCACACCTTGTGGTCCGTCCGACCCTGCCCCCCCATCGAATTGGGAGGATGGCCTGTAAGTCGTTGGAACAACACGAAGTCCATGTGCCGTCACCGTGTGGCCGTGATGCACAAACAGGTCCCCCATATCCAAAGGTGTGAATTTGATTGAGGATTGTCGCAGCAAATAATGCAGGATAAATAAAGCACCTCCTGCAGCTAAATTAGAATCCGATCTATGCCATAATTTACGAATGAATGTGGAAGATTATACAAACAGTCAACGGACAATGTTAATCGTGCACGCGGTAAGTGATACCGTCATGATATTATCGTATTCAAACCTTTATGCAAAGAAAAAAAAAACGAACATTCTGTAATTAAGAAAAACCTAATTGTTAGCTATAAGTTAAAAATGGAGTGTTCCATTCTATTCGGCTTTGCCTAGTTAAATGTAACATTCCAATTTCAACTCACCATTGCACTCATAAACATTCATTATTTAACATTATCAGTATACGCAGCAGTATGTAGAGCCAGCTTTCATACTGCTAGAACACAAACTTGCCAAGTGTAACGACAAAATAGCTAAGCAGAAAAAGGTATAGACCTTATGCGTCTGACGTCATGAGTCCCATAGAGATATATACAAGCAGCGCCCTCACTGAGGTCAAAACGGCCGCAAGTTTACTGTAGGAAAATGGCTGTGCATACCCTCTTTTCAGCTAACATACAATCTAATTTACATCGTTTTATAAAATGGTTCTCTGCAAATTTTGCTTAAATTTTATTAAATATTACTTAATATCTTCATAAAATTGGACCAAAATCACAAAAAGGTTTGATGCCACCAAAACAAAAAATTAATGTATTGATTCAATATACTTTTCACCTATGATGCATAACCTATAATAAGAAAACGTCTTGATAAATTAAATCACACAATTAAATCATGGAGGGGGGGGGGGGAGGTAAGGAAAGGGTTAACTAAGGCCAATTCCACTATCAATAATTCTTCTGAATTCTACTTCAGGCAATGTTGGGGACACAAACCTTAATAATATGTCCCATTTCTGAAGAGAGCTGGGCAGATGATGCGTTAACAATCAGTCGTTGCCATTGCAAAGCTTTGATATTAGTGCAGGGAAATCTTGATTTGTGCTGGGCCCTCCTGGTCGACCACGGTATAGATCTTTGATGGGAGGAAACATCACGCACCCCCCCCCCCCTCCTCCTCCTCCCCCCAAGCCATACCAGAGTGACTGTAAATCGTGCAACGATAGCTCCCAAATTGGCAATTCGTAATACAGGGCAGACTTCGCACGCCCCGTCCCGACCGGTGGTCGTCCTGCGGCGACAGCTTTCAAACAAATATCCTGCTTTTTTTTTTTTTGTGTACAGCAATAGTTGAAATACTTTGACAGTTGTCGTACGCAAACGGGTGACCTATAAATTTTAATCGGCTTAATGCTGATGATGGGACAATGATCGCAGAAAATGGCCTCTGGATACATAAACCATAACGCTGAACGCCCGATTTCTCAGAGATTGGGATCTTAACACTGAATATACAATGGAAATGTGCTAACCTAGATTTGTAAATCTTAGTGTAAACAATCTGGCCCTTTGGGCTATTACTGTTTAGGTAAACTTTTGTCAGAGTCTATTCGGTTAAATTTAAATTGTTTTTGTGCTATTTGTGAGGGTGTCTACCCCAGTGAAACTGAGGACTTAAAAAAAAAAAGGGATTGGATATTTTGACGGAGCGACACCGTCCTCGCTTTGCTTTGGTGTACAAAACTAATGGGAATGTTGCTTAAAAAAGTTCCTTTCTACATCCATACATAAGGGCCCTTGTGGGGGGCCTGACACAACAGAACAAGACTACACATGGCAATCTCAATAGGAACAATGGACCCCGCAAGGCAATCTCAATTTAAACAATGGATTCCACAAGGCAATCTCAATAGGAACAATGGATTCCATAAGGCAATCTCAATAGGAACAATGGATTCCACAAGGCAATCTCAATAGGAACAATGGATTCCACAAGGCAACCTCAATAGGAACAATGGACCCCGCAAGGCAATCTCAATTTAAACAATGGATTCCACAAGGCAATCTCAATAGGAACAATGGATTCCATAAGGCAATCTCAATAGGAACAATGGATTCCACAAGGCAATCTCAATAGGAACAATGGATTCCACAAGGCAACCTCAATAGGAACAATGGATTCCACAAGGCAATCTCAATAGGAACAATGGACCCCGCAAGGCAATCTCAATTTAAACAATGGATTCCACAAGGCAATCTCAATAGGAACAATGGATTCCATATGGCAATCTCAATAGGAACAATGGATTCCACAAGGCAATCTCAATAGGAACAATGGATTCCACATGGCAATCTCAATAGGAACAATGGATTCCACAAGGCAATCTCAATAGGAACAATGGATTCCACATGGCAATCTCAATAGGAACAATGGATTCCACAAGGCAATCTCAATAGGAACAATGGACCCCACAAGGCAATCTCAATTTAAACAATGGATTCCATAAGGCAATCTCAATAGGAACAATGGATCCCACAAGGCAATCTCAATTTAAACAATGGACTCCCCAAGGCAATCTCAATAGGAACAATGGACCCCGCAAGGCAATCTCAATTTAAACAATGGACTCCCCAAGGCAATCTCAATAGGAACAATGGATTCCATATGGCAATCTCAATAGGAACAATGGATTCCACAAGGCAATCTCAATAGGAACAATGGATTCCACATGGCAATCTCAATAGGAACAATGGATTCCACAAGGCAATCTCAATAGGAACAATGGATTCCACATGGCAATCTCAATAGGAACAATGGACCCCACAAGGCAATCCCAATTTAAACAATGGATTCCATAAGGCAATCTCAATAGGAACAATGGATCCCACAAGGCAATCTCAATTTAAACAATGGATTCCATAAGGCAATCTCAATAGGAACAATGGATTCCACAAGGCATTCTCAATAGGAACAATGGACCCCACAAGGCAACCCCAATAAGAACAATGTACCCCACAAGGCAATCTCAATAGGAACAATTGACCCCACACGGGCATTCATTAGAAAAGGGACAATTAATTGGACAATAAAGTACCCTACGCGCTGGATCCATAAAGAACCATAAAACTTTGCATAAATACAGTATCCCGATTGGCTAAAAAACTGTTCAGGCGATTTTTGTCAAAACCCTCCTTCATTTTAATGGGAAAACACAGAATGAAAAAAACAGATTTCTTATTTCTTCCTCTGACTAGTATAAATGTGACTAAAACAATTGTTTACAAAATGACATCACTCTTCTTTATAAGTAAAGGAAGATAACAATTTTCAAACAGGATGTGCTGGAATTTCCTGGAACAGATTTTTTATTTTTCCCCCTCCTGTTTTTTCTGGCAATAAAAAAAAAAAAAAAATGGCATCTCTTCTTTTGACCATGAAATGAATTTTTGATCATAAGACGGAATGTCCCCCTTTCCCTACTTGGAGATAATCCTCCCAAGGGTTCCGAAGTGGATGTTTTTCGAAGAACTGTGTGGGAGTTGGGGGAAAAAAAATTGTAACAAGTGCTTCATGCAGTTTTGCAAAATAAATCTCAACGGCATGTTATGTTTTAATCTAAAGATGATCCACATTGTATTATTTCAGTAAGGTTGTGCTGATTTGTTTATTCTGTCTTCTTATGGGTAGCGGTAACATTTAATTGTTTGCATATTTGCAATTTTGTTTTGCATATCAGCCTTATGTCATGCAGTCGATACTTAGTCATGAGCTCAGTTGCAATAATCACAATGACAATAATACAGAGTTCTTATGTAGCACTAGGCCTTCGTCCGACGGGCGTCTGAAAGCGCTCAATATTTTTACGACAGGTAATGCAGAGCTATGTTTGAATTATGAGAATCATTAATATAACACCATGTAATGGTTTACAAGGTGATGCGGCTGCAATCTGCCGCCAACCATGCCGAGAACACAGAGGAAAAACCCCTTCTCTTAACGATAAGTGTAACTGGGTTCTTTTGCGTGCATTACACAACACACGGGAATTTCGGCTTTACATCCCATCCCATCAGCAATTAGCCTGATATTTTTACTGCAAGAGGGCGCCCTTTGGGTAGATTGGGGGTCAAACCATAGAAATAGTGTGGTAAATCACATGCAATTAGACTTCAAATAAAGTATTTAATATACAACTTTTGAGTTTTCTTTTTTATTGACAGTTTTACAATGTAATCAGTGTAAGATATTTGCTTGGAAAATGTTTAGTTTTAAAGTTTTGAAATTTGTTCTGTACTTTCAAAATGCAATTAGTATTGCGCCCTCTTGCTGTCAAAACAATTCGGCCGCACACTGAAAACACCAGAACTTGAGTCCAGTGCCCTAGACCCCTCGGCCACGGCACTCCACTAACGAATGCTGGTTCTTAATAAAACAAAGAAGATGGCAGACTATTTAACCCTCCAGCCTAAGTTTCGATGCAATGATTTTGTGAAGGGGGGGGGGTGGGGTCCAGATTAGGTGGATAAGTGGCATCTTGGCCTGCCTTTCACCTCTGTGAAAAGTATGAGTCTTTCCTCGCATTTGGATGAGAAGTTTTTAGTCTCTACCTGATTACATGAGTTTTCCCTATTCAGGGTTTTCCAACAAATAAACTGAACAATTTTTTTATCGTCTTCTCTACACACAGGACTATGGGCTACTGTGATTGTCGCATTTGAATAAAAAACTTTTCTTCACCGCATTACAGCCAAACAGTCATTTTAATGATTCTTTGCTTACCCTGTTCGTAAGCGTGACGTACAAAGTGATTTCACTGCAAGTCGAGACCACACTGCCAAAAATAATTTAATTTAAGTCGGCCATCTTGTTTTTCAGTGTGAGTTGTGAGTAGATTTTATACATCTTGTTGTTGACTTTTTGTGTGGAAAAAGAGTGCTTTCTTTCTTTGCTCCGGTGGTCCGAAATTAAATAATGGCGTCTTTACACGGCTTCCGTTTCCAGGCAGGTGAAACATTTGCGTGATTTACATCATCCGTTTCCAACTGGTTGAAAGTACATGTACAAACAAGGCTACTTCAATAGAATGAACAAGAATACAGTGAAAACGTTAGCGCAGCTTTCAATTGATTGATAGTGATAGCGTGAGCTAAGAGGTAGTTCAAAGCACCATGCCATCCCCAAAGTTTAAACAAAAATGAAAGTTTACATCAAGTTAATTTCAAGGCCACATGTACTAAAAAAGAAGGTACATGTTTCCCCAAAGAAAAGCTTGGTGTATTTTCTTCTGTAATAAGTCTGTTTCTTTAAACATCCTGGGGTTTAAACTTGATGTAATCACAGTTTTTTTTCTAAGATATTTGAGGCATTTTTTTTAACTTTCCTAGGATACAAAACAGCTGAAGTCACTGTTTTTTCTCTTATGATAGTTGAGGCATTTCCTTAACTATCCTAGAATTAAAAACAGGTGCATACGCCATGTTTTTTCTCCTAGGATAGTTGAGGCACTTCCTTAACTGTCCTAGGATTAAAAACAGGTATAGTGACTGTGTTTTTCTCCTAGGATAAATGAGGCATTTCCTTAACTATCCTAGGATTAAAAACAGGTATAGTGGCTGTTTTTTTCTCCTAGGATAGTTGAGGCATTTTCCTCAACTATCCTAGGATTAAACAAACATCTTGGTCGACTGTTTTTTTTTTCAACCTAGGATAGTTGAGGCAATTCCTCAACTTTCCTAGGTCTGTCCAGTGTTTTTCCCCTTTGATAGGATAGTGCAGGGTATTACAGACAGAGGTGGAGTAAAAGGGGCAGTGCTTCCACTCGCAAAGAAATTTTAACGGAATGAAGTTTTTAAGAAAATGAAAAATTTAAGAACATTTTAAGGAAATTCCCAAATCTTATGGAAATTCTAAGGAAATTGCAAAATCTACAATTTGTGTCAGAAATGTTGAAAATGAAAGAACAGTCAAGACAATCAAGTAAAAATACAGTAAATTTGTGTCCAAATGAAAAGTCTGGCCATTTCGGGGCTTACACCCGGCGGCTGTTTGATTAGTCTGGTTTCGTTGACATCGTACACTAAACTCAGGTCTGAGATATAGATGTGTTCATAATAATAAACAAAAATTCTTTCAACACGAAAGTCATTTTTGGCAGTGCACTTCTTCCAAACTGGCCCCAATGACCACCAGAAGCCCATACGAGTTTGTTGTTTTTTTTGTGATGATTTGTGCAAAAAAAGTTCAATGGTTTGACTCTAGGTCTTTTCAAGAATTAAAAGTTTCTTTCACAAGAAATGCTTTCGGACGATGGAATCTTTTGGTTAAATTACACACAAACGTATGCCAGCTTTGAAGCCGGAAGAAGCGAAAACTTTGGGAGTATGACGCAGTGACTTACCATCAACAATGATAATGCCTTCAAGTAGAATGTGGTTTCGTTGCCAAGCAGTGGTTTAGTGCAACCAAGCTCAAGGTCTGGTGTTGTCAGAATGTGGTTTCGCGACACGCTTGGGTTCTTGAGAAAGACACTTAACCATAATTGTCTTGTCCTTTGGGATGGGCCATTAAGCTGCAGGTTTAATGAACCGCCTATCAATTACCATTAAGAGAATGGGTCCACTCCAGTCTTTATGGCCTGGGCCTACTTTCATAAAGCAGTCAAGCAGAAAACCCTGCTTGGCAAATTTCTTTTCTAAGCAGAAAATTCACGGTGTACCAGTCGCAACAATTTAAACTTCACAGCATTTTGGCTGGTAAGCTAAGTCCGCTAAGAAAGATTTTTCTGTGCTTAGCAAACTTTGTGCTTTAATCAAATTTGACCCTGGTCTGACAGTAATTTGTGGCCGCATTGTCTTTGTGTCCCTTTTAAAGTGCTCAATAAAATAATTGCTCAGTCTAAAAAATTGTTCTCAAAAATCATCGCTTGTTTAAAAAAGAAATAAAAAGGATCAATGTACTAGTTGTTTTTTACATATAATTGTCAAAACTAAATTGGCTATTTGTTTGGGCTTGCCGAAAAAGCATCCGTACATAATGACAGTATAGGAGGATACACAAATGCAAACCATGGTAATGGCATCCAGTTTTGACGCTAGCAGAGTTTTTCTTGAAGTTCTTTCACAAAATCGTACAAAAATATCACTCATTTGTTTTGCTTTGTAAGTAGTGCATTTTAGCCTTTGGGAAAGAGTCTGCTAGAATCAAAACGCCAGCTCGTTACTAATGTTTGCATTTGTACTAAAGGTCATTTCGGTTGGTAAGCAGTTTGCACAGCTATTTCCTTTTTTCTTCTTGGTGGTTGCTTTAGTTCATGACTAATTCTTACAAATCCCCGTTTCCGGTCAGGGTGTTCTGGCTGAGTGATCTAGCGCACCGGACTCAAGTTCTGGTGGTTAAGTCATCGGGGTGTGGGTTCGAACCCCGGTCATGACGATTAAGTGTCCCAAAGCAAGATGCTTTATTGTAATAGCTTCTCTTCACCCAGGGGTACAAAAGGGTACCTTGCGAGGGTAGAGGTTGACATTGTGTTTGAAAAAGCCTTCGGAGCTCCACGGCAGATCAGGGCCGATACTTCCCAGGGAGCTAAGAAAGATTACATGAACGTTACTGACCCAATGACCAGAGCACTGATGTAAAACGCATTGAAACGCAATTGTAAAATGCTCTATATAAGAACACGCTGTTATTATTATTATCATTTCATTACTTGGTGAATCATAAATCAAATTATTATTATTATGATCATGTAAAATAAATCAGTAAGTTGCTTTGTCTGGGGATTGCCTACTAAAAAAAAACCCCTAACATAAACAACAGTAACTGTAAAGTAAGTAGTAGGCATTAAATAATAAAAATGAAATGACATAGTGCGTGACATGATCACTTGCTCTTTAACTTCCACAATGCAGCAACGCTTCCAATAAGGAGACACATCATATAAAGACAAGTGACTACGAGCCAGGAATAATATTTATGTAGAAACACTAAGTGGGATTTCTTATCTTAAACAAGCACTCAGCGAATCAATAAAAGCGACAGAATTCTTTTTTTCAGCACATTGTTTTTCAAGATCTTGTGCATTTTTTTTTTATTTTTTTTTTTTTTTTCGGTCACCAAGGCTGCCGAAATCTGTATAACGGGAAAATTGAATAAAAACATAACGCACAGCTTTATGCTGAAGGCGACAACTTGTTTTTTTTATCATGTTGAAATCAATAGAGGCAAGAAAATATTTAGGTATAGTTGTCCGAGAGAAGGAAACAAAAAAATGGGGAAAAAAATCAGGTCGCCGGCAGGGGGGCCCGTTACGTTATCGCAAATGGAGTAACACGAGGTGACGTTGGATTTTTAGCACACACTTCAGTTTGATGGAGGCCTTGTAGTGAAGAAGTTGTGATACAACAGAAGTAGTCTGTCCTCTGAAGTAGTAACACTGCTGGGTGTGCGGGTGGAGGGGTGTTGACTTCACACAAATGAGATTGGTGCAGTTGTATCAACACTGAATTTCCCAAATGTGAAGGGGGGGGGGTGGGGGCTGCAATTTAACCCCGGTAAGTGTAATCAACACAAAAAGAAAAGGGCTGGGAGGGAAGGGAGGTTATGAGTGGGCAGAACTGCAAAATACACATCCTCCACAGGTGGGATTCGAACCCACCATCCACTGCATTCTACACTCTCCCACATCCAGTTAATAACAACGGGCAAACCCATCCTCCCACATTTCACTAATGCAGTATAAAATCACTGCATGTTTGTTTTCCACGTGCCCCTCAGGTGGGATTCGAACCCACCCCATTGCATTCAATACACTGCCACCTTCGGTTAATCTTCCAAATTGCAGCACCAATAAATAACTTAATACAGACAAACTGCAATTTCTTGGGATGGCCTTTTGGACCCATATCGTACCTCAGGTTGGATTCCAACCCCCTGCATTCTGTACGCCAATTCTTCAGTATCTACTTCCTATTCTAAAGTTCAGAAACCCAAACTAACCAAATTAAAACGAACTTTACAAATCCTTGGAAGGGCTCTAAGATCATTTAATCCTTTGGAGGCAATTGATCCCAGTAGTGATTACAAAACAATGGACGCCCCAAGTGGCTACGAGAGAATTGTCAAGAAGAAGTGATACAGAAATTAGCCAAACCGGCGGAAGTTGATACCCATCTGCTTTCTGTCTTCCTCAAGCTCCCCTGGCTGACTATTGAATAATTCACCCGGAGTGTCAACAACCTCACACCAAGGGGAATATTTTGTCTTCCTATAACTGACATACAGATACTTGTCATTTGATTGGTGGAACTTACATCACGTGACATTCACTATTACTGTACTTCAATACATATTCATGATCGAGAGTCAAATTCTCACTGGTCCATTCGGCATCACGTGCCAGATGCTATTTTTTGCTGTTCACCGAGCGCGCGTCAGTATTCGCACACATGGTCAATACGCAGTCGTAGTAGACTGTCGCTTTTGTAACAGTCTACTATGCATGCGCTTTACAAAGCATGCGCAGAACTGTCCCATGGTTATACAGCACACGTGCAAACATCGCCCGAGCTACATACACATGAAAATATGGCAGTGGCACATGTAAATGTCAATCGGCGTTTTTCTCAAGTTCAATGAACTAGAGAAGTTATGAGGTATAGTAAAACAAATATAACATGGTTAGAGGGTGGACAGTCGATATTAGCTCCCCTTGGTGGTGGAAGTTGACAATCTAGTTCCCTCGGCTTTGCCTCGGGAACTAGATTGTCAACTTCCAATACCTCAGGGAGCTACTATCGACTGTCCACCCTCTAACCATGTTATATTGGTATATATTACTCCCATTCGCATCGGTGATCAAAAAGTCTTATTCACCCATGGGGAATAGTATTTCCCATTCAACATTTAGGATCATCCTCGTTCCCAATGCTTTTGAGCAGTACAATGTTTTTGAACACTTTTAAAACAAAGGAGCACCTGTGCAAAAGGTTGTGATCTGGTCGTTTTTTTTTGCATTGTTGCCAACCAAACACACAAATAAAAATAATGTTAATTTTATTTACAAATACATCAAATGACAAGGATCTATGTGCAAGTTATATAAAACAAATAAAAAATAAAAAATAAAGTGGCTTTAATTCGTGGAATGGGAGGAATATTATTGCTCGGAAAAATTTGGTCGGTTCCAACAGCCCAAAATTTTACCTTACGATAATATTCCTCCCTATCCCACTCTGAGCCACACAATATTTGTATAATATACTTGAGAATATTTGAAAAGCTTTGTGATGACTTTGGACGGTGGCAATGGGGCCCGGAGAAAGCCGAGCTTCTTCTTTTTGTCCCGCTGCGAACGCTGTTCATAAACACCGCATGACTGGGGGTGCACGCACGGCAAAATGTTACAAAGTGATGAGCGTGTCTGGCAAAAAGGATATCAAGTGGCACACATTTATGGAAAATAATGTGACAAGTATGTACGGATACAAGGTATCAAGTGGCTCGAGGCACAATGTCATCATGTGCCATGCATGCATTCTGTCCACCAATCAGGAAGGCCGAATCTTGCCATACAGCCAAAATGGCTAGACCAAAGAATTACTTTTTTAAAAGTCACACAACTCGTTTGTGCTTTCACGAAGCGACGGGCATATACCCGTCGCTTCGTGAAAACACAAAAAGCGTCATTTTGGGATGCCCGTCCTTTTCATAATTTCTCGAATAAATCATAAATAAATTGATGAATTGATGATATAAAATTCATATTTGATGAAAGTTTAACTCATAATAAATCACAGGCGGAAAGTACAGACTTAAAAGAATAAGCATTGTGCTTTTGTTTTGCAGTTTTGAAATGTGATGATGCTCTTGTGTGATTATCTCCAAACACGATTTTTTCCCAATTTGACATGCCCGTCCCTTCGTGAAAACATTGACGAACTCGTCACCATTTTCACGAACGGCCGCTTATCTTTAAATTCTATGTTCAAAGAGGTGATTTTTTGTTTTCACGAACAGCCACTTGTCTTTAATTAATATTTAATCATATTTTTCGCATTTTTTCGATATAAAAAATATGATTCGATAGGTAGGATTATGTACTTGAGTATCATTTAACATAGCATTGATGAAAAAAAAGTACTTATTTTACCAGTGGAATGACGTTTTAAACGCAAACAAAACTTCAACGTTGATTTTCTCAAAAATGTTATTCTCGCGGAACATAAAGATAAGTGGCTGTTCGTGAAAACAGTGACGAAATACGATAAGCAATGTTAAAAATCACTTTATCTCGTGGTTTCTTTTTATGCTTTCCATTGACACTGCATTGTTTCAATAAATTACATTTTTTTTTCAAATTGATTAGCTGTTGAAAAAAGGGGGAAATCACACCATTTACAGCATTGTGATGTTTTAAAATGTTTTTTTTTTTTTTTTTTTTTTTAATTTATGGATACACTACATCTTTTGAAACAAAGAGTTTACAACTTTTCATAGCATGGGGATGATCCTATCAAGTCAAACTTTACAAAATTAATCAGCGTTTGCAATTTTTAATTATTTATTTTGTTTAAATGCTTTGCTCTTTCCATATATTTTTTGATAAGTTTAACAAGAAGTTCAAAGCTTTTATTGCAAAGTTATGGTTTGACAAAGTCAAAGTTGACAATGTGAAGTATTATTACCAGTGTTGCCTGTTTTTGAATACTTCAGTTAGGCAGTGCATGTACAGACCTGCAAGAACACTTTTTTGCCAGGGGTGCTGTTTTTTTTTTTTAAATGATTCCTTTTTCTTTCCTTCTTCCGTGACTTCCTTTGTTTAGGTTAAAATTGTTCCCATCACAAAATGTGCATTTATATGTTCCAAACGTACGCAGGGGTTGCTGAAGTACAATTAGTCCAGCACCTCCATCCAAAAAGTAAGGGGTACTGCATCACCCACAGCAACCCTCCCCCAACCCCAACACCCCCGCCAAGGTAATAATGTACTAGCTAAGACCATCAGCTCCATAATGCAGAAGTGTATGGTTCAGTACTTAAGCTTATGTACATTGTAATTAATTGGTAGAGTATAAAGCCCCACCCTGAAGAAAAAACACACAAATTATTGCCCCCGTCAGCTAATCCACATTAGTATTAATCCTCCCAAGTTAGAATTAAGTGTTTGAATATCAATCTTTCTTGGTTTAGTTTGCTTTATCTTTTTTTTCCTATCTTTTTTTTTAAACTTTCAAAAACATGGTTTTACAAAGTCACAGTTGACAAAATAGCGTAGCACAAAATGATGTAGCTTGTGACTAATTCAATAACGCGTTGATGGGCATGGCATATTTTTTCTCAAGTGCCGTCTGATAAGGAATTTCTGGACATCAAATGGTTCAGTTCCCAGCTACCTTGTTGCAGTCCAAACAAGGAGAACATTTCAAGGGGGTGGGGTAAGGTTTTATTTTCTCTAAAAGCAACTGCAAATTAACTTGGTCAAACAGCTGGAATTATTCGCAATGTACAAAAAAGACTTTATGTTCTGTTGAAAGGTCAAGGAACATACTGCTTGCTGGGTGGAGTAAATCCAGTTAGTATGTTAAAGGTATGACAGATCATAGGTTTTGGGAACGGTCAACATTTGGGGGGTGAGCCAACTGGTGGCATTGCCCCCTGACGGGTGGGGTGGATGCACCCCTCTGTTGCAGGGTGACTCATTCCTTAGTATCAAGGTGTTATGTTGCTGTTGTTTGAAGTGAAATTACCACCAAAAAAAAGCAGTTATCACACAAGCGCGAGTGGAATACGGGAAGATATAGCGCTTCTGCATCCCATATCCGGCGAGGCTGAAGGCCGAGTGGGATATGGGATGCAGATCAGCTATATTTTCCTGTATTCCACGAGTACTTATGTGTTTAAAAAACACATGACATGCTATTTTGGCTGGTAACCTAATTCTGGTAAGCAGGATTGTTTTGTGCTGTGCTGATTGTTGTGCTAAGCAGGTTTATGAAATTGTTCCCAGATTTTGAAGCATTCTTTAAGTTGTAAACCATGGTTAAAGGGGGGTGGTCGTCATGATAACAGCAGCCTGTGGCTGTACATGGAATTATGAACTCTAACCCAGCTACTGCATCCATGCGCCACTGGCCGTCACACCACAATATAATAATGACGGCGCCCTTTGTAAAGTGATGGCCAGCGCGCGCATGCAGGCAGTAACTGGGTTTAGGTTCATAATTCCATGTACAGCCACAGGCCTGCTTTGATCCAAGACGACACTCCCCCCTTTAAAGCTGCAATATCAACCGAGCTTAAATTACTACGTACTGTCTACTTTCTCATTTAAACAAAAAATCAAAATGAAGAATGTGACTGGCAGCATATCTCTGATTGAAACTTGCATCACAAAGATTATTGAATTTCCCTGGATTATTTCGATAAATCACAAAGCCCAATCTTAAAATAGACTCTGATTTGTGGGCAGGCTTTCTATATGATTAGATTAATGTCCTGGTCAAATTCAATTTTAACGAATACTCCCCTACAAACAGCTCAATATGTTGAAATGATCAATCACTATGAAGCCAAATTATACCATTATTCTATCATTATTCTAGTCTCCTGACGATGACTAGAGCAGACTAGTCGAAACGTTGAGACCAATTATTAATCACTTCGCAGATGTGAAGTTAATCACAAGAACTCCCCTCGATCCACTAAGCGAAAGTAGTAGTCCCGGCCGATTTCCTACCTCCCCAGGTAGTACTTAAAAGGCAGGACAGTTCATTTTAGAGCTAAGAAGTCCCAATAGATTCAAACATCTACTTTGTAAAATAAATAGCAGGACAACTTCTCACAAGAACAATCTAAATGGCAAAGTAGATATATACACATGGTGTTACCGTAAACCAATGTTGTCTGCATACTTTTGACTTGTGGGACTCAACATTGATGGTAACAATTTGCATCATCATGATGAATTATTCATGCAGGCCTGGAACTTCATCTTTGAGAGGGCGAGGCCATTTTCATTTTGCAAAGGGCACTTCCATTGGAAAATCTTTGGGAAACTTTTGAAGGGGCACCAAGGCCAAGGGAAAGGGCAATAGAGGCCATGGCCTCTGTGAGCTGATGTAACCGTGAAAATGAATTCATTCCAGGGAACGAAATTTAAAAGAGCATGTTATTTTATTACGATTAAAATGAATACATCACGTCTTGACTTTGTAGATGGCTAAAAGAAAAAAGAAAAAAAGTTTTTAAAATGATTATCCCAGCCAACCACCCCAGGATAAAATGTGTTATGACAGCCATGCCCGCTGCTGGTACCCAGAAGTGTTGCAAGGCACCCGGCTGACATTGAGCAGGCAGTGCGTGGAGTTAATTTATTATGCTTCACACAAAAAATGATACTCTGTTATTATTAATGGATTTTTTTCATTCGATATCTCATTTGAAAGTAAATAACTTTGGTCATCATACAAAAAATAGCAAATCAACATTTGAATTAATTTTTCAGAGTATAATCGGCTTAAGCACGGATCGTACATCTTCAATGTAATGTGAGTCACCAAAGAATCATCAACAACATCTTGTGGTAAAAAAAAACAGACTGTGAGTGACTCACGCCACTGAACCTATGGTTTCATCACAAACAGCTTACACCACTCTTCATCGCCGACTATATTTGGTACTTTATGAAATATATCCCTTATGGCTTGGTGTTTAGCTATGAGTGACATCTGTGACAATCAGTCAAACTTCTCTTTGTACAGCTGCTTCATTGTGCATGACCTAAAATAGGACTACGGTGCTTCTCGCTTTTGAGTCTTTAAAAAAGGCCGGGAAATTAGGTCGTGAGTTTTTGAAGGTAAGGGTTTCTATTCTGACGACAGCGGTATTGATGAAGTTACCAAAAGGAGTGGGGGAGCTTATGTCTGATGTCATTGTTTAACTCTGGTTGGATTGGATTGCTTAGATCTGAATAGATGGTAAGCACTTCCTCAAGTGTGAGGATGAGCCGACAGCGCTTTGGTTACCGCAAAACACTGGCGAGAGCGGGATCACATTTCCCTCCGGCAGAACGAAAAATGTCTCCGAAAAAAGAAGAAGAAAAAAATCTTCCAGAAGCAATCGGACGCGTCTTTTATTTCATCTTTGCTGTATGCTGCACCCTCAGATCTCTACACCCCTCGAGGGGAAACGACTCGACGACATAATTAACTCTTGCTGGAGTATACTTGATTGGTTTGGATCAAAATTAAAATTTCCACCATACCAGTTGTAATTGTGACAAAACTTACAGTAGGACTGTATAAACAATTCAGGAATTTAAAAAGCAAATTATCCTCAAAAGACAAATGTGTGATACATGTGGGGGTTTTTTTGTGTGTGTTTTTAAAAACATTTTATGTAGATTAAATCCATTACAGTCTTCTAGGTTTCCATACACGCAGCACAACCAACCAGGGAAAATCTTAATCAAATGAGGTCGTACACTGGTAAACAGTTTCTGTTTTGAGTAAGGTTTGAAGATTTATATGGTGGATAAAGTATAAACTAACCAGTGAAAAAGACAAAGCTGTTGCAAACTGCTTACGTACCAAAATGAGCCGTGGTATAAATGCAAAAATTGTTAATGGCCTTACAGTTCGACCCTAGCACAGTCTGTCTCAAAGGCTAAAGGAGATCACAACTCACACATACAAGTGTATGTGTGTACTGAAGACAAGTAAAAGAGTACGCAAAGTATGTGGAGGGACACAGAAGTTGGTTCCTCCAGAAAACCAGAAGCACACGCAGGGTCAAAAACCTCAGGTCATTCCCACTTTCTGCACAAAGCTATTAAAGGGACCATGAAGAGGTTTTTTTGTCACGGAACATTTTTGTGGCTTAATATATGGTTTGAAATTAACAAAACATAGTATTGACTATTTTGATGTGTCTGTTATGCGTTAATACACTTTAATTGAGCCCCGAAAATGTGTGCCATTTGATTGCGCAATGATCCGTGACGTAGGCTGTGGTAAAACATTCCGAAGACAGCTCTGGTGCCGAGTGGTCAACAATGCATTGTATGTTATTGTCACAAACATGGCCCTGGTCTACATCACAGATTTTATGTTAATGAGGAAGGGTGGGCGGAGCACGGCAACCCCCTGATTTTAGAAATTGTTATTTCTACGATTAATACGCATGTATAAAATGTGAAAAAAAGTAGAGATATACTATAATAGGCATACTTTATTTTTTTAACCGATAAAAAAAAAAAAATCATGGGACCTTTAAACTCGTTCATGGGTGACAACCATATGCAGGCATATAGTTCATGCCTAATCAGGGCTGAGACAATAAAAATGAACAACCCTGAAAATTACACACAACAGGTTTCTCTTGGTGCGGAGATGAAGCCCACTGAATTTAAAGGATGTTACATTTCAGAGGTTTACTTACTGTCTACATCGTTTCAAATAGATATCTGTAGGTTTGGTCAAAACATGGACAGACTCTTTGGTAATTTTGCCTCTTTCAACAAAACCCAAGGTGCTGGGAGATCAATGGAAAATTCTGAAAAAACAGTTTCCTGTTGGTGGTGTTGGGATGAAGCCCACTGCATTTACAGAATGTTACATTCTTGGAGGTTTATTTACTCTCTACATCATTCCAAACAGATATCTGAAGGTTTGGTTAAAAGAAGGGCCAGAGTCTTTGGCAATTTTGTCTCTTTCAACGAAACCTAAGGCGCAGAGAGATCAATGGACAATCCTGGAACCAGGCCAAATCCTGACAAACCACTGGCATGCTTCTTGAAAGAAGTGGTGGTTCTGGAAAGAAGTGGTGGGTTCTGAAAAGAACCTGCATTGAGATGGGTCTCGATGTTTCGATCAGTACACTCTGTTCCTCTTCAGCAGTTTATGTCTTGTCAGGTAAATTAGGTACAGAATTTGTCAGGACAATTGACACTTTAAAAAGTCTATAAAAAGTGTAAGCTTTGAGATTTAAAAATCATGAATGCTTATTTATTCATATTAATAATGTATTATCCTATGTAATCCATCCTACAACTCACTGATAAGCAGATACGAACAGAGAACCAATCAAGAGCAGCACACATCACATTACATTTAGTCGGTAACCTATCCCACTCTACATTAATTTGTGTGCTTAACAGGTCTCCGAGCCTAGCCTCTGGAGTGTATGACACCGGTAACTTAGTGTAGACAGCCGGTTGTCGGATGATAACAATTTGAGGGGGGGAAAAAGCGGTCAAGCTGTCCCAGTCCACTCGTCAAGTGAATTGATTGTAGTGGTATTGTGTCGTCGACTTTGAGTCCTGCTAGACGTGCTGTCAAGCCCCACTCTCCTCCCCACAGCGTGACGTGTCATGGGGATTGGAGGGCAAAGTCTCCCCATAGCGAACAGCCTGAATATGTTTAAGATTAGATGACCATGTTATGTACATATCTTATAGATTGATCAGGTGAGCGACCTTGATACATCATTCATAAACACCTCCCTGGATCCTCTTGGGGGAGGGGAGGGGGGATTCAATCTGTGGCTCTCCACATTGGTTTATATGCAAATGGACCAGCTGTGTACATCATTTTTGTTGACACTGTCAGTTAACGAGTAATTTGCCTGTCGGCATATTCACTTCAAGACTGTCATTTGGATGATTAGACAATGTATTTGTTACTTCAAAGTTTAGGTTTTGTTTCTGTTGGCGCTGCCAACTCGAGGTTTGGAGATTTCGTCTTCTGAACGCTTTTTTTTTCTGGGATAGTTTTGGTTGCAGAGCACCTTTTCCCCCTGAAAAAGGTCTACAAGGCCAGGAGGGGCCAAAATGTCCATAATATCAGTAATACTTACAAAAAGGCCTGCTATAGTCCAATACCATGTTGGATGATTTAAGAGGGCAAATATCACAGACGGCATGCCAGGAGGCCATAGTAGGGGCCGATATCACAGAAAGGTTTATTGCGTTGAATATTATCAATATTAATTACAAAAGGCTTACTAAGGTTCAATACCATCCTGGATTATTTTACGGGGCAAGTATCACAGAAGGAGGCCATTGTAGGGGCCAATATCACAGAGAGGTCCAACAAGTCAAATATCATCAACATTAACATCAATATCACCATCAGTCTGGTACCACAGAATGGTCCAATATCAAATATGGTCCAAAATTTGTTACAAAAGACCTGTCAGGGTTCAATACTGCTTGGTTTCAGGAGAAATACAGAAGGCCTGTTTTGGGAGCCATTACAACAAACGGCAAACAGCAATTAGTCAAAAGGGGCAAAGGTTACTGTCATGGGCCAATATCACATGCAGACAGTACAATATAACATTTTTTACCCATGGACTACTGAGGGCAAATATAACAAATTTTACCAATGGATTGCTTAAGGCCAACACTAACAAATAGCTGCCTGGGGGCCAATAGGAAAAAAAGGCAAGTTAGTGACTCATATTACAAAAAGTCTGGCAGTGTTTCCTTTTTTTACATTTTTTTTTAAGCACCCTTTTTTTTGGAGGGGGGTGTTCCTCTGCTTTTCACAATGATAGAAAGAATGCAAGAAATATTTGCAAATACTTCTCAGCAATGGACTTGACATAAAACAATGCTGATAGTTTTTGATTGCACAAATGTGTTCTTGCCAGTTTGAGCTAGAAGAATAATGCATTGATGTAATGGGTATGGATGGTCAGCCCCTAGCACTGAGAGAGGAACTGTGTCAACAGAAGAAAACAAAAAATCATGCCTGGGGAAGTGGGGCCGACAAACACTGAACATGAATGTGGCATCATGGAAACGGTTTCTCCAGATCTAACGACCACAACAGTAGAACTACCATCTGCATAATTATATCAAACAAATATTAAATCATCTTTGTGTCCCTCGTCAATACGAACCTCTTTTAGGAGATGGCATCCCTGGGTTGCCTTTTTTTTTTTTTTGTTCCTGTCCAGAGGGAGTGGGATGAGAGAGAGAGAGAGAGAGAGAGAGAGAGAGAGATAGAGAGAGATAAACCAAGCCTTTATGACATCTGATGACAGAAACCGATGAATTTCAACCCCCCTGGGGCTTTGACTTGAAGCGTTTGTCAGAGCATTTGCCCGGGGAGTAAGGCTAATAAATGCGCTGAGGAGACCATTTATGCTTACCAAGATTTATTATATATCCTTGGGTGTTTAAAAGAAAAAGTATCATTTGATCTGGGTGGGGGCAAAAAAAAAATCGATATTACTAGAGGGCACTCACTGGATTGATGTTTACTGGCAATTTGATACTGGGTCTTCTCTGGTCAGATATTTCAAGTGACTTTTATTTGTTAAAGTATGTTTTCAAATTCAGGGACACAATTGTGAAACATATACAAAAAAAGGATGAAGTTTTCATTTTTTTGAAATTTGATTATTTTTTTTCTTTTTCTGAATAAGTAGAGAGAGAGAGAGAGAGCTTTTCCACTAAGGTATATAACAATCTCGGTGTGGATGTCAACAACAACAAAAAAAGCATGAAAGAGTCACTTTTTAAATAAAGGAATAAACGAATGACGATAATTTCTTCAACGGCTGTTTAAAACCGGCAGGGCCGTGCCCGTGTGATGAAGGCCGTAAACGAGGTCCCTCATCGCTTGGCCACGACCCTGCAAGGTTTTAAACGGCCGTTTGATACAGAGTCACTGCTCTTTTATTCCCATTCATAAATGCCCTTTTTGTTTAAGAGCGTAATAAAGTACGATAATCTGTAAAACTGTTCTGTTTTGTACACTCTTAAAACTGAAGTGTTACAGCAACACTTTTAAGAGTTCGAGCAGGGACAACACTTTGGAATGTTAAATGTAACTCAACTAAAGTGTTAACTCAAACACTATTTTGACACTGTAAGTGTCAAACTAGCGCTTAATTCGACACTTTAATTGAGTTACATTTAACCTTTCACAGTGTCGTCCCTGCTCGAACTCTTCAAGTGTTGGTGTAACACTTAAGTTTTTAGAGTGTAAATGTTGAATTCCTGTCACATCCTCAGGCTCCATTTCAAAAGGGGTTAAAATTGCATGCAACACTCAATGGTTGTGCATTGACACGCGTGATAATAAATTTTATATTGGGTACCGAAATGTATTGATTGAGTCACGCGTAAATTAGTAGCCTACATAAGCTAGCACACCAACATGTGTGTGGCTATGAACGCTGAACAAGCATTCACAGCTCCAGCTATGTCTTTATCACCCATTTAAAACCAGTTTTAAATGGTCATGTGACCATCTTTCAACCAATAGGACTGCCTGACCTGTCTGGAGTACGGAGTATTTATGAATATTTGATTAAATTACAGATATAACATTTTGAACAGGAGGAGATGTTAGTAGGTAGGGAATATTGTTTATTTAATGGGTGGGGACATTTTCAAAGATGACAGGGGCAAATCATGCAAAAATCTTGACCAAGTGATAAACCACAAGGGAAACTGCCTGGGTAAATTTTAATTAAATTTTGGGATGAACAAAGACAAATATACTAGCTTGAATGGCTTCTGACTGGCACCCCAAACAAGAATATTGAAGAAAAAAATATAGTGCTGGATAGCTCAGTGGGTGGAGCGCCGGCACGTTAATTCAGAGGTCGAAGGTTCACATCCCGTTCTCTAACAATAGTATTAATAATAAAAACATTTATATGGCGCCTTATGCACGGCCTGAAAGCGCTTCACAAAATAAAAAAAAACTAGCAACTACATAATACAGAAAGCACACACAAAAATGAGCATAACAATAAGCAGGTCAAGCAGTTTAAAAATCATTAGCAATAAAATTACAGGAATTTAGTAAAAAATGTATCAATAAAATAGGGGAGAGGTTACCAGCATGATTCACCCTCAGCCAAGATCCTCAGCATCTGGCTACTTATAGTTTAAAACAAAAACAGTAGACTAATCTCAATAAAACAATCAAAATAGGGGAGAGGTTACCAGCACGATTCGCCCTCAGTCAAGATCCTCAGCATCTGGCTTTTTTACAGTTAAAAGGACATCAATTTTTCTAGTCAATTGTTTCAAGTCAATTTTTCTTTGGTCATCCCAAAATCAAAAATCTTCATCGATGGTAATAATTTTGAGATGCACGATGTTTGAGCATGTGACGTCATATGCTAGGGGTCTATATAGTATCTTGATGCTTAAAAAAATGGTTTATTTGTTGGTTGATTTATTTGTTGGTTGGTTTATTTGTTTGTTTTAAATTTGTACCTCAAACAATAATACAAAGATTATATTCAAGTAAAAGACTATAAATCATAGAAAGAGAACAAAATTAGGGAAAGCACTGGAGGATTACGTCCGCAGGAGACGATTGCTGCCAGTAGTGGAGCCCCCAGACTGCTGGTAAATGTGAACATTTCTAATAGCTTACATTTGCAAACCCGAACGTTTACCCTTTCGGCCAGTTTCATACCTAAGACGTCTTTAACAGAGGATGTTGGAAAGTAGGTTACATGAGGACAATCAGTAACAGAACACCAAGGCTAGAGGAAGACAAAAAAACAAAAAACAAAAAAACAAAACACGAGGTAGCTGTGCAGGGAGAGCCTGGATCTGAACAGAACCGTTGAAAAATCTCAGGGACAAGTGGTAGTCAATTGAGCCATCATTTGCAATTAAGACCAAAGACTGCGTTTCTGGGGGGGGGGGGGAGATAAGGTATAATGAAAATATGAGCAGGGTGGAATGAGATGAATATTCATCTGTTAATTCTTTTTTGAGGAAGATTTAAACGGTGTGGGATTGATAACAACGGGAATACGAGTAGCCGATAATTTAAAATGAAAGATCTTGATCAAATTTGTATAAATTTGTTCAGGTTTGTCTTTCTTGTGTAAGTTCAAAGATGTAGATGTTGATTTTTGCATCGGGATGAAGAATATTAGTTGTAGGTGTATGGGTAAAAAACTACAACTGATGTTCTTTATCCCCGATGCAAAAATCAACATCTATTATAATGGTCGAGGTACCCGCTGCTAATAGGATCCGAACTGCCTCTAGCTACCGGGCAGTCTCGGTAGTATACTTGGTAAGACCTCTATGCTAGAATGGCGGGGGTCATGGGTTCGAATCCCAACCGAGGAAAATATTTTTTCACAGGACTCGGGAAAGTACTGAGTAACAGTGCTTAAAACACATCGGTAAAAAACTACAACTAATGTTCAAAGATGTAAGCAAAAAGCAGAGTAGAAATACCAACGAAGTTTGTGATTATTATCAATGTTTTTTTTTTACCAATACACAAATACATTATGTCAGTGAAGTTTCACAAAGATTGATTTTAAGGAAATTGATGTTAAAACGACTCAGGGATTGTGCATAAAAAAAAGTTATCAAAATCAATTTAAAAAAAACAGCATGCTGTAGAATCCCTCGACTCAATTACAATCTGTCTGTAAGCAGGTTGAAGTGATGGAGTAGTGATTTATGGGATCCATGTAATTGATAACTTTTCAAACTAACAGATCTTTAAATTAGATTCAAAGTTTGTTTTGGTACTTAATGATGTTTAATGTACGTTTAGCCGGTGGTCGCAGGTTCAAATCCCGCTCCAGTCAATTTTTCTCTGTTCACCCCTGAGTTGTGTAACAATTTTTTTTTAAACAAAAAAACAGTTTCTCTTGTGGTTTGTTGCTTGACATTGTTCCATGTTATAACACTATTGTACGCTCATATTATGTTTCTGTCTGAGTTAGTGCAATCTTCAAGAAAACCATGGTAAAAATAGTGTATTTCTCTTGTCTTTATAAAAAAGACAAATATAAGTATAGAACAGTGTAGGATAAGACAATCAAAGTATGCTACCGTTATCCATTGTTCTTTTGAGTACACAAGTAAAAGTTTCAGTGAAAAATTCACAGATGGGTTTTTAGATGTGTTTATCATATGATATAATGTGCCATACAGATACTATGCCATTTTGCCATGCACTCGTGTCACATGATACCTTTTGGCCATACGCGCATGCCACACGATCATGAAGCCAGACACACATACCAAGTGGAGTGGAGGGTCATGGCCGAGTGGTCTAGTCTGCCAAACTTAAGTTCTGTAGTTTACAGAATGTAGGTTCGAATCCCGGCCTGGCCAGTCGCGACACTTGTGTCCTTAAGCAAGACACTTCACCATAATTGCTATGACCTTCAGATGGGACGTTAAGCCATAGGTCCTGTGTACTAGGACGGGTAGTGCACTTAAAAAAAAACCAGAATACTTATCATGAAAGAGTAGGGGTTTACCCCGGCGTTTCTGGTTCACATAGCAAGCATCCTTATCTCCAGGTTTCCTCAGGCTTCCGAGCTACAGTGATTAAGTTCGCTTTTGAGGCATTCTTGGTTTCATTTCCAGAAAATAATAAACATAATAAGTGATATCATTTTGCTATACCACGGGAACGGGAAAAACGGGAACCTGTGAGGGGTAAGAAAGCATTGCATTTGGATTGCCCCCTTAGCACTAATATAAGCAGCTTGAGGTTGTATTACTATTACTAATGTAAAATTTTTTCACTAAAAATGTTTTCAAAAAAATATATGTAAATGTTTTCAAAAAAACATACGTAGAACAGAAATTTGATTTTGCTTTAGAAATGTAGACACTGTGTTAAGATGGGAAACATTAGAGAACGTCAACTGAAGAATTGACCTTTGCTTTGGACCTTTCTGGGGTTGAGTGGAAATGGGTCAGATCGTGCAGCTGTTAATGGCCGGCCGCTATGGGTAGTTTGCTACAAGCAGCTTGTGGCCACTATAGTCCCCGAAGGCTGTTAATATACATCTAGTTCACAGAAATGTAGCGAGCAAAACATTCCCCGCAAATCAAAACAAAGTGCACGTTTGATCAACAAACTGTCAATAACAAATTGAGCAGCAGCCAGGTAGAAAAAAAAAACACATACATGTGAACACAGCTTGCATAAGTTGCAGACAACCATTTTAAGATATAAATGACGAGGCAACCTTGATATTTGAATGGACAATTGTAGCTCTTCAATTAGCTCTACTCCATCAATATACATTTTTATTGAAGTGTATGGGTCTATGACTCTGGATTCCCTCTCAAGTGGGTTGTGATTCCCAGTCACTGCAACTGCACATTGTCAAAAAAAACAAAAAAAAACAGAGGAAACATCTAGGCACAGCAAGACTTTGTAGTGTGTTTCAATTTTCAAAGGCACAGCTTTCAAACTCCAAATTAATGAGGAAATCAACTGATTAGCTGAAAAGTTGCATGCATGGATTCCAGGGGTTTGGGTGAGGGATGGAAAGGGGTGGGGGACTTTGGAGATGGGTGGGCTTTGGGGATTTGGTGAGATTTGGGGATGGGCTTTGGGGATGGGGGTGGGCTTTGGGATGGGGTGGGCTTTGGGGATGGGGTGGGCTTTGGTAATGGGGTGGGTTTTGGTGATGGGGTGGGCTTTGGGATGAGCTTTAAGGATGAGGTAGGGCTTTGGGGATCTGGGTTGGTCTTTGGGAATTGGGTTGGGCTTTGTGGTGGGGATAGGGTGGGCTTTGGTGCAAGGTGGGCTTTGGGGATGGGGGGAAGGTTTTTTGGGGTAAGACCATGAAATATAATCGTTTCAAAGTTTTACCACTGGACGTTTTTGATTATTATGAATGCAAACCGACAGGCTGTGTGCCAAAAAGAAACAACCCCGCCCTTCAATTATCACAAATTATCCTTGCGACATTTAAAATGCACTCAACAAAAATGTGACTTATGGCCATCAGGGGAGCTTTACTCAAAATCAGACGCCCCACAAACCTCCCCCCCCCCCCCCCATGCACAAGAACACACAAAACAAAAACAAAACATGCACGGCCGTTTTTATGTGATTGAAAATCCATCCAAGAGAACTTGCATTGATTGATGAACACCACTCTACCCACATTTTTTTCCGCTAATCCCTACTATCGCCTTGATTGCAGGTATTTGATGCGTGTTACAAACAGAGAGTTATTCACAGTCAGCATGCCCCACTTTTGCTGAGAGAGAGGAAGAGAGGAAGGCAAAAATAAAATTCCCATAAAAACGGGCCGAGAGATGTGCAGCTCGCCGAGGCGGTCGGACAAGAGGTAAGTTCGCTGCTGTCAACGTGATCAGAATTTGATACTCCGGTTTTCTGTTTGCACAATTATGTCAACTTTGTGGGCAGATCGGTAGTGTTTGCAGTTTCATGCTTTGAAATAAATCTATAGGCTCTGGGGGGAAGAAAGTCTCTGGATTAGTGCTGGCGCTTCCTGACAGTCATTGTGTAAGGAGGGTTCAAAATGCCAGCGATGATTTGAGGTATAAAGTGCTTTTTTTCAGCGGCGATCACATCACTGTACACCCCCTCCCCCCATGTCCACAAATCAATGAAAGAACTTTTGACACCGTCTCCATTCCTTGGAGGCATCTCCATGTGGCACTTGGCCACACACAAAAAAGTACATAATCAACTTAATACCCGTCAAAAATCGTCCACATCAGGAGTTATTCTGGCTGGTTAACCTGTTTATCAAGTTTTCTTTAGCCTTTGCAAATCTGTGTGCTCAGCACTAGTAGCTTATTTGTGAAATTTACACAAGGGGCCCCGAATCATACCGCAGTAAATATTGCCTCAGCAGTTTATTTTCTGAGTGAAAAAGTAGTGGATCAAACATACACAGTCACTGCGTCGAATGTTTATACACGTGTTATATTTTATATTCTGCTAAGCAAGTTTTTTTCTTATATATAGGACACTGCTTTGTCATGAGATTTATAGTTGGTTATGGAACCCTCTCCACTTGTGTAGCAACCATGATGGTGTAGAGGGTGCGCGACTTCCCCGTTAATTTTTTCTCAGTCGGCGTTTTGAGACTCAGTTGGCCAATAAAGTCAGCAGAACTTTGCATCCAGACTAAAATTCAATCCTTTTGACTTCAGCACACTAAATTGAATACATAAACAAATAGTGTAAAAAAAAAAAAAAAAAAAATTGTTTGTTAATCTGATCATGGATGAAGGTTTTGACAGTTGCGTAAAGCTTGGTTACCGAACCGGGCGTGCTAGTCTTTATGGGGTTTTTTAAAGAGTGAAGAATAAATTGGTAGTCGGCAAGTTGGCAAACTGGCTTCCATACACCCATGACCCTCTCAGTAGGCCAAGCAAGTAATCGGAGCTACTTGGGGAAAGAAGCACCAGTAATTAACAACTTATAGCGCCATCACATTATCCATTTATATAAACACCTAGGTGGAGAGAAGCAATTTATGGTTAAGTGTCTTTACACGAAGAACACTCATGTGAGGAATCAACCCCGTACTCATGTTGACTGGAGGGGACTTATGTCCCAAAAACTCCATCTCATCGGAGCTAATTAGGTAACACCAGTAAAGAGCTTACATAGTGTCTTTATCCATTTACATGTGTACACCTAGGTGGAGAGAGACAACTTATGGTTAAATGTCTTTTACCAAGTACACCTTAGCCATGAATTCTAACGAAACACATTTCAACACCATTATGATTTGAGTTCTGACATCTCATTTTGCTTCGGATATTAAAGATCACTCTCAGGTTTCTCTGAGACGAATCTCTATGTTTTGTGAAATTAGTCCTACAACCGAAAAAAAAAAAAACTAAACAAAAAATTCAATACTCTAGAGCTTCAGGCTAAAGCACTTTGATTTCAATTTTTAAACTTTCTTCTGATACCTGTCTACCCGCAAAGGAAGAGACCATGCAGCTATAAAATAAAAAAAATAAATAAAAAAAATCAAACAAAAACCACACACATACAAAGCAGCCGGCCATCTATCCTTGGTACACATTGACTGACAGAAATGCACAAACACCCTAGAGTCACTGCTCTCCATTTACCGTAACACGATCACCAAATTTACCTTTGCGAAATCAGACGCGCGGGGGAAAAACTTTGGCTATAATCTAACTTACTTAATTTAAGTCCGAATGCAATAGACTACCGACGGATGAAGATACAAACGATACCTACAATGTGCGTATTTGTTGTTGGGGCTCGGGCCGCTGAAATGTTCGTCGCTTTTACCTCATACGCGCAATTAGATTTTGATTAGTTTCCACAGGTACTGGATATTGGTGTGATGACACAAACTGGGTTGCAGAGCAACAGAACTTGAGGACTTTGTGTGGGCTTGGATTTCGGCGTGATACTTATCATTGGTGTGTCTTCCCCTCAGGAAGTGGATCGTCCACACGCTGCATAAATTATTTGCTCAGGGTGACTGCTTCGGATGCACTTCATGAAATAGCACCTGAAAATAACATGTTATCGTTTCGGTGCTACATCGAGTCAACCCGTGAAATCTTGTGAAGCATAGCGCTTAGCGCGGTCTACATGTATTAAGCCTTATTTGAAATGCCGCGCACATGCTCTTCATTTGTGTTTCAACCTCAATTTCACTATAAAAAACATGACCACCCATGCGTATGAGGCAGTGTGGCAAGTCAACAGTGGGCCAATCTATTAAGTTGCAGGAATTCATGTAGTTTGACAACAACACTATGAAAAGTCATATGTAACATTTATACACAAGTTTTGGTTTATGACCAAGTCAATTTGAAATAGTTCAAAACTTACAAGATTTAACCATTTCTGGAACTATATGTGCCCTGTCTAAACGATGTATTAACAGCATCGGGCATTAAGAATATTATTATTATAATAATTATCTGTTTTATTTATTATTACTATTTTTGTTTGTTCCTACCCTTACACGGACGTAACATAATTACAGTACACTCAGTGTTTTACACCCATGTTATTTTTCCACCTTCTGATATGGCGATTTTATTCTCAGAACTAACTGCTCATGACTATAATAATAGGCAGTTGTTAGGCACTTTTAAATATTGTATCAAATCGCCTTACACTATTACTACCTGTTCGTTGGGCCATAAGCATTCCTCAAACCATCTCAACTCCTTTGGAGTATGCAGCACCGGCAGCCAAATTGGCCCGCAGGCTGCTAATCATTCACTTCGATAATCTCTACCCTCGCATCAGGTACCCGTTTACTTCTGGGTGATGAGAAGCAGTTATAAGTTAAGTGTCTTCCCCAAGAACACAAAGTGTCCTGACCGGGATTCGAACCCCCCACACTCTTTGACGACTCAGCTACTGGAAGTTGAGTTTGACGCTCTAGACCGCCCGGACACGACACGCTACAAAGTACAAACTATACACTTTCCTCCAAGGTAAGGAACTATGTGTATTATTAGAAAGGCTCAGAAGTGTAAATTGGACACCCAAATTATGAAGAAACCGAGTTAAACAACGAGTCTTTGCGCAATCCCCTTGGTGCCTGAAGCAACATAGTGCCAGGCAAGTGATCCATGTTTATTTTTTCAACAAGAATAACCGCCTAGGCTGCACACACTCACACTCTCAGAGGTCTGCCAGCTTATCCTGTGCTGTTTGGACAGGTCTAGCTCAGATGACATTCGAGTATCATAGCTGCATTTCTAGGGGTTGATCAAATGATTGTCTACTATTCACTGTAAAAGGAAAAAGACTCCCAACATTGTTATTCGGAAAGTCAGAGTGAAGGTGCAAATTTTAGAATGCATTATTGTAATGTTATCATCCTGCTGTAAGCAGTGTAAGTGGTACATCATATGGAGTGCAGGGGTGCTTTTTGCCACTACCAGCTCCAAATCTGGCACATGTTCGTCAGTATTTTTATCTCAACTAAACTGTTTCACTGTCCAAATGCAACTCTTTAAAGAAGTTGACAATTATGACAAGACCTTGATTTTTTGTGAAACATAAAAGACAAGTCCATGTTCATGATGTTAGTACAGTTTCTTAAAAAAAGCTTAATCCATTAGCGCTGGATGACATGTGTACACGCCATTATATTCCATGCCAGAAAACAGATGATGTGCACTTCGTATTTTTGTGTGAATTCGGACAACCGGAAAGAAGGAAGCCGGGTGGTACTGAAGATAATGCTGAAATTCTCCTTTTATGTGTTATTGTGTGATCCCCAGTTCCAGATCTTTGTCCTTTTGTTATAACAAGAGGATTACGAGACATTGAGAGGCTTCCACCATTGTGTTTCATTGTATATTAGCTTAATGGAGGCAAGTCCGAGTGAACCGTGGTTACAGTCCTAGTTCTGGTCTTGGAACTAATACTCGGCTGTATCTCAACGGCCGAGGTTTTGCAATTCACGGTGTGTGACGATATTTTCTCAACGGAGAAACAACACACTGGTGCTTCAAACAGAATCTTTGTTCTCTTGGCTTTGTCAAGTCAGGATTTCTTTGTGCCAGCGGTACTCTCAAAGAAAAATGATTCCGGCAATTCCGAGAAAATAATCCCATCATGCTGGACGGGCAAATCTGGAAGGTTCCGTACGCTAACTGGTTAATGCATTTGCTATGGGCTTCTGGTAATTGATGAAGGTGGTCTGTGTAAAGTGGGTACGGTAGAATTACGCCCAACAGGATATGCCATGATTGATAAAAAATAAAAGTAAAAATCAGAATGAAAACCCCTTGGAATTTAAAGGTGTTACATCAATGCATTTTCCCTGAACGACTTTCTGTATTGAATTTGTTCCATTCCCCTCTTGAGACTATTGAAACAATAAGCTATAGGAGAAGGGCTTCTGTTGAAGGGTCTTGATTGAGCTTGGTTTGGCCTTTTTTCTTTGACTGGTCAGCTAGTGGTAAGCTTGTCTTTTCACAAAGTCCATCAGCATTTCCGTTGGTCCTTAACTTATTGTGGTTACATTTAATTTCACAGTCAGATGTTTCATTCATTGATTCATTTCATTCACTCATTTATATTTTTAATAATTTTTTTTTGTAAATGTCTGTGAGTGATGCAAAACATAATAAGGGCCTCAAGTTCCAACCATACAATGTTCTCAAATGATAACACAACAAATAAAGATATAAGTGTATTTAGTGGAAAAAATAGTCAGCTGGAAAAGTTGCTCCGGAGTGAAAAGCAAGGAGCAGTGAGCAGAGACAGAAGATGTGGAAGGTAAACAAAACACAAAGTAAGCAGAAAGGAGGCAGGAACGAGTTGGCTAGTAGTAGAGCTACAAGCTATTATCATCTTTTCACAGTTTGAAGAGATTCAATTTTTTTGCCTTACAATTTGTACATGCGTTGAATTACAGACCATTTGAAAACAATTCAAAAATCCATTCCTCCCGTTTGCCTGCAGCTTTGTGCACACCCTACAGCTTTACCCTTGCATCAAAGTGAGCCATGCATGATCAGTGAAGCCTGTAAATGGTTTTAGATGGTGAAACAGTGGGCTCCGCAATCTATCAGATAGGAGGTTTTCAATCATGTAAACATTCTGTACACCTATGTAGTATTTATAAAGCAATGCAGCAGGCATAGAAGTTAATTAAGTTATATTGTATAACAATTCTGCGCATGCGTATATTTTCAAGAACGCTAGACTGCATGTGGTAAGTCTGCTGCCACCGAGCGTATTTCAAAACCTCCAACAGGAGACTTTGGGGGGACAATAGGTGGCAGCAGACTTACCAGGTAAATTCCCGTTGTTTCCGTTGTTCTTGGCATGCGCACAATCCCAACAAAAATGGATTTACCTGGTAAGTCTGCTGCCACCTAGTGTCCCAAAAGTCTCCCGTCAAACCACCTGAAGAGCTGTTTGAGTATTAGGCCTGCAGACCACATCTAATGAGAAAACACAGCTGAGCAGAAGTTACAGTTTGCATAGCTCATTACTCAATGCAGCAAGTTCTAGTTCAAAGGTCAAAGGTCGATCAAACTTATCCAAAGAAAGTACAACAAGATGGCACCTTTAACAGAGCGGTAAATCACTGTTGACAACCTCATGGATCAGACTGTCAAATCTGTTTTTAAAAGCTCTGGTGAGGTCAAGTTGTTTAAATACCAATCACCATTAGAAATGCTTCCACTTGAAAAGCTCTCAACGTTTGAGAGAGAGGGGAACAAAAATATGGCTGTCGAGTTTATCGCAAGTGACTCGTCAAATGAATATTTAAAAAAAAACACATAGCAAAACATGTTGGAGCCTGTTTCAGGCTACTTTGGGACATAAGTGACAATGTCGATGATTCTTACAGATGAGTTTCTGGAAGTTCTTTACACTATTTGAAAAGTTGCCGTAAGGGAACTTCATCCTTTATCAGAATCAAAAGGCATGCGTAGAAACAAGGTCTGTGAAATGTTGACATCTTTTCAGCACTTTTGAGGCAATTAGAGCAGACGCGTATTCAAGTTCTATTGTGGGAATTCTAAAAAAAATATGTTTATTTTCGTGACAACAAAACGTTATCATTTGCTTGACTTTCTGCCATCTAAAAAAATGTAGGGCCTTTTTTAAAGCCACACATTGCCTTCAAATCTTTTAAAATGTTGCTGTTAGGAATAGCTCCATAGTCTTTTTATGAGCTGTTCTTTACATAAAACACCTACAGTGTGTTGTAATTAGTGAGTAGTGACTTTAAAACAACATACATTTGCCTCTGGAAAGAACAACAAAGAAACATAGTGTCCCCCATTTTGTGTGGAGTTAAAAATTTAGTTCTACAAAATGGCAGACTGTGTTCTGTCACGAAATTCAACAAAAAACCACACAATTTCAAGGGATATTTATGTGAATCACTGTGTTCCACTTTAAGAATATCCTTCCGACCATGCTCATTTCATAACGAATGTTTTTTTTATGGCCCAAAAGCGCCCAATCCAAAGGCGACTTGCCCCTTCAGAGCACCAGTGAACACCTCAGAAATAGATTGGCCATCTGTTGCTAACTTAGCAGCCAATGTTTCCCTAACATTGGTGGCGAACAACTCATTCCACCAGAAATTATTTGCAATGCTCGCGCAAGTGGAACACAACTCTCGTCGACAAAGAACATACAAAATTAAACAAAGTCCATCTAAAAAAAAAACAAATCATGGTATGGTCTTTCATATGAAGTGCAACTAGTTTCACATTACAATGTGGAGTTGAATATGCATGCACTAAACCAATGGGATCTTTGCAAAGAGAAAACAACAGTTTTGGAGAAAACAAAAATACTATTGAAAAATAATAATAATAATAATAATAACTACTGACAGTAACACAAAAATCTTGTGAGTCAATTCAGCTAATAGCAATTTGAACTGAAGACCTAAAGAGTAGCTTCTAGGGGTGCACCCCTAGGCTGCGGCCTCAAATTACCTTAGTCTCCAAACAGTTTGTTTTTCTTGTTAAGATCCACTGGGAAAAACACTGCAAACACATTGTCCGTTCTTTTATCAATTTTGATGTAGATGGTTCCTGATTTGTATAAACAACTCCGAAACCCCTCGAGGAGTAAATTGTCAATTGTAAAACCAATTGCTCAAAGAGGATTTCTCTTACGGGGTATATAAATTGACAGAAAATACAGAAAGGTAATTTCATTGAAGCGGTGAATACTTATTCCAAACACAGCACGGTTTTGTTTGTCAGGATTCTTACCCACCTCTGAAAATCACCCTTTCTGTTGTTATCAAATTCAATATAACCTTGCTGAGAGCTATCTGCAGATGAGCCTTGATTGCAGAGAGAGATGGGGGGGTTGATGCTGTTTGACAACAGCGGACCAAGATTGTTACGGATAATTTCATCTGTAGGGTGTGGAGTCCCAGATTGACTTTTTAGCTTTGTACACAGGTAGGCATTCTTAATGTCACCAGGGGTGAGCAATACCAATCATTTCTTGTAATTACCTTTCTAGTAATGGGCTTGGCAACTACCGGGATGTTCTGCAGCCCCAATCATGAGTTGGCTATCTTGTGACCTTTTCCCCTAACCATACTGAGAATTTCTAATGATTTCTGAACAAAACTCTGCAATAGAATTTGCTGAAACATTCACATAACGGTTTTGATATGTCCTAATGCTTGTAAAGATTGGACACACTTTGGGCCAAAGTTCCTGCTAAGAAATCAATACTGGGTTTGGAAGTGTATGTTCATTCATATCTACTCATTTTCAGCAAACATACCATACAAAACAATCTCTGGAAATTCGATCATGAAGAGGCTATTCTTGGAGGAAACATTGAATTTTTTTGATGCACTTTTAGTGAGAGATTTACGGCATTTTTAGTTAAATTTCGCAGCAGGAAAATTAAATAAATAAATTAAATAAATAAATAAATTAAATAAATAATTAAAAAAATTTGTGTAAGGGGATATTTTTTTGAAGTTTGTATTACTCCAAACAGAAAATGTAGCCAGGCTTCACCCGGGCTGATTCCCATGAACTGCAGGCCATTACAAGCAAAATGCGGCCAAAAAAAACAAACAAAAAAAAACAAAAAAAAAACAATATCTAAGATCAAATTTACAGAAATCATAAAAAAAACCATTTAATACTTCAAATGCTTCAGATTACACAGTAGAACTTTTCAAACCAAACATAAACATCAAGTAAAAAACAATCCGAGGACCTGGTTTCAATTCAGCGTGCTTCTGCCTGGGGGAGAATCCTGTTAGTATTGTATATTATAAGTTTGACATAAACAAACAAAAGTAGAATGACGTCTTAATTATACAATAAGTCTCAATAACAAACAAACAAGTTAATAGATGGGTTGCACATGACGTCAACAATAGGAAAAATCAGCCATCTTTGATGACAAAGACTGCACATTTTTGAGCGCACAACTGTGCGTTACGCGTAAGTGACGCACACGGCACGCGTGCGTTTCATAAAATCCTTCCATGATTGGTTGGTAAGCAACTCAAGCAGCGGTGAAACGTACAGAGCCTGATGTGGCTACAGGCCAAAACGAAAATTGTCATCAAAGATGGCATCCATTCTATTGCAGCCCATTATCTTACCAAGCTCCTCCACAACATTCTATTGTATGCCAAACCCTAAAGGGACTGTGGCTCATCTG
The DNA here is from genome assembly GCA_911728455.2 of Marthasterias glacialis. Classification (NCBI taxonomy): domain Eukaryota; kingdom Metazoa; phylum Echinodermata; class Asteroidea; order Forcipulatida; family Asteriidae; genus Marthasterias; species Marthasterias glacialis. The sequence goes on along the minus strand of OU452228.1, from coordinate 8,913,984 downwards.
CTTCAGAAGACAGCTTCTGTTCAAAAAATCCTTTTGAATAAAAGTCAAATTGCTCTGGGGGCAGCCTACTCTACCCTTGAGCCTAGTTTCACTTCATACCAGAAAAAAATAAAACGCTAACGGGTACCAAGTTCACTAAAAGAAATTTTTAAATTGAAATTCATCCATACGTTCTTTTGATCGTCACCATTCTTACCTTTAGATCGCTACCCCCGGTTGCCTCTCAAGTTTGATGGATTCAGAACAAACACAACGGAACCAACAATAGTTAGCATGAGGCCGGGCAAACCAGTCCCAAAAAAAATCTCAAAGTTTGAGCGTTAAGTTACAGACAAATGCTAATAGATATGGGATAGTTGCTGTCCGAAAAAAACAAAACTGCCGGAGGGGAGCCGAGGTTTTAAGTAGCTGAATTCCCACCCCAGATCTTGTGATTCTATCTCTTAACATTCTGCATTTCAGATACCCAACAATCATTTGATCTCTCCCTCACGGAGAGATCCTCCGGACCTCATTCTTCCACGATGATATTGTACACTTGGATCATGCCATGATGAAGTGCATTTGGATTTTAGCTCAGCCAATGCTCCACACCAAAGAAAAAACTCAGCAGAACATGACGCCATTCAACGGTGAAGAAGAAAAAGAAAGAAAGAAAAAAAAAAAAGATGAAGGAAAAAAAGGTTGGTTGTGTACGCAACGCAACTGTCAGATTGATTTATCTTGAATTACACGCTCCTGGCAACTCAGTGAAGTTGCTGTTTTTCAAATTTGCAAAGTAATTTGATCAAGTCGAATATGATGATGAAATTGTGCTCGTCTAGAGTAGAATTGATATTGAAAAGTTCAATTTGTCACACCAAGATTGGGGACACTCATTGCTTTATAGGATTTTTTTTTCGGTTTTAAGTGATTTCATAAGGGGAAAAAATGGCTTTTGTGTTGGCGCCCACTCGACTAAAAATCAATTTGAGTTTTACTTCTGCTGTTAGAGACTCTGCGATGCTGCAATATTCTGTGTGTTTGTATACAGAAAGTATCCAATATCTATTCGTTATTTGCTGATTCAATAGTTGGATAAATACCGGAAGGAAAAAGTGGTTGAAAAGAAGGGGGGGATTGACTTGTCTACTTTTCCAAAAGTAACAGTGTATCCAATCAGAAAAACGTGTCAACTCTTTCAGAGTTTGTCTTTGTAAAGAAACTCGAGGAACGCTTCGGATCAATTTCTAGTGTACTGCCGTCGTTTTGATCTTCTAGGTACACAGGGCCAAAGTCCATAAGGCTGTTTAAAGCAGGAAAATAGTGCTTAGCAATTTGTCTGTGAAGCTAAATGTAGCCGGGAACCAGTCACAAACAATATACATTACATTGCATTTTGGCTGGTAGCCTGTTTCTGCTTAGCAAGATTTTTCTGTGCCGAGTTATTGTGCTGCACAGCTTTAAGCCATTGCAATAATAATAATAATAATAATAATAATGTTTATTTCTTATACAGCGCATTACATCAATAAATAATCTCAATGCACAATAAAAAATTTGTTATAAAACGACAATGGATTAGACATTACAATAGATTAAGAACGACAGTACATTCAAAAGTGTAAAAAGCACAAAAATAAAGAGATTCATTAAGACTTACACACACAAAAACAACAACAACAAAAACAGATCAATGTACCCAATTGGAATAGCAAAGTAGTCAGATCTCTACCGCATCAAGAGTCACATCTTGTTCCCTACATGACTTGAATTTCTGTGGTCTCATTGATACTCGTTGACACTCCATGTACAATGCCACCACAACTTTTTGTTTTTCTTTCTTATTTTTGCTCCTTAATAATTAAACCACAAGCATAAGTTGACGACTCCTACAGGCAGATAATAATAAGGGAATAAAGGCGAGGGAAATTATCGGCCACCAGGCCCCTCAGAAGTTTTAAACAATAGTTAAACACCGATTCAGCACACCTTTATTCCCATTCATAAATGCCTTTCTGTCAAAAACATGCAAAAACCTTCAAAAATTGGGAACAAATCTGACAGTTTCTCAGCTCGACTCTGCGTTCAATTTCTATCCATATTTACGGGCCAATTCCTTGAACGGAATGTCGATCTTCATGTGTCTGCAGCAGTTATAGACACTTGATGCCCTCTCGGCCAATCAGAAACCCAACAGCTGGAAACACGTATACTTCTTTATTCTGATACAGGGGCTATATTTTTCGTTCGCAAGCTAGCCGGTTTTAAACACTTTTTACCGTGTTTATATCGCCCGTTTAAACATGGCCACGTGATGCCCTCTCGGCCACTCAGAATGGATAAACTGTCTCAGGTATTTATGAATACCTATTAACATTGCAGTAAATACAGTGTCGGGAATCTATATCAGATTTGTATGAATAAAGAGATGTGTATAATTGGGACTCGAACCTGTGACCAACAAGTTATTGCACGAGTGCTTTACCAATAACAGGCGTGAAAGTTGAACGTCAACAAAAAAGTAGGACAAAATTAAGTACAAGGTCTGACCTACATATTGTGTAGCTTTTTTATAGCCCTTTTCAGGTTTTTTAATTAAAAACATCGCTGCTTTTCTGAGAGTAAGATCAGATCAGGAATCAGAAATCAGATTCAAATAGGGAGAATATTCGGCCTGTGATAAGCAATCTCGCCCTTGACTGATGGGCTTTCTAGTTCTTAGTCGTGTAAACCTTGTAGTTACAACCAAAGATGGGGGAAAGGCCAGGCATACAAAAACTTTGTACAGTGTTTCGCAGTTTTCCACGGCACTACAACATTAAAGAAGAGTGGAAGTCAGCTCTAAAAAGGCCACAAAGTTATAAAGTTGCAGGTCTTATTTTGTCAACAAATATTTGTCTTTGATTTGTCTAAGAGCTCATTATATCCGAGAACATTCTGTGGCATGAACGGACCATTCTGGATGAAACAAAATATACCTCACATAAGAAGTGTGTATACAACATAAGCCCCAAACCCGTTAGTTCTGAATTGTGCGCTGGCTCAGCTAAAGAAAGGGCAAGGTTGGGGGGGGGGGAAATCCACATCAGGTTTATTTACAATTTAGGCAAAACAAAGTGAAAAAGAAACGCACTACAAACCTTGACTCTACTACCTGTATATACACATATACAAGTTACCTCGTTAAAAAACACCGCGCCTTGTTTACTTAACACCGCAAATTAAATTGAGGATTCCCCCTTCAAACGGCCCCCTGGGGGCATGCCGTCTGACAGTCAGATCACGTTATGAACATGGCCAATTACACTGTTGCGCTGTTGACTTAATTGATTTTGAGATGGGAAATTGTAGATTAGCTAAGGCTGGAGGACTATGGATGGCTGGTTCCCTGCCCTCCCTGGGTAAGATATTAAATGGCTTTACTTCAGAGATGCAGGCGTTAATACCGGCCAATTAAAGTAGGCACCTGCGCGCGTACAAGGACAATTTTTTTACAGAGACACAATATAAAGTACAACTATACTTTATTTCTTATTTAGATGGTCAGAGCATTTGAGCATGGGAAAACAATGATTAAATTTTTATAAGGAAATCATCTAACCGAGTAAAGTTTATTCACTGGAATCTATCAAATTGAAAGCTGTCACATTTTTATGATTGAAACACGGCAAGAATATCTGAAAATGCATTTTTATTTTCTTCTATTTTTTTTTTTTTTTTTTTTTGGCAGTCAGTTTCCAGTATTGTTGGTGAGCATTTTGACTTTGTGCACAATGTTCATGGTGAGCATGCACACCACAAATTGGTCCTATTACCAAGGTTTTCAGTCTACAAGTTGCAAAGCTGTCACAGTTTCGCTATATTTTGTTACATTAATGTTTTTTGTGAGTTGTTGACCAGCAATCCACTCCAGATTCTACATGGTCTACTAAATACAATTGTAAATACTCTGTTGGGTATTTCAATGCCTGGAACAAACTCACACACACTCAGGTTTGTCGATCCTCCCGAATTGAAGACATCTCTTTGTTCTACCATTGTTTGGACTTATTAGCCACGTGTGATGTTGGTGCAAGGGGGGTCAACAAGTAGGTACAGTTAGTACCAACCACTAAAATGATAAATCACCGGCATATATTTTGAATAATTACCGATGCGGACCAGTACTGAAGCCCTTTACAGTGAGTGTAATCTTAACGACACCGTGTGCGGAACTGACAGAATTAATTACAAGCCCTTCACATGCACCTGCCAGGGCAAGTGGAGGTCTTGGTGTAACAAGACAACCACTTCAGTGACAAAAAAGCTTCATCTAACTGGGATAGCTACCTGGATAAACAAATTAATTATTATCAAACAATATGTAATACTTGGATGTAAATATGGCGTGTCGTGGCCGAGCGGTTAAGAGCACTAGACTCAAGCTCTGGTGTTTCTGATCAGCAGGGTGTGGGGTTCGAGTCCCGGTCTTGGCACTTACGTCCTTCAGCAAGACACTTAACCATTATTGCTTCGTCCTTCGGATTGGACGTAAAGCCGTTGATCCAGTGTGTTGTGTAACGCACGTAAAAGAACCCAGTGACACTTATCGTAAAGAGAAGGGGTTTGCCCCGGTGTGTCTGGCATGGTCTGACAGCAACATGCCCCACCTTGTATCCCTTTCAAGGTGTTGTTTTATGGTTGCTTTGTCTCATAAAATCATTCGTAACAATCTCCATCTGATTTGATAATCTGCGCCAGGAGTGTCATTTATGACAGACATGGCGCATTATAAATGTACACAATTTTTATTATTATTATTATTATTATTATTATTATTGTTATTATTATTATTAAAATAGTACAAACGTGGCAACCAAACTTTTAGTAATAATAATAGTACGCAGTTCTAATGTAGTGCTTTATCAAACCAGAGGGGCATCTCAAAGCGCTCATTATTTTTACAACAGGTATGCAGAGCTATGTTTGAACTATGAGACCCATTCATAAAGCACCTTGTAAGGGTTTACAAGGTGATGCGGCTGCAATCTGCAGCCAACCAAGCTAGGAACATTGAGGCAAACCCTTTCTCTTAATGATAAGTGTACTTGGTTCTTTTACGTGCATTTCACAACACACAGGATCTATGGCCTAACGTCCGAACCGAAGGATGAAGCGTTTATGGTCAAGTGTCTCGCTGAATGACACCGGCGCCATGACCGGGAACCGAACCCGCACTCTGACGACACCAGAACTTCAGTGCACTAGACCGCTCGGCCGTGACGCGCCAATACGAACCAATATGCCCATTGTACATGTATGTATAAAACCAAGCTGCACAACAATAAAAGAGGGATGCCTTTGGGTCAGCCCTTATCTCAATATAAACACCCTGGATTTACAAATTGATCAGAACTATACACATCTGTGTATATTAAGGGTTAAACCCAAAATCAGATAGCGTCTTGTCATTGTTTTGCTAGAATGAGAGAAAGCAAGATCACCCATAAGTACAATCATAGCAGTACAACCAAACTGAGGCCATGTCCGAGACCATGGGTCAGGCTTGGGTCCATCCACCTGTTTGAAGCCCTGTAAGGAAAGCACGCATCCTCAAAATGAATGACGGAGCCAAAGCCCAAGCCATAGTTTCAGAAAACGGCCTGTGGCTGGAAGGGGAAAAACAGACTGGTCCCGTTTTGCACTGCAGACAGTGGTACAATCACCATCAATGGCTACACAGGATACATTATCAAAGATGGCCACGGTGTCTAATGCCAGACACCATTTTTTTTTTTTTTTTTTCAAGCATAAACAGATCGGACGATGCACAAAGCGATACCCCTGGTCAGACGTGCGTTCATATTGGAGTGGTATTTGACCAGCGCATGACTGTCAAGATGCATATATCAGGCACTTATGGCAGACATCATACACTGCAGACAAGCACCTCAAGGTGTACAGTTTCCATTAAGAGACTGTTAACTCCTGTTCAAAGGGGGCAGATGAAATAGGTGAATATGGACCACTTGCAAATGATATTATCACCAAATGCTATGCCATTTCGGTGTCCTCTTACTACGAACGCTCCTTCTGTGCGCCGTTTCTAAGGGACGTACATTTGGGTCGGTGGCGACCGTTAAGTGCAAAATTTCTGTATAAAGTTGTCTGCCTGGAGTACATATAAACAGACGTCTCAGTTTGTGCTCCCTGCATGTACGCAACACTTTCTCTCTGTAGCATTTGATACGGCGTAATTTTTTTTGTGAATTTCCTGAGCTTTGAAGTGGTTGCTACTTGCTTACAAAAGGCTGTTAACCCAAGGTCAAAAACAATTAACAAACAAAACACATGTGCATTTTCCCAGGCATTTCCCAGGGAATGCATCTAGTGGCTTGCCTGCCTACGTTTCAGGCTCATCACTGAAGCCAACGCTCAACAGCCGCAGCCAGAGACAAAGCCAATCAACTCCAAACACGTCTTATCAAGCTCCATCTGCTCATACTTTCAGCTTATATTTGATTTAGCCGTTACCACTTTTACAGATGCATCTAAGGATTGTTAATCTCACAAGCCCGTCACTGGGACAATGCCCTTTACATTAATCATTTCAAGACGACGTGACAGGAATTACTGGGATGTTTTATGACTGTAATGCAAGCAATTACTATTGATGTATTAGGCTCAAGAAAGAAGATGACAAGACTTAGTTTTTTTTTAATACTTCATTTATGGTACACCCCTATCTTTCATTGTATCTTTGATTGTCTCTGTTTTTTTAAATATGTTTTTTTTGAGTGATGAATGGCACTGTTGATTGTTGCCTTTACTCCCCTTATTGGTGTTTACATGTAAACCTAAGCCTCAGAGCCTTCTTTTTGAGCGATTGTATTAATCATCTATCTGTAACTTTATATCTGTTACTCCGGTAAAAAATTTCTTTCTTTTTTTTCCATGTATTTTTTTTATTGTTTCTAACGTTTTTTTGTTTTATGATGGCCCATTGAAAATCATCTTCGTGGTGACATGGCTACCGTCAATAAATAAAACTGTTACAAATATTAGGAATGATAAACTTCAGCAGGTTTCAGGTATACGATGAGATAAGTTTATAACAGAAAAAAAAATATAAAAAAACTAAAATACTATTTTTAAAAGATACTGAATAAATAAATGTTCACAAATTTTTCTGGAATACCTGAAGTATGATCGTACACAAAAAAAAGAAGAAAAAAACCCCCCAGGAATCCTGGAAAATGGTTCATAGTCTCTCCTTGGTATACCATGCCCGGTATGTGGCAGAGGGAGCCCCCCCCCCCAAATGTTCCCATTCTCTAAACACACTCTTCCCCTCTTGTACAGAAGCACCCTCTCCTAAAATCCTCAAAAGAATTCCAGAGATTTCCAGAACACAATGAAGACATAATAGGAGGGAGGGGGGTGGGGTTACACCCTGCCACATATCGAGCACCAAATGCTCCTTGGTCTTTATTGAAACTCCCAGACCTCCAAGTGGTCCATTTAGGAGGAATTACTGACTCTCTTCATCATCACAAATGGGAAAACCATAATTTGGACATTCGTTTGGTTCTACCCTTACGCTGATGTGTGATAAGGAATGTATAGGCCTACTCGGGCGGAATTCGAACCCAGGACCACAGATTCTAGGTCTGCTCAGGACTATAGGGTCATTAGTGTACTTTGAACAGATTTCATAAAATAGCTTTTGCATTTTTTTTGAGCTCCTGGTAAATGGACTTTTATGATCAAGAATAGTCTCCAAAGTATCTGTTTGGCGAAAAAAAAACATTCATTTTTTAAGAAAAACATGTATTTGTGGATTTTGATTTTTTTTCTTCAAATTTATAAGCATTTTATTGATCGTTAAAGATTCTAAATTGCAGTTAACTACCTTATAGCACTGAGCCGATGATATTGTATTGTGCAATGTCTTTCTCAATCTTAATGGCCATGAAGGTCTGTTTGTTTTTCTGAAAAATTCTGGGAAGCAGGAAATTTCATGAAAACATTTTGATACCAGGAATAATCCTGAAAAATCTTGGGCTTTGGATGTAATGTATTTTTTATTTTTATCAAAATACAGTGATATAATTCTGACTAACCCTGCATGCCTATGAGATTAGACAAATGTGAAAATTCCTGAAAATGGCTTGCTGGTCTGGGTTCCCCCTTATTCTAGACCCGGAACCTCCCAGATATTACAATTCAGGAGGTTTACAGACTCTGTGCATCATCAGAAATACAAAACTGCAGGTTTGGACACAATGTGGATTATTTCTTTTTCCCTTTGGTGACTGCTTTACTTCTCTTCGAGAAAATTTTTAGGCTCAAGGAGATTTTGAGTAAATCCTAAAGTCAGGAATGATCCTGAGAAATCACATGCCTGACGCTGTAAATCTAGAATGACCATTTAACTACACAATACATCTCGGACAGCTGCTGTGGAACACGCTAATAGTCCTGAATGCATCTGTATTTACAAAAAAAAAAAAAAGTTCAATGTATGTAGAGTAATTCTAATGTAACCAGATTGGGTTCAATTTATTCATAAAGACTTGAAATTTAAACGGAAAACCAGTCCTCCGGGGAGACGCATTGATTACTAAACCCCCTTCATTCATATCCCTGTTGTAACTTTAACTAAAAAAACACAATTGAATCAGTGCGGACGACTAGATACGCTCATAAATATGTATTAGATATTGACTGGTTTTAATTTATGAAACTGTATTATACAATCCGGTTTTTTTTAATTTTTTTTTTATTTTTTTTTTTTTAGACAGAGTTACGGTTAGTGAGACTTATTGTTATGCGCACACACGCTTAATGTGACAACTACTCCAGGAAGCGGGCTTAAATTAAGTCGGGACAAATTTCATAAAATGAATCTGATCAATTTTCGCTAGGGTTGATGGTGGGTAAAGCGTTCATTAGAGGCATAACTTTGTGATTGCATAAAAAAAGGGACGAGGAAATGGCCAAGTAAACAAAACAATGTTGTTTGGTTTTCTATGGCAATATTATATGACACCTAATTACATAGTTTGAAGAACACGGACAACATTGGTAACAATAATAATAAAAATAATAATAATATAATTATAAAAAAAAAAAAAATGTTTTCCAAGTCACAGACATCACAAAGCGCTGTACAATATTAAAAATCCACAGGTTGTTAAGAAATACAGATAAAAGCAGTTATATATATATATATATATAAAAAAAAAATTAAAAAAATCAAAGACCAGTATCCGCACTTTATGTGACCCGACTTATTCATTAAATAACAAACCTGTGAAAGTTTAAGCTCAACAGGTCATCAGAGCCACAAGAAATTAGTAGAAAAAAAGACCTTTTGTGTTTTTATTGTTTCAAACATTGAGTTTTGGACTCGCGAGATCAAAATTAATCATTTTACTCATTTCTCAAAAACTATAGCGTTTCAAGCAAAAATGTTTCAAGGTACGTTTTCCACGATGACCATCTTTATTCCATGTAAGTCGGGTGCAAATCTGTGAACATTTATATTTCCAAAATTACCAACGTATCACACACCCTTTAAAGAGAACGTGCATCATTGAAAATTCATTCCTGTCCTCTAGTTTTTAATAAATGCAACATTATAAACCTATCAGTGAAAAATGTCATCAACTTCTCCAGTAAGGTTGGAGTAAAACAACAAAATGTTTGTCGGGGATGTTGTGCACTTTCCCTTAAGGGGGATTTTTTTATTTTGTTGCGCCAAGCAAAGCAAGAAACCGTTTTTTGTTTTGTTTTTATTTATAGAAGGAGGAGGGATTAAATGGTATTTTATTGACTATGACAGGCTTTCAAATGGAAAGAGGTGTCTGGAGGATTCAAAGTGGTATAAACTTTACAATCCGTGTGGTTTCAGATTTAAACTTATAAAAACAAAGTTCAATAATTAGAGCCCTTATACTTTGTCTTTACAATAGCTGATCAAATCAACACGGACCAAAAAAGGAAACTATAAATTTAAAATAAGAAAGGACCGTCTGTCAAGGTGACTTTCAATAGCCCCGAAAAACGTACCACTTTTCGTTCAGTGTTGAATGAGCCTCAGTTTCTGTGTTCAAAATGTGAGCAAATAAAGTTAGCTGTTGCAAACTGCTTACCAACCAAAAGGACCTGTTGCACAGATGCAACAAAAATTGTTAATGGCCTCACATTTCACATGAGCATCTGTTAGTTTTGTGACAGGTTTCTTGAAAACTTGAGAATTGGAGGGGATATAAATTTCTAAAGTTAACAGTATACTTCTGCTGTCAGTAAACTCAGTATAAATCAACATATCACCTCACTTTTGGAGTGTCAGTTCATACAGTTTGAACACAGACAAACACAAACAAACTTTGGCTGAAAATTCTACTGCATCTATCCTAAGCTCAAATTTTTAACGAATTTTATACAAATAAACCTTTCATATGTCAAATCCGATGTCTTATAAATAAACATTGACGAGAGCCCAAATGGTACTCGCTTAAATTTGAGAGAAAAAAAATCTAACCATTAATTCTATCAAATCAATGCCTTTTGATATTGCCAATATCATCACTATCAGTATTTGCAATGTGACGATTCGGCAAAGGTCGGGCCAATCAAATTATATATTTTTTTTAAAAAGGTCCCACATTCAAACAGCAATTGGCACGCAGATAGACAGAAACCTCAAGAATGATGGGAAATCTACACTGATTTTCTCGGTAAATATTTGCGTTTTAGCTCTATTGAATGATGAACGCCATGCTCTATCTCACGCTCCGTAAATATTCCCTCACATTTCCAGCTGCCAGGTATAGTGAATGACACCTCGGCTTTCCCTCCTTAAGCCAGTGTTTAACTCCCAAAGACAGAATCAATACGGCTCTTCGGACAGCTCCGGCCGAAATTCTATCGAGCAGCCCCCAGGAGTCTGGTGAAATTTAAATCTGAATGCGGATACTGGTAGGGGGTGTGAAGAACCTCGACTCGCGTAACCCACGTTCCACTTTTCATCAAACTGTTTGCTATCATCTGGCTGGGGGCCCCCACAGGCACTCTGTGGATTTCTATGTACAGAGTGTAATGTATCTAATAACTTGACTGCCTTGTATGGGCTGGACATGTGTGAGATACACACACGAAAAGTGAATGGAGAACGCGTCACAGTAATTAAAGTCAATACTCTGGTTCGCACTGAAAAGTACAAGGCATTGTTAGGGACTTCCAGCTGAACATATGCCCGGGCATTGAAATGTGGCTACCCTTTTTTATTGAGAATTTGATGCGAGTTTTAAATAGAAAAATGTAACAAGTGACATACCAAACAAGGGGACACAGCTCCTATACATAAATCCCCGCTACATGCACGTAACTGCATGTTCCTTACTGCATGTAATTGAGGCATTTTGCATCATAGGCATTCCCTGTGGTGTTCAAACGGGGCTCATATTTCATGAAACTCTCCAATAAACCACACATGATCTTGTAGCTCAGAAACTTCACTGGACAGGGTAATATTTTTTTTTTACAAGACCTGTAATGTTTCTCAGGGATGAGATTGGACAAAGGGGAAAAATTCCTGAGAAATGGCTTGCGGGTCTGGGTCCCCCCTTATTCTAGACCCCGAACCTCCCAGATTTGACAATTCAGGTTTACAGACTCCGTGCATCACCAGAAATACACAAGCTTCAGGTTTGGACACAATGTGGACAGTTTCTTTCTCCCTTTGGGAAGACAATATGAAGGCTCAAGGTGGTTTTGAGAAAATCCCGAAATCAGGAAGAATCCTGACAAAATCACATGCCTGGCATTTATATAGACCTTTCCATTGTTGATAAACAAAACCACGCTGGTTGGCATGGACGGCCAAATGTAGCAAAACATTCAAGTCTTGTTGACAGGCGTTGTGACCAAATTCAACATTTTTGCAACTTTCTATTTAAAGAAAATACATCCCATTATTGGCCGGTTTGCTTCCAACAAATTTTGAACAGTTTTAGAACATTTGTGTAACATTTTTGCAAACTGCGATTATCTGTCTTTGCTTTGCATTCATGGCTCCCCGTAGTTTTCCCATCTTGGTCGGCCAAAACTCGGGCCGTGACGTTGCAAAAGAAAGGTCAATATGCTGAACTGTTAGGGGGTGGTTTGAAACTGATACGTGTTTGTAAAAAAAAAAAAAGAAAAAAAAAATAGACCGTAGAATTTGTTCAGGTGTGGGGTTACTGACTAAGGGTCCATTCAGTATAACAGACTTATGAAAAAAACATGTTTAAAATGACCCACCCACTCAACCCAAATTTCCATCTTAAACATATCGACTGACTATTTGATAATATTATATACTACATACTGAAGGACAAAGTAATGCCTCAAATGAAGCAGATATTTTAAACCACTGCTCTCCCAGCTCAGGACATTTCAATGGAATCTCAGGGCTTCCAGCCACCGTTCTGAAGAACTATAGAATCTGAAATGCAACTTTGTCAGTTGACAACAAATAAGAGGAAATTGCCAAGAACAAAATAATGTACATTGTTTTTTATCTATCATTGGAATGAGGCGGACTGTCAAGATAAGGTTGATCGAAGAAAACAGAGCAGCACCAACAATTTGAAAGACTGTTTTTTTTTCTTTTTAGACATGGTTTATTCTGAATTTCCCTAAGCGCTTAAATTACCGGACTTTGGTTTTGGGTCAGTGGTCCAGTGGGTATCCTGTTGGTAAGTGATGACGCTTTGGAGCTGGAAGTTCAGTGAAACGAACGTTCTTGTACATATATGTACACCATTCGTTTACACTGCACCTCCGGCTCAAAATCGTCATCACTTACCAACAGGAGAGCCAGCCCCGAGTAGGGACCAATCTAAAATTGCTTAAGCCCCAATATTTGCCAAGAAAAGAAAAAGGACGCTCAGTGAAAATAAGTAAAAAGAATGGTTTCCTATAAATACTTGTTTGGCAGGTATATCTATTAAGCAGTATTTACAAGTTTTGAGGTGGGTTTGGAAATTGAAGTTGGAGTTACTTGACACTGGTCGGGAGTTCAGAGGGTATTTCAAACAGTGTATCATCATCACCACATCTGGTTATTTTAGTCATCCCCGGCAAATAGTTGCATGTAAACTGTAACACTGAGCCCATGCAAGACGCAAAGAGGCAATGAGCCCATCATGTTATTGAAGAAACATTTTGGCTATTTTCTGAGAGGGTTTGCCGGGGTTAGAAACTCAAGCGTGAAAGGGTCAATCAGATTTCCTGTGAAATTCATTTAGTGTACAAGGGGGGCTCGTATTTGTTGCATTTATTCTATGGAGAATGTAAAAGATGCAAAGAGCCAGACTCCTTCCGTTTCCAGCCTCATTTAACAAATATTGATTTGAATGACGGAACAAAACTAACTGGCTATACTATGATATACGAGGTCTTTTGCAAAATACAAATGTCTCCGCAAGTTCTTTTAGTGCCCCTCTTCCCACTCCTCCCTCTCTGTGTATTGTGTGAAGGTTGCATGCATAATAGTGAAGTGGGGCAGCTTTTAGCACGTTCAATCAAAAGTACAGCTGCAACTTTCATAGCTATGATTCGACCTGCACAAATTTGCTAAGCAAAAGAAAACAATGCTAAGCAAATACAGGTTACCAGTCCAAACGCTATTTAATGTGTACTGTTTGTGACTGGTCCTCTGCGACTGTCCGCTGAGCAGACAAATTCGGTGAGCAACTTTTTTTGTTCTGCTGTGCGTCTCTATGACAGAAAAAAAAATGAAATCAAATTTTAGGAACAAACAGCCCCCTTTCAAATTGATTTTTCTTCGGGGGGAAAAAAATCAACTGACGCCTGTTTGCTCACTCCAGAGAAGATTTGTCCACACTTTGTAATTTCCTCATCACGCTCATCAGTTTCACGAGTATCAATAATTGACTAGACTGGTGCTACTTAGTCTAGACTGGAAGAAAATTATTTTGTGGTTTTTAAGATGACGCTAATCTATCACGCCACTTAGCGGTTCTTTTAACGGTATGGGTAGACGGTGTTCAAAGTGTACAAAACTTGTCATGTGATGATAAATAATTAGGGAAGCTTCAACTCATAATATTGTGACAGATGGGGGGAGATAGGGTTGTTTGGTTTTGTCATTTTCTACAATTATCTTGTCTTTTAAAGACGGCATGCAGTGTAACCCAGGTGTATAAATGGGAACCTGTGAGGGCTGAGACAGTGTTGTGTTGGATTACCCCCTTAGCACTAATTTAAGCAGCTTGGGGTTGTGTGCTCCCCAGGGAGTTGAGAAAGTTTGAGGAATGGTCTAAGTATGCCTGATGAACAGGGATAATAATGTTGTAAAGCGCCTTGATCTAGCTGCTAGGATATAAACACTGTATAAGAACCCTGTATTGATATGTCATATAAGGTAAACGATTCCCAAATTCCTGTCAATCTCCGAAAAAGAAAAAGAATGTTTTCGCACAATTGTCTTAGAATAGTTAGTAAAGACACTGTTAACAAGTTTCTTTCTTGTGCTACTGGAGTGTTCCTTTTGTATGCAGCCTAGTTGCTTGCCTCAGTGTTGAGAGAAAAAAATGCCTTACCTTTGGGAGTGATAATGCAAATTAAAAAAAAAGAAGCTTTATCTCAATATAGGTTCCAAAATTAGTTGGTAGCCGGTAAATTTGACAAAGAAAAATGAGATTTGAACCTGCGACTTTGGGATTTACGTGTTGGTGCCCTACCAACTGAGCCAAAAATGGTTCCTGTAAAGAACCGTTCCAATAATGGTTCATTTGTACAGAACCATTTCAGTAGTGGTTCCTGTAATGAACCATTTCAAAAATAGTTGCTGTTAAGAAATGTTCCAATAGTGGTTCCTGTTGAGAAACTTTCCGATAACAGTTCTTGTAAAGAACCATTCCAAAAAGGTTACTGTAATGAACCATTCCAATAATGGTTCCTGTAAAGAACCGTTCCAATAATGGTTCCTGTTAAGAACCGTTCCAATAATGGTTTCCGTAAAAATAATAGCCATTCAAATAATCGTTCCTTTACTGAACTGTTCCAATAGTAGTTCCTGTAAAGAGCCATTCCAATTAAGATTCCTGTACTTCCAATAACATTTCCAGTAAAGAACTATTTCAATAATAGTTCCGTAATGAATCGTTCCAATAACAGTTCCAGTACAGAACCATTTCAATAATAGTTCCGTAATGAATCGTTCCATTAACAGTTCCAGTAAAGAACTATTTCAATAATAGTTCCGTAATGAATCGTTCCAATAACAGTTCCAGTACAGAACCATTCCAATAATAGTTCCGTAATGAATCGTTCCATTAACAGTTCCAGTACAGAACCATTCCAATAACAGTTCCTGTAATGAACCGTTCCAATAACGGTTCCTGTAAAGAACCAATTCCAATAACGGTTCCTGTCATGAACTCTTTCCTTTATATCAATAAACCAAAATCTGCATTGATCCAGCACCATACAAAGCCTTAGGTTAATTCTTACAGTAACAATCCCAAATTTATCACCAAGGTGAATTTCATTGATGGATTGGTAATCCGTGAAATGGCATTGCGAAGGAGTCTGCCCCTCACATGTACCTTGCTTTTAAGCCCCGGCCCCAAACCACTGCCAACACCTTGCTGCTAATTTCTGCAATTAAGGTAAAATGCTCAGTGGGTGTGATTGTTGATGGCAGGCTCAGTTGAAATGCATCGGGTTTTCCTTGACCTTTTGTCTCTCCGAAAAGCTCAAAATAATGGACGTGTGATCGGAATCAATGCTCATTTGTGTACAGCGTGTGAGTTTATGAGGTGTGTGATTAAGAATTAATGACCAATTTTAACTGTGACCATCTCGCACACTTAATGAGTCGAGGTCATTCATGGCACACAATACGAAGTGTTTCTTCACAAATGAGACGTTTTTCACTTTGTGGGTTTGTTGCATCTTAGATTGCTTTACTTTAACGACCTTAACTTAAAGGCAGGGTATACCTTTGGTATTTGGAACCGTACGTTTGTTTCGATCCTATATAATTGTATATACATACCATGAAACTAACCAACTGAGAGTTTTGTTTCAAAAGATGTTTGCGTTCTTGAGATATTGCCGAAAATCTGGAGCAGTTGTTTCCGCGCAGAAGGATCAGAAAATGCTGAAACTGCATATTTTTCATTCCGTGAAAAAGGTTTCAGAAGCCTTCCTCAGATTCAAATATTTTATCAAGAAATTACCTCTTACTCAAATACTACATTACTTCAAAGGGAGTCGTTTCTCACATTGTTTTATCCTATCAACAGCTCTCCGTTGCTCCTTACCAAGTCCGTTTTTATGGGCATTTATTTTTTGGAGTAATTACCAAAAGTATCCCCTGCCTTTAACAATTGTATTTTAGATTGCAATGCGTTTTGAACATTTTGCTGTTAAAATGCGCACAATAGATTTGTTAACATTATTTTTAAAGACTGGAAAAAATAAACAATAAAGAATAGAAACAATTGTCCTTGGGAAATCTCTCTATGTGAGAGACTCCCCCCCCCCCCCCCCCCCCCCGGTTCCGAAATCTGACCTAAAACTACCACAGAGCAAACAGTTCCACAGTCTTGTGCCCCTTCACTGGAGCTGCTAGAGAATGGGCATGCCCTAGTTTTTCCATGAGTCGGAGACGATATGGTTTGATTTTATTCAGTTCAAGTCAAATCAAATCAATGCAAATCAATATTTCATTTAGTTACAATCCGGAGACACAATTGGAGAACGAAAAAAAGGTGGTGGGGGTAAAAAAAAAAAGAGGGAAAATACTAAAAGCACAGAACAATGCTCTCCAGAAATATGTTGTAAAATGAACACACAGGGGGATTGGATACCAATTCACCATCCCAGCATGACCCATAGTTTTGCCAAAGTCGGTCAACCCATGGTTTAATTCATTCTTATCCTGTGTTCATGATATCCAACATGAGATGAATTCAGAGCGATTGGTTACACAGTCATATGCACTTCATTGGAGTCTGTAGTGATGAGATCCCGGGCGAAAGCCTACTGGATTTAGCTTTATATAACTGTGCGTGTAAACGTGATCTATCAATTCAAGATCTGATTTCTATGGGGCCAAGGTTGACAACGAGTTAAGAGGGGGCGGTCACTTAGGTTATGAATATGGCACACTGACAAATTAAAGGGAATATCATTGTTTGTTTTATGTAGGTATTTTAAGCATAGCGCTGTTACACCACTACCTCTTTTCAGAACCACCACAACTCATAGAGAGATTATTTTCATGTACATGGTGTTACCCCAAACCTTACTAAACATTCATTCAATACTCTAGTTTTCAAGAAACACATCCTAAAGGGATGGTAGAGCACTAAGAATGATATCATCAAGGGATTGTTCATAATTGATTTTTGAAGAGTATATTCAATCCAACCTCTAGCTTTCGAGAAACATATCATAAAGGGGTGGTACATAATTGGTTTAAAGTAAATTCATTCCAATCGTCTTGTTTTCAAGAGCTATGTCATGACGGGATAGCAACATGTACAGTTTGTCCTTGTTTTCACAAAGTGAGCCTTGTTTTCACAAAGTGAGGAAAGTGTCAAAAATCCAAAAATAGTGCAAATTGTTTTTTGTTGTTGTTTTTTTGGTACAAATTCTTGACATACTCATTGCTGATAACGTTTTCAGCAAGTTTCACGACCTAAGACAAACTGATTTTGTAATTACACTAATTAGCATGACCAGTGCTTCCACTCCTAAAACAAAGATCTTAAGGAAATTTTAAGGAAATTGCAAAATCTACAATTTTGTTTAAAGAAATGTTGTTGAACATAAAAGAAAAATCAAGACAATCAATTAAAACTACAGTAAATTTGAGTCCAAATGAAAAGTGTGGCCATTTCGGGGCATCCGCAGAACAGAGGGCTACGCCCAGCGGCTGTTTGATTAGTCTGGCTTCGTTGACATCATACACTAAGATTAGGTCTGAGATACAGATGTGTTCATAACTTCATAACTTGCTGTATGACGGTGTGATTTGTAATTTTTACGACAATTATTAAAGGAAATTCTAAGGAAATTCCAAGAAAAATCTAAGGAAAAAATTGTGCCAATCTAAAAAATGCGAATATATTTAAGACCCTTTTTGTCCTTGTGTGGGTGAATCAAAGAGTTAGACGGCATGTGTGTGGTCTGTGCATGCTTCGCAGTTGATTGACCGGGCGATCTTTACACCAGTGGTCGAAATTACATAATGGCAGTTTTACACGGCTTACGTTTATAAGCTGGGGAAACATTTGCGTGATTCACGTCATCCGTTTCCAACTGGTTAAAAGAACATGTACAAACAAGTCTACTTTGATAGAATGAACAAGAATATAGTGAAAATGTTAGCGCAGCTTTCTATTGCTTGATAGTGGTAGCGTGAGCAAAGAGGTTAAATGCAAGAGGTAGTTCAAACCACCATGCCATCCCCAAAAATTTAACAAAATGAAATTATACATCAAAATTTCAAGGCTACATGTTACTAAAAGAGAAGGTACATGTTTCCACAAAGAAAAGCTTTACGTATTTGTTCTGTCACAGAACAAGCAAATATTTCAATCCTAGGATAACAAAACAATCAAATGTTCACCAATGGTATCTTTCCAGTAAAAATGATGGCATTTCTTATTCTAGAATTGAACAAAAAGATGTGTTCACTGTTCTTCTTCGGTAATAAGCTTATTTTCCTATAAACTTAATGTAATCAGATAGTTTTTTAGATAGTTGAGGCATTTCCTGAACTACCATAGGATAAAACAAAAACAGCTGTAGTCACTGTGTTTTTTCTCCTGATAGTTTAAGCATTTCCTTAACTATCCTAGGATTAAAAAACATGTGCACTCACCATGTTTTTTCTCCTAGGATAGTTGAGGCATTTTCCTTAACTATCCTAGGATTAAAAACAGGTGCATTCACCATGTTTTTTCTCCTAGGATAGTTGAGGCATTTTCCTTAACTATCCTAGGATTAAAACAGGTGCATTCACCATGTTTTTTTCCTAGGATAGTTGAGGCATTTTCCTTAACTATCCTAGGATTAAACAAAAAGGTTGGCCGACCTTTTTTTGTAACCTAGGATAGTTGAGGCAATTCCTCAACTTTCCTAGGTCTGTCCAGTGTTTTTCCCCTTGATATTATAGGACAGTTCAAGGTATAATACAGATAGAGGTGGAGCAAATGGTGAAATGCTTCCACTCCAAAGGAAATTTTCTTATATTAAGGAAATTTTTGTGTCCTAGGGAAATTTCTAAGAAAGTGAACAATTTTAAGGAAATTCCAAATTCTTAAGAAACTCCAAAATTTAAAAACGTTTTTAAAGAAATGTTGAAAATAAAATAAACATCAATACAATCAAGTAAAAATACAGAAAATCTGAGTCTAAATGAACAGTGTGGCCATTTCGGGGCATCTGCAGAACAGACGGTTACGCCCGACGGCTGTTTGATTAGTCTGGTTTTGTTGACATTGTAGGCTAAGCTTAGGTCTGAGATATAGATGTGTTCATAACTTCATGTAGTTGTAGTTGCTGTATGACAGTGTGATTAGTATTTTTAACTACAATTATTTGAGATAATTCTAAGGAAATTCCATGAAAAATCTAAGGAAATGTTGGAAAATCTATGGAAAAAATTGTGCCAATCTCAGGAAGTTAAATATTGGTAGTGGAATCACTAAGCATGACTGAATAATCACTAGATTTAACATGTTGCGTTTTCATGAAGTGATGAATCAAGATTGGCCACTTTACCCATTGAAATACACAGAACTGGCATGGTGCCAAACACGCGGGGACTGACTTTTATGCTTTTATGAAGTGACCAATCTGTTGACCTATTTAACTTTAGCATTTTCACAAAGTGACGAATCTCACTATGTATTGGTTTGTACACAGTGCTCTGCGTGCAAGTCTCGTTTTTTTTTACTTTCATGAAGTGACTCATGTGTTTAGGAATTACTATTTCATCAAAGCAAAACAGTTCTTAATGTGTGAAGAAGTCAGCTCTATTTTGGTAGGAAAATTTAAAAGAAAACATAGTAAGCAGTGTCCGAAGCAGCAGTTTCGAAAATAGTTCAACTTCAAACGCGATTTTCCCGCATCATGGATTTTTGGCTGTATTGCACATTCGTCACTTCGTGAAAATGGCAACAATTGGTACATACTGCCCATTGAAATGGAACATAACGTCGTGTGCCTGGCAAAAGGGCGTAAGGCCCCTTTTGCCCAGAACATAGAGTAGTTTGTCCCAGTAACAAAAGGACGTAAGCAACAAAATGGCTCCTGACATGAAAAATATGTCATTTTTGTTTGTTTTTTTGCTAGAATTACCCTGAAGACATGTTTCCCCATTCGCCATGCAGAATTTAACCTTTCTAGAATGACTTTTGCATGGCAACAAATTTACCAAACTTTCCCGCTCATAATTCTTGAAACACAAATTTTAACTCAAATTGCTTACGTCCTTTTGCCGGGAACTTTCCTTTACGTCCTTTTGCTGGGCACATGACGAGGTGTGAGTCAATACCCGGGGGAATCATATGTAAGACCACTTAATGGACGCACACAGCCATTTATTATGACATTCTTTGACGCACATATGGCAAAATGATAACATGTCATGTGTGCCATGGCAAAATTTGCTATATGTACAGATAGTGCGCCATTTAGATCGTCAAAAAAAAAAAAAAAAAAAACAGAAATTGCTCGATGTGCATCACAATTTTCAATGCCCCCCACGTGTTATTATACAGTGTTTTTAACGAGTGTATGGCAAAATGATGACATATGACACGTGAGCATGGCCAAATTTGACATACAGATACTAAGTCATTTAGATCGATCCCAAAACACAGAAAAATGCTCAATGTGCTTCATCATTTTGCCACACAGGGGTGTCACATGATATAATTTTGCCATACAGGCGAGTCACGTGATAAAAGTTATCAGACAAGCGCGAGTGGAAAAGGGAAAAATATAGCGCTTCCCATATCCCACGAGGCTGCAGGCCGAGTGGGATATGGGACGCAGACGTGCTATATTTTTCCGTATTCCACGAGTGTGAGTGTGATAACAAATTTATCTTCCAGCCAACTTCATACCTTTTTTCACGTGCGACGTGTGAAGTTTAACAATTTTGAGCGTTGTTTCATGAAGAGCAGCACGTGCAACGCGCAAAGTTTAGAATTATTTTGCACTGTCCATATACGGAGCGTGACGCATGATAGTCACAATACCAAGAGTGCAATATAGACTACTGGGAGTATGATATGGGTTTATTATCAAGCTCCCATCGAGCGATCTGATTGGAGGATTAGCGCGTACAGCGGGAAACAGATTGACAAATAATACAAAATGGAGAAAATGCTGAAATGCATGTGGTTGAGCTCAGACGTCTGCGGGTTCTGTTTCTATGTTATCGCCTGACTATCATGGATTTAATATGTAGGCAACTCTACACTCTTACAGCAAATGTCAAAGTTAATGCTTTTTTTATCTAACGTCTAGGGTGGATGGGCAGATAAGATAGCTTTCAATTTATGTTCCGGAAATGAGAAAGGATGTGAGATGTCTGTCAAAGGTGATAGACATTGATCCCTTGCTTACCCTTACATGATTGTAACACACCCAACTTGAATCAGTCATGTGTTGGAGATGCTACTGTGTTTACCTACAGAGCTGATATCAAGTGGTACTGGGGCATTCTCCTGATGGGTAATTTTCACACAGGCATGCTTGTTTAAGTGCTACATACGAAGTGTGCCTGTGACCCGATAACAAAAGACGTATTTTTATTAAAGGGATCGGGTGTTTGAAAACCAGCTCTCAAAACATTCTCTCCCATAGAAATGACGGGGGTTTGAAAAATGTCTTGTTCTCAACTGCATGATAATAATAATAATTAATAATTTTCCATTTATATTGCGCAAATTCCATATTAATATGATCAAATGCGCATTACAATGTGTATAATCTATGCTCCAAACATGCTCAGAGGTGGCGCATTAAGCAGCCAAACCAGAAACACCGGGGCAAGCCCCTTCTCTTTTTACGATAAGTGTTCTGGGTGTTTTATGTGCATTACACAACGCACAGGACCTACAGTTTTACGTCCCATCCGAAAGACGCGAGCTTGATGTTACAAAGCCCTATCATGTCCCAGACAAGCTACCAACCATGACAGTACATGGAGTGGTCTCCCATCCATTTACTAACCACAGTCAATGGTGCTTAACTTGGCAATACTACCAGTGGCTCTCCCGTTGAGCTAACTGTCTGGGACAAAGGAGTGTCCACACAGTGTATATGTCACAAGAGCTCTGTGTGTTTTTCTAAGTTTAAAATGTTGTGAAAAAACATGTGCCTCATTCAACTTAAGTTAAAGGTACTTTACATTAGTGGTTTTCAGAAGAGTGCATGGATTGCCGTCATCTAGAAATCCATTGTTTATTTTATGTATTAATGGCGGGCTAGGCAAAGTGCAGATACCGGTCTTTGACAATTACCACTGTTGGCCGCATGCTTTTAAGTCATACAACAACAAAAAATGCAATGTCCTTAGAAAAGTTGTTTTTGTTACCGCGGCTGTTCAGCAACATGCAATGCCATGTGCATATTGTCTGTAGACTGATGCACACTTTCTGCCTGACAGAACATGACCTTACAGTTCACCGGTATTTAAACGTGTGATGTCAACATCGTGACATACAGGAATGTCTGCACTGGCCCTCACAACGCAAATGGTGTATAATTAGATCCAATTAGCCGGTCCCCTCCCCCCCCCCCCCCCACCTCCCATCCCCCTGCATTCCGCCACCGACCAGTAGTCAAGTGTAATCAAAAGCTAATATACTAATTGAATTACATTGAGTCCATCCGCTGCAATTAGCTATAAACTCAGACTCGCAGGCATATGGTAATAGTGTCCCAATGATCGCCAGGTTCAAGGCCGCAATATTATCTTGCGCTTTTCAATTGCTGTAATTAATTACAACAAAAAGGGGAATCTCTGTAAGTGATCAATTTCCGCGGAGTAAATTAAATTGGGCTGCCAACTCTGGGTGCTCTGAAGGACTTTGCTACCTAATAATATTTCCTGATAGACCTATTTAATTTCCCTTTTTTAATTTCCCTTTTTATTATTTTTTTTATTGAGCAGAAGAATACATTGCATGATCTTGAGCATCTTCATCTTGTTTCAATGTATTATATTAGTTCTGCGGTGTAGCTCCAATAATTTTTCTCAGTCGGCATTTTGAGCCTCAGTTGGCAAATGAAGGACTAACAACGGCATCCGGACTCAAATTCAGTCATTTTACTGACTAAAATCATTAGTTTTCTTTTAAGCACACAAGTTTGCAAACAAAAGTTTGTTGCTTTGACACTATTGACTACAGTGGGGTTCGGTGCTGGGGGCACTAGTCTTTCATGAAAATGCTTGTTGGCAATCTGGCTTCCATACATCCTCCCAAGGAAAATACAAGTCAGAAAAATTGGCTCCCGTACACAAAATGCCAGTGGGTAAACTGGCTTCAATTTACGAAATGCCAGTCGGCAATTTGGCTTCCATATACAAAATGCCAGTGGCTTCCTTACACACAATGCTAATGGGTAAACTGGCTTCCGTACACAAAATGCCAATGGGTAAACTGGCTTCAATTCACAAAATGCCAGTGGGTAAACTGGCTTCCATACATACAATGCCAATGGGTAAACTGGCTTCCATTCACAGCAAATTGGCTTCCATACACAAAATGCCAGTTAGCAAATTGGCTTCCATACACAAAATCTGGTTGTTGTTTTTTTCTCTCAGTTTCAGAGAAAGTAAATGCAGTATAAATTTAAATGTAGCATTCCTTACAACTTTATATTACTCATATTTAACCAATACAACAACTAAGTCAACAGTTATTTCATTTATATTTCCCTTTAGTAATGTCAATTTAACTCCACATATGACTTAATTATTGGTTTGTGAAGAAGTCACTGTCCGAAATCCTTTATAATCACAACAGTGGACATTTATAAAGTGACAGTATCTGCCATTTATCCGATTCCTTGAACCATTTCGACTCCCTGGGGAACATGAAGCCTCTGCTGCCAAGTATGTATCCCATCAAGCTAAATCAATCACAAGAACCATCTCAGCCCTCCCTTTCACTACTAGGCAGAGAGAAGCAAGTGTCTTATTCAAGGACACAAGCGTCAACAACAGGATTCGAACCCACACTCTGATGACGTTGTCATCGGAAATCTGATGCGAATCCGGTGCAATTGACCACTCGACCACGACACGCCGCATGTAGTGTTAGAACAAAGGCTTCAGATTCCCAACAGCGTTCTTCAGTCTAGGAAATATCACACCATACACCCACGTGTATTTATATAAATTAATTGCAGAGAGTCACACATGCTGTTGCAGATCTTTACAGCAGACAAGAAGCCCTTGTTTTTCCCCCCTTAGTCAAATCAATGAAACATATATGGGTCATTCCATGAAGTTGGAACACGAGGGACACCGTTACATCGTTACCACCTATGAAGCTTTTTCACCACTTCACTAGTCTACTTCCTCAATCTTGCTTTACATAGTATAAATAACACCAAACGTGAATCATAAAAAGGTTTTACTTGATTACTGTGGTGTAAAATAAACCTTGTACAGTGCCTACACTGACGTAATGGGGACACCATAGGTGTGACATTTGGTGTCCCCGTTACATTGTGACATACATCCTTAATTTTCTCAGCCATGTGTACTTTAATACCCATGCAGGAAGTTATTTTGTTATGGATTTGGCATCAAGTTTCTGTTGAACATTGTAAATTTGAAAACGTTCTGAAATACTGACAACAGCCAAATAAAAGGTGATGATTGATAAACACATATTAGAATCAACATTTTTTCGAGCAAAAATGATAATATTGAAAAATGTCACAAAATGTGTCCCATCTTCATGGAATGACCCATATGTAGGCCCTTTTTGAATACACAGCTTAAGCTTTGGCTCCAACTACCTGTTTGAAGCCCCGATTTTGGGGGTGAGCAAAGAAAGACTGCCTAAAACACGATTTGAAATTGCGACCCTCTGGCACGTTAATCCGGTGGTCACAGGGTTCAAATCCCATTCTGGTCAATCTTTCTTAGTTCACCCCCAAGTTGAATTAAAATTGACCCATTCAGTTTCCCTTGTGGTTTATTACTTGATATGAAAAACTGAAACTATAAGTCCAAACCAAAGCCACGTTTTTGAAAAAAGGGTCAAACAGGTTAAACAGCAGCATAGACCGTTCCCTTTTTGATACAATGAGATTCCGCATTTATTGTTGTTATTGCGAACGGGAAACAAGACAAAGATGATGGCCACACGATAAAAGTCTATTACTTTAAAGGGGAGACTGATACCATCATGACCTGCAACACTAAGCAGGTTTCGCATTGATATTTTGAGAAGACAAATTTCACGTGTAACTAACATCGCTGAACCATATCTGTAAAAGAATCGGGGTTTTTTGTCTTCAGGCTACATCCGAGTTTGCAGATATATATATATATGCGATTCAGAACGCTGGGCAGTGATGGTTGACTATGTCGGTCGAGTCACACAGGCGGCTGGGTCTAATCACGGCCCTAAATCTGTCTGTGCCAATTCCAGAATGTGTAATCGGGTGGTTAATATGTGCGACTTCACCCTCGGCCTACATCAAAGAAAAATATCTCGACATCCCTGAATACTCAAATTGAATTATATACGTTGGGAGAAACTTGGGAAGTTAACATCGCCGTTAACGGCGTAATTTGACACGTTCGAATGACCTATACCGTCAATTAATCAAAAAGGATTTTTCTCAAGTTGTCCTCATCCCAACCGTCTGACCTTGGAGGCTGTAACAAGGTGTGGAGTGTTGAGTACTTTTAGAAACCATACATATATATATATGAGACATGCAATTAAATGATGTGCATAGAACTGGTAAGATTGAAAATATAATAAATGTTCACAGATCTGCACATTAGATTATCTAAAACTTCCCTTGAAATAGTTTTGCATGAAATGTTATAGGTTTTGAAAAATGAGTAAAACAATTAGTTTTTGAGTCCAAAACCTGATGTTTAAAAAAACGATGAAAAATATGAGGTTTTTTTTTTCTTTCTTTCTTTTGTTCACTATTTTCTCATGATTCTGATGATCGACTGAGCCTGAGCTTTCACAGGTTTGTTTCATGTTAATGTTGGGTCACATAAAGTGTGGATACTGGTTTTGAAAATTACAAAAAAAATTGAAAGTTTTTCCACATGCTACAACGGAATCCCAAATGGCTTGATCATTTGGTGGCATTCGACAATTGATTAATTAATCAAAACAATTGCAAAATTGATCCCAAATGAGTTGACACTTTTCCTTGTCTGATCCTTTTTTATTGGTTGTTATCACTACTGCAGTAAATATATCCAATGAAGTACATAGCTTACAAAGTAATTTCTGATTAATTGGACAAGTTTTATTGAAGGGCGACTTAAAAAAGTACTTTGACAAGTTTTCTCCATCTGACTGTCGAGTCAGATTTTGACTAATCATTTCTTTTTTGTAATTACAATAATTACCAATTCTGTGTTTTGTTTGAAAAATGTCAAATGATTTCACAAATATTGTAATTACTAATAGTCTCAGCCTCAATTTGGCATTATTTAAGTCTTTTATTCATCCTTGTTTAAAATTCATTTTTAAAGGTACAATACAGGATTGGTATTCATTCATGTTTTTTTTTAAATTAGTATCAGTCAGAAAGCTTACTGATTATGAAGTTTATACCAGTACCAATAGAAGTATTTCTGTCTGAAAGACTGTCGAAGTCGAGAAAATAGAATTTGAAGACCCTGATTTGAATTTCGGTTGTAACAATCAAAACTAAGGACAATGTGTTTACATGCTGAAAAGTGCTTTTTCACAATTTTCTCCTGACTCATACGACGGATTGAGCCCTAATTTTCACAGGTTTGTTATTTCATGTATATAATGAATCACACAAAGTAAAAACACTGCACTATCAGCCTTATCAATCCCATATTTTTACCTTTAATATTTTTTTAAGCAAACATCAACCTAAAATGAATAAAAAATATATTTTTATAATTTCATGGCACTGATGATCATCGGCCTAATCAATCCCATATTTTTACCTTTAATATTTTTTTAAGCAAACATCAACCTAAAATGAATAAAAAATATATTTTGATAACTTCATGGCACTGATGATCATCGGCGGGTTCAGATAAAATGATTTTAATTTTATGAAAATGGAAGGTGAGTAATATTTGCTAACTGGTAAGGGGAGTCTCATCAACACTATACACTGAGTTAAGTACCCCGAAGCAAACCATAAAGTCTGTCAATAATTCCAACTTTTATTTTCATTTTCATTTCTTTTTTTCATGACTGAATCAAAGTTACTTGAGTGAGATCGTGCCTCCGGGAAAACCTACACCCCAACAGGATGGGTTACTCTTTAAATATTTAGTCTGTAACCGTTCCATGATGTGTTTGCAATCGAAATGACAGAACTGAATTGGATTATTTTCACAATCCACAGGGACTTTGTTTTTTACACAAACGTCTTCTCCCAAATCGGCAAGGAAAAATACACCGGTAGCTTTTGCATATCTTGGCAGAGCGTATGTTTATATAAAGCTCACAATGGCTATCATTGTTTGTGCCGCACAAAAATGTTGTTATGAAATGAAATGAAATGTTGTTCTTGGTTCCTGAATTTAAAAGGGGAAAAAATGCTTATTCACCAATTTCAGAAGGAAAGGTTTTGTATATATTGTGAGCAAGCGTTGGAAATCTGAACAATCCAGTGGTAAAAAAAACAGGTAATCGATAATCATGCGGTGAAATTATACATTAGTGGAAATCAGTTCTAAAATTACACACACAAAAAAGTAAAAAAAGAAGTAAAAGAAGAAGGAAAAAAAAAAAAAAAAAAAAAAACAGTTAATAGAATATAGCTTTCAAACTTTTCAATACTTTTGTAAGTATTGCTTTATTCTTCAGAGATGTCTCACTTCAAAGGAGAGTACATCAAAGTTTTTCGGAAGAAGGAATTTGTTATCATCTTCTAGTTTCAGTAAGCAATTTTGTAACATTTTTCGTGTTATATGCGTTTGCACGTCTGCCTAGTGCACAACTCGTTGGCATTTGCTCACCAATAGTGTATGTATGCATGTGTGAATGTAATTAGCATATTTCATGGGTAGGGGTGATTATTAAATATGAACTCTTGAGAAATCAACATAAACAATCATTTTGAGCTGACTTAAAGAAAAGATACTAGTGGGGTCACTCTCCTCTACGTCCTTGCCCTTTTTCAGAATCTTTATTATCCAACATCAGCTCCAGTAAGTCACGGAGCTACATTTAGTCCTCCGGAAGTCCTGCTTACATTTTGTCATTAAGGGATGACAGAAGATACAAAAAATCCTCTCCCGTGACAAGAACAAATCAACAAAGTTGAAAATCTTCTACGTCGTTGATTTCTCATCAGAAAGCAGTGTGGAATTGACTCAGGAAGGAACTTTAATGCTGGTAATGAGAGGCTAGATTAGCGCCTGTACAGTAATGCTACCTTTTGTCAAGTTTCTTCTTATTTACCAGCTTGTCTGCGGGAATAATTTGCCCAATTTGTGTATTCCAGGGCTCGGAATTTCCCTAATTCTCCCCAGGGGCCCGCCAAGAGCGTGATTGCCAATTTGCAGGCACTTTCATATTTTTTGTTGTTTTGATGCGGAAGGATTCGTCAACAACTCCCTTGCCGTCTCGGATTTCAGCACGGATATATACGAAAAACTCGGGAGCACGACGACCAATAAATGTCAGCGGATTAATGTGACGAGTGGCCGGGGTTTTAGATGGCATTGTCAACTCGCAACATGACCAAGCCTGACATTTAGAAGGGCAAGCGGATTGGGCAACTTATACCACAATGAGTGTGTATCATGGGTGATTACAGCTCCCATTACAAAAGTGGCTCTTTTCACAGCTGCTGTCCTCACCTTTCTTATTGTCTTCCCAAAGTAGGACAAAAAAACACACGACAAAAACATCTGCCATTAGGCCTAGTAACCGAGAGGCGCCATTTTCAATGCACGGCCAAGTTACTGAAACACCAAGACTTAAGAAGCATTGTATCAGCCGGGGGGGGGGGGGGGGGGGGGGAGGAAGGAACGGGAGGAGGGGAGGGAGCCGCTGGGACATGTGAAGAACTCCCTATACATTGTACTTTGATTTCTTATTTATGCCTTTACTGGCTATGAGACAGATTTTGACACTCATGTTGCAGATTTAAATAAAAAACTGTTTTAACTTGTGTTCTAGCTTCTGTGATTATCTTCTGAAAGTAAGATTTCATATTATTTTATTACCCTTACACTCTTCGAGTCTGGTGGAAGAAAATCCCCAGGCAACGAGGTTGGGATTCAGACCCACAACCCCTGCAAACAGATGTCTTAACCATCAGACGAGAGGCCATTTGGAATCCAGTAGTTAGCAGTGGGTACTGCAAACAATGGAATACACATACTAGTTGCATCGGGGATAAAGAAATACAAAGCAACTATACAAATACCAATATTTTACGGATGATAAAAAGAGATTATCATTAATATTATTTGTTATTAGAATTTCTGGTAATGAAACTGAGGATGACTCAAAAGCGAACTAATCACTGTAGCTCGGAAGCCTGAGGAAACCTGTAGATAAGGATGCTTGCTATCTGAACCAGAATCACCATGGTAAACCCCTACTCTTCCACGATAAGTGTTCTGGGTTCCTTTACATGCACTACCCATGCCAGTGCACGGAACCTACGGCTTAACGTCCCATCCAAAGGACAAAGCAACTATGGCAGGTAAAGTGTCTTGCTCAAGGACACAAGTGTCGCGACTGGCCAGGCCGGGATTCGAACCCACATTCTATAAACAACAGAACTTAAGTTTGGCGGACTAGACCGCTCGACCACGACACTCCACAGTGTCGTGGTAAAAAGAGATCAATCCTGGTTGAGTTGGTTGGTAGAAAAAAACACTAGAATAACACCACTATTAAGTAGTGAAAATCAACGACCAGTAACTTTATGCAGGTTCAGTGAGAAAGAATATTTTGAATTTTGTCAAGGTGACCGATCCCACCACACTTATAGTAATTACATTATCTTAAAATTGGGGTCACATGTATGTCAATTAATTGTTTAATATACTCATCCCCAGGGATCATCCCCAGATACATATTTTATAAAATGCTATGGCAACAAGTACATCAAGTATCTTTTTTTTTATTATTCGCAACTCGGAAGTGGAGTGCCTTCTATTGTTCACGGTTTCAAGCTATAGTGATCAGACATTAGCTCTTTTTATAGTTGCCGCCATTGAGTTGAACTGCAATGAATTATGAAACAAGTGCATGTTTTTTTTTTGTGTTCAAAAGGGATAAATTATGGATGCCAGTGTCTTAAAAAGAAGTGCATGACAGTCCACCCTGCATTAGCTTAATGACAAAAGTGACCACCATTTTACAGAGTAATTTATTGCTCATTATATAAATGCATTCAGCGGGCAGTTTCACTGTAACATGTTCGTTTGTCTTACAAGAAATACAAGCTGTCTTTACCAGTCTAAATACTGTTTAAGTGCAGTGGACAAACCAATGCAAATATTTACTCAAGTGGCAACACTTGTAAAAGTAGTTCCAATGACCTGTACTGCAACCACCTTGGTCACGATTCCCCGTATACAATTAGCAAACATGAACAGTAATTCTAACTGGACATAGATGGCCCCGACTACTCTTCTATCTTACCTCGGTTTTGTTAATCTAATTCAAGCCAGTGAATAATAGAGTTGCTTCGCCATCGGGACAAATTCTAAACTGACAATAAATTTGTTCAAGTGACTACTTGATGACTTCTGTCTGTTCATTTCAAATTCATTTCAAATTCTTGATACAATGGGGAAGAACAATTCAATTGTTTTATGAAGGAGCCCTGTCGGTTTTGAGACTATAAGAAGGCTAATTAAAATTTAAAGTGATATATTGTGGTTTGGAAGAGTAGCTTCGTCTCAACTTTATACTTGTATTGATAAGTACACGTCCATACCAGTTAAAAACTCATGAAACAATCTTTCAGACAGAAATACCGGGGTTAAACCCCTACTCTTTCACGATAAGTGTTCTGGGTTCTTTTTTACCTGCACTACCCATCCTAGTACACGGGACCTACATGTACGGCTTAACGTCCCATCTGAAGGACTTATGGTAAAGTGTCTTGCTCAAGGACACAAGTGTCGCGACTGGCCAGGCCGGGATTCGACCCCTACATTCTGTAAACTACAGAACTTAAAGTTAAACAGACTAGCCCACTCGGCCACGTAACCATGTAAGTTATGTGCGCAAATCTGTGAACAGTAATTTTGTCGATCTTACCAATCTTGTGTACATGATGCTTTAAAGAGGGACCATGGTTCCCACAAATTCCAAGTGTTTAAATAAAGAGTCTGGATTCTTGTTGTCAACACATGCAAAGCAGGCATTTTATAATTGAAATGAGCACAAGTCCAGCCAGGACTCTGTATAGAAGAGAGAGAGAGAGAGAGCTCAACTGTGTGTCATCTGCATGTTTCCATGTGTGTAGTACAGTGACTGTAATCGTATTACACTCCACCCAAACTTCATTATCGCCCTGCACTGATTTGGGTCACGTTTCATTGAGATGAAACAGTTACCATAAATTAAACTCAACGAGTAACAAGAAATGCCTGCTGGAATCTCATCGACTACATAATGGATCGAGAGTATTCGTAAACCATAGACTTGAACCAGAAACATGTTTTGGTTTTGGGTCATTTGTTTAACTGTTTCACACGAGTTTGTTCACAAGGTACAGATGAAATTATTACGATGAAAATTGTAACCACGATTTAAGGCACAAGTGAGGACAGATTTCACAGAAACATGTCCCAGCTTTGATTACGTGTTTGACCACTTTCCACGAGTTGGTAAAAACATTTATTTACTTTTTTATTCAATTTTGAAAACAAATCTTTTACCAAGCTTGGGGCTTAGTTTTTGGACCTACTACTGATTTCAAGGAAGCGTGTTTCAGATTGCACCATTTGTTTGATCATTGTACAGTTCAAGTTCATCCTAAAGGCAGGGATGAAATTGTTGCAACCAAAATGGTAAAATTTGTGATATGGTGGCTTGCCGCATTGCATTCCAAATTGCTATTATTGATGTCAGGAACACATTGCTCAATATTTTATTTTTGAACTAAATATTGATGTCGGAAAAAGATTAATCATTATCTGAAACAATTGCTGAAGGGAAACATGCCCTCAATTTGATTAAGTGTCTTTTCTAAAAGAGAGACAGGAAGTGTGCATACAATTTTGAAAAGATATTATTGTGATTTCGTTGAACTTAAGATTGGTTTTCCCTGTTGACTTTCAGAGAGCCAGTATAGATTTAAAACTGGAAAAAAAAAAAATTCTGTGTTTAAAGATTCTATTATATATATGCAGTATGAATTGCGAATCACGCAGGAATTAGTGCAGCCATTACATAGGTTCAATGATAACATAAACGTCAGTTGGGCAAAATTCTTAATTGTTTACAAGTACCTGGAAAATGATTTTTCTCTGGTTTTCTCCGTTGATTGTTCAATTTATTTATCTTTATTTATCCCCCTTTGGTGACTGTTTTACTTCTTTCAAGAAAATTTGAAGGCTCAAGGTTTTGAGAAAATCCTGAAATCAGGAAAAATCTGAGAAATCACAAGCCTGTTGTAAGCAACACCAACACCATACACTAACATTGTTCATTTCTTTAGCTCAAGTTTTTTCTGTAAACACGTACAAGAAAAACAGCACAAAACGGAAATTTGGTTCAGTTTTAGAATAAAGATACAACGTAGATACTATGTTACCACGGGAAGCATTGGAAAATGTTAATTCAGGACATGAACCTGACTTTGACCTTTTGTGGTTGAGTAGAAGTTGTTTAAATCTTGCAACCGTCTTGCGGCCGCTATGGTCATTTTTTTGTACAAGCCATTTGCAGACACTGCAGTCTCTGAAGGGAAAAGGCAATGTTAAAGGGGAAGGCAATGTTAAAGAGAAATGCAATGCTGCAAACCGTTTCTGCTCACAGTCTCGCTGTGAAAAGCATGGAAACATGCCCTTCTGTACATCCACCCCCCGGCATGTTGTTACAACCATTGAGACTAATTCCTGACTTGTTGCGACCTAGACCAAGAAAGTGCACACAAATTGGGCCAAATGAGCAACAAGTTACCATGGTAACATGTCTTCCCTGCATTTGGGCTTCATTGAATTAGCCGCTTCATGCTTCTGCCTGACTCCAGAATAAGTCCTGATACAAACTGAGACGTGGCTGGCATATATAGACCTTTATCAACGTGCGGCCATCTTGATTTTCTCCCGTTCAAATCAATGTAACCAAACCGAGTCCTATGCCCCAGGTCATCGGGGTTTGCGGTCATCCGAAAACAATCTACTCAAGGAAACAAGGGCTTATCATCGTTGGGGGGAGAGAAGCTTTCAGATTGCAGCACCCAAACTTTGGAACTCTTTGCCAGAAACTGCAAGACTATCAAGATCACTTGAAACATTCAAGAACAGATTAAAATCATATTTGCATAGACAAGCATTTGGCTAATTTCTGAACTTAACATTTATTGGATGTCTTTGCTTTGCTTATTAGCGCCATGAGCGCCGTTCGCGGCGGATACCGGCGCTCTATAAATTTTCATTATTATTATTATTATCATTATTATAAGGAGAAATAGTGCGGTTCCTTTAATTGTACAAAGAATAGAAGCATTCATTACTGTTATTTGGTTGCAAGGAACATGACCAAAATGGTGGCAGCATGATATAGTCTATATACAAGAAGATCTTCCAAACCCTATATACTGTCATGATATTGTAACCAAATTAAATTTCCAGACAGTTTTGCCCAATTTGTGTTCCATCATTTTTACACACTACTCTGGAGATTGTTCTGTACTTGTTAACAAGTACAACGGACCAACAGAGCTCTACCCAATGATACCTTTGCATATGACGTCACGAGCTCAGACAGCGCCCTCACCAATGTCAAAGGAAGACCTCTCATTGGCTGGTAGTTGTGCGTATGGTGCCTACACACGTGCAGGTTTCCGTTGTCTGACCTCAGCAGTTTAAAATGCAACAACCATGTGAATTAAACCTAATTTGGATCTCAGAAGAAACCAGGTTGCGATTTAAAGTAGGGTCTCAACGTTTCGTACAGAGTGCTGTGCTCATCGTCCGGAGAAAGCTTAGTTTAAAGCATGTGGACAACATCGTTAACGGTCAAAGACCAGTATCTGCTCTTTTACGTGACCAAACCTATCCATAAAATAACAAACCTGAAATAACAAATCTGTAATTGGAGTCACAAGAAAACAGTAAAAAAAAAACAATAAATATTTCAAACATTCAAGTTTCGGACTCACAAGATCAAAACTAATCGTTTACTAATGTCTATAAAACTATAGCATTTCAGGCAAAAATATATCTAGGGAAATTTTCCACCATGACCATCTTTCTACCATTAGGTTTTCAATCTTATTAATGCACGCCAAGCGTAATTTTAATGTTTTGATCACTATAGCTTCATTGGTTGCCAAGATACGTCATCGAGCAATTCTCCAAAAAATCAATTTCTTCTACCCTTGACTAACGACATCAATGCTTTGCTTTTCTCGGTTGGATAAAGCGATCATCAAGGGGCATTGTCACATGTACATGTACATACAATTTCTTTTTTGAAGTTTCTTTTCTGTTTGGGGGGGGGGGAGCATTCAAGTTGTTGACATTTTCATGGTCAAACAAAGAGTACGGGGGAATGGTGGGGGAAAGCGGAGTCCGGAGGCAGTGCGCAACTAGTTAAAATGTTGATATCTCTACAGTATAATCAACAGAGAAAAACATGCAAATTTGGTGGGAAATGCTGCCAACATATGGATGAATCCTTTGCTAATGTACTGTATTTAGACAGCAAATATGCCCAGCGTTCCGTTTTTTTTAAAAAGCAAATACCCATAATAAAAATATTACTTTGAACCACTGAAAGTACAGCCTTTGCTATGTACCAGGGTCAACTTGGGAAAAAACATATGGAGCCAAAATGAATCAGCTTCACAAAACTGAATAATACAGAAGGGTGATAAAACAAAACAATCTTGTTAAAAAAAAACTAAAAAAAAAAAAAAAAAAAACCTCCAGGCTAAACTGTTTAAAATTCAACTGTATGTACATTTAATTGATTTTATTATATACTGGAGTCATCTAGAGAGGTTAACTGTAAAATAAACCAGGTGTTTTGCACAAAAGAAATAAAACAATTAAAACAGTGTTTAACACATGTCTGCTATTGTATATAAAAATGTTCCTCTCTGGTTGAAAAAATCTAATGAACTTGAAAAAATCTAATGTAAAGTGTTTGAGCGGTGTTCAAGCTCTGGTCTCAATTCACGGTATTTTTGACCGCGTGAGGGCATGTGTAAACCAAATTTACGTAATGCAAAACAAGTGAACTGAACTGTTTATCTCCCTGCTTGTTGTTATTATTATTATTATTTATCTGGCCATTGGTACAAGAAAACAACATACAGGCAGTTCAAAATAAGATAAACTGTAATTGTGATCAAGGAAGTTTGCCACTGAAAGCGCCCTCATGCGGTCAAAAATACCGTCAATTTCGCCTGTAAGCACAAAACATTGCCAAGTACAGACAAAATCTTGCTCAGCAAAAACAAGTGACCAGCCAAAATTTCATGAAGTTGACATTGTTACGACTGATGCCCCACTCATTGTTTTGCTCAGCAAAGAAATTTTGCTAAGCAGTGTTTTCTGCTTCATGAAATTGGGTCCTGATGGAGCCGAGTCATCAGAATGTGGGGTTCGAATCCCAGACTGGTCAAACATGGCAATTGTGTCCTGGAGCAAGACACTTGCTTTGTAACTTGCTTCTCTTTACCCAGAAGTAGAAACGGGGGACCTGTGATGGGCTGGGGGGGTATTGTGGTTGATTAATCCCTGAGTGAACAGGCTGCAGAGGCTGTAAACTCACCAATGGGAGTTGAAAACGTTCCAGGAATGATGATTGGTATTCCAGAAGACCAGGGATAATAATTTTCTAGTGCCTTGAGCACCTTATGGTGGATTCGTGCGCTTTACTAGACTCCATTATTATTATGTGCATGTCCAAAAAAAAAAAAGAAAAAAAAAAAAAAAAGGCTAAAGTCGGTTTCACACTACAGATCCAAAATCCAAGAAATGAAACCCTGGGGAATTCCTTGGGAATTTTAACCCCCAGGCTCGCTTCAACATTGGATGCAATTTTCCTCGGACAAAAACTAACACTCAGTGAGGCTAACCCTGGGTTAGCTCACTTAACCCTGCTCCCAAAGCAGGGGTAGCTATTACCCAGGAGTTTGCCAGGGTTAGCATATATCTAAGGGTGAAAAGGTCCACCAAATTTCCGGTCAATTTCCAAAGAAATTTGTCTAATGTGAAAGGGGTTGTTGTTCCAAATTCAAATTGTTTTTTTTGTATCTTGTTGCTTAACAAGAGGAGCAAATGGGAACAAACATCTGGTACAAGAGGGCTATTATCGTTCACTTAATCATGCAATTAAAGGCAATAAAACTGTCAATTTCAACATGGAATTATGCATACAATCCTAATTAGTTCTGCTCCATCACTTTGTGACCTCGCAGCTGCAAAACATATTCTGATTAATGTAAGAACTCCTGGACAGACAGCAGCTTGCAGAGACCATTCAAGGGCTGGGCCCACCACCTTAGAAACACCAAATAAACACCACCGTGATCATAAACACTAAATGTAGAGATTCCTAATTTGTCAGATTTATGTAAGAAACACTGGAAAGACAGCAGCTTGTGGAGTCCATTGAAGCATTGGAAACACCTTAAAAACACCAAGCCAAGAAAAGCCACATTGATTGTAAACACTGAACATTACTCCTGCTTTGTCGGATTTATGTAAGAAAAACTGGAAAGACAGCAGCTTGTAGAGTCCATTCAAGAGTTGGAAACACTTTAAAAACACCATCCGTAGAAACACCTCAATGATTATAAACACTCAACATTATTCCTGCTTAGTCAGATTTAGCCTATGTAAGAAACACTGGGCAGACAGCAGCTTGCACGGTAAAAAAAAAATGCACAGCTAAAAATGGTATTCTTGAAATAAAAAAAAATATTGTGTCACTCCCTGGAAAATTGTCCTATTAAGATTTTTGGGAGTGAAGCAAGAAAAGTTTTTAATTTGTTCTTTTCATTTCAAAAATACAATTTTTAGCAATATGGAAATACCTCAAAAACAACAACCAAAGAAACACCACATTGATTATAAACATTTAACACTATTCCTGCTTTGTCACATTTTTGTAAGAGACTGTTGAATAGTAGAATGCATTTTGAAGGGGGTTTTTAAGCATTGTTCCTGCTACATTATGTCAACAATCTGTGACCATACTCAAGACAAATGTTAACTGAAATATAAAAATCAAGTTAAGCAATAAAATAAAAATGGTTCCTGATTCAATACCAAAAAAATGAAGAAAAAAAACTGTTCATGACAAAAAAAAGATCCATTGTTGCTTAAAACCACCATTTAAATTCTGATAAAACAAAATCCACTGAAATAAATAACACAATAGAAAAAAGACTTTTGCACGATAAAAGCGTTGCCCTGGAAAAATTCCTCCCAAACCATTGCCCAAGCAAGTTAACAAAGACACTTATTTGTTTGAAGTAACAGAGACAAAGCGAGGGTTCTATCATCCCGAATAAAGGTTGATTCCTGTGTCTGACATCTCAGCACAAAAAGAACACCCTCTTCAGTTCCTGAAAACAGTGGAGACTCACGGTGTCCCTCAAGTATCTAGGTCGATGTAATGAACTCAATTTGTTCCCTGAACTGTTCGCCGGGACAGGGGTTCAACATGGCCAGAAACGAGCCTACTTTACAGTCCATTTGCCACCTCTTTTAACAGCGCTGGACTGTGAAACTGATCGTGAGTGTGCGTACACAGCGCGCCGATTGTGTTGCGCTGACCGGGCATTCACCAACGGATGAAGGGACGGAAGAATGGGCTCCGGGGTCTCGGGAGTTCCAAGGCAAGGGGGAGGTAGCAAGGGGGTAATGTTTACAGATCGGTGTCGTGGGCAGATCGCTTCAGTTCACCCTGGAGAGCGTGTTCTGCTTTGATATGGCATGGTGTTATACGCTGCACGGATCAATGGTGGACAAGGGAGAAAGGAAAATACCCTGTGATAAGTGTGCTTGCCGTACAAGCCAATTTATTCTGTTTTCACTTCTAAAGGAGACAGGAACTTTTACAACAATCTGAATAATTCATGGGCAAAAAAAAAACACCTCTGCCACTAGTGCCAGAAACAATCTTAAAAACAACCCAATTTGTGTTTAAAAAACTCATGAGTAAAAAGGGGGAAAACTACAGCACATTTAGGCCTTTTATGATGTAGCCATCTTGTCTTTCTTCCATTAAGGTCAGTGCAACTGAAATGAGGCTGGGATCAAGTTAGTCTGGTCCCTTCTTTAAAAAAATAAATAAATACATTACAACTACTATCATCACTTGATTTACAGGGTACAAGACAAACAGTGTCCACAACGTCTATTTAAAATGTATCACTGTTTATTATTCATAAAAGGGGTGAGAGTTTAAGGAGGCAAGTTGAAAGGATTTGTTTTACCACCTTGTTGGTAACCCCTGGAGTTGTAGATTGCAAGGAGCTTTTGGGAACAGCTTCCTCAGTGCTAGAGAAGAGCAGGAGAAGATCAAAGAGCCGGATTTCTTTATATCTGAAGGAATTACAGCCACTTTTTTCCAAGGTTTAGATAAATTTCTGACATTTCTCATCCCTGTTAACATTTTAGTGAATTTTAAAACCTGCAACAGTTTTAAGGATTTTATGCAAAGAAACCCTTCATTGTTGCAATAACTCAGCACCCACATCTCTACACCATGTTTGCTGGTATGTCTGCCTTGTCTGGGCTGGCACCATGCCAAGCATGGTAAGTTTGGGCTTTGCAGCAGGGAATCCAAGAAACAAGCAGGGAGTGGATTTTGGGGGTAGAATTGTACATTCAACTTTGCAACATAACAGCAAAACAAGTGTACAGCCTGGCACACAAAACTTTGAAATGTTTTGAAGGATATGTGATGTACTACCTTATCCATATGCCTTGTAAAAGTTTGTCCTGAATGAATAATGTTGAAAATCAGAGGAAAATATACCATGTACTTCATTTAAAATAACACTCTCCAGGAACGCTCACTAAAACAGGCCTTGCTTATGATGATGACACTGGTGGAACAAGAAACGTTACCCAAATGTCTGAATTTCATTGCTACCAAGCATGTACTTTGGTGGTAGCACAAACATTTCTTATTCAACCAGTGATGTCACATTGTCACCGTTTTCATGAAGAAAACTGCAGCCGATCTTTCGTGTTCGGAGAAAACCGCATTTGGAAGTTAAACTATTTTTTGAAATCATTGCTTCGCAGATCGTCTGCCAAATAAACTTTGACATTTTATAAACCATGAAAGTGGAGATCTTCAATCATGCGAATCTATTGTTATTTTTAGCATAGTAAATTTAGTTAATGAGAAAGTAATTGTTTGAAACACAATTGTCTCTTTGTAAAAAACTGTGTGTACAAGGTATGTGTGTAACTGTGTACAAACTGATTATTATTTATGGTTTATTTTATTTTATTTGAAATAAGCATCCGGGGAGGTTGGAAGCGTTCAAATTTACACAGCTAAAATGTTTATCAATAAAATTACACAAAAAATGCCAACAAGCTGGGGGCCGAAAGGCATTCAAATTTACACAGCTAACAAATATCTAAATTAAAACTACAAAAAAATACAAAGAACAAACAAACAAACTGGGAATTGGGAAAAGGTTTGGGGAGAGGTAGGTTTACATAAATTATTCAGCCTAAAACCAAGGTGGGGTTGTTAGGGGGGAGCAGGGGGTTGAGTGGGGGTAGAGGAGAGGTTGTTGGAGTGGGAAAAGGGTGGTGGTCAAATGATTGGGGATGGTGAGTGGAAGAGAGGGGGGTTGGGTGGGTGAAATGGGAAAGAGGGGG
The DNA here is from genome assembly GCA_911728455.2 of Marthasterias glacialis. Lineage (NCBI taxonomy): Eukaryota > Metazoa > Echinodermata > Asteroidea > Forcipulatida > Asteriidae > Marthasterias > Marthasterias glacialis. The sequence goes on along the minus strand of OU452228.1, from coordinate 8,873,708 downwards.
AAAGGACGCAGGAGTGGGGCTTGAAGCCATAAAAAACATCAATAGGCCTTTATTTATTTCGAATTCTGGAAAGTGACATGAGTGAGGGCATTGTTGATTTCTTATACCGCTCAGTTTTACATCTGGGTACAATCAACCCAGCAATAGTATCTGACCTAAGTACTCTACCCCCTGATTTTCTTTTTTTCTGGTGGGAGCATAATGTCGGAAGTAGGTGGAGCCCAGGAGTTTATTACCAAGTTTATGTAAAAGTTTAAGTGGTCTGGATTGCAAATTTGGTATATTAAGTCTGGCAAGAGCTCGCTAGTACATTGTTGACCAAGTGAAATATGGTATCCACGCTTCTGGACACGTTCAATGGACTTGTTCTGTTCAGTACAGATAGATGTGTGCCAGACCTGGCTAGCATGTTCAAGAACAGGTCTGATGTAGTAGATATAAACGGTTAGTATGTCCGCTTCAGGAGCTTTTGCCTTTTTTTAGTGGACATGGAGTAATATAACCTGCGAGAGGCCAGGTTATTTATATGCCAATTCCATTTAGGATCACTTTGTATGGTAATTCCTGGTAGTAACTTCATACGAGACACACAATTTAAATTACCAGTGGAAAGTGCGAACATTGCCACTTCACATCTCATAAAACTAACATACTCTGGCATTTGGCAAATTCAGGAAAAACACAGAATTTGCTTTACACCAACAAGCAAGATTGTCTAGGTGAGTTTGTGATTTCGTCTCACCACCACGTTTCGGCTGAAGTCAGATCATCCACATATTTCCATCATCTGCAGCAATCCACCGATTGCGTAAATGAAACTGGCAGTTCGTGAAAACTCAAAAGTTATCAAGGTCATACAAATTGTCTCGTCGTGGAAATGCAAAAAGGCAGAGCACTCGTTTTTTGGCACTGTGCCCGAACTATGTACTTCAACGTTAAAAAAAAAAATGGCAAATTGAAGATTGGCAGTTTGTGAAAACTAAAAAAAACTGTAAGACTGGTGATAATATCCTTGTGCCAATTAGTGTAGTTACAAAACTATGTTTTATGACCTGAAACTTGGGGAAAATGTTGCTGTAAATGATAACATTCAAAACGTGTACACAGATTTTCCAAAATGTATGACTTTTTAATGAATTGGCTGTTCGTGAAAATGGTGTTGGCATGTAATACATTTTGAGCCAGGTTCATTTCGTGGGCGTACCTAGAAGGCTTTAATTTAGATGAAAACTATTGGAAAAAGTATTTAAAGGGGATTGCAACAGGCATATTTTCAATTGATTTATTATTTATTAATGACAAACTTTGACAAGGCATAATGGTCAAGGCAGTATGGCACATTTAGTTTTCTGTTTTGTCGTCTAGATTTGAAATAGATAAGGAAATCAGCTGCATAACTAACAGTTACACGCTGGTAGACTGTTTGCATTCACTACATGACAAAATTACCAGTGAAAATGGCTGTTACTTCCGCTTTCACTATTTGCCCTTAATTTGTTTGCACTCCGTACTAACTAGTCAACCCGTTTCATGGGCTGATCTCACAGTACTGAAGATATTGCTGAACAAATTTGTGCTTAAGAGGAAAAAAATAAATTGACTGGCTCTGCCAAAACCCTCTGGAAGGCATTCAAGTTGGCTGAGTGGTTTCTACCCTGCCGGTTCACCTCTGTGGACCCCCATTTCAAATCCCGGGCCTGCCCTCTTCCCTGTGGATTGGGTCCGAGTCCTTACTTTAATTGCTTGTGATTTTGCGTCACTGCTTAATGCCCATGTGGTAATTTAGTTTCACAGTTGTGTTCAGAGCCGATGAATATAACTGAACCTAGATCTTGAAATCTATTTTTCGCGTTTCCTGAGAATATGTCGAGCACGACTGGAGGAATAACTTCTCAAGATGTCTGTACCCATTACACTGAACCAAATATCGATTTTGCCAATAATGTCAGTCAAAACGATTCTAACCAGTTGTAAAGTTGTCAAGAGAAGAAATTAAATGCAAACTATGTCTGCAATGTTGTTTGCTTGGGCTTCTATAAATAAACGGATCAATGGGTGATCTACTTTCTTCAAGATGACAACTTCAGCTATGCTTCTCTTCGTCTGATACTTTGAGAGCATTACTGTCTTCTTTAACAAATTGAGTCATGGGCGACTTGGATTTTGCCGAGACCTGGCTAGGAGGCAAATGAGTTTACCATTACTAAGAAAGTAGTAACTAACTCTATCTGCACTCCAATTTAAAGGCCTACATGTACCTCATGGCAATTTGCCTAGCATTTACCCTGACACCCTTTGACCCTCTTTGACACCCTTTGACCCACTTTGACCCTCTTTGACACACTTTGACATATGTTGACACACTTTGTCATATTTTAACCGACTCTGATGCTTACAATATTGAAACCATGCTCAATTTCACACGGCAGCTTTCAAACCACAAACTTGCTAAGCACGAAAACTCTTGCTTGGCAGTAGACACGGGTTACCAGTCAATATACCATGTCATATATCATATGTCATGTGACTGGTCCTCTTGTAATATTTTGCTGAGCAGAAAAATATCCACAAGATATATCTTCTGGAGATGCGGGTGGGCTCTTTGATTATTTTGCAACTTAGTCCTGGAGCTGGGCCCAATTTCACGGCTCTGCTTACCGCAGAATTACGCGCTTACGGTCATCATTTTCCCCTTGCATTAGCTTTGTAAGCGAAGAATGTTTAGCACACATGCATGCAACAGAAAACAATTCCCTACTAACCTGTGAAAAACATACACCTTTGGTTTTTTTTTCTCCGATGTATGACAAGCACTTGACAATGTGATATTAAGTGCAGATGTTTTTGGTGCCGATTTTTCATTTATGGCAAGGTCAAAGGTAACAATTTGATGCGTTGATTTTTTCCTGGAAAACACAATGATATGGCACCTTCAAATGGAAAGCCATCGTCAACTGCAGAATGATCCATTTCACATTCCTAATTCGTTTTGAAAAAGCACAGTAATTTCACTTGATGTCTCTTCACAGGATATTTGATATCATTACCATCTTTTGTCAGAGTGGTTCAGACGGGAGAGTATTCTTAACTGGGCTACAATCTCAGCCAGAGTTGTCCTTTGAAGCTAGTACACGACATGTATTGAACTGGGCAGACATATGTCCAATTGTGATTTTGGGGCCAAATATTATACGCATATCTTGAGGTTTTTCTGATGGCAGAAGGCAGACCTAAGGTGTGACAAAAATGCAACAATCGACATTCCCCTGGGAGGCTCTCCACTCAACTAATCATTAAATGAAATAACGACACACAAGGCCAACGCCAATGTGTCACGCAAAGTAATGCACTTCAAGGTAAACTGTACATGTGTTCATCCCTTGTTTTTTTTTTTTTTTTTTTTTTTTTTTTCAAGATTACAATTTCACAATTTCATGAGTAGTTCAGGCTCAGCACTCAGTCTGAAATGTGGGGAAGGGCTGGCAGCAGCCTGGGAATTTATAAAGTGCTCTCAGTGGTGAAACCGAGCGGATGTAGAAGGGGACTGTGGTGCCCACTTCCACCTAGCCTTGATTTCAAGGCTGTGTGGTAGCTTTGCTCAGCCCCAGCCGCCCCGACTGCGATGCAATCCCAGCCGCCAGACAGACTCGAAAAAGCACACCACGCTCTACCCATGCACTAGTTCTGCGAGCTCCCCCCCCCACACTGCTTGCGGCCACACACAACTTGCACCACAGTCCCAACTGGCTCGTGTGCTAGGACTGAGGTGCAAGTTGTGTACAGTAATTGGGAGGGGGGGCTTGCAGAGCTATCACTGAGTGCATGTATGGTGAGAGCGTGGTGTGTTATTTTCGAGTCTGTCCAGGCGGGCGGCTGGGGTTATGGTAGTAAGTATTGCTATCACACAGCCCTTGAAATCCATACCACCCTAATTTAATCCAATGCCTGCTTAAAGACGGCACACTGGATAAGTGGCCAAACAGCCCCCCCCCCCCCACCCACATACTTGGCAGCACAGGGTGTATACTCCCCAGGGAGCTGAGATGGTCTAAGGAATGAAATAAATGGCCTAGTGACCAGAGGTAATAATGTTCCAGCGTCGAGAGCGTCACTGCATTTTTAGCGCTATACAAGACGCAACTATTGTTATTGCTATTATTATCAAGGTTGGCCACGATGACACCCAACTTGTGTATGATACATTCCAACCCAGACCAGACCTGTTCAATATTGAACACTTTATCTAATTTGTATGAAATAAAAATGTGAAGAACTACAATAATAAGTAGGGTAATTGAGAACAAACTATAAATGTTTGAATACAATAAAAATGAGGGGGGGAAAAAAGTGTGTGGCTACAGTTTTAATCAGCTTGGCCTAGTTCACGTCAAATTGTATAGCCGCCAACCAAACTAACTACCATTGAACAAGCCCCACCACAACCACAGATGTAATCTGTGAAGTCAAATTGTTGTCAGCGCATCAAATAATTCCATCTTTTTTAAATGAGTACAACACCAACCTATCCCACGAGCAGAGAGGCTTTTGAAATGAAAAAAAAAAACTGCAGCACAAAAACAGTTCGACATCAACATCTTGTTGACGTCAGTGTTCTGTTTCCCCGCGTACGCATCTACATGAAGGATGAACAGAACCTTTGGAGCAATTACGACGAAATTAAAAGGCTTGATTCTTTGAGGATGCGCGGCCGATTAGTTCCTACACGTTCCGGTGTTTGACATACCTGATGGGCTCCATTCCCACAGGAGTCCCATATGGTTGATGATTCAATATCATGGGCTATTACTCCTGCCTAACTCGTTCTTTACATTCACTATTAACCCAGCACAGACGGATGTTGACATCACAGGTACATTTTTTATGGGAAAAAAGGTCTTGGGTGTTTTTTTTTTTTTTCTTTTTTTTTTCTTTTGAAGAGCAAAATTCATTCCCGTCTAGTTTTTAATAAAACACACTTTACAACCAACTGTGCAAATGTGCACCTTTTAGTAACAAAAAAAGAAGATTTGCCGAAGTTCTATGCCTTATCATATCAGGCTTATTTCAGACTTTTTTAAAGTTAGTTTAGTGCTTTTTTTTCAATTCAGTTTGTTAAACTGTTATACATTTTTTTTTTATAGATCTTTTTTGATTGATTGATTGATTGATTGATTGAATGGCGGCAATCAAAATGCGAACAGGCGATTTGAAGGGTCTTCTAATGCTATTCTCTTGACTGGAGGATTGGTACTGGTATAAAAAAGTTCATTCCAGTATCAATCCTCCAGACGAATATTGCCATCTGAAACAACTTTATAATCAGTCAGCTCTCCGGTTGAATCATCAATTTATTTTTCGATAACTCCTCATCCTGTAAATGACTCTAACATGTATGTGGTTCATTGTGCTTTTAATTTCAAACACAGATTGCAGGCAGCGTCTTAAGTTTAATTCAAGATGGTTTTCATATTTGACTTTAAGCATCATCGTTGTCACGTTTCATGCGTTCACTCTCAATAACAAATACCAAGTCTTATTATGCCAACAAAGGGCTCAGACTATTTACCCTTCCAGCCTCACTTTGGACACAATGGTTTGAATGTGATGAAAAACAAGACGTCTGTACCATGGTAGTAATCAATAAAGCATTTGCATAATTCAGAATAAAAACGATCAAATAATGTTCTCACTGTTTTGATCTCTACAAATTCAGTCGTATTTTTCAAAAAAATTTAAGTAATAACATTCCGGCAAACTTTATTTACATTTTTTCCAGATCAAAGAAAAAGAGAAAGAAAAAAGCACTGTGCGTATTCAAAAAAGGAAGTGGGCGGGGATACTGAACATGTATATATATTTTTTTATTTGGCCTAAGTTACATACATGTATGTATTCCACTCATTGAGCTTGAATTAGTAAAAATAATGTCAGTTGCAGCCAATATGGGCGGGCATGATGCAATGACTTGAACAGACCAACAATGATGACCTTGGTTCTACAATTCAAGATTAGCCTGGGGGGGGGTGTCTTAAAAATACTGAATCTATACCCAACAAGCACTAACTCAGGATCAATTTTAATGCAAATTTGCATAGATCTAGATTATAAAAAGTAGCATAATGGCCAAGGTTTATGGTTGTTTTTAAGTACTGTATCAAGGCAGAGCATCACCAGTTTTTTTTAATATAACTGTCTTTCTGATAATGATTATATCCATTTTATATGAAAAGATCATATGGGGCTCGGGTTTTCAACATTTATATATTGGTAATCATCATGACAATAAAAGCAGGCAGTGAGTATCAATCTTAGGAATAGAGCCCTGAGAATGCAAAGCCATTTTTTGTATAACTTAGCTGTGAGGCTATTTTATGGACGCACAAGCGGCCACTCTATCACGCAGTGTTTGTAATGCAGGTATCGCCCAACATGCGTATATTATATGGCAACATCTCCCACACAGATCGTATATTACTATGAAGATGGACCATCAAAATACCTGATCCGACTAGCAACCATGACTTCCAAGTAAAGCTTTCAAGCATTACCGCATCGCTTATAAAACGTTCACGATACTGTTCTGTATGACCCATTCTAAATCCACCTCGCTTTACAAGAGTGGACGGCTCTATCAGGACGGCATGATGGTATCGCGGGCGTTTAAATAAGCAATGCTGTAATGCTTAAAAGCCTTACTAATAAGTGACGGTGGCTTTTCGAATCGGTCGAACAAAAATGTAGAAGATGATTATTGCATGTCACCATTTTGCGTTAAAAGCGTTCCACATAATATCAAATTTGCCATACACGCATATGGATGCACTGCGTCCAATAGCACAACACAGAATGCAGTCAAGATGAGTGTTTCCAAGCTCAATTTTTATGTTAGCACTACACACTTTACCCTAAATATTAGTGACAAAGAGACTCCTCCTCCCAAAAACAAAATTCAAAATAATAACAATAGGCTAAATAGTGCAAAAAATTGGTTTTAAGAACTAGTTGAAGGCCCCAGTGCTACAAAACAAGTGTTAAGATATTTCATTTGATACAAAGTGTGCTATCACAGGTGTTGATTTTACTTGTTTTGTTTTTGTTTTTTCATTGCGTGCCGCCATTTTGCAATACAGTTGCGATATATTATATAATTTTCCATACACACGTGTCACATGGTATTGATACATAGATTCCACTCCCAGGACATATAGTGTCGTCAAACTCAGAGCATTCTCAGGGATCTATTTCTATGCTATCGATACAATTTACATTAAAAATAAGTGACCCCTCCCTCTTCCCCCCCCCAAAAAAAAAAATAAATAAATAAATAAAAATAATAAAAGAAAAATACAATAAATAAAATAAAATAAAAAAAAATAAAATAAAATAAAATAAAATAAAATAAAATAAAATAAAATAAAATAAAATAAAATAAAATAAAATAAAATAAAATAAAATAAAATAAAATAAAATAAAATAAAATAAAATAAAAAAAAACTAAACTAAACTAAACTAAAAAAAAAAAAATAAATAAATAAAATATATAAGTAAAAAAATAAATAAACAAACAAACAAATAAACATATCACAAAATTAATTTGAAACATCAAAGATATAAACTACGAGGGAAACTAACTAGGAGTCTCTTGTGGTCTATTAATTGAAATAAAAAAATTGCATCCCCTTACAGTGATCCCTGTACTGCCGCTTCACAGGTTGTATTATACACCAGGGTGTGATCCCTGCAGCCAATTTCACGAAACTTTACGCAACTGCCTAGGTCCATTGTGCAACATTTATTGCATAAGTTGGGCCATTTATGCAGTAAAATATGGCACAAGTAGGCTTACGCAGTTGCGTAAAGTTTTGTGAAATCGGCTGCTGGTTATTAGGCAGTTTCAGGTTGTATGGCTTCTGACTGGCACCCCGAACACAGATATTGACAAAATAGGAAGACCGCCAACAATAGGGCTGGATAGCTCAGTTGGTAGAGCGTTGGTACGTATAATCCGGACGCGCAGGTTCCAATCTCGTTCTAGTCAATTTTTCTTTGCTCACCCCAAGATTCAACTGAATTCAAATAACACAGAGGCCCTACAAGCATTTCAAAAGAAGCATTCAGATCTACTGATACAGACTATGTGACAGCTGGGTTGGGGGGGGGGGGGGGGGGGCCCCCCCCCCAATCCACCACTGCAAAATATTGTTTTGAAAAGTCATTTGCAACATAGACACAGAGAGTAGCTAGTCACAAACAATATAAACTTGGCCCTTGATAAATTATCCAAATCAAATAAAAAAATCAAAACAAAAACCTTTTCTGATGCAGAATTAATACCCTAATAATAAGGTTTGGGGGTTGGAAAAGATTACAAATAAAACTACTGTAAAACAATTCCACAATTGTAAAACTATTCAACAATTGTTGGTAATTTTTAACTCTGAACACATTTTTTCCCTAGTAATGTTATTTTAATCAAATATAAATAATTTAACAAAAGGTTAATGAAATTGTCCCCTAAAGCTTGGTGGAATATGTAGCCAATTTTAAGTGTAAATTTTTATTTTAATTTGTGAACATTTTATAACTTGCTTCTAGTATTGTTTGTATTCAGAATGTCTCTTTAACGATCATAAGACGTGCCCATTACAACTTTTTTCCTCACATTTTTTTTATTTCAAGTTCATGTATTTTTGTTATCCTTCTGTAAATTGTTGGGCTCATTTGGTTTTCCTTCCACATGTTCTCACATCCTGAGCAATTTTCACCAGTTCTGTTGTTTAACTTCTCCCTGACTTTCAACCTTTGGTTGCTATGGATGAAGTTCACAGAATTAATTGATTTATGAGCGTATGAATGATATGAATATGAACTTTGGCCATACTTATTTCAGACTCGATGTTCTCAAAATGACCCATTTCCATAATGGATACCCGGTGTGATAAAACCCACTGCAAAGAGCTTCTTTTTTTTTTACGAGATAATTTGCCTACCTTGCTTAATGCATACACCCTTAAAATCTACCTCACAATGTACTTCCTTCATCGCAGCCATATCAACGTTGACAAACTCAGCTCATAACCAAGGGTTTGTTTTATTGTGAGTTTTTTGTTGTGCTTTCAAGAGCGTTTACAACCAGCGGCATAGCCAGGGGGTTGGGGTGGGGGCCTGGGGGCACCCCCATAAATTCTCAGTGCCCCCCGCCCCCAAAAAATCTATTCATTAAAAAACATAGTCCCTGCCACCCCTCCTCCCCCAACTCACCAACTAGATCACCGAGATTGCCCGGTAGCTAGAGGGAGTTTGAATCTTGTAGTTATGTAAGAAACGACGAGCGCCCACACACCACTCTGAATGAATGTGTCGGGCACAATGGTACAGGTCTTGCCCATCTGGAGGTTGCTTGCCCCAGTCTGGGGAATTCAAGTTTAAGCGCTCACTTGTGATCACGCGAGTCAGTGTTCCAGAAATTATTCCAACCTGAGGCCGCGTCCGAATTAGCCACTGTGGCTCGATAGTCACATGAGTAAGCATTGAAGTATAGGATGTCTATAGTAACAGCCTCAGCCGTAGCCACAGCAGTAGCCGCAGTCGCCAACACAGACACGGCCTAACTCGCAAATGGCTTATCGGGCCTAGAATTGGGCCTGCTTATTGAAAAAAACAGAGGATGGTTCTTCTCCAATAAACCAGTGATGTATCATACCTCGAAGTTTAATAAATGTCCTGCAATCACTTTTTGATCATCATCACTTTGAGAATTGATGATCCCCGCTGTCTTTCTAAGCGTCTCCCACTTATCATTCGGCTATTTGTTCTCCCAAGTGACATTAATGTGACACTGAACACACAGACACTGATGCGCATTCATCAAAATACATGGCCCTCTCGGGAGCTATAAAACACGACACAGTATCCGATTCAACCAGAGCCTTCTGCGATTAAAACCCTGTTCCTCAAACATTCAATGAACATGTTCCACACTGTCTGTAGACTATCGCCCCCCCCCCCCCCCCCCCGGAAAATAATACACATAAACTCAAGCATCACCATTTTTTCACCTATAGAGGAAGTTGTAAAAACACAGTGACTGATGTATGCAAAAATTCATAAACTTGGACAAAACTGAGAGGTGTCCTTCTTAAGACTTTTATAAACAAATGTCATCCATGACTAGTGAAAAATTGATCAACATGTTAATCCCTTAATCTGCAAATTGTCAACCTACAGCAAAAAGTGTATGTAAAATCAAATCCTACACTCTTGGTACAAAAATACCATTCAATAGTTATTTTCTTTTTACCAGTGATGTCCTGGTAACAATTCTCACACAAAACAGCTCCCTGGTAACAGGCACCTTAGACAAGAGACAGATTTCCAGGGAAACTCCAAGGGAAACTTGGTTTGATCTTTTCACAATTGAATTGCTAACTCTGGCAAAGTCCTGGGGAATAGCAACCCCTGCAAGGGAGTAGAGATTTAAACTAGTTGCCTCCAGGATTCTTCTTCTTTTTTTTCCCCCTGTCCAGCCTGATAGGATTATTTTCTCAGAATTGTCGGAATCATTTCCTTTGAGAGTACAAAGAAATCTTGCCTTGACATAGCCAAGAGAACAAAGATTCTCTTTACTGCACTGTGATTTTTGTTTTCTCTATCGAAAAAACCTCAAATTCATGCACCGTGAATTGCAAAGGATTGGTACTAAATCCGGAACCAAGATCCCCGGTTAACTCTGACTCACCTCCATTAAGCCGAAATACAATGAATGAACAATGGTGGATGCCTCTCTTTGTCTCATAATCCTCTTCTTGGAACAAAAAAGACAAAGGTCTGGAATGGGGATTATACAATAGCCGAAAATTTGCAAAATACTGAGTGCCATCTGTCCGGTTTGTGTGGGTGAAACAAAGCATTACACAGCATGTGCATGCTCCGTGAAAAATTGATCAACATGTGGAATGTTCGGGTGACCTTTGTTTCGGTATTCCAATTTTACACAATGGGAGGTTTTAACAATGGCCCGTTTGCTGGCTTGAGAAAATTTGGGGGGATACATGTGCAACTTTTAAAGCGAGATAACCTAAGGGTAAGCATACTGAGTGCTCATTTTCCCAGAAAAAAAATGCATCTCGTGAAAAAACGAACATGGGATTGTGGTGGGGTTAAAATTCCCCAGGAATTTTCTGGCATTTTATTTCCCAAGAATTGGTTAGAAAAAGGGCTACAGAAAGTGTAACAGCAATTCATAAATCATAACAAGGAAACTGCACACTGTGATTGATGTGTTAAATCACACCAAACGAGACAAATTATTGCCACTTTTAGTGAATTATCCCAAGTAATTTCCTCATTTCACACATTACTCCCTAAAAAGTAATGGAAAAAACGATTAACAACCATTGATTTAAGTACTGATGGAAAATTACTTAAGCAGTGTTTAATGTGTAATTGAATCGAATTAAAAAAAAAAAAAATCAAGAAAAAAAAAATGAAAAAAAATTTGCTACGTATTCATTACCTGCTACTGCTATCTTTCAAACCTGATATTTTAACGATGGCAAGCTTCGACATTTCAGACAAATGGGTTAACACCTGCCCTCTATTAAATTGAGATAGAAATACCGTACTGGATGACTGTCAAAAATCAAATTTAAAAACTGATACTAGAATCTTGACGTTTTATTTTTTTTGTCACAATCATGACCTCATTTCAACTGTTCTGATTCTTTGGTTGACTCCCACCCCCCCCCTTCCTAAAATAACAGAAACAGTCCTACAGTCTGGTCGTTAAGTGACATCCACTGTGGTTTTGAATGACACTTATAACTACACTAGCTGGCAATATGATAAGATCTGATGAATGCATCTGCACGGTACACTGTCAACCCTCCTACTGTCTGACCATTTCACTATCATCCACTGTGGTTTGGATTGATAGATAAACTATGCTTGCGGGCAATCTGATAAGATCTGATGAATGCATCTGCACCCTGCACAGTCAACCCTCCTACTGTCTGACCATTTCACTATCATCCACTGTGGTTTTGATTGATTGAAAAACTATGCTTGCGGGCAATCTGATAAGATCTGATGAATGCATCTGCACGGTACACAGTCAACCCTCCTATTGTCTGACCATTTCACTATCATCCATTGTGGTTTTGATTGATAGATAAACTATGCTTGCGGGCAATCTGATAAGGTCTGATGAATGCATCTGCACAGTACACTGTCAACCCTCCTACTGTCTGACCATTTCACTATCATCCACTGTGGTTTTGATTGACAGATAAGCTATGCTTGCGGGCAATCTGATAAGATCTGATGAATGCATCTGCACAGTACACTGTCAACCCTCCTACTGTCTGACCATTTCAATATCATCCACTGTGGCTTTGATTGATAACCTCTGCCAGCCTGCAATGTGAAATCATGTGGTGAATGCATGTACCACACCCCAAACTCAACCCTCCTACTGTCTGACCATTCAATATCATCCAGTGTGGTTTTGAATGATAGATAAACTACAGCAGCCTGCAACTTGACATAACGTGGTGAATGCATCTACACAGTTAACAACCAACCTACCTACTGTCTGACCATTTAATACCATTTAAAAAATGTATTTAAATGTTTTGAAAAAGAAACAGCCTTTGCAAACTGCTTACCAACCAAAATCACCTGTGGTATAATGTAAAAAGTGGTAATGATCTCATATTTCGACCCCAGCAGAGTCTTACTCAAGGGCCATAAATAACAACAGAACACACTCTACACACACAATTCTATCAATGGAAATAAATGTTTTCATGCCACATTCCCCACAAAAGAGAATAAAAAAATATTCACAATGTAAAAATACAACAAATTGATTTTTCTACACAGTATTTAAAGAGAGGAAGGAAAGTGTGTGAACAAAAGGTATCTTCCACAGTGTTGGGTTTGGATTTATTCGATGGACTGATTAAGTCATAACCTTGAATGTACGGAGAGCATAAAGTTGAACTCCTATCACCTGAGGATGAGAGGAGGTTTTGGAACCCACCCCTAGGGTCAGACTGAATCAATGTCACGACCAATCGGCTCTGCTCAGGATTTAAAAAGCACATGAGCCCTAACCTCACCCGTAAACTCCTTCCCGCCGATGTTTAATAACTCCCTTTGTTTCAGTTTACACACGCCGTGTTTTCCCATCTTCCCCTGCCCACCTGCTCGTAACGATCTCGCCTGATTTAACGTGGCCGGGAGCTACGCGCGCCGTTTGCACAATATCCACGCTATCCCTGTCACTCACCGCCAGACGTAACAGTCTCACGGTTTCATTAACGGCATCACGGGCAATACTCAGCAGGCAGTGTCTGTGGTGAACAACACGGCTTATTGGTTAGACTACACCGATGTGCTGTGTGGGTTTGAGCCCCACAGGGACTCTGTGCAGTAATGATTTCTCTCAACTGGTGATAATCCAATCTGCACACTGTGCCGTTCAGTGACGGTCGTGTTGAGTGGACCACTCTCGGAGAGTCTATGCAAAAACGTGTGGATGTTTTCCACAAAGTTGGGGAGGGCTCTCGTTGCCAGCATTCACATCTCGTCCGGCTGTGTGCATGACAGCCGCAAACTGTTTGACTCGGGGCTTCAAATGCCACATTGAATGCTGTCTCTTGACAAGGTTTTTACTCCTGACCGATGATGCTGTTCTGGGAAAGATAACTGACTTGTGAGAGTGATTAACCAGGCCGATTTTCTGTCTTCTGGACTGGACAACTGGATGGAATTAGGACAGCCTTTGCAAAAAAAACGTAAGAACACTTTGTCTACTTGTAACTTTTAAAGGGAATTTAACAGCAGCCTAATTGGCCAAAGTGGGGAAATGAAATCTGCATAGATTTCATCAGTCAACATAAAACAAAAAACATTTCCAAAAAGAGGAGACCAGGTTGTAAATGTTTGCAAATTTTCAATTAGTCAGTTTGACAATTCTCTTGTTAAAGAGGATCTTTTTGGATTGAAAATTATCCTTTACATGTACCACAGCTCAGTATAATTAAAGGAAGGGAAAAGTTGAAAATACAAACGGATTTTAAAGCAATTTAAGAGACTACCAAAACAACTTTACACTCATCTCGGATTTTCAACAAAAAAAACTTCTCCACAATTATTTTGTATTTATGATTCTTACAATCCAACCAATCTTATCAATCAACCGCTGTTGTTAAAACATTTATTCATGTCACTTTATGATTAAAATCAACTCTTTGAAAACATTCATCAGGAAAAACAAGAATGTTTCACTTAAAAGGGGGGGGGGGGAGGACGTGTCAGTCTACTGTATGAAATCAACAGGGGCTCTACTGGATAAAACCTACTGCGTGAAACAAAAAGCTAATTTTCAGAGAGAGACACAGAGACAGAGAGAGAGAGAGCGCACTTCAAAATGTATGGCACTTTGGTTGAATGATGCCTGCACTGACAGTGCTTTCTTTATTGATTATTGATTAGGATTTCTTAAGGCGGGTGGGTGTTGTGATAAAATGATGAAATGTGAAATTAAAGGAAAGGTGCTTTGTACTCCTGGTATTCATTTTAATCATCTAGTGTTCAAGACACATTGATAATGGGATGGTACATCAGTGGTTCTTGGTAGAGTACAATCATGTTAATGTGATACTACTATTAGTATCAAGTGATAGTAGTACATGGGCACCATTAGTTATTGGAAGAGTAGTCATTCCACTCCTCTGGTTGTCAAGAAACATATTATAAAGAGATGGTACATCGCTGGTTATTGGAAGAGTATATTCATTCCACTTCTCTAGTTTTCATGAAAACTATCATAAAAGGATGGTACATCATTGGTTTTGGGGAGAGTACATTCATTTCAATCCTCTAGTTTTTAAGAAACATAACACAAAGGAATGGTACATCATTGATTTCTGAAAGAGTACATTAATTCCACTCCTCTAGTTTTCAAGAAACCTAGGGCTATATCATAAAAAGGATGATACATCAATGGTATTTGGAAGAGTACATTCATTCCAATCCTCTAGTTTTCAAGAATCATAACATAAAGGGATGGTACATCATTGGTGTTTGGAAGAGTACATTCATTCCACTCCTCTAGTTTTCAAGAAACAAATCATAAAGGAATGATAGGCCCATATCATTGGCTTTTGAAAAGCACATTAATTTCACTCCTCTAATTTTCAACAAAACAAGAATGTACCATAAACGGATGACACATTGTTGGTTTGGGGAAAAATTGCATTTACTCCAATCCTCTATTTTAAAAATAACTGTATCTCTTCATCAGAATTTAACACTATTAAAAAAAGGGGCGTTACAAGCTGCTTAAACCAATCCCAATGGTAGTAACAATTCATAAATTGTTAATGGGCAGACGTTTTGACCAAAACAGAGTCTTTTTTAAAAAGCCTTTGACTATGCTCAGGTCAAAATGTCACGCCTTTAAACTTTTTTGCAGAATAAGGTATCATCATCCTTTTTTATATTGTTTAGATGAAGTTTGGTATACAGCCATCAAATTTGTATATCTATTAATCCAATTGGCAGACAACAGTCAGCAGACAAAGCATTTTAAACATGTACTCAATAAAAACCCGCAAGCTAGTGGTTGTTTTGTTATTCCTTTGCAGTTGTTATAAAAGCAATAATTTGTTATGTTCCAAATTGAGACCAATTCATGTTTTGAGTAGTAAAAAAAAAAAGAAAAAAAAACGGTCAAACATGCCCAAGTTTCATGATCAAAAGTGGGTTTGATATTCTGAGAGTATTATTTTTATGTGCACTCTAACTTGATGATTAAAAATTGCTGAGTGTAGCTGGTAGCTGCAAAAAGGAATATACTAGAAAACTAATTCACTGTTATTATTATTTATATCTTTCTGGTAATGAAACCAAGGGACCCTCAAAAGTGACTAGCACTGTGACCCGTAGGCCTGAAGATACCTGTGTAGAGAAGATGTTGAAGAAATGTCAGTTTTAGATGTGGGAGGAAAACCCCAAATAGGAAAAAACCCATGCAATCAGGTAGGGACCGAAAACCCAATCCACGTGCAAGAATCCAGTCCGGGATTCGGACCGGGGTCCACAGAGGTGAAAGGCAGGGAAAGAAACCACTGAGCCAACCTGAATGCCCTATGTAATAAAAATAGCTTTTAAAGTTAGAAATGCTTTTAAGGAATACACACAGAAGCACACAGATGTTTGCAACACAGGAAACCAAGGACTTCTCTTTGCTCTCCGATTGTTTAGACGGGTTTTCAAAGTGACGGCCCCTGTTTTCTGCTTGAAAGCGAAACAGGGACGTCCTCGCTCTGTCAAATCGTCTGTCCAAATTTATGTCGAAATAGTTACATGTACATGAAAAAAAAATGCTTCTTTTTCAAGACAAGTTAGATTTGTGTGGGCATCTAATGTTCTTGAGTCCTCATTTTGTATATGTAATAACTCTCAGTTAATAATTTTTAAAACTGATGCTTAACAAAAACACTGAGCATCCCTTTTACCTTGTAGAATTATCTGTGTTTATTTGTCAGTTGAAATGGCACCCATATTTTGATAAAGTCAACAGCACAAAGACAACTAGTTTTAAATTACAGACATTTGGCTTTTCCTTGAACAATTGATAATTTCTTTTCTGCTGAAATGGCTTCCCTTTTCCTGTCTGGTGTTTTTTTTTTTAGGTCATTCCTGAATTTCAATATCGAATCCAAAAGGGATTGATTTTGACCTTTAGACAGACTTAAAAAATCCTCTTTGGAATGTGCAGACCTATTTGTTGTTGGTACCCAATGACGTCATGTAAATTGTTTCAACTTTCGCTCCGAAAGAGTAACAAATAAAATGACATTTCACACAAATTTAACGTGAGGTTAGAGACTTGTGAGTTCTGCTCCACCATCATAAGGGCTCTATCTACTGGAAAATCACAATCACAATCACAATCTAAGTTGCCATTGGAGATCCTCTTTAAAACTCCACTGTTGGGCGATAACACATCAGATGCTCGCCTACCCCAACACCAAGACAATTTCCATTTAACATCCTTTAAACAACGAGTCATAACACAGACTTTCCCCTCTGTGTAGATAAATCCACAAGCTTCTAGGCATATACGTCAGATGCTATACCCTAAGACCAAGACAATTTCCATTTCACAGCCCTTAAACAATGAGCCATAACACAGATCTTCCCCTCTGCGTAGATCCAAAAGCTTCCAGGTATTTATCATCGTCAGAATGAGATATTAGAGTATGGGAAGACATTCCGTGGCTTGGGGGAACTTGATTTATTAAAGGACTGAGGATGTCAACACCTGTAATGATATAAACTTTTACAAACATACAGATATGAAGCTATAACTTTGTATTTGCTTACTTGGGGGCTGGGGGTATTTAGACAACCAGAAGGATTTCTATTTTTATTGAGGATTTGTCAGAGTCTGAAACTAAAAAGCCTCTAACGAGAGGGATGGCTTGGCTGAGAGGTCAACTGAGTTCAGGGATAATGGTTCCAATCCAAGTTCGGTGGGTCTGGTGCCCTGAAGCAAGACACCTTATAAACTTTGCTGTCCACGGATGATGTGGTAGATTCTAAATCAAACATGTCTTTTTTTTTAACAAGAGTCTACCAAATTCAGGTGCACCAGAATATGGGTTCGAATCCCAGCTTGGCTTTTTAAATGCCCTTAATCAAGACACCTGAATATCCTAATTGTCTAATGTTCTATGATGAGGATGGGTAGATTCTTATTCTAAATCAGACATCTGGCTTTTCTACACAAGAGACAAAAGTCCACGACATCCATGTGTGTTGGAATGTGGGTTCGAATCCCAGCTGGGCTTTTGTAAATGTTCTCAAGCATGACACCGGAATATCCTAATAGCCTATTTCTTGAATGGGGATTTGCAAAAGAGCCTAAACTCAAAGTCTTACTAAGAGTGGTGACCCAGCTGAGTGGTCGACTAAGTTCTGGTTGTGGGTTCGAATCCAAGCTTGGCCGGATGTGTGCCTTCAGACGAGACACTTAAATATACACTTAACTGCCTGCACTGTAGTTATTAAATGAAGATGTGGCAGAATCTAAAGATTTGTTACAGATACAACACGTGTGACCTGGTTGGCTGAACAATCTTCCAAGCTTTAATTGCATCAAATGGAGGGTTTGAATCCTAGCAAGACACTTTAACTATAATAACTGCCTAGTTCCATGCACCAGGCAGGGAGTTCCAAAAAAAATGCAGTACGTGGGTAAAGACTATAGCAATGGCTCTTTGTTCTACATCTCAGCAAAGAGTGTATTATATGGGTGAGAACAGGCAGAAAGCCTGATTTCATGCACAAACAGCCCGGCAGCAGGAGCCCGGTGTGGAGTTAGGACGAGTAACTAGTCCTAACTTACAGGACTTGTCATAAGTTAGGACCAGTCCTAAGTTAGGACTAGTTTTGTGAAATCCACCAGGAGTTAGATAAAGTTTACTTTGAAAAATTAGAAATTGAGTGGTGGTCGGGGAAAAAAAACATAATTTCCCAAGTGGTGGTTAGGGAATCCTGAGTGCCGATCAGGTTTTCCGGCACCGACCAGCGTGGGTAGAACCCTAAATCAGTTCGAACTTCTATCATGGAAATAACTGTAGAACAGAGAGAGAGAGAGAGGCTGGCTACAGAATTGATGAGAAAAAAAAAACTGCAAAGATGAGCCCAATTTAATACAAGTCATTGTTAGGGTTCAATGCATACATAATAATAATTAAAAAAAAATTAATAAGTAGTTCTTATATAGTGCATTTCACAAAAACGTCTCAATGCGCTTTACATTAATGCCCTGGTCATTTGGCCAATAACATTCATGTAATCTTTCTCAGCTCCCTGGGGAGTCTACAGCCCCGAGCTGCCCTGGCGCTCCGAAGGCTTTTTCAAACACAGCATCAACCAACATCTACCCTCACAGGTACCCATTTATACCCATGGGTGAAAAATATAGACCTGCATTTTGCAGCACAAGTGGTCACATCAAAAATGAAGTACGAGACATTAGCACACAGTAATGAAGACGACCTTCGAAGAAGTACAGCTGAATGTCCTCCTACTTTGAACATTTCAGATTCGATCACGCTGTACCAGATATAACCTGAAACACAATATCTCAAAACACAGGAGGTACTGTAGGTTGTCCGGGGGAAAAAGTAATTTCGAACAAAGTACAAGTAATTGGACAAATATTTCTGACGTTTTCCGCCCGTGTTTTGTTGTTTCCCCTTTGGGCAACGGGGGGAGTTATTGCTTTCCCCGTTAAAGCATACATCCAAAGAAATGTTTTAAGTTACCTCTTCTCCTTTTTTTTCCCCGTCTTTTTCTAACAAAACAAATTTGACAACAAATTGATAAATTTTGCAGGTGTGAAATCAGGGATTAGCCCATCGTTGACTGACGAGGCTACGCTTGATAGATCCGATCGGAGGAATTTACGACTGGGCAGTGTAAGCTCTGTGATATATGTCCTAAAATTGGCTCGGAAAGTACAGGGGAACACTTGACAAAAAAAGTACCTGTGACTCTCAGTCTCATGAAGAAAAAAGAAAAGAAACAGGTACTCTCTAAATGTAAAAGAGTGAAAAATTCACTCTCTCACACGAGTGGTGTCATTTTGGCTCTTTTGAGAGTGAAACTCACTTTGCATCACCCTTTTTGAGTGAAATTGGAGCAAACTTTACTATGATTCAAGTTGAAAATACTTGTCTTTCCCTCTAAAAAGAGTTGTCTGCCATATGGCTCTTTGCAAGAGTGATATGTGGCGGACAAAACAGTGGTTTCTCTCTTTCTTACATTAGTGGGTATTAAAACACAGTCAGTTGTTTGGGGGATTTAAGAATTGGACGGACAGTTCTCTTGTCCCCATTGTTAGCCTTTCGTGGGTTTTTTCTTCATCGGGACAGTGGTATTTCTGAAACACTTTAAGAGGATTTATTCTTTGTTACTTTATTTCATGGTTCACAAAACATTTTCCATAGCAGCCAGGGACTAAACTTTGGAAAAAAATAATAAAAGTTGTTCTAGAGACGTAAGGTCACCGACCGCTTGCAATCATTTTGGTGATCACCAGTGCGTACTTCAGTTGCGTGCAACTATTACAATCATGCCGCGAGGCAATCATCGAGCCAATCGATGCAAAGAAATATCTTCTGCATTACGCTAAATTATGCGCGTAATGTTGCTGCGCGTCAGGCTGACACACGTGTTGTTTTGGGTAATTTTACGACATAAAATCTGTTTAAACTCAAGATCTTTTTTCAAGATTTTTAAATCTTTATTCTGAAAGTAAGCTTGGTAAGTAAATTCATTAAGTGGCGTAATAGTTTCCAGTTTTTGGAAATGATCACAATATTCCCGCTCGAAACCTGTTAAATATTTACAATAAACATGAAACTTGTGTACTTTTCTTATGCAAAGGGGGATCACCGAAATGGCAACATTGAAAGCACGTGTGTGACTTGTGACAAAGTTGCACAAGGTCTATAGAAGTAAAATAGAAAATGAATAGTCACATAAATCTGAGACATCAAAACGTTACAGACAGTTCATAGAAACTGAAGCTGCAGTATCAGCCCACACGCAATTTTGATGTTGGCATTTTAATACTTCTATATTTTTTCAAAGTCTCAATTGGGCCTTTAAGCTACCAGGAAAATTGTTTTGATTACTTTTTTATCAACAAATCATTTCAAATCAAAACGTAGCCAACAAATCAAAATGTATCCTCGCTGGCAATTGTTCACTCTTGCGTGATGGAAAGCATTTTAAGAACATGTTTGCCTCGAGGACTCCAAGTGTCATGACCAGGATTTTACAAGCTAAAATGTAGACCTCAAATACATTCTACACTCTATCAACACAGACTAAGTAATAACGATGACGATAATGAACCTTTCATAATAATCATTGACTCGGTTGTTTCTGAAACAGCATCTGTGGAAGCTAATTGCACTATTTGTCCTGATATGCTACTCCACATTTACATGTGTGTGAATTATCACCGATTCCGTTTATTTGCAACAAGCTCCTGTTTACGAGAAATTCCTTGAAACAATCACCAAAAACTCCCCCTGGGCGCCGCGGCCATATCCAACAAGATCCTGATTTACGATCTGTCAGTTTAGTTTGCCAATTACCTAGAAGGCCAAAATCATCATGGGTGAAGTCATAAAAAAAACAGGCAAAAATCATCCCTAATCAACCATTTGCATAAGGTCTGATGCTACTCTGATGATGTGAACTGTAAATATTATGGATGGAGCACCCCGCATTATGAAACAGGATTGGTGATGGTTAGTGTACACGCACAACGCTGGGATATAAACAAAGTTTATACTGGGACGGGTTGGAGTAATAAAACCGCTGGCTTTGTCCTGAAAAATGCCATCGATCAAAAAAAAAACTAAAGGGAGCTAATTGCGAGCGAGGAAAGCTCATTATCCGCGGAGGGCATCAGCGTGTCATTTTGAAGACAGACAAACAACCTTACGATGTGTCAAATGCAAAATGATCATCATACGGACTTGCGGGACATTCTTGTGATCTATGCAATTTAGTTCTCCGACATGAACATCATATTTTGTCACAGAGTGTTTATGTCTTCAAATACAGGCATGCAACTGCACAGTTTGTCAAGAAAAGAAGAGAGTCCCCAGGCAAGGCAAGCCTTTGTACTTTTTTTTTTTTTAATTTTCAATGGCACTGCTGAGAAACAAAAGATGATGAAATCAGCTGATCGGCCGAAAAGTCGCACCGCTGCAAATATCGTCACATCCGAGCAAACTCTTGAATGAGAGAGGCTCAATGTGAAAACATCTTTTTTTCCTCCACTCTCAACCTAAGAAAGTACATTTCTTTTTCTCTTTCTCCTCGGTTGCATAAAAAAAGAACATGAATGAGTGACAAATGAAGACGGTCTGTTTGAACTAGGGTGTAGGTCTGCTGGTAAGCCCGTACTGGTTGACCGGGAAAGAGCGGGGGGGGCCAGCGTGGCCATTATGTCTTGTGCACGTGATTGTGTAAGTCACATATATTGTGTGCCGATGCACTCATACCTGCCATGTGAAAATGAAACTAAGATATCCCTTGGCGCCATAGGGTTTCAATGAGCATCCATTCGCTGCTAATTAAAGTGCCCATGAAATGCAACTATTTTTTAATGCAATCCTTGGAAATGCCCCTTTGTGTCCCATTTAATCTTATTTTCAAATTTCATTTTGCCATTTTCAAGGGTATCTTGGTGCCGTTTTTGGTTTTTATACTACTGCGAATTTCCATATTCATGAGCAAAAGAAAGTTTATGTATGTCACATTAGGCAGAAACCTCAGTGTTGCAATTAGTTTATGCACACAAGGCTGACCGAATTTAGGATATTTCGCTGTTGTAAACTTTCTTTTTTTTAGCGATTCGTTGTGTCAGCTAATGGCAGTGAGCCAATGAGCAAACTTTTCTCACAAAATGCCTTCAATTAGCAAATTTGGGGGTTCAACATTTTCATTAATTTGCATCAGAAAACCAGAGTGTCTTCCTCTGAAATGACACCACGCCAACAGCGCCCTCAGTTGTCCTGAAAAGCATGGACAATTTCAGATGCACTTTTCAATCAAATTAACCAAGAAGGGATGTCGATTAGTTTTCATACACTACAGGGGATTAGAAAGTAGCACAAAATATGTTCCTTAGAAATATTCACTTCAGGGGCCCTTAAACTTGTGGTTAACCGAAGCAAGTTATTTTATTTTATGAATTTCAAAATGAGCTTCTCGTAATTTTCAATTGTTTTACAGGGCAAAAGAGCAATAAAATAAATAGTAAAGCATGCCTTTTAAATTTTGCTCGTTAGTGTAAATTGAGATTGAAACTGAACGACAGATAAAAGCTCAAATGGGGAAGAAAAAAAAAAACAAGACACAGCTGAACATTTAAATATAAAATTGTATAAACCACACTACTTTTCAAGATCACATATCCCAGCTCTTTAAAAAAAAAAAAAACTAAAACTAACAACTTTCCGCTTCAATTGCACATCTGCAAAGAGGAATTAATTTCTCAACATTGTTCACAAGGAATTCGGACAATTACAACTATCCACGATCTTTGAGAAAGGGGGAAAAAAACAACATCCACACACACACACACACACCCGGAGTAATTGAAGACACTGAATTTGAACAAGCGCTCTTTTTTTTTTTTCAATCTCCAGAAAGCGTAGTACATGTACACGTACCTCCATTCAGCCCCCAAGGGGTACAGTTACTGCACTTTTTCCGAGGATTAATATATTACACACTAAAGACACAAATACAGTACCAATAAACACGAACTCAAATTGCACTTTACTGTACATCGGCGCCCACTATGTATTTTCACATAAAAGGTCCAAACATATGCATAATGGTGTGCGTGCTAAATATTTTCCAGCCGATTTTTGTTATTGCCGATTTAAACAAATAGTTTATTTTGGCTTGTACAACATCTGTTTCACTTTCCAATAAATTATGCAAACGTATGTACATAATAGGAGAGCTTTTTTGCATATTATACAACTTGTGTTTCGGTCAAAGGCCAGCTTGTACACAAGGAACAAAATGATCAATCGTATATGGCTGTATTTTGTAATGTTCCTTTTTTTAATTGAACTTGAAGGACACTTTAAGTTTTCAGAAGGGTGGTTTGTTCCAATCCTCCTCTTACTCAAGAAACGTTTTTAAAAAGTAGCACGGGTTTCAGAATAAGCCAGTCGCTGGCAAATTTGACTGGCTACTGCCGACTTCTGTGCCACCTTACTTTCTTGCAGCCACAAGAAAACTTTAGCTGGAAAAGCTCAGATTGCATACATTGTACAGTCGCTTTTCAACTTCTGGGGATCTAGGCTGGCTCTGGACCCTACATCATTATGACTTCATGCTTTGCAACCCACAAAAAGTGCCACCAACTTTTGGTTATAACATGCCTTCTACTTTAATTTTTTTCTCTTTAAATCCTTAAGTAAACAGTGAAAATTAAATCAAAAGAGGTGGTACATGTAAATACTTTTTTTTTTGGGGGGTGGAGGAGGGCGAAACATTGTAGATTGTAGATTTATATCTTTAAACCAACCATGCAGGCAGGCTCTTTTAATTTGTTGAGTTCAACAAATTATTGCCTCTCCCAAGGTGTCACTAACTAAAGTTGAAATATTTCTCATACTTTTTATTGACTGACCTTTATGCATACTTGGATTTTGAATACTTGGATTTTAAATCAGATTGTTACTGTCATGTTTACCACACTTTTTTTCATCATCACAAGCAATTTCGCATTGCAATACTGGAGACTGTTTGACAAATTGTCTATGTAATCGCATGAGTGCGACATTTTTTTCTCATTGAGCTGATATTTTTTTCAATTTCCTTTCCATTTTGTGTGATATTACCGACCCAATGTCACGGTTACTGGACTCAGGCTGTGGGCCCGTGGGGTATGCTGAGCCTTGTGGAATAAAAAACTGGGTCAGATTTGTTAAATATGTATGATCTGTGCTCCTATGATTCGTGCTCGAAAATGAATTGATTCCAGCGAAACGAAACTTAAAAGAGTGTGTTATTTTATAAATCGCGTTTCGACCTTGTAGATGGCTAGAAAAATCTTGTCTTTGAAACGATTATCCTGGCCAAACACCGTATGTAAAAGTGTGTGCGACGGCCATGCCCACTGCTGGTACCCAGAAGTCAGCTATATTACAACGTCATTTCCCCTGCATTTTTTTTTAATTCTGTAATAGTTCATCCCCTTTTTAAGTCTTGTTTACTGCTCCATGTTTTTAGTGGTATTCCTTTTTTAATTTTTACTGTATTTTTTGTCTTGTTTTATTTATGTGACTTATTGTTGATGCCACTCTTTGCAAACTGACTATTTCTAATCTACATCAGACTTTTTTATTTGGTATTTTGAATAAAATCGAAATTGAATTGAAGTGAATTTTATCTCTATGTTGCAATGCACCCAGCTGAAATTGAGCTGGCAGCACGCAGAGTTTATTTATTGTGCTCCACACAAAAAGTCATTATTTAAGTTAATTACTCTGTTACTGTTCATCAGTGATGGAAATTTGTTTTTCAGCTCAATACCCTCATTTGAAAGTTAATAACTTTGGTCATCCTACAAAAACAGCAATTCATCATTTGGATTCATTTATCAAGGTAAAGTTGACTTGAGCACGGATCAAGAAATCCAAAACTGCAATTAATAAAACACAGAATTCAAGTTGGGCCCAATTACGTGAAGCCGTTAAGCAGTAATTTTTGTTCAGCTAAGCAAAAACCAGCCGGGAACCAGTCACCAGAACAACATGCATTACATGGTACTTAGGCTGGTAACCTGCTTCTGCTAAGAAAGTGTTGTTGTTTTTTATTTGTGCTAAGCGTTTCTTGTGCCTACATTGGTACCTGGTTTCACTGACACGTAGAATTAGAAAACCCAGTGTACTCGCCTCACTTTACATTCCTCATTCTTGTGAGGTTTCCCTTTTCTTTATAGAGCGAACACGCCTTGTTTGTTTCCGTTATTTATTACAATAGGCTGCCTTAGTCATTAGCATTACATGAGTGCTGGTATGCCAAGCTTGTAATGTCATTAATGTCATGAAACAGTCAAGGGACGTCTTGAGAGCTAATTTGAGTGCTTCTGCACTATTGAGGACTATACAAGTTAACAACACCACATTCTTTTGTATTTTTGTATTTTTTGTAGTTTTTTTTTTTTTTTTAAAGCCATACGGGAGTGATTCAGTTATTGTAATGACTCTCCACCATTAGAAGTCCCTCGGAACAAAGTCACTATGTCTTAATTATTCCAGGCTCTATCTTTCCCAGATGTCGTGATCTGATTATCGGACAGCACTTCAGAAAAAAAGCGTTCTTTCTCCTGGGAAGAGGGGGGGGGGCTGCGCTAAATCACATCAGGCCATTTCAGATCAAAGCCTGGCTTTGCCGGTCAAATTCTCTGATGGGAAGCGATGAATAGGGGAAGAGTTAACGTTGGCGTATTGATAATTTGAAGTGAAGCGCGGCGATAAATAAATCTGTGTCTACTCCCTGGAGGGGACAGCAGACTGGTTTAATGTCCTGTCTACTGCCTGAGTTAAAGACGATTTACGCTTTTCCTAAGCCAACTCCTGACCCTACGATTTCTAAGAACACATTCCCGAGAACAACTGTAAGAATTTATTGCGACGAGCGCTGTGCTCCAATTTCGCGTCGTTTCAAAGTGCAATTTATCTCTCTGGTTTGAAAACCTTCTTCCTTGAGTCGAAAGGACGAAACTTTCTCGTAATAGTGCCTTCTAGGGGTAAGACATGATTATTCATACAATTTGCTATCTGTGTCAGATTGGATAGCCAAGACTACCTTGTAGAAAGTTATGTCCTAGAAATGTGTCAACAGTGTAACAGTTTTGGCCTGCTCAGGTTAGTTCCCATCTTGAGACAGCAGTTCAATCTACCAGATATTGGAAAAAAAATCTAATTTCTTTTTAAATGTACATATTATTTGTATCTTTGCATTTAAATTAGTAGGGTTTTATACTGTGCATGGTGGGAATACAATCTGGTAAAGTTTGCGGTAACACCATGTATACGGGTAGGATTTGAAACTTTCCCCGGTGGAGATACAATCTAGTAAGGTCTGTGGTAACACCATATGGGTAGGATTTGAAACTTTCCCCGGTGGAGATACAATCTAGTAAGGTCTGTGGTAACACCATATGGGTAGGATTTGAAACTCTGCATAGTGGAGATACAATTTAGTAAGGTTTGCTGTGACACCATGTACATGAGCTGGATTTGAAACTTTGCAGGGTGGAGATACAATCTAGTAAGGTTTGCAGTAACACCATGTACATGAGTAGGATTTGAAACTTTGAAGTGTAGTGGGTTCTATTTACGGACAAGCTATAATAAGTATTTGTATGTGTGATAAGTACTCTATGCTCAGTGCTTTCCGAGTCCGGTGAAAAAAACCTCCACAAGCTACTAGGGTAGGATTCGAACCCACAACCCCCTTAATCTAGAGCAGATGTCTAATACCTGCCAGAGCATCGAGCATGCAGGGTTCAAATCAGTTAATTAGCAGTGGTTACCCTACAACTTTTTAATTGATATGATAATTATATCGCTATAAGGAATAAGGATAAGGAATGATATGCTTTAACACATTTCTCTGTGAACACTTTATCACTCTGCTTCCTTAAAATTCATTTCAATTCCTAAAAACCTTCCTTTTATACTATTTCTGTGACATTAAACGATTAATAAAGTGTCTATTATTTGTATGAATCACTACGCATTCAGTAGAGTTGTTGAAAATTCACAGTAAACCGTTCAACTGGATAAAACCTTTGTAAACATAAAAATGTATGTACAATTTATTTAAGCTCACAGTCAGATTTGTTTATTTTAGAATGAGAGAAAATTTGAAGCAATAATAATGCAAGGAATACGAACATGCATTTTGTATGATAAATAATCAATTTGTACACAAGTCATTTTATAAAATACATCAAAAAGCCTTATTGATCACGTGAAATCGATGATTTGGGGGAAATAATTGAAGTCAGAGATTTGACTCAAAAGTGTAGATTTGTGCTTACAATGTACACACCTTCAGCCCATACATTCTACATTTTCTCTTCTATTCACTTAAAAGCCCCAGTTCAACATTGGTAAAAATATAAATGTTCACAGATTTACATATACCTTTCACGGTATAAAGATAAAGATGGTAGAAAACTTTCCTTGAAATATTTCTGCCTGAAGTATTACCATTTTTAAGATAATAAATGAAATAAGATCCTTAATTAGTTTTCGTCTCAGTAAGACAAAAACTCTGCCCGAAGGAATGCGTACAAAAATGCTGAATGCATTTTTACCGTTTTCTCTCAAGTGAAACAACAAAGAGAGCTGACATTTTCACAGGTTGTTTTTATTACAAATATCTTGATTTGTGCAAAGAATGGAAGCATTTACAGTCAGTTTACTAATGATGAGCTGAAGCCTTAACAGAAGATCAGAACTTGTCTTCAGCCCCCCCCCCCCACACACACAAATGAATAAACCCTTCTAATTCTTAACCCTCCCTTGTTCCCTCTTTTTGTTCTGACAAACATGGATCCTGTTGATCTCTACTGTGAGATCACTCGTCGATGTACAATGCCTAGTCGCTTTAGTTGTCAGATCTGGTTGAAATTCCCACCCATGTACACACCGTTGCCTTTCAATCCGACAATCAATCGTTTGGAGACAGTTCCCTGAAATCTCTTCCTTCCAACTGTTTCACGTGACTTGCTTTTTTCATTTCAACCTTATCCTCTTGCTCCGTCGAGTTAAAAGTATCGGCGAGAAAAAAAAAAAACACCCTTTAGCTGCTGCCTGCATTCCCTGGGCAAGAATTTAAGACCTAATGATTAACACGTCGGACTCCGGTACGGCGTGTACTCACCATCCCTAAAGGCTTGGGAAAAGACAGGTGGCGTATGCGCACCAGTGGTGTAGGTATAGCCAGGGCCTCGGGGTGCCAGACAGGCAGTGGTGCCATGGTAAGAATATGCCGGTGGGCATGAATACTCTTTGGTATTACTGCAAAGCTAAGGAGTTTTTACATCTATGTCGCTCCGCAGACAGTCTGTTGTCTGTCTGCCAGCATCTGCTGACATAGTTAGAACTGATACATTCCATCTTTCTGTTCCGTTGTTACATTGGAAAGGGGGGGAGGTGCCGGCCGGGGGTTGGTTGAGCGGGCAGATTAAATGTATCGGGGCAACGCGTATAATATATCCAAAGATATCTTAACTGAATCATTGAGCAGGTTCAACGAACTGGGTTAATTATAGCCAGGCCACAACGTCTCTCAAGCAAACTCAATCCAGTCCAAGACTGACCGAAACCAAGCCTAGGCAAAATGTTTGGGCCACTGTGACAGGGAATTATAATACTCTCACCTGTACCCCACTCAGCCCCCCCCCCCCCCTCCCCAAGCTCAACCTCGTTGTTGTTAGCTCCAATGTTAATTCCAACTGGAGCATAGACCTCGCAATGAGAGCAAACATTGATCAGGGGCTGGCCCAACGAGACATGGCCGAAACTGTAGAACAGTTATGTGCCCTTTTAATGTCAACCTTGCGCAGAGAACAGTCAGTGAATAACCAAGACCTGGGAAGAAGGTGTTCAAAATACCTCACTTTCAATGTGTACATATGCAGATGACAGACGGGTGACTGGGTTAAAGTGAGGGTGTTCAAAAGACAAGCTAACATTGTTATTCTAACTAATCACGTTCACATGGTTTCACTAGTTCATTGGTTATACTGGTTATGGTCATTCAAGTTGTGGATTGAGATTGATAGCCAGTAACCATGGTAACAATTACTTACTTGAGTCACTTGGGTGTACTGGTTATGAACATTTCACATTTGTAGATTGAGATTGATAACTAGTAACCATTGGTTACTTAACTCAGTTGGTATACTGGTTATGGACATTTCACATTTGTAGATTGAGATTGTAAACCAGTAACCATTAGTTACTTTACTCAGTTGGTATACTGGTTATGGACATTTCACATTTGTAGATTGAGATTGATAACTAATAACCATTGGTTACTTAACTCAGTTGGTATACTGGTTATGGACATTTCACATTTGTAGATTGAGATTGTAAACCAGTAACCATTAGTTACTTTACTCAAATGGTATACTGGTTATGGACATTTTACATTTGTAGATTGAGATTGATAACCAGTAACCGTTGGTTACTTTAGTCAGTTGGGTGTACTGGTTATGGCCATTCACAAGCGTAGATTGAGATTGATAAAAAGTAACCATTAGTTACTTCATTGAAAAAATGCTGAACTACAGTCAGTTGGGTATACTGGTTTTGGCCATTCATATTGGTGGATTGAAAATAAACCACTAGTTATTCAATCTTTAGTTAACTTGTCAGATAGATTGGTTAAATGGGCTTTCTGATGGGTAGATTGGGCTTAAAGTACCACCACTCAACCATTTCTTAGCCTGTTGAGAATGGGATAATGGTTTAGGTAGTCAATCAAGTGTATTGGTTATGAGAATTCAAGTTGATAAATTGAAATCAATCACTAGCTAACCAATAGTTGACTAGTTGATATAACAGTTTAGCTGTATAAGTCAGTTGAGTGGACCGATCACTGGCATTCATATTGTCAAGCCCGTTTGTCATACTAGTTATGGGCATTATGTGTAGACCTGAAATCAGCCACCAGCTATAACAGATCAAGCTGTGTCATTACTGCGCAGTGCTAATATCAAATTACCAATTGATCCACATAATGATAATAGTAATCAAGTTTGATATAGCGTTGAATCCATCACCAAGCAGTACTCCGAGCATGAAAAACAGCATAAAATGTTTACTACCCATTTCATTTACAAAGAGCGTTCTGAAATTACCGTGAGTGGATTTTAACCGTTCCACTGCGAGTGCATACTGAGTGCTGGTATTTACTGTTATACACTGTGCCCCTGCCCGATTGGCAAAGTGATAGCGCTGTATGTCGGAGCGTGACTTGACAATCTCCGAAACCGGTTAACAGGCCAGGCCGAGCTGGGTTTATCCTTAGTCTCAGCACGGATCTGTGTCCCAAGGAACAAAGCCCCCTGAATCTCCTACGTGGAGGCGTTACATTTCAGAAGATTTACAGGCTCTATGCATCACCACAACAAAGAGCAAGGATCGTGGGCCTCAGTCTCCCCTTGGTCTAGAGGGGGGGAGGGGAAGTCCCTAGTAAGCCTCCTGGGAGTTTACATTATCAGAGGTTTACAGACTATACTCCCTAGAACTGGCGGCTCGGCATGGGTCTCCCATTTGTCTACAGGATGGAGTCTCTGAAACACAAGGTGTTACATTTCAGAGAATCTTACAGAATCTCTACATCACTGCAAACGAACAGAGCGAGGATAGTAAAGCCTTGGTCTTCCCTGGGTACCAAGGATGAAGCTTCCCAAACCTCCTGGGTAGTTTTACTTAAAGAGGATTTATGTACTTTTACATCACCATAAATAAGGAACAAGGTTAATGGTAGTCTAGAGAATGAAGACTTCCGAACCTCTTGAGTGTTGCATGTACCTACTCAAACGATTTACAGATTTTCTACATTACCATAAATGCATCTAGGGTACAGTGGGCCTAGGTCCCATTTTCAACTTGAAGGTGAAGCCTCACTGAGTGTTATCAAATGATTTACATACCAGGGTTCTCTCCAGGATTTTTCCAAAACTGGGAGGGGGGGGGATTCTGGACCCAAATTTTGAAAGAGTGGCCGAAGCACGCTGAATTGAAACCAGGTCCTTGGAATGTTTTTATTTGATGTTTATTTTTGGTTTGAAAAGCTCTACTGTGCAATCTGGAACATTTAAAATGGTTTTAAGTTGAGATTTCTTGTTTATTTGATATTAAAATCAAAATGGTTTTTCTCTTTTTTATTCTTATTTTTCGTTTGGTTTGTATCGGCCGTAATTTCCGCATATCAGCCCACAGTTCTCACGCATCAGCATGACACACCGGCTTGAGCATCTGGGGAGAACCCTGCATACTCTACACATCACCATAAATGCAAAGGGAACAGTGGGCCTGGGTCCTCATTCAATCTAGAAGGTGAAGCCTCATCGAGTGTTACATATCAAATGATGAGGTCTTGCTTGTTGCCTGGGTTTGAGAACTCTCTACATCATTACGATTAAGGAACTAGGGTCACAGTCTCGGTCAAGATGACGAAACTCCATGAGCCTCTTGCATTTAACCATTCCAAACGGCTTAATACCCAAAACAGTTATTCTATCTAATTACATCACTTGAAGCGTGAAGTCCTACAATGACTGTCTTTAATACTCAACTGGTCCTTAATTTAAGTACACGGGTTTACAGACAATCAAATAACCACATTAAACTTTGCCACATTAAACTTTGCTGGTGGTTCCTGTATCGTGCAGATGAGTGATGCAAGAATGCCAATCCACTGTGAACACACAACATGCACAAATGAATGGTTCGATACATTAACAAACAGCCCCCATCCCGGCAAATGTAAATGTTTGGTTACATAACTGATGCTTACACACTTTATTCCCGCTCTAGTAAGCAAAAAAAAAAACAACAACAACCTGACCGGCAAACAGCTTCATGAAATTGATTCTAGCTTGTTGCATTGTGTACCAGAGTACTGGCATGACTGGCGTGTCATGGCCGAGTGGATAAGAACACCGGACTCAAGCTCTGCATGTTTCTGATCAGCAGAGTGTGGGTTCGAGTCCTGGTCGTGACACTTGTGTCCTTAAGCAAGACACTTGACCATTATTGCTTCATCCTTTGGATGGGACGTAAAGCCGTTGGTCCCGTGTGTTGTGTAATGCACGTAAAAGAACCCAGTACACTTATCGCAAAGAGAAGGGGTTCGCCCAGGTGTTCCTGGTTTGATCAGCTGCAGATTGCGCCACAGCATCTTGTGAACCATTACATGGTGCTATGTAAAGGAACAGGTCTCACACTTCAAAAACAACTCATCATACCTTGCAGGAAAAAAATACTGAGCGCTCTGAGACGCCCATAGGGTGTGATAAAGTGCTATATAAAAACTGCATATTAGTAGTAGTAGTAGTAGTAGTAGTAGTAGTAGTACTACTGTACAACCAACCATCCCATCATCACCTTCCTAAGCTATTCCAATTGACCCTCTCTGTATACTACCCTTGTTTTTATACATGATTTGTCAGCAATCTCTTTCAAGTTTTTCTTTTTGTAACACTACAGTCAGCTTGACAAGGTTAAACCTTCTGGCCAAGGTACTTGTAAAATCCAAACATCCCATCACTGCCTTGCTAAAAAAGCTATTCCAATTGACCCCCTCTGTACACTAGGCCCTACCCTTGTTTTTATACATGATTTGTCAGCAACCTTCTTGAAGTTTGCTTTTTGTAACAGTACAGTTAGCTTGACAAGGTTAAAAGCTTCAAGGTACTCCTAAAAGCCAGTACTGTAATTCAAGGCCCGGTACATGTTTACGTAAATACTGGACAGTGAAGTTGCACAATGCACTGTACATGCAGTGAAGAAGAGTGCGTCGAATGTGTGCACGAAAATCCAAAAAAATATACAACTAAAAAAGACATGATGAAATACACAAGTTACATTGATTGGTGAGAATAACTGAAACGGGATCACAAAATAAGGTGATGTGAAGTCTATTCTTAGAAATATACAACTAAAAAAGACATGATGAAATATGCTAGTTACTTTTGTTGATGAGAATAACTGAAACGGGATAGCAAAATAAGGTGATGTGAAGTCTATTCTTAGAAATATACAACTAAAAAAGACATGATGAAATACACGAGTTACATTGATTGGTGAGAATAACCGAAACAGGATCGCAAAATAAGGTGATGTGAAGTCTATTCTTGGAAATATACA
This sequence comes from Marthasterias glacialis, assembly GCA_911728455.2. Taxonomy (NCBI): domain Eukaryota; kingdom Metazoa; phylum Echinodermata; class Asteroidea; order Forcipulatida; family Asteriidae; genus Marthasterias; species Marthasterias glacialis. The sequence goes on along the minus strand of OU452228.1, from coordinate 8,840,181 downwards.
ACTAAAAAAGACATGATGAAATACACGAGTTACATTGATTGGTGAGAATAACTGAAACGGGATCGCAAAATAAGGTGATGTGAAGTCTATTCTTAGAAATATACAACTAAAAAAGACATGATGAAATACACGAGTTACATTGATTGGTGAGAATAACCGAAACGGGATCGCAAAATAAGGTGATGTGAAGTCTATTCTTGGAAATATACAACTAAAAAAGACATGATGAAATATGCTAGTTACTTTTGTTGATGAGAATAACCGAAACGGGATCGCAAAATAAGGTGATGTGAAGTCTATTCTTAGAAATATACAACTAAAAAAGACATGATGAAATATGCTAGTTACAATTATTGGTGAGAATAACCGAAACGGGATCGCAAAATGAGGTGATGTGAAGTCTATTCTTAGAAGGGATAAGTGATGACGGTGATACGCCACACATCCATGCATTTGTCGTACTTGTTCACCTGTGGTGTTTACGAACAATATGCTCGAGCCCTTATAGAGGTGCAGGCATCTTATTTTTTCTCCCATTCAAACCAATGAAACCAAACCGAGGCTGGAAGGAAAATAGTCAGATCCCCTTTTGGCGCGCTGAAAATCAGTAGTCATGGTTGATATGGTTGACAGGGGACAATACAAAGATGGCGACAAGAAGGTGTATAGCGTCTTTCATGGGAATGGCTCCATCAGGTCATTTCACTGTAAGAAGGTTTTCTGTGTTTAGTTTGAAGTTCCGTAAGACCTACAATTTATCACTGGAACAGTTCCTAAACTACCTGCAAATTGTGTGCGCCCAACTAAACGGGAGGATTACTCCACCCAGCATGCATACACAATTATACTTGATGAAAATCAGGATTTGGATGATTAACCAGTTAACCACTTAACCGGTTAACCTTTTAACCCTTTAACCGATAGAAACGTTACAATCGTTTTCCAAATTTCCTTAACGTTCAAACAGAGCCGCCAGTGAAAAATAAGTGAGACCTTCCTTTTCTTTAAAATGTTAGCCTCAGACACTATACAGGGAGTATGATTGGCATTACTTTTGTTGGGCGGAATGCGTTTGTGAGATCACTCATCGATGTACAATGCCTAGTCACTTTTGTTGTCAGATCTGGTTGAAATTCCCACCCATGTACACACCGTTGCCTTTCAATCTGACAATCAATCGTTTGGAGACAGTTCCTTGAAATCTCTTCCTTCCCACTGTTTCACGTGACTTGCTTTTTTTCATTTCAACCTTATCCTCTTGCTCCGTCGAGTTAAAACTGTCGGCGTAAAAATCTCCTGAATTCCCTACAATTTGTAAAACATTATTTTCAATCCCCTACATTTGTTAAACATATATAAGGTATGGCCAGAGAAGGGAGTTGTGGAAATTAAAATACAAGCAGCTGTATCGGTTTGAGGAATTAAATGTGACATGGATTGCCGACCATTTCTTAGAGCATTCTGGGGAACGAAGAGTGGGGAGCACTGACTGCAAAACAGCAACTTGAGGTTGCAAGTTGCAAGTTACAACAAGTTACACAAAGAAATCTTGCTTGCAATCTGCGGGTGCTGATAACTTTTCTTCATGGCGCAGATTTTCAGGGTCAGCCACGATGAGATTTCATTTTACCACACCCTGCTATCCTAGCTTCGGTAACTTACATGCCAGAAGGCCACTGCCAGCGGCTCCAAATCAATACAATATATAAACAATTCCGTCACAGCTGCACTTTTTATTCCGTAGTGAAAGAGTACACACAATGGATTCCCCATTATAAATTATTCAGCTGTGCAATGAGCCACAAGAATGAAGCATTTACTACCATTTCAATTAGCAAATATTACACAATAAAACTTTACTTTGAATCATACTAATTCAAGCATTTGCTATTCCTTCATGGTTTTGCTCCAGAGTAAATACTTTTACTTTTCGCTTTAGCTTCCTAGCATTTACTAGTTTATTTACCCATACAAGCCATTGTACGGGCCTTTAAATTTAGCCCATATTTATGACTGGTGTTCACTGGTAGCGGTAAAATTGGTTTACATAGTCGCTGTGGGCAGCAATGAACTAGCGAGCGGGACCACTTGGACAGAATCTTCACTGGTACTTGTGCGTTCAACTAGCATTTGTCCAGCGGACCACTCCACTATGTTGTTTGGACACAACGCTCAATTACTGCCGCCGAAAATGCATCGAGCAGAGTTTTGATTGATAGCGTAATGTCATGCAGCTCCTCCGCCCGCCGCTGAGTCGTGACCAAATTAAGAAGGGTATCCGTGGTTTACAAGAACACTATCAATAGACTGTCACTTTATTGCATCTGTGGAAATGTTTCTCCTCAAACGGATGGATTTAATTCGCATACCTTGTAGCAGCTGTGACATTAACCCTTACCCTCTCAAACCCTGCTATATCCTCTTTGCCGAAATGAAGGATTCGGAAGGACTGAGGGGATGTTCACCCAAATCAAAAGTTCCGCCATTTCTACCTCATCCAAGTTCAAACATGTTGGTGTGAAGTGACATAGGAGAGGAGGATAATGGAGGATTGAGGTCTCTTGTAGTAGGCAAAAAGGCCTATAGGGAATAAGGGTTTTATTGTGTAGTTTTAATAGTCCTGCGGTTCAACTCTGCCCACTTCAAAATCCCTCACCATTTATACCTTATTTTACTATACCTCATACATATTCATGAACGAGAGCCAAATTCTCACTGGTCCATTCGCCATCACAAACCAGATGCTATTTCTGCTGTTTACATAGCGCGCATACCAGTGTTCACGCACATGGTAAATACGCATGCATACATGTAGTAGACTATCGCATGTAACATTCTACTACGCACGCGCTTTACAAAGCACTCACGGAACTGTCGCACGGGTATGTAGTGCTCACGCATAAACATCGCGTCTAGCTAGCTGACACAAATGAAAAGATGGCGGTTTAATTACGCGTAAATGTCAATCTGCCGTTTCTAAAGCTCAGTGATGTCAAACTAGAGAAGTTATGATTTATAGTAAAACAAATAGGTCTATGGTTTATTTTGGGTGGACAGTCGATATAAGCTCCCCTCGGTATTGGAAGTTGACAAACTAGTTCCCTTGGCTTCGCCTCAGGAACTAGTTTGTCAACTTCCAATGCCTCGGGGAGCTAATATAGACTATCCACCCTCAAACCATTGTTTATTTGTATAATATTGCATTACACCGTTCTGCCTGGTGCAATGTACGTTCTGTAATGATACACTACTATATTTGTATGTGCTTTCTATGCTTAGGACCACTGGGAACCAGTGGATTCCACATCAGTGAAAGATTTCCCTTGAACAGCGCAGCAAAAAGCTACACAAAATGCAAGTCAGTTGCTACGTAAAAGTCATCATTAGCTACTAAACAGTAGCATCCAGTGTGCACAAAACAAGTTCAGTCTAAAATATTTTGCAGAGCAACATCGCTGGGTGGAAAACCGCTCCCCGCACATGATGGGCCACCCAGCTAAATTAAAAAAATAATGAACAAATAATGAGGTGAACAGTTCCTCACTGTACACAATGGTACAAGTACGATTCCTACAACTGGTTTCTAGTACAAATGCTAACAGTGGTTCCTCGTGAAACAAAAATATCAAAATCTATCGAGTCTCATTCACTAACCCCATAGTTTCTTTAGTGAGACACCCTGCACCTACCCATTTCCTCCAAAACCCATCACTCTAATGCATCTCCACACACAAATGTTCGGACTTGGATGTTACAGGGATTAAGAGTCACGGCTGACGAAAAAGTCTGAAAATAGGATCTAAATTTAAGGAGGTATGTTCAAAATGATGGCATTTCCACCTTTTGGTAACGCCTGGCGATATAGATTGAAATGAACTTCTTCGAGCAGTATCCTCAGCACTAGAGAAGTAGAGCAAAGAGCAAGATTTCTTCATACCTGAAGAATATAACATCTGTTTGTTTTCACCAGTCAGACGTAAAAAGTCTGCAGACTCTCATCCCTGATATTAGATTAGTATGCCTGTTTCAATTGCTAGTTGGGCCTGCAGTAACCACATACTGCACGTCCAACTGTCCTACAAAGTCAGACGACTGCCTGAATCGGATTTTGGAGGATTTGGGATGCTGGGTCTGTAAAAACAAATATCTACTGAGGTATTGCCACAGAATTTGGCTCTCTCCCCAAGTGAATTAGAGCATCATATTCGTACTAATTAGAGCAGTTATGATCACTTGTAAAACTACTAGTATGGGCTCTTTCCAGAGCAAGCAGAACTTCAAATTCATGATTAAATAATATATGAGTAATGTTAACCTATATCTGCCTGACTGGTCACAGTACAAAAACGCTGTTCTTGCCAAAGCCCATGTAGCGCTCATTGCTGCATTACAGTAAACATTCATTATTTACTGCCTTGGAAATAAACATATCCCCCAACAAACTGTACACCGTTTGAAGGAGCACAAAACTGTCTTTAATGTGTGTATATATTTTGCCACGTTTCCTATCTCATATCACGATTAATGAGAGTATAAAGTAAGACATAAACTGATTGTTCTTGTGAGGGGATACCCATGTGTAGACGTTTTACAGCATTTTGTGTGTTCTACAGGAAATTCTGCAGTTTGGCAAGATATACTTCAAAAAGCATTAAATTTGTAATCCTAATGTAAGCCATAAATTTAAAAAATAAACATTATATTATAGCAAACTCGTGTTCACGTTACATTAAAATGTACAAAACTTGAGACCGACGAAACATGCCCACTCCGAAGACTATCCAAAAAATTGAAGGATTTTCAGAAGAAAATCAAAGCAGGACAAAGGGTTCCTTCTGGATGTAAATACCCGTTACGACAAGGGCAAGATCACACAAATATCAGCAAGAACTTCAAATATATACGAAGAAATCTGCCAGAGGTTGTTGCATCTTTCCTCTCAAACATTGCCATAAACACAGCATTTCCTGTATAATACACACATTTATCATCTGCAGTCTTAGGCTGTTGCATTGCCGTTTCGTTGAGTGGTAACCAAAGACCTCGTAATGCATTATCTTTCGACATTTTGAATGATCAGTGTACAGTTAGAGCCTCTACAATCAAGCAATCTTTCTATGACATGTCCAATGAATGGATGTCCCCAAACTTGAAGACGGGGTACCTGGCTGGGTGAGGATTCATCTGCGTGTGTTCAATTAATTCACACCTCCTGAGCGATTCCATAATGAGCTACCTTACACTGAAACATTTCAGTGACTTGTTTTGTTGGAATTTGTCCCTATCAATTATAGATCTTAACATAGTACATGAAGAAAATCACTTGGGAATTCAGATTCCTGCGGACAAGGTAATGTGAGTCACTATGGAACAGTGTAACACGAGTCACTGGAACACTGTAACATGGGTCACTGTGAAGCAATGTAATGTGAGTCAATTTGGAACAATGTAGTGCAAATCACTCTGGAACAATCTAACGCAAATCACTGTGGAACAATACAACATGGGTCAATGTATCGTGAGTCACTGTGCTACAATGTAACATAAGTCAAAGTGGAATCGCCCTCCTGTATAATAAAAGAAGTGGGTACTCACGATATCATCCGTGGCTACACCCAGCATGCTCGCCCATAGCTCAGCTCGTAGACCCCCTGGGCATCCCTTCTTGGCGTACTGCTGGGCGAGGGGGGAGTGGTTAGCCTGTAGGACACGCCTACCCAGTCGCATCCGTTCATTGTCAAACACCTCTGTGATTTAGAGAAATTCAACAAATAGGTCTCAATCATTAACAGTGCCATATTCAAAACAAAGATCTTTGCTGCTGTGCCAATGTTATGCCCTTTGATATCTTGTGTGCAAGTGTGGGGGAAATTTCATGCCACACTGCTTACCACAGTATTCTCTGTTCACGGTGCCCGTGAAGCACAGGATTCTGAGGGCCATAAGCATAGAATATTGGGGCTCTAGTGTACGCGCATGAATTGTAGCGTGTCGTGGCCGAGTGGTCTAGCGCACCGAATTCAAGTTCTGGTAGCTTAGTCATCACAATGTGGGTTCGAGTCTTGGTCCCGGCACTTGTGTCCTTGAGCAAGACACTTCACCATGTTCACTATGATTGCTGAATGGAGTTTTAAATCCTAACTTGAGGATCCTACGGAGTTAGGTAGTAGAAGTAGAAGTAGAAGAATTTGACTGCTTCTGGCTCCAAAGCAGCAATACTGATTAATTCTGAGAGGACCTTAAGATTATGCAAACATCTCTGAAATTCAAGTCCATGAAATATGTGTTCATACATAAATCCTTAAACTAGCTCAATGCATTTCCTATGGGCATTTCCTTGGAGCCAGTTTGTGTGAAGTGAGCGTGGCTTTATAGTATAGTAGAATAACAATGCACTTACAAACAGGATAGGGCCTAAAACCTCACGTCAACCGTTAACTTTTCAAGAAATGTGTTTCAGTTTCCTGAGAAAGACTAGCGCAGGGTACTGGAAACCTTCACAAGACCATTAGACACTGATGACGTAACACTTTCGTTTGCATGTGTTTTCCTACAGAAGCTTCTAATTCATAACCCCCCCTCATTCCCTGGTCCCCACCATAAGAAAGTGCACATAAAACAGCGTGACGTCATGAGTACATGGGTCTATTTATGGTTCTTACTACAACCACATCTGGTTATTGGAACCGAATCTGGTTCTTTTTAGAACCGCATTTGGTTCTTATTAGAACCGCATCTGGTTCTTATAAGAACCGCATCCGCATACAATAATGGTTTCTGTAAAAACCATGATGTATTACACTATATGGCAAAAGTAAGATTTCTCACATGATGTTGGCTCAGTGGTTTCTCTCCCTGATTTTCACCTCTGTGGACCCCGGTTCGAATCCCGGACCGGAGCCTTGCATGTGGATTGGGTTTTAAGTCCCTATCTGAATGCGTGGGTTTTCCCTATTTGGGGTTTTCCTCCCACATCTAAAACTGACATTTCTTCAACATCTTCTCTACACAGGTATCTTCAGGCCTACGGGTCACAGTGCTAGTCACTTTTGAGGGTCCCTTGGTTTCATTACCAGAAAGATATAAATAATAATAAATAAAAAAATAATAAATAACACAAACTAAAACTCATCACCACACACATTCACCACCACACAAAACCTTAAATCTTCCATCCGTTTCTAAAAAACTTAACCATTGCAAACTGCAGCTCGTTAAACTTAACATTCTTTTTTAAAAACAGTACCAATAGTTATTCCATATTTATCGTAAACCTATTTGACTAAACATTTTAAATCTACATAGCTTTCCCCTTCACACACTTTTCTTTCACCTTTTCACTGCGTTATTTGACACAGTCTTCAAATCGTTCTCACTATATTCAAAATTTAAGCGGAATTTTGTTTCCCCCTTGCAAGACAAAGCTTTAAGTACAAGACCCTTGCACCAGTCTGCTGACACAGCTTAACACACCTTTTTCGTTTTGCATTATCTCTATTAAACTCTGTCTTCAAATCTCTCTCACCACAGTCCACTGAGGAAAAAAACTCTGGCAGACACATGAAACAGACATCAGCAATAGAAGTTTATTTGCTGAAATTTAAACGCAGCGAATAAAATAAACATAAAATTCCGACCTCTAGAGAGAGGAAACAAAATATATTTATATACATATATTCCTGGCAATATACTACAACTGGCATTATTTTGTTTAATTGGCAATAACTTCCAATTGTGTCCATTGCTATTTTTTATATAAACACAAGCCTCATCATTACCGGCGTGTGACATTTTTACAACGAGCCGCGGAACGGACCTCAGGATGTGTTATGATAAATCCCCCCACACCCTTCGATCAAGAAATATGGCAATTTGCCGTTGATGAATGGCAGTGTTTGTGAGGGCAGGCAAGTTGACAAATCACCCGCTCATGTCAACTGGTTATTCCAGTGGATTTTATGTAGTAACGATTAAATTTATTTGTACAAATGGCAAGGCTGTTTGCTGAATTTGCCGCTCCGTGTTTGCCGTCCAATTCAGTGTGAAATTCTTGCCTCTTTCTCTCTGTTCTACCAAAGTTTTCGCAAGCTGATAAAATGTGAAGGAGGTGGAATTTTACGAGCGGACCAAACTGAAGTAGCTGTAATTCGTGTAGCCAATTAAATCTTAAGGGGCGACATGACGGCGAGTAATAAGACTGGTCAAAAGTTGTAATGATTGAAGAAAGTTACAAGAAATCTCACTTGATAAAATCTTGGACGAGGGACAATAACCAAACAATAAAATTCTCGGTGGTCCTTTCATCTTTGGGGATATAAAAATGAAGTACATTAAAGAGTTGCTCTCCAGCAACTTATTTGCAAAGCCTAAAAAAATTAATAAATTTAGAGGCATGGCTGAAGTATGCAGTATAAAAGTACAGTACATAATTTGTTTTATTTATTTATTTGGCCCCCCCCCCCTTAAACAGTTCGTTAGTTCTCATCTAGATTTCAATAAACATGTCACACAACCAACCTGTGAAAACATCATCAAATTCAGTGGTCATGTTTAAGTGAAATTTTTTTTCAAAAGGCATAAATTTGTTTTGTAAGGGATTTTGTACACATCCCCACTTTGGCCCTCCCCACCCGCACCCCGCTATTTACGCCACTGTGTATGAGGCCCAGTACAGAAGCGCAAGGTAACAAAGCAGCAACTAGATTGGTTTTCGAACAACGAATACCTTGTATACGACGTCGAAATGCGTTGTTAGTTTGCAATGAAAACAGGCTGATTTAGTTTTTATTACAAATGATAAAGATACTTACGGAATAAAGTTATATTTGGTACAACAGTAAAAAAAAAAAAAAAAATTAAAAAACAAATAAAAATACCAAATAAAAGATTAGTTTCAATCTGAAAGTTCCCTCATTACAGAGTTCCTGCCAGTGCCAACTCTCAAGAAACATTTTTCTATCTGACATATAATCAGACTCAAGCAATATTGTATTTGAAGACAACTAATGTAGACCAGTGAGCCTGTCCGGTATTGAGAGATCAGTTCGAATCCTCTCAACTAGCAGCAGCAACTTGCAACAACAATTAAATAGACGTAATAATTGCATTACGTACAAAGAGTTTAAACCCATCCAGTAACTGACCAGATATCTGGTGGTGTAAGACAAACTACACCTTCCTTCTTTCATGTCTTCAATCCATTCGTCAATCACTTTGGTTTGGTTCTTACCGACTTGCGTCAGTAAAGAATCTTCGGAGATAAAGAATAGTACTTTTTTTGTTTGTTTTACTCTTCCACTGATGAGTGATAGCGCTGCTATGCTCAGTGCTTTTTTGAGATTTTGCAGAAAAACTATTCACTGGCTACTCCGGTGGGGATTCGAACCCACGACCCCTGCATTCTAGAGCATATGCTAGACCACCAGGAGGCCAGTGTGAATCCAGTAATCAGCAGCAGGTACTGCCAACAACTTAATTGATGTAATACTTGCAACGGGATAAAGGCTCACAATTTTTTTTTTTTTGAAAAAGAACAGATAGCTTTGTTGATCATTAAAATGGAAATTTACAATCTTTGAAAGTTTACTTGAGATCAAGTTGGTTCTGGCACTGATCATGCTGAGAGATGGTTCTGTCTGAAATGTTTTTGTCTTTTTGAGAAGACCGTTTGAATCTGATCCAATATCAAGTTTGTTTTTTAAGGCAGGTGTAGAACGTTAGAAACACTAAGCATTTACAAAATGCGGGAACAATGTAGGTGTACACAACAAAATACTGAGCATCTATTTAAGGGACATTTTCGTTGGCAAATTCTAAGATGTTTCCAGAAATCTAAACGCTTGGGCCGCAAAAAACGTCATCTTCACGAAATCAATCACGTATCATTATCTCTTTCAGCCGCATTTGATTTATTATGAGTTCTCGTTTTGGGGCTTGCAAATTTGACATGGTGGGGAAAAAAAAAAGTGGAATTGGAGATATCTATTTTCACGTTTCCTTCCGGGATTCTGGACGACTTCTGTCCAACCAGAGAAATCTATCACGAAACGTCAAGCATAGTCACCAGAGATGAAATAGATATCTTCACCTGTGTAACAGCACTTTGATGTTCAAATGGTTCAAGAAATCTCATACATCAACGTGAACGACAAACTTTCCCGGTTTCAAGTTTTCCAGGCTATAAAATCCAAAAATACATGGATTGGTTAGCCTCCCTCTCTCCCCATTTATCCTGGGCAGAGGTTGTTTTTTCCCTCATGAATACATGATTTATTTATTGAATATCCAAGATGGGCTGGGTGTTAAAGTGTCTCATATGAAAATTAATTGGGAACCCTTTCTGAAATTCATTTTCAGCAAATGCAGCTGCCTGTTGGATAATTAGTATTGAGTTTTCTATAGTTTGGGGTTATCAATAAGCACTATTTACTGGGTGCTTTTCCCCCAAGTCCCAATGCTTTTGAATTCCCGCAGGACTCAAGAAAGTACTGAGTCTACTATGCTCACCACACATCGGAGCAGAAATGTTGTAAGCCAAAATAATCCATGATTAATACTGCTGGTGACTAATAACATTACCTTAGTTTTTGCCTTTGAAAGTATGGTTAATATCTTATGAGGAGCTTGATGAAATTCAATCCCTACAAATATTTGGCTCTGATCGTAAGTTGATTCATAAACAGGAAAGGTCTCCTTCGTTAGAAGAGTTAGAAGAGAAAAAAAAAAACCAATAAAAACAAAGGAGAAGCAGTCAATCTTCTCCAGACCATTGAACTCACTTCTGACAGGAAATCAACAAGCTGAAATCACTTATCGCAAATGAGCTCTTTACACGGGCTAATTTGGTGGAATAGGCAACGCTGACAAAACACCATTCACTGACTTTATAGACGAGCTACTGGTCGCCCACAGGGAACTGTGAGTTTGTTTTGCAAATAAAGCTGCGCGGTTCATTCACAGGTGAATTGATTCTTCTCAAAATTAATGACTTTTGACTTGAGTAAAGTCTAATGGCTGTTCAAATAACTTGTGCTCCTAATCGATAGTGACATCACCCCCTGTATACTGTTCTGCTATTGATTTTTAATTCCAGGTGTACGTAATAGTGTTTTACCACCTGTTGTGTATAAATCAAGATTCTTGGTATCTGGAATTTGTGAACAACTGTTTTGTTTCACAGTTTGTTTGATACTGTTTGAAATTGTCTTTTTAAAAAAATCACTCTTAATTGGCATTCCATGCAAAGAAAATAGTATCAGCATTTTTACATCAACCAAATTTGTCAACAAAAAATGATGAACAAATTTCTTGGGGGATATACCCAGTACAAGTAGTTGACTTTACCGTCAACGGTCAACTTTTCACAGTTTGCTCTCTAGAAAATGACCATTTACCTCTCGTAAAATAGCACACAAGCTATTTTACCTTAACCAGTAGATGCCGGATGTCGTACACATGCAGAAGTTTTCTCAGCCAGCAAACGGGCGACATTTAAACTACCCATTGTGTAAAATTAGTATACAGGAAAAAAATGTCACCCGGAATTTTTCTTTCAGAGCATGCACAGAGTATGCACTCACCGTGCAACACTTCCTTTTGTTACCCGCACAAGGAGAAGCTGACGGCCGAGGTTTTGCAGATCACAGTGCATAAATTTGACCTTTTTCTCGACAGAGAAAACAAAAGTCCCGGTGCTTTTAAAGAGAATCTTTGTTCCCTTGGATTTGTCAAGTCAAGCTTTCTTTGTGCCCATGGTACTCTCAAAGAAAAATGATTCCGGCAATTTCGAGAAAACAAGCACGTCAGTCTGAATGGGGGGGGGGGGGGGAAATGAAAGATTCCCGGGGACAACTGATTAAAGTAAAATTTCGAGCCTTTGTTATTAAATGCAGCAGTATCCTATGTGCTATTCTTCAGAGATTCTGTGTAACGCATACATCATCCCTTGATGACGGGCAGATCACACTGTTCCAGATGTCAGGACTCTACTAAATGTCATCCTGTATTTTTTCAGTTTACAACCCCCCCCCCCCTCCATCCCATTTAGAATAAAAGCTCTTTATACATATGTGGCAAAAAAAAAAAAAAAGAACATTACTACAGCTGGGGATTTCGACAAATCAAGAAGAACGAACAGCACATCTTCAAAGATAATCACTTCAAGATTTCCTTTTCGTGGAAACCTCTGTAATTTTAATCTCTCGGTGTGGACACAAAGAGTAAGAATCTTTCACGAGGATATGAGCGCATCAAAAAAATGTGCGCCGTAAATTCAAGTAACTTGAGCTGAGCCTTGCTTTTGTCGGATACTTTGTCCATCAAGGGCTCCGGGCCCACTTAAGATGGAAGATTTTCACGTTAAATTCCCTGTCAACTTTGAAGTTGCATGCCTTTGCCGAATACTGCATAATAAAAACGATGACAGCTAACTGCAAATCAATCATGAGGTAATTTCTTGGCTTCATAATTTGTTTTCAACCTCCCTGAGGGTGCGATCATGGGTGGTGGGGGCGCGGGGCAGGGGTGAATGAAAGACACACGCTGGGGATAGTGTACAAGAATTGCAACAGGGAGATAGGTACATTGTCTTTTTTGGTTTATGAACCACTTTTGAACAAATCCTGAAACTATTTATAAAAGGTCTACCCGCAAGTTATTGCCCAAACACAAACCCTCACACACACCCAGACTCTTGTGGGGTACTGCATTGCTCAACTTATTGTCCTTTTTTCAAAAGAATCTCCAGGGGCGAGGGCACCAAGGCATTTTCTTCTTGATAAAGGGCACCTCGATGAGGAAGTTGTACATTTCTACTGAAACTTTTCAAGGGCACCAAGGCAATGACCAGGGGGCAATGGAGGTAATTGCCTCCATTGCCTCTGTGAAGCATGTGCCCCCCCCCTTAGTTACGCCACTGTTGTACTGTGAATTACATGTGGGTGTGTCATATCAACAAGCCAATGAGAATTGTACAAAAACTGCTATACTGGATAAGTTGAATGGCCATGGGCACTTCTAGGAAATGGTTTCTTGGCTTAAATGAAGCACATGGAATTCCACAGGTTTCTCTCCCAACGGGTTTATCACCACATCGGCGGTTTTATCACCACATCGGGGGGGAGAAAAAACTGCAGGTTTTTAACCCGAGACAAATCATGCCCGAGATATTATTGAGAAGCTTGGCCTAACTCTCCGTTTCCAATTTCACGGTTGGCGGTCCACGCTAAAACATGCATGCTGAACAGTGCGATATCAAAGTGCCGCCGAATAAAAACAATTTAAACGTTGTGATCCACTTCACGGCCATACTGTTGAAAACGATCGTCTATCTCCTTAAGAGGATAAAAGATGTACGACATGCAACCCTGACGACTGCAATATTCTCTTTTTGAGACTTTGTTTTTCCCTCAAGCATGATTTTCCAACCCCCCCCCCCCCCACCCCTAACGTGTAACTTTATGATTCAAGACAGATGTTAAGGATGGGTTGTTGTTTTTTCTATCTCAATTTCAACCAAGGCTGTTGTTATGATTTGACTCACCTTGTCTCTAATCCTTTGCAGCTTTTGCGGAAAAATACAAATCGTTTCAAAAGCCGTTGGGGCATTTTTGATAGTTCTTCTCTTAGGGCAGAGGGATATACCAAACATTTGTCTCCTTTGAGGCTTAAAGGACGGTCTAATCCCATCTGCTTTTGCGCTTCAATTAATGGCTGTACTCGATCTGGAGTGTGAAAAGTGTACAATTTACTGCTCGGGGATTTAGGTTCAGACAGTATTTAATAAAGCAAGTGTCTGTTTAAGAGAAGTTCACCAGTTGCCTGGTAAAGGTGTAAGGATACAGAGTGAATGAGCTGGGCGGAAGAATTCAACCCTAACCATACCCAACTCATCAGAATCCAACTGCTTGGTTTGTTTGATCTTGCTGGACTGAGGGCTGGATTAGTTTTAAAGCTGATTACGCTTTACATACAGGCTTTGTAATTGAGTGAATGAGCTGGGCGGAAGAATTCAACCCTAACCATACCCAACCCATCACAATCCAACTGCTTGTTTTGTTTGATTCTGCAAGACAGAGGGCTGCACTAGTTTTAAAACTGATTATGCTTTACATACAGGCTTTGTAATTGAGTGAATGAGCTGGGCGGAAGAATTTAACCCTAACCATACCCAACCCATCAGAATCCGACTGCTTGGTTTGTTTGATTCTGCTGGAATGAGGGCTGCACTAGTTTAAAAACTGATTACGCTTTACATACAGGCTTTGTAATTGAGCAAATTATGTGCATCAGCCCCACAGGCCCCAGTGGGCATGTTTGACCATACCCTCCAAGGACAATTTTACAATAGGGAAAATAGGCCCTCACTAGTCAGTCCTTTGTTTTCGTTGGTCCTCGGACGTCGTTTGTGTACCAATGGAGATTGCTTCAGTACAGGAACAACAGGAATTAGCAATACATGTTCTCGGACATAACGGTGATTCACGACTCTGTGTACCTGTTGTTTATCCTCGTTGTAGGACATTGTAAAATCCCATCGACCCAGGGCCTATTGCCCCACATACAGTACCAGGCCTTGATCTTAACCGAGGCCACCGAGGCCATTGGCCTCATGCCCTGTCGAGTTGGCCAGCATGCCCTTCAGAAAAATTGCACTGTCACTACCAACTTGGCCAGCATGCCCTAATACAATTGCTGCCGTTTTTCTTAAGATCGAGGCCTGCAGTACTACATATACATGTATGCATGACTTGAAGTTGCCTTGACTTGCAAGCAGTCACATTCAAGCATTCCGTCACAAGGATTTTGATACTTCCGGCTCCAATGATGGCTTAAGTTTGCGTGTAATTTTACACATAATCTGATAATTCTAAACAGACCTTGATACTTTTCACTTTAATGGATTTTTCAAGGCATACACACGTGTCTCCACATACATGGTATTCGTTACAATTAAAATTACCTTACAAATCCTACATTTAAGCTCTGCATTTCATTCTGGCCGGTAAATCCTCAAAATTTTAAAATCTGCAAAGATCTCACTTTTCATGTTTTGCACGGCTCAGTCGGTTTAGCACTCCAATATCAGGTCAATGCCCATTCAAAAGGAATTGCGTTCCCATTTCTTGCATACAATCTAAACAAGCCCGCGGCGATATCTTTCACATGCGCGACACAGCCGCACAGACACACGTGTCCACACATACGTAATTCCTCACAACCCACACCACACATAGCCACCTTTCATTACTGGTTTTTTTTTATCAACATGAAATCTGCATGGAGATGTATCTTTAGCGTGCATGTAAGGGCATGTACATAACAACCTGGAATTTGTTTGACAAAACCCGAGTTAACTTACTCGAGCCTAATTTTATGGAGCTGCTCAAGCAGAAAATATTGCTTAACAATTTTCTGCTGAGCAAAAGTGAGCAGGATACCAGTCACAGACGGTATATATGTGGTATGGTATTTTAGCTGGTAACCTTATTCTGCCAAGCATAATTTTGTGCTTAGCTAATTTTTGTGTTCAAGCACGTCTATGAAGTTTTGCCCTGGTGTGCTATCACACTGTTTACATCTCCAGCAATCACAAATGCATAACGATTGTTCTGAGGTGTACCCAGCAATGTTCTCTGCAAACTGTAGGCTTGGAGCTTCACAGAGGCACTGGAGGCAATCGCCTCCATGCCCTTGCCTTGGTGCCTCCTCGAAATGTTCCAGTAGCAATTTACATTTCCCCTCAAAAGGGTAACTTTGCCTATAGAACATAGTTATCCGGCCTGAAACTATACACTTGAACACTGTAAACCTATAGCATAAAAAGCTATCACTTTTTTTCAACTGATTTTTCCCCCAAACCAAAGGCTGAATTCAGCTTACAATGCCGAGAGCTCCCATGCCTGCTGCAGTGTAATAAAATAACTGAGTCCGAAGATGTGAAAGCAAACTCACTAGCTGTGAGAATAGGTTATATCGAGTCAAGTTCTAAGCTTACCTGATGATGCATCGGCATGGTCATCAACACCTGTCTGTTGGGAAACAGAAGACAGCTCTCGAAATTCCTCTCTCTACGAAAAAATCATAAAAATCAATTTTCAAATAATAAGTTCATAACAAAAAATCATAACAATTTCAAGTCTTATAAAATAACTGGTCTATGAAACGAAATGCCGAAAGATCCTTGTATTGCTGCTTCCCAGATTGCAGGCCTGATACTTTGCGGAGGCAACAGAGGCAATTGCCTCCGTTGCCCCTGGTCATTGCCTTGGTGCCCTTGAAACGTTCCAATAGAAATTTACAATTTTCTCATAGAGGTGCCCTTTATCAAGAAGAAAATACCTTGGTGCCCTTGCCCTTTCAAGAGCGAAGCAGTCAGTCCTGAGGTTGTGTTGTAAATTTCTGTGTGATCCCTGGTGTGGATTTCACAAAGTGCTAAGACTAGTCTTATCTCGATGTTAGGATGAGTAACTAGTCCTAATTTATAGGACTTGTCATCAGTTAGGACTAGTCCTAAGTTAGGACTAGTTTTGTGAAATCCACCCTGGGTTATACAGCAGTTTAAGGTTGAATGGCTTCTGATTGGCAAAATAGGGAAACAGCCAACATTAGGTCTAGATAGCTCATTTGGTAGAGTGCCAGTACTTTAATCCAGAGGTCACAGGTTCAAATCCCGTTCCAGTCATTTTTTTCTTTGTTTACCCAAAAGGTTTAATTAAAATTTACCGAGTCAGTTTCCTTTGTGGTTTGTTACTTGACAAAAGAAAAATTGTAAGTTCATACTTGTTTCGTTCTTACTGAAGACAGTGGTTAATATCGAAATATTTCTTGGTACCAGTGGTTCCAACGTAAGATGGTTCAAACGTAAGATGGCCCACCTCGCCACTTTCAATGACCACCTTGCTCATTTTTCGCTAATGTCACCACCCTCCTGTGAAAATTGTTCATTTAAAGGAAATACTAATCGAAAAAAATGTTCATCTATGAGTTATTTCCTTGACCGCTTACACTATGTATCAATAATTAAAAATGTTGATGTGCAGATGGAATCATTTCCAATTTGTGTGGGCACTGCATTCTTGTAAGTTTGCAAACTGCGTTAATTTTGCTTGGAGGGTTTTGAGCAACTCACTCAGTATATTAGCCTGGGGAAGACACTGCTTATGCATGCCAGAAGAAAAAGTAATTCCAAAGCTTGTAAAAAGTATTCGAATTAAAAGTTGACAATTTGAGCACACAGATTTTTTCAGGATGATTGATGCATGACTGTCATTCATCAATCAATCAATTAATTAATCAACCAATCAATCAATCAATCAATCATTTCAGTGATTAGGCACCAATCCAAAGTTCATTGCTCATAGTGCCATAAAATGAATAAGCGCTTGAGAAGAGGTGAGATTTAAGAGAAGTTTTGGAAACATGGATATTGAAGGAGACAAAGTGTGCATTTTCCAAACCTAGGAAATTTCATCCTTCAAAACCATTCTCGTGAATGATTCTGTGGCCCACCATTATTAATGAAAGAGGTCCCTAGACAAACAAGGCTTTTCAAATACTTAAACATAAGTATCCCGAAGTTAAATCATCACTGGTGTTTTTCCCTTTAAAACTGTGGAACAGAAATACTATGACAAAACACTCACGTCAACACCGTTCCTCCGTGGGATATGTGCCAAGAAACAACCAATAAAAATCTACTCAGCATTTTTTTGTTATTGCTTTGTCCACTCTTTTTTACAGAAACTGACAATTCTGCAACAAGAGACTAAGCTCATAGCGACAGGTGCGGACGGTGAGTAGAAAAAATATGAGTTGCCTCAAGGAAATGCATGCTAAGATGTAAACTTATTTGTGCTGAGGATCTGAAGACGCGAATCTTCCCCTCTGTCCTGACATTTTTGTCTGGTTCCCCATATACACAGTGAGCAATGATAGTCTGTATTCTAATTTCATACAGAGGGACCAGGCTATTTTTATTCTTTTAGCCTCGGTTTAATTACATTGGGTGGAATGAGGGAAGCAGCAAGGCGACCATATGGGTGGGGGGAAGAGTGCCCCTCACACCCCTCTTCATTTTCTAAAGTTCAGGGTTCATTTTCTTGAGACTTTCCACACACTAAACAAACACAAGCAGGCAACCAGTGATGAGAAATGTAAATGTAGGAGCCCAAGTGCACCCTCTGTTTTCGCAAACTAAAAGTTCTTGCAAGTGATTTGTATATTTAAAAAAAAAAACACTTTAGAATATAGTGCTTGACCTTCAGTGCTTCTTGCGCAAGCCCAGCATCCTTCCACTATTAAAATATAACTCCAACTTTCTTCTGGTTATATCATAAAAATAACCTTTGAAGATGCGGTAAAAAAAACCAAAAAAAATTCATGTTTCTAACGAAATAATGAGAACTGTGTTGTAGAGCTTATTTAAATTGCCTAGTCGGGCAATATAAATAAATGAGCAAATTCAACCACAATTTTTCTTGAAAATGCCAAAAACTACCGGGACATATTTATCAGAATGATTGGTAAATGTACAAACTTTATACCAAGCATGGATTCAAAACTAAATTTGTTGTATTAACTGATTAGTGTGTCTGACTAATTACATGTAGTGTGTCTTATACGTTTATCTGAAAGACATAATCAAACGGCATCATTTGTCCTCACAGACCCTGGCACAGTTTTGCCATGTTTGATTTTGTGTTTGATTTTTTTTTAAATAACAGATGAAGAATACTTAAAAAAAAAAAAAAAGAAAGAAAGAAGAAGAAAAACATATGCATTTATGATTTATGGATTGCCATGTCGTTAGTATTCTCTCTACGCACCAGATCATCCAGACTGCTGACTTTGAGTGGCAGCTGGATCAACCCCCAGCCATGAAGGGTCCCAACATGGACCCCTGGGGAACAGTTGGGATTCTTGAGCGTGATCAGCATGTCCAGGAAGTCCTTGGGGGCATACACGGGCCTGAAGGCACTTAAATCTTTGGAATAGAAACAAAAAAGAAGACGACAACACATGAAAAATAAAACTAATTTCAATCATATCTAGACGGACACTCAGAGTTCTTGACTGAAGGGTGGGTACGGCCAAGGAGCAACGATCAGATTCTTGATGGAAACTAGTACGTGGCTTAATAAAAGGTGAGCCAAGCTATAGTTGATGGAGGTAACATCAGCCGAAGGATGCAATAACCTTTATTCTTAGCTAATGAGTCACTGTCTAGATTGAACATCTGCAGTTAATTAGATCAATTTAGATTCTGTGTGGTTGGGACTGTTCAAGAATCTGTAACGGACGACTCGCGATCCCTCCAGAAACTAAGGCCGTCTCTGAGCTAACGGCTGCGGCTGTGGCTTGATCGTCACATAAACATGCATTGAGGCATGGGATGCCCATAGCAACACCCTTAGCAACAGCCACATCCGTAGCCACAGCCGCCATTTTGGATAAAGCAAAGAGTCTATGGCAAAAAGTCTTCAACTCACCTGGTTCCTCAGCTCCAAGTTCATTCCATCTTGCTTTTAAATCTTTCTGCTCTGCTAAGGGTCTCTGTTTCAGTCCAAACAAAAACAAAAGTTATAACTGTATCCTCTTGTCACAATGATTATGACGATTCTCACAGATCCACATAAAACACAGACGAACTTAATGTTTCTTTCCAATAAAGAATGATCCTCTAATTAGTAATATTGTTATTATTCATATATTAGAAACTTTATGTTGATTTTATTAGCTGTTTCCAGACTGATGGATTAAGCCCCTGGATGTGCCCAACAGTGATTAAAAACTTTCACAGATTTACACATAACTTACATGGTATAATAATCCAGGCATTCATATAGCCTTCTTACGCAGATGTATCACCATGTTTTACAACAAATAATAAAAATGGTCACGGTGGAAAATTTCCTTAAAGTGCTGTTTTGCCTGAAATGCTTAAGCTTTTGAGAAATGAGTAAAACAAATCACTTTGAACTCGCAAGTCCGAAATCCGATGTTTGAAAACAGTGATGGGGTTTGTCACTATTTTCTTGTGGCTCTGATGACTGAGTGAGCTAAAGCTTCCACAGGTTTGTTACTTCATGTATATGTTGGGTCACATAAATCACTTTACATGATGTAAATGTTGGGCACAATTGGTCGATCTGTGCGACTGGTCGATCGTTGGGCAATCGGTCGATCGATGGGCAATCAGTCGATCATGACGCTTTCATCAGTCGATCCCACTGCCACCAGTCGATTCACTTTTTCTTTACAATTAACAACTCTGGAGTTTTTTTTTTTATCCTTCAGAATCAACCAATCTCGCAAAGCGATCGACCGATCGCACCATACAAAAGCAATTTTTTCGCTATTCGAATAGACCGATCCATTAAGCCCCGCCTACTAACGTATTGACCAATCACAGCCTTGACAACGCCACTTAAGGTACGACAAATGTCCGACACGTTAAAAATCCTATTAGAAAAGTAAACAAACTGCCAGCATTGTTCTGACACACAACAGCACACTGTACTTACTTTTGTTTGGTTTCAATTTTTTCGTTTTTTTGTTGGTGCAAATCCCAAACAGTGGTCCCTGTACAGTTGTGTAAAAGTGGTTTAACGGTGTTCCTGTCTGCATTGTTCTTTGGACTCAAGACACTGCTCAAAAGGCCACAAAACTAAATAATTAATCCATACCGTTCAATAAAAACCATGACCGTGTGTGTATCAGATTTTTTTGTCTCGAGCCCTGGCGGGATTCTTTTTGGGCAGAATTGCCGGAATCTTTTTTCTTTGAGGGTACCGCTGGCACAAAGAAACCCTGACTTGACAATGCCAAGAGCAGAAAGATTCCCTTTGGATCATCCATTTTGTTTAGCTCCTTGTCTAAACCGGTGGGCATCTAAAGCACTCTATATGTTTTTCTGACAGGTATAAATGTGACAGAGATAAATGTATGTTTGAATTACGAGACCCATTTATATATAGCACGTTGTGTTTGGGTTTACAAGGTGATTCGGCCCAATCTGGAGCCAACCATGCCAGAAACACCAGCGCAGACCCCTTCTCTAAAACAATAAGCGTACTGGGTTTCTCTACATGAATTAAACAACATGCAGGTCCTAGGACTTCACGTCCGAAGGAAGAAATGCTCTTATGCGTTTTTTTTGGCCAAATCACCAAAGCTGGGGTTTGTTTTTCCCTTAAACTCCCACCTCATTCACATTCCACACAGCACTCCTTCTTACCTTTCTAGCCAGAGGCACTGAAAGCTCTGTACACATGCTGTTTAAGCTCTTTAAGATCCGCTTCTCCCAGGTCGACTGCACACAAAAAACAAAAAACGGAAATCTAACATGAAAGGCTTGCATCGATATCTTAAAAGTGACTCTACTTGTACAACATCGCTGGTCACAAAAGCAAATTGGTTCTACTTTAACCATAGAGATGTCAATGTTTAACATTCCATGCTGAACCATTAGGATGCCGAAACTAAAATCCCTCCTGCTGTTAGTGCACTTTTATACAGAACTGATTTATTCCGCAAAATACCACAGAATTCTACACTTGTGGACTTTTGAAGAATATGCGTGCTGTTCTTAACCAATTGCCACTGGGCATTGTTTTTTTCCCTCGTTTCATACCTCCTGCAATGCTTTGTTTCACCCACACAAATAGAAGAGATGGTCTTGAATATTTTGCAGATTTTGGCCTGTTATGCTGGGGTTACTGTGGAATCTCTGATTCCAGACCTTTGTCCTTTTGTTCTAAGAAGAGGACTACGAGACATCAAGAGGCTTCCGCCATTGTTTATTCATTGTATTTCGGCTCAATGGAGGTACACTGTAAGTCAGAGTGAACCAGGGATCCAGCCTTGGTTCTGGATTTAGTACCAATTCTCAGCCCTAGCTCATGGCCGAGGTTTTGCAGATCAAACTGCATGTATCTGACATTTTCTCGACAGAGCAAACAAAAATCCCAGTGCTAAAAAGAGAATCTTCGTTCTCTCGGCTTGGTTTAAACAAAATTCCTTCGTATAATGAAACTGTGCGCGAGAAAGAGCAATACAGACACACATAACATATTCGTATAGTAACATTTGTGAAAAAATGAACACGCTCTCAAAGATAAATGATTCCGGCAATTCCGAGAAAAATAATCCCATCACTCTGGGCGAGAACAAAATGGAAGATTCTCGGTGGCAACTGGTTAAGGAGCCCTTTTTTGAAACTGAGCATTCTGTAATCTGCAACCTGGAGCAAGGTACACTTTTTAGTGTTTTAGTATGCCCCTTTAATCAACAACAGGTTGAAAATGAAAAGAGAAATAAGTATCTATTTATACCAGCCCATTGTCGACACAGATATGGTCAAGGTATAAATATGGTCAAGGTAGGGGAACCCATATGAATGCTGTGCATTAAAGCGTAATGAATTGTGGGTAATGCCTACCATGAAATTCTGTGCAAGAACGAGCAATATAGACACACACAACGTTTTTTTGTGTAGTAACATCACGCTCCAGTGAGTCCACGAATGGAGGAATTGAAATGGTTGACAGATCATGCACAATGCTGATTGACAAATGGATCCGCAGGATGCCCCCTTGAAATTGGAATTTGTTCGGGTAATACTAAAGGTATTAGAGTGAAGAATGAAAACCTCCAGGGTGGTACATTTGAGAGGATTTACGGCCAGTCTACACTGCAGCACAAATATATACAGGTAGGATTTTGGACATGAAATGGAATGGTGTGTTGTGGCCAAGCGGCAAGCGGTTTAGTGCATCGGACTCAAGTTCTGATGGCTAAGTCATCAGAGTGTGGGTTCAAATCCTGGTCATGACACTTGTGTCCTTGAGCAAGGCACTTAACCATAATTGCTTCTCTGAGACCAGGTGTATTGATGGGAACATGAGAGGGCTGAGTGAATAAAAAGCATTAATTTAAGCAGCTTGGGGTTGTGTGCTCCCCAGGGAGTTGAGAAAGTTTGAGGAATGGTCTAAGTACGCCTGATGAACTAGAATAATAATATCATAAAGTGCCTTGATCTAACTACTAGGATATGAGCACTATATAAGAACCAAATATTATATTATCATAAACTGGACTGTCTCATCCCTTGTTGGTCAGTTCAAAGCAAAGAAAGATCTAAAGAAAGATCTAAAAACCAAATCAGAACCACAATCACTGAATGCTCTTGGCAGTACAGTGTAGTACTAAGTCCAACAGAAGAAGAATGTGTGATTCCGATAGACTTTAGGATGGTTAGGCTGCAGAGTTCGACCTTGGCGGTCGTCCACTTGCCAAACACCAGTGAAAAAACAGTGGCGGGCAAGTCAAAGCCCTTCCATCTGTAGTTCGCCAGGCCAGTTAAAACATTTTGTGTCAGTTAAAATAAATGTTTGAAGGATCATTGAACTAACGCTGAATGTCACTTACAAAAGCTTAAAACTATCTTAATCAGAAAACCGCAAGTTTAAAATGAAGTGCTTACTTTATTATAAACATGGTTAAAAAAAAATAAGTAACTTTTAGTAACATGCAGGCCTGGATTTACACAAAGGCCATGAAGGCCATTACCTCCATTGCCCTGGTCTTGGCCTTGGTGCCCCTTTGAAAGTTTCCCATAGACTTTAAGATTTTCCAATGGAAGTGCCCTTGGAAATGAAAATGGACTCAAGTGATGTTTGAAGCTTTGCATGGTGTAGGAGACTAAGAAAAAACTATTGCTAGTAAACTTGCGGGTACAACCATGAAAATGGCCTTGCTCTCTCAAAGATGAAATCCCAGGCCTGAACGTTGGTGCTTTGCATTGATTTGTTTGTCCGTGATGTGGCTATTTGCAGCTAACTGCACCAGATACATGTAGGTACGAGATATTTTATTGAAAAATTCTTTCAAATGTGGATCAAGGAAAAAGCTTGTGGACCACTCAGAAGTCGGGTTCAGTTAAAGGAAAACCAATGTTTGGGTCCAGTTATAATGCTTTACAAATGTCATACATTAGGATTTTTCAGTTCTTTTTGATACAATTCCAGTCCTCAAAAATGAACCCACGATAATTGCCATGGCCACCCCCATTCCTTCTTCAGTGGTGCCCTTTGTAAAGTTTGACAACAATTTTAAAACAATTCAGACTTAAGTTCCCAAGTGCCCTTTGTCAGGGAAAGGTTGCTGTTCCCCTTCCAAGAATAAGCTTCATGGACTGCAAATAACTAGGCCCACGCCCCCACACCGCCCTTCACCCACCCTCCGATATGGCCAATAAAATTACTAAGAAATCTCAAGTCAAACATGGTGAATGAATTGGAACAGATATGCAGCGAATTCCCAAATCTGAACCTTAGTTTTTTAAAGTCATGCAACAGCCCTTATCAATATTTGCAGGGACGTTTGCTTTCTTTGCACTCAACAAACAGGAAAATAGCGGTGAACCAGTTTTAAGTTTCCTGTGTACAAGGCATATTGTATTCCGGGCACGACATTATATATATCGCAAAGAGAGGGGCAAATTGAATTTTATTGACTTACTCATGTACCTGCCTAGCATTTGGAAGTTTTTAAAAACATAAAGGGGACTGGAAATGTGTTCGCAATAGGCTCTACAATTTATTCAATTGATGATCAAAACATAACTGACCGGTGCCTTTTTTTTTCACAAAATAATTCTTGTTTGGACTGATGAACGTTTTCACTGATTGAAATGGTGACTGGCTGTACGATATATAATTTTATCAAGCAATTAAGATCAAGTTTCGTCTCATTCACGGATGGTTTAAAAGTGAGGCTGCCATTAAGATAAACCTCTCTTTAGCTTGCATGCTGTATGCATCGGTCCAAATTACTGATTGATAGTCTGATAGCAGGCATCAGATTTCTTCTACTTGAATCTGATTTCCGATTTCTTTTGCCCTCAGAAGATCAGTACATATTTTCTTCTTGATAAAGGGCACCTCTACGAGGAAATTGTAACTTTCCATAGGATAATTTCAAGGGCACCAAGGCACCAAGGCAATGCCAGGGGCAATGGGGGCAATGGAGGCACTACAGTATAAGGCCCGAGTACAAGACTATTACATATATAGCTTGAAAAAGTCTTTAAAAGCCAACACCAGGGCTCGAATTTCACACTGGACTGCACACCCGAGGCCAGTGATTTTAGCATCGGGCCAATAAACCCATGACCAGAAAAGTCCAGTGGTGTTTTTTCAGTTGAATAATAATACCTTACTGTGTAATATCTCTTTTTTTTTTAACTTGATGTTCAAATGTCTTCAAACCTGATAAATATCTTTTTAATTCTGTTGGGCATCAAAATACTAAAGGCCCCTACCAATATGATACAAATGCGATATATCTTTTCTTAGATCAAAACTAATTGTTTTACTCATTTCTCAAAAAACTTTAGAATTTAAGCTGAAATGTTTCAAGGGAAGTTTTCCACCGTGACTATCTTTATACCATGTATACGTTACATGCTTGTGTAAATCTGTACACATTTATCTTTTCAATCTTACCGATTTCAGTTGAGTTGTGCAACCCTTTATATTGTTAACTCTCTCGGGACGTGTTTTTTTTTAATCTATCCAATTTCAACAGCATAAATTTTTCATAAAGCACGGACATGTCCATCACTTCAACGGTTCAGGCTTCTGAGAAAGGTCTTTTCAACATTGCATTTTCACGTATCTTGCGTTTTTTTCTTTATGGACATGTCTCTCACGTAAACAGTTCAGCTTTTGAGAAAGGTCTTTTCAACACTGCATTTTCACGTATCTTGCGTTTTTTTCTTTATGGACATGTCTCTCATGTAAACAGTTCAGCTTCTGAGAAAGGTCTTTTTCAACATTGCATTTTCACGTATCTTGCATTTTTTTCTTTACCCTAATAAAGTGTTTTGAGTTCTATATTACGGCGTTCTACAAGAATTTATTACATATGATTATTCAACATATGAATATGTGGACTCCGAAAGCGGGGGTTTTTCGAGCAGATGGGACCTTTTCATTTCACTAATCCGACAGCTTGGTTTTGCCCCCCCCCCCAAAAAAAAAAAACATAGAAAGCAAACAACTTGATTCTTCTGGTGGTATTATCAATTTCACTGATATAACAGTCGTTCTCTGGTTACCAGTGATGTGTACACTACCATGGAAAACAATGGTTGTTAGTTTTTTACTTTAGCCTTGTGAAAACTTGCTAAAATCAGTCATGCACGATGACAACAACTAAACAACTAGCGCTCGTAAAAGCTAGAGGATGGAACAGTGGTTATTTTTTTCGGCGTGTGAAAAGGGCTTAGGTTATGTGCAAAATCTGTGACTGTTTATATTTTAAATCCTACCTACGTGCTGGCTGTCACATCATAAACAGCACAATCATTCCTAATATTGTGATGTGACAGCCAGCGTGCGCGCATGCAATAACTGGGTTAGAGCTCATATATTCCGTGCACAGCCTGCTATGATCATGACGCCAGTTCCCCCTTTAAAGTCAAAGTCTAATTCACCTTAATTTCGCATTGTGGAAGGGAGAGTACGTGCTGGCATGAACCAGTCAAGAACTTGGCAAACAAAGATGCCCCTTATCAATCAATACGTACCTGAGCCCTCCTGAGGTACGCAAGAGGTTCCTTAGTGTTCTCCAGTGGGGTATTGGGATGGGTAGGTTTGGGATACATCATCAAGTGTCTATACACTGCATTGTGTAGTCTCCGCTCCCAGCCTTTGGAAGAGAAAAAACAAATAATGAAACTAAAAAGGTGAAGGTATGCATCGAGGATAAATAGTACTAGTACTATTCTTAATTCTACCCTTACACCGATGTGTGATTATAAGCACTGAATAATTAGTCCTGCAGAAATTCAAAAATGAATCCCAACCAATCAAAATCCAACAGCTGGCAGGCATCTCCCCACGTAAAAAACAGCGTATTGGTTCGATATGCAAAAATTTGGGGCCGACACACTGTCAAAAAAGGCCGATGACATCTTTTTAAAACCCGATATGGAAAATTTGTTTTGTAAAGTATAGACAGATGGTCACCAAATCACAGCTGTCAGTAACAGAAACATGGGCAGATGCCAAATAGTCGATAAACATTGACAAATCAAATAAAATGTCACTTAAAAAAAAAATTCACTGAACTTCTCCACACAAATAGGCCTAGCTGCTCCAACTTGTCATACCATCTGACCATGGTCATGCATAAACACAACACACACGTTCATACCGTCTCTCACCACACGACAAACATGTTACTTTGCTGAAATGCGTAAAGAAAGCTATTCCAAAAAACGGGTACCGGCGAAAACCACGATGCACGGCAACATCAATCCCAAAATACAAGTCCATGCCTTCCAACTCCGCGCTCAAAGCCCTATTTTTTTTTTCGATCAGAAAATCCCCTACACACTTTTTACAACCCAGGGGAGAAACCCTGGCACAGTCAGGGATTCCAGAGAATCTTTTCAAGGAAAAAGTTCAGCTAAATCTCTACTCGACCACCGTTTTTTGTAGCTCACTTTCACTGCACCACAATTATATTTTACAAGATCTATTTCACTTTTTTTTCCTTTTTTTTTTTGCTGAACTTACAGGAACTTTGGAGTCAAAAAAAATCTCGGTATGCGCTTCGCAAATCTCGGTATGCGCTTAGAAAAACACTATAGTCTGTAGGACTTGTTCAGTGGGGTTACTGGCCTGATGCTAAACTGACTGGACTCTGGTCACTGGTCCACTGGGTAGTTTGAGTATTGATGTTTTAGTTCTGAGGACTGCATTAGTAATGCTTTATTTGGGATCAGGCATATTCCCATAATCTTGAGTCTAAATGCCTTTTCACACTACATGTACATACCTTTCTACACATGTTGAAATCTACACGGGTCCGACCCGTGTCGACTCCGAAAAAAATTCTACGCGGTTCAATCCGCTCAGCGTTCACCCTGTTCCACGAAAAAAAGAAGCTTCTATGGGTTACTTGTGTTGGAATTTTCAACACGGATCGAAAGCCCTCAACCCACCTCCCGAGCAGGGTTTTGTTTTGTTTGAAATGTTGCAGTGTGAAAAGGTGAGCCAATTTAACAGGGATCGCACCCGTGTCCAACACGGCAATTTTTTCGTATCGTGAGATGGCCTGATCAGTGTGGGTGTTCCATATGGTCATGTTTTCTGTGTACACCAGCAATAGTGTATACTGATTCTCATCATATCAAACGGGGGTCAGACTATTCTAACCTTCCAGCCTCGGTTTGGTGACACTAATATGAATGGAAGAAATCCATGGCTGCACAAGACAAAAATCTGATGTGTATCATGAAATAAATTCAACTCAATTCAATCTATTCCCAGAGAAATTTGAAATAAAAAAAACGCCATTCACTTTCAGAATAGCATGGTACTTCAATGGATATTATGAGCATAAATTAAATTTCATTTTTTTCCTGGCTTCAAAATTTATAGGCCTATCTGATGATTATTTGAATGTTTTTTTTTTCTCCCCCTCTTTCTCTCTCTCTCACTAGAGCGCTCTTGTTTATGAACGATGAAATAAATTTACATTTAAGAGAGGGTTGTTTTTCTTAAACACCACAGCCCAAAAATAGAATTCCTGCTTGCCTTGTGACAAAAACGTTGGCAGGCTGTTTAATGCAATAAGTTCCAGCCAGTCTTGCCCCAAGAAAAAAAGCAAACAGGTGTAATGTTATAACGCTCACCATTAAGTAAATGTGGCAGTTTTAATGTTATCGCGCTGTGTACATAATTGTCTGTTCGTGTGCAATGTTTTCACCTGCATTTAGCCAGCGGAACGGTCTCGACAAAGAAGGAAGAGAGAGAGAAGGGAAAAAAAAATAGTGGCAGATTGTTTTTCGTATTCCTGAGAGGAATAATTGCTCACATTTCCTCAGCCTTGAATGAAAAGGAAATATGTCAAAAAGAATATTTCCAATGATTTGTTTTTTTTCTGACACCTCAACAGTCCGGTGTCTTAACGCCAGTTGAGGGGAACGGATCTCATATCCAATCCCAGCGGACGCTTGTTTGTACCCCCAGAGCGCCCTCTTGGGGACAGGAGCGATCCGTGCCGTAGTAGATCTCCAAATGGACGATCACGGCACAGTTTGTTATGCTTGGTGATGGACAGTCAGAGCGTGCCATGCCTCGTGCACCCAGAGGCAGCAGGGCATTCTACGCAGCAACAACATTAGCACAATTAAGCTGAAAGTTCCCTGCTGTTATATCCCTGTCCCCCGAAAGCATGCGGTATAGAAAGATTGGGGCCATGAATAGGGCCGCCCTGGAGATAATAAGGCATATAATGTGCTGCTCATGGTGTCTCTACCGGCTACTTCAACAAAATTACGACCTATTCTTCTTAGCAATCCTTAAAGTGGCATCCCTCACACATGTACTTGCTGAACATTTTGTGACAACTTAAAGGTATGACATGTGGTAAAGCAATGATCAAAAACATAAATTGAGGCTTCAAATCTGAAAGCTGACTTTTTATAGTTACTAGTTGATCTGAAAAATATTTTTGTCTGAAATACTTCCATCTTGGAAGAAAGTTCCCCCCCCCCATCAAACAGTGTCTCAAATTGATTTGTAAAAATTAAAATAAGTAGGCCCTATACAAAAATAAAAAAACAACACATAAACTATTTCCTTAAAAGTGACCTAAATAAGGTGACCTAATTTGATGAAATTTTCACAGGTTGATTGTATGGTGTGTTTATTAAAAACAAAAGTATACTAATTGGTTTTTTTTACCCATACATCGATGTGTGTTAAGTACTGTACACTCAGTACCTTCCCCGAGTCCTGTGAAAAAAACCATAGCAGGCATATTACTCAGGTGGGATTCGAACCCACAACCTCGCCATTCTAGAGCAGATGTCTTACCACTAGACCACCAGGCTTGCCCGGTAGCTAGAGGCAGTTGGAATCCTACATTTTAGCAACGGGTACCACAATAGTTTAATAGATGTTAAACTTGAATCGGGGAAAAAGAATATTAAATGCGTTTTACCCATACACCGATGTGTGTTAAGCACTGTATACTCAGTACTTCCCCCATCCCCACTTCCCGAGTCCTGTGAAAAAAAATCTACAGGGATATTACTCAGGTGGGATTCGAACCCACGACCTCGCCATTCTAGAGTAAATGTCTTACCCCTATACCACCAAGCTTGCCCAGAAGCTAGAGGCAGTTCAAATCCTACATTTTAGCAGCAGGTACAGCAACGATTTAATAGATGTTAAATTTGCATCGAGGATGAAGAACATTAACTGTGTGTTTTTAAGTTGGTTTGAATCCCATCCAAGTAAATAAGTAATGGCCTGAGAATTTTACAAATGAATACAATGAATAAACGCGGGTGGAAGCCTCTCGGTGTCTCATTAGCCTCTTCTTATAACAGAAGGATAAAGATCTTGAATCAGGGATTACACAGTAACCCCCGCATAATGGGCGAAAATCAGCAAAATATTCAAGACCATTTTGTCCTCTTTGTGTGAGTGAAACGAAGCTTTACACAGTGAGCGCATAGGCCTACTCTTTGCACGCTCTGAAACAAAATGTCAGGACGACCTTTGTTCCAGTATTCCGCTTTTACACAATAGCGTGTTTAAACGTCGCCCATTTGCTGGCTTGGAAAATATTTGCGTGTGGAAATATTTGCGTGTATACACGACATCCAGCATCTACTGGTCAACGGCATCTACTGGTCAATATGTTTAGGGGGTGGGGCCTAATGGATCGGTTTATTGTCTTGAACACTATCTCCCTAGGTTAATTTACCAGGATCCTTCCTGTCTCTAACAAAATTCAACATCCTATGGTAACTCAGTACCTAAACTACTCTGGTTATAGTGGTATGCCTAATGTAAAGCAATCAGTTTACTCGTGCAGTCCTCAATCAAACAGAATCCAACAAATGTGGTTTTGAACCACCAACTCTCCCCCCAAAAAAAAGAAGAAGAAAAAAAAAAAGACAGTATTCTCACCTGATTCCTGTAAACCTTGAATTACTTGATCCTGTAGATGTGATAAACTGACACTGGGTTTTGCTGCCTGGACCTGAAAAAAAAGCGTGAATACCAATAAAATCCAAACTTAGTGTAAATCATACTTCAATCTGTCCTCCACAAATAAGTTTGATTTTCATAGGTGAGTTTTGTATTAATACACATATACAGTGTGAGGAAACTTTTTTTTCTTCAGAAATCAGCCATGTAAGTTTGTTATGAAAAAAAAGTTCAGCACAAACAACTTTGCGATTCAGAAAGAAAAGAGGTAAATCGGCTGATCCCTGACAGCTGAGAAGTAGCATGTCTGAATTTTCGAAGTACCATTTTAACAGTCAGTTTTATGCATAAAAGGAAACCTAGATGATTTCAGACCTTTTTGAAAACGATTGGGTAAAAATTTTTGTTTTAAACTGCATGCTGGGTTAATCCCAATCAATTGTTAGGGAGACCTGAATAATGGTGTGCTATTTTTGAGTTTTTTCCCAGCTATTTAAATCAATGTAACCCAAATTAGACTGGAATGACAAAATCGTCTGATCCCGTCTTGGTATCGTGAAAATCAGTACTCATTTTTGCAATGAACACAGGGAACATGACCCAAAATGGCGGCAGTCTGATAATGGTGTATTATACAATATTGATAAATCACCTGACAGAACTTCCTCAATATGAGCTGAAAGATATTTTGCAGTTTTGGAAAGAAAAAAAAAAAAAAAGGAGAGAACACCCGACACAGTTTAGGCCTATTCCTAAGGGACGTGGATTCTACATAGAATTAAGTGCAACACCTGTGGGTTTAACATTTAAATGTTGACAGTTAATTCCTGAAAACAATTTGAAAGATTGTTTCAATATCAATCAACTTATTGACTGACCTGTTCATCAGTCAATCATCAAAATATCACTTCAGAGCAAAACATGCCTCCTTGTGGATGGGAAAATATGTTATGTACACACCCATCAAAGGTGACCACAATGCTCCAGCTACTGCTGAACAAACTCGCCAAATTATGCCTCCTTGTCACTCGGGGAATTGTTGCTCACTCCATAAGTAACCTTGTTCAAACAAAAGTGAATAAATTACTGGGGGGGGAAGGGGTTTACCTGTGCTGCTCTTTTCAGCTGGAAATGTAGCCGTGATTTGCGAATCTCCCGGGCGACGTGGGCGATGACAACAGATTGGTCGTCCTCGGTTAGATTACTGGCCATTTTTAGAAAACCTTGAGGTGAGGGAAATAGAGGTTAATGACATTTGGATCGCATCTGGGAGATGGTCCCGCTGTTAAATCCACGAGATAAAGCCTTTTAATTCTGCTGGATCACAAGTTTAAAAAAAAATTGCTGCAGATGGCTTGAAGAGCAACTGTAGAATAACAAAGTCACTTGATGTACAGTAGGCTAGTGCATTCTGAGAAATGTTGACGCACTTGACCTCAAACATGTTTTGGCGTCAGTAATTGTTTTTAAAGCATTTTCACAAATTCAGAATGTGCAGGTCTTCTGTTAAAACTAAAGATAAGTAAATCTGCCGTCTGTTAATTCAGAAAAAAAGCTTGGTTAAACTTGGTTCAACACTGGCAGATTTACGGAGTACATGTAATGCACATTTTGCAGTGAGTTTATTCTAACGACAGTAATAATACTGGGTTCTTCTAGCACATCCTAGAGCAAGTTCTATCAAGGACCAATGGTTCACTAGTGGTTTGTTAGTGACGTAGAGTTGAAGTGCGAACAACTCTAGTGATGTCATGTCAACCAGACCTTGATAAATTGGCGATATCAACGTTATCACTTTCCTGATAACTTGTCCCCTCTGCACTGTGCTTTTGAAACGGCTGTTGGTAACCAGCCGCGATGCAAAAGCGATAGGCTGGTCGTGAATAGTCAACTAGACTAGTCCAATCATGGTTGACTAGTGTGAGTTTGATCAGAGTTAGTCGAACTATGGTTAAGTCTGGTCCTTGATCGTACTTGCCCCTAGTTTAACTAGATCATCAGGGAGCTTTACATTATCCCTGTTCATCAGGCATACTTAAACCAATCCACAAACTTTCTCAACTCCCTGGGGAGCACACAACCTCAAGCTGCTTACATGTATATCAGCGCTCAGGGGTTAATTCAGCCCTCCCAGGTTCCCATTTATATGCCTGGGCTAAGAGAAGCAATGTATGGCAAAGTCTCTTGCTCAGGGGCACAACTATCGTGACAAGGAATGGAACCCACACTCAGATCACCAGGCCATCGTAACTTGAGTGTGATACATTAGACCGCTAGACCACGACATGTCACACCACATTCTAAAATTACTACATATGTACATGTCATACCAATCCAGTAGTAGGCCTACTAGATTTCTCAACCATAAAATAATTCAAATAACATCAGTCTTTGTAGTATTTTTGAGGAAGGGCCCCATGGGGTCCCATATACGTAAAGTACCCTGTTTCCTTACACAATTATCTTACAGACTAATAATCTATAAATTCTTGCAGGTATTCTCCCTGCAGACGCCCAATATTTGAATAAAAACCACTGAAATCAAAGACTACCTTAAGTTCTTTTCAGACGTTGAAACTTTCTACGTGGAAATTTGCTCAAAGTACTAACTAGTTGCGGTCACTAAAAACGACATACGCACAATTTGTGTGACCCCAACATCACACATGAACCTGTGAAATTAGTCATCACTTTCTCAAGAAAATAGTGAAAAATCTTATCACCGTTTTTTAAACATTGGATTTCGGACTTGCAAGATCAAAAGTAGTTCTTTTACGCATTTCTCAAAAAATAAAGCGTTTCAGGTAAAAATGATTCAAGGGAAGTTTTATACCATAACCATCTTTACACCATGTAAGTAATATGTGCAAATCTGTGAACATTTGTATTTTCAATTTTACGAACGTTATGCACCCTTTAAGTTTTAAACCCTGGTCACAACAACTTATTGACTCCTCAGGCTGCTCTAAAAAACAAACAAGGCTTATGACTGCCCCTATAGCATACAAATACCGATGCAAATGATACACATGACGTGTGTGACCAATTAAAAGAATCTTAAAAGGTCACACGGCACATTCATCATTTTGCATAATCGATATTTGCATGAGATGGGTGGCAAGGAACAATGTTGTTTTCAAAGGCAGCATTAGGTTATGAAAATCAACTTGATTTTTTGTTTCTAATATTAAAACAAAAAATACGTCTACAGGTTTCAATTTTTGTCAGCGCCGGCTAGCCCACGAGAACAGATTGAATTTGCTAAAAAGGTTTCAAGCACAACCCTCTTTATTTTTTAGTAAATATGTTTTGTTTTAATATATTGACTCGTAGTACATCCACGCACGTACTTACAGGTTTAATGGTTGCTTTTATATGTAGAGTTTAGTATTTATAGGAGTAAGTTCTACCGATAAAAATCATTGAGTGTTTGTTCAGATGTTATTCATGTATATAAACATTATTCTTGGAGGTTGAGGATTCGCTGTTGGCTCCACTAACCTCATCTTGGCTGTTCAATAGTAAATGCAGTCCTGAGATTTGATATGTCCGTCTCAGGTGTCCGGCTTGAAATTGAAGCCCACTAAAACTGAGCTTCAAACATAATCTCTGTAGGGAGCATTCGCCCTCAGCTAAGTGACTATGGCCGGAAAAACCAACCCGCAAACTTGAATATCAAAAGAAAAATCGGATAGTTCTCAAGTTCTTTTTCACTCCTTGTGCCACCGCGTCGCATGCTAGATTGTATCGGGTCACGTATCGTATGACATTTGCATTGTTGGTACACCTTGGATGTGCATGTACATTTGAGATGGACATATCGAATCTCATGCAGTTACTTTGGAACATTAGGTTAGTGGAACTATGGCAGTGAAAAGTGGAACCGATAGGCCTAACAATACCTTCAATCTTACAGTTCTAGCTAGGCCCCGAATAATAGTGCCAATACTCCGAACCCCATCCAAGTCTTTGCTGCAGGACTATCAAGGCATGGCGTGCACGATGAGTTTTTGAATAAAAACGGGCATTCTATTTGAAAAAAAAATTTGCCCACAATGTTCACTTGGCCTATTCATTTCATAAGACATAATGACAATAAAATGTTGTTCCACTGACTCATTCTGTTGGTGCGGCAACTAACAACCTAACAGAGTTTAGATTAAAACACCCCTTACAAAGATTCTGCCTTTTAATTGGTTCAGAGCACATCACATGACATCTTATTTTCACTAGAAAGCCTGCTCCTCTCTGTACATTCTGTCAACCTTTCTGGACAGGTAGGCCCAAGGATATAATTTGACCTAAATTAAGGGAGATAAAGTGGCAGTTGGATACAGCATTTTCGCCAACTAGGCTTGATAACATTATTTAGTGCTTTTTAATTTCATTCATTTTGTTTTTTGTAACGTCTGTCGATATATCAATATTACTCAAGTACTTGATCCTATTTTGATATTGATATCACCGATGTCACTTTTTAATCATATCCAAATATCAAAAATGTTGATGCTGATAAATGATATTTTACAGTATAGGCCTAAATGTAAAAATTTTTTTTCTTTCTTAGTTCGTTTGATTTTCTTTTTTTTCTTTTTTTTTTTTAGGGGGGAGGGGTGATTGCGCAAAGTTACAATGCGCTGCCATGTTGAAGATGCAAGCCAATGCTTTTGTAGGAAATTCCTTTCGTACAGGGCTAGGGGTCGTGTAAATGAAATTTTTTAAAATTCATGCCATCATACTTGATATAGAGAGGACACTCGATATTGAGTTTACAATATTATAATTATCATTATCGAAAAAAAAATCTTACATCTACGAACATTCGTCTTTAAATTAGCACCAGCCAGAGGCAGAGCTCCATGGATGGGCAGTCACTAGTCAGTGCCAGTGGCAGGGGCCCAATTTTTGTTCAAATTGTTCTCACAACACAATGACTTTTGTACACACAGTCAGGCAGGCATAAAGTGACATGGCAAGTCCGCATTAAGTGCCACACCTCTTGGAAATTTGACAGCGTACAACCTTGCTAATTGTGACATGTTTACGTGCGTAGGTGTGTGTACCAGACGATTGTCAGTACTCAGTGCAGTGTCACTACCGTCGTGTCAGGCAGTGCACATCCAAACTATTTCTTCTCAGCCGTACAATTATTGTTTACATCATTTAACACTGAAATTCAACTTACGTTTTATATTTATGACACTGGGAACTTTTTTAAACCTCTTTTAGTGAGAAGAAACCGGCAAGTTAGAGGTATTTCTTGAGCACTTTGTTGCACAGAAACGGTGTAAACAAACCCCGTCGAATTTCCAGATTGTTTGTAAGGCCCGCGTGCGCATGACACACCATGAGCCTTGCATCTGGACGACGTACACGTCTTGTTATAGCATTTTGCACAACATAGCCATGGGGATCAGTCTAGGTCTTGGTTGGAATTTCTCCTAGCATGCACTTGAGGGCGTTCTTGCAATTACGTGGTGTGGTTTATGATCATCGACTTTTTTTCTGCAAAGCTATTAAAAACAATTGCCGATTATAATTTATATCGGGCCGATTACATGAGGATTATTATTAAATATGCACTGTCATTGATTTAGGGAAATTGACTATTTTTGATTGGTGCCACATCATTTTTGTTTGTTTTATTATTTTTTTTTTTTTGAGTAGGATAGGCCTATGTCGAACATCACATGAGTAAAATAGAGCGAGAGAAAAAAAAGAAGCAAAAAGACTTTCACTCGTGCAGGGAATGAATCACGAGAAGTCCCCTCGATCCACTAAACGAGTAGTCCCGGCCGATTTCCTACCTCCCCAGGTAGTACTTAATAAGCGGGACAGTTCTTTTCAGAACTAAGTTGTCCCTCCGAGTTCTAAAATCTATTTCGTGGGTAATAGAATAGTAACAAGACAAGTTCTCACGAGAACAATCTACTGTTTAATACAGCAAAAAGTAGATACAATGGTGTTACCGCAAACCAAACATTGATACCTCGCCATGCAATGCCTCAAAACCCCAAAAAACAAAACAACATCCAAGTTTCGGAAATACTTTGTAAACAATCATAAACCCGCCAGTTGCACATCGACGAAATTGAATAGGCCTGTTGAGTTTATACGCAGTTTCACTCACCTCCAAAGGGAAGATGATTTGTTGCAAGATAAGTGTAAGTCCCCTCCAACTCCCAGCGTGAGGGGATTTTAATTAAAGAAGCGACGGATGAGGGGGCGGAGTGAATTTCATTTTTTTGTCCACCTCCTGAATGAATCTTTCACAAAATACAACTTGCCCTTTGATTTTTTGGGGAAAAGTGACCTTTCTGATACCGATTCAAGGTTGGACCTCACTGTAACCTGCATACGTAGCAGTGGGGGTGGAGTAGATAAAAAGAATCGTAAAAGGAGAATCAAATTTAAATTCTGAAATACAGCTCCAGTGATATCTGACACCCTGCACAAACATCTTTTTTAAAGTAACCATCTACAGATATTGTATGACCTATTGGTAAGGTTTTGTAGAGCTAACTTTTGATATCACGTAAAGCCTTCAACTGAGAGAGTCCGCGACTGTTTTCGACTTATGCAAAATTTGTTTGTTGGAAACCAGCCGAAACACACATCAGTACCGGCTGTTGATAACACACGGTGGGCCACGGCGTGAAGTTCCCGAATCAACAAATGATCACGCTGCACAAAAAGTGAACAACAAAAATTACCCAATTGCCTTGCACTGCTGCTTCCCAGGTAGTATCTAAAGTTCGGTTTCAGCAGTTTCAGGTTGAATGGCTTTTGACTGGCACTCCCTGAACAAAGATTGACAAAATAGGGAGACCGCCAACGTTAGGGCTGGAAAGCTCAGTTGGTAGAGCACCGGTACGTTACCCGGAAGTCTGAGGTTCTAGTCATAAAATCAAATTTACTCAGTCAGTTTTCCCCTATCGTTTATTACCCAATTTATTTGAATGAATTCGTCAAGATGGAAGCAAACTTTGCATATTCTTTGAATAAAGTAGTACTTCTGCCTTGGAGGATCAAGGACAATATAACAAAAGAGGTTCAAACACTTTCTAAAAGATGTTTAAACGAGCAATTACAAAGTATACTTTCAGGTTTTTTTTTACGATAACCACCTTGCTTTAAATTAATCTGCAAACAAAATTAGTTCCAAATTAAAACCCCATATCTTTGGTTTGATTGAAAATCCAAATGCTTACAGATTTGCTCATAACGTATGGTATAGATGGTCATAGTGGAAAACTTCCCTTGAAATATTTTGGCCTGAAATGCTATAGATTTTGAGAAATTACTGAAAGAATTATTTTTGATCTCGCGAGACAAAGACTCCATGTTGGAAAACAGTGAAAACAATAGAGGGTCCCCCACTTCTCCAGACTCCCAATGACCGATTGAGCTTAACACATTCACAGGTTTGTCATTTCATACATATTGAGTCACATGAAGTGAGGATATATTAGTCTTTGACAATATTATTAACAATGTTCTGTGCACTGTAAAAACTGGGGTGTTAAATTGATTCTTTTGGTATCTATATTATGTGACAACACCGACATGGTGTTAGTTATCCTCATTGCTTTATCGTTGGTAAAATTAACACCATGTTGGTGTTGTCATAGTTACCAAGAATCAATTTAACACTCCAGTTTTTGCAGTGTGCGTGCTTTAAAGCCCCAACTTAACATTTATAAGAAGAAAAACATACTCACAGATTTACATATACCTTACTTGGTATAAAGGTAATGACGGTAGAAAGCTTTCCTTTAAGTATTTCTGCCTGAAGTGTTATCGTTTCTAAATAATAAATGAAACAAGATCCAAAATTAGTTTTCGTCACAGTGAGACGGAATGCGCATGAGTAGGAATGCGTACAAAAATGACGAATGCATTTTTACCGTTATCTCGCAAATGAAACAACATGAGCTGACATTTTCACAGGTTGGTTTTATTACAAATGTCTTGATTTGTGCAAAGAATGGAAGCATTTACAGACTCCTTATCAATGTTGAGCTGAAGCTTTAACCCTGCGACGTGCGACCGTAATTGTAACATTAAAATAAAATAAAAATGTGTTTATTTGTTCAATAAAATCAATTTCAAATTAAGACCTTAAATCGATATATACTCAATCTCTTTCAAAGACTGTTTTTATGCTACAACAGCAGCAGGCCAGAATGTATCTTTTTATAGTAACACGCTGCGTTCGTAATCTTATTACGCAGGCCACTGCACTTATTTAAGCTTTTTTTATGGCGAATACTTTTCGTTGTCACCCTTTTGCCCTGATGCTGTATCACATTCGTATGCACAAGATCTTCTCTGAGTTATTTCTGGCCGAAGAGGCTTCCTTTGAAAAGAAGCGGCAAAGGCAATCGATAAGGTGAAAATATGTTTCTGTTAACAACACGACATTTAATAAGTATTAAGTGTCATCGCGCACTATTCAAAGTTACGAGCAAGGCGACTTGCGACTCTCTTGATCTGATCCGCGCCGTACGCTGGTCGCCACACCGCCGCTCGGGTCACACTCAGGCATGACCGACTCACGTTCTCCAAGCGCGGCACACCTTCCAAGCCCGCCTTCACGGATTTACATCTTTAAACAATATTCCCTCATCGGAAAATTGATTTCTTGTGAATATGGAACAACGACCAACTAACTGATGGGGAAGACGAAAATGCGATAAGTTTGACTAGTTTCTTACTCCCCTCGGAATCGGAATGCGGCGTGCTACTAAAAAAATGATGAGAAAAGTAGGTTTTTTGTTTGTTTGATGACATGGCGTCTGGTTGCACAGGATCGCCAAGGCCCTGCTCTAGTTTCCGTCTGTTAAAATCGATGTGCCTATTCGCGCACGGTATGTCCTATAATAGAAAATATGCCAATAGTGAGTGAACAGAAAAACCACGTGTCTACACACGTCATTTAGGGCTAATTTGTCAGTTGCACAACATCAAAACTGCGCGGCTGTTGAACAATGGACAGTGTATACCCCCTTTTTACACTTCGCAAAAAATTGTTATTCAGTCTCGAGTTAGAATCGTGAACTTGCTTCTCCGGCAAGGGGGCTCATTTTCTCGAAAGGCAGAAGGTAAGTTTCTCGGTGGGATCTTCCCTCCTAATTTGCTTTTTGTTCGGTTTGGATTATCTTGATTAAACTAGAGAGTTAAGTGGCATTCTGCTACGATGGTTTACCCTGAGCTTAAGCTTTGATGGTGTTTCTAATTTAAATTTAACGAGTTTTCTTTAGGCTGTACTATTTAAGAAACTGCTTAGGAACAGATAGGTTTGCTTCCGAAGAGCTCTGTTAAATTTTGTGATGCGGATCAAATGTCACCGTTCTTGATTTGGCATTTGAAGGCTTGGTTTTGATTTTGCACAGTCAGCTTATCACTCTGTATTTAAAGTACGCGGACAACATTGGCAATAGACCTTTATCATGCTACCACCATCCTGGTCATGTTCCCTGTATCCAATAACAGTAATATATGCTAATATTCATCGCACAAAAAGGAACCAGACTATTTGCCCTTCCAGCCTCGGTTTGGTTACATTGGTTTGAATGGGAGAAAATCAAGATGGCCGCACCAATGATAAAGGTCTATTGTCAAAGACAGTTATCCGCACTTTATGTGACCCCAACACATTCACACATCGTGAAACAACAAACCTGTGAAAGTTTAAGCTCTATATCGGTCATCGAAGTCACAAGAAAATACTGGGGGTGGAAATGATATGAAATTATTTATTTTACTGTGTCCAAACATCGGGTTTTGGACTGGCGAGATCAAAACTAATATTGCTTTCTTCATTTTTTTTTTTTTTTTTTTTTACAAACCATAGTATTTCAAGCAAAAATATTTCAAGGCATTGTTTTCCACATGTATTATCCATATAATTTATGTAATCTGTGAACATTTATATTTCCAATCTCACCGATGTTGTGCACACCATACGGTACATTATGTTCATCGGCAAGAGATTTCACAGAGGTAGGATTTACTGTTTAAACCAACAAGGCATTGTGTCAAATACAATCTTCAAAATGATATGGAAAAAAAAACTTGAAAGGAAGATTCTTCTTCTTTCGTGTGAGTCTCAATCTGATGTTTATTATTAAATATCCTGGGCATCTCAGTTGTGGTCGAAGGAAGTTTGATATTCAGTGATTGCAGGGAAAAAAAACTGTATAGATGTTGCCAAAGAGTAGCAAATATCCAAAAGGGCAACATAATAGAATTTAGGACCTGAAGCATATGGTTTCGCCGGTTGCCTTTTTCCAAACCAACAAGCTGGGAAAGTCACACCGCTAAATGCATTATCCTCGACCACCATTTCAGATTTTGTGTTCAATCAATTGGCCTTGCTTGCTAGGGATAAAAAAAAAGTCTAGGAGTGATGTAGAAGATCTCTGAGCATTATTGCGAGTGTGACACAAAAATCAAGCGAAGACACGCTTTAAATCTGAAAGAGTTCTCGAACTCCTCCTGCGCGTTACATTGCCCGGTAAATCAATTTGCACGCGTCAAAATACATATCCTTGCCGGGGGAAAGAAGCGTTCGATCCGGCGTGCAGCTCCGGCCTGACCACCTGCACAGACCAATCTCCGACGGAAATTCACTTTGACACTTTGGCAATACACCGTGATTATTTTTGAAGACGAGAAGATGAATTCCATAGTCTTGTCTCGAGGTGGGTTTTTTTTTTTCTCCTCTTACTTTTCCTCCGGCGAGTTATAAGGCGAATTGGCGTCAACTCATCCACTTGTAATTGTGTAATTAAAATCCCCTTTTTCGGTGACCCCTTTTAAAGCATTTCTTTATAACATCTTTGGAATTGTGTAAACAGGCATTAGAACCGTGCGCAGGCCCGGGGCTTCTGCAAATTGAAATGGAGGCATTAACACCGCACGTGCGCCGCTAGCATTGCTTGGCATGGCTTTTATTCGGGTTTTACGTCCGTAAATACATTGTGGCGCGATTTAACAAAACGTCCAGACGGGGAGTGAAGTCTACGATTCACCCGATCTGCAGGTGCTCTTCTTCCCCGGTGGAGGGCAGGGAACTCTTGAAGTATATAAGCCGGTCAATGCCATGCGACTCTGCCCCGTCCAGGGAGGTTCAAGGGACAGACGGCTACTCACTTCAGCCCCAAAGCACCCTGTCGTTCAAGTCCAAGGGTACTTACGGGCGTCATATTTTAGTCACCCAGTTGAAGACAAAAAGGAAGATCAAGTGTAATCCGTATATAGGGGCCTATCCAATACTGACGTGTTGGTGTCTTTTTGCAGTGGTCCGATATTTAGTATAATTCATACCGGTACAGTGTACACATGATTTCATTATGTAAACAGGACACAATGAGTCTAACGTGGCGTAAAGTGTCATTTATGTAGACCATCCATATCACAACTGACATTTTGGGGGGTATTCCCTTCATGGTATGTAATAAACATTGCACTTGTAATCCCACGCAGTACGTTACACGTAATATAGGTAACGCTTTGGTTCTTTTCGTAAAGCCTATAAAGCCTATAATGTAGTCCACTGATAGGCCTAATGGACACAGACCGTAATGGCTAAAAAGGTAGTCCAAACACGTTTGGGCCATAGTGTTGAACAAGCCTTCGGGTGTAAACCCGCCCTGGTTTTGACCTACGGAGTCGTATCTCCAGCAGGTATAGTTTTGTTGAATTTCTCAGTACGCACTTGATTTGATTATAGTATTGAATGGCATTTTCGGTTTTACCCTATATATACATCGGTGTTTAATAAAGCACTGTGTACCCAGTGCTTCCCGAGTCATGCGGGGGAGGGGGGGGGGGAAAGAAAATCCACAGGCATACTACTCGGGTGGGTTTCGAACCCAAGACCCCCGCATTCTGCAGCAGATATCAATATTCTTACGAAATTATTACATCTTTTACAATTAGTATTTTGATCCTTTGTTATTTAGTCTCGATTTCTTCATGGTGATTTGTTTTTCTTTTGAAAAAAAACGCTCCCTCGCATACACACGAACTGAATTTACTACTGATGAATATTAACTACCGGTTCCCGAAGGACGGACCTTAATGACAGGAATCCACCGATACTAGTCTCATTTCGAGCAGCAATGTTTATTTGATTGACGACTGTCTGTCGTACGCCACCACGTGATAGTTAATTAGATAACCAATTTACTCGATCCATAATGTTCACGATACTACACATGAACTCAGGGAAAGCGCCAGTCTCAGCTTGGTCCAAAATGTCTTATGCCATTTTTTTTTAATTAAAA
Organism: Marthasterias glacialis; assembly: GCA_911728455.2. NCBI lineage: Eukaryota > Metazoa > Echinodermata > Asteroidea > Forcipulatida > Asteriidae > Marthasterias > Marthasterias glacialis. Next base: position 8,796,872 of record OU452228.1, on the reverse strand, counting down.
AAAGGGGGTACCGTATCGATCAGGTATGGATTTACCTGGGATTTTATGCCTCGCCGTAAACAAAGCGTTAATTGTGCATCGTAAACCCACAAAGTCATACGAAGAATAATTGGTTTTACGGTGGTCATGTTAACATTAAATTAATACGCGACTTTGTTTTCAAATTGACATTGAGTCTTGTAATAATTACAAGGAAGTTGTGGGGACAATTTCAGAGTTGTTAAGTACACTCAAAATTGGTTAAGCACATAATGCCTAATGTTTGTGTTTCGCAGGTGACGCAGTGGCGTAACTGGGGGGGGGGGGGCACGGAGGGGGGGGGGCAAGTGCCCCCCCCCCCAACTGAAGGTCCGTGCCCCTGGGTGCCAGAATAAAATGTTACATTTTATGAGCATTTACGTAGTAATTTCGATGTTTTTAAAACTATTTTTTATTTATTTACACATAATGTATTTTGTTTTACGTCAACACGTCAGAAAACACTGAAAAGAGGCTTGTTTATGACAAATAGAAACGGAAACTACATTTTTAATTGGCCAAAAGTGCCCCCTAGGAAAAATGGTGCAACCCCTTGTGCCCCCTCCCCCTGAAATTTAACTCTAGTTACGGCGCTGAGCTGACGTAACCAGGCATTTGCATTGGGGGGGGGGGGCAACCGGGGGCATCGCCTTTTTTTATGGGGGGGGGATGTGGGGTGGGCGGGCGGATGGGTGGGTGGGGGCTATTTAATGTATCGAACTATTCATTTGTGCATTTTGAAATCTCATTTGGGGGAAGGCGGCAAGGGTTCTGAGCGGGGGGGGGGGGGGCTCTTGACCCCTGCCCCCCCCCCCGGTTACGCCACTGGTGACCAGACATAACGACATTTGATGGATATTGTTTGTGACTGGCTCCCCGCTTATAGTTCTGCTAAGCAACTGACGTACTGTATTTCTCGCTCAGCAGTATTCTGGGGGTGGGGCCTGTTTAAAAGGGTCCTTGTATTCAAATACCTTCATGAGAACGTACATAGTTGTTTGCATAGCCCCCGGCGTGTATTTTTCAGCGAACTGCAACCCGCAGAATAATGTAGCGTATCGTTGTAGACAGTTCGTGTGCAGAATATTTAAGAGAAAAGGTTCAAAAAAAAGTTCAATAACAACATTGATTTTAGTTACTGTGTATGGTTGTATTTCGAGACAAGGCATACGGTAGACAACCATAAACAATTATTCACGGTCTAATGCAATATTCCTTATGATTGTCGACGGTGTATAAAATAATGGATGATGAAACCGACGGTAGTGTCCTTGGGCATGTTCATAGAGCCTTCAAAACATCGCTTCACGTTTTTGCTAATAAAACAATCAGTTTGGGGCGCAGTCACTGTGTAAATATAATGTAATAATTGCATAAAGAATATTATTTTTGTTCTACCCTACACCGAGCGTGTGCTCCTTCCCCTACCCCGAGTCCCACGGAGGAAAAAAAAGCCACAAGCAAACGACTCCGGCGGCATTCGAACCAAGTCATACTCATTGCGTTTTTTGTTCACGTGGAATTTCGGTTTCAGTGCTTCTCGGCATCCTGCGGGGGAATCCAAAGGCACTTGTGTTGGGATTCGAACCCACGACCGTATGCTGTTCATGCGGTGGGGTTATAGGCGATGTAAAACAGCCCTCGAGAGGGTGTACTTTTTCAAAAGCTTTTGGGGGGTTTTAAGCTACGAATTGCAGAGTAAACATCGCATCTTCATACGGTGCGATGTTGTCACGACGTTGCTAAAAGATATATTGTCTGTTTATTTGAAGTCTTTACAGAGTAGTACTAAAGCTCACCGCTATTGGATTTTGTCTCTTATTTATTCCAAAAAGAACATGGTATCCCTTTCGTTTGTGATATCTCCTTGCAAGTTGGGATTCCAAAGTTCAAATTTTGACTAAATGCCATCTGTCCAGAAGCAATAAACACTTCCCCGAACATTTAATGAATTGGACATTATACAGCATAAAAGGGGTTATATCAACTGTAGGTCAAACTTGACTTGACAGTTTTTTTTAATGCACATAACTTAACATCGATCTATCACAGTGTCGGTCGTAACAGAGAGGGAAAAATAATGAACGACTTCACACGTGACTGGAAATATTGACACACGTATTTTTTTATATCTCCATTCATCCCAAAACAGATGCTCACTGAGGGGTACACAAAAAATACCAGTGGAAGAACCATCTGTGTCAAAAGAAACGGTTCTCATGCATCGACTTATACAGCTTGGTAGCTCATTAGAATGATTTTCTCGTTTATTTATTATTTTTTTCAGGTGGTAGACAGGGGGTCAAGTCTCCTGGAGACTGTGTAATACGGCACAAGCATTTAGTCGACTTGTACTAGTCTATTGTCACCACATTCACTCCTGGAGCTACTTTTACTCACCGGACGAAATGAGATGTTAACTCCCTATCTTTGATGCGGGAGACAAAACCCAGCCTTTGATGCCCGCAACTTATCTGACAGTGGATCCCCCCGGAGGGAGACTCGATTGTGATAACATCAGTGGGCGCTCTACAACGGTAGAAGCTTATGACAGTTGTGTTCAACGCTAAGCCTCAGACAATCTGGGCAGAGAAAAAAAAAGGAAATAAATATCATCAAATGTTCAAAAGCCACGTTGTGTGACTGGGGGTCGTACACTGCTTGCTGTAAATACAAGGTTTTTGTTCATTCTGTTAGCGGAACTATTGCATTGACTTCCCTCCGCATCTTCAGAACCCTCAAGTATTGACGAAATATCGGATGAAATCAATTTGTTGTGACAACATCTTGAGGATTAATGATAGTGTGCTGCGATTGTTGGACGCGTCCAAAGTGAACACCAAGGCGCCTGGAAGACTAGTCCAAGACGGACATTTTCAATAATATTTCACAAATTACCAATCTTCACCGGAGTACTCCATTTGTAACACTCGAGGGATCTCATTCTTTCTCCCGAGATCTGGATAGTGTGACGTTGTGTCATATACTTGAAATATAGCCGGGTAGTTCATGCTTTGATATCACGAGACAGAGCACTAGGATTGTGAAGTAGCGATTTGATTAAGTTGGATATATTTGACGGTGTGTAAAGTCCAAATACACGTTCTTGTAATACTTTTACCAATCAACACCTGGCATCATGGCGACGGCGACCACCGCCTATCCGTACTCGCTTCCGGATAGCACCAGCCTTCCACCGGTCAATTCTACTTTCTTAGTAACCAGTATACTGGATGCTAACTCAACGGACTCAGCTCTGGCCATGGATGATTTTGACACTGGCCGAAACAGGACCGTGCGCATTGGTTTTGGATTGAATATTTACCTGACCGCGACGCTGTACGGGATCGTCTTCGTGCTGGCCATCGTCGGCAACATCCTCGTCCTGGTCACACTGGCCCAGGACAAGCGAATGCGCACGGTGACCAACATGTTCCTCTTGAGTTTGTCCTTTAGTGATCTTCTATTTGGTATATTCTGCATGCCGTTTACTGTGGTTGGGAACATGCTGGGGCGATTCGTCTTCGGGGCAGTTATTTGCAAAATCGTACCGTACATTCAAGGTGAGTGAGCTTTTCTACTTTCCCTCGTACTTGGTATCACGCATGGGGAGGTCTTCTATAGGGGGCGGGGTACGATGATATCCACATCCTGGATCCAAATGCACTCAACACGTGTTCCGTACCTGGACACAAGATAATGGAATTTATACAGAAATCAACAAAGAGCCTGAAAACCATGCATTTGTCTTTCACAAGTGAGTCTTTGGAACCTGTTCGTCATTGTAGGCCCTCTATATCAAGTCATACTATGTTTTATACTTTAGTAAGAGATTTAATTTTGAAAAACAAATAAAATTATAGCTGTTGCAAACTGCTTACCAACCACAAGGACCTGTTGTATAAATGCCAAAAAATGTTTTAATGGCCTCACGTTTCGATCCCAGCAGAGTCTTTCTTAAAGGCTAACAATCAAAATTTAATAATTTTGAGTACCATGGTATGAACCAAAAGAGGTGGGACGGCGTCGCATGTAAAGTGAATTGAAAATCAAAACAATATACACAATTACATATGCCGCTCTTTTCAAATTATTGTTAGCACTATTTGGAACTTACACCACTTTTTATGCAATTCGCCTATCACAAGGCCCAAAGGCCACTCGAGGTGTGGGCTACTTTTTGAAGGGATAGAAACCTGCCCCAATGCGCAGAAACAAGAAATGGAGAGATATAAACGCAAGTCTCTTCACAGCACAGCTAAGAATAGGTAGGGGTAAATGAACACATTGCGAGACAAACATAACTGCCTCTTCCCCTATTTAAAGCAATATTATAGTTAAGTTTCTTGCTTAAGCCATCAGAACTTGAGTCCGATGCGCTAAACCGCTCGGCCACAACAGGCTACAAAATGAAATCCACCCATATGACGTGCCACAAAGCCATACCTCTCGTTTTAGACAATTACCTCTTTAAGTTTGCGGTCTGGAAACCTTCGTACGCCACGGTGCATCTCTAACAAACCCAGCCTTCCACCGCAAACTTTAAACAATGCCATCAACCTGCAATGCATATCAACGTGAGAAAATCAATTTAGCTATTTCTGACCTAAATACCGCGTTCAATTAGAGCAGAGTGTCTAAATTGGGATAGCGTGAAATGTCATTTCGTTGCCGGGAGTCCCCAGACAAAATACAATAATATTCAGCCAATTTGAGGAAACAAGCTTCGCTACACCGCACGTAGTCCCAGTGTGGAATACACCTCATGTTTTTACTGTCATTGTCCGATTGCATTATGTTATTAACGCTCTATGCTAGATTGGTTGGGCCTACCACTGTTTCAGACTTACGTAGACTATTAGACCCATTCATCCACTTAATGTCAAATTGATAGCCATTTCCGGTATCTGTAACGCAATGCTGGCTTAAAAACAGGTGCAACGGCATGTACATCTTTTGTCTTTAACCGCCACCGTCACAATTTTCAAGGGGTAAAGGTAAAATGTAGGATTGATAAAGCTGATAGTGCAATGTTCTTACTTTGTGTGATTCAGTTTATACATGAAACAAATGTGAAAATTTGGGCTCAATCCGTCGTCTAAGTCAGGAGAAAATAGTGAAAAAACCGTGCACACTTTTCAACACCTTGTCCTTATATGACCGGTTGTTACGACCGAAATTAAAATGTGAGTCTTCAAATTCTACTTTCACGACAATGACGGTGTTTCAGACAAAAACAAATCTATGGAAGATTGGTACTGGAATGAACTTCACACTCAGTAAGTTTTCAGACCGATACTAATGAATACAAACATCGATGAATACAAAACCTGTATTTTACATTTAACATTTCATTTGTGTGTTTCAAATGTGTTGATCGCATTTTTTCGAGTGAAGTTATTGAACCCCATGTAACTTCAGAGGCCAGTAGCCTTTCGAAGTTCAGTTTTCATGGAGCTACAAAATGTTGTAAGCATGAGGAAAAAATCTAGTATTTACTGGAACAGGTCACCAGCTAAAATGCAATGCAAAGTACGCTGCACGTGGCAGGTTCCCTTCTAATTTGTGCTTATAGGGATTACCTCTGTTAAGCTAAGAGGTTCATGTAAATGGAAAGCCTATTCGGACATTTTTTTGGGAACACTGAATTCTCGTGTACATTGCCTTATCATGTGCAGAAAATAAAATCCTGCAATGTTCGGTTCGGATACGAGCCAATCTTATTAAAGTAAAAGAAATTGCAAGTAGATGCTGTGATTACAGGTAATTATAATTTGTACAAATGCTTTGAATGCTAAGTTTAAACAAATCAAATTTAAAACAGTTTGAATTAATTTCGCTCTCGACGCACACACCTTTATCAAGGCGCCATCTTGTTTTGTTTTTTTCTTCTCCCACATAAATCAACGTTGCCAAACCGAGGTTAGAGGAGAAACCATTCTGTCTCCCCTCTTTGCTGCTGTTGATTAGACGGGACTGCGACACTGTACGGATGTATACTAACAGCTTCTACAAAAAAAAACAACAACAAAAAACAAACAAGCACATCATTAAAAATGTCAATTCTACAGCATTAATTATAGAATTCATAAACAACCACAATGAAATGTTTCACCGTTCCTTTAGTTTCGATATCTTAAACAAAAGCAGCACCAGATTTTAAGACTGTCCGAAAACGCTGCCTTTTTGATTAAATGAAGACTGTTTGCGAAGCTTCATTTTGTAA